>JARTUT010000874.1:1409564-2819128 GCA_030674115.1 Micraspis discolor | reverse complement strand
TTGACACTATGGGCCTTCCAAGATGAAGAAAATCCAACGAAAGAAATAAATGGGTATGATTAAAAAAATGTTCCTTGTGTGAATAATTTTAATAATTAAAAATTAAATAACTTCCAAGATGAAGAAAAAAATCAAACAAAGAGAAATAAATGGGTATGATTAAAAAAATGTTCCTTGTGTGAATAATTTTAATAATTAAAAATTAAATAATGGCTATCAACAAATATCGTTATATTCCTATATATCACAAAAATTGATCACTCGAATTATTGCACTTTGCATTGTCGAAATCAAGATGTCCTATCACCACATAGCAACTTCATGAGAGAACTTAGTAGGTTGATGTATTCGATATCTGTGAAAAAAATATAAGATATTTAATTCAAAAACTTATCTACTATCATTGGCAAGTCTTTAAAACCTTTCGATTTTTTGGAACCCTATATTTCAATCATTCAGGTCACATGTTTTGGCTGTTTCAGTCATAATCTAACAAACTATGCATATTTGATGACGAGATATTGTTGATGATGGAGCTCGTGTTGTCGCATGTTGTAAGTAATTTGGCTTTGTTGAATCGATGTTGATTCAGTCTTTCTCTCATAAGTGCTTGACTAGTCCGTTTTGAAATCCTATCTGCTCTATAACTTTTGACAGGAAGTTTCACTCTGAGACCTTTAGGAATTAGGTTTCGATCTCTTGCAAGATGGATGAATGTCAAATGGTTGCATTCCTTTGCCAATTTTATGCTGGTTCTTTCATAACTATGCATATTTCACCTAAATGATTGAATTATATGGCTTCAAAAATCGAAATTTCACCTCATATACTCAACACTTCCGAATTCTATGAGATAAGAATATTTCTGAACTAAATTAGGCGTTTCTTTCAATCTAAGACAAATTCAAGAAACGATTAAAAGTTACCTTGCCAAATCTGAACCCATTTGTGAATCAGATGAAAGTGAAGAAAGAGTTCCATGCGAAACGGATCGTGGTAAAGGATTTGGCTGAAACGTTTGTCCGGAAATGGAATTTACTGAGTAAGTCCAAGGTGATTTGTTTCTTTCAGCTTCGTAAAAATGGTTGTGTATTGGAGAAACTTCGAGATCATCTTTTTCAGACTTAGACTTGGAAGACATCCTCCTGAAAAAAAATTATTATACGATAACTATAATAGACAAATTCGATGAATTCATTTACATCTTTCATTTCATTGAATTAGAACTTTGCAACGATTTGCACGCCACTGACGTTATTCCGTACGCGCACCCGAATTATGGTGGAAATTTGAATCCTGCAATAGAATATAGATGTTTTCTATGCCGGTTATCTGTGTTCCGCGAAGCTAACCTCGAACTCTTGTGGGTCAGAGACTTGCGAGAAATACATAACTATTCTCGGTAAGTGTTTATTTCCTCCCAGGAACCGAAATTTTAGTTCTTTTTGGCACTTCAACATGAGAGCACGTTTTTGCATTGACTGCTTTCAATGATCCCCACAACAAGACTTCTTCTCCGTTCAATTTGTTAAGATAATGTAATTTTACTATGATTTGTTCAATATTTGTCTAAAAGAGATCGAGAAGGAGCCTTGTTATACATGCACTTGCAGTTTCTAATGTTCTTTCGTTCATCCTGATATAGCTCCTCCCTGGGGGTCAAATTATATCCTATTACGAGGCCAGCTTCTCAGATAGCTTTAAGATAAGTTCCTAGTGTTCTGTTTTACTTGGGAGATTGGACATTCCTTAAAATTGTCATTTTGAATTGTATTTATACACTCCAATATATTTATCAAAAACCGAGGGAAGTTTTGTTACTGGGATAATTGAGCCCACCCTGAGAGAATTAAGAGTAGAGTCTCATGCTCGTCATTCAAAGTGCCAAAACTGCCGAATAGGTATTATGTAATTTCTTTACCTAAGTTTTATTTAGAACGTGGTACTTCGGACTTGAAATGTATCGAAGCATTTACTTACTTTAATATCCTCAGTCCAAGACCCTCAGAAGAGGGATCTTCCAATTTATTCGAGTTATTCTTCTTTCTTTGGAAACGACTTCCATGGCTGTCCTCGATAATGATATGTCTATCGTATGGAGTATCATAATCTACTTCTAGTATAGTTGAGAAACTATGTGGCAGTATAATTTCTATCGTTGTTATCGTGACTCCAGATAACAGACAGATTCCTCCTGAAAATATTGATATACTGTTAAAATTGATTCTGAGAGATGTTCTCAAAACTGTTGAATACCTGCGGCTACAACTAGCCAGAAACACCATCCAAAACAGAATTGCATGGTTTCTCCATCCAAATGGATAACTAATGGTATCTCTGGAAGGGAACAAAAATAACCGGAGCAGGTACCAAGAAGTAGGAAGCCACACGCTGTCATGAGAAGTGCACCATATCTGGGCACAACAATCAGCATGAGATTCATTAAGAGCCACACTGTGAATGAAGTCCTGAAACAAAACGAAAATTGCATTTTCCATAGAAGGATATTCAACCATAAATGAAAATAAAATAGCTTCGCAGTAGTAAAGAGTATTTCAATGAGTATGAAATTTTGTAAAATGATATGTCTAGCGATGCTGGATATGGGGTCTTGATAACCAAAAGACCATATCTTATCCAAATTCTCAGATATTCCAGACAGTAATAAACCTCTCAAACATATCACCCCAATAATCATAAAACCTAAGATTTAAAACAAAATTTATTGATCCGCTACATGGAAATCTTGATGGATGTACGACGTAATAAAATTTGAGAATTAGCTAGGGGAGTTCGACATATGATACATTTACGTGACCCTCACGACCTAAGATTAATTTACGATGGGAAAAAGATGGATCTTTAGTACAAATTAAAATTAAATCAGTGGACCAATCAGAGGTTTGTATCGAGAGACTCAATTGACTAGAGCCAATGAAACTTAGATTTCGAAGTAGGTGGGGTAAATTTCGAACTATCGAAAAGAAGGGCACCAATTAGGAGAAATTAGGGAATTCCGGATTATGTTCGATAAAGCCCACGGATAAAGGGATATTAGGAAAAATTAGGGAATGGAAAGTCAGTTCAACGTGATCCGTAACCAGGAAAACACTTAAAAAAAAGTATAGAAGAAATCAGTCTGTTAAATTCTAGGAAAATAGTTATTTTGTGGTAATTGAGTGAGTTCGAGGAAAAAGGTCAGATATAAACTTTATAAACAGTCAAAAGTTCATAGTCCGAAACCGTCCTTTCTAGGGACGAGCCGAACCCTGAAGATTTAAACAATAAATATATAAATTTTCAATTTTTCTTTTGAACACCTCTTCGTCGGTGAAAAGCCGCTCTTCTACTAGGACGTTGGAAAGAGGTGTTCATTACAATTTTTTATATAAAAAAACACAGAATATTCATGAAATTATATGGAATTTTTAGTGGAAGTTAAAGATAAAAGTATGAAAATAATTGATGACGAGATATTGTTGATGATGGAGCTCGTGTTGAATGATTGTTTGGGCTATTACCATCATCTATTGTGGATGTAATGATTTCCGACGTTTCGATAGATATCTTCTATCTTTATCAAGGAGAAAAGTAAGAAACCTTTTGAGAATTATCAATTTTCAAAAAGTCAATATGACAGAAGTCATATATTTCCGTAAGGGCATGGGGCACCCACACATCGAGCTTCGAGGTTAAGCCCATGCCTTTCAAATGGCCATAAACAGTCGAATTCGACAAATTTAATCTCTCACCAATCTTTTGTGTGGTTTTTCACCGATTTGCATCAACTAATGCCTTTATCGCATCTTTGTCAGCTTCGACCGGCCTTCCAGACCGTGGTGCATCGTCGACATCAAAATTGCCGGATCGAAATTTTGCAAACCAGTTCTGGCACTGGCGTACTGTTAACACGCCTTCTCCATACACATTCTTTTCCCGCTTGGACAGCATTTTTACCTTTTCTGAATTAAAAAAGCAAAATATGACGAAAATGCTGCTTATTGCTCTCCATATTTAAAAGGGCACCAACCAAAAACTACTCTGTAGAATTAATAGAACTTTTTCACACACAATCCTTGCAATATCAGCTCTCAAGACATATATAATGCGACTTAAGTGTGAAGTTGGTTTCGAAAAAACGTAATTAAGTCCTCTGATGGGAAAAAATGAAATTACTTTCCGAACAACCTAATACGTTCCAATAAATCCAATTATCTCTTCCTACTCACCATAACATAATGATGGCGAAGTAACCAGCAGATCTGTACTGACTCCCCCATGACAGTCCATCTTCTCCTAAAATAAAATACTCAGCTACTGTTAAAATAGGAAAAGGAAGACCTCGTGCTATGGCATTCTTGAAATTATCACCCATTTTACTATTGTCGATCCAGGTGAACCTCTCGTTGAAATCTATGTCGGGCGTCCGATTATTCACAGGTAAACCCCGAAGGGTAATATTTACATGTCCAAGTCCAACGTGCACGCCAATGTTGGCAGCCAATTTCTCTTTGGAAAAGGCTCTGTAGGTGCTCACTGTCGAAGCTTCGGAAACATGCCATGATGATCCATGTATCGATACTGAAAATCCAATTTAACTATAATACTACCTAATGGCGAACCCTATGTATACAGTGGGTGGTTCAAAAATGTTTGGAAACAGTGAATTCATTTCGTGCACAGATAGAAAAACGAAATTCTGACTCTGCTATCCTGAATCATGTAAATTTGTAATCTCACCTAAGATTGTGGCTCCAACGAACAAACTTAAAGATACTGTGAAAAATGTCGTGAACTTCTCCTTTCTGATGCCAGGAAAGATGATCAGAAACGCAATGTACAGTGTCGTGAATACAGTCAAAAATGTTATGATAGTAACGTCTCCTGTCACAGCTGTTCTATTATTGAAGTTGTATAGCGTGGGACCTCCATCGTTTCGGAACGCATCGAACCAACCCTTCATGTCAACACGACCAACGCGTCCTCTGAAAAGAAAAGAATAATACATTAAAATTTTCATTGGTACCATTGACATAAGTTTGAGTTAGTGGAAAGTTTATCGGAATGTTATGTTGCATATTATCATCCATGTTATGTAATAATGTGAAAGCTTTTCAGGTATTTGGATATGTATATTCAGATATTCCTCTTTTACATCAAAAACACCGACGTTTCGGTCTCAGATCGGACCTTTATCAAGGCTACAAAAATAAAAACAGATTAAAACTAGAACATGACTAATTTCACAAGATTTACATTATTGATTCTACAGGAATCGAGTCATCACAACAAAAACATATATCAATCTGTTCCACCGTATTCCTTCTAAAATGGCCATGCATTCAGGTCTATTCTCTATTTCTCCACTTCAATATTCCAGAACCTTCACAATAAGGTGGAAAAAAAGATAACAATTTGGAAGATTCAAGAAACCGAGAACAACATCCAACGATTAAACAACCTCTTGGAACAAAGACCGACATACGAAAACTTCAGAGAATTAACCCATTTTGCAAACAGAGTAGAGAGCAGTCTTGTAAGCAAGATCAGGACCACAAACTCAAAAAAGCTAATGGAGCTGGAACGAGAACAAAAACCCGTTATACCTTTAGATTGTAGCGATAAATACGTAAAGAACTACACAAATCTTGATATACCTGGTGAAGTGAAGTCAGTCATAGGATTGGGTCCAAAACACGGAATAGTACCAAACAGACTTCCGATGGTGGATATTGTTAAGGACATAGAGAGTTGCATATCAAGTACACCCATAACAGAAGAAGAAAAGAACTTATGCAGAGTTGAATGTACTGGTGCTGTAAACAATTATTTGAAAAGACATGACAAGGTAGACAAATTCAGATTTCCATACAAGAAATACCTCAGGTGTACCAATGAGTTCATACAACATAATCCTGAAATCATAATAACTGAATCTGACAAAGGCAACTGTACAGTGGTTATGTTCAAGGAAGAATACATTAGAGGAGTCACAGGACTTCTCGAGGATGAAAAAACATATAAACCTCTAAACACAGACCCCACAAAGAAGATACAAGACAAAGTAAATAACAAGTTGAAAGAAATGAGGACAGCTGGATTAATAAATGAGACCGAATACAGAACGTTAATCAGACACAACAGTGTAATACCTAAATTGTACTGTCTGAGAAAAACTCACAAAGATACATTGAGTTTGAGACCAATTGTAAGTAACATCAATGCACCCACATACAACCTGGGAAAGCTTATGCATGACATTCTATCCAAAGTTTTGTCAACATCACCATATAATGTTAAAAATTCCATTCAGGCAAAAGAGATTATAAAAAATATTGTGGTACCAAAAGGCTATATTCTTATATCACTAGATCACCCAAAAAGTCAACACTGCAATCAGCCTGATGTACAGAGCATTGTCATTGAGTGACAGCAAATTTAGAGAAGAGACTACACAGAAGGTTTGCAAAATTATAAGGGAAAACAACTACCCAAAATATATCATCCAACGTGTTGCAAATAAGACCAAAGAAAAAGTAATGTGTACGAGAAACAACATTTAACAGAAAGACAAAGAAACTACACAATACTGCAGATTCCCTTTCATACCTGGACTTTCACAGAAAATTTCCAGGATCTTTAAGAGGATTTATTACACATGTGCCTTCTACAATAAGACCACAACAAAGAAATACTTCACACAGTTGAAGGATAGTGTACCAACAAATTTGCAATCATCAGTGGTGTATAACATCCCATGCTCGAACTGCGACAAGACCTACATCGGACAGACAAAGCAGCTGTTGAAAGACAGAATTAGACAACATAAAACAGACTCCAAAAACATCACACATAGAGAGAAAACTGCTCTGACTTCACATACATTCAAAGAAGGACACAAATTCAATTTCGAAGGAACGACAATACTGGACCATGAAAACAACAACTATAGAAGAAACATAAGTGAAATGATTCACATAACACTAAACAAAACAGTGAATTATAGAGAAGACGTCAATAGACTCAACACCATATATAGCAGTCTATTAGTTCCTTTAAGAAAATAATCATGATTATGTTTGATGACTTCTGTGCTCCCTTGTCAAAAGAATTTTAAACGTACTCTATGATCCTAACCCATAAATTTTCGGTGTTTTTTCCACGTTATTGTGAAGGTTCTGGAATATTGAAGTGGAGAAATAGAGAATAGACCTGAATGCATGGCCATTTTAGAAGGAATACGGTGGAACAGATTGATATATGTTTTTGTTGTGATGACTCGATTCCTGTAGAATCAATAATGTAAATCTTGTGAAATTAGTCATGTTCTAGTTTTAATCTGTTTTTATTTTTGTAGCCTTGATAAAGGTCCGATCTGAGACCGAAACGTCGGTGTTTTTGATGTAAAAGAGGAATATCTGAATATACATATCCAAATACCTGAAAAGCTTTCACATTGTTTATCGGAATGTTTCATTTACGGTAAAATAATGTATATAGCACTGACGAGATGTCACAATTTTCCTTATTAGCGATGGAGTTGATATTCCCACTTTTGATTGGTTTTTAGGTGAAGGGAATTTGAGCGTTTGATAAGACTGAAAGAAAACTATCATTATTCTTATTTTTAATTATAGTATACCTTTGGGCATTCATCGGTTATGAATGTATCACATTGTTCCAGAGTACGGGAAAGTAAACAAAAACTCCTGGCCTGTCTTCAGTGCTTCTGTTCTGAATTTTGAACAACAACAAGCGAGCAAAAATAAAAGCCGTCGACAAATGTTACTTTATTCGCATATACCTATTGGTAGGGACATGGATTATCATAGTTATAATAATGTTAGTCTAAGAGCCCGTAAGTGCCAGACCTTCGGATTTTTATAAAAGCTAAAAATTTTTCTATGTGTGTCCCTAGTACAGGTAAGAATGATCCCCACCCATGAAGCTGAGGCTTTGGCAGGTAACAGGTAACAAAGATGTATAAAATTCCATCTCAAATTTATCATAAAATAAAACTGAATTTTTTTATATTTGATTCATAATAATATCAAAACTCGCTTTGTCAAACGAAAAGACAATTTTTCATTGTCTTTCCTGCCATTCAGTTAACTCATTAGAACCCTTCATTCAATAGTGTTATAACTCAAAATATATCGATTTTGAGTTTTTGGTGTCACTGGATTCAGAAAAAAAATTCGGTGACCGCAAGACAGCAGATAAATTGGTGTAGATTATTCACTTGCTCCCTTCACCTCGTCTATAGAATCACATTTTCAGATGTTATTACTTGGAAAATCAGCTAATTTTCACGATTACGAAATATCAGATAGGAAAGGATGCCAAATAACGTCTGAAATTCGGTTTTAAAGAACTATCTCACATTTTGTCCCGACTTACAAGCCGTGATTGAAGTAGGTGTGCTATATGCATTGCCATCCATTTTAAATATTTTGGCACAACTGAATTATTAGCATGCACTATAACCACTGGCCTCTGAAAACCAATTCTGACGAATTCGTTAGAATAACAGTTCGTCAGAATATACGCATTCACTATATAACCTTATCCTCAGGAGCATGGCCAGACAAACTTTCAAATTCATAAAATAACGAAGGTCTGGAGTTCACATGCTTTTAAACTATGCTAAACGAGCTATTCAAAAATATTCAGGAAATACGTTGATGCCCATCTGGACACTTTCAACATATATGTTCTTGAATAAACTTATAAATCCACTGTTAAATTATAATCGTTTTATTCATTTGAATTTTTAGTGAGTGTGAATGAGACGAAATAATTCTTAATTGTACGATGGAACCCATTTAGAGGTCGTTGGTTATAACCCACACGTACGAAAATAATAAAAAATTATCATTGACCCATGACCATTCAAGAGATGATTCAGGGATGTAAGAAACCTTATTCGAGATGATCACCGTGCTTGATAACGTTTTTCAATGTCAATCTCCGAATAAGAGAAACGACAGCAATGAGGCAGAACGCACATTTCTTCAGAATAATAAACAACATCTCGTGTGACCCTGTGTGACTATGGAATGTTTTACGTTGGCACAGTCAGGTTTACACCGATTAAAATTCACTCAACGAAGTACCTACAAATAAGTTCCGCTTCAACTTCAAATGTTGAAATTCGTAATAATTGGTTTTCCAGTTAGAGATTCGCTTTTTGTAAATTCTTAAGTTCGAGGTTTTACAAGTCTCGATTTTTGTTGTTATGATATTGAAACATTCAAGCCAATACGAGGGTTGCTTTTAAAGTCTTAGGATTGAAGACAATTATATGGAAAAGCACTGACGCATTTGTTCTGAAGTATTTTCCCTGACTATGGTACAGTAAAATATAAAAATAACAAATGTAAATGAAAAAAATGTGCATATATCTTGAATAAACAATAACTCAACGTTTATTACAACAAGAAATCTCGTAGCCTAGTCATTTTAGGGGTTTCACCTCGGAATGAAAGATAATATATAATATATAAATAGGTATAACCTTTGTTTTGTCGTTCTAAATGTTGTCTCAAAAGTCAGAAATGATAGCGTGCCCGCGTCTTAAGACATTGAAGGTCAAAGGTCATAAAAATTGGTTTTTTTGCTTAAATGATATTTTTACCTATAATAAAAGTTGTGGAGTATAAAATTCTCTACAATTTTCGTTTATAATATATATATATATAATACCAACAAGATGCGCACTCCATTTTCAAATAATGTTTGTACCGGGCAGTTTTCTTGTTGAAATATATATATATATTCTTTTGAACTTTTGGCTTACAATATTTCGTTAGCAAACAATAAAGCATACAGATCAGGGGTTAGTGACGGGGTGTCATACAATTCGGCGTATCACATAAAAGCCTAGGGAAAAAACCCCCGTAAAAAAAAACCTGGCTCCCCGCCTAAGTGTGAAAGTACAAAAATAAGCTGAAATATATTTGGGATTTCTTTCTTCAAGAGTGATCTTCTATTGATGGAAACAGAGACTTCTTCAAGGTGCCCACATCGAATCTGGAAATAAAAAGACAAAAGCAGAAAAAGAACTGAATATCAAAAATACAAAATTTGAAAGAGATAAAGAAAACTTCCTCAAATTAGCCTTTTGGATTAACTCGATATTGTGAATCAAGAATTTTTAACATAACAAGCTAAACCATAAATTTTACTAAGGAGATAATCAATGAATACATAACCTTTTATGGTTCCTCTTAAACGAAGATTTTTTTAGTATCCGTATGTGTCTCTTGAAGGAGAATAATCTCAGCACCATAATACTTTGTTATTTTAGAAATGTAGTCACTCTTGTCCTTAGAAAGACCTTCTATATTCAAATCTATTGTAATACACAAAATTTGTCGCCAATCTGCAAGGAGGATTCTTCGAATCGGGTCTTGCGGTCCAAGTGATGATTTTTCAGATCTTCTTATGTTTGAAGTCTGCTATGGAACCCATTCAAAGGAAAATCATCATCCATAGTTGAGGAAGGTTGTGATATAACACTTATTTCATTGAAAAAATAGCAGAGGAAAAATTATCAACTTGTTGAAATACTTCCACCAGTTCATCCAAATTGGGAATTTTCTCCAATGCTCTAGTAACAGTTGTTTTTCCTTTTTTAAATAGCGCAGAAGTCGTGTCACAGCCACTAAATGCGTGTAAAAATAGAATGTGTTTTTTAGTAAGCGGATATTGATCAAAACTTTTGGAAGAGTATATTTGTGTCTTAACATTGCCTTTCCCAACTTTTTTAAAAAAATCTTCCTGTTGATGTGATTGAGTATGCCCAATTAAAATAACGAGCAAATCAATATCTTCTCCTATGATGACGGCAGTCTTTTGATGTTCTGACAATGCAATAGCTGTCTAGATGATGTTTTTAATTTTTCGACCAGCATGTAGATAAATTTTGTTTTATTAGACCGATTTGATAAAAAATTTTCTTGGCTGATTGGCACAATCATTGTTTCGTCAAAACAAACTTCATACGATTTAGAAAGTGCAGCAGTTCTTCTTTGTTGTTCCATTGCTTTAATATTTTTACTATTGTCCAAATATCCGTCAAATACAACAACAATTTCTGAACCATAATGTGTTTGTAATTATTGAATGTATTTATCTAAAATAATAATAATTAAGTTACTGATTTTAATAAAATATCAACAATTAATAATTAGTACATAAATAATTACCATTGTTCAATAATAATAATAATTTAACGTACTGAAAACCGATGGCCGATTAGTTGAAATAAAGATGTTTCCGATACAAATTCGAATCCAAATTCGCCATCTATTTAGGAACAACCTGTAACTTTTTTCTCTTGCATATTAGGGCAGTAAAATCTAAAACATGGTTTAAGTGACAGTTCATGAAAATTTCACCTTTTTGGCGTGAAGGGAAAAGAAATAGCTGAAAATTCAAGACGAAAAACAGTTTTTTTTTAATAACTCAGAAAATATCCACTTTAGGGCAAGGGTGTGATGCATACACTCACATTATTTTTTTACGTAGATTCAATATATGCCATAAAAAATGGGGTTCTAATTTGAAAAAATTGATTTTTCACGATTTTATCATCCCTAACTTTGAAAGCGATTTTTTCACCCCCTGTATCATGAATAGCTATTTCGATTTTTGAAGTGGATACATCAATCTTACATCTGGAAAAATCCCAAATATGAAAATTTTCCATCCAAAAACCTCGAATTTATTCTTGTTTCAGCGGAGCTCTATTTTCGATTTTTTTTTAATTTTCCCGCTCAGAGAGAATTTTCCAACCAAAACTCAACAATGTTACATCAAAATAACTTGAAATTCTCTAAGGAATCTATTTCTGCAATAAAAAAATGGTGTTGTAATTTTAAAAACGGAAGTTGACGTCATTTCCGGAAAAACCGGAGGTGCGCATGCCTTGAGAATATTTTAGATTTCATCAGCATCGTGAAATACTTATAAGTGCTGAATTTCATGAAAATACGTTCAGTAGTTTCCTGTATAAATATGGGTGAGGTTCCTCGTGAAAGACCCTGTATACAACACTCCATCGCTAATGACCTCTGCAGTTGAAGCGAATTTTCTCAATCAAAAAAACATTCAAAATTTCTTTATTAACAAATCTTTCAAGTTAGCCCAGTCGGGTTAGCATTTAACCCTGCAAAAATTCCCAGGCGCATTTTTATTGTTGGAATCTTTGGGGGTCAGTGGGAGTCTAAATTCAAAATGGCGACCAAATTCCAACGGAGCGTCAGCCGCCATTTTGAATTTAAGCCAAAACGGTTTTTGCTTAATAACTTCGCCATTTTCAACTTTTCGACAAAAGTTTAAAGAGCAAAGTTGTTGCAAATTTAATTATCTACAATTTATTTCTGGCAAATTTTTTCGTATAAACGATATTTTTAAAGTTAAGCGGTAAAATAGTGAAAAACTATTAACATCGAATTATCTCATTAAATATTAACTTTTGGACAAAAATGTTCTGCAACAAAGTTGTAGAGAATTGAATTTCAAGAAATTTGGTCCTAACAACTTTTTCCGTAAAATCGATATTTAAGGTGCTACGCTTGCGGTAAAGGCAAAATCGGTCAACAAAAGTAAATTCAATTTAGCTGCTCTTCCACCCACCTCAACAGCGTTGGCACAGCATGTCTATAGGACGTATTTACAAGTGCAAATGTGGCTGCAATACGAAATAGATGCTTCAGAGTGGGGTTGGAAGCAAACTTCTATCGGGTTGGAACCGATAACCACCACTGCAGAACCCGCACCAGAATCGTTGCTGAAAACGATTTCTTGCAAATGCAAGACAAATTGCGGTAAAATGTGCGGGTGCCGTAAAGCAGGCCTCAAATGTTCTGTTATTTGCCAAAACTGCAATGGTGAAACATGCGATAATGTTGTCGAGCTTCAGGAGCTACTTGAAGAAAACGAAGATGATCTTCCTATCGAGAACGATGATTTATCGCCAATTGATGACAGCACAATTCAATGGGAGGATAGCTGCGAAGAGCAAGCTGACGATGTCGATGTGGCAGGACCATCATCGAAAAAAAAAAATTCAAGTAGTTCCGACAACGAAGATGGACAAAAAAGATCGAGCGAGCCGTCTGCCTTATAAGAGAAAAAAAAAAAAAAAACATAGCCTGGACCGTTTACGATTGCAAGAAAAATCGCATGTCCAGCTTAAAATGCTTATAAGGAACAATACGGCACAAATCGCTATGCACTTGCAAGCGGAGAAACGTGGATTAGGCCTACTGGGGATACCACGTAAAAAAACGCGCCCGGAACTCTACCCTGAGGTGGTGCGGAAACGAGTTCGCGAAATAACATTTTTACGGGTCTCTTTGCCTTTACCGCAAGCGTAGCACCTTAAATATCGATTTTACGGAAAAAGTTGTTAGGACCAAATTTCTTGAAATTCAATTCTCTACAACTTTGTTGCAGAACATTTTGTCCAAAAGTTAATATTTAATGAGATAATTCGATGTTAATAGTTTTTCACTATTTTACCGCTTAACTTTAAAAATATCTTTTATACGAAAAAATTTGCCAGAAATAAATTGTAGATAATTAAATTTGCAACAACTTTGCTCTTTAAACTTTTGTCGAAAAGTTGAAAATGGCGAAGTTATTAAGCAAAAACCGTTTTGGCTTAAATTCAAAATGGCGGCTGACGCTCCGTTGGAATTTGGTCGCCATTTTGAATTTAGACTCCACTGACCCCTTCATAGATTCCAACAATAAAAATGCGCCTGGGAATTTTTGCAGAGTTCGGCCCTTTTTTTGTCTAACCCGACTGGGCTAAGTAGTCGTTATTCAATATCGAATTGTGTGTTTGAAATGAACATCTGCACATTCCAATTCACAAATTACCCGCAGCAATAAGCACTTTCATAATATTTCAGATTGACACCAGTTTCACGATAAGAATAAAACTGAAATAGAAACAATACGAACATGGACAGACTGTATGAAATTAAATGCACTCTCGATGCAGTACATCATTTCCATAATGCTCGAATAAGATAATATGTTAGGTAGGATTGCATTTAAGTACATTAATAATTCAGTTTCATTTTATCTCTAGGTCGCTTGCTCAACCGCTTTACATACTTTGCCAGACATGCATCACTGATCATCACCTTTATTCAATATTGTAGGGTCCTTATGTACGCAGATGACTTTCAACTCTATTATGATTTCACCATAGATGACCTGGATGATGCAGCATTGAAGATGAATGAGGATCTGAATAAACTGGCCGACATTGCCGCGAAACATGCGTTGAAACTGAATGCGAAAAAATCATCTGCTCTCGTATTCGGATCGAACAAGAACAAACAAATTATTAAGGACAGATACAAACCGACAATAAATAATGATGTCATCCAATTCGTTGATAACGCAAGAGACTTGGGTCTGATAATAGACGATTCTCTCAGGTTTCGTGAGCACGTGGTGAGTGTGGTTCGGAGGGCGTATGGTGCGTTAAGAATTCTGTACCCACATAGGTCGTACCTTCCAGTGCATACCAAGAGGGTTCTGTGCGAATCTTTGGTCCTGTCGCAGTTCACTTATTGTTCACCTGTCTATAGTTTTTGTCTGGACAAAGAAACTTTGGACCGGATCCAACGTGTACAGAATTCCTGTATTAGGTTCATTTATGGAATTAGGAAATATGATCATGTGTCTCATAAGTTGGGAGAATTGGGTTGGCTTCCGATGAGGACTTGTTTCGAATTTTTTTCTTTGTGTGCATTTCACAATATCATTCTAAAGAGAAGCCCACCATATCTCTTTAATAGATTGGTATACAGAACGGACGTACATAACATCAACATACGTAGAAGAAATATTTTGTCGTGTCCCCGTCACAGAACATCCACTTTTAAAAGAAGTTTCAGTTATAATATATGTAAGCTGTACAATGGTGTTCCTGATCATTTGAAACTATTGAGTCAGCATATGTTCAAGAAAAAGATCAAGACTTATCTTTTCGATTCCCCATCACTATAGTTCCTCTGTCATCTTGTGAATTTCTGTCTCTATAAATGCTCATACTTATATATTTTGCTTTTGTTGACTTTTTACAATTTTCTCTTTGTTTCTAATTTTAGATTAAGATATGTTCAAATGTGCATTTTGTATATAACAAGGGTTAAGTTGTAGAGCACCTTCGGGTGAACTTCCCCTTGAGATTTCTTGTGAAATAAAGACCTTATTATTATTATTATTATTATTATTATTATTATTATTATTATTATTATTATTATTATTATTATTATTATTATTATTATTATTATTATTATTATTATTATTATTATTATTATTATTTTTATGTACTAATTATTAATTGTTGATATTTTATTAAAATAAGTAACTTAATTATTTATATTTATCTATTCAACTATAGTATATTATTAATTCTGGAATATATATTTTCAATTGAAAAGACAATAAGGGGATATATTTTATGCATATCTTTATTTATCATTAAATATGCCATACTATACATTTGTTGAAATGTCAGTTTAAATATTATAAGAATTTTAATTGGTTTCAATTATAATAAAATTGTGAATAGAAGCTAGTTATCTTCATCTTCTTCGTCATCTTCTTCTTGTTGTCCCTCGAAAACGTTCAATTCATCATCTTCATTATCGGTCATATTCATCTCCAAACCCTCCAGAATTTCAGGATCGTATGCGTTTTCTTCATCGGGATTACTTGGATATTGTGCAGCGTTCAGGCAAGCTTGTGCATTGCACTGGCCACAAGCTAAAGAACATAGTTGCCCTGATTTTCGGCATCCACAGCGGGAACCACAACCATTTTTGCCATTGCAAAATATTATATTTCTTATGGGCTCCAGGATTCCATTTTCATCCAGCCCCATTCTTGAGGTTCTAAGTCATTCCCTAACCACGTTTGAATCTCGTAGTAGACGCGATTTATATGTTGATGAGCTGCTACACTTGGTGTTGACAATTGTACAGGTATATTTAGTTTCGTTAATTTAATGAATTGCGTGTAGCGAAAATGATCAATGTCGTCCTCAGATTTTGGAGCATTATATAATACCAACAAGATGCGCACTCCATTTTCAAATAATGTTTGTACCGGGCAGTTTTCTTGTTGAAATACTTCCTCCAGTTCATCCAAATTGGGAATTTTCTCCAATGCTCTAGTAGCAGTTGTTTTTCCTTTTTTAAATAGCGCAGAAGTCGTGTCACAGCCACTAAATGCGTGTAAAAATAGAATGTGTTTTTTAGTAAGCGGATATTGATCAAAACTTTCGGAAGAGTATATTTGTGTCTTAACATTGCCTTTCCCAACTTTTTTAAAGAAAATTTCCTGTTGATGTGATTGAGTATGCCCAATTAAAATAACGAGCAAATCAATATCTTCTCCTATGATGACGGCAGTCTTTTGATGTTCTGACAATGCAATAGCTGTCTCGATGATGTTTTTAATTTTTCGACCAGCATGTAGATAAATTTTGTTTTATTAGACCGATTTGATAAAAAATTTTCTTGGCTGATTGGCACAATCATTGTTTCGTCAAAACAAACTTCATACGATTTAGAAAGTGCAGCAGTTCTTCTTTGTTGTTCCATTGCTTTAATATTTTTACTATTGTCCAAATATCCGTCAAATACAACAACAATTTCTGAACCATAATGTGTTTGTAAATATTGAATGTATTTATCTAAAATAATAATAATTAAGTTACTGATTTTAATAAAATATCAACAATTAATAATTAGTACATAAATAATTACCATTGTTCTATAATAATAATAATTTAACGTACTGAAAACCGATGGCCGATTAGTTGAAATAAAGAGGTTTCCGATACAAATTCGAATCCAAATTCGCATCTATTTAGGAACAACCTGTAACTTTTTTCTCTTGCATATTAGGGCAGTAAAATCTAAAACATGGTTTAAGTGACAGTTCGAAACAGTTTTTTTTGAATAACTCAGAAAATATCCACTTTAGGGCAAGGGTGTGATGCATACACTCACATTATTTTTTTACTTAGATTCAATATATGCCATAAAAAATGGGGTTCTAATTTGAAAAAATTGATTTTTCACGATTTTATCATCCCTAACTTTGAAAGCGATTTTTTCACCCCCTGTATCATGAATAGCTATTTCGATTTTTAAAGTGGATACATCAATCTTACATCTGGAAAAGTCCCAAATATGAAAATTTTCCATCCAAAAACCTCGAATTTATTCTTGTTTCAGCGGAGCTCTATTTTCGATTTTTTTTTTTAATTTTCCCGCTCAGAGAGAATTTTCCAACCAAAACTGAACAATGTTACATCAAAATAACTTGAAATTTTCTAAGGAATCTATTTCTGCAATAAAAAAATGGTGTTGTAGTTTGAAAAACGGTAGTTGACGTCATTTCCGGAAAAACCGGAGGTGCTCATGCCTTGAAAATATTTTAGTTTTCATCAGCATCGTGAAATACTTATAAGTGCTGAATTTCATGAAAATACGTTCAGTAGTTTCCTGTATAAATATGGGTGAGGTTCCTCGTGAAAGACCCTGTATACAACACTCCATCGCTAATGACCTCTGCAGTTGAAGCGAATTTTCTCAATCAAAAAAACATTCAAAATTTCTTATTAACAAATCTTTCAAGTAGCCTTTATTCAATATCGAATTGTATGTTTGAAATGAACATCTGCACATTCCAATTCACAAATTACCCGCAGCAATAACCACTTTCATAATATTTCAGATTGACACCAGTTTCACGATAAGACTAAAGCTGAAATAGAAACAATACGAACATGGACAGACTGTATGAAATTAAATGCACTCTCGATGCAGTACATCATTTCCATAATGCTCGAATAAGATAATATGTTAGGTAGGATTGCATTTAAGTACATTAATAATTCAGTTTCATTTTATCTCTAGGTCGCTTGCTCAACCGCTTTACATGCTTTGCCAGACATGCATCACTGATCACATCCGCCTTGACTCGATAATTCTCTGAAATCTCTCACTTTCTTGGTACAACGACTATGAGAAATCGGGAGAAGAAGAGAATAACTCGATGGGCAAGGATGACAGATCGTTTTCACTAATTTCATGACCTTGGAGATTTTAGGCTTGTTCCATCGGCCCCTAAGGGCCGGTTATTCAATTGATGATTAATCCCGGTGCTATGGAATAAGTGTTTTCTCTGGATTGAGAAGTTGATCGTTGTTTATTGTAAATTGAGATCGCAAGGTTGGGCAACAATGCAAAAATTGAAATCTAACCATAGAACATCTAAAAAGAAGAAACTGAAGTATATTTTGTATGCGTGAACATACAGGGTGTCTCAAGTTCGAGTGGGATTTTGATATTGTTCGAAGTTCTCTACAGAGCTTAAATATTTTCGAAGCCCAAAAACATTTTTTTCAAGTTTTCCATTCCTGGTATGATCGAGTATTCAATAGTGAATACATTTTTGTTGAAACCATTGTATTAAATCGAATAGTTTTCGAAATAACCAAAAAAAAAAACTGGAAAAAAAGTCAAATATGTTCAGTCAGTAATATGTTCATTATTCTTATTTTAAATATTCTGAGCGTAAACCGTTTTTACAACATCGAAGAGGAAGGATGTGAAAAGGTCATGCATCTTTTGGATTTCAAAAATATCATCACAGGGTGTTGAAAATTGTGATCTTAAATTGGCCTTACCTTTTTTTAAATTGGAACCCTATAATTTTTAAAATTGTGTTTGATTCTGCGGTCAAAAATAATGATTGTTTTCTCACATGATTATGCTCCTAAATCCAATAATTTCTGAGTTATTTGAGATTTTCTGGATTTATGGTGTACGTAGAGTCAAATTGATTGCATCTAAAAAAATTCAATGAATGGGAGCACTCTGTACCCATAGAAGATAAATTATCTGTTAATAATTCACAAGTGCCAGGTGTTATTGTTATTCGTTATCTTCATTTCTCGATTCAACAAAATGAACCGTTATTCTAATTATGAAATTCTGGATCTATTTTATATACATGGTAAATGTGACAGAACCTGCCGGGCCTTCAACGAGAAGTATCCCCATTAACCTTCCATGACGGAGAAGATCTTTAGAAAATATGTTTCAAACTTTCAAAGTTTTGGATTTGTAAGAGCCCCTAAAGAATAGAAAAGAAGGGTAGTTGATGATGAGGAAAATGAAATTAGTGTTTTGACTTATTTCGAGGCGAATGAAAATGCACCTATTCGAAGTGCAACTCATGAAATCGATTTAGACAGAAATTCAGTGAACCGAATTTTGAAAAAACACAACATGCATGACTACAAATATGCGAAAGTTCATGCATTAGAACCAGGTGACTACATAAAAAGGTTAAATTTTTTTAGAGGAATATTGAAAAAACTTGTAGGTAAATGATGAAAATTTTTTGAAAAAGATCATTTGGACAGACGAAGCAAAATTCAATAGTGAAGGACTATTTAATAGAAAGAATTGCCACATTTGGAAAAGTGAAAATCCTCATAGAAAAAGACAAAGAAACCCCCAGAACAAATTTAGTCTAATGTGTTTGCTCTTTTGATGAACAATAAAGTGCGGTACTACATTTACGAAGAAAATTTAAATACAGAAAAATTTTTGGAAATCCTGAGAAATTTTGTTTCTGAGTTTTTGGATGAACTGCCGTTGAGTCGACTACCGCATATTATCAATTGGATAGGGCTCCGGCACATAGTTTGCACGAGGTGTCTGAAGAACTGAATGAACTTGGTAATCGGTGGATCGGACGCCGTTCTTCACTGTTTTGGCCCCCACGATCTCCCGATCTTACTCCATTAGATTTTTATTTATGGGGTATTTTAAGCTGCAAAGCCATGAGCTTTGATCGAAACAATTCCACGATGCCATATGCAATTCCTGAGAGTCTTCACATTCCGGATTTGTAGACAAGGACAATCGAATGGCTCAGTTATTAAAGTTTCATTCAAAGTCAAAAGGGTATCTTTAGGCGAAAATAAAAACTACAACTGGGATACACTTGTACGGTACCTTGTGCAAGTTAATGAAAGCATTGTACAGAGTGGTCTGAATTGAACATTTTTGATAGGAAACACCGATTTCAAAAGGAGTACTCTGTACAGAAATCGTTCAATTTAAGAACGATAAAAACTAATGAAGATTGAAAGCGAGTCACGATATTGCTGAAATTGAAGAATCCATTAAAATATGAATGGATTTCAAAACGTTGAACAAAATCCATTTCATCTAATGATGCTTAAGTATCTTTTAGATTAATACTCAATTATTCTAGGATAATACAATCTGTTCTAATCCCATAGACTATGAAGAAGTTAATTTTGTGAATTAGCTCTAAATTGGTAGGAGAATCAGATCAAGATTATTTAATCCTACGTTATCTATCAAATTTTGATCAATTATTCCACGCATTCATAACATAAGCACTTGCTATTTCTCAAGTCCAATTCACGCATTCATAGGGGAGAGGGATTATGTATAAATATAAGGTTGAAACGATGATTAACAAATGTAGAAAAGCACTGACTTCAGGCTGAGAGCTTCTACTCGCGTTATTGAGTTCTTTCCTGGATTCTAGAATATTGCTATACAGAAACAACCGACATGAAGTATATAACAGAATCAACAAATATAAAATTATCTTCTATTAACAATAACCACACTTATAGTTCTTTTCAATTTTTTTCATTCTTATATTACAGCAGTGGATCTGAGTTATAACCTTTAATTTTTAAACAAAAGAATAATGACGACTCAGGAGTGGCGTCTACACTATTTCCACGAAATTTGGCAAAGCTCTTCATCTAAACCCTTAGACTATATAAGAACTGAAACTTAGAGCTGGTCGATTGTAATGTATTGAGCTGGTCCACTCAGGTCATAAAAAACTTTCATGTTGCCAAACTGAGCAAATAGTAGGTTTCTCTATTCCCCTATAATTGGGAATAAAAAATTTTTCTCCAGTTTGCATTCAAAAAATTGTATAAAATTTTATATTTTGAATTTAAACTATCTTCAATATAAATATGGCAGTAAGAAACGAACCAGAGAAGATTATGAGCGGGGGTCCTGTCAGGGACCCGGAAAGCGGAGCTTTCCGAGAGGCCCGAAGGGCCGATCAAGAGGCTTAAAAATTCGAGAAAAATGCATTTTTTTACTTTTTTTTTGAGTTTTTCAAAAAACCGCTAACATTTCAGCGAGTCCATCGCAAATGTAGCTTAGTTACACCATTTTCAACAAGTGTACGAAATTTCATCGAGCGGGTAACTATACCGTCAAAACGATTTATTTTTCGACAGATTGGCTGAACTATTAGAGTTTAAACGATCTAAGGTCAAACAATTTGCAGGAAGGAAATTTCCTGCATTATTACCGGTTCTTGTGAACTAAGCTATCAAAAAGCCTATGTTGTTACAAATGATTTGTATAGTACTCCAAATAAAAGAGCATTCAGTTTTCACTATTCGATTTACAGAAAAAATCTATACTTATAGACGCAGTAGTTAATTCACAAATAATTACTCATCACGTACGAATTTAATTCTTTTGTTCATAATAATGAGATATTTACTCAACTTTTACTCACACTCATTCATGATTGGAGAGTATCGAATTCAAATCAAAGCATCCAGGTCAATGGAAAATCCCAGGAAAAAGCCAATGTTGTTGAACATTGATAATTGCCATCTCAACACAGATCACGTTATTTCACACCAGTCGCAAAAGGATTGAAATAATTTTCAATGATGAGAATTGCCATGAGATAATTGGAAAAATCAGGCATCGCCGCAACGTGTAAAAAATAATAAACAATGGTACCTTGATAAATTAAGTAATTAACATCCACACCAGACGAAGTTGCATCAAAGGTAAGTCACAAAATGAACAATTTCACAACTCGTCATATTTCATGCGGGGTTCAATTCATAACAGTCTAAAATATCGATTATAAACAATTATCACCCTATCGAACTGTCACTGTACAAAACGCAAGAATAATAACTTCCTTCGACAACAAAGATTATAATGACGAGTACCCAATGTAACTAGTTACCGGAGTTTGTACGGCCCTGAAATCACACACTTAGCAGGAAGGAAGGTATTCTGGAGGGAGTGGCGACCTTGAAGTCACGGATCCAGTCCTGACTGATGCGGAATACTACTTAGCGTCATTAGTACCTGTTCTATCTTTTATCAGGTTATGGACCACATGCTGGTCAAGATTCTTTTCCGTTCTTGGTTGACGGAACTAATAAATTCTACGCGTACTTGAGCCGGTTGCAGGATTCGTCAGTTGATTCGTAAAAATGTAGAAAAGCACTGATGTGAGGTCAGTTATAGAGTCTCTTCCTGTACTCTGGAACAATGTGATATAGTCCAGTCAAAATGATGGTGAAATCGGGTTTTTCTCCTATACGGCTGATTTTATATGGAAATAATCAGAAAAAAGCGTAGAAAACTGTGTGGGCAAAGTAAAAAAATTTCCAAACACCGGGAAGGGGGTGAACAAAATGAAAAACTACCCCAAAATACGATTTTTCAGTTAAATTTCGGAAATATCAAAAAAATTTCAAACAAAAGTTGTAGAGCGAAAAATTATAGTCTAAATTATGTCCTTCATCGTTCTCGAAAGTGAATTTGTATACTGATAAAAGCGTTTTTCTTTATTTGCGCAATAACAACGAATTTTAAATTTGGCGCTCGATGAAATGACTACCTGAACGCTGAACTGAACATCTGGCAGATATTCGCCAGAGTTGGACTCTCTACTCGTTTTGTTATTGTATTGCATTTATTACATCGAACCCTAGCATATAATGTTGAGTTGGTTGGAAAAGGACAGTTTGGGTAAAACGATGTTCGGTTTTCTAATCTGATGTGCTAGTGAATGCGATATAGAATCTTCAATGGAGGCTAGAAGTGATATGAAAAATAGAAAAGTCAAAAATTGGATGAATTATAAAAAGGAAATTTTGTAATTTGACGAATCTTAAATTCAAATTTTATTAATTCAAAAACAAATATAATTTTCAGCCGCTATCGTGAACAAATTCCTAGCTGAATTTCCTTAAGATGCATACGATATACGAATAATAATTTAGACATAGGTAGGTATGTTTCAGTTAGAAAATCTTCGAAGGAACGAAATTTATTCAGAGTAATGGGACAAAAAGGGTTAATTTAAAATTGGTGTTATTATTTGAAGAGCAATAGTGTTATTGAATAATAATTAAAGTTTCTGCATCGAATAATATCGGGAAAAACAGTTATTCCATTTTTACTAATAATTCTTCAATTAAATGCATCAATATCATCTCCCTCAGCGTCATCTAGATCCCATTCGTCTTCATCGACATCATCGAGTTCATTTCTATTCGGTTTATCAGTTCAGAGACATTTTCAAAAGTAATGCCGTTACACATTTTGCAAAACCTTGTACACTTCAGTCCTGCTTTTTTGGAACTGCAGAGAGAAGTATCACATTTTCCATTACAGCTGCAGAATATTAAAAAAAATGTGAATCATTAAAAACAAGAATAAGAGAGAATTTCTGAAATTTCTGAAACTCGTATTTTGGGGTAGTTTTTTATTTTTTTCACCCCCTTCCCGGTGTTTTTTCACTTTGCCCACAGTTTTCTATGCTTTTTTCTGATTATTTCCATATAAAATCAGCCGTATAGGCGAAAACCCGATTTCACCATCATATCTTTCTTTCAGTAAGTGTATCAAGCATATGGCAATATAATCAGGAAAATTTATCTGCTCCTTTGATATACAGTAAACAGGGTGTCCCGTAACTAAACGTTAACGGTTACTGGGCGATATGCTAGTTTATACCAGTTCTAGCAAAAAATAATTCTATATCACTTGTTTAAGTGAAATTTGTTTATGCCGATGACATTTCTATTGCTTACCAACATTCGGATTTTCATACTCTGGAAAACAAACTGTCATCTGATTTAGAAATTTTAAAGAATTATTTTATTGAGTGGCGATTATGTTCATACCCAACAAAACAGAGGTATCTTGTTATATAATTATGGAATATATAGGAAATTAACTGTAACTTTCAATGATTCTCCTATCGAACATAATTTCTATCCAAAATACTTAGGAGTTAAATTAGTTTCATCTCTCAATTACACGGCTCATTTAAATGATCTGAGCCTAAAACTGAAAACAAGGAATAATATTGTTCAGAAATTAGCTGGATCGTCTTGGGGTGCTGATGCTTCCACTCTTCGCACAGCATCTCTAGCCCTAGTCTTTTCTGCAGCTGAGTATTGTTGCTCTGTTTGGTTTAATAGTGCACATACACAAAAAATTGATGCACAATTGAATACATCCATGAGAATAATTACTGGCACCATAAGATCTACACCGGTTCATTGGTTACCAGTTTTGTCTAACATTGTCCCACCCCTTATTCGCAGAATGACTGCAGCTCTAAATTCTTGGAACAAATATCATTCTTTGCCTAATTTATTATAATTTATTAATATAGTTATTTCATATGTTTCACAAAATAGAATTACTAGATTGAAGTCACGTAAACCATTATGGCATAATACGTTCTCCAATATGAACATATGTGATAAAGAATTATGGAAGACTGAGTGGAACTCTTACGAAATGTTCAATCAGTATCCCGTTGCTGATCCTGGTTTTGATCTTCCAAGAAAAATTTGGACACTTCTTAATCGTTTGAGAACAGGTCATGGTCGTATCAATAGCATGCTTTTCAGATGGAACTGAGTTCGAAGCACAAGTTGTGAATGTGGAGAAGCAAAAGAAACAATACCTCATCTCATCAATAGTTGCCCCATATATAAATTTCAAGATGGTTTTAGGGCTATTCATGATGTTTCCGATTCTTTCTTGGAATGGGTTATAAATTTCAAACGAATATGATACGTATTTTTGTTATTCAGTTTTTTTTTCTGCTTTTTAGGCGGAGAGCCAGGGTTTTTTTTACTGGGGGTTTTCCTCTAGGCTTTTATGTCATACGCCGTCACTAACTCCTGATCTATATGCTTTATTGTTTGCTAACTAAATATTGTAAGCCAAAAGTTCAAAAGAATATATATATATATATATAAAGTTGTAATAGCTATATTTTTGAAAATGTTCAAATTTGGCACCCTACACAACATCCTTAGGTTTTGTAGTCACAAATTTTGCAGTCATTTTTTAAACGTAATCCTAAATAACCATGCTATTTATTACAGTCACAAATCCATTGTTAGATGCAATTGTTTTAATGAAAAAATATAAGTTTCGTTGAGACATGGTTAAAAAATATGTTTTCAACTAACTTCTGGATAAGATCAATTTGGGATACAGATTTTCGACTGACCCTGTTTGGTGTTTATTCGAAGCATCCAACTGATAATGTATCAATTAAACGGATTGTGTGAATTCTTGAAAGTGAAAGTTTCGCAAATTTAATATTCTCTGAACTATCATTAATGACGTTGACCACGTGTTCATCCATTTTTTACTGAAACTGGTGGAGTGAGGAGAAATGCTGCAATTAAGACAATTACTTTGAATGCCTTATATTATACACTATAATCAACAAAATGAGTTCAACCGAAAAATTATCCATCATTTTCTCACTCCTTCACAATTTGATAGTTAAAATTGTTGTGTTAAATCATGCAGCATAAAGAAGCACTGACATGAGCCCAGGAGATTTTGGGCGCTGTTCTAAATTCTTTTACCAGACTTTAGAACAGTGTGATAGATACAAAATAAAACCCCACAATGAAAGATAAATAATCAACAACCCTAAATTTCAAATTCGAAAAAACTCACAGTTTTTCCTCAGTTTTTGTCAGAGAACAAATATACTTCCCCGAAAAAATCTATCCCATCAAGCTCTTGTCTTTTGAAATAAATACCTTAATTATTCAAGTTCAAATTATATTTTTGGGCTGTCATTATTGAGACCTTATTGAATTCATTATAGAAATGTCTAGAAATTTCCTTTTTCTCTCAAACGACAGAATGTGTGATGGTTATACTTGTATCACTACAGATTTTAAATCCTCAATTCATCGACTTTCCACTTTGTTCATTCCATCATTCGTGGAATTTGAAAAAGGAATATACATTCTTAACTTTAAACTTTATCCCATGATCTTCTGTAACTTAATTTCTACAGAAAATCATATCTCCTTGTGGGTCCAGTATTAGATAAATAATTTTCAGAATACGTAAAATATATACAAATAAATACATACAAAAAAAATAAAAATAAATGAAAATAAAACAATTGTACCTAACAATGGATTTGTGACTGAAATCAATAGCACGGTTATTTAAAAAAAATAAAAATTTTTTAAAAATAAAAATAAAAAAATTGTACCCAACAATGGATTTGTGACTGTAATCAGTAGCATGGTTATTTAGGATTACGTTTAGAAAAAATCACTGCAGAATTGGAAAATTTGTGACTACAAAAATATTCCAATTACCACCTAACCAAGTGACATAAATTTTTTTAATTTTTATTAGAACTGGTATAACCTAGCATATCGCCCATTTTAATTAATTATTTTTTATAGACGGCAATCTCAATGGTGATAATTACTTAGATCTCTTAGAAAACAATGTCGATCCTATGTTGACAGATATTTTGGAGAACAATCACCGTTATTTAGAAGCCGAACTGGGATTTCAACAAGATGGAGCGCCTCCTAATGAGGATAATGATCCGGCGCCCGTGAGGCACTATTTAGATGAAAGATATCCAGCACATTGCATTGGAAGGAGAGGTGCCATATAACGGTTAGCTCGTTTCTCTGATCTGACGCCCCTGGATTATTTTGTGTGGGGACATTTGAAAGATAAAATTTATGCGACGGAGCCTGCAAACTTGAATGAATTACGCCAGCACATAGTACACGAATGTGGTTTGATAACACCCGAAATGCTAAAGAATGTGAAGAATCGCTTCGAGGAACCGCTGTATGTATGCATGGGGAAAGGTGGAGGCCATTTTGAGCATTTTCTAAATTGAAGTATTTATCATTATGTCAATTCATTTCTTTTATTTTCCGTAATTCAAGAGAACAGTTTTTTCATTCAATTACGCTTTCATAGCCCTACATCCAACTCGTCCAAGTGTTTTTTGTTTTCTCCGAAGATAGCAGCTCCTGTTTTCAACCTATCATTGAAGCCTGAATCAATGAAAGTTGTAAGGCTGAGAACCTGATCTGAACAATTTCTATTATTCCTAAAGCCCCCCTGGAAATTCTGTAGAGCATTTTCTGTAGAAGATTCAATTCTAAAAAGAATTAGCCTTTCTAATATCTTGAAAGGAACACTCAATAAACTGATGGGTCGATAACTACTAGGATCACAAGGATTTTTCCTCGTTTCAAAATACCTAATACGAAATTCTGAAGGAAAGTTTCCTGAATTTAGAATATTGTTATAGAAAGACAATAACCAAGACAAGGCCTTTTTTCCTAAATGTTTGATGAATTCTGGATAAATTCCGTCAAAACCTGCTGCCTTTCGAGATTTGGTAGATTTGATTGCAGCCCTCAGTTCATCTAGTATATTGAATGGATGTTCTAAAGTAGGAGCTGATCTTCTGAATAAATAACTCATTAAATAACTAGGCTAGTTGCCTATTCGCATATATGGCCATTTAAGTTCATAAACTTCAATCAGTCAATTTTCGATTTGTGCCATTTATCATTCGTGAAAGCCGAAAAAGCACATCCATTTTCAACTTCTTTCTAAGAACTCTCATGGCTTCATTACAAAAAAAATCCATATCTTCGCGTGAGCTTAGTCTACAAAAGTGAAGATTTGTGAGTATTCGAATATTCGAATGTATCCCAATTCTTTTAAATTTCTGGCCTGAAGATTTTCACAAAAATGCGGTAGTCGATACTTCGATGTTTTTCAAACTATTTCAAGATTTCCAATTGATCTGATGGCTATTCTTGAAGTAATTGAATAAAGCAAATTTCAGATTCCCTTTATTACTGAACCATTAGACGGGTTTGGCCCAATAACGAACTTGACTTCACCAGGAAGTCAACCCTAATCAATTGATTCCATTTTTGGGCTTGAAATTTTAAAATAACTGTTATTGGGGCAAAACGATAGCAAACTAGTCTAATAAAGTGAAAAGGTAGACGACAGACAATAGAAGAAGGGTAGAAATTTCAACCTCAACACTATTCATTCGTATTTCAGGGATATCTAAATTTCCCCAGATTTCACGAAAACATAAAACATCTCACCTAAATCCCAAGAAATCTGCCAAAATTAATTCTGAAATGTAAATAAAGCTGCTGCATCGTCACTGTTACTTTTCCGTGCAGTCACTATTTTTCTCAAGACCACAACAACCTCGTGTAATTCCCAAAGGACATACAAAATGGTCACGCACAACTTTGACCTCCGATCAAGTTCATTCGTACCGATCAATTCTGCATTTCATGAAAGTAACTGCATGAACCAGGGTTATTTATAAAGCCGGTCCGGATATCACTAAATACAAAGCACCCGGAAAAAGACACATAAATGGCACAATCCACCTTCCTCAGTGTGCTCATTGGAACTGGTTAAGAAGTAGCATCAAGTGACAGCGATACCGCTTTCAATTTTGTTACGTTCAAGAGTTGATATTTTAAAACGTAAACATGGTGAGCCAACGTAGCTTGCGGTTTGGTGAAAGTGGTATAAATATGCGAATCTTCAGTATTGGAGACATACCATTTCATAAAGATGCACAATTGTTTAAATTTAGCGCATTCCATCCATGCTGGAAACAATGAATATGTTGGGTCATGACGCTTCAGAATTGCATCAACTGAAAATTAGAAACGAATTGATTTGGGTCATCTTTGACTTCAATTACAGAGATGAGTTTCTCTCGAGTTCTTCGCCATTTGAACGGTTGGAGATTAATGAGATGCCGGCAAATCATGGAAGTGTATAGGTTCAATTAAGGCGGTTGTCCTAAATTTTTCAATGTCTCAACCACTTCGTGAACAAAATACCAGATGGAAATAATCGAAAAATATTTGGTTGGAAGACAATTCGAGCGTACGTTAGAACTGACAATAAAGAGTTATTGGGTATTTCATGAATTACTCAATTGGGCACATAAATGTTTTGATTAATCGAGAGGATCACTGAAGAGGTCTTTTTCAAAATTATCCCAATGATTGGTTGAACATTTCACGGAATAGCGATGAAAACAAATTATAGTTTTTAAAATAAAACATAAAGCTCAATATACAACGGGCAACCAATGATTTTATACCATCTCTGCAGTTCGGCAAATACTAGACTCTTTTTACTGATCAATTGTTTCAAGCTCCAGAAGAGATAGAAATTTCAGAGTAACCTCAATTCACTAGAGTTAGCCTTCGTCAAAACACCACTTTTCCGCACTTGCCTGTATATTTATCTGTATATACAGGGTTGGGATAAAGTTTGGCACCAAGTTAATATATTTAAAACGGAACGGACGGTAATTTTGGAATTTGGCAGCTGAGTGTAATGGACCACAATGAATTTG
This sequence comes from Micraspis discolor, assembly GCA_030674115.1. Classification (NCBI taxonomy): domain Eukaryota; kingdom Metazoa; phylum Arthropoda; class Insecta; order Coleoptera; family Coccinellidae; genus Micraspis; species Micraspis discolor. The sequence goes on along the minus strand of JARTUT010000874.1, from coordinate 2,789,518 downwards.
ATGAGCATATTTTCATTAATGAGAACTTCCGGCTTAACCGGAAATGACCATTTTTTTTTATTTAAATGGGACACCCTGTATATTTCTGCAGATTCTGAAAGAGCACCTTGTTTCGGATCTGTCCATACCAGGTTCCTGCATCGCTTTTACCATTTGGTGTGAAGACATGAACAAGATGTTTGGCCAATGTATTGCATTTTTCATGTTTCACTTGGGAGGATTGCAGCTGAATAACTCAGATTCACAATGTACTAGGGTATCTAACTGACCCAACTGGAGAAAATGTATAACAGAGAGATGATATTAAACTACGAGGAACTTTTAGAGTTTACACGTTATTCGTTGCTGAAAACTAACTGGTAAAGTAGAACTTACTGGTAGAACTGACCACACTGGTGGTCAAACTAGAAATGTACTGAGAGAGGGTTCTTGAATAATGAGAAAGATCGGACGTATCGAAAGTACAGGTAGCTGAGCTTAGAGATTCCCAAAATTTCGTCCGATAGAAGGCATTCTTGGAAGTAACGGCCGCGGCCCTAAATTCCAAGAACTGTCCTTTATTGCGAGAATATCGCAACATTACTAAGATGCACAATACAAATGTTTCATTAAATTTCAATAGTTTTCTACGAAACTTTATCGAAATATAGAAAATTACTTCTAAAATTTGTTGCAGAAGGCAATTACATACAACACTCACTTGCTCCTTCGTAGCCCGTTTTAGAAATTTCACATTCTTATTGGAAATGGATCCATTCTACAACTTTTTTTAGAATATACTATATTGGATATATATACTGGATATACTGGATATATTGGATATATATATACTGGATAATATATATCCAACGTAATTGAATTATCTAATAATTCATATGACAACATAATCAGGTTATATCGGTAAAAAATTTATGCTCTCATCATCATACTAAAATTTCTGATGGAAAAAAATTGTAAATTAGTAAAATTTGATAATTTTTAAAGAAACTTTCAGAGGATGAACTACACTATGATATCAATTTTGACACAACCAATTATTATTAGCAGAATATGTACATATAGTTTGAAAAAATTTAATATTCTATTACTTCTAAACTTTGGAATGATATGAAGCTAAAATCAAAGTAAACACTCGGCTTATTGTCTCTCATGTTCTTAATTTTCCCGCAGTTGATTCAATTTTCTGCGAGTTACATTTTTTCTCCTAAATTTAAATTTAGGGAATTTTTTCCAAGCACGCAAGTCCTTTCCCTGAGGAAAAGGACTTAAATATCAGCATTAGGCCTAAGTGGTTATCTCAGAGTTGCCAAAGATGCTTTGAACAAATTTACGAAATAGGTAACTCAGTGTTAATTTTCTGTTGAACAGTGACCTACATCTCAACTCAACTCAACAGACAGATCCCGGCATTCGATTACTCGGGGATTAATCAAATGCGATACTAAATGCGACCAAAGCTCACATAGGTGTTGGATAATTTTGATGATGATTATTTTGCGATATTGGCCAAATTGTCTCGTCCACAATATTTCATTATCAAAATTATCACGTTCACATTCATAACCTTATTAGGTGATATGAGATTTGCTTTTCCACTGTCAAACAAGTTTGTCATGATCTCAGGGGTCCAGTGTTCAATGTTAGAATGTCTCCAAAGACTGACTACGAAATGATATTCATTTCATTGAGAATTATTCTAAATGAGAAATATTGAAGGTTGGAGTATTAATTTCAATAAATGCTAAGTTCACCTTCCTTTGAAAAAATCTGCGGTAAATTATCCGGGTATCATATTTATTGTCACATTCTATATAAGAATAGGTACTTGAATTATTTAGTACCCACCTATTTTTGCAGAGCTTGTTGTAGTTTGAAAACTACTTGAACAGCGTGCTTTCGTTTTGCCCAAAGGCCTGTTACATGTTACAAAGTCGATAACGCAGAGAGCTTTTGCTTATATTTCAATAAAAGTTTATAATACTGTACCTGAAGAAATAAGGAAGGTTTCCAATGAAATGGTGTTCAAGAGGAAATTTTGGAAATATATTTGTCAAAAGGATAGAAAACTGATTTCTCGACTATTCGACACTCAGTAGAGTTGTACATGATCGTGTCCCACCTACATTGAGGGAAGAGAAGAGATGTAAATAAATGAATGTGTTTGTTTTGTTTTAGATGTTTTCAAATTGAATGTTTTTTGCTCTTTAAGTCAAGAAGCCGTCTGCCTTTTTGTGTTCAGCTTTCTTTGTTTTTCATTTAGTCGACTTACATTAGTATTTTGTCTGTGTATGTTGTCATATTTCTATTTTTGCATTAATCACTAACAAACATTTTTTGCTTCTGTGATATTCTGTTTATTTGCAGTTTAGTGTGTATGCCTGTAACTTTATCCCTTAATTTTGTAAATAAACAATATAATTATCATTTAATTTCATAATATGATAAAATTGATATCATTTCAGAAGATTCAGAACGAGCACAAAAGTTCCTAACCGTAGATCAGTGCTTTTTTACATTTTTATGCAGAAGGCCTAAAGAAATTTCTAGAAACGATCAAAACGTCACCAGAACTTGAAAATTCCATATGAAATCCCATTATTGAATGAAAATTCGGGAAATAAAAACTGAGCCTTTTGAGAATGAGCTCTTCTTGAACTTTTGGGCCTTTCTTCGACCGTTGTCCCTGCCTATTTTGAAAATCCGAAGATGGATTAACACTCTTCCTTGAATATTGTTATCCCCTTAAAAAAACATGGTTATCTCATCATACTACGACGATGAAATTTCACACTTTGCAAGATATCGATCACCTCCCAATACACACAAAATTTGGTGGATATTTAACGATTGAGTATTTTCAAAAATTAATTCTAGGTATTCTTGAAAAAAGCATGGTCAAGTAGCCTAATATCCGGACTATACACGGAGAATCACGTCTATTAAAATTTTATCATAACTGTTGTATCTATGTATTCTGAATCGACTCTAATCGGTCCATTAATTGGTTTACGCATTTGTCAAAATGATTATTGCCGGAACCTTATTTCATATAGATCAATATCGTTAAATTAATAACAATTCTAAACATTGTATAACCATTAACCGATACGTGAAATATATTGACGATTTCAATGAGGTAGGACAAAGAAACATTCACTATTGTTCACGATAAAAACTTATATTGAGCAACGGAAATTGTTTGTAACATTATAATGAATTTAATTGCAGTAATACAGATTTGAATCAAAGGTTCATAATTGACCATGAATCTATGAGATTGGAGCAATAAGTATACTGAATTTGTATCTTTAAATCTAGAAACAAGAATCTAAAAGGAATGCCGTTCATTGGAATGAAGAGGCACAAAGGCATATGATATCCAAATATACCAATCTATTTCCTCTTTTATTATTACTATATTGGTAGTACTACATGAAATATAAGTGTTACTGAGTTCATTGTTAAGGCCTTGTATTCTTATCAAATATGAAATTGATTCTTTCTGTCGAATGCCAAGATACTGATATTACTAAAAATGGAGAATACCTGTTAACTTGACATACAATAAGGGAATATGTTGACTTTTTTTTTATGTTTGATAATCAAAAAGTATGGTATCTCTTCAGGAAAATAGTTTTCATATCAATATCTCCTCAAACTCCCTGTACATCAGAAGTTTATAGCATATATGATGTTTCTCAATCTGTACAAGATAATTATAATTTAAATTGAATTCTTCCAGAATCCTTAGAGAGTCGTTGAATATAGAACCATTAACTTTCAATAGAGCAGATTTCTTTCACGTTTACGCTATAATAATAATAATAATAATATATAATGTACTCTATTCACAAAAATCATCGTTTCATTAATAACAATAAAAGTGGAAAACATCAAACAGAAAGGACAAAAAATACACAACAGTGACTATGTTAAATTTGGATTTATTCCCAATAAAAAATCCAGAATAGTATAAGGTCCTTGCTATATTAAAAGTTAGTGAATCTCCTTGCGGAATGCTTTAAATTTATCAACCCCTCTTATGCGCTGTACAGAGTGTCCTGAAAACAATGGATAAGTCTGCAACTATAGATAGACACTGTCGTGGTCTAACTTATTCCAAATTTTGACCTCAATGAAAATTCCACGGTTTCCGAGATATTCATGGTTTTCGTATTTTTAGAAAATTTCCAAGTGCGATTAGTTTTTCTAGTGCCATTAATGGCAGAAATTTCTACAAATGGAGAGGTATTTCGATGTGTTTTTTTTTTATTTCACATGAGATAGTTAAGCTATCGGAACCAAAGATTTAAATTCATCAAGCTAGTGTAAAAAGTTAGAAACGCGTGAATTACAAAGAAAAATTGAAAACTAAATGAAATTTCCTACAAGTTTGATGAGCTACAGTGTAAAAAAATGTAGGACGCCCCTGGTAGACATCATCTTAAAAACTTGCTCAATTATTGCAGATTCCAAAAAGATATCATAAGCCTAGGCATTCTGTAGGTTTTCATTCTCGTAACTACTTGATTACCAAATAGTCGAAAAATTTCGAAAAACTGATTTTGTTTAATCGTTATTCTGAGCTCAAATATGTTTAAGCTTATTTTGTACAAACAATACTTAGCGGGGAGCAAGAATTTTTATTTACTGGGGTTTTTACCCTAGGCTTTCATGTCATACAACGAATTGTATTTTCCATCCGTAGGTGAAATAAATTCACCGTTTCCACACTTTTGGACCACCTATATATTGGTTTGTTCCTGGAATTTGTCAGAACATTGGTCATTATTACTCGTAGAATATTTTTTTCATTTTCAGGATATATGAATATTATTGGTGCTACGCCACTGAATACTGAATGGCGCGAACTGTTGAAATTGAAGAGTCGCCGATCGCTGCAACCTAACCTTCAATTTATCCAATCACAAAATCACAAACAATTCATTATTGTTTTTTTTTAATTAAGCCTTCGAAATGAAACAAAGATCAATAACGTAAGTGTGTAATAATTATGAAATCATTAAAGACCAAAAATTATTATTTTCAGCTCATTCTTTTCTTCATCTGGAAGAAAATCTGATGGGTATGTACTTGAACATTGGCATTTAATTTTTTAAGTTAGCCTGTACAAATGGTTAATGATGTATCATATTTTTCGTTCCTTGAGAACTATAACTTCGTCAAATACGAAATCACAAACTAAAGCATTGAATTGTTTTTTCTCCAATATCAGAAGCAGTCCGAATAGAGTATGTTTGGAATCCCAGAGCTCAGCCAAACGTTCAAGAGAATCTAACGAATCTACGCCTACTAAGTAAATAGTGTAATTTTTGTTATTCTTATCAACTGAATGATTGAACTTCTAGGAAATCATCAAAAACGGGAAATGGTTCTAGTCAGAAGGGTAGGTTGATAGTTCACTTGTATTGCTTGAAAATTTTCATTATTCATGAACTATACTTCAACTTGTAAACTTCTAGCGAAAAAACCTAAAATGGAACCCACCAAAGTTACGCTTCCTATTGGTGAATCCATTTGCAGCAAAGACCTTTCAGAAGAAGATTCGCCTATAAAAAGAAAATTAAAGAAGAAGAATGCTTTTGATAGCGATTCTGAAAATGAAAACACTGATCCTGTTTCTGGGAATGATGAAACAAACGGAAATAATCCTTTACCTTCAGCAGAAGGACATATAGATAATAGTAAAACAGGTCACAAAACTTCACCTCTAGCAAAAGAATTTAAAGAGAATGAGGAATCTGTCAACACCAAATCAAACGAAAAAATTGATAAGACTGATGAGAAAATTGAAAATACCGAGCATATACAGAAGAAATTGCCAGTAGAAATCGGTGCTACTGAAAATGTTTTACCTAAGGGTGTTTTTCGTTTTTTCTCTTTAGTTATGTTTATACAACTAGAATATTCAATTTCAGTCTACAATCCTGCTAAAACAAAATATCACCCTATTAAAGATGCCATATGGAAAAGGGAACAGAAGTAAGTCATTTTCATTTCTGTGTTATCCTTATAATCTTAAGTCTCAGTGACCTGTAGAATACTGTTTCCGAGAGTGTCCCAGGCCAATTTATTTTTCTGAGTGAAACCTCTAGATGATTTCATCTCAACTGGACACTTACCTCAACAATGTCCTATATTATAACTATAGGTTGAATGAACTGGCCATAAGATTCGGGAATTGAATTTGTGGCTTTTTATAATCCATGTTGAACATTTTCAGAATTCCCTATCTTGCTTTAGCAAAGACATTGATGGAAATAGAAGAAATCTCGAGTAGATTAAGGATAATTGAAATTTTGAGTAACTACTTCAGATCTTGCGTGATATTAACACCTGAAGATCTGTTGCCATCTGTATACCTGTGCCTCAATAAATTGGGTCCAGCTTACGAAGGTAATACTTTCTTCAATTAAATATTTTGCATCAGTGCCCATTTAAAAGAACAACTCTGTATAAATACTCAACTTTAATCTAGCCTTTTTCAAGAAGTCGGTCTCAGTAGTTTGAGGCCATTTTCAGCTCTATTAAAGAAAATTACAGGTATCTGCGCAGAAAGTACATTTAATAATTTACTAGACTATGAGTAATATATTTGCCATTAGGTTTGGAATTGGGCGTAGCAGAGACCAGTTTAATGAAAGCCATAGCCCAATCTACTGGTCGTACACTTAATCAAATCAAAGCAGATGTTAAAGAAAGTGGCGATCTAGGTACTGTTGCTGAACATTCAAGAACTAATCAAAAGACTCTGTTTCAACCTCCCCCACTTTCTGTCAGAGGGGTCTTCAAATGCTTGAAACAAATAGCTAAAATGACAGGTCATGCTGTAAGTTTTCAGAAAAATTTTTCTTCAAACTTAATTGCTGTATTAAATCTACTGTAATTTTTTAGTCTCAATCGACAAAAATTGATGAAATCAAAAAAATGTTTGTTGCATGCAAAGAAATGGAAGCAAGGTATCTGATAAGATCATTAGCTGGAAAACTAAGAATAGGTTTGGCAGAGATGTCAGTTTTACAAGCACTCGCTTTGGCATGTGCAACAACTCCACCAAATCAGGATTTTCCACCAGAGAAATTAGATGTATCGAAAGAAATGAGTAATGATGAATTCAAAAGTTATTATGATAAATTGGCATTCACTTTGAAGAATACTTACTGGTAGGTACCCATATTAATTGCAGGCCTTTTAATTAAAGTATGCCTCGAAATGTGCATGGCACGACAAGGGCCTTTGAAAGTTAAACGAAAACGAAAGAAAATTAACAATGAAATTCTGACAATAAGAAAAAAATGACTCGAAAGAAAATCGAATGCTGGAGCACTGACTTCTGCCTACCTGGTTTCACAGTACGGCTGAATTCACCTGTCCAGGCACTCACGAGCGAGAATAGTCACTTTTTCACCAGAGTTTTAATTTGTAGTTTTATCGAGAAATTCATTGATTGCGAAGAAAAATGTAGCACTTCATGGATGAACGCCGATTTCGTACTCTCTGTTCGACACAGGTCATATGCTCCAACATATGTTACGCGCCCATCGGGAAATGGAATGAACATACGTGGGCCGCACGAAACGAGCAAGCAACTTGGAATAAAAATGAATGAATTTAACTAATAATAATGAGTTGCAGTAACAGTGCAGATATGGCTTAATTTATGAATGTGTAATTTTGATAAACAATTTGATTTTTATTTGAAATGATGAAACTCATAATATTGTATGAAGATTACATACTGTAAGCTTGCAACCTTATAATCTCATTCCTCTGGATGAATCCCTGGTTCTGGTATACCGATTTGTGCATGTGGAACACTAGATGTTAAATTTTAATCTATCGGTTTTTATTATGACTTAATATTTTTTTATTCAGTCATTGCCAATTCACAATCTACCTTAGTGGTAATAAGTAAATCTTGTGCAAGTGTAAGTTTTGAGACAGGTACCTTCCAGCGACAGATTACTATGATTCATCTACTCGGATCTTCTGACCTAGTTTTCTTGAGTCATCTTGGATAATTAATTGGCATTCAGCAGTTCGCTGATGAGAGGATTCTCGTGTGTCTCTTAGATTTTGTAAAGGGATGTTTTATTACCTCTGCTACCTAGGGTACATAGCAGTGACGGTTCGTGCCCTCTAGGAGTAGGTTGGCCAGATCGAGCATATATATATGTATATATATAATTTAGAAGTAATTTTCTTGGGATTAGAGCACTGGATTGAAATTAGGATTGCATCTTTTTTTTATTAATACTTTACTACATATGTTTCGGCGTACATTGAGCCTTTTTCAAGTTTACATGTTACAAATACAGTGACAATCATATCTAAAATGTATAACTGTCCAATAATTCATCTTAAAACTTAGTAAAATTAGAATCATATTCATAATGTTGTGAACGCTGTCAATTAGAATGATTCTAATAATGGAAAACCTGTTATCTACTAAAAAACTAATCAAACCACCGCAATTTGGTACTACCTCTCTTACACTTGCCATCTGGATCACTCACATTCAACTTTTAACCGAAAACGAACAAAAACTTGTACAACCCTAAGCCCTACACACTTACATCTTACTCCAAACTACTGACCTAGTTAACTGAACTATGAAAATCAAAGTGTAAACACACAATGCAATTCTCATATACCCCATCCCCAAGGGTATCTTGGCCGACCTAGTCTTTGAAAAATAAATAAGTCGTGGGTTGCTGTTTTGCTATTTACAGTTACTAAGAATTAATTTTTATGGTCAGAAAATCACAAAATTTATTCCATACAGTACGAATACACTTTTTTTCTGAATTTGAAAGAATATTCAAGTACTTATGATAATAGTCATTTGAGATTTGAGGGTGAAAATTTCAATTATTAACAGGATACGTGACAACATTTTAAATACGTAATGATTTCTCTTTCTATCTCAAATTTAGGATAAACATATGAAGATGTCGGATATTAAATTACAATTTTTGATTTTATATTTGCAATAAACATCGATAATAATAAACAATTTCACCCGCCTGCCGTTTCACATAGGGACGGCCAAGGGTTCTCGGCCGACCTCGCAAGTGTCACAGTCGAGGTATTGTAGAGTTCCATAATAGGAACTTCGAGCGTGTGTTAGATGAAATCATAAACTGAAAGCTGTGGCTCGGCTGGCTGAGCTGCGTTATTACGTATAAGGACAGATGCGAGAACTTGGAATAAAAATTATTTGAGGTGTTTGACCGAAATAATGTGTACTTCGATGTGTTGAGTGGAAATATGAGATATATAGAGGGCAGAGGAAAAGATACTAAGGGAATTTCTCGAGATTTAAATATTGCTATTAATTTTTCAAATAAGTTTCGATTAAAGAAATATTTATTTTCACCTTCTCTTTTTCGGTTGCCTACCCTGACGAGCCGTCACTGGTACATATAGATCATTGTGTAGAGTAACATTTCACACAAACTATGGAGCGCTTGTCATTATTCAAAGGATCTTGGATTGGAATATTTATAGGATATTCTTATTTGATGGCTTACCTTATCCCTAGATCTCTATTCCATATGCCCGAATTGGTCTTGGATATACACTTGTAGATCAGTAATTTATATTCCAAGGATAGTTAGGATTTTCTCTTCAGAAGCCAATACATTTTTTTATTTTGAGGTCCAGTATACTATTTTTAGCCATTATGTGTGTTTTCCAGATATTTTCTCGTCCATGTGGAGTCGTAAGTACTTCTTTTTTCACAGGAACTAAGACCAGGTTGAAACAGACTTGTGGCAAGTGGTCATTTTAAGAGTAAACATGATTTCAGCAGATTTGCTATTGTTTACCTTGATATTTTTCATAAACCACTAATGCAGCAAGTTCAGGTGTATTCGAAGGTTGGTCTATAGGATCATTATTGGTTTTCATTTCAGCTGTATCACCTGCAAAGGTTGCTATCAGAATCTCATTGGTTTGTGGTATGCCTGCGGTAAAAATGAGATACGAGGCAGAGATATAGAGTGGGGAGAATACGCTTCGACCACTGCTCATCCAAAATTGGTGGCTAAGTTCTTATGTCAAATTTCGACCATTTTTATACTTTCGTAGTCAGCTGTTCTAAGTTGACATACTTGTCAGATGAGTTAGAAATTGTTCGAATTATACATTGTGCTGATATTTCGATACTTTGAACATGTCTTGTATTGTTAAAACGTGTAAAAACTATAAAACAAAGAAGGTCAAGGAAATATAATTTTATACGCAAGTTTTTATTGAAATCATCCTACTGATCATTCCGTATGGCATTGTTTATCTGCTCAGTGGCGTGTTGTTTACTTTCCAAAGTGATATGATTCTTTTTAGTTTCGCAAAATCAGTTGATATGAGGACAGTTTGGACTGATAGTCTGAGTGTAGATTCTGAAGCTATAGATTTATCTAAGAAATTGATATGCTCTGTACATTTAATTTTCATTTTATACAAACTATTCCTCACTAATTCACAATCTACCTTAATGGTAATAAGTAAATCTTGTGCAAGTGTAAGTTTTGAGACAGGTACCTTCCAGCGGCGGATTACTATGATTCATCTACTCGGATCTTCTGACCTAGTTTTCTTGAGACATCTTGGATAATTAATGGGGATGTTTTATTACCTCTGCTACCTAGGGTACATATCAGTGACGGCTCGTGCCCTCTGAGAGCAGGAGTCAGCCAGACCGAGCATATATATATGTATAAAAAGGATTTAATGCGGTGAAATTAGATATAAAGGACCAAGAAACCATCCCTATCCTGGTTTCTTGCTTTGCCTTTGCCTGAAGAAGCCAATAAGCAGAAACACGTGTCGACAAGTACCTTCCATCCACTTCTCATATTTTCTGCACTACTGCGGTTTCACCCATTATCCTTCCTTTATATATATGTATATATATAATTTAGAAGTAATTTTCTTGGGATTAGAGCACTGGATTGAAATTAGGATTTCATCTTTTTCTATTAATACTTTATTACATATGTTTCGGCGTTCATTGAGCCTTTTTCAAGTTTACATGTTACAAATACAGTGACAATCATATCTAAAATGTATAACTGCCCAACAATTCATCTTAAAACTTAGTCAAATTAAATCATATTCATAATGTTGGGAACGCTGTCAATTAGAATTATTCTAATAATGGAAAACCTGTTGTCTACTAAAAACTAATCAAACCACCGCAATTTGGTACTACCTCTCTTACACTTGCCATCTGGATCACTCACATTCAACTTTTACCGAAAACGAACGAAAACTTGTACAACCCTAAGCCCTACACACTTACATCTTACTCCAAACTACTGACCTAGTTAACTGAACTATGAAAATCAAAGTGTAAACACACACAATGCAATTCTCATATACCCCATCCCAAGGGTATCTTGGCCATACTTAGTCTTTGAAAAATAAACAAGTCGTGGGTTGCTGTTTTGCTATTTACAGTTACTAAGAATGAATTTTTTATGGTCAGAAAATCACAAAATTTATTCCATACAGTACAAAATACACTTTTTCTGAAATTGAAATAATATTCAAGTACTTATGATAATAGTCATTTGAGATTTGAGGGTGAAAATTTCAATTATTAGCAGGATACGTGACAACATTTTAAATACATAATGATTTCTCTTTCTATCTCAAATTTAGGATAAACATATGAAGATGTCTGATATTAAATTACAATTTTTGATTTGATATTTGCAATAAACATCGATAATAATAAACAATTCCACCTGCCTGCCGTTTCACATAGGGACGGCCGACGGCCAGCCAAATGTTCTCGGCCGACCTCGCAAGTGTCACAGTCGAGGTATTGTACAGTTCCATTAATAGGAACTTCTGAGCGACGTGTTGTGTTAGATGAAATCATAAACTGAAAGCTGTGGCTCGGCTGGCTGAGCTGCGTTATATCGTATAAGGACAGATGCGAGAACTTGGAATAAAAATTATTTGAGGTGTTTGACCAAAATAATGTGTACTTCGATGTGTTGAGTGGAAATATGAGATATATAGAGGGAGGAGGAAAAGATACTAAGGGAATTTCTCGAGATTTAAATATTGCTATTAATTTTTCAAATAAGTTTCGATTAAAGAAATATTTATTTTCACCTTCTCTTTTCGGTTGCGTTTGGGTCGGCCCGGCCGACCCTGCCTACCTTGACGAGCCGTCACTGGTACATATAGATAGATCATTGTGTGAGAGTAACATTTCACACAAACTATGGAGCGCTTGTCATTATTCATAGGATCTTAGATTGGAATATTTATAGGATATTCTTGTTTCTGATGGCTTACCTTATCCTAAGATCTCTATTCCATATGCCCGAATTGGTCTTGATATACACTTGTAGATCAGTAATTTATATTCCAAGGATAGTTAGGATTTTCTTCAGAAGCCAATATATTTTTTTATTTTGAGGTCCAGTATACTATTAGGTGTACAAATAAGTTTCCATAGTTTGTCAAAAGATGGCCCCACCAGAAGGTTATGGAGAATTTGTCAGATGTAAAACGTAATATCCCCAAGTTTAGTCATCTGGCAACACCATAACCTTAAAAGTACTAGTGATTCCGTATCAGCATCACGTAATTTTTTTCGTGCAAAAATGTCAAGTTTTATTCGAATAAGCATCATTTGCAGGAACTTTCTTGATTTACTTTTTAATGTGAAAAAATCTCCTGCTGAGGCGCATCGATTGCTTCTAGAAGCATATGGTAAAGCTGCTTTAAGTGAGAGAAGGTTGTCGAAATGGTTTCAAAAGTTTAAGAACGGTGAGTTTGACGTTAAAGACAAAGAACGCACTGGAAGGCCGAAAGTGTACGAAGACATGGAATTAGAAGCACTATTGGAAGAAGATTCGTCCCAAACGCAAAAAGAACTTGCACTTACTCTACAAGTGACTCAACAAGCAATTTCACATCGTTTAAAAATCGTTAGGAATCAAAAACAAGGAAATTGGGTTCCATATGAACTAAAGCCGAGAGACGTTGAACGCCGATTATGCATGAGTGAAATGCTGCTTGCCAGGAATAAAAGAAAGAGTTTTTATATCGTATAGTCACTGGTGACGAAAAATGGATTCACTACGATAATCCAAAGAAGAGAAAGTCATGGGTTAAGCCCGGCGAACCATCAACATCGACAGCTAAGCCGAATATTCATGGAAAAAAACTCATGCTGTGTATTTGGTGGGATCAGCTTGGTGTCGTGTATTATGAATTGCTGAAACCAAGCGAAACCATTACTGGAGCTCTCTACCGAACACAATTGATGAGATTGAGTCGGGCACTTAAGGAAAAACGCGCCCATTACTACTCCAGACTCGACAAAATTATTCTTTTACACGATAATGCTCGTCCACATGTTGCGGCGCCGGTAAAACATACTTGGAAACACTCAACTGGGAAGTTTTACCCCACCCGCCGTATTCACCAGACTTAGCCCCTTCTGATTATCATTTTTAGCCATTATGTGTGTTTTCCAGATATTTTCTCGTCCATGTGGAGTCGTAAGTACTTCTTTTTCACAGGAACTAAGACCAGGTTGAAACAGACTTGTGGCAAGTGGTCATTTTAAGAGTAAACATGATTTCAGCAGATTTGCTATTGTTTACCTTGATATTTTTCATAAACCACTAATGCAGCAAGTTCAGGTGTATTCGAAAGTTGGTCTATAGGATCATTATTGGTTTTCATTTCAGCTGTATCACCTGCAAAGGTTGCTATCAGAATCTCATTGGTTTGTGGCATGCCTGCGGTAAAAATGAGATAAGAGGCAGAGATATAGAGTGGGGAGAATATGCTTTGACCACTGCGCATCCAAAATTGGTGGCTAAATTCTTATGTCAAATTTCGACCATTTTTATACTTTCGTAGTCAGCTATTCTAAGTTGACATACTTGTCAGACATGATACTAGGACTTAGTCCTAGTATCATGCTTGTCAGATGAGCTAGAAATTGTTCGAATTATACATTGTGCTGATGGATACTCCGATACTTTGAACATGTCTTGTATTGTTAAAACGTGTAAAAACTATAAAACAAAGAAGGTCGAGGAAATATTATTTTATACGCAAGTTTTTATTGAAATTATCCTACTGATCATTCCGCATGGCATTGTTTATCTGCTCAGTGGCGTGTTGTTTACTTTCCAAAGTAATATGATTCTTTTTAGTTTCGCAAAATCAGTTGATATGAGGACAGTTTGGACTGATATTCTGAGTGTAGATTCTGAAGCTATAGATTTATCTAAGAAATTGATATGCTCTGTACATTTAATTTTCATTTTATACAAACTATTCCTCAGATACACTGTTTTCTACGCCAATAAACCGAAAGTCAGAGATAGTATAAAAAGTATAAAAATGGCCGACGAAAAATTAGCCACTTTGCGCATCTCGAAGATCATTCTCCCCACTCTATATCTCTGATACGAGGGTGGCCTTTGGCCTTTATATTTCGGGATTGGACAACCCAAGGGTGCGTTCAGACTCCCGGAGTAAAGAAAGAGTATGCTCACGTTATCCCAAATATATATTATAGGCATACACATTAACGTAAATATGATTATTTTACGTTTTCATCATCAGGTCTTGTATCTCAACAATGGTCGTATCAATCATATCTTGATTTTGTCCAATCGACTCTTATTATTTATTATTATTTTTATGTAAATGGAAATTTTCAGTGAATGTCCTAATTATGATCTCATGATGCCAGTGATATTGAGAGAAGGTATAGAAAAATTGCCAGAACATTGCAAACTAACACCAGGAATTCCACTGAAGCCTATGTTGGCACATCCAACTAAAGGAGTACAAGAAGTACTCAACAGATTTGAAGGTCACAAATTCACATGTGAATGGAAATATGATGGGGAAAGAGCGCAGGTATTTTCAATATGATCTTGTTTGGTTGACCTACATCGATATAGAAGTGTTCCCCAAGTTTGTAATTTATTAGTGAATAGACGTATTTCTCTTTCGGTTGACAAATTTATAGACGAGAAAAGGTTAATGTCATAAGACCAAGAAAATTGAACATTTCAAAGCGGGCTAATTGAAACAATGTCAAGAGAATTGGCTGGAGAATGTGTCATCATCGATGGATGTGATCTTGAATGAATTTCGAGTACAAATGGTTTACATTTATCAAGTTATAAGTATAAAAGCTCAACTAAGACAAATTTAAATTAATTTTTAGATACATATGGACGGCAAAACAGTACACATTTATAGCAGAAATCAGGAAAATAATACTTGAAATATCCCGATATAATATCTCGTCTAGATTTATGCAAAGGCGATAACGTAAACTCATGTATTTTGGATTGTGAAGCAGTGGCTTGGGATTCGGAAAGTAAGGCAATACTTCCATTCCAAGTTTTAAGCACTAGGAAGAAAAAGGTAATTTATTGCATGTTTAAAAACACCGTTTTATATAATCCTTTTTGTCAATACAGGGTGTGAAAGAAGAAGAGATAAAGGTACAAGTTTGCGTTTTTATGTTCGATTTACTTTATTTCAATGGAGAATCTCTTATCAAAAAACCCTTCATAGAAAGGAGAAAGATACTTAAAGACAATTTCAAAGAATCTGAGGGTCATTGGTACTTTGCTACATATTTGGACACAAGTAAAATGGAAGAAGTTCAAGAATTCCTGGAAGAGAGTGTTAAAGGTTACAGTCTTTCTTATATTTTTTGTCTTCATCATAGAAATACCGCTGGAAAGTGCACTAATTGCATTGTATTTAGTTATTGTCTATGATGAATTTAAAATTCACGTTACAGTTTTTTCTTGAAGTGAAAACTTCTTTAGCGGCGCTGAGCACTCTCTTGTATGGGTAAAAACATCCAAACTCGCGTCAGGGTCACGTGATTGTCATCGAAAAAGCGTAAGATCGAGGAGTAGGAGAGGGAATAATATCCCACACTCTTTCTACCGTGCCTGCGTGTGCTGTTTTGTTTAGGCGGTGCAGGGCGCTTGTGCGAATGTTTGTGTATGTTAATGTAATATAAATTAGGTTTGTTCGCGTGGCAGTTCGGAACTGTAATTTTTGGTAATTTGTGGTTCCCACCCGTTCGTCTGGGACGGAACAGGAGTTCCTTGTCGTTCGTGTGGTCGGAACACTTGATTTCGGAACTGTTCGTTACTGTTCTTACGTTTCCTGATCTAGAGATGGTACAATGGTACAAGGTACAACAGAAGAAGCGGTAAATTCAAATCATCGGTTATTCAAATTTTCAGTAGTTCTAATTGGCAATTAAGTTATATATTTGGTGACTAGGATATTCGCATAGCTGTTTTTGAGTATATTTGATGATGTGGGAGTATAAATTTTTAATCAATTCGTTATAATAGCTTCTCAAAATTTTTGTTATCTCAGAGAAGAGGAAGGATCATTTGCAATAGATGAATAAAACAATTGCATAGTTGTTGATCAAGTATGTAAGATAATTATTTTATATTATTTATATATACGATATTTCGTATTTATATACTATATATTTATTTTTGTTATTTCGTGATTGTAGTATCTTTATTTTTTAACCACTCAAAATGTATTGAAAATTTAGGAAGGAAACGGAGTAATCACCTCTTTCAAGAACACAACGACTTGTTGAAACAATTCTTATCTAAAAAATAATTACAAAGCTATGAAAATTGTTAGAAAATATTTTTATTTATTTCCCAAATGCCACCAGTTCCATATACAATTACCTAATTTTATTATATAAAATTTTCTGTACACAGTTTCCACCAAAATTACAATGAAATAACAGAAAATTCACAGTTTATCCAGATATGAACTAACAAAAATAATTTGTCCACTGATGACCACTACTACATGTATTGAAATTTCAAATTATATTTAAATTAAATCATTTCTTTAAATATTTCATTACATATAAATTATATTTTCAGTTATTTATATGGATATGTTTATTTATTTATGACAAAAAAATTGTTCAATTTTAATATTTGTAATTTCTAAAGTATTTCCACCGTATTAATAACACAATAACTTATTCAATATCTTTTAACACTATCCATGATATGATCCATGATCATTGAACTCTATATGAATACCTATATGGTATTTAGAGTTCAATGTCCATGATGTACAACATAACCTTACTTTCACTTATCTATGCACTTAACGAAATCGTTTTGAAATAATCTGTTCCCACCTGTTCTCACCCGTTCGTGTCATAGAACAACTTGCGACGATTCCAAGAGTTACAGAACCTGGTTCTCTGTGACCCCAGTACAACTGGGAACTGCCACCCGAACAAACCTATTGTCATTTTTGTGTACGATAGCGCAATAAATGAATATTGTATTCCACCACATAAATAATAGCACTTTTATACTGATAATGAAAGCAATTCATACAAAATTATTCTCTAACCATTCCAAAATATCAATAATGCACAACGTTGATATTGAAGTTTTCACTTCTGCCGGCACTCCCGGAGTACTACCGGTGTTTTTTTTTGTCAATGTTATTAAACGATTGATATCATGGTGGAAGAAATACATGATTGACATACTCATTGACATTTACATTTCCACAATGTTTAGAGCGTACCCAAAAATTATCACATAACTTAGGTGAAAACTCAATGGTTCTCGAGTTATTGATTGGGATTAATTTATATATAATATATATACTTCTACCAAGATTTCAATCCCGACTATAACATGGCGGCCACCGATTAAGACTCTCGGCTAAAATTCGAAGCGTGCATTCTATAAGACATTTATTTCTATGCTCATATTATCATTGTAGGCAATTGTGAGGGCCTGATGGTGAAGACCTTGGAGCAAGATGCCACATATGAAATTGCAAAAAGATCGCATAATTGGTTGAAATTGAAAAAGGATTATCTAGAAGGAGTTGGTGATACTCTTGATGTTGTCGTTATTGGTGGTTATTTAGGGAAAGGAAAGAGAACAGGGACATATGGAGGTTTTCTTTTGGCGTGTTATGATCAGGACAATGAAGAATATCAGAGTATTTGCAAGGTGAGTATTTTTGTTTAGAGACTTGAATTTTCAGAATATTATTTATCATATATTGTCTATGAATTATTGTGCTGAAAGTGAGTCTTTGATTACTACATTTCGGTCAATCAGGTTCCTTACCTATCACTTTTACCCGTTCAATTATATCGATGAAGCAAATACATTCTAGGATTGAAATTCCAAATATTTTGAATATTTTGGAAACATTACTGAACAATGCATGGTCTTCCTAAATAGGTACCAACCGAACTTCCTTCCAAATGCATGAATCGAATCAGTAAACGATATTGCTCTTTGTCCTTGTTTTAAAATTACACGAAGTTGTTTACTATAAAATATCGGCAAATCAAAACCACAAAGCATACAATATTCCAGACGCAATCAAGAGACTCCTGAACCAGAAGAAAAAAGCAAGACAAAATTGGCATCAAACAACCTCACCTACAGATAAAACTATCCTAAACAGACTAACAAACCAATTAAAATTCAAGATGAAAGAACACAGAGAACAATCCTTCAAAAATTATGTTATGGGGCTCAATAGATATGATAACACAGTGTGGAAACCGATAAAAAATTCAAAAAGGCCAAAAATTCATATAGCACCTATACGCAACTCGCAAGGATCAACACTTCATTGGGCAAGAACGGATGAAGAAAAATCTAAAACATTTGCTGAACATTTAGCCCCAGAGTATTCACACCCAATGATAATCTCCAAGACGATGAAATCGAAAGAGAGCTTTATATACTTCATCAAATGTCACCACCATCAAAAACTCACATTGAAAGAAGTCCAAAACGAAATCAAATATTTGAATCCAAGGAAAGCAGCAGGAATGGATAATATCACACCAAAAATGATCAAAGAACTCCCAAAGATTGGAGTATCTTTAATGACGCAAATATACACCGCTATTCTAAGACAAAACTATTGGCCTGATCAACTGAAGAATGCTGAAATAATTCTCTTTCCAAAACCAGGCAAAAATCGAAATGATGTCTCCTCATATCGACCAATCAGCTTACTGCCGATTCTGTCTAAAATATTGGAAAAGTTATTGCTGTTGAGAATAAAGTCAGATACCAACAACCAAGAAATAATTCCTCAGTACCAGTTTGGCTTTAGAGCTCATCACTCCACCACACAACAGATTCACAGAATAAGCCGTGAAATCAGCAAAGCCCTGGAAGACAAAAAATACTGTACATCTGCTTTTTTGGATGTCAGTCAGGCCTTTGATAAAGTCTGGCTCAAAGGACTGTTATACAAGATCAAAAAGTGTCTACCGCTATACTATTTCCTACTGATGAAATCTTATCCTACTGGAAGAAGCTTTAGAGTAAGGGTCAACGATAAAGTATCCGATCTTTATCCCATACAATCAGGCGTTCCTCAAGGGAGTGTTATTGGTCCGTTTCTATATTTGGTGTTTACAGCAGACCTGCCCACATGTGCTAACACAACAATCGAACATTCGCAGATGATGCTGCAATATTTGCAACGACAAAAATCCTGAAAAAGCATCCAATATTTTACAAACGCACCTTGATAAAATACAAGAATGGGTCAACAAATGGAAAATCAGGATCAATGAGACAAAATCAATGCAAATCAATTTTACGCTTCCAAAAGGACAATGCCCTCCTGTTCAGTTAAATAACATTCAGTTACCAGTATCAAATAATACAAAATATTTGGGAATTCACTTAGATGACAAATTAACATGGAAGGAACATGTGGTTAAAAAAAAGGAAGCAAATAGACCTGAAAGTTAAAGAGCTGTATTGGCTCATAGGCAGGAAATCTAAATTGTCGATTGAAAACAAACTTCTCATATACAAAGCAGTCATAAAGCCTATTTGGACATATGGTATTGAACTGTGGGGATGTACTTCTAAGTCCAACGTATCTATAGTACAGAGAAGCCAATCGAAAATACTAAGAATGATAGCAAATGCACCATGGTATGTGACCAATCAAACATTGCACGAAGATCTAAAAATACCTTATGTTATGGACGTCATAAAGGAAAAGAGCCAGAAACACCACGACAAACTACACGGACACATAAACGACCTTCTACAGCCATTGCTAGAACCACACACCACCCGAAGACTCAAAAGGAATTGGCCAGCAGACCTTAAGTAGGACAGAAGGGGTCTTTTCATTGGAGAAGACCCTATAAACCCACTTCAGAGCCTCATGCTCTACAGACATCTGATTAGCTTATAGAATTATTTTATTGTATTCTGATTGCTAATGAATAAATGAAATGAAAAAAAAAAAAAATCAAAACCACTCGATGAATTGGTGCGAAATTTCAACAAATGTCGTTTGGAGTATGGCTTTAAAAGATGGTATATAGAATTTTTCCTCCAGGGCCATCTGTTGCCAAACACGAGCACTTATCAGTCCAACCTCGTATATTATAAGAAGATAAAGAATAAAGCGGTAAAATTTTAAGTCTGAGCAACCTGACCCAACACCAATAACAACATTTTTATTTGTTAGTAAATATATCGTTAATAGTGAATTCGTTTCAGATCGGAACTGGTTTTACAGATGAAAGTCTTCAGAAGCATACCGAATTCTTTAAGGAACATGTTGTAGAAACCGCGAAACCGTATTATCGGTTTGAAGAATCACTAACACCAGATCACTGGTTTGAACCTGTTCAAGTTTGGGAGATAAAATGTGCAGATCTTTCACTCTCCCCAATTCATAGAGCTGCCATTGGAATAGTGAGTTGAATTAGTATATGTAACTACTATTTCTCCATTATATCTTGAGCCTTTTGATGCTGAATACCGAAGAGGATAAGGTCACATTTATCCGATTCGTCTCCTTTTACCTTGTTCTGACCTTCAAATATCTTTAAAAACTATTACTTGAATGAAAATATGAATTGTATTCCCCTGGTTTGCCATGGTTTATTTGTACATTTGTTATAAAAGAGTTATTCTGTTTTAAAGGTGGATCCCCAGAAAGGCATATCATTAAGATTTCCCAGATTCATTCGAATAAGAGATGACAAAAGTGTAGAAGAGGCTACTTCTGCTCAGCAAGTGGCTGATATGTACTCTAGTCAAGATCAGATAAAAAACCAGCAGACCTCTGTTAAAGTATCAGAAGAAGATTTTTACTGATTTGTTCATTTATTTGTCCAAATAAACTTATTAAAACTCGAACTAGTTCTTCAACAGTGTTTTTCTTCCAAAGACCTTTTCGTGGACAAGAAGATCGTTATCAGGCAATGGCTTTTTGAATGAAGAAGTTGAACGTCAGTTCAGAATTTGACTTGTCTTTCAATTGGGTTAAAAGTTAAAAGCCAGATGGGCGATCAGGTTTCTGATTGGCCAGCGACTTATCTTGCTAAACGCCCTTGATTTGGTACTGGATCATTATGTTTTTGTAATAATCTCAGGAAATGACCAGAATTCAGTAGTTACATGGGGGCGGGGCTTAAGATCTCATTTTTGGCACTGTATAAAGTGGGAGGCGACAAGACCATCTGGTTTCTGATTAGCAAGCGTGTTCTTGAATGCTCTTTTTAGAACTGAATAAACATGTTCTGGTAATGATCTCAGGAAATGATCAGAATTTAGTAGTAAAACGACTGATGGGCTGGGCTTAAGGTCTTATTGTCGTTACTGTAAAAGGAGAAGGTGATAATAGACGATCAGGTTTCTGATTTGCCAGGAACTTATCTTGCTAAATTCCCTGGTTTTAGTACTGAATCACCACGTTTTTGTAATAATCTCAGGAAATCATAAGAATTCAATAGTTAAAAGACCAATGGGTGGGGCTTAAGATCTAATTGTCGCTACTGTATAAAGACGGTAGTGTCAAGACGATCAGTTTTCTGATTAGCCAGTCTTGCTAAATGCCTTTGTGTTAGTACTGAATCATTATGTTTTTATAAGAATCTGAGGAAATGATCAGAACTTAGTAGTTGAACGCCAGATGGGCGGGGCTTAGGATCCTTTAATCGGCACGGTATAAAGGAGTAGGCGACATTAGAGGATCAGGTTTTTGATTGGTAAGCGATCTATCTTGCTGAAATCCCTTGGTTTAGTATTGAATCATCATGTTTTTGTAATAATCTCAGAAAATGACCAGAATTAAGTAGTTGAACGACAGATGGGTGGGACTTAAGGTCTAATTGTCGCTACTGTATAAAGACGGTGGTGTCAAGATGATCAGATTTCTGATTAGCCAGTCTTGCTAAATGCCTTTGTGTTAGTACTGAATCATTATGTTTTTATAAGAATCTGAGGAAATGATCAGAACTTAGTAGTTGAACGCCAGATGGGCGGGGCTTAGGATCCTTTAATCGGCACGGTATAAAGGAGTAGGCGACATTAGAGGATCAGGTTTTTGATTGGTAAGCGATCTATCTTGCTGAAATCCCTTGGTTTAGTATTGAATCATCATGTTTTTGTAATAAACTCAGAAAATGACCAGAATTAAGTAGTTGAACGACAGATGGGTGGGGCTTAAGATCTAATTGTCGCTACTGTATAAAGACGGTGGTGTCAAGACGATCAGATTTCTGATTAGCCAGTCTTGCTAAATGCCTTTGTGTTAGTACTGAATCATTATGTTTTTATAAGAATCTGAGGAAATTCAACTTAGTAGTTGAACGCCAGATGGGCGGGGCTCAGGATCCTTTAATCGGCACGGTATAAAGGAGTAGGCGACATTGGAGGATCAGGTTTTTGATTGGTAAGCGATCTATCTTGCTGAAATCCCTTGGTTTAGTATTGAATCATCATGTTTTTGTAATAAACTCAGGAAATGATCAGAATTTAGTAGTAAAACGACAGATGGGCGGGGCTTAAGATCTCATTGTCCGAACAGTAAAAAGGGAGAGGTGACAATAGACGATCAGGTTTCTGATTGGGCAGCCACTTTTCCTGCTAAATGTCCTCATTTGAGTACTGAATCATAATGTTTTTGTAATAATCTCAGGAAATGTCCAGAATTTAGTAGTTGAACGACATATGACGGGGCTTATGACCTCATCTTTGGCACTGTATGAAGGGGGAGGCGACAAGACGATTAGGTATCTGATTGGCCAGTGACTTACCTCGCTAAATGCCCCTGTTTCGATACTGAATCATCAATTTCTGTAATAATCTCAAGAAATGATCAGAATTTAGTAATGAAACACCAAATGGCCGGGGCTTGAAATCTAATTGTAAAAATCTAACTGTAAAAAGTTCGTCTATTGTCGCCTCCACTTTTTTAAAGAAGCAATAACTAGATCTTAATCCTCGCCCATCTGTCGTTTGACTAATAAATTCTGATTATTTCCTGAGATTATTACAAAAATATGAAGATTATGTAATGAAGCAAGGGCACTGACCAATCAGAAACTTGATCGTCATTTGTCTTGAGCCCCGCCCATCTGTCATTCAACTACTAAATTCTAATAATTTCCTGAAATTATCACAAAAACAAAATGGTTCGATACTAAAACAAGGGCACTTGTGAGAGATGATAGATACGATGGTCATGGAGGCCGTGGCGATAAGGAATGGCTTGGAATATGATGTGATTGTTCTACAAAGGTTTATAATTCCTGGCCATGTTAAGTTGCTTGGTGTAAGGTGTGGGTGTGAGAATATTTAATATGTGCCGCCGGATATCCCATTTCGTCTTACTTTTCTTGAGCAGCTGGCACTATTGACCGGAAAGAAGTGTAATTTTAATGCGCTAAATTCTTGGTGGGGATGAGGTGCTTTGAAACATAATGGTAGGGTGGTGCAAGCCTTCTTGATGGACAGCGATCTTATTCTCCTTAATGATGGTACACCAACTAGACGTACCTCACCTCGTGAGGGTCCTAGTGCTCCAGATCTTTTTCTATGTACCGGTGATTTAGCAGCAAAACGTTCATGGTTAGTTTTACCAAATACTGGCCCTAGTGATCACACTGATCTGTATAGAGGTGCAGAATTATGTGGCACCTCATCCTTCCTATAGAAGATCCCTTAGGCGGTATAATACCAAAAAAGCAGATTGAGGGCAGTTCACTGTTGATCTTGTGGAGCTGTTGAATGACCAGACTGTGGAGGATCTGTCAACTAGAAGGCGGCGGATAGGAAGTGAGTGTGAGGTAAAATACGTTTATTTCAATTTTTTCTTTAATTTCAATTGGTAACTTATAAATTCTGAAAATATGCAATACACAGTATATGGAACCTAATATAAATCAAGGTAACATACCAGATATAAATAATCATATACATATAAAAATATTTCTCACAACGCTCAGTTAAATATAAATGAATAAATAAATGGATTATTAAACCATCCATAAAATAAAGTAATCAATCTGAATTTAGATCGAAATTGAAAATTTCGAAATCTCGCTGATCACGTTTCTTCAAAGTACTCCTTTTCTTCTTTGGCGGGATCATTCTCTTCAAGATATTTTGTCGTTTTTTGAACAGCTCCATTCTCTCCGATTCATTTAAATATAGTTCTTCATCTTCTGAATTTAATTCCAAAAAGTCTATTTCTCCTTCCTGGTATTTCTGAAAAAAAGAAAAAAATTTCACAGAATGAGCTATTGATTACAGATTCGGGATTTTCCATCGAGATATGTAGACAGTCAGGAGCTTTGCGCGCTTGTTCTGAAATCTTATCCTGACTCTAGAACTGCGATAAAAAAAAAAAAAACTTAGGCAGTCAATATAAAAGAATCAACGAACAAACCTTATTCGGAGATCTAAGTTACAACTTGATCCGATGGATATTTTGGGAGATATGAAGGAAACCAATACCACAACTCCTGAATCATTGTACAGATTTGACCTGATAACGATCTCGTCCGACCTACCCTGAAAATTTTATCTCATTCCGTTTGGACGGAGGGATGTACACAATCGATTTGAGCACGGATTCATCATCAGCAAGTCATTACGAAACGATTGATACTACTTCTACCCAAATATTCTGAAAATAAATAGACATTTGGGCAAATCTATAAGCACTCTGTTCGGGTGAACAAAAGCGCCAAAATGAGTACATAGCACTTAATAGGTATATTTACCTTGAACTTTTTTCTTCGAAACTCCTCATGTAAACTACTCCATTTCATAAAATACGAATGTATTTCGTCGATGGCATTCAGAATTTCATCATCCTTTACTTTGCCCGATGCGTAGAATATATCTGCTATCCTTTGTACCCAATTCGTAGGTATAGTGTGCCTTCCTAGACCCCAATAAGAATACGTTGTGTTATATTTCAGTATGCAGATGAATTCGATCTTCCTAGAGACGTGTGCAACTATGGACGGAATGAAACCGAACTTAATCTTATTTTCATTGAATGTATAGAAGCGCACACCCTGTAGATTTTGAAAAAAATCTGGATGGCTGTCAACGAATTGTTCGAAGATTTTCTTTCGGCATCTTGCTATTTCCTCATAGTTCTTCTTGTCTTCCTCTTTCCTCCTCTTTATGTAATTTTCTGTAAATATACAAGGTGCCTCATCAAAAAGTGGGTAATTTTATACCCCCTGTTATGCATGGATTCAAAGTTGTGTGAACCTGCAGATTGTGCTCATAAAGTGAATATTTACGAAGTTACAGGTCACAACAATAATTGAACCCTATTTTGTCATTGTCATTATTTATTCTTAATATTTATTATGTAATGATAGAGCTCTATTAAAATATAAAGTGAGTCAAACAAATGTCTCAATTTCACCATTACCAATACCAGAAAGAATCTTTTCAACTTAACATCAACAATGTGTAAATTAAAATGAGAATAACCATTTTTGGGCATTTATTTTAAATTGATTTACAAACAAGGATGTGGTGATGGTGCTTTATTTACCCACTCTGCCTTATCTCAAGTATGATCTCACCTATACAAATGTCAACACTGTAGGTCGTGTCGATTTCACTCGAAACATCACTCTCCATTCTAATCTCCTAGTATTTTGATCAAAAATTAACATTTGATTGAAAAGATGCACACAAACGTCACGAATTAATCAAACGTTTTCATCGAATACATCCTACAAGGTTGACTGTCTACTTCTCCGATCAACGAGAGAGATTAACAAATGATTGCCGAATATCGAGTATAAACATTTGTGGTCGTAGGAAGGTAGGGTCAGATGTGACCCGAATTCTCTCTTTCTGGGGTTCTGATGATGAGATGAACTGGTAAACGTCAATTTTGGCTAAAAGAGGTGCATTTTATGCGATTGTCTCTAATGGTTATGCAGAAATGAAAGCAATTTCCAAAGTATCGAGCAGAAAATAGTCTCAAACAAGGAAACAGTGGCGGCCCGTGGTAATTTGAAAAGAGGAAGCACACAATGCAGTGATTTCTACCTATTGAGAAAGTTATTGAACATTGCCATGAAAACAATTTTCTTCGATTGATCGTACCGGTTAGCCATTCACATCCAACATACCGAAAATCATTGAATCCTCTGATTCAGCTAATGTTAAACTAAAGTATCAGAAATATGATAGATATTACGTCTGAACTGAATGAGCTAGATAGCTGAGATTTTCTGGGTAGGTTCGAGGAATTGATATCTCGAATGAGTTCGTTATTCGGCCAAATCAGCTCAGTAATTTCAAGGAATTGAAAAAAAATTTTCACATCACACTTCTAGAAATAAATTTTTCTAGTGCTGCCTGATCTACCTTACAATGTACCACTTTAATTCTAGACAAACTTATACTTCCGGAGATATAATCTTTCAAACTTTCAACGATTACTCCCAAGGATTTGCATCAATAAGACCAACTGTTATCAGGGAGCTGTTAAAGAACAGCTCCCTGGTATCCCTGGGCAGAATCTAATTTCAATTCTAGCACAATATGAATAACATTCAGTTGGTCACAACACGAACCTCACCGCGCAGCAGCCCACGCCACAGAAAACTTCGGTCTAAGCACGATTGAGCTTGCTCATCTCGTACCTCAACGTCAGCTCCGAGAGATGGACAGCAGGAGTCCGCCGAGGTAAAACGGCCCACAATCTAGGGACGATTGAGCTTGCTCATCTCGGCACCCAGATGTCGGTTCCGCAATACCGGCTAAAGGACTCGTAAAGGACGTGATGCCCTGAACGCTCTCCTGCAGCCGTCGTTCGGTCTCAACGATCGAACCTCACACTCACCTCCTGGAATCTCGTCCTCCACAAGTGGTCCTCCGGTCCCCTCTCTATACCCTTTTCCTACCTTGGTATGTCTGCCTACCACTGAACTCACCACCAGCACTGCCAACACTGGCTGGACCCTCCCCACTAAACGGTGGAGGCTTTCCTCTTCGCGTCGCGCCGTACGAGGAACTGCCGTTCCCGGTGCTCGACTCGCCTATAAGTACTATTCTCGGCCTCCCCACCAACATGCGCCGTGCGCACTGCAGATGGAGGTGGGAATTACCACTGTTCAGCGTGATCTCACTGGATTCGATCGAGGTCAACAGGTTTACGCCACGTAAACAAAACTACTTCGTTACAATATTACACCTCATAAATGACCTCAGAAATGGAATAGCAAGTTCAAATTGAAATGAGTTCCTTCGAATCACTTTGCACATTTGATGCACTATTCAAAAGAAAATCTCGAAAAATTGAAAATGGGGTCAAATCAGAAATAGCTACTCACAGTTTTCTCCGAGTTTCGTTCGAAGCTCAAACTCCCTTCTAATTAATTCGTCGTGGCGGTTGTATTAGTATAGCACTGTTTAAAATTACAGGAAAAGACTCTAGAATAAGCGAGCAAAAGCACCTGACCTCATGTCGGTGTTTTTCTGAATTTTTACAACGTATATTATTTAACCGTTATGAAAAATTTCGATTAATTTTCCACCAGTTGAAAGTGGACTTTCTGGCGGACATTTTACATTTCTCTTTTCCGATTTCACAAAAAAGTCGCATATTCCGAGGAAAAATTTGGATTTTTTTCTCTAACTCTGAGACGAATGGGAAGTGCCAGGAGATAGAACAGTTCCGATCGTTTCGTTTTCGACCACCGCCTCGAAGTTTCAACGAGCCAAAAGTCGACACGGACCGTAAATGTCAATGTAAGTAATTATATTGACTTTAACTTCTGTGATTGCTTACCCTTAAGTAATTGAAAAAATAATTATATTTTTAGTGGAAGAAGCTACGATAATTAAATTTGAGAAAACATTGGATGAGATATCAAGTTTTTGGCCATTATTTGTTGTAGAGGCTTGAAATCCAATTATGATCACTTCTAATTCAAGAGAACAATTTTTCACGCTTGGTCTAGTAGAACAGCGTACTGAAACATCAAAATATGATCAAAAAACCGATTTTTTTCTCGAAAATTTCTGCACGCCCGAAGAGAAGATATATAGACCTTGCCAAAAAAGTACGAGGCATGTTTTTTAAGTGAGTAGCGTTTTGGAATTAAAAAAAGACGCGTAAAGATATCGCAATAATTTTATTTTTACATGAAAGCCTGTATCTTAATTTACTTTTCAACATAATTTCCGTGAATATTGACGCACTTGTCATAACGTGGCACCAGTTCTTGGATACCTTCCTTATAAAATTCTGCCGCCTGACTTGTTAACCACTGTGTCACAAATGTTTTGACATTATCGTCTTGCAGACGCTGACCGCCCAGGTGTTTCTTCAACTGCAGAAACAAATGGTAGTCGCTGGGTGCCAGATCAGGGCTTTTCGTCCACTTTCTGCACCATTATGTTCATTAACGACCGAAGGACGCCCACTATTTTCTTCATCATGCACATTTGTGCGACCATCTTTAAATGCTCTCACCCATTTCCTCATTTCCATACCTCATAATGTTTTGTCCGTAAACTTGACAGATCTCACGATGAATATCGATCGGTTTTACGCCTTTAGCACTAAGAAATCGTATAACAGCCCGTACTTCACAATCAGCGGACTCACGATCTTAAACACTCAATAAACAACGTATACAATGAAGAATCAGACTGTAATGGCGTCAGTGCGTAGACAAGAGATGTAGGTAACCAGCGCGCATGCACGGAACGCCGACCGTAGCGCTACAGCGGCGGAATCGCAAAACGGTACTTACTTAAAAAACATGCCTCGTACCACATGACACACTTTCCTCATTTAAAAAATTTAGAGGGTTTTAAGGGGATGGTAACAACACTCCTTTAAAAATGCATAAAAATTTGGTGGAAGTGAATAAATGATTAACATGTTTCAAGATTTTGTGGCCAAATGTAATTCTTCTGAGAACATGAATTTGTTCCACAATTTTGACGCGCACTGTATAACTTTCAAACTAACCAAAACTGGACATGATAAATGTCGTGGCCATCTTCCTGGGAGGTTTTTTCGTAACAAAATTATGATGGAACTTTGTACCCTACAAAACAAGAGCTGAGTTTTTGTAACTTTCTATTTCTAAGAGGAAGGGGTTAAATTTGCATCGAGATACCAGGTGTTGAAATGACAGCTTTTTCGGAGCCTAGTAAAATCTAAATAAAGTAAGAAAGTAATAGGTTTATGAATAGGGATGAAATCTAGAGAATGCCAATTGCGCTTTGTTTATTTAGAAATCCTTATGCCCGACAACAATTTTTTTACTTAGTACATATCAAATAATTGCAGCAAATGACTTTTCCGAATTGATTCATCGAAAGGCCATCGATCAAATACATCTCCAGACAACATATCGAAATTTCAATAAACACATGCAGAGATAATTCGGTGGGGATTCCAATGCTGCTACTTTCTCTTCGGTGTTAACCAACCCGTCAACCACAAGAATAATCCATTCAGTGTATAATGTGGAAGACGTAGTGAAGTGCTCGATAATGAATTACAATCAGTGGTGAATAAATAAACCATGCGGTTTGCGTGAAAAAAGTCAAAAAAGATTCCGGAACTGTAAGAACAATTTCGTGGGCGGACTGTTTTCATTCGCATTACAAATTAATGAGTGAATAAAGGATCAGGATAAAGCTACGTGCATAATGTCATCGCTTTTCTTCAACTCTTTTTCTTTACTATGGATATGTGTCATTGTTGCGAAAATTATACTCGCCGGTAAGTCTGTTGTACAAACTTTCCTTTCTTGAAATGTCGGGTATTGCATTGTTCCAGTACTCGATTGCTTAAATAATGTAATTGTTCGTTGGGTACTTAGCAGGATTCACCATTTTCGTAGAAGGCCTTGGATAAACGTACGGAATTGAATTGTTGCCCTACATTCTTGAAGATCGTGGGATGGTACAGATCGTGTGAGATCATGCGGGTTAACAATCTCTTACAAGATCGCTGAAACGGTACTCAATTGCTGAAATTCGATACATTTTTTGGCGTTCGTTTGAATATTTTCATTTTGATGACTTTCTCTTGTTCGTCTAGCTTTTTCTAATATCTTTTTGGGGTAGCCATTGCTTCTAAGAGTTTTCGAGATGTTATTTATTTCTTCATTTTGGTCTTCTTCAGTGCAACAAATATTTATTGCTCTATCAAATAAACATTTTGCTACTCCCAATTTAGTGTTTAGTTGGTGGTTTGTGTTTTTGATTCAAACCACCAAGTCAGTGGAAATGGATAATTTTGTCTGAATGTATGTCCTTTCTATACCATTTCAATTTTACTATTTTATCTTGTCTATATGCTCTAGTGTCTAGGAAGGGTACTGATTGGTGGAGATCTTCTGTTTCTAATGTGAACTGTAAATCAACACAAACCGAGTTGAACAAGTTAAGTGTCAGTTGAATAAATTTTTCTGGTACTATCATCAAGATGTCGTGCACAAACTTTTTCACGAATAAAACAGTATATGGCAATTTAGGTAAGATTGAGCCCAAGTGATGGTTCATAACATACTGTGCCAGAATAGGGGACAACTTTGAGCTCATCGCACATCTGAAAATTTGTTGATAAAATTCTCCCTGAAACGTGAATTTTATCAACAAATTTTCGGATGTACGATGGGCTCAAAGTTGTCTAACGTTAACACACTATCTCTTGAATATCTCGAAGAGATATACAAAACTTGCTAATAAAATCTTTCGACGAATTTGTTTTTCAACCAGATAATATCTTTGAATCGATCATTTGCTATACCTATTGATGAGAATCAAAACCTAATTTTTCTGTGAATTGAAATTCTCTGTTTTATTCAGATTTTTTTTTCTTATTGACTTCGGGTTGATAAATATTATATTGAATATAATTATTTATCCTGTATAATCAGTAATTATACAGTAGTATTTCATGTGTAGGGTTTAATTTTAATAATAATGTAAAGTAATTTGACCTACAACAAAATAAATTCGGAAAAGACAAGAAATAAAGGATTGAAAAATGCACTGCTAGAAATGATGCCAAATTCTTCAGATTATTATTAAAATTAAACCCTGTGCATCAAATACTATTGTACAATTAATGTTATTATATTTTATACATCTGTATACTTGAATACCTAGTTTTTTTCATCCTTTTTTGCAATGTAGACTACAGTACGTATTAATTTGACAGAAAAATAAAAACCAAACTTATCTTCTTGATATAGACAGTGAAATATGTAAAATTTCCATGGAACTCCGGGTGATTTAATGTAAATGAACAGAGTATGTGAGCTGAACGATATCGTTCACGACTGAAATTATCATAAAACCACTTCAAAAAGGTCTCACAATATTCTCTACATCTTTATACATAGTTTCTATATTCACCTTGATTAACCATGCCATTACTCTTTATGTAAACGAGAAGAAACAACTGACTACTCAAACAATTTTGTAATGGGAAATGATGTGGGTTCTTTTGTTAATTACTTTTCACTTAACCTTGCATTCTCATTAAAATATCCAAACAACAGTGAATATAATGAAATAACATGATTTTCTCTCACCCGCATATGATTATCATCCCAACTTTGGATGGTAGACTGCCTATTTGTTGATTCATAACAGTTACTTAGCGACAACACAGTAAAAACACCATTTTTCCAAACTCTACTGAATGTTTCATAAAAATTTACACACAGTCCAAAAATTTTCATAAATGGCCCTCAAAAATGCACCTAACACATTCACCATTTCTGAATGAATATCCATTGTCTCAAAACCTTTTTTAAAGGAATGCAGTCATTGTTCGAATCTCATTTCTTCCCTTGTAAATACACTGATAGGTCGAGTTGTAATGGAATTTCAGCCAAGAATGAATTGACAGATCGAAATAAAATTTTTACTGCGTTCGTATGAAGGTTTAAATATCAAAATGGCTTTCAAATTTTTGCTTAATTCTTGAGTCATCAGTTCCACTCCCACGATTTTTTGAAAAGGGGACGAACTAATTGACCAACTCAGTGCAATAATAAATTATATGTTACTCCGGCTTTGTATAAACTTGTATCTGACATTTAAAACAAAACTTGCTGTTGATTGAAAAATTGTATTTTTTTCATTCGTAAACCAGATTTCTCGCTATCCATTTATTTGTTATCTATTCATATCATAATTTTAGGGCTGTATTCGTGTAACTAGTGCAATCTGGAGTAGATACAAGCGCCACTGATATTTTAACGTAATCTATCAGTTAATCGAGAACCACAGGTGTCCAATTTCAAGGAGAAAAGTCGTGAAAGGTCATGTCAAAATCGATTTAATGCAATATTTGTCATCTGCGAAATGAGGTTAATTTGGTTGATCACCTATATCTAAGTAGACATCGTGAAGAAAAATCGCGAACGTTAATAATTTTCTTTTTGAGTACCTACCTAGAAGTGGTCGTTGATCTTGAATGGTTTCGATCTCTTAATAAATGTGTATACAGGGTGACTTTTTGACTACTAAATTGATTCCAACCATATATTCCTGAAGAGGCACACTTCTTTTTGTTCTGTGTGTGGTTGTGGGTTACCCAGATGAAAATTGCTCAAAATATTAGACTGGATGTACCGATGAAGAATTCATGGTTAAATTAGTGTAGATGAGGAAGAGTTTTTATATACTGATGGACAAAATCAGCACACCACCAAAAATTTCGTTGAATTTTAACAATTGATATATTCCCAATCTTTGGTCGGATTTCAATGTTTTTTTAATTGTAGCTCTGTTATTGTCAAATTTCCTCCATTAAATAGAACACCAAAAAATAAAATTTTAAGTTGTACAGGGTGTTTAAATAATGTCATGCATTTTAGTCAAATTTTAACGTTGTCTGTGGGCAATACCAGATTGCTGAGGCATCTAAAAACTATACAGTGATATAGCCTAATGTTTCCTGAGTATTTTGCTTTTTTAAGAAGCAATTTATCTTGTACTCTTCCAGAGATATTCAACATTTTATCAACTCTTGTACATTGAAGAAATTAAAGAATATTAAATCAACTTGAAATTCAATAAACGCAGATAACTTGGAATCCAAGCAAGATAGGTATAGGGAATGTAATAGAAAAATTGTAGAATAAGTTGTTCTGATTCTAAAAATAAAAAAATATACTAGGTGACTAATTTGAAAAAACAGAGTTTTTCACAATTTTGTGATTTAACAAATGGTAATTTTTTTTTGGCCACCCTATATAACTGATCACTTGAATTCGATGGTAGTAGGGTAGATCAAACTATTATCTAACCTCGTACCAAATTTCTAAAATCTCAAATATTGAGAGAAATATAGTCATTTTCGTAAATCTCAAATTTAAGCTAAAATTTCTTAAAATAATTTATAACTCGGAAACCGTTAAAAATAGATACAAGGAAGTTGGAGTGAATTGATTTGTATTTTTATGAGGAATCATAAAAAAATAGAAATACGGGGTGTCCCATTTGAAATAACAAAGCTGTTGCCAAGTATGGCAAGTCTGGCAACATTGCAGTGACGACTCGTGCCCTCTAGGAGTGGGTCGGCCA
Organism: Micraspis discolor; assembly: GCA_030674115.1. Classification (NCBI taxonomy): domain Eukaryota; kingdom Metazoa; phylum Arthropoda; class Insecta; order Coleoptera; family Coccinellidae; genus Micraspis; species Micraspis discolor. The sequence goes on along the minus strand of JARTUT010000874.1, from coordinate 2,755,559 downwards.
GACCAAGCATATATATATATATATATATATAATTTCGAAGCAATTTTCTTGGGATTAGAGCACTGGATTGAAATTAGGATTTCATCTTTTTTTTTATTAATACTTTACTACATATGTTTCGGCGTACATTGAGCCTTTTTCAAGTTTACATGTTACAAATACAGTGACAATCATATCTAAAATGTATAATTGTCCAACAATTCATCTTAAAACTTAGTAAAATTAAAATCATATTCATCATGTTGTGAACGCTGTCAATTAGAATTATTCTAATAATGGAAAACCTGTTATCTACTAAAAAACTAATCAAATCACCGCAATTTGATACTACCTCTCTTACACTTGCCATCTGGATCACTCACATTCAACTTGTAACCGAAAACGAACGAAAACTCGTACAACCCTAAGCCCAACACACTAACATCTTACTCCAAACTACTGACCTAGTGAACTGAACTCTGATAATCAAAGTGTAAACACACGCAATAAAAATCTCATATACCCCCTCCCCAAGGGTATCTTGGCCGACCTAGTCTTTGAAAAATGAACAAGTCGTGGGTTGCTGTTTTGCTATTTACAGTTACTAAGATTGAATTTTTATGGTCAGAAAATCACAAAATTTATTCCATACAGTACGAATACACTTCTTTCTGAAATTGAAATAATATTCAAGTACTTATGATAATAGTCATTTGAGATTTGAGGGTGGAAATTTCAATTATTAACAGGATACGTGACAAAATTTTAAATACATAATGATTTCTATCTCAAATTTAGGATAAACATATGAAGATGTCGGATATTAAATTACAATTTTCAATTTGATATTTGCAATAAACATCGATAATAATAAACAATTTCACCCGCCTGCCGTTTCACATAGGGACGGCCGACGGCCAAGGGTTCTCGGCCTACCCGCAAGTGTCACAGTCGAGGTATTGTAGAGTTCCATAATAGGAACTTCGAGCGATGTATGTGTTAGATGAAATCATTAACTGAAAGCTGTGGCTCGGCTGGCTGAGCTGCGTTATTACGTATGCGGGAACTTGGATAAAAATTATTTGAGGTGTTTGACCGAAATAATGTGTACTTCGATGTGTTGAGTGTAAATATGAGATATATAGAGGGCAGAGAAAAAGATACGAATGGAATTTCTCGAGATTTAAATATTGCTATTAATTTTTCAAATAAGTTTCGATTAAAAAAATATTTATTTTCACCTTCTCTTTTTCGGTTGCGTTTGGGTCGGCCCGGCCGACCCTGACGAGCCGTCACTGCAACATTGGAAATTTGAAAGTATTTCATAAATGTACCTCACAAAACCTAATATCGATCTGCAAAATATTAAATTTTTTGCATGAACAGTTTCCGTAATAATTTAATAGGCCTTGGGACACCCGATACATAGAACAATTTATTTGATTTGTTCGGATTTGATTTTTCGAAACGTATTAGTCTGGCTCAAATTTTCGAAATACCTCGAGAAATACATAGAATATGGATAAATTCAAAAGGTACAAAACAGCACAAATCAATTGCAATTATTTCTTTTGAAATAAAAAAGTGGCGGACCAAATTTACATACATTAGTGATTGGTCGCATTTCCCTAAACAAGAGGCATTATCTCGTGATCCTATGTTCACGCTAATAAAATGATCATCGAAAACACCTGGCATTGAATCTTAAATCCCTAACTTGGAATTGATGACGATATCGACACTTTGGGATAATCGATTCAAATGAATCCGCTAATGTAGAGATTGTACCATTCACTGGAAGAATTCGCACGTAGCCCATGATGAATAAGGAACAAGTTTAATCAAACAAATCCTATTCAATATCCTCTCGGTACTTACCAGTACCACCTGATAATGTCTTTTCTCACGTGTAGTCACCTGGAGTTGAATGAGTTGCAACCGGAATCTCATGAAGGCCGACCTACTTTTGGAATGTCTCCTCGTGTCCTCGATATCAAGATTTAATTATAAATAAGGAATATATCCCAGCGTTTGAATGAGTACAGAAGGTCAAACTGGAGTATGTCCGTCGGCCGTATTCTCTCTATCCTCCGAAAGAAACAAACTAGGCTTTTCATATTTTGAGAATGAGTCAACTTCTTAATTTCACGATTATGTTCGTAATTGAATGATTGTTTGGGCTATTACCATCATCTAATGTGGATGTAATGCTTTCCGACGTTTCGATAGACATCTTCTATCTTTATCAAGGAGGAAAAGTAAAAAACCTTTTGAAAATTATCAATTTTCAAAAAAGTCAATATTGACAGAAGTCATGAAAGAAAATGAACGAGTTGTATACTCATCTGTGATATGATGATCTTTTTAAGTTGGATCGAACTATCGGCGTCCAAACTTCTGGCAGATCTATAGATGGAGCACTTATGGAATCAGGTGTTATTTTCATAAACGCTGCTTCTTTGATTTTTCTTCTTGCAAGTTTTTCTTCTTTGGATATTATTATGCTTCATCTAGACTTCTGAACTCCTGAGGGGGCTGCCAGTACTCAAAGAATATTGTGAGGCACTTCCAAGTATTCTCCTGAAAGCGCGAATCCATAGAGGAAACGGGACTGTTTCAGTCTTTGAGGTGTAGATGGCGCGCTCTCAGGAGAATACTTGGATGTGCCTCACAATATTCTTTGAGTACTGGCAGCCCCCTTCAGGAGTTCAGTGCTACACTGTGCTGATGAGAGGCAAAACACCTCGAAACCGGTCCACAGTTGCACTTGAGGTCTTGAAACTCTGAGATATCATACGTCAAACGTGACCAACTCGCACTACGGGAAGACAATTTTTCATTGTGTTTCCTGCTATACAGTTTTAACGTTGCTTGCCCGCATAAAGGCAATAAAATCTCACGGTTGTGAAATTCAACTTTGGCAAATTTGTTATTTGGCACCTGAGATATAGCTTTGTTGATTATTTCACACTCATTGTGGCAACTTTTTAGTATCACACTGCTCTAGAGTACGCAAAGAAACTCCTGTAACCTCTGTACTTTTCTATATTTTTTGTATGGAAATAATTCAGCGTCAAGAAAATCGCAAGTTTCAAACATTTTTCTTATTTACAGAAAAACAATACGATAGAGCAGAGAAACAAAGATACGATGGATGGTTCAACAACATCGCTCATCCCAATTGGGGAGCAAAAGGTGAGTTTGGAAAGAATTCGCAACACTGAATTTTTTGTGAACTTCAGTCTTAAGATTTTTATCATGAATTAAAACAATAAATAATCACTTCAATAGGATCTTAATGGTGCAATTTGAATTCTATTTCTGTCAACCCATTGGACATAATCATGATAGTGTAAATTATCCATATGAATTTTTATCACATACGAAATTCAGCAAGTCCAGGTATGAAACATAGATTATGATTCAAATGAAGGTAATGCCTTGGAGCGATCATGTATTACTCCAATCAATAGAAACGATTCTAGGTCAATAATTCGAGTAGGAACCTAGAAATGTCAACAGAGAAAAAATACTGAGGATTAATCTGATGCAATATCTGAAATGGTTAGTTTCATTAAATTTTTTTAAGAGTTAAAGAAATAAATTCGATCAACATCCATTACAAAATAGTAAATGAAGAGACTCTTACATAAAGATGAAAAATAGACAAATTATTACTATGGAAATTCAAAATGACTGTGGTTATATAATATATTATGGATTGATGTTATTCGAATCTTAGAGATTCACATAAAAATTTTAAGGAAACTCTCACTTGAAAAAAAACATGTGGACAAAAAATGTTACTTATAAAAAATCAAGAAAGGAAGGAAGGGGGGCTCTTTTTATGCAAGGTAAATCTCAATTGTGGGTAAAATAAGACACTAATAGATGCTCTTTCCAAATATAATGAAATTAGCTGCTAAGCAGTTGAGTACCTGTGGAAATATACTAGAATAATATTAAAATATTTCAAAACATCAGGATTTAAGTTTAAGACTTTTCGTGCACCAAACCTGTTTTTGCTTGCTTGTTCAAGTAGAATAACTGCTATAATTTTGCTCAAATATCTGTATTTTTCGAATGGTCTCAATAATTTGGTTTTAACTTCCTGATGAAGAATACAGAGTCAAACTTGAATATGTCTTTCAGGCCGGGTTAAAGTAGAAACTTTTCGATAAAATATTTCAATTCGAAGAAAAACTTCTGACAACGCAATGTCATCTATGTTATGAATATGTAACCAGGTACAAATATGTAGAGATTTGAAATTCAAAGTAAGTATTTAATTTTATTTCTTTTTCATCTAATTTTTAAAATAGAGGGTTGACGAAGATGGGTTAGGGTGTAACAGAAATCCTTCAAAAATGCATGAAAATTTGCCTGTTTCGGTATTTAATTTCTCAAATATTTTTCTTCCGAAAATGAATTTGTTCCATAATTTTCACTCTCACTGTAGGTATATTTGAAAGTTATTTCGTTATCTCCTCTTTTTAGAAGTTTTGCTAATTCTTCAGATAAGCCTTGTACTTTTGGAAGAACGTTTTCTTGAAATGAGTTGGCAGCAAATTTTTAAATTCTGATAAAAATATCACATTTTTCAATAGGATACCTTTTGATCTACAGGTTGAATAAAGGGGTTTTATTTTCAAATCTAAATTACGAAAGTATCTTATTGACACGAAACTCTAGACTGTCCAGGAATTCCTTTATTTTATTTTTATTTATTTATTTAGAGACAAGAATACATATAGGTATCTCAACCCAAAACAGTATTCATAAATATACATAAAACATACAATCTTTAGGCATAAACTTAAATCTAGTGAAAAACAAAATTCATTCAGAAATTCAATAACACCACTCCACTATAGAAAAAACAGAAACAATTTTATTATTGTATTTTATATGCGCATATATAACAATTTAGTAGAAAATAATGTTGATTTAACAACATTTTGTAGCGCTGAAAAGACCTACAGTGAATGAACTTAAGTTAAAATCGGTCAAGATTCCTTGCAGCATAAGATCTGAACGACCTTGCCTATTTATCATTTAATCAACAATATACAGGGTGTAACTAAATAAGTGTAAAATATTTAAGAAGGTGATTCCTCATCGAAAAAGATAGGATCTTTCAAATTCTATTTCTGTCAACCCATTGGACATAATCATGATAGTGTAAATTATCCATATGAATTTTTATCACATACGAAATTCAGCAAGTCCAGGTATGAAACATAGATTATGATTCAAATGAAGGTAATGCCTTGGAGCGATCATGTATTACTCCAATCAATAGAAACGATTCTAGGTCAATAATTCGAGTAGGAACCTAGAAATGTCAACAGAGAAAAAATACTGAGGATTAATCTGATGCAATATCTGAAATGGTTAGTTTCATTAAATTTTTTTAAGGGTTAAAGAAATAAATTCGATCAACATCCATTACAAAATAGTAAATGAAGAGACTCTTACATAAAGATGAAAAATAGACAAATTATTACTATGGAAATTCAAAATGACTGTGGTTATATAATATATTATGGATTGATGTTATTCGAATCTTAGAGATTCGCATAAAAATTTTAAGGAAACTCTCACTTGAAAAAAAAACATGTGGACAAAAAATGTTACTTATAAAAATCAATAAAGGAAGGAAGGGGGCTCTTTTTATGCAAGGTAAATCTCAATTGTGGGTAAAATAAGACACTAATAGATGCTCTTTCCAAATATAATGAAATTAGCTGCTAAGCAGTTGAGTCGTTGTGGAAATATACTAGAATAATATTAAAATATTTCAAAACATCAGGATTTAAGTTTAAGACTTTTCGTGCACCAAACCTGTTTTTGCTTGCTTGTTCAAGTAGAATAACTGCTATAATTTTGCTCTAATATCTGTATTTTTCAGAATGTTCTCAATAATTTGGTTTTAACTTCCTGATGAAGAATACAGAGTCAAACTTGAATATGTCTTTCAGGCCGGGTTAAAGTAGAAACTTTTCGATAAAATATTTCAATTCGAAGAAAAACTTCTGACAACGCAATGTCATCTATGTGTAACCAGGTACAAATATGTAGAGATTTGAAATTCAAAGTAATAAAGTATTTAATTTTATTTCTTTTTCATCTAATTTTTAAAATAGAGGGTTGACGAAGATGGGTTAGGGTGTAACAGAAATCCTTCAAAAATGCATGAAAATTTGCCTGTTTCGGTATTTAATTTCTCAAATATTTTTCTTCCGAAAATGAATTTGTTCCATAATTTTCACTCTCACTGTAGGTATATTTGAAAGTTATTTCGTTATCTCCTCTTTTTAGAAGTTTTGCTAATTCTTCAGATAAGCCTTGTACTTTTGGAAGAACGTTTTCTTGAAATGAGTTGGCAGCAAATTTTTAAATTCTGATAAAAATATCACATTTTTCAATAGGATACCTTTTGATCTACAGGTTGAATAAAGGGGTTTTATTTTCAAATCTAAATTACGAAAGTATCTTATTGACACGAAACTCTAGACTGTCCAGGAATTCCTTATTTTATTTTTATTTATTTATTTAAAAACAAGAATAAATATAGGTATCTCAACCGAAAACAGTATTCATAAATATACATAAAACATACTATCTTTAGGCATAAACTTAAATCTAGTGAAAAACAAAATTCTTTCAGAAATTCGATAACACAACTCCACTATAGAAAAAAAAACAGAAACAATTTTATTATTGTATTTTATATGCGCATATATAACAATTTAGTAGAAAATAAGGCTGTTTTAACAACATTTTGCAGCGCATAAAGGGTACGCTGAAAAGACCTACAGTGAATGAACTCAAGTTAAAATCGGTCAAGATTCCTTGCAGCATAAGATCTGAACGACCTTGCCTATTTATCATTTAATCAACAATATACAGGGTGTAACTAAATAAGTGTAAAATATTTAAGAAGGTGATTCCTCATCGAAAAAAGATAGGATCTTTCATATAAAGAAACTCCATTGGTGCATCCCTTTTTAAGATACAGCCCCTCAAAGGCAGTACATAAAATTTGTATAACAATATTTTTTAAAAGCACCAAAAAAGATACAATATTGAAATAAACCTAACGTTTCCTACTAGCAAAAAGACACTTATCCAATTATTTATTTGGTTTACCCCATGGTTGTAAGGGTGGGAAACGCAACCCCTAAAATTTATTTCCAATGTAACTTTTTATCTTATTATTTGTTTACCATTTAAAAATTTATTTCCGATAGCCTGTTTCATTCTAAACATAAAATGTCTCATGAGTTTTTTGCCCAAAATAAACCAGTTCGCAGTAAAAAAATATTTTACGAACAACTACAGAGATAAGTACATGCATTATACGACTAAATGGTAAAAAACAAAACTAATTTATTAATAACAAAACACATTTTTTTGGTGCTTGTGAAAAAAATTGTTATACAAATTTTATGTACTCCCTTTGAGGGGCTGTACCTTAACAAGGGAATCTCCAATGAAAGATCCTTTCCTTTTTTCGATGAGGAATCACCCCCTTAAATATTTTACACTTATTTAGTTACAACCTGTATATATTATTTTGTTGTGATTATTGACGTATTCTCTATACCTATACACTTTTATATTAAGTTAAGGAGAATAAATATATTATTTTTATAGGCTATTGTAATTGTTATGAATACCTTATTTGTATCTTTATTGAATAGTCACTACTTAACCATAATGACGGCTTCATTTCAGATAATCGTCTCATCCGCAGGGCGCCATCAGCCTATTCCGATGGAGTTTACATGCTGGCCGGTCAAAACAGGCCTAGTGCTAGGAAGTTAAGCCGATTGTTCATGCGAGGATTAGATGGTTTGAGTTCCATGAGAAATCGTACCGCACTATTAGCTTATTTCGGTCAGTTGGTCACCAACGAAGTTGTAATGTCAAGTGAGAGTGGCTGCCCTATTGAGATGCACCATATAGAAATTGAGAAATGTGATGATGTGTACGATAAGGAATGCAGAGGTGATAAATATATTCCCTTCCACAGAGCCAGCTATGACAAGAAAACTGGACAGAGTCCTAATGCACCGAGAGAACAAGTAAGTAATATATAGGGTGTTCTGATATGTTTCCCACAAACCGAAATTGGTGATAGATCACATCATTTTAAGCAAAAAAGTTTCTATGGACACGAGTCCGGAAATGCTTCGTTTCCGACATACAGGGTGTTAAAGTTGAAAAAATAATTTGTGTTTTCTTTAATATCTTTCGACTGATTCCAAATAAATGCATTTAAAGACCAATCCATAATATTGTAATCTCTGAAATATGCAGACACAAATTTGTAATAATTTCAAATTAAATATTTGAATGGCTATAATTTTCGAAGATAAAGGAGCCCATTCTGCAATATGTATCAGAATATAATAATATAATAATAAATAATAAATGTCTACTAGTATAATCGAACAAAATGCTTTATTTCTCAATCCAAAATTGAATCATTGTCATTAACGTTTTTTCAATTATAGTTGAATCGTGTGACGAGTTGGATAGATGGTAGCTTCGTTTACAGTACCAGCGAACCATGGGTGAATACAATGAGATCTTTCAGAAACGGAACCTTCAGAACAGACGAGAGTGGATCCATGCCTTTGCGAAATTCAGTAAGAGTTCCCTTGTTCAACAATCCCATGCCTCATATGATGAAAACACAAAATATGGAAAGATTGTATTGTAAGTTTATATCCACATATTTTAGAAGTAGAAACGTTCACTCACCTACAATCATTTTCTTTGTCTTTATTCCAACTAGACTATGAATCACCTAGTTCGTTGCACTTACTATAAAATTAATTTTGAAAACAGTCGACTTCACCATCCCTGCAATTTCCCACTATTTTTGGACATTAAGTGTGAACAAAATTATGAAGTTTGGTGCTTCTGACCTCGCAAAGCTTTTAATTAAAAAAAAAACATTTTTGAAATTTTAAATTGAAATAAGCTGACTGGGCAAACATTGTTTCGTCATTTATACAGGGTGTTCGGCACATGGACCGTCAAATTTTTTGGGGCGTTGGTAGGGTCATTTGCATATGGCCATATGCCATCACCATATCAGCATACTCACCGTTGGTGAAATTAGGCATATCAACAACCAAAATTAAAACAACAGTAGCAAAAAGTCGATAAAAGTAACAAAAACAAAAAAATACGAATTTAAAAAACTGAACAACGCGGCACAGACACTTCCAACAGCAGAGACAGTTAAATCTCGAATGACGGTAGGGTCAAGTCAGCGGCGACTAACCCAATCCAACCTAAGGACAGAAATAGTAATAATAATTCACACGCGTCTAAAACGGGCAGGTAAAATTTCCTGGCTCGCTGTGTTGTGTCGAAATCCGTACTTTTATTTAGGTGCGACTTTCTTCACACTTCTGACTAAAACCTTATTTGCAGTATTATTTTTTTTATTGACTTACGTAAATAGCATATGGTTAGCAACGTTATAAACCAAAGAACATTTTAAAATAAAACTAAGTTTGTAATAGCTGTAACTTGATTATACCATATGGTGCTCAACATTAAGGGGATGAAAAATAGATGTTGTCTCCACCCTGGCCGATACGCTTCGAATGACGAAAATCGGTCGAGCCGTTTCGGAGGAGTAAAATCACAAACATCGCGACATGATAATTTTTTATATTAGAAATATGTATCAATTCACCGAGCTGCACATCCCTCCAACAGGAAGGCTCCAGTAACTGCCTGCATCAAAGTAAATGGTCAAACTATTTCATGGATATATTTTACGTTTGCTGCTTTACCATCTTTTAGCCGCTCTGATAGAATCAGCTTCAAGTTTCTAAAGCTCTGAGCTATAGCAAGCATTAATTATACCATAGTACGGACAAGTCGTTTCTTCAGTCAAAGAGCTTGTGTGATGTATTCTAAATATTTCCACGTGAATTTTCCAAAACCAGGCAGAACCCGCTGATCTCATTCGGGTGGTTAGAAAATTAATTTCATTAATGTCCTGTTCAAATTTTCAGTGTTGGGGGACCCCAGAACGAATCAGAACCCTGCTTTGCTTGCTTTGAGCATTTTATTTTTTCGTTGGCACAATGTGGTGGCAGGACGAATCCAAAAACGGCATCCCAAGTGGACGGATGAGGAGATATTTCAAGAAACTCGCAGATATGTCATTGCAACATTGCAGGTAAATATAGTGAATAATCCTATACATGTATAATTGCTTGATAGTTTCTCTGATGAGATTTTGAAAAAAATCTATATTCTCTATTTATAGAACATTATAGTATATGAATACTTGCCAGCTTTCATTGGTGAAAAGTTACCGGAATATGGAGGATACAAACAAGATGTCCATCCAGGAATAGCTCACGTGTTCCAGAGTGCTGCGTTTCGTTTTGGACATTCCCTCATACCTCCAGGATTGTACAGAAGAGACAATCAGTGCAAGTACAGAAAGACTTCCATGGGACATTTAGCACTCAGGTTATGTTCCACCTGGTGGGATTCAAATGTTAGTAAGTTTGACTTATTTTAGTATCCTATTACAAGTTCATCATTCAGACTTACGAGTTAAGCGGTGTTGGAACAAAATCTTCATTCGAAACTTTTCGTTTTTCATTATTTCTAATTTAAAATCAAGACAAAGATTGAAATTCAATTAGGTACCTGTCTTTAGATGAGAACACTATAAATCAAATATTAACAAATACAGATAAATAGGCTGTATCAATTCACAAAAAGATCATGTGAGATCACGTAAAGAAAATGCATCTAGGTCTTAAGGAAATACTTTGAGTTATCTCTACATATTTTTTGTCCTTTCGTATTTTGAAATTTCTATTTTGAGGAATGTATGGAATAATTGGAAATAAATTAGGAAAAGAGTGATATTTGCTCCAAGAATTCAGAACTGCAGTCTGTCTGCGAATATTGGGAGGCACAATGTTAGACAAAACTTGTAACTAATGAATCGGTGTAGATCTTATGGTGCCAGTAATCATTCTCATGGATGTATTCAATTGTGCATCGATTTTTTGTATATATTCACTATTGAACCAAACAGAGTAACAATACTCAGCTGCAGAAAATACTAAGGCTAGAGATTATGTGCGAAGAGTGGAAGCATAATTTCATGGGTAAATCACTGACATATAAATTGAAAAATAAAGGAGCTAGAACTGATCCTTGTGGAACACCGTTTTTCAATGCTTTGACCGTCTATCAGATAACATATTTTCTAATAATCTTACCATTTTCCCACACATTGAAAATTAGTCCATCTTTCCACACAGTGTCATATCCCGAAGATGAATCAATGAAAGCAGCTTCTGCTTTCCACCTATTATTGAAACCTGATTGTATGAATGTTATAAGGTTGAGAACCTGATCTGAACAATTTCTGTTTTTCCATCTTATTATAGGAAGCTAAAAGTTTACCATATTTGAAGACAATGGCTTATAAAAAATAATGTAATTGACTGCCTAGATTGAAGCCAACGATTCAATTTATTTGTTGTTTTTTTCCTGCTTGAATTCTTTATCACCAAAAAAGGTAGCATGGGTATTTGGAAAAGTTTTAGCAGAGGATAATACAACGTGATACAATTCGGCATATGATAGAAGAGCTCAGGGAAAAACTTCAGTAAAAAACACTATCTAAGTTATTTATATGTTTTGAAACCTGATCTTAGGCAACCTAGTTTCTTTCACAAGTGCTTCTATTTCTTGTAGTTGTGGATATTTGTTTTGTCTTTGTTTTTACATCTCGCACTCATTCAATCATTGAATGGTATACTAAAAAATTTTTTTATTTCAGGAAATACTTTCCAACAATTCATTCGATGAGCTGATAATGGGTATGTCCTCACAACTTGCTGAAAAAGAAGATTCTTTTCTATGTTCCGACGTGAGGGACAAACTATTCGGTCCAATGGAATTTTCCAGAAGAGACTTGGGCGCATTGAACATTATGCGTGGGAGGGACAACGGACTTCCAGACTATAATACACTAAGAACACATTATCGGTTGAAAAAAGTAGAGAATTGGTCAGATATCAATCCGAAATTGTTCAAAGAGAGGCCTGAAATTCTTCAGACATTGGTTTCTGTCTATAATAATAATATTGATAATGTAGATGTTTACGTTGGAGGTATGTTGGAGAGTATTGGAGGTCCTGGAGAGTTATTTACAGAAGTAATCAAGGAACAATTCATAAGATTGAGAGATTCTGATAGATTTTGGTTTGAAAATGAAGAGAATGGGTGAGTGGTTCCGAACAATTTTTTGGAGGGTTCCTATTTATTTGAAATAGTAGGTTTGACATTGAATCAGCTGTATCATTATTATGGAAAATTTGATGAATATTTACTAATAAACCGAATGAATGTAATATTGTGTCAAAGAGTACCAGGAATTGATTAATTTTACACTGTTTATTATCCAACCAAATCTATTTTAATTTTCACTTGTATATTATCTGTTTAGTTCACATAATGAAACTTTGCCATAAAAATACCCACAATGCCCTAGGGTATTTTTAGAACGAGTAATGGATCATCATAACGCCCGTTGTTCGGGAAGCAAAAGTTAGATCGGCATTATATTTTTGCAGAATTAGTACAAGCGTTAACTCAGTTAAAACCAACAAAATCTTGTTGAATGATTGTTTGAGCTATTACCATCATCTATTGTGGATGTAATGTTTTCCGACGTTTCGATAGACATCTTCTATCTTTATCAAGGAGGAAAAGTAAAACCTTTGAAAGTTATCAATTTTCAAGAAGTCAATATCGACAGAAGTCAGGAAAGAAAATGAACGATGTTATATACTCATCTGTGATATGATGATCTTTTCAAGTTGGATCTAACTATTGGCGTCCAAACTTCTGCCAGATCTATAGATGGAGCACTTATGGAATCAGGTGTTATTTTCATAAATGCTGCCTCTTTGATTTTTCTTCTTGTAAGTTTTTCTTCTTTGGATATTATTGGATATTAGTGGAAGAGATACTATTCCTTCAATATCTAAACAATCAAGAGGAATTAATTAAATTCACAATGGAAATCGAGAAAGACAGACAACTTCCATTCTTAGATGTACTCGTACATAAACAAAATGGAATCCTAAAAACCACTGTGTATAAGAAGCCAACGAACACAGGACAATATCTACATTTTGATTCAAACCACCAACTAAACACTAAATTGGGAGTAACAAAATGTTTATTTGATAAAGCAATAAATATTTGTTGCACTGAAGAAGACCAAAATGAAGAAATAAATAACATCTCGAAAACTCTAAGAAGCAATGGCTACCCCAAAAAGATATTAAAAAAAGCTAGACGAACAAAGAAAGTCAACCTGAACCAACAGATATAAATCAAACCATTAAAACAGTCATTCCTTATGCAAAAGGTTTGTCCAAGAAATTGAGAAGAATTGGAAATAGATACAACATAACGACTGCATTCAAAACTCAAGACACTATCAGAGCTAAACTTAAAAGAGTTAAGTCTAATAAAACAAAGGACAAAGAACTGCATATATGAATTACCTTGCGAGTGCGGAAGATCTTACATCCGAGAAACTAAACGCCCTCTGAATGTACGAATAAATGAACATCAGAAGCTTCTACTAGTACTAGACAGCGACAAATCCAGGTTGGTCCAACATGCTGTAGATGAGAATCATCGTATAAAGTGGGATGAAGCATCAATAATATCCAAGAAGAAAAACTTGCAAGAAGAAAAATCAAAGAGGCAGCATTTATGAAAATAACACCTGATTCCATAAGTGCTCCATCTATAGATCTGCCAGAAGTTTGGACGCCGATAGTTCGATCCAACTTGAAAAGATCATCATATCACAGATGAGTATATAACATCGTTCCTTTTCTTTCATGACTTCTGTCAATATTGACTTTTTGAAAATTGATAATTTTCAAAAGATTTCTTACTTTTTTCCTTGATAGAGAAGAAGATGTCTATCGAAACGTCGGAAAACATTACATTCACAATAGATGATGGTAATAGCCCAAACAATCATTCAACACGAGCTCCATCATCAACAATATCTCGTCATCAACGACAAAATCTTAATTATCTGAAATTAAAAGTGCAGTTTTCGAATATTCCGAGAAAATTATGCTATCCTGAATCTTGAAATATTTCGATATCTTATAGCGAAAACTTAACCACAAGTACTTGGGATGCTTCTATGCAACCTTCCGCCACAGATGCACTCTTTCATCTTTCGTTGAGTTTTATACTAAGCTAAAAAGATGCTGTCTAAAGCAAGGTCTTGTATATTCATTTGAAGTATTCAATATTGAGTATTTCACAATCATCGATCATATAATGACCGATTTACAAACAATAAAAATATTCTCAAAAATGACTACACCAATAAATATATTATTTACCATATACACACCATAAAATATTCTCAAGATTGAGAATAATAATAAATACAAAATAAATGAAAACTACAAATAAATAAAACAAACTGAGAAAGTGTGACAAACGTCCTCAGAGGTATCGGTTCAGATCATAGTTCAAAAGTCATTACTGCATCCACAGTATAGGGACCAAGCAGTAGTTGAACTGCGTGGATTTTAAACTGAAATCGCACATCCCTCCCTGCGCATCTAATCTTATCGACCACGAATTTAAAAATTGATTAGAAAAAGTTATTATATCTAATTACTCCCAGTACAAAACCATTGGTTCCTGATATGTCAACTAATCGTAAAGAAATGATGGCAGTAGGCGTAAACCTCCTGAAATTCCATTGGTTCCTGATATCTCAACTAATCGTAAAGAAATGACGGCAGTAGACGTAAACTTCCTGAAATTCCATTGGTTCCTGATATCTCAATTAATTGAATGAAGTATTACTCAAATAACGGAGCTTTTAATAAACAACATTTTCTACAATACTATATGTATCACTCACCTGTCGGTGTCTCAAAGAAAATCCAATATTTACTTATGGACATAGTTTTGAAGTGGGGAGGAATCTTATTATATAATTAGATGTACATATAAATAGGTCCCTTTGGCTTACAGTGTACGAAAATCTGGTTTCAACAGATTTCTACATCTAGTGCTATAGTCATGGGTGCTACCTACTGTAATGTGATTACTCTTGCTTTTATGAGAGTGTATTACTAATTCAAGAATATAGAAACAGGGAAAAGTCAAGATATTATGCACAACAAATGTGGATTTACAGTCCTCCTGTATTTCAAACCAGCAATTAGCTTTGACACAATTATTTTGTTTTTACAGGCTTTTTACAATAGAAGAAATCAAACTAATTCGACAAATAAAATTGTGGGATATCATCGTTAATTCAACTCAAATTGAACCACTCGATATACAGAAAGATGTGTTCTTCTGGAAAGATGGCGATCCTTGTCCCCAACCCATGCAGCTGAATGCATCTATGATGGAACCTTGCATTATGCATCATGGGTATGACTATTTTGAGGTATATATGCTTCGTTCAGAATATTCTCACCTTCGGAACATTTTTCAATCTTTCAATCAATATCTTGAAGGTAGCATTAATAATTAGTAAACTTTCTGATCAATAGTTTTTTATAGATGTAGTAACTGAGAACACATGGCATAAAAGTACTAAGGCTTCGAGACTTATCCAGGATATAAACAGAAACCTACACTAAATTTCACACGGTCATTCATCAATGAGACATTTCAAGTTACTTGTCAGTTGTAATATCCCTATAGGACATTGACAATAGGCCAGTAAGTTTTATAACAATCGAAAGCAAGGTCGTAAAATGGTTAACATTAAAGTTATGAGGCATTTTCAAAGTCCCAGGGATGATTTTGAATTGATGTTGATTAGGAATACCAGTACTGAAATTATGTGATATACACTGATCAACAATTGCTAGGGATCACTTATGAACTTCTCTTCATTTGTATTTTTTTCAAGTTATGTGGTGAATATCTGTACATTATATGTTCTCTAAGGAAAAATTAAGATGTTTTGAGTTGATTATATCAAATTTTTCTTCACTTCATCGGCTCTTGTTCACAAAATCGATTATTATCTGTAGGCTGTTACAGGTGGAGTGAAAAGCAATGTGGTATTTGTTATTAAATCTGTTTTTTTCTCTCGTACAAACACATAAGGTGACAATAATAAAAGAAATGAGAACAATATCAGCTTTTCAGTCATGCCGAGAAGACGTTTGGCTCCTGTGCAACTGGACCAAATCATACGGTGGATACAGGAAGGTTTCTCCCAGCGAGAAGTGTCCCGGCTGTTGAATGTTTCGCAAAGTGTCGTTAGTCGGGCTTGGAATAGGTTCATCCAAAACTACTCAGTAGCTTATGTTCATGGGGGAGGCCGGCAGTGCAGTACAACAGCTGCCCAAGATCGTCTTTTGATCCTATTGCTAGGAGAAATCCCACTTACCCGGCGTCGCGGCTCAATAGATCACTGAGAGTTGCAACAGGAGTTCTAATTTCGAACCAGACTGTAAAACGACGACTACATGTTCGTGGTTTGGGAGAACGTAGGAGGGTACAACATCGCCGTTTGAATAGGGAACACCGGGTTCATCGACGACAATGGGCCGAGCAGCGCCGCAATTGGACAGTTGAAGGTTGGAGCCGATGTTTATTTACAGATGAGTCTAGATTTCGTTTGGTCAACTCCGATGGACGTATTCTTGCTTGGAGGAAAAGAGGTCGAAGGTATGCAGAACAGTTTATGGTACCCACAACAGCTTTTGGCGGAGGTTCTATGTGTGTATGGGGAGGCATTTGTTTGAACTAACAGACAGAGTTGATTGTTCTGCAGAACACCACAATGACCAGCCAGAGATATCAGGATATGATTATTGAACCCATAATTGTTCCGTTTGCGGCTACCTTGGGCGAGAATTTTATTTTAATTGACGATAATGCCCGTCCACACCGTAGTCGTCTGGTTAATGAAGCGCTAGAAACTCATGCTATTGATAGGATGGACTAGCCAGCTCGCTCTCCAGACATGAATTGCATCGAACATGTCTTGTCTGAGATGTCTAGACAATTGTCAACCTTAAATCAACCGATCAATAATCGGGAGGACCTTTCTAATGCTTTACGGGATATTTGGACGAATTTGCCCCAAAATTTTATAAATCGTTTGATTGAAAGTATGCCTCGTAGGGTAGAACACTAGAAACGAGCTCGTGGAGGACTAGGTACTAGCTTAACCGAAACTTCAGCCTTCTTGTGGTTTCATCATAAAATTTTTGTGTTATTCAAACACAGAATTTGAGTGTTCCTAATAAAGTCTTTTTTTCTCTCCAACTTTCCATTTTTTCATTCTTTTCTCAAGTGAACCATATTATCAACTGAAAATACTCTGATATCTGACTAAATTCATAATCTTGGAGCGAATATTTCAGAAATAAATTTAGAAAAAGTAAGTGATTCCTATCAATTTTTGAGCAGTGTAGTTCATCCGATTCTAGATTCTAGCTTTGAACTGGTCAATCATTATATTGTAGTAATTCTGATACGTGTTTTGCTGAGTTTGCTCGAAACGTTCCACATAGTCTGAAACGTTGCTTCTTTCAATTCTGTTTTATTCTTATTTCTCATATTGACAGGTCAATCTTTGAGTATTAACCCTTAATATTCAAAGCATTTGTGTCGATTTGCCTTCATCTGCTCGTTCGCAACAAATTCCACTAGAGGTCGAATTATTTCCGGAAATGTTATCGACCACATGGATATTTTGAAAATATCATCTTAAATACAAAAAATGCATTTCATCAAATTTCTGCATTTACCCAAAGAATGAATAGTTGAATAATAATGGAGTAGTCAAAGGCTAACCCAATTCAATACAATGTACAGAACGTGAATTATTCACAATATAAAACCAATTCTGTGATGTCTTTCCAGAATAACGAAATTGCCTACATATATTCCTGCATCTTCCTACTTTTCGTACCAATATTCTGCGCTGGAGCAGGATACGGTGTGGTGAAACTCCAAAATCGAAGGAGAAGAATTCTGCGCATGCAGCAAGAAGAAGTTGTGATACGTAGCGGAAAATTACCACTCGATACCATGGTTGTGGAAGAGTGGCTCCACGCCAACCATAAACGACTTGTCAAAATCAGATTTGGCCCAGACGTGGCGATCAATATTATCGGGAGAAAGGGAGAAAAGTTGAGAACTGCTGATTTCAGATCAGTGGATGCAGTGCACGTGGAAGAATCTGCTGGTAGTTCTTCTAAAAGGAAACCAGTGATATTGATCAAGGTGCCAAGGGACCATGATATGGTTCTAGAATTAGACTCGATAGGATCCAGAAAGAAATTCATGAACAAGCTGGAGATATTTTTGTCGTCAAATAAGAAGAACCTTGTTTGTTCACAGGTGAGTCAACTTACTTGAAAGAGCTTTTTTGAAATGAGGACGGTGAATCTTATAAGTTAAATTACAGTTGTTGAGAACATCTCTGTGAGGGCAAAACAACAGATTTCAAAAGGGTTTATTGAAAATGGAAAATTAGAAAAATATAGACAAATTATATTCACATTAAACTCCACTTAATACAGTATTTTCTCAACAGGTCGCTAGAGAAATAATATTAGCCAAAGCTGAAACCCGAGAAAGAAGGCAGAAAAAACTGGAACATTTCTTCAGGGAGGCCTACGCTCTAACATTCGGATTACGTCCTGGCGAAAGGCGACGAAGATCAACGACAAGTGTTGATGGTGAAGTTGTCACAGTGATGCGCACTTCCCTTACCAAATCTGAGTTTGCTAACGCTCTCGGAATGAAATCAGAGGCAGTTTTCGTGAAGAAAATGTTCAATATTGTTGATAAGGATGGAGATGGGCGAATATCTTTCCAGGTAAAAATAATAAATGATAATATGGTTCATTGAAACATAAATAGTAATCGCAGAGGCTTTAGAGCCTGTATGCGATGCACAGTTATCACATGCATTACTTCAGTAGCCATCACTATAATGAATATACAAGAGAAAAAGAGTAACTGAACTTAATGGCAAATGGCAAAATGCATCGGAGTTTTTTTATGTAAGTGTCCACATGCATGACCCATACATAGATTAATACATGATTATTATTCATAAAAATGGTAAAACCATGATCAAAAGGTATTGATTGAGCAGAAATGGAAGCTATGAAAATGAATCATCGCTCAATGTATTTATTTATTG
Source organism: Micraspis discolor (assembly GCA_030674115.1). Classification (NCBI taxonomy): domain Eukaryota; kingdom Metazoa; phylum Arthropoda; class Insecta; order Coleoptera; family Coccinellidae; genus Micraspis; species Micraspis discolor. The sequence continues at coordinate 2,736,328 of JARTUT010000874.1, read as the reverse complement.
AATAAAGAATAATCTTGGTAACTCAAGAAGTGGCCTTAATTATGAGACGTCTGAAACTGAGCTAATTGAGTCAGAAAACAGATTTTCAAGAGTTATGCAGGGCATACACGCTACTGTAGACCCGAGAGGAAAACTGTAAAGGTATACCTGCGCAAGTCGACCGGAGCGTGTGTGCCGTAGTTTTTCAAGCTTGCACAGGTCGCCGGAGCAAATTCGAGATTCGACTCGGTTTAGTACACCGTCCGGTTCACCGGAACGTCTCCACACATGAGGCAGACCTACGCAAGTATACCTGCACAGTTTTCCTCTCCGGTCTACCGTAGCATGTATGCCCTGCATTACTCCTCCCATCAGTATTATTTCTGTTTATATGAAACGTTTTGATTTTATTTTCAGGAATTCTTAGATACAGTTGTTCTATTTTCTCGAGGAAAAACTGAAGACAAACTCCGAATCATTTTCGATATGTGTGATAACGATGGCAATGGTGTGATTGACAAAGTTGAATTATCAGAAATGTTGAGATCTTTGGTGGAAATTGCTCGAACGACTAGTTTATCAGATGATCATGTAACTGAACTCATTGATGGGATGTTTCAGGTAAGAAAAACTTTGTTCTCAATTGTCTACCTTAGAATTCTAAATATCTGATTGGATTTTTGAATGATCACTTGTCTTATTGAGTCAGAGCTTAAACTGCAAATATACACTGCTCAACAATAGATAGGGATCACTTACTTTTTCTGAGTTTATTTCTGAAAAATTCGGTGCAAGATTATAAATTTAGTCAGATATCAGAGTATTTTCAGTTGATAATATGGTTCACTTGAGAAAAGAATGAAAAATGGAAAGTTGGAGAGAAAAAAAGACTTTATTAGGAACATTCAAAATTCTGTGTTTGAATAACATAAATATTATGATGAAACCACAAGAAGGCTGAAGTTTCGGTTAAGCTAGTACCTAGTTGGTCCCCCACGAGCTCGTCTCAAGCATTCTACCCTACGAGGCAGACTTTCAATCACACGATTTATAAAATTTTGGGGCAAATTCGTCCAAATATCCCGTAAAGCGTTATTGATCGGTTGTTCTAAGGTTGACAATTGTCTAGACATCTCAGACCAGACATGTTCGAGCTGGCTAGTCCATCCTCTCAATAGCATGAATTTCTAGCGCTTCCTTAACCAGACGACTACGGTCTGGACGGGCATTATCGTCAATTAAAATGAAATTCTTGCCCAAGGCAGCCGCAAACGGAACAATTATAGGTTCAATAATCATATCGTGATATCTCTGGCTGGTTTTTGTGGTGTTCAGTTGCGGTGCTCCTCAGCCCATTGACGTCGATGAACCCGGTGTTCCCTATTCAAACGGGGATGTTGTACTCTCCTACGTGCTCTCAAACCACGAACATGTAGTCGTCGTCTTACAGTCTGGTTCGAAATTAGAACTCCTGTTGCAACTCTCAGTGATCTATTGAGCCGCTACGCCGGGTAAGTGGCATTTCTCCTAGCATTGAGGATCAAAAGACGATCTTGGGCAGCTGTTGTACTGCGCTGCCGACCTCCCCATGAACATAAGCTACTGAGTAGTTTTGGATGAACCTATTCCAAGCTCGACTCACGACACTTTGCGGAACATTCAACCGCTGGGACAAACCTTCCTGTATCCACCGTATGATTTGGTCCAGTTGCACAGGAGCCAAACGTCTTCTCGGCATGACTGAAAAGCTGATATTGTTCTCATTTCTTCAATTATTGTCACCTTATGTGTTTGAATGAGAGAAAAAACAGATTTAATAACAAATACCACATTACTTTTCACTTCACCTGTAACAGCCTACAGATAATAATCGATTTTGTGAACAAGAGCCGATGAAGTGAGGAAATATTTGATATAATCAACTCAAAACATCTTAATTTTTCCTTAGAGAACATATAATGTACAGATATTCACGAGATAATTTGACAAAAATACAAATGAAGAGAAGTTCATAAGTGATCCCTAGCAATTGTTGATCAGTGTATAAAAGAAGTAGTACAATATTTAAATAGTCTTCATGAATTGAACCACGAGGATCTTTGATTCTCAACCCAAGTAGTTCATTTAAACAACAAGAAGGTCTTAATTAGAGGATTATTATATCAATTAGGGAATTACTGAAACCAACGGCATGAAATGGACAAGTTTTTAAGATTATTTGTCAATTCAGTCTGATATAACTTTTTTTTCGCAGCAATCAGTCAAACTTAAGATAACGTTTTAACTTCGGCATAAAATACAAGTTAGACATTTTTTCAAGAATTTTGTTCTAGTTCTCGGTGAAGTCATTACTTTATTGTTTGAAGCAACTATTCAGGATAGCCTAGGTAAAAAAAAACATGAGTTTGAAGGTATTTCTAGCAATGCTAGGCGATAAAAGACCGAAAACTGGAGATTTTTAAAAAATACACAAAATTGGTGATTTCTCGAAAACCAGCGGACTTTTACTGAGGTCATGTTGATGCTAGCTGATAGACCTAATGCCAATCTATCTCCAGTGTCACTTTCACGTGGTATTTTCGGGACACCCTGTATAAGAAGTGGAAAGGAGGTGGGAACAGTCAATCTAAAAATTGCTATTGAAAACAGCCGGAAATATTTTGACACTATGAAAACGTAGCTGAGACCTGCACAAATTAGACGTGATGCTACCCTGAGGTGGTATACTGGTTAGATTTCGCTTTTCAATGGATACATACAACGTAGTCCATGTAATCGAATCTATTGACTATAGTGAAAAAGTATCTGAGTTTCGATTGCAGCAGGAAATAATAATAAGATAATAAGACGCAGAAGATCAGTGATGCACTGCAGCAAATCTCCTTTGAAGTGCATTTTGTTTATGATCCTCTATTACCTAATTTTTCTTACAGGATGCTGGTCTACAACATAAAAATTTCCTAACCTATTCAGATTTCAAGGAAATGATGAAAGAATACAAAGGGGATTTTGTAGCCATCGGATTGGATTGTAAAGGAGCGAAACAAAACTTTTTAGACACTTCAACTAATGTAGCAAGGTAATGAAAGTTAACTGGACTTTTCCTTGGCAGTTCAAATGTTTTTTCAATAGGATGACGAGTTTTCACATAGAACCTTCATTGGAGTCAGAAAAAGGAGTTATAAAAGCAAAATGGGATGGCTTAATCACCTTCTTGGAAGAAAATAGACAGAACATCTTCTACCTTTTCATATTTTACGTAGTTACTATTGCGCTTTTTGTGGAAAGATTTATACGTGAGTATTCATATTATATTTGATAACTACATGCTCGATTAAATAAATAAAAATAATCAAAATGCACATATGTAAATAGAATAAAGAATTTATGATGTGGAACCAAACTTGATGAAGTTTTTTATGGATATGATAGAGTAAAGATGTAATCTCATAAAGTTTTACTATAAGAATATAATTTTTATTGATTGTAATTTCATTCAATTAACGTTCATTAAATATGAGTCAGATGTATCAAAATATAAAAGGTAGTGAATAGAAATGCCATATTTTTGCAAGAAATTTATAGAAGCCTTTGTTCTAACTTACTAATTATCAAAGACAGTTGTCGAAATTCTCAAGCCTTTTTTTAAGTGAATTGTCTTAATGTGTGAAATTGTATTTTTTCAATTGTATACGCAATACACATTCAAATGCACTGAATGATATTGTTTATTTCAAATCCATGGTGGATGACACAAAATGTTGAGTATCCAATGAGAAGTATCCCCATTTTTTTACAATTTCTGAAAAGACACCCTGTATATTGCATATTCTAAAATTTCATTTTCGTAGAAAACACCTACAAAAAGATACACGATTTTCTTTTCACGAGTTAGTTCTCGGAATTTTCAAAACCGTGGTTTCGATACTTTCTTTAGTTAAATATTTTTCAACTATTCAATAAATTCAATTTCAGATTATTCCTTCATGGCAGAACATACGGATCTTCGTCATATAATGGGTGTTGGTATAGCAGTGACTAGGGGCTCGGCTGCTTCACTTTCGTTTTGCTACAGTATTTTACTGCTCACAATGTCGAGAAACCTCCTAACCAAACTCAAGGAATTTTCACTTCAGCAGTACATCCCATTAGATGCCCATATTCAATTCCACAAAATCGCTGCATGTACAGCTCTATTCTTTTCTCTTCTACACACAGTAGGACATATTATAAACTTTTACCATATTTCGACTCAGCCCGTGGAGAACCTGAAGTGTCTTACCAACGAAGTTAGGTTTGCATCTGATGTCCGACCAGGAATAACTTTCTGGCTTTTCCAAACCATAACGGGTGAGTTTATTGGGAGGAACATATTTAATGATGTTCAATTAATTTTTTTCTGTTTCAGGTGTCACAGGAATCTTACTTTATGTTATTATGTGTATAATAGTGATCTTTGCCCATCCAACTATCAGGAAAAAGGCTTACAACTATTTTTGGTCAACCCATAGTCTTTACATAGGACTTTATTTACTCAGTTTGATTCATGGTCTAGCAAGGTTAACTGGACCACCAAGGTTCTGGATTTTTCTTCTTGTTCCAGGAATCATTTACATATTGGATAAGGTATGGAACAACTTGATCGATGGGTTACTGCAGTCTTTTATATGTATTCAACAATAGCTCGAAAGGCTTTCACCTCACTTTCGATCTTAATTTAACATCCGTTAGATCACGAAAATTACATACGTCCTAAAGGAAAATGTGAATTAATCGGTGGCCTACAATGTACGAACATGAACATCTTCACCAGCGTTAATAAAAAGTTGGGTTCTCATTTAGAGCTCACTGATTTTCTATGATATTCTTTTCAGGTTGTAAGTTTGAGAACGCGGTACATACCACTAGATGTGATTGAGACAGAATTGCTACCTTCAGATGTGATAAAAGTGATGTTTTATCGGCCTCCAAACTTCAAATATCTGTCTGGTCAATGGGTTCGTTTAGCATGCAGTGCTTTCAAGAATAGAGAATACCATTCATTCACTCTCACTTCAGCTCCCCATGAAAATTTCCTGTCTTGCCACATCAAAGCCCAAGGTGAGTGATAAACACACGTCCAGATTGATGATTGATATGAGTCATAAGCGTTACTGGTTGGGAACACTCTAAATCAAATAATAAACATTATTTACCAGTTTAAAACACAAAAATGTAAAACTCGTTTTTTTCAAACATTTAACTGATCTGAAATTTATTATTCATTCAATTCGAACTTCAAGAATTTTAATAACTCCATAATTATTGATTGAATAGGGAACTCAATAAAATTTCTGAATAATATAAACTAATTTATTCGAAGCACATAAAAAAACAAAATGACAATTTTAGCAAACAAAAAAATAATTTAAAACAATTTCCGACAAAATATTATTGAAGGTTTCGGACTATGGACTTCTGACTGTTTATAAAGTTCATATCTAAGTAGATTTTCTACTTATCTAACCTTTGTGTTTGGACTTCTAACACGGAAAGGATGGAACTTTACAACCGAAATTTTTGAACTCGCTCAATTACAATACAATAACTATTTTCCTAAAATTTTTACTTTTTAAGTGTCTTCCTTGTTACCGATCACGTTGAACTAACTTTCCAGGCTCTAATTTTTCCTAATATCCCTTTGTCAATGGGCGTTATCGAACATAATCCGGAATTCCCAAATTTCTTTCAATTGGTTCCTTCGATAGTTCGAAATTTCCCCAACTACTTCGAAATCTAAGTTTCATTGGCAATCAAGTCTCTCGATACAAACTTCTGATTGGTCCACTGATTTAATTTTAATTTTTACTAAAAATCCACCTTTTTCCCATCGTTAAATTTGGAACCCTAATTGATGAATAGTTCGTAAGGTCGTGAGGGTCACGTAAAAGATCATATGTCGAACTCCCCTAGCTAATTCTCAAATTTTATTACATCGTCTATCCATCAAGATTTCCATGTAGGAGATCAATAAATTTTGTTTTGAAGCTTAGGTTTTATGATTATTAGTATGATATTTTTGAGAGGTTTATTACTGTCTGGAATGTCTGAGAATTTCCGATTAGATATGTTCTTTTTCTTATCAAGACCCATTATCCAGCATCGCTAGACATCGTATTACAATTATATACTATATAATTCAGAAATCCACTTTATAATTCACTCATTCAGTAAAAATATCTGAAATTCCCTAAAACAAAGAGGGATTTTTACCAATTTGTCGGATTTATATTTTAGTAATCCCTATACTCAATACCAATTATCATTGGAGTCTCTTTATAGATTCTCATAACTATGTTACTTTTGCATGAACCTTTTATGCTGAAGGACTTAGGAACTTACAAAATATGTGAAATCCAGTGGCGTACGTAAAAAACCTATTTGTAAAAATTAAATAACTTCCTGTGTCATTTATTGAGAAATAATAATACAGGCCTAATTTATGATTGAATAAATGGTTTTAAGGCCCATGGACATGGAAGTTGAGAAACTACTTCGACCCAGGCAACTTCAATCCTGAAGATCATCCGAAGATACTTTTAGAAGGACCTTTCGGAGGTGGTAACCAAGATTGGTATAAATTTGAAGTAGCTGTGATGGTTGGTGGTGGAATTGGAGTAACTCCGTATGCATCTATACTCAACGATCTTGTATTTGGTACGTCCACCAACAGATATTCAGGTGTATCTTGTAAAAAGGTGAGTGATACGTGGGTACGCATAGATATCGAAACATAACTAGTAATAGAAGTGTTTTTATGCACTTGAGTCAATTGAGCAGCTGGGCTACATGAAATACAAAGTGAGATGACACAATGAATTTGAAAGAAATACCAAACAAATATCTTAAATCAACAATGACTAAACTTATACAATTCTGTTGCTTGAACCCCAGATTGTCGTCTCCTTAAAACTCATTCTTAAATAATATATTGGACGCCCACAAAGACTCATTTCGGGTCAAATCAAATATGTTCACATTCACATAAATGAAAGTTTTTTTGTTGTTATATTCCTGTTTCAATAATAAAAAATTTAGAAAGCACTGACGGTCAGATTGCTTTGGCGCTCTGATCGGGTGAACAATAGTCTTTTCCCGTACTATGGATGTGATACAAATATGAACGCCTAATGAATGAACAAACCTATATCTCAAATTAAAAATAACTACTCATAATTTTCCCCTAGTTTTGTTCGCAATTTTCATGATTTTGAATTGTTTGAAACGCTCCTAAAAATATGTTATTATGAATATTTATTTCATTTTATGCAGGGAGATTCCGGAGGAGACCGTCAGATTCCAGGAAATGGTTATACAAGTCAAATCAGTGTTCGGTTTATGGTTGGAGGCTGTTAGTGAGAGATTACAATGTCCAATTCGACCGATTTTCTTTATTCATAGCTTTTGTATTGCTTGATCAATATCGACAAAATTTTCAGTGTTGAACAATATATTATAGTCGGCTTCCAATAATTTCAATACTGTTCCAAAAATACAGGATGGAAATTATGATAAGTTCAGCTTAAATTTGCAGATTGAAACACCCTGTTTTCAAAAATTCCCTATCTTCCTCGGATTTAGCATGAGTTGACATTAATGAAGTGTCATATAAATAATATAAACATATTTCGTACAAGGCCGAGAGGATATAAATTTTGTTTATGAGGTTTGCAACGGAAATAGAAATAAAACCAACCAAAGACGATTTCCCAACCCACGACAACCAAATAAAGGTATTTTTGGACAGGGAGACTCTAAATAAAGGCTTTTGACCTTAAACCAAATATTGTTTCGAAACTGCCTTGACTACTGTAAAATCTCCTAACCTCTGATGGACTCCTCCGGAATCCCTCGTATTATTCCGAGATGTTTTCCAAATGTTCAATAGATACTTTTTGGAACGTTTCTGATGGATATCAATACAATTTTCCGAATATCCAAAAATTTAAAAAAAAAAATGAAATATTCATTATATATCTCATGTAGACTGGGTCCTTTGCAGGTTTACTTCCTTTGGATTTGTCCATCACATAAACATTTTGAATGGTTCATCGATGTACTGAGAGATGTCGAGAAAAAAGATGTAACTAACGTGTTAGAAATTCACATCTTCATAACTCAGTTTTTTCACAAATTTGATCTACGAACTACAATGCTGGTAAGTGCTCCTTGTATGAATTTTCGTTCTTAAAACTTCAATTTCTCGAATTTTCAGTACATATGTGAGAATCACTTTCAACGGCTTTCCAAGACGTCCATTTTCACTGGTTTGAAAGCTGTCAATCACTTTGGAAGACCCGATATGACATCGTTCCTGAAATTCGTCCAAAAGCGTCACAGCTATGTAAGAATATTTTTTTTTATGTTTTTCGCGCTCATGTTCCCCTGAACCAGTGACGGCTCGTTAGGGTAGGCAAACGCTACCGAAAAAGAGAAGTTGAAAATAAATATTTTGTTCCAGCTCTTTTAGTTTCTGAGATACTCTCACTAGATACTAAATTTGGGACGTACGTTAAAAGAAATGTCATTAATTTCCCAAAAAACGCGTAGTGCTTCTTGCTGAGAAAAATTACTTGGATATGCATGCATAATGACCTTAGACTGATGAATATATATAAAATCTGGTTTCTTCTAGGTCAGCAAAATTGGAGTTTTTAGCTGTGGCCCCCGCCCGTTAACCAAAAGTGTCATGTCTGCCTGCGATGATGTCAACAAAGGCAGAAAGCTTCCATATTTCGTGCATCATTTCGAGAACTTCGGTTAAACCGAGGATCATTTTATGGATTAATTTATTTATTTTATGCGTTCTAAGTGATCTTATTGAAAGTATTATATATATAAATTTTTGTAAATATGTAAATATATTTCGATATTACTTTTTTTATGGAAATCTTTTCCACCAAATATTAAATTATCCATACTGAAGAGTTATAATTTATTTCTAATACAGAGAGTATTAGTGTTGAGTGTACTCATATGCTAAAAAGCAATCCAGAATTAAAAACCGAATAACCTTCTTCTTTTATACCTTATTCCCTGCCATATTGACTGAAATCTTAATAGCAAGGTGAATTGCAAGCATGCCACTAGGCATTGCTCAATGTTTTTGAAACACCTTGTAGCTAACTTGAAATTTAATGATACTTTTGTTTTATATGGAGCAATTATATAGCACGTAAAATCGAAAAGGCAATTTTAACGATTCATTATTTCAAATATAAAAATTAATATATCTTAATTAGGAAGTTTTCATGTCGAAATAATTTAATATCAAAGAATTATTGATTATCCATGACAATTTTTATAATCCATATATTACACTGACGCCTTCGATCAGTTCCACTAGTTTGATTGATGACTTGGAAATGTTTTTTCCGATAGCATATTTATTTCTCTTGTTTGAGCTGCATTATGTTCGAGGTAAGATTTAACTAATGAAAATAGAAAGAAATAATACTTGAATGAGATATATGGAGTGAAAATTTAGTAACGAGTTTCCCTAAAATTGGATTTTTTGTATTGACAACGTATTATGACAAAGTAAAAGATTTCGCTCCTAAAATATACAGGGTGAGTCATTGACCAGTGCGTTAATTTCAACCATAGATTCTTTACGTCAAAAGAAACATTTTCTTCCTATAACATTTTTCCAAATTTGGCCCCGTTCAAAAGATATAGGGTGTTGAAATTTCATAAAAAAATTGCATTTTCACCTGTAATATTCAAACGACAATATCAATTGAAATGATCTCTTGTAGAAGTTTTTGATAACAGTCATGCATATTTTGGCAATAGGTTTATTCCATTTCTTGTGGGTTTCTCACTACTACTGTACAGATTGGTTAAATTCCTTGAAAAACAAATACCGCTTGAACTAAAGGTCCGTATCTTGTACTTCCTGGAATCATTAGTATTTTTTGCAGATAAAATCATTCATCATCTTTCCTCCTAAATTGCACCATTCTTGAGTTATTTCAAGTTGAAAGGAATTGAATCGATATAATTTTGTCCAAATTTTCTGATTTTCTCAAATCCAACTCTGTGCTGAAATGATTCAATAATCAGATTTGTTCAATGTTGCCATATGTCTTTATTAAATATTTCTACAAAAGGTTGGGGAAATCTCTTCAGTCTATGGTTCCGCCACTAAACACTATAGATGAAATTAACCACTGTACAATTTTTGTCTTACATTCACTACAAAATCTAAATTTCCATTTGCTGTATTCATTATTAATGATGTCTAGCACCTTGTTTAATATTTAATCCAGAGTAATATTCCATAATAAATAGAGAAAAAGATTTGCATCATCACAAAGGTACTTTGGTATATTTTCATGATGACCGTTGAAATAGGTAATGTATTTTCTGTCAGGACCTGTTAAATTGAAGACTTGTCTTTATAAAGAGCTGGTTCTTTATAGCTTCAGACTTTCAGGGCTCATCAAATTATATCTATTCTAGCATAGGGATGCTTCAAATTAATCTCATATGAGTTTTAAAAACTTCGAACCCAGTCTCCTAGATTTGTTATGTACCTTTAAAGAAGGTTTTTCACATCTGCATTTCATACACCGATTCAACCTGGTTGACAAACTTGGGAGACAATAGAATTTAACTGAGATTCAATATTTCTGAATGTTTCTTAATGGTTAATTAAAATTCTATCAATATTGAAACTGGAAGCTATAGGCTCATAAACAAGAAAGATTGGAATAGAATGGATTTTCTGACAATAATCATTTTATACAGAATTGAATAATTTCAAACTATCGAAATTATCTTTACAATATTTTCCAAATTTTTTTTTAAGAAACCTACAAATAACTGTTGACAGTTTCAAACAGAATCAAAACAACAAGGAACCTCAGAACACTATTTTATTGGGAACTACCCACCACAGAGACGTTATAATAACATTTTAATGTGATAATAATTCACTCTAGTTATTCTGAGAAAAATTATAACTGAAGATCAATAATGGTTACAGATATTATCTTTCATTTAAAAAAACTTTGCAATTATTAATTTTTTTAATAGAGGAAAATGGGAGGATACAATTGTTTAGTCTAGCCCTGAAGATGGGAAAATATTTTTCCGAAACGTCGACGAACTGACATAGTATCATTTTCCCGTTTTTTGATCCTGCTACCACCATCTAAACCTTTAAAAATTTGTTCTTTGATTTTTATAATCAGGTTCAATTTATGTTAGATTAGCCCTGGTGATATATTGTATCTTGAAGGCAGATTTTATATCGTATTTATTTCCAATTCTTTTCATTCTCATAAACCTTTCACATCAGGAATGACACCGATAGATCCAAGTTGGTCCAACATGCTGTAAATGAGAATACTCTGATAAAATGGAACGATACATCTACCATCTCCAAAGAAATGACCTACAAGAAGAAAAATCAAGGATGCATCATCAAATAAGTGGCCGGAAGATTGGAGGCCAATTCTTTGAAGTAACTTCAAACCGCAGATTGATACAAATTTTATCTGTTTTAGAGTTCTGTCAATTCGACACTAAATTGAAATTGAAAAATTTTCAAATGTAGTAAGCTTCTTTAAAAGCAAATTGTTTGCCTTGAAAACAACGAATGATGTTTGTGGCTCCCTGTCTAAGTGTGAAAGTACAAAAATGAGATGAAATATATTTTAGGGACTTGTTTCTTCAAGAGTGGTCTTCTATTGATGAAGACAGAGACTTCTTCAAGTTGCCCACATCGAATCTGGAAATGAAAAAACAAAAGCAGAAAAAAAGAACTGAATAACAAAAATACGTATCATATTCGTTTGAAATTTATAACCCATTCCAAGAAATAATCGGAAACATCATGAATATCCCTAAAACCATCTTGAAATTTATATATGGAACAACTATTGATGAGATGAGGTATGGTTTCTTCTGCTTCTCCACATTCACAACTTGCGCTACCAGGAATTTTTTCAGAAGGATCAGAAACGAGATACTTATTGAACATTTCGTAAGAGTTACACTCAGTCTTCCAAAATTCTTTATCACTTATGTTCCTATTGAAGAACGCATTATGCCATAATGGTTTACGTGACTTCAATCTGGGAATTCTATTTTGTGGAATATATGAAATAATAGGGAATAAATTGGGAAAATTGTTCCAAGAATTCACAGCTGCAGTCTGTCTGCGAATATGGGGAGGGACAATATTAGACAAAACTGGTAACCAATGAACCGGTATAGATCTTATGGTTCCAGTAATTATTCTCATGGATGTATTCAATTGTGCATCAATTTTTTGTGTATGTGAACTATTAAACCAAACAGAGCAACAATACTCAGCTGCAGAAAAAACTAGGGCTAGAGATGCTGTGTGAAGAGTGGAAGCATCAGCACCCCAAGATGATCCACCTAATTTCTGAACAATATTATTCCAAGTTTTCAGTTTTAGGCTCAGATCATTTAAATGAGCCTTGTAATTGAGAGATGAATCTAATTTAACTCCTATGTATAGATAGAAATTATGTTCGATAGGAGAATCATTGAAAATGATTTCTAATATTTTACATGATTATTCAGATGGAAACAAGATATCTCTGTTTTGTTGGGTTTGGACATAATCGTCACCCAATAAAATAATTCTTTAAAATTTCCAAATCAGATGGCAGTATGTTTTCTAGATTATGGAAATTCGAATGTTGGTAAGCAATAGCAATGTCGTCAGCATAAACAAATTTCTGAGATGATGAATTATTCATATCCTCCTGGCACTCATTCATTTTTAATTTAAATTTTCTATATCGGTATAGTAACGGAAATTTAATTAAGATTTTTGTTTTTTTTTCAGGTTGTCCGTCTCACTTATCCTGCGGTGAGTACTCCTAACTTATGTTTAGGTTACAGGCATCCACTCACAGTTGCCTTCAGTTTTGTTCGAATCTTAAACTCCCTTTTCTTGAAAATCAACCAAAAGAGGGTGTAACTTTTCCATTGAAAATGATACAGAAATTCATATCAACTTTCCAGTAGGTTCTAGTTCTTTGGAATACCTTATGTTTTCAAGTCTTTACCTACAGATAATTATTGAGATCTTCTCAACGAGGAGATCCCACATCTGACAACTCGACAAATACGAAAATATAGAAATACCAATATCAATGATCTCAAAGGAGGTTGCATATCGAATAATTATCTTATTCAGAGATCTTGAAGAATATGGTGAATTCATAGCTTCTCACAATAAGGTGGTACAATACTGAAATTAAAGGATGTTTTGAATATCAATAACCTCGATATATACATTCGAAATTTTGTGGATCTCATTTAATTGAAATTTTGTGGATCTCTCATTTAATTGAAAACTAATAATGATGATAATAATAGATTGGAATGCTTTGGCAGTTTACAATTAAAGTTACTTATCTTCTTCCATTATCAATAATATGATATATCTTTCCAAGAAAAATCCACAGAAAATTTCGAGTTACTGAATGAAGAGTCCAAGATCTCATATTGAATTCAATTAATTCAATTTTTTTTCAGATTTGCGTCTATCATGTGGCGGTGATCGAGGATCTGTTATGTCAGTATACAGTATGAAGACAAAAACAGCGATAATTGTTGATTCATTTCGTAAAACATCGGTTTTATTGGATGGTACTAAGGGTGTACAATTTTTCTACGATCTTAACCAAAATAAAGGCATAATGGATTCGAAATATGATTTTATTAAAGAAAGTATAAGTGAATTCAATTCGCATGTCGGAAATGTTGTTTCTGTCGACCTAAAAGAAATTAATGGAAAAGAATTCACACTGCAGTCACCACCAAACGAGATTATTAACATGCATTTCGAAATAATCAAGACTTTGCAACCAGAACTAGTGGACTACGGCAATGTGAGAAGATTATCCACGTTTTCCATCATGGTAAACCTTCTCAAGGAAATGGTTAATCTAAAAAGAGAAACACTAAGTCGAATCATAGAAACTAAATTAAATTCTAAGATAATGGAGGTTTCAGGAGGAGTCATGAATGTGGTCTCTACATTACGTGGAATGGCAAGATTAAACAATGTGACCTCGAAGGAATTTGAAAAAGTTGTCCAAAATGACCGTGTAGATCTTCAACCTCTATTCACGTCTGAATGTGGAACAGAATCCTTGGCGGTCCTGGTGGATCAAATCAACAAGCCAGATTCACAATTGTATGATGTCATCGAAGATCCTACCGCAGCCTATGAAGTTATTAAAGAATTTAGCGGTGGTCAATGTACTGGTTTGAAAGGTTTGGAGAATCTTGTTTATTCAACGGCGTTATACACAAATAAAGTGGTTTCAACTGAAAATCTCATAGATAAACTGATTCGAGTAGCAGCTACATACAAACCTATCGATACAGAAATGATAAACGAGAAACTCGATTTCGTGTTGAAAATTCTGAGGTCTAAATTGTCTTCGGACCGGGGTAGAGGTGTTGTAAAATTAATAGAAAAGCTGAAACAAGGAAATCTGATAATAAATCGAGTTAACATATCTTCCATTATGCAAGAAATTTCAACGGGAGAAGGATCGAAGATAGATAATATTCTGCAGGTTTTGTCTTCATTGCATGGAAATTTCGTTGCTTTGGCTGCTAAAGTTGTTCAAAGAATAATTTTCTTCACATTAACAGGACAAGGGTTGCCTTACTCTGTTGATCTTTTCCCGAGCCTGAAGAATTTCATCAACTCCAATTCCAAAGAAGAAATACTGATACAGATATCCAAGAAAATTAAGCAACCTCAAATATTGAAGAATTTCAAAAAAAATGATTTAATCAATATCGTTAGAATTATATCAAATTTACCAGTATTAAAAGAAGTATTTGGCTCATTTGAGAATAATTTGTCCCAATTCGAAGTGAAGAAAGAAGTATTTGAAAAAGAATGTATTAAGCAGGGATTTTTGCAGGAAGTATTTTCATGGTTGAGATATGGAGCCGGAATCCGAGGAGGTATTAAACCCAGAGGATGTGTTCATGATATGGGACTTTTGAGAATTGATCGTATGCAATGTAGACCATATGACTAGAATATAATTGTGCTGTGTAGAGTCTGAAGGCATAATAAAAGTATAAGTATCATTTAAATATGTTTATTACACATTGAAAATTAGAACTCCAATCTGTTAATCGAATTTTTACGTACCGTCATCAAAATGGTCACAATTTTAGAGTGAGTTGATAATGAATAATAGTTATATCAATCGCAGCCGGTAAGGTATTGAAATTTGATATAATCTATGAATAACCATTATTCAATATTTATGTTTTTGTTTACGTAATTAAAACAGATACTCTGATCATAAAAACCAAAAGTTTACGCATGTTCAGTTATTAATTATAGTCTAAACAGAATAGATTCATATTAATGATTCAACCAAAAATTTTTTATTAAGGTTGATTTTTCAGAATCAAATTTAGGTGATCAAACTCAATTTCTTCAAGCAAGTATAATTGCAAACCTAAATCGGGAAATACTTGTAATCTATACAAGTAAATTGTTATTGGGATTCAGTACAGAAAATAATCATCAAGCAAAGTAACATCCCTTTAAAATAGATATTCGTAGTGACATCATTAATTGTTGTTTTCATATTTTCAACAGTATGATATCAAGAGACCTCATAGACCTGTTCACTGGTCTCTGTCAAGGAGAAGAAACTTCAGAAATATCAATGTTTGGAAAATCATAGATGATTTCTTTCTGGCTTTGAGTGAAAAAAAAAGCACAGTCACAACCTCTTGCCTTGGAAGTTTTCCTAGTAATGATGGTTTTAATGATTTGGAAATTTTAATAATTAATTTAAGATGTAATAAATGATCATAATTCGGACCAATAATTTTATAACAATTAACGACAATTTTTTTTATTATTTATTAGTACAGATCGGTTCGTGGAATAGGCCTATCGGGGAAACCACCTTAAAAAAACGCGTCAAGTACACTACCTCACAGGTGACGTGGAAACGTGTGCATTTTATGGAGCATACAACTTTCTTCGCTGATATCTATCTCGGAAACGGCGACTCTCACGAAAAAAAGTATGGAGACAATTTTTGTAGATAATTGCACGATCTACAATTTATGTCAGAGCTATTTTTATGATAAAACTCACCGTTTGGCTGAAAAAAGCGAAAAACCCATTTTCGCGACCTTTGACCTTGAATAACTTTTTTAGCAACAATGGGATTTTTGGGGACTTTTCACCCTTTCTTTCTAATGGTATCCTGACCATCTCTACCAATTTTCAGCTCTATGCGAATTTTGGTAACCTCACCTCTGTTATTTGGTCTTGACCGGACTACAAACTGTTTAGTTGGCTCGGTGTGCGCCCAACTATCGGCCGATAAAAGGTCTGCGGGGGCCCTTACTGGACTGGGCACGCTTGATACCCAGATGAGATTGCCATCATAGCGGAAAAGAAGGAGGAGATGCAGAAACTATTGAATAGGGTGCAAGAGACTGCTGGAAGGTGGGATATAAGTGTAAGAATCAAGAAGACAAAATCGATGATTATGGGTATAATCAATATTCAACCAATTTCGATTACAATCAACGGATAGAGCATCGAACTGGTGCCACATTTCAAATATTTGGGCAGCTGGCTGAATAATGCTATAACATGCGACGATGAGGTGAAAGTAAGCATCGAGATGGCATGTAAGGCTTTTGGCAAATGAAAATCAACTCTCACTGACCGAAACCTTACAGTTCAGATAAGGTTAAGAGCACTGCGCTGTTGATGTAGCATATTCCTGTACCGATGTATTACATGTACTCTCAAAATTGACACCATGAATGAGGTCAAAGCTTTTGAGATATGGTGCTACCAGTGAATGCTTAAAATTTCTTAGACAGCATATACCAGTTATGAGAAGGTGCTCGGATGACTGAATAAGAGCAGAGAACTACTCAACACCATAAAGAAGAGACAGTTAGATATTTCGGTCACAAAAAACTATCATGGCTAAGGAACATCAGAAATTGGACAGGATTGGAAGTGGAGCAGCTGTTGCGTGTTGCGGGAGACAGAGACTGATTCCATCAAAATTGTCATGAAGATAGCCCAAAGAAGAAAAAGATATAAAATAGATCAGCTTTAAAAGTTGAAGTAGTCATAAATTTAATGAGTACAAAATTCCATCTCAGCCAATCCACCCTAGCCAAATAATCATAGAAGATTTTAACGTTATAAAATCATGTCACCATGTGAAGCTGGCACACTTTAATTCATATTGCGAATTATCATCGAATCTGTCAGAATTGAATTTTCAATTCACATAATCAGATTGATTTGATTCAAGCTACAGAGAATATAAGTAGATTAATATCGAAAAAACAATATTTCTTTGAAAACTGAACACATAACTGCCCTCATGTAGTACAGCGCTCATAACTAAATACAGAGGAGAATACATTTCTCCGAATCCTAACTTACTGTAGGAGATTTTCGTAATAGGTGAGTTCATGAAAGTCTGATACTAAAATTTCACTCATACTACCTTCAATTTCAGTTAGTCATAGATTTTAAGCGTTCTAATTAAGATGGCACATTTTGACGACGATGATTTCTCGATGATGATGGGGGTGGCGAAGCAACTGGCTATTTCAGGAAAGCGACAGCAAAGCACAAAGACTTTGGAGAAGGAGGAATCAATGAAAGAAAGAATTGTGAGTACACCTATCCCTAAAGATACTCATTCTCAAATTTTTGCTTCATTTCCCATTCGCTAGACCAAAAATGTTGAATAGCACTGACAGGAGGTCGAAAGCTTTTGCGCTCATGTTGTAAAGAACTATCTCGTACTCAGGAATATGGTGATACAGAAAAAAATGACCAATAACCAATCAATAATGACTAGCTCGCACCCTAGATCGATGATTCTTTGTAATTGTCGTTCTTCTTCAACATATTGTCAAGCCATGCTGGCTCAATAGGCATTAGTAGAAATCATTATTTTCCTCATTACTTATCCCGTCCATAATAGGACTTAGAGGCGAGCGAATTCTCTCATCTCACCAGTGGTACTTTGATGAATGTTACACATTCGATGACCACTGGTAGTATTTGAATTTGGACGTTATATGTTGTCGTGTGGATCTACAGAGAAAGTGAATCTGGTTCCAATCTTCAAGATGTAGATGGCGCTCTTTCTAGGCATGTCTGGAAAGTTTATCACATTCTTTGCTGAGACTGGCGGCCTCCTTCAAGACTGTCAGTGCCACACTGTGCTGATGAGTTGGTGTCTCGTTTTGACAGGATCAGGGATCTTGGTGTGATCTTTGATCAGAAATTCTCTTTTATTCCGCATATCACACAACTGATTTCAACTACCTCGAAGATGTATGGGTTCGTTGTTCGCAGTGGGAAGTATTTTAGAGACACCTCAACGTTCATCAGTCTGTTCCATTCCCTAATTCGGAGCAAATTGGAGTATTGTAGCGTGATTTGGCATCCTGTTTACTTTTGCCATCAATACCACCTCGAGGCCGTCCAGAGGAGGTTCTTGAAGTTCTTAGTTTGGAGAGAGGATGGAGTTTATCCACCCAGAGGGTTTGATCACCGGGAGTTGTTGTGTAAATTCAATATCGTTTCATTGCAGGAAAGGAGAGGGATATTATCACTTAAGTTTCTGTATGGTTTGCTGCACGATGCCATCGATTGTCCATCTCTCTTGTCTGCTCTGGGTTTCCGAGTTACAAGGCAGAGCTCTCGTTCTGTGGAACTATTCCATCTTGACACCCCCAGGAGTAACTCATTGTTGCGGTCGCCGATATGGTTCATGGAATCTACATTCAATTCGGTTGCTGCTAGCTGTGATATCCACTTTGACTCGCTATCAAGTATCATCACGAGTTATTTGCGAGGGTTGAATTGAACTTATGTATGCAATGGTCACCTTTATTTTTGTAATACTTCTGTAATTTTTTTTTGTATTTTGTAGTAGCTTTTGATGCAATTATCTTGGTCACTTTTATTATTATTTTAATACTTTTGTACAGTATGGAGCAAATGAGTGGTAATTTCTTTTTGTCGATATGTCTATGGATTTGTAAATTTTGTTGATTTCACTTCATTTTCTTTCATAATATTGGCTTGTATACATTTTCTTGACTTTCAAGACTTGACACTCTTTTCAAAGCATCCGAACGATTTTCCAGTTACAGAGGAGTTTTGAATAAACCAAATTCCATATGCTCCTAATTGCTCAACTGTTCGACCTATTTCAATAACTAACTGAACGGAGATATTTGTACAATCAACCTAAACTGAAAATATGAAATCTTTTGCGCACCACCCTAGGAAGAAAAGGGTATACAGCATATAGACTCATTTCCGTGAAATGTTGAAGGATTTTAATAAACAAACATTTTTATTTTTATCCAGGCTAAGTTCAAGGATAAGAGGAATAACCGCATTGCAGCAATGCAGATGCCCCACAGGTATATTTGCGATATGGTCGCCACTTACCTGAATCTAGATGTTCAAGTAGTGATTGACGGGGTGTGTGATTCTGACTCCCAATTCGACTGTATCGAGAACCTTCTGAGCCAAAATGGAATCCAAGCGATAATCTTTTACTACCAAGATGGACCACCCTATGAACTTGGTATACTTTTAATCTAATAATAACCTGAAATCTGAATAAGTCAACAATGGGGAAAAATTATTCATAATTTAATTATAAATAAATAATACAAAAATTTCACAAAGCAATAATTGGCAATTTGTCAAGTGAGAATCAACCATTATTTCTCAAAATCAAGTAATTTTCATTTCCGATGTAAACGCAGTTCAAACGCTGCTTTAGATATTGTTGATTAATCATTTACTCGAAATTATTCCATTACAGAGACAGGAAGAATGAAAGAAGCCACTGGTCCTCCAATCAAACGAATATATGTCTCGTCTGGTATGCACCAACTGAATTATAAAGGAGTGATTGTATATAGAACCACCTCACGCATGGTGGACATGAGAAATCTGAATGACGTGAGTTTAAATTTATTTTCATGTTGATCCACTTTCTCAACATATTATATCAACATGTTGACGAGAAATTTGTGATGATGGAACTCGCGTAGATTTATTATTTGGGCAATAACTACTTTCTCTTATTGTTTTTGCTACCAATATTTCGATCAATATCTACTACCATTTCAAGGCAGAAAAATTAGTTTTTTAAAAAGCTGAAAATATTTGAAAAAATTTTAATGTCCATTTAGTGTCAAGATTCACAAAATTCTCTGACTAGATCAAATATGTACTTATCTGTAGTTTAAGGGCATTTTAAAGTTACTTCGAAGAAGCGGCCACCAGAATTCCAGCAATTCAATTGAGGGAGCACTTATGGGATCAAAATGAGATTTTCATGAATGCTTCTTCCTTCAATTTTTTTGTAGGTTTTCTTCTTGAATTGACCTATTTTATCTGATAATTTTCATTCACAGCATTCTGGACAAACCTATATCTATCAGTGTCTAACGCTTGAGAATACACATAATGTTCTTTTATTCTTATTTTCAAGGGAAGCTTTGTTGTTCTTATTTTTAAAGACTCGAGTGTTTGGACTTTGCTTTTGTTTTTGTTTACTCTAGTTTTGGGGATTTTATTAAATTTTTTGATAAATATATCTAAAAATGAAAGTGTTCTATTTTTCTCGACGAATATTTGATGGAATCCTCGAAATGACTCTAGAGTCTTTCAGAAATCCATATCTTATGAGTGGTATAAGTTATTTTGATATGGTTTTTTAAATTATTCATGTGTTTACTCTAGTTATTGGGGATTTATATTAAATTTACATTATATTAAAACAGAGCCAAGAGCCTCGCACTTCCATTTCACCGATATTGAGTTAACTATATTCTTAATTTCAGGTGGTGTTTTTCATAGAATATGATATGGAGCTCCTAAAGGACAACATTGTCTCCCTGGGAAGTATGTTAATAAGTGATCTCATCAGACAACCTCTCTTGATGAGTAAAGACTGGGGTGATCTGCTGAAGAGTGAAGCAGGATTAAAGCATAAGCGAGCATTCTTAGATGATTACGTTCAATTCTGCACGTTCCTTGAAAGTAAGTTGGGAACAATATTTGTCAAATGTTAATTGATTATCAAACATTATTCAACAGTTTTTTATGTTTTCTTCGTGAGGAAGAATATTTCCTCTACCAATTTCTCCAATTATGCCCCGTTTCGAAATGATAAAGGTATGGTTTCAATTTGGGTTATGCCACCACTTGATATTACATAAAAATATTATAATAGATCATAATATTGTAGAGACAAACTCATGAATCATATACTATAGACATGGCCGAGCCTGAAACATGCGCAGAGCACGATTTTTCGACAGACTTGACAGAACATGACAACCTCCAATAGGCTGAAAAATATCCATCGATTTTTCTGTGATATCTGAAGTAAATGACAGAATGCGCAAAAGCCCTCTTTTTTTCGTGGCATTGATCTACGAAAGTGGGCATATGTAAGATATCAATAACCTCCATAGATGCACGAATTTTCGACTAAATCGTACGGATATAATATGTGGTATGAAGTATTAAAAATATATTTTTGTAGGATTTAGCATTTTTAGACGAGATGGTCCCAGTGCGGACCTGGCTTCGCAGTTGAAAAGGTGATATCCGATATTTAGTGCATCTTCATGTATCGACGATCCTAAGATGACAAGCTAGTCTCATTTTATTTATTGGGCCCAAACCGTTTATTTATTCGACGCCGGGTAGATTAACCCTCTTGACGTTCCCAAAAAGGAACATGTTTCGAAATGACGTTTATGGTTATTAATTAGGGGGTCAAGTGCGACGGTTGATATGACTCTCAAGGGTTGTGATAAATATTGGGAAAAGGACGCTGAGTACAGTGGTGGGAACTAATGAGAGTGTTTAGGGATGTACCTTAAAAATTACGAAAGTTCCTGGAGACTGAAGGTTTCCATCGAAAGACACTCTAAGTTTAGACGCTCATAAGAACGGTAACCTTGGAGAAAAGACGTTAGACGAAAGACGAATAGACGTTTCGCTTCTTTAGAACTTTTAGCCGAAATTAAGAACTTAACGATCGTTGTAGAATTTAGACGAAGAACTCAGTATCGGCCTTTGTATTTATATATTAGAGGATAATTTTATTTATTCTTTTGGTGTAAATAAACTTGTAAATACGAAAGCCGTGTTTATTTCGACGTTAGACGTTATCTGTAAGCGGAAATCTATCATAACCCCTAGACAATTGATAAAAAGCCTAAATTTCTGCAAATTTTTAAAACATTTTCTAGCGTTTCCATTCTTACGAAACTTTCCAAGCCTATTTGTGTTAGCTTCATTTAAACATTTTCCAAGTAACAACTGTATTAAATGGATATTTAAGGAGTTATTGAAGAAATCAAATTTCAAAGGTTCATAACGGACTGGACCGAGATATTTGGACAGTTACGTATTCTGAAATCATATGATACGACTGCTGAAATGAGTCAAACTAGGACATCCTCTATAGATCCGTTTAAGATACAATAGCTCATCAGTTTCATCAATGTGTTGGAACTACTTTCACTTGGTCGTAAGGCCGAAACATGTGACATCTGAAAACATTTGTGAAACAAAACAAAATCATATCAAATTCAATTATATCTTATATAATTAATAATATAATTATATTATATACATTGTTTGCATTTTTCTTCGTCTTGATTTTGCGCTCATGTTTGCTTGTGTTTTTTTTTCTTCATTTATTTACTGAATTATTTTCGGGTTAGATGGAAGAATAGACGCATAGTTAAATT
Organism: Micraspis discolor; assembly: GCA_030674115.1. Lineage (NCBI taxonomy): Eukaryota > Metazoa > Arthropoda > Insecta > Coleoptera > Coccinellidae > Micraspis > Micraspis discolor. The sequence goes on along the minus strand of JARTUT010000874.1, from coordinate 2,713,480 downwards.
AACTTATTTACATTCTAAACTTTAAATTGCATTAGCCTGTGCGAGCTAAATCTCGCCCTTTAAATGTATCATTGTTTAAATTGTAATTACGTTTTGATAAATAAAGACCTTTATTATTATTATTATTATTTATGAAGGAACCAGAACCGATCTAGAGAGTGTCATAACCTTTTCAATCGATCCGGAGTTTGTAAAAGAACTGAATGAAGGAAATAAGGATCAGCATATGTTGGATAAGGAGTTCATAAAGACTGTAGAAAGTACTGTGAGAATCTGGAATAGAAAATTGGAAAGGGTAAGAAGAATTACTACCTTTCAAGCAAAGATTAAAAGAATATTTCGAAAAAGAAATGCATTCCAAAATAATGTTCTCGACTTCATCATTAAAATAAATGGGAAACACCCAAGGTTTAGTTTGTTGTTCATAAGTTAATCCGTGGATTCTTTCTGCCATAGGCCCTAGTGCAGTATCAGCAACTTAGACGAGAAGATGAATTCGTAGGTCCTTTGGTTGAGGTGGAATATTGGAGGAACCAACTTTCTAGATTTACTAGCATCATCGAATTTATCACACAACCAGATTGTCAAGCTTATATATCCTTTCTGAGGGACATCGCTAGTTCACTTCTAAAGGTGAGTTTTCTTGCGCTCCATAAATTAGCAACAAAAGTTCAAATCTACTAAAAACATGACTCAACCTAACTGATTATCTTCGAAACAGCTTCAAACATAGATTTCTTCCTCAGTTTGAAGATGTTTGAGAACACTATTCCAAAGAGCTCTATAGATTGACATTTTGTTCCTGTTTTTATTGCAGTTAATACCTATGTCTCTCTTTTCTTTATACAGGGTGTCTCAAGTTCGAGTGCCTATTCGACGTTTCTGGAGAACTAGACATATTTGAAATCTGAAAATTGGGATTATGATATTGTTCGAAGTTCTCTACAGAGCTAAAATATTTTCGAAGCCCAAAAACTTCCGGTTATACAGGGTGTTTCAAATTTTGTGTTTGAAATTGTTATTTTAAATTGGCCATAACTACTGTTTTTCAAATTAGAACCCTATTTTTTATAATTGTGTTGGATTCTGCGGTCAAAAATAATGATAGTTTTCTCACAGGATAATGCTCCTAAATTCAATAATTTCTGAGTTATTTGAGATTTTCTGGGTTTATGGTGTACGTAGAGTCAAATTGATTGCATCTAAAAAAGTTCAATGAATATTCCTTGGAAACCATGGGAACACTCTGTACCCATAGCATAGAAGATAAATTATCTGTTAATAATTCACAAGTGTCAAGTATTATTCGTTATCTTCATTTCTCGATTTAACAAAATGAACCGTTATTCTAATTACGAAATTCTGAATCTATTTTATATACATGGTGAATGTGACAAAATTATTAGTAGAACCTGCCAGGCCTTCAACGAGAAGTATCCCCATTTACCTTCCATGACGGAGAAGATCTTCAGAAAATATGTTTCAAACTTTCAAAGTTTTGGATGTGTAAGAGCCCTTAAAGAATACAAAAGAAGGGTAGTTGATGATGAGGAAAATAAAATTAGTGTTTTGACTTATTTCGAAGCAAATGCAAATGCATCTATTCGAAGTGCAGCTCATGAAATCGATTTAGACAGAAATTCAGTGCACCGAATTTTGAAAAAACACAACATGCATGACTACAAATATGAGAAAGTTCATGCATTAGAACCAGGTGACTATATGAAAAGGTTAAATTTTTGTTGAGGAATATTAGAAAAACTTGAAAATTCTGTAAATTTTTTGAAAAAGATCATTTGGATCAGACGGAGCAAAATTCAATAATGAAGGACTATTTAATAGAAAGAATTGCCTCATAGAAAATGACAAAGAAACCCCCAGAACAAATTTAGTTTTAATGTGTTTGCTCTCTCGTCTCCCTGGCCAGACGGGTTGATGAGTCAGAATATTGCAAGGATTAATTGGGTTTGTAGATAGGATTCTGGGCTGGGACATGGTTATACACGGCATAAGGAATTGAGGGGAAAACCAAGGCTCACGTGAGGAGGATCGTTTTCCTGAAGTAGAAATCATTCCACCATGTTCCTGAAAGAGTACCTACCTGCTACCCGTTATGGTGGATATAGCCCTCTACTCGAGGTCATTAAATATTTTTTGTCATTTCATGCATTAAGGTCAATTTCATTACCCTTGAGCGACATGTTATTGGAGAATTTTTAATAAGGTGCAAAAAAAAATATTTTAATATTTCGTTTTCAATAACCAGCACTTTGAAATGTAAGAGAACGAATTCTGTACGTCATTTCATGTTTAGGAATCACGATGGAACCGTTTTGTTTTTCGTTTATATAAAAAATGTAATATTCTAACGAGTTTGATACTATTCAAGAGAGAATGTATTGATTTTTCATTGCAGGTTTGGAAGAAGCAAACCAATGCTGTTACCGATGCAAGAAATGAATGCGCCGACAACGTGAAATATCTATACGCATTTGAATCATTTTGCGCTCCATTGTATCAACTTGATCCCACTGAGATTCCAGCCCATATACCTGCACTTTTGCGTGCCATAAGAATGATTTTCAACACATCAAGATACTATAACAATACCTGCAATGTTACAGCCGTTCTTGTTAAGGTATCAAACCAAATAATAAATGTCTGCAGAAACTATCTGAACTGCAACGGAACCAAAACAGTTTGGAATCAGCTCAAAAAGGAAGTTCTGTACAAAGTTGAGGTAAATATTTTTTGTGCTCTAATTGATCATTTGAAAAATAAATAATATGTCCAAAAAAGTAGAACCGCACTGACGTTACGACAGAAGCTTCTGCGAGTTTGTTGTGGAGTCTTTTCCCGGTACTCTGGAACATTGTTATTCCAACACAACCGTCACAGTTAACGAACCAACCTATTCCTCGAATCAAAGAAAAACAAGAGTTTTGTTTGTAAATCAAATTCATTATTATTTTTTTTTAGAAATGCCTCGATCTATATCTCAAATACTACCAATGCTACAGCCAAATTTGTACGGAGATGAAAGAAGCCGGAGAGAGGCCTTTCGGATGTTCAGAAATGTACGTCTTTGGAAAATTTGAAACCTTCAAAAAGAGAGTGGAAGAGGTGAGTGAATAAAATGAATTGAATTTATAATTAAAAGAACTAGTAAAGCCGGTAGATCAATAGTCCCATAGACCAATAAACCAGTAGGTCAAAATTGCCGGTAGGTTAGAATAAGCAAGTAGATCAATAAGCATCAAATGGTTTTTTGATTAGGAACACAGATCGATAAGAACATAAATCAATGGAAACTTACAATACTATAGTTCCCTCAATATGCGTCAGTATGACGGTAAAATCCATATTGTGGATAGCTCATTTCGGTTGAGAATTTCACGTAAAGAAAGTGAAAACAACTATGAATAAATATAATATAACTTAATTTTTCATTATATTCTTCTATATTCGTTACACTTAGCCCAACGCACTGCTATTACTTTTATTCTACCTTCGCAATAACTTTTTAGACATTCATTGGATGAAAAACACTCTCACAAATAAAATATTTCACATTATTTAGCCCGGCTACTCACCAGCCAGTTCTGCAATTCCGTGTTGGTATATAATAAGAGAGATATGACACGGTTTCAGCTTGCCTCAAATATCCACCCACTTCTCGGAATATCAATGCTATCTTTTAGACAAAGATTTGTTAGACTATTTTACACAAAATAATGACTCAAGTTCATTTGCAGATCTGTAATGTTCTTCAGACAACAGTGACCTATTCCATATTGCAATCCAGTAAAATTGAAGGAATCGATGTTTTTGCTCAGAAATTCATAGATTTCTTTAAGAAAATATCAAGTCAAAAGTACGATGCTCTTAACCATAGACTACCGTATTTTGACAAAGACTACGCCGAATATAGGCAGAATGTTGTTGATGTCGAATGGGAATTGGAAGAATTTGTTGGAGCATCTCTTTCAAAAATCCAGGACGTTCACAATGTTTTGAGGCTGTTGCAGAGGTGAGATTCTCAAACAAGTGATGTTCGGTAGTTCACTATTCATAAGGTAATATAATTATAAAAACTTTAATAATAAAATTAGAGTTTAGTATTATTTCTCATCACTAGAATGCAGGTTATTAAAATTTTCAGCAACTGTTATTTTCAATTTCGAATCAATCGCGGCTTCTATATATAGTTAATTTTAGACCTAAAAATTAATAAAGAAAACTTCTTCGGTATGAAAGGACTTCCGTCTAAGTTCTGAAAGTATCGTCTTTATTGGACTTTTTGACATCTCCCTCTTGATCGAAGGCTTGTCTATACCATAGAGTAATTACATAAAGTAATTACATATAGAGTGGAAACTGAGATGGGAAAAATGGTAGGTAATAGTTCAATTTGCCGCCGCATGGCGTCTCTGGCTTCTCTCATTTTTTGTTTGTTGATATTTTCATAACCTCGTCATTTCTGTTTTGATCCTTCGTGGATGTAACAAAGGCTTCTGAGTTCTCAAAGAGAGTAGAGAGTAAATGAGTGTTCTGTGGAAGTGACGAGGTTATGAAAATATCAACAAACCAAAAATCAGAGAAACTAGAGACGCCATGCGGCGGCAAATTGAACTATTTTTGTAAACATAGACATATAATGAGATAGACCTAGCATTTCATTCATAAAACTGTTGAAATTAATAGCCAACATTGAATTATTTCACCATGTGTCAGAAAAAGACAGGAATATATGCTTTCTAGCACTTTGGCAACGCTGCATAATGAAGTCGTCAAATACTCAGTGGCGTACTGATTTAATGGTTTCGTATAATTTTTGAGGAACCTTCAAAATTAGAGATATTTGAGAGTATGATAGAAAACCTGTAGAATTACGAATTATAAATCTACTATAATCGATTTTAGGTAAATGATGCAAGATAAATTGCGTCACTATGATATTAAAATAGATTCATACGATAATAGAGGGTATTTCGAAAGATTTAATGAAAAGTGTAGATATTATAATATTGAACTATAATCCCTGCAGTACGATTATAATCGATATCTTTTGTAGGTAGTCAGTGAAACTGCTAAGTCTGTTTTTTTTCATCGAGTAGTAGTTTTATCTGCTGTAATAGGATATTAATAGAATGCCATGTAAAAAATAACCCTGGTTTTTACCAGAACATAAAATTGTGTGAAACATGTTTCATCAAATTTGGGTAAGAGTTAGGTTAAATGAAACAAACTTTCAATGTTTAAATTTATTGATAGCATAAATTCATAACCAAACCACTCAAAATGATATTTATGCATCTAAAACATAGACTCAACATTGATCACTCCTAAATTTCTTCCAAATATCTACTAATTTTCTGGTTTCATGATTGAGTCTCATATGTAAATAACCCACCAAGACATTCGACATAGAAAATCGTACCAAGCAAAACCAATTTTATTTGTTCGGTATTGCTCGGAAAAACCTGCAATAAAAATTATTGAAGAAGTCGTAGATGGATGAATGATACAAATTGCATACACTTCGTTCTACAACACTGATTGTTCAAATATTGACACGAAAGGCATATTTAGAAACTTACCAGTGGAAAGAAAGATTTGGGTTCAAATAATCATATTTTTTGCAAATATAACATTGACGAACCATGTTTTACAGTTGAAACACTCTTTCTAAGTCTGCAAAATCACAATAACCACTTAATTTTACGTAATTTTCACTTATAAACAAATACAAGTCAGCTTTCTAGCGCTTTGGCAACGTCACGTATAATATAAGGGGGAAATACGGTGAGTGAATTTTATGAATGAATATGCTCGCGCAGAGTTGTCGATCATCACATAGTGAAATGTCAGTTGTTAGTTTTTAGTTCTATGCTGACGTCAACATGCTGAATATTTTCAAACAGTTTCAATAGATAAAACACATTATGACAACATCACAAACGGGTTGGATGGCAAACTACTTTTTCAATGAGAGCTACATGATTTAATGTAAATAAATGGGTCTATCTCTTTATATGTCTATAGTTGTGAACTATCTCAGTTTCCACTTTATATGTAATTCCTTTATGGACCAATCAGCACACTCTCGTCAACTAGTGCTCTAAACTAAATCATAGCTTCTTCAACAATTTTCACGATTTGGATACACCTCAAAACTTTTTCTAGGTTGGCTGTAAGACAAATAATATTTGTCACATATAATTTGATATGCGGAGTTTCATTTGAGTTACTGTAGAAGCTTTCTAGTAATAACTAAGGATTTGATATATTTCTGAACTTTTTCGTTAACTCCCAAATTACCTAATGGATGTCATATCTCATCTATTATTCGTATCAATTAGTTGATTTGATTGTAACAATGTTATATATTCCAGAAGCTGGAAAATGGGTGCTATCTCAAACGTCTTCGAATTATATTATACAGTAAATTGAAAAAACCCGAATGTCAGATAATAACGGACAATGATTAGTTATATAAAGTAAAAAATAATATTGAAATTGGCCCGCTTACAAAATATCTGTTTTTCTCCACCAGAAAGAAATACATTCAAGCACTCATATAAGTCTCTTATTTGAAGTGTCAAACCTTTACTAGCTTTAGGAATTTTAAACACAATCTGGACATAAGTGTTTTTATCTTTGTCTTCAAATAGTTTCAAGGTTCTTCCGTCCTTTCTTGAAGTTCGACTTCTCGCAAGATTGATTCCCCATTACTTCATATATAAAACTGCATCATCAATGATAATTCAAGCTACCCCCGAACTAGGTGATTTCCTATACCAATTTGTAATCAATGAGCCATCATCTCTTCTGTAAACTTCAACGTCCAAAAAGAGTGAAGAATTATCCTTTTTCATTTCAATTGGAGGCGATGATGGAATTGGTTGAAGACAGTTAAAACTTTATCAAATTTGGTCGTCGAAATTATCATAAACTTATTGTCATGCTCATAAAATTTGAGGAACAGAATACTCAAACACAATTTTTTTAACACTTGAAAGAGTTCTGTCTTAATTGAATTCTCTAATGAACTCTCCTTATAGATTCGAAATATTGAACTTACCCTGTTTGCATCTAGAAGAAAGATACTTAGAAGCAATGATCATGTTCCAAGAAGAACTAGAAGTTTTAAGAGATCGTTACAACGAAGAAAGGCAATCACCTCTGGTTCCTAGAAATATGCCACCGGCTAGTGGACGAATTCGATGGATCAGGCAATATTACAGAAGGATCTTGCAGCCAATGCAGATATTTAAAACGAAGCATAGGGTTTGTATGGTCAATAATGATATCGTTGAATAAATATATTCAGTTTTACACCAATTAAGATAATTCAGGTTGTGAAACTGTAAGGTAATTTGAATCTATTTATAATTTCGTGCAGAGAAAAATTTATCAGAAGGAGCTATGAACGCAAAAATGATTCCCGTTATTTTGTTTCAGGTTATCAAACATAGAAAAGTTCAGAAATGCATTCAACTTTTCAATGCCCTTTCTATGGTTTTCGTGCATTACGAACAACTTTACCATGAAGCATGGTATGATTATGCCGCCCAGGTGAGCCAGTAATATTGTATTAATTACTTCTAGTTATAAGGACATATGGAATCATGGCGAACGTTTGTTGTTTTTCGAGCATAGGTTCGAAAGCAGGTTATTTATAATTTGAGCCAGAATTTCTTCAAAAACTCAACAACATTCGATGCAGCATCTAATCATTAAATGTACCAGCGGTGATATTCCGTGCAGTGTTTTTTTGGAGCGCCATATAATTCTCTATGAGCATGAGAAAAGTGACAGTTAAAATGAAATACGTCTGTTGAAGAAACCGTAAATTTTTCCTGAAGTAGTTTCGATTGCTTCTCACTCGATCATTCTGGATGTGGAAAGGTCATCCATCTTTTAAATGAGCATGACATTCTACTCTCAATTTTCTCAAGGTATTTCCAAAAAAACTCTTCTGGATATCATCACAGGGTGTTTCAAATTTTAGTGAATACATTTCTGTTGAAACCATTGTATTAACACGAATAGTTTTCAAAAAAAAATATTAAAAAACTGAAAATTATGTGATCTTAAATTCCTGGCCATAACTCCATCTTTTGTTTTTCAAATGTTTCAAATTTTTTGTTGAAAATTTTGATCTCTATTTTTTATAATTGTGTTGGATTCTGCGGTCAAAAATAATGATAGTTTTCTCACATGATTATGCTCCTAAATTCATTAATTTCTGAGTTATTTGAGTGATTTGAAAGAGCACTCACCATTATCCAAGATATCTAAGGATAATCCACAGAATAGAATAATAATAATTAATTCAATTTCATGTGAGCTTTAACCCAAACATTGACCAAAATAATAATACAATTCCTTTTTAGCCTCCTATGAATTGACGAAAAATACTTTCTCTAATTATTGAACAATACTCATCACAAATCAATTCCTACTGAAAAAATACTTATTTGCTTATTACAATATTCAATAATTTTTCTTTCCTCAAATAATTCGGACACACTGTGTTTGAAAAATAAAGAATATCGTTGCATAATTATCATTTTATGTGTGGTCTTATGGGGATATTTCTATAGCTTAGTGATATTATGAAATAGATGGAGTGTATTTTGATCCATTCCAACGGTTCATATTTCATATATATCATTATTAATATAATTATTATATTATCAACAAATTGCCTGGACACGCTCAACGCATTTCAACAAATAAGGACTCAACAATTTTATAGTTTTCATTACGTTATTGAAAATCATTATCCTTGTGAATTGCAGGTACGTCACTGTTTGAATTCTCCCATAATGGTGAAACATCCAACTACCAGGAGATATATTCTGAATTTCGATCCACATATTCATGAGTGCCTCAGAGAAGCAGAATATATGTATAGATTATTCTGTGGTGAGTCAAATATTCTTGATTTTCTGAGATTACCATGCGTCAATAATGACCAGCTCGCACCCTAGAACGATGATTTTTTTATAATTGGAGTTCTATTTCAACATATTGCTGTGCTCAATAGGCATTAGGAGAAATCATTCTTTTTCACAATACTTATCCCGTCCATACTAGGACTTAGAGGCGACCGAATCCTCTCATCTCGCCAGTGGTACTTTGATGAATGTTACACATTCGATGACCACTGGTAGTATTTGAAATTGGAAGTCATATGTTATCGTATGGATCTGCAGAGAGTGAGTCTGATTCCCGTCTTCAAGATGTAGATGGCGATCTTTTCTGGACATATCTGGAAATTTAATCACTTTCTTTGTTGAGATTACCATGCGTCAATAATGACTAGCTCGCACCCTAGAGCGATGGTTGCCTACAGTCGTTCAAGTAGATTTGCAGACCGTTCTCGTGTTTTCAATCTAGATGAATCAGGAACATCTACTGTTCAGAAGCCAAAAAGAGTTATAGCTGGCAAAGGTGTGAAGCAGGTCACTCAATGTACAAGTGCAGAGCGAGGCGTTACTGTGATCACATGCTGTATTGTAAGTGCTTCCGGAAATTTTTTGCCTCCCGTGATCGAGTTTCCTAGGAAACTATCCAGGAACATTAGGCCTTGTCAGCGGTTCTGGATAGATGACAGGAGAAATTTTCCCTTCAGTCAGGAGTTTTCATGGTGGCCCACCCTCCCCTATTTATAAATTTGCATTATTAACTCCTTATTGTAATTATTATTTCAGCCGTACCCGATGTGGGCCAAATAATGGTTTTTTGTCAGGACAAACTGTTGAATTCTTATGCCGCTGCCAAGGAACTCATAGAAAGAAACGATGAACTCAGAAGCAGTATACCACCACTTTTCATCCAGATGATGCGTGCTCCTCTCTATAAAATTGAAGTAGCATTCTTACCTGCCTTCTCCACCATTACTTGGACGTCCATGAAAATACCAGAATTTTGTAAGGAGGTGACGAAGCTGCTCGATGCAGTACAAATCTTTATTAAAGAAGTACGTACGGATTTTATACTGTACGAATAATACTGGATAACAAATGTTTCTATTGTTTCAAGGTAACAGATATGAAAGAAGCCCGTATCGATGAAATATTTGAAGGTATTGCTAGCACACCTCTGGTATATCTTCCAGATACTCCACTCAGACCTAAGGAATTCTATGAAGAAAATATAAAATATGGCAACGAGATAGGTACTGTGAAATCCTAAAATTGCTATATTCTCTCTATACTTTCTACCTGAATACAAAATCTTTTTCATTAATACCCTTAAACATCTATTTGTATCAATATATATTACAAGGTTAAATCTCAATTAGCAGATATTATAACATAATAGGATATAAACACTGACAAAATTTATTTTATAGTGAAAGAGTTGGAATTGAAATCTGTCAAGACTGAGAGATCTGTTATCAGTTTGATCACCAAGTTTCTGGATATAATTGACCAAGAGGACTTGCAAAATGGCAAATATGATTGGCTTGATGCCGAACAGGCCGTGAAACCAGTAACATCATCCTCGAAATTGATTGTCGGTCCTGATGCTGGTAAATGTTAATCATGAGATTCATTCATCCGACTATACGTTATCTTTTATCACTGCCCAGCCTTCCGAGAACTGATCGGAAAACCACCATTGGATCTTCATACCTTGAGGACAGACTGTGTGGAACTTTTCAGCTATTTCAACATGAAACTGGTAGAATCATTGGTTAAAATGGCTAAATTGTCTTTGGAACAGTTGAAGCAAAAAGCAACAAGGTATGTATGTATTGAAAAATCTCAAAAATACACTACACCTCTAATTCAAAAATGAACTTGAAGTGAACGGTGATTTTGAAATTAGGGAAATTCAAATTAAAGTAAAACAGGGTAAACAATCAATGTATCTGATAGTATTGATATTCACAGCTTCAACTTAGATTTCCCTGGAGGCGTCCATCAGACCTTCATTAAGCTCAAGATCAATTGTGCCAAAATCCTGTCCTTTTTAAACCCTCTGTGAATCTTTATAGGGCTTAACGATAAGCTCTCTCTACGTATGTTGATAAATTGATTCCAATATTAACTTGATCTACTCATTCTTGAATGATAGATCTCAGGTGGTGATTACCTATAGTGCTTCCTCCTCTGTCAGACCGTTGAGGACGGGTGTGGCACAGGGGTCGACACTGAGACCAATGCTTTTTATCGTTGACATTAACGATTTTCCTGACTCCATGGCGAATGCTGAGTCTATTATGTTTGTTGACGACACCACCCTAACGGCTGAATTATCTGACATGGCATCCTTGACGGACATGGCGGTGACCAAACTGAGCAGCAATATATTTGCGCTCAGTATGCTCCTTGTCCACAGCGGTGTTGAGGTCTGCGTACTTGCTCTGGTTGAATCGCATTTGAGATACGGAGTGCTAGTGTGGTGTGGCTGCGCTCATGCTGGAACAATATTTGGAGTACAGAGACGGGCAGTCAGAGTTTTGGGCGACTGGGATATCGTGACTGCTGTAAGCACGTCTTCAAAGATCTCCGATTGCTCACATTGCCTTCACTGTACATTCTCGAGTGCCTGGTATATGTTCATGCACATCTGGAGAACTTTATAACACAGTCCGAGGTTCACAGTTATGACACCAGAATAAACTAGCCATTAGAAAGGACTTTGTGAGACTCAAAATGTCCCAGCGATTTTCTGACTTCAGTGCGGCCACTCTATACAACAAACTAAAAAAGTATTTATTTGACACCATGTATAACGGTATCTTGTCAGCTACTTCTTAACTTTCATTGATCGAATCAACCACCCCGAAGCAATAGAACATTATGAACACCCCCAAAATATACGATATTTTCTTGAATATATCCGTGTGTTTCAAATCGAATATAAACAAATTGAGTCCATTAATTCCAACTGACCACATATTGACATAAAACCAATCAGCTGCCCCAAAACGAATGTTTCCGAGTCAATCTTCTCTGCTTCTCGAAAAACATGTAGTAGTAAGGAAGGACATAGATTTCTGCTTTAAATTTCAATATTTCACAGTGTGCGGGGATCCTTAGAAACAACTCCGATGATGAAGACTAAAATGCAGTTACAGATTCCCAATACCGTGATAAATCCTGACCTGACTGTTATACAATCCATGTTTGCACAAGTGGTATCCAATGTTCTGGAATGCAACAAATTCATCCATCTATGGGGTCAGAGGGGAGTAAAACCTCAAAGAGTCTCGCTTAAACTCAGAAAAGCAACTCCAGGTAACTCATTCTTTTGTGAATTGATATCAATATGTAAAGCTATCGTCAACAACAATAAAAGGGTCCATAATTTATAATAACTTAGGTTAGGGTCGCATCGCACATGTTGCTAATACTACCTCCAGGGTGATAGTTTGATTGCCAAAGTTGACTCCGCAAACTTCTAAAAACAGTCCTTGCGATTTATTTATAGTCAGTGCCTATTTCACTTAAGCCATCCGTGATGTATCCGCATATCGCATAGGAGCAATTTGGAACATCATAAACATCATTTCTGGTACAGAACTTGAAGTTAATATCACCAACACCTATCCAGAGGTGACTTAACAGAGTGAACTGCTTTTGGAATTAGACTTTCCTTTATTTCTTAGAAATACTCTTAGGAGAGCCAAGAAACCCAAGGTGAACCTCGTGTAATATATTTCTAGACGCAAAAAGTATTTGTTTGTAGAATTTTTTAAGCTCTAATTACATCCACAAATTATGTTATACTACAAACTTGCTATTTCCAGATTCAGCGGCCCCTCTTAAACCTGCCGCAATGAACTACTACAAACAAGTAGCGGAAAATAAAGAAGTTATAAGGATCTTCATGAGTTTACAGGGAGCCATGTATATGGTGAAACCAGATGTAGCCGTTGTTCTAAACGTAAATAGATTTAATTGTAATTTCTCGAGTTTGAATATGTGATTTTTTTCAGAAATATTTAAATTACTCCTTCTTGTGGGCAGAGGACCGAGAGAAGATCATCGATGAATTCTGCGAAAAAGGTCCGCTTCCTGTTGAGATAACCGAAAAGTTTAAGGAGTACGAGGCAAGAGCAGAGGAAATTGAAAATTTGCCTGACAGTATTGACCTTGGTCCGATTCTGATTGAATTGGGTGAGAACGTAGACTTGAAATCTTGGTTACCGAATTGACTTGCCATGATCTGATAAGAATTTCACCGCCATTTCGTCAAGAACTGTGATGAAGGTGTTCAAGAAAACAAACAAATACTGCAAAGATATAGACAATGACAGACGGAAACTGACATTCCAGAAGACATCGATTGAAGAAGAATTTACGGCCAATGTTCTACTGTCCGGTAGTATATGGGCTATAGTTCTCATTTACAAGATTCATTATCCAATAGCTTGATTAGGATCACTATTAGGCAAAATTTGTCCAATAGTTTGATAGCTATAATGATCTCAAACTAAGGTTTTGGTATAACTCTAAAAATAAACACCTCATCAATTTGTAATTTGAAAAAAGTTTGAATGTCTGATTCTGAAATGATAATGAAGAAGTCTTTCGAGGGTTACAAATGAAACACATCCAAGAAATCTTGTTGTACTGAATCAGCACGAGAACCTAAATTCCATAAATCAGACTTGACTTTACGGTCAACATAAAATCAAAAACGTGAATTCTACAAGACTTGTTAGCACTACCTATTCACGTTCCAATCTATGCTGATAATCTTTTTTTTTTGATAATTCATTCATTGTGTTAATTTCTGCCAGATGAATTCAAGCTTGCATTACTAGTGGAATCCAACGCTTGGAAATACATAATGGGAAATAACTTGGCACAAAGGAATAAACAGAGGCTCAATAGAATGGTTGACTTCATCAAAACACAAGAAAAAATAATGAGTCGAAACATAAAAGATCTTGATGATTGTAGGTAAGTAAGTAATAAGAAAAGTTCCGAGTAAACACTCCAGAATATATGGGTTGTAACATTTGCCACTTTTTCTTTCGAAAAGAATGACAAATATCATCTTCAAAACTAACTACGGCACTGGAGTCTGAATGACTCCAGATACAAAGACTTGGCCATTTAATGTGATCGTCTAGCAAGGGTAGGACTCGTTATGTTTACGTAATAATTCAAGTTCGTGATAATTGAGATTAGTGAAAATAATTGAGAAACAAAGATGGTAAATAAAACACAACGGTTAGACCCAGACAATCAGCTATTTATTAAGGGTCTAAAAATATAGGGAAAGCCTCAGGCATAAAACCCTTTAGGTGGTGTTAGGGCACTTGTTTAAAACTAACTGATGAGATATTAACAGTTAGCAAAGGTGAGTATAACAATCCAGGAAATGAAACTATAACAATACAGCACAGACGATAATCAGGATAATCAGAGCAACTTCCATAATACAAGAGTATAGTAACATGGTAAATATGGCAACTTCAATGGTACAACAAGAATTAATAATCATGGCAAATGTATACTTCAATAACGCAACAGGATAATAATCATGGCAAATAAGTAAACGACTAATTATGACCATCGTCATGGTCACGGCCCCAGGGTATGTGAGCCATAACTATAATATTGTATGAGCTAAGGAATTAGGAACACGGGGAAGGTCATGGAGTTCCAGCGGCGGCTCTGAAAAAATGATAGAAAGTTTCGCGGTTGATATAAAGAAGGTATATTCTCTCATGCCTCATAGCACATGTCAGAAACGGTCCCTGCCTTAAGGCCTTGGAACCGCCCCTTCAAGGCCTTCGATCCAGGAACCTAAGAAATCTCATACTACAGTATAGGAATGGTCCACAATCTCGAGACCCCTAAATGAAATATCATGTAATACGAGCATATAGATAAATAGATAGCAGTACGAGATCATGGCATAAATAAACAACAAATCTTCATAGAATATCAATCACAAGTAAATAATAAGAACCAGAATGCATTATGGACATAAATAACAGAGACAGGTATAGGTAAACGATAATAAGCAATATAAATAACGAAAGCAGAGAATCTACATAATCAACCGAAGGAAATATACATAACGACAACAAGAAGATACATCACGACAGTAAGAAGAATAAGTTAACACAGTACTAAATATACACAACAATAACCATGACTAGTAAGGCAAGTACATTACACAGTAAAATGACCAAGAACAACAGTACAAGACATACATAATGATAACATGAGACAGGGGTAACTTAACAACGTTAACCTTCGATATAACACCATGGTGCTACGTGCACTGGTTACATCCATTATTCCATATCAACCATACTAGTATTACCACTAGTGGAGGTCTCCATATGTTCCTTCTCAATCACAAGCTCAGACCCCCAGAGCGATTGGCAATTCCTATTGCACCATAGGGTACAGTAAATAAAGTTGATCGGTTACACTCCAGTAACACATTGCAGAAAGCTGAAAATAAGGCATTCATTGTTATGGTAGACACCTGAACTTCAAAGGCAATAATATCGAAAATGATGGAATCACATGCTATAAGGAGTTATATGAATTGAACAAAGCATTAAGTGCACAAAGGAAATAGAGTTATATGAATCAAACAAAGCATAATATGAACAAAGGAAATAGAGTTATATGAAATTGGACAAAGCATTATGTGAACAAAGGAAATGGTTATATGAAATTAAACAAAGCATTATGTGAACAAAGGAAATAGTTATATAAAATCAAACAAAGCATTATGTGAACAAAGAAGATAGTTATATGAAATCAAACAAAGCATTATGTGAACAAAGGAAGTAGTTATATGAAGTTAAACAAAGCATTATGTGAATAAAGGATTACATTCACAAGACAACAGCATTAATGACAAAGGCCCAAACACCACCTAATACACCATGAAACCAAATAATATTGCATAATAACAGTATTAATTTACAAACATAACAGAGAAATAGTAAATTCACTCAACCAATACAGTTCCTAATGCTATTTAACAACAAAGGTTAATAAAATGGACAAGCAACTAATAACATTTAAAATAGACTCAATTATACTTGCGAGATATATTCTAGGGTCACTCAACGTAAGATGGCTTCGTTTTCTGAACACACACAAAGGCCCTAAACACCTCCTTTTGGGTCACTGTTACTTCCCTCACAATTCCACCACTAATGACCCCGCCATCTTGCATCCTTTCTTTCTGGATACCTCACCAGGCGCAGGTCAGCCTTAGCAGTGACAGCCGTGTTCTTTTATTCTGACCATGGAATTTTATTTCTACGGTTTGGTAACTGCCAGGGGCGTATCAACATGGGGTGCAATGAGATTACGATTTTTTGTATTGGAAAAACCTGGAATGTTACAGGGTTCCGAATAACTTCGATCGAATAAGCCAAGGTATAGTTTTATCACAGTATAAATACCAACCAGTAGTCGCACTCCGTGGATTTTCTTACACCAAGTCAACTCGTGCATCTCGCAGGGATTCTAACCTCATATTTGGTCCTTGTTCGTTGTTTTCATCAATAATTGACGGCTTTTAGCTGAAAGGAACCATTCCACAATTTTCTGATTTTTGGATTTACGCACAACATTACATTAATAGCCGTAACCTTTACTGCAAAAAGATCCAAGCCACATTCTGGTACCTAGCGCCATCTGTTGACCAATGAACCAACCAACAAAATTTGTTAAGCAAGTAAGCTACCTGTAGAAAAGATCCAAGCGGCTTGGTTCCTTTCTGCATAACAATAAAGAAGAGAGAAAACATCAAAGAAGAACACGAAACCCATATTGAAAATTGGCAGGAAGCCCGTAACCAGATGAAGAATGATATGAAAATGGCAAAAGAAAACGAAGAAATAGAATGTTTAACATTCGATCTTGAAACACTGCTTTTACCACGATTAGCAACTGGAATATTGTTTTATAAGAGACAAATTTGGCTCTACAATTTGGGAGTTCATTCCGCTCAACCAACAAGGGTCATTTTTATATCTGGACTGAAAACGAGGCAGGTCGGGAGCACAAGAAATTGGATCATGTTTATTAAAACATATTAAAGAAAAGTTTATCTTCTCGTAAAATCTGAGAACCTGGTTCATTGAAATGCTTCGAAGTAGACATGGTGTTGTCTGAAGATGCAATAACACTTTAACTCAACTCCAAGTTTGTGTGGTGGCAACCCTTGTCTTATAGTCACTGATGTTGAAGGAAACCAAATCGCTGATGAGTTTGTAATGAGTGTACAAGGCAAACATCTGCTTGATCTGAATCTTCACGAGGGCTTGAAAAGTATTGTACATCACAAAACAGTACAGCAATGGAAGGTAAACAAACATAAAAACCTCTGGGAAAACGCTAAGTACTTTTTTACAAGGATAAAAATATCCGGTGCGTTAACTGACCTATGACTAGAGCTTCAAAAGATTCCATGAGCAGACCTATGGTGATGTCGACAGGACACTGCCTGTGTAAATACATTCTTCATCGTATGGGCGCGTCAGCAGATGAAATTCACTAGATTTGAGGATAGGAGCATGCAATAGCTGAACATAAAAAACCTACTGAACAAGTCAAATTTTTCAACTCCGAAAGGACCGTTTAGTACAGAATAAGTTATACGGGATGAACAATCGTAAGGCCATGACTATCCTATTGATAGATGGCCTCTAATGTATTATGAACGATCCGTGATCTTTGATGTTCATTTGTGAATGAATTATAGATTCTCGTCCTATGAATTACACTAACAATAGATTCTCATCCCATGCAGATTGGCGATGCAATGTTTGGAAAAAATTCGGGATAATTTCATCGAAATGGATATGGAGTTGGGAGCAATGGAGGAAGCATATGCAATTTTCAACAGATTCAAAATCGATGTTCCTAGGGAAGATATAGAAAGAGTTGATACACTTCGATTCAACTTCAGCAACATGGGCGTGCATGTAAGTATATATTGCATATTATATTGTTGACAATGAATCGATTTAAAGCTGGTATTTTTGAGAATAAAACATGATGCCACTGCAGCATTTCAAGCGCCAGAGTAAAGATATGCATTCTGAACAATCCTTCAATCGGAGAAAAGAGTCGGAACCTTCTCAAAACAGATCAGACTCATTTCAGGCAAAACAAACTCAAGAAAACATTTACGACGTTCAAGCGCCGTTGTTGGATGAATTGACGGCAGGGGTGGCCAAGTTCGCTGAGGAAGTTGAAGCATTTGATCGTGATTTCGATGAAAAAGGCCCAATGATTCCGGGTCTGGAAGCAAGAGAGGCGAGCGATCGAGTATTAGTATTCCAGGATCGATTCGACGAATTGTGGCGTAAATTCGAGATGTACAGTAGCGGTGAACGATTGTTCGGTTTGGAAGTAAAGGACTATCCGATTTTGCACAAGAGGAAAAAGGAATTTAACCTCCTGAATAAACTGTATGGGTTGTACTTGCAAGTGAACAAGAGCATAGATGGTTACTATGACATTTTATGGGCAGATGTTGATACAGAAGTTATTATAGCTGAGCTGGCCGAGTTCCAGAATAGGTAATATTTTAATCGAATATTTATTAGCTGTTACTCTGTATAGCCACCCTTGTACAAGTCAAAATTCTATTTGAGATTCGAATACATAGTTCCATCAAGTATGGATGTGAATTTTCTATACATATTGAGAATCAAATTAAAAACCGCATGCATCTGTCTAGTTTCCATTAATTAAAAAACTACTGAAAATTTAAGCATAAATTCTTGAAGATGTAAGAAACCCAAGAGTGATGTATGCCGTTTATCAGCATATTTGGTTTCAATATCAGCTTTGAAATCAGTATGAAAGTGAACAATCGCTGATTCTCCATTATGCTGACTCACTATAAGAAAAGTTTTGACAAGATTCGAAACCTGGAAATTTGACAAATAACGGTCTCTAAGACCTCTAGGTCTGAATGATTGAAAACTTTCGACTCTCGCTTCCTAGAAATTAGTATTGATTGTACTTATATTGATATGTCATTTAACAGATGCCGTAAATTACCCAAAGGTTTGAAAGATTGGCCTGCATTCTTAGATCTTAAGAAGAAGATAGATGACTTCAGTGAAACATGTCCGTTACTTGAGTTGATGGCTAATAAGGTAAATATTGGATGAGGGGCGTATTTTCTACCATTACACATAGATAATCAAATGATTTATTTTTTTATTGGAGTGATTATAACATCCACTATATAATCTGATTCGGCAAAAGAGTTATGAAGGGAAGATTTGATCTGTTCCAACGCTGGCGTGTGAGGTATTTGGACTAGATATTACGTCCTCTTCTAATGTAGAGATATACCATGAGTGGGGGATAGTTTAAAAAAATCGGCAGTAGCATATTACCTCAACTAGAACATACAATAATCATATTTACTTTTCCCATCAGTTGGATGGGCAAGAGCGAAGTTTTTCAGATTTTTGTGTTATAAGTTGTTCCGTTGACATATTGGGGTACGGTCGTATAAGCAGAAGCATTCGGATAACTCATGATATTGAGAAGTCAATTTCTAAAAAAAAGTTTGAAGATAAGATCTATCTATGAAAACTTGCGATGTGACAAAGTTTTGACGATGAATTAACAGTTTTCGAAAATAAAAAGGTTAGAATTGATTATTGAAAGAAACGAGTATTTTGTCTAATTGTCACTTTATTGATCTTACGACATGACCAGTTTCGGTTCTTTTAATATTTTTCACAAAATAAATGAGTCATCATTACAATCTATAAGAATTAAATACTTGACAGGATTAATTACTCGATGATTAAGTTATTTATGAGTAAATTTTATTACAGTATGTGAATAATACGATGCCTTAATGAATGAAATTAGTAATAGACCAAGAAGAAATTTTTTTATCAGAAATATAGAAATTCATTGATAACTCTTATGTTTATATGCTAATATAGATTATGTATTATTCCTCATGCTATATTACATGACTCAGAAGTAGTTCTTTTGAGTTTAAAGCGCAGTGAAATAAAAAAAATTCAATTTTTATTGACAAGTCCTACGATACCTGTACCCCAAAGAAGACGTGTACGAGAATACGTCACACCTTATCTCTGCAAACAGTACGTAGAATTAAAAATAAACCTATTTCATTATCTTTTTCGATTTCATCGAAATAAAATTAATTTGGGACAATAAATATTAGTTGCTCTCTGAAAACAGCATGACCTCATCATCAAAAACAGTAAAAATACTAATTTCATCAACTGCCCTTTTTTTGTTTTCTTTAGGGGCTCTTACATTCCAAAATTTGGAAAATTTGAAACATCTTCTCAGAAATTGTAAAAAAAAAATGGAGATACTTATCATTGGATACTAAACATTTTGTGTCATCCACCATGGATTTGAAATAAACAATATCATTAAGTGCATTTGAATGTGTATTGCGTTTACAATTGAAAAAATACAATATAAGAAATAAATACAAAATCTCATTATTAGAATAGCAACGATTCCTTTTGTGAAATCAAAAAATTTCATAACTACTAATAATAAGACCTGTCTGACACTTGTGAATTATAAATGGGATGATTTATCTTCTATACTCACAGAATATCCTTATGAATCAGATTCGAAGAATTTGACTCTACGTACTACATAAATCCAGAAAATCTCAAATAACTCAGAAATTATTGAATTTAGGAGCATAATAATGTGAGAAAACTATCATTATTTTTGACCGCAGAATCCAACACAATTATAAAAAAATAGGGTTCTAATTCGAAAAACAGAAGTTATGGCCAATTTAAGATCACAATTTTCAACACAAAATTTGAAACACCCTGTGATGATATTTTTGAAATCCAAAAGATGCATGACCTTTTCACATCCTTCCTCTTCGATGTTGTAAAAACGGTTTACGCTCAGGATATTTAAAATAAGAATAACAAACATATTGTACTTTTTTTTCCAGTTTTTTTTTAGATATTTTGAAAACTATTCAATTTAATACAATGGTTTTAACAGAAATGTATTCACTATTGAATACTCGATCATATCAGGAATGGAAAACTTGAAAAAAAATTTTCGTCGAATTTATTTTCACTCCCTGAATAACCGGAAGTTTTTGGGCTTCGAAAATATTTTAGCTCTGTAGAGAACTTCGAACAATATCATAGGCCCAATTTTCAGATTTCAAATATGTCTAGTTCTCCAGAAACGTCTAATAGGCACTCGAACTTGAGATACCCTGTACTATAATTGTCAATTCTTGATATTTTTGGTACATTTACACTTTCAAGAATAGACTTGTTCAATTAAATAAAATAGTGTTCTATTTTTTTTTCCTTCGAAGTAATAATTCGAGTCTAGTATGGACTTCACCAGGAAATTTAATCGTATCATTCTACTGAAAAAATTGATTTTTCCAGGCGATGAAGGAAAGACATTGGAAACGACTCTCCACTACCTGCAACTACAAATTCGACATGGATTCTCCAACATTCACCTTGAGGAATGTGATGGAAGCTCCTTTGCTCCAAAATAAAGATGACGTTGAAGATATTTGCATAAGCGCTGTTAAAGAAAAGGATATAGAAGCCAAATTGAAGCAGGTTATTGCAGATTGGGCGGTAGTCGATCTGTCATTTTCGTCTTTCAAAGCTAGAGGAGAACTATTGCTCAAAGGTACAGAGACTGGAGAGATAATAATGCTCTTGGAGGACAGCTTGATGGTTATGAACTCTCTTCTGAGTAATAGGTGAGCAATATTGTATGCAAGCAGATTGCAGGTATAACAATATCAGAAGGCAGACTTAATATTTTTGGCGAATCACTTAGCATTTCCCAATTCCCAGTTTTTTCAATGAAGTTCTCATGTTACTTGTGTGTGGGAGTGGGTCCCAGTGCGGACCTGGCTTCGCAGTTGAAAAGGTGATATCCGATATTTAGTGCATCTTCATGTATCGACGATCCTAAGATGACAAGCTAGAACGATTTTATTTATTTGGCCCAAACCGTTTATTTATTCAACGCCGGATAGACTAACCCTCTTGACGTTCCCAAATTGAAGGAACATGTTTCGAAATGTCGTTTATGGTTATTAATTTATTAAGTGCGACGGTTGACATGCTTCTCAAGAGTTGTGATAAATATTGCAACTCTAATCTGTTGCATTTCTTGAATTAACTATACATTTAAAATTTCAGATACAACGCACCTTTCAAGAAAGAAATCCAGCTATGGGTACACAAACTCGTTGATACTTCAGAGATTTTAGAAAAATGGCTGTTGGTACAGAATCTGTGGGTTTACCTAGAGGCTGTATTCGTAGGAGGTGATATAGCTAAGCAGTTACCAGCAGAAGCGAAAAGATTCAGCGTAATTAAATGAGTTCTGACAAAGCAACGTGCGTTGATCTTATATCTTTTTTTCAGAATATCGACAAATCTTGGGTAAAGATTATGGCTCGAGCGCATGAGGTAACAAACGCGGTGGAATGCTGTACCGGTGATGAAACCATGGGACAATTGTTACCCCATTTGTTGGAACAGTTAGAAACGTGTCAGAAGAGTTTGACTGGATATTTGGGTGAGAATCTCATTCTGAATTACAGATGTGTAACACAAGAAAGGAAAAATATTCAGATTATTAGCGGTTCTGCAAGTTGAGGATCTTCAAAATTATTTCGCAATTATGAGGTTTCTTTGTTACTTACCATTTGCAAATGTCAAATGAGAGTGTTTATGGATGTAACTTAAAAATTACGAAAATTCCTGGAAACTGAAGGTTTCCATCGAAAGATGCAAGTTTTGAAGCTCATAAGAACGGTAACCTTGGAGAAAAGACGTTAAACGAAAGACGAATAGACGTTTCGCGAGTGTAAAACTTTTAGCCGAAATTAAGAACTTAACGATCGTTGTAGAATTTAGACGAAGAACTCAGTTCGGCCTTTGTATTTATATATTAGACGATCATTTTATTTATTTCTTAGTAGTGTAAATAAACTTGTAAATACGAGAGCCGTGTTTATTTCGACGTTAGGCGGAAATCTATCATAACATGAATTTTTGGCTTACAATATGTAGTTAGCAAACAATGAAGCATATAGATCAGAGATTAGTGACGGGATGTCATACAATTCGGCGTATCAAATAAAAGCCTAGAGAAAAAAAACCCCAGTAAAAAAAACCCTGGCTCCCCTAAGTGTGAACAAAAATAAGCTGAAATTTCCAATCTCCGGGTATCCATTTTCATATCCAAGTAGCGAGAAAATACCGATTGAAAATGGCTATTTTCAGTCAAAAATCCATCCATTATGTCATATTTTCCAAGCTTGGGTTTCTTCGTGCTAAACGAAGATTGAGTTCGAAATTAAAACTATTAATAATATAAGTTCCCTCAACAAGAATTTTTCTTTATTAATTTCAAAGAGAACTATATGATTTATTATATTTCAGAAAGTAAACGTCTTTTATTCCCGAGATTCTTCTTCATCTCCGACCCAGTCCTACTAGAAATTTTAGGACAAAGTTCTGATCCGACAAGTATAAGACCTCACTTATTGAGTTTATTCGACGCTGTTGCCTCAGTAAGTATGGATACTCACTTCTCAAAAATTTAAATTTTGCACAGGACAATCATTGTTTGCCTTAGGAAAAGATGTAATAGGTTCAAAATTATAAAACTTAAAATTTTGCCCAACACCTTAGTGAAGTTCAAACCCATGATGGCTTATAGACTTAAAAGAAAACTTCCAATTCAGCGAGCATCCCTTATTTTTCACCTATATTCAAAAATAAATTATGGACACTAGTATTATTTTCTCAGGTGGATTTCGACGAGAAGAAACCCGATTGCATCATAAATATGAAATCAGATAATGGGGAGATAGTGATGTTCGAGAAGATGGTCCAATGTGCGGGTGGTGTAGAGTATTGGCTCAACATTCTTCTCAATACCGTGAAGGCAACGGTGCAACAAGTCATTGCTAGCCAAGCTCAATGTTTCGTCGATGCAGACTACAACTTTGTTACTGGTTTCCAACAATTTTGTGGACAAGTATGTATTCATTAAATGCCATGGTGATTAGAATGAAATTCCAGTATCTGCTATGGTCCGTAAATTAATTTTTGAGATTGTTTTGCACTTATCTATTCCGTAAAGAAGATTTGAGATTTGACTGGTTGATTATAGAAAATTGGGTCATTTTTGGAACTTGGTTCGGTCACTTATATATCTTCACTCTGAACCGTAACCTTCATCTTGTCTCACCATCAGCATTTACCATTTGAGTGGCTCGAAAAGGGACCCACCACGAGAAACATTAAATAGCTTAATATACCTTTCCTT
The DNA here is from genome assembly GCA_030674115.1 of Micraspis discolor. Classification (NCBI taxonomy): domain Eukaryota; kingdom Metazoa; phylum Arthropoda; class Insecta; order Coleoptera; family Coccinellidae; genus Micraspis; species Micraspis discolor. Next base: position 2,689,151 of record JARTUT010000874.1, on the reverse strand, counting down.
ATTGTTATCGATTTTCACGTTCGAACTTAAAGGCGTTTATAAATACAATTGGCCATATAAATTTATGCTTGCTATATTGATATTATTAACAATGTGAAGGTTATCTGGGTTTTTGGCTATAGGGGGCTATTTAAATAGCACGGTTAATCTCCTCCAATATTGATATTATTCTTATATTATTCTTCTAACTTTATTTTTATATGTTTCTACAAGTACATAACTGTTGGGCATTCTGTTATAGATCAATTTTTCACTTATCAACTTATAACTCGGTTTGTGCATCGTTTTTGTATTGGACCTGCCAAGATAACATTTATCTTCTTGCAAATTTTATTATATTTGGAGACAGCATCTATCACCCACACCTTATAGAAGAAAGGGTACAGAACAAATTGACAAATCTAAGATTCTATAGTTTTTTCATACGTGACATAGACGACACAACTCAAGCTATTCACTCAAGTATCTACAACGCGGCGACTACAGATCTGGTTTTCTCAGTTCTCGAACGAAGTTTTTCTACCGAGTTGTATTGTTTATTCATTCTCAACCTTTCTTTTTTTTTCACTTCTGTCAAGTTTTTCAAACAGTGGATCAAACAGGATTTTTCAACATAACTAACTTCCAATTCAAAAAATATGTATTACTTCTATTGTCTTTAAAAATGATTGAAGTGGCGCAGTAAGCTTCAATATTTTATTATTCTATCATTTTCTAGGAAAATCAAAATTTCAAGTTAAGCAACTGAATTCGATCACTCAAAACGCAGCTTATCTTCAATCTAAAATATCACTCCCAACTTAGTAGCGGCAAACAGGAATGCAAAGCGCTATGAGGCATTGATACTGGTTGTTGCGATATTCTCGCAACAAAGGACACTTCTGGGAATTTAGGGCCGCGGCTGTTACTTCCAGAATGCTTTCTATCTATGACTATCAGACCGGTCAGTTCTACTCTAGCAGTTAGTTTTCAGCAGCGACTAATGTGTAAAGTCTAAAGGTTCCTCGTTTTTAATATCATCTCTCTGTTATACATTTTCTCCAGTTGGGTCTGTTAGATCCCTAGTTCATTGTGAATCTGAGTTATTCAGCTGCAATCCTCCCAAGTGAAACAAGAAAGTGGTGATTTGTGAATCTGCGAAGCAGTTGCATATTGCCAAGCCACAATTTGTTAGTGGAAGTTTCAATTCAAGGTACCTGCACCTTATTTTGTACCTTCAACGATTGAAGCAGAGCTGTAGTGAATTTCATATCAGGAATATAAGGTCAGATCTTCTTATCATTTAATATTACCAGAAGTGCCCAAGATTGAGCAAAGAAGTTCAAATCCTTGGATTTTGTAGAAATTTAAAAACTCTTCTCTGTGTATATGAACTCTCAAGTGCCAAACCTTGTTAATTCATCTTATCTGTGAATACATAATTTTGTTACAACAACAAACTTGTTTGATTCACATTGCAGACATTGCGACTCAGGAAGTCCGCTTCTCTCCATTAAGCGGGTGATAATTATTACTCCTAATTTTGTACCCGCATACTGGTCCTGTATAATTGGTTAAGCAAGACGTAGAAAAGATCCTGTATAACATAACTATTTTCGTTTCAGGCTGGTCTCGTTGGAGTTCAACTTTTGTGGACGAAAGATTCCGAAATTGCTCTCAGGAGATCCAGAATCGACAAGACAATAATGAAAATGACCAATCAAAAATTCCTTGACTTACTTAATGCGTTAATCGATTTAACTTCGAAGGATCTCAGCAAATTGAGGAGAACACAATTCGAAACTATGGTCACTATTCACGTACATCAAAAGTATGCCTGATGAAATTTCTTTCCTTTAGATGTGCGTATACATCAGAGTAGTGCTTTCGATAGTTTACTCTTTTCAGCGATCCACGGGACATCCGCGATCGTACATCTCATGCGCGCAGAAACCAACGAACATTTTGTTGGCCGTCGCAATTAAGGCTAACAACACACAAAGCGAAGCGGTCATAAACTAAGACGTTATGAATTGTCGCAAGCCGTTCGTCTTAACTAATAAATTTGGAAGTTGCTTACGCGCCTCCTGTCGGTTTTTGATTGTTAGCGGCACCGATTTGGATGGAAGATAGATGGGAAAAGTATGTTTTGTAATTCCCCTCGCGCGCCATAATTGAATTGACTGAAATTCAGAGCTCGTGTCCTGTTGCTCTTTGAAATAAGTGAACCAACGAGCAGCTCTGATGTATGCGTATAAGACAATCAAAGATGTTGTCGAATGTAACACAACATGGCGCCTGTAGAACACAAAAGTAGGTTACGATTTATGGATTGATGTTGATTCATTGAGGCTTGCAAAGACATACATAGTACAAATTAATGATTACAACAGCGTATGGGGTTCTATATTAGAGAAAAAAATAAAGAAAAATTCCGACGTATTGTTCCATGGCCAACATTGTGTCGCATCTGCAAATTGCATGCACTATCCTGCATGTTTTGAAATGAAGAATTCTGTAATGGAAAATGCCAAACATTCCTTAACGACCTTGAAATGAATGAATAAAATCAAATATTAATGAATGCGTAGCATCGTTACGCCCTCACGTAAACGTCAGGAAATAATCCCCTTATCCCAAGATTTGAAATGACGTTTCTATTCAAATTTTGGAAGTGCATACACCAGTATTTTAGACATCTTAATTCAGCTATTGATATTTCTATGTTTTATAGAGATATATTCGATGACATGGTGCGGCTGAAGGTTAGAACTCCTCAGGATTTCGAATGGCAGAAACAATCTCGATTTTATTATTACGAGGATACCGATGAGGTGCAAGTGAAGATTACAGATGTGATTTTCGATTACCAAAACGAATATTTAGGGATAACTGAAAGACTTGCCATCACTCCACTTACTGATAGGTGCTACATCACATTGGCACAAGCGATATGTAAGATATTGTACAGCTTAAAAATTCTATTTACGTATATTTTAAATTACTCTAGCTCCCCATAATTTCGTATAGGTCTTTCCTTTCCCTATAAGAATAGAAATCTATCGTATTTTCAATCATAGATGTCGAAGGACTCCTTAAGGTGATATAATTTTCACAAAAAAATTTGCCAGTTGATGATATTCTGAATTTCTGTGACTTACAATGTGTCAAAGGAATATTCATGTTATGTGTTTTCGGTAGACCATATAAATGTGGAAACTTGTTGAAGTATGGTGTAAGCCATTTTCATTATTTTTATATAAGATTTTGTAAATCTTCTTTCCATTTATGGAGTTATTCATTTTTTTTTCTGCGTCTAATATTTCACTTATTCTTTGTTCAGAATAAAAGGCTTGTGAAAAGAACTAGAAATTCCTCAATCAGATGCTTTGAAAGAATTGTGAGATATCACAAAACATACTCTGACAATTGAGACTCAAATTAAGTATAATTACTTCCTGTATTCAGCAGATTGTAGGTTGTTAGTAGGAAAGGAGACTCGTCACTCCGAAGCAACGCAGCCCTAGATGCTTATTGCGTCACCTCTGCGATCAGCGATGTTAAGGGATCTAGGAGACACCTCACCAGGTTCCTTTTGGTGCAATTTCTCCTCTCACCTATCTGGGAGTTATTCTGCCTCCATTAAAATAAAGTTTCGCAGTTTAATATGGTGTGGAAGGGAGCCTTTTTCACCCTAAATCGCATTGAGCACCTAGTTAGTAGCATATCTAATTCACTATTCTTACTGTTCATATCTTGCAGGGATCAATATGGGTGGTGCACCTGCCGGTCCAGCGGGTACAGGCAAAACAGAAACAACCAAAGACATGGGGAGGACTCTAGGGAAATTCGTTGTGGTATTCAATTGCTCAGATCAAATGGACTTCAGAGGACTTGGTCGCATATTCAAAGTAAAGTTCTTCATTTCAGTTTCTCTGCTTGAAATTCATAGTATTTCGCCTACGCCGATCGTCCCAATTTAAGGGCTGTGTACTCAGAATTCTTGGTACACGGCCAGACAGTAAATAAATAGAGATTATTATCTGACGCTAGGCAGCGATTCAGAAATCAAATTTGCCACATTATATAATGATTTCTTGGAGGAAAACGCTTTGGATTCTACTTTACAACAATGCATCAACGTACACGTCCATTACAAAAAATATGCTTGAGAAAAGATTCGATGATTTGATTATTTTGTTGGTACGAGTAAAATATTTTGGAAAGGGTCTTATTTTGAGACGACAAGGTAAAGTTAAATTTTTGAAGAACCAATGACGCTTTTAGCTGCAGGAACACTTAAAACATACTTGAGCGCCAGACCATTTTACATACCTCATCCCTACGCCGAGTATTCCCGCACAATAAACCGGAAATCTTAACCTTTAGCCTTAGTAGTATTCAGTGGAGAATAAGGGGGGGACTTTATTGGAGGTGAAGGTTTTACTAAAAAAGAACATCAATAATCAAATGGTAGTTCTCTACTGTCCATTCGCTTGCCAGCTAAGAAAGGTAATCTCTCAAGGTAACGGGTTTTACTGGTTCAAGGAGGTAACTGACTAGCCTGCGGCTCCTCAGTTATATCCTTCATTCGCCAGTAAAAACCCTCCTACCTTGCTAGTAATGTTATATACTATATCAAAACAGGCCTAACGTCATAACTTCTTGTTCTTCTTCATTCTAGGGACTGGCACAATCTGGAAGTTGGGGTTGCTTTGATGAATTCAACAGAATTGAACTACCCGTGCTATCTGTAGCTGCCCAACAAATCTACATCGTATTACAAGCAAGAAAAGAGAGGAAGCCTATGTTTATCTTCATGTTAGTACACAAGTGTAGTTTTTCAAAAATCAAGACAATTAATTCTCGTATCAAACCACCTACATGAGCTCTACGCCTTTCTACAAGGTGTCCAGAAGGGGTATCGGGTATTTGTAAGTTCAATAAAACAGAACATATTTCTGAGCAATGAAATAGTTTATTGTTTATTATTAACATATGAAATGAAGAATCATTTGGAAACGATGATGTTATCCAAATGATGACCGTTGCGTTGCTGGCACTCTTCTAAACGAGAACGAAGATTGGCTATAACACGTTGACACATAGCTATTGATATTGCTGTCATTTCTGACCTGACGTTTTGCTTCAATTGTGTTAGATTCGTCGGATCATTTTTATAAACTTTACTTTTAAGGTATCTCCATGCAAAATAGTTAAGCGGGCTAAGGTCGGGGCTTCTGGAAGGCCAGTGATGTTATCGCTTCTTTCATACCAAATAAACAAACTTTCCACAATAATACGTCTCACAGTCCTTAAATTACTTTATTAAAAAATAATTCGTTAACAACTTCCATTGAATCATTTGAGGTATAGCAAGTGGCCCCATCTTGCTACAACTACGTTCTTGAGTTAAAACCTGCAAACTCCTGCAACTCTGGGACCAAAAAATTTTGCAACAACGGTCACTATTCACATTAATTGCGCGGTATGGTTGAACTTCATGAAAATGAGGACCGATTATGCCTTTAGCCGACATAGCGGCCCAAACCACGACCTTTGGGCTATGCAGGGATTGTTCATCCATTCGTCTCGGATTCTCCATTGCCCAGTACCGACAATTCTGCTTATTAATACGACCATAGGTGAAAATCTGCTTCGTCACTAAAAAGTTTGTTGTCAAAGTTATTAAATCGCTGCAGCATCGCAAAATTCAGTCGATTAGCATAGTCCGCATCGTTCAATTCTTGAACCAATTGTATTTTATAGGCTTTTAGATGTAAGTTTTTTTTTTTAAATCGAATGTAAAGACGATTTTTTAATGTTGGCTTCTTTTTTGGATAGATAAATACGCGATGCGTCCCCGAGTACTGTTCCATATTGACTAAAATTCCTCAAAATGGCAGACGCCACTAACTTCTCCCCGCTCCTTTTAGACGCTCCGTTCCAAATATGAAGCGCAAACAAATACCCGATACCCTTTCTGGACACCTTGTATCACTGCATGCCATGACTGAGTGGATCAAAGAAAAGAAATCGAAATGTTTGTTTCACGAAAGCAATAATTATATTATCCTATAAGATTGCCGCTTGATCGGCCCTGCGGGCCTCTCGGAAAGCTTCGCTTTTCGGGTCCCTAACGGGACCCAAATTAGCTACACCCGCCCTTATTGCTTTAATATAATAGAAAACGCTCAAGTTGAATTGGGTTCTTCACATATCCATCAATTTTGAAAAGCTCATATTATGAATTTCTCACACAGGGATGGCGACAACGTTTCCATGAATATAGAATTCGGTATATTCTTAACGATGAATCCTGGTTATGCGGGCCGTCAGGAACTACCCGAAAACTTGAAAATCATGTTCCGTAGTGTAGCCATGATGGTTCCAGACAGGCAGATCATCATAAGAGTGAAACTTGCTTCCTGTGGTTTCAAAGATAATGTTTACCTTGCTAGGAAGTTTTTCACTTTGTATGCACTTTGTGAAGGGCAGCTCTCTAAACAGGTATATTACGATTTATATCCTCACCATCAATATAAATATAGCAGTAAGAAACGAACCAGAGAAGATTATTTCGAAACTCGACGGGGGGACCGGGGAAACGAGGCTTCCGGGAAGGCCCGAAGGGCCGACCCTGGGGCAATCTTAATACAGATCGGAAAGGCGTATCCTCTTCTAGGAGAAGTCTAGGAGAAGTTCTTCCTGTCTGGCCTACATATTTTGCCCTGGCAACCCCCACATCCTAAACTAAAAACTACATTACGACTATCTGTCCGATCTTCCTTATCCTTAAGATTAGTGAACACTAGGTATTTAAGTTTTTTTGGTACACTTTTTACGATTTTGATCCCTTCAAAGTTTCGCAATAAGAAAAAATTACACATATTCAGGAGATAGTTCCTGCGTTTGAACATGTGTTGAATCCATTCATTATAGATGAATTTGGGCCAAATCCGTCGAATGGTTCAGCAGTTATGAGAATCTGAAATTTGGTTTACTCAATACCTCCTAGAATATCCATCGCTCAAAAACATGAAACATGAAAAAAAACATTGATATATTGAAAATTCTGAAATTTCGCCTTCGTCGGACCCACGAGAAGACATAGAAATTCTTTTTTTTTTGCCCTTGTGCATAAAACTAGCGAGCTATATTTTCGCCTAAATGTCCGTAATTTCTCATCGATTTTGAATTTGAGGTGGTTCTTCGAATGATTACCATATGTTTAAGATAAAAAAATGTGATCAAATTAAGATTTTTTTGTGTAGTACGAGGCACGAGTGGCCTATCTATTTTCTTAAATTAGTCTATGCCCTAAACTTAAATAATAATTATACTATTCAAGTGCTTCATTGGGAGCAGTCTACCTGATTTTTTTCAGGTCCACTATGACTTTGGTCTACGGAATATATTATCCGTTTTGAGGACTTTAGGAGCACAAAAAAGATCCAATCCTAATGACAGTGAAGAAACTACTGTAATGAGAGTACTGAGGTTAGTATTCGTCCAGTTTAATTGTTTTTTCTATGCTATTTTGTCTACTACTAATAATCTGATTCGATACCAGGGATATGAACTTGAGTAAACTGATTGATGAAGACGAACCGCTGTTCTTATCGCTGATTGAAGATATGTTTCCTGGAATAAAATTGACCTCACACTCTTGGAAAGACCTACAAAAAGCTATAACTAATCAAAGTCAACAAATGGGGTTGATCAATTACCCCTCATGGAATCTCAAAATAGTTCAATTATACGAAACATCACTCGTGAGGCATGGATTAATGGTTATGGGTAAAATTAATTAATAATGATCTTCATAATATATCTATCTTCCAAACATTGCTGAAGACAATGTTTATTCTAGGTCCTACTGGTGCCGGAAAAACCCAATGTATGCATTGTCTGATGCGATCTTTCACAGAAATGGGACTACCACACAAAGAACTTCGGATGAATCCAAAAGTAGGTACTAGGGTTTTTGCTTTCTTGTTCTAAACACATTTTCTCCAATTTAGGCAATCACGGCACCACAAATGTTCGGCAAACTTGATGTTGCAACCAATGATTGGACAGATGGAATATTTTCTACGCTGTGGAGGAGGACATTGAAGTTCAAAAAAACTGATTTTTGTTGGTAAGTATTAACAGAGTTTCATCCATTTCAATGTATACATATACAACCAGTAGAGCTGGGAATACTTGCTCAAACAAATCACAAATATTCCATTTTGACACATTTAGAAGATATTTCATTAGAAGAAAATTTTTCATGACTCATCTTCTCGATAGTTAATGATTGTTTTTGAAATATTAGTGGACCGTTTAATGATCTGGTCACATGCCGAAATTTTGGCCTCCTTAATCTTAGACCTGTAAGACCTTTTGAGCTGATTAAACCCTTTCCTAGGTAAGAACCCTCCCAGCAATTCAAGGTCATCGCGAATTGATCTGAGTTCAGGCGTGAACCAACTAACATCCCCATTACGCTCTCTCACCCTAATAGTTTTTTCCGGAAAACACTCCAAATATGCATTTCTCAAATTCTCGTTAAAAATTTCGAACTTTTGTCCAATATCAAACTTACAATCATGAATGAAACCCCAAGAAAGTTCATCAAGGTTTATTAGATCGTTTGAAGGCCGACATTGCCCAGAAAATGCCTCATTTAAAATACAACATGTCACAAGTCAATAAAACATCATCAAAAAGTGGTTCAATTGATAGCCGAATTGCTATCACACCCACCGTTTTCTTCAGATCTGGCCCCCAGCGACAACTGGGTCTTTGCAGAACTCAAAAAAGTACTTAGTAGTAATTTGCTTAGTACCATTGTCGACGTTATTCAAATTGCTTACCTTCATCAAAATTCTACACAAAATGTAGATGTTCTCTTAACTTTATCAAAAACGTTTTTATTCAACAGGCTTGTACTTGATGGCCCAGTCGATGCTGTGTGGATAGAAAATCTTAATTCGGTACTTGATGACAATAAGACATTAACGTTAGCTAATGGTGATCGAATTGTAATGGCAAGCAATTGTAAGCTAGTTTTCGAACCAGATAACGTAGATAATGCTAGCCCAGCCACTGTATCACGTATGGGTATGGTATTCATGAGTGCCTCGGTACTACCTTGGAGACCAATATTAGATGGTTGGTTGAAAACAAGAACGCAACAGGAAGGAGATGCATTGAGGCTCATGTTCGGTAAAATATATAATGACGCTGAAGAATTCGTTATCCAAAAATTGAAACCAAAGATGTTTGTGAGAGAAGCAATGTATATACGTCAATGTTATGATGTACTCCAAGGTATATTGGATGTAGGCGATGAAGCAAGTAAGAAATATTCCCTAAATCGTCTATTATTCACTGTAGCATTTAGATCAACACAATCAAGCTGGTGCTGCCTAGAGCCGCTTGTCTCCTTTTAATATTTGACTGAACTGCTGAGGGTTAGCTTTACTAAGAACATATCACTTTTTTCATTGAGAAATGTCAGATCTAGCAGGTAATCTGATCATACTGTTTCCAAAGCAACTCGGTAGGGTCGCCAAAATCAAGTCCAAGCCACATCCTTGGTCAGATACAAATTATTTAATCAATATATTTACACACCTTTTCAGAGATGTGGACTGATAAACAACTCGAACGAATGTTCCTGTTCTCGATGATGTGGTCTCTTGGCGCCCTTCTGGAACTTGATGATCGTTCCAAGCTCGAACAGTTCGTACTGACTCATCCATCGAAAATGGACTGGCCGAAAATTGGCCAAAACGAAACAATTTTCGAATATCTAGTGAATCCAGATAATGGCCGTTGGCAGCATTGGTCGGACAGAGTGGAAGAATTCATTTATCCTTCCGACAGTATTCTGGAGTTTACCTCGATATTAGTACCTAATGTTGATAATGTCAGAACTGCGTTTTTGATTGGTACTATAGCGAAGCAGTCAAAAGCAGTATTATTGATAGGTAAGAAGAACAGAAAGGATTTTGTGAAAATTGTTTCAAGAATCATACTTTATAGTCGATTTACAGTTACTAGTTAAGCACTCGGGATATATTTTCCTTTCCCCTGAAACACCAGCCGGATTAACTGGGCTAAAAAAGATAGAACTATAAAATAAAAGAAACAACATACTCGTGAAGATTATAGACATACCAAAAAATGAATCAAAATCCAAAACGTTGACTACATAAAGGCAAAATATTTTATGAACTGGAATAAAACACCCAACAAATTGATTAGTATTAGTGAATTTTTGTGTCTATGTACTTAGTATTTGAATTACGTATAAAATCTGTATGAAAAAGTTTTATAGAAACCATAATTATGTGGAGTAAGAGATGAAATTACAAAAAATAATTGAAATCAAATCAACTTTGAAGATAATTTAGTACTTGCATAAAAAATCAGAGTCCATACACTCTTTCATTTATTTCAGGTGAACAAGGTACAGCAAAAACAGTCATGATTCAGGGTTACCTACAATCCTTTGATCCAGAGTATAAGCTAAATAAGAGTTTCAACTTTTCATCAGCTACAACACCCAATATGGTGCAAGTAAGTCATTTTCGAAGCTTGAACATCTCCTTACTCTACTACAAAAATTTTCTGCTCAAAATTGAACAAAATATGAGTTCAGATAGGTATTATGCGATCATCAAATCAGAAAATCACATTTAATATATCAGATAATAGTTATTTATACAACAACTTGAGGCCAAGCAAAGTTGACCACAAGCGACTATTTATAAATTATAAAAATGAAAAATGTACCGTCCAGCCTGTAGGTGTGAATACATGTTTGAAAATACCCGTTACTATTGCAAAGTATTTGGGCCTTTTTGATGTTGAACAATATACAGGGCACAGATTCAGGCGTTCTTCTGCAACCCTACTCGCAAATTCTGGGGCAGATTTGACAGTTTTGAAAAGACATAGTGGATGGAGCTCAAGTTCTGTTGCAGAAGAATATATTGAAGTTTCACTACAAAACAAAATAAATATTTCTGAACAAATACTTGGTGGGGTCACAGAAACCGGAGTTCCTGATGCAGAAATGGAGATTCCAGCGGGGCCTGAGAAGTCCTCAAACACATGTTCTATAATGACTGAGCATGTTTCCTTTGGAGGAGGTGCAGGTTTCCAGTTCCATTTTCAAAATCTTAATAATTCTAATTTTTACTTTAATGATAGATGACTGTTAATATAGAATTCTTGATCAATTTTAAGAAACATACTTAAAAATGAGTTTTACGTGCATTGTGTGTGGAAAGAATTATTTCCAGAAAGTGAGGGGTGAACATTTTATTCCACTAGTGGATTGGAATAATTTTAATTTACTCAGTGGATAAACGTCAACTTACCCTTCATACCATGGGTTGAATATTGTCGTATTTAAATGTCAAAATGGGATAAAAACAGTTTTATTCGGACCCAAGTTTATGCAAGGTAAATATCATTCCAGAGAATTATCGAATCTTATATCGACAAAAGGGTAGGAACGACTTATGGCCCACCTGCAGGAAAAACTCTCACTGTATTCATTGACGATATCAATATGCCAGTGATAAATGATTGGGGTGACCAGATCACTAATGAGATTGTTCGACAAGTAATGGAATGCGGAGGTAAGCTTAGGATAATGTTGCATCGGCGATAAATTAACGTTGAACTCATTTTGACTGTCTCCATTGATGTCTAGGTGAGCTGTTTTTTAGATACGGAAGTGCTTTTCCAAGAGTTTCGATGTTTGAAATATCAGTAATACAGTGATGGAGATCACCAAGCATGTTCTTGAATTCTTCCCAAAAATTGTCTGATAACGGGTTTTTTATCAATCGCACTAGTAAAAGAAAAGCTATGACAATTCCTCATTTCAGGTCATTTATCAGTTCGAAAACAGTTGAACTCAAATCGTTGCGGTTTTCACTATCATTTTCATTCAATTGTCCAAAAATTTCATTATTTATTATATGAAGGCAGATAATGAGGAAAATATACTTTGTTATCATCATTGAACGGTCAAATTAAAAAAAAACCCCTTGCTTTGTATCATGTGTTAACATGTCTGCAACACCAAAGAACCGATGTGTAGGAACTAGGAATATGTATAAGTAAACGAATTTTAGCATTTTAACCATTCTCTTGGGTTCAATTAACATCCACTCATGAGTTTCCACACGCGGATAATTATTTTTTCACCTCATAGCTCTTCCAAGCGACCAAACTGTCTGATTAACAATAATTTATTATGGGAGGCACATAGCACAAATGCCGTATCGTATCTGACTCCCTTTTGTATATATGCATGTCATTTTCTTTCACATCTTTGAAAACCTCCAGAGGCATTTCCCATCACTGAAATTGCATACATCATAGAAACTCATATTCTTTCTACCATCTGATGTTCAGAGAAAACAGAAAAAGTCATCATTTATAACAAATACTCACTAAACATTTCGGAAACTTCTTCTGCGTGACATTCTTGAATGTATTTTAGAACAATCCCGTTTTAAAGACCAGCAGTAATCTGCCATCATGTGAGTATCCCATCTTCCTTGAGAGCGATCCTCCATACATTTGATATCTTGGTGAAACCTTTCACCTTGCTCCTCACTAATGTCTCCTAAATTATCAGGAAAACGGTCTAAGTGGCTGTGTAAATAATGCACCTTAATGCTCATGTTACACCCAAGTGATCTGAAATTATTCAGCATCTCATTGACTAATTCAACATAGTTTTCAGCTTTGTGCTTAACAAGAAAATTTTGGACAACTGAAACAAATGAATTCCAGGCATTTTGTTCAATCTCAATCAATGAATATATGAAGTATGGGTCTTTAATCAGCTGTCTTATTTGTGGGCCATCAAATATTCCTGCTTTAATTTTTTCCTTACTCAGCAGAGGCATTTTATTACCTATATATGCAAAGCATGATCCATTCTTATCAAGAGCCTTTACAAACTGCTTCTTTAGACCCAGTTTGATATGCAGGGGTGGACACATGATTTTCTCTCGCGGAACTAAAGGATCATTGATGATATTCTTTCCCCCAACATCCATGTTTTCTCTTCTAGGCCATTCTTTTCTAACCCAGTGTTGCGTTTTGTCTCTGCTATCCCAGAGCCACAAGAAACAAGGATACTTGCTGTGGCCACTTTGCTGTCCAAGGAGAAAGTTTACCATTTTTAAGTCTACACGAATCACCCATTGGTGTTCATGATACTTTATTTTTTACAAAACCAAAGCTATGTTGTCATATTGCTCTTTCATTTTCGTTGAGTGAGCAATTGGTATTGAGCCATATTTGTTTCCATTATGTAGAAGAACACATTTCAAACTTCGCTTTGATCTATCAATAAATAGGCGCCAATCATCCGGTAAATATTCAGGAAGACCCATTTTTACCAGGAGTTCTCTAATACCATGGCAAAATACAAGATTTTGTTCTTCAGAGAAAAAAGGTAGCAGATCTTTCTCCCTTGTGCGATAAAATGTAATTTTCTTTCCTGGTTCAAGTAAATTTTTTTCCTTCAACCTGGAAGCTAGTAATTCAGAAGCTTCTTTCGACAGGTTGAGATCTCTAGTGAGGTCATTTAACTCATCTTGGTTGAAACATTGGGGAATTGATGACATCATTTCAAAATCACTGTCACCTTCAGTAGTGTCAGAATTCTGATCAGAGAGACATGTGTCCTCACAGAGTTCTGGTAGCTGCTGAAAAGTTGGAATTGGCACTTCTTCTGAGTGAGGGATAGGGCATCTTGCAGAGACTGAATCTGAATTTGTTACAAATGAAGACTGACAATAAGGAAAATATACAAGAATCTATCACTTGTAAAATTTTTCAACACTCATACTTGAAAGTATTAAATAGGAAAAAGCATTGACAGATAAGTGAATTTATCTAAAAATCTAGAGCTGAAACAGAAAAACTGCTATCATATTTAGATTCAGCAATAAAAATATAGTTAAAATGAGCTCAAAAGTTCTAGGCACCAGAAAAAAATTTTTTTTGTAGGCCTGTGCCATTGACTATCGTGAGCTCCCACTCAGTAGGCATTCATTCACTCAACACAATTCAAATATTTCAGGATTCTACAGTCTCGACAAGCCAGGTGATTTCTCAACAGTGGTAGATGTAATGTTCCTGGCTGCGATGATACATCCTGGAGGAGGAAGAAATGACATACCCCACAGGCTGAAGAGGCAATTCTGTATTTTTAACTGTACCCTTCCGAGCACTACTTCGATGGATCTTATCTTCCGTAAGTGGAAACTATTGCACCCTAATCTTCTCATCCTATCTACCTCTATGTCATATACATTTGGCCAGTTAAGAATAAAACAACAATTAACGGGCAAATTTGCCACATATGTTGAAAAAGCCTAATGGGGATAATTCATTAGTGAAATTCCCACCTCCTCAGGGGAACAGGTCACTACCTGAATTTTTTACTAGGGCAAACAGGTAATATCATACCCCATAGGAAAGCTTATGATGTTAAGGGTCCTTTTCGTAATCTTTCTGAAAATTGGATTGGATTTGACTAATCAATAAATGTTCATAATCAGAATATCTACGGATCGATAATCAAAGATGATTTTTTCCATAAGTTTGTGGTTATTTTTTTATTTGGAATGTGGGTTCTCAGAAATTGCCCTTTGGGAGAGAAACAGCCACAATTTAAGAGTGGTGTATTTTCAGTCGAAATTTCAGGATTTACATTTAGCAACTTTGCACAGACTTCGAATGACATCGAATTTTTTCATTGTTTCAGAACAAATTGCTTGTGGATATTTTTGTCCAGAAAGATTCGATGAAGCTATTGTCAATTTCATCCCTAAGATAATTCCTTTGACCAGACATGTTTGGGAGAAGACTAAGACAAAGATGCTGCCTACTCCAGCGAAATTTCATTATGTTTTCAACCTGAGAGATCTCTCCAGAATATGGCAGGGAATTCTGACAGTAGCTAGAGAGGAATGCAAAGACGAAATTACTCTTTTGAAACTTTGGAGACACGAGTGCCATAGAGTGATTTCTGATAGGTGAGAAAAAATCGAATTGTATCGAATGTTTATTGCAAACATGAAGGAGAAGTTTTATGAGAATTTTCCAGAATTTCTAGTCATAATGCTTAAGATTGAAAAATGAAACCAATTCGATGAATCGAATCGGTTTAACATAACCACCATTTGTTTATTCCCACAGATTTACCGAAGAGAACGATAAAAATTGGTTCATTAAAAATCTGAAAGATACTGTCGTCAATGATCTTGAGGAAGACGCCCAATATTATACAGACGAAGAAGTATTTTGGGTAGATTTTCTACGAGAGATACCAGATGCTACCGGAGATGAACCTGACGATTTTGTCTTTGAAGCTCCCAAAATATATGAGGAAATACCTTCATCTGAATTCCTCAAGGAGAAATTACTGTGTTAGTATATATTCTAATTTACCAAATTCTAACAAATATGCATATTCATTAAGAAACTATTGAAATATTGAAAAATGTCTTAAAATTATTAGATTATGATGTTAAATAGATTATATTATTTCAGCCTTCATGGAACAATACAATGAACAAATCAGAGGTGCTGCAATGGACTTAGTATTTTTCCATGACGCAATGGTGAATTTGAT
Source organism: Micraspis discolor (assembly GCA_030674115.1). Taxonomy (NCBI): domain Eukaryota; kingdom Metazoa; phylum Arthropoda; class Insecta; order Coleoptera; family Coccinellidae; genus Micraspis; species Micraspis discolor. Next base: position 2,673,502 of record JARTUT010000874.1, on the reverse strand, counting down.
GATAATATCGAGATTGATCAGAACTGCAAGAGGTAATGCCCTTTTAGTTGGTGTTGGAGGTTCTGGAAAGCAGAGTTTGACTAGATTAGCATCTTTCATTGCATCATACAAGTCGTATCAAATACAGCTGACCAGGTAACGAAGTTTTAGAATGAGCATATTTTGCTTGTTTGAAATATTTTGATATCAGTCGACTATCTTATGCTGAGTAATTCACGCATTCCATTATTAGTTTCCATATCAACTTTCGTTCACAGAGATAAAACATGCAAGCCGGCAAAACTTAGCAAGTTACTATTTCAGCGTAAATTAAGTAAGAGACTGGCAACGTTGCGTTTGATCTGGCAACACTGGAAGCGCGGGGCTTAGTGGGGCGGTAGAGGAACATGTGATCCACCTTCAGTACGAGTTTGACCTCGCTCGAGTCATTTGGTTGTGCGTAGCGATTGTTTTTGTGAAACAGTTGACATCAATTTCGAGCAACCGTGTGCTATCAGGTTTTGCTTCAGACTTGTGCACAGTGCAACGGAAACCCTTCTTGAACTTCAGCAGGCCTACGGAGATAGTGTTTCATCACGGGCCCAGGTTTTTCGTTGGTTTAAGATATTTCCAGAAAGAAGAGAGTCGATTGAAGATGAACCACGGAGCGGAAGCCCTTCATCTTCAAGAACCAATGAAAATGTCGACAGAATCCGAGATCTTGTGCGTTCAGATCGTCGGTTGACAGTCAGAATGATAGGGGAAGAGTTAAATTTGACGTACACCACCGTTTATCAAATTTTGACCAATGAACAGCTCAAAATGATTCCAAAAAACATTTCAATCAACGAACATTCCTGTGGCTCCTCAGCCTCCTTATTTACCCGACATGAGTCCTTGTAACTTTTTTCTCTTCCCAAAGTTGAAAAATTACCTTAGGGGAATCATTTCGGGACGGTCGAAAAAATTCAAACAGCTGTAACTAATAGAACAGGAGTTAAATGAAAGGTTTGAAACGAACTGAGTAGGCCTCGACGCTATTTGACTACGAAGGATAGTCCAAACTGCGCAAATTTCCCGTATATGTTCGGAAACTGTCCATTTCAAAAAGCGGAAAAGTGGTTATGACAACTTTGCACTTCCGTAAAGTTTAGGTATGGAAAGTAAATAATGAACTCCCAATTTTGTGAACATTTATATCAGGAGGAAGAAAAGCGCAGAAAGAAAAAAACAATGATCTCTACAGCTATGATATACAGGGTGTAACTGAATAAGTGTAAAATACACTGATCAACAATTGCTAGGGATCACTTATGAACTTCTCTTCATTTGTATTTTTTTCAAGTTATCTCGTGAATATCTGTACATTATATGTTCTCTAAGGAAAAATTAAGATGTTTTGGGTTGATTATATCAAATTTTTCCTCACTTCATTACTCTTGTTCACAAAATCGATTATTATCTGTAGGCTGTTACAGGTGGAGTGAAAAGCAATGTGGTATTTGTTATTAAATCTGTTTTTTTCTCTCGTTCAAACACATAAGGTGACAATAATTGAAGAAATGAGAACAATATCAGCTTATCAGCCATGCCGAGAAGACGTTTGGCTCCTGTGTAACTGGACCAAATCATACGGTGGATACAGGAAGGTTTGTCCCAGCGAGAAATGTCCGGCGGTTGAATGTTTCGCAAAGTGTCGTGAGTCGGGCTTGGAATAAGTTCATCCAAAACGACTCAGTAGCTTATGTTCATGGGGGAGGTCGGCAGCGCAGTACAACAGCTGCCCAAGATCGTCTTTTGATCCTCAATGCTAGGAGAAATCCCACTTACCCGGCGTCGGGGCTCAATAGATCACTGAGAGTTGCAACAGGAGTTCTAATTTCGAACCAGACTGTAAGACGACGACCACATGTTCGTGGTTTGAGAGCATGTAAGAGGGTACAACATCCCCGTTTGAATAGGGAACACCGGGTTCATCGACGGCAATGGGCTGAGGAGCACCGCAATTGGACAGTTGAAGATTGGAACCGATGTTTATTTACGGAAGAGTCTAGATTTCGTTTAGTCAACTCTGATGGACGTATTCTTGCTTGGAGGAAAGAGGTCGAAGGTATGCAGAACAGTTTATGGTACCCACAATAGCTTTTGGCGGAGGTTGTATATGTATGGGGAGGCATTTATTTGAACCAACGCACAGAGTTGGTTGTTCTGCAGAACACCACAATGACCAGCCAGAGATATCACGATATGATTATTGAACCCATAATTGTTCCGTTTGCGGTTGCCTTGGGCGAGAATTTCATTTTAATTGACGATAATGCCCGTCCACACCGTAGTCGTCTGGTTAATGAAGCGCTAGAAACTCATGCTATTGATAGGATGGGCTGGCCAGCTAGCTCTCCAGACATTAATTGCATCGAACATGTCTGGTCACACACAGAATTTTGAGTGTTCCTAATAAAGTCTTTTTTTCTCTCCAACTTTCCATTTTTTCATTCTTTTCTCAAGTGAACTATCTTATCAACTGAAAATAATCTGATATCTGACTAAATTTATAATCTTGGAGCGAATATTTCAGAAATAAATTTAGAAAAAGTAAGTGATACCTATCAATTGTTGAGCAGTGTATTCAAGGAGGTGATTCCTCATCGAAAAAAAGATAGGATCTTTCATATAAAGAAACTTCATTGGAGCATCCCTTGTTAAGATACAGCCCTTCAGAGGGAGTACATAAAATTTGTATAACAATTTTTTTCACAAGCACCAAAAAAGTTACAATATTGAAATTCACCCATCTTTTTTCGATGAGGAATCACCTCCTTAAATATTTTACACTTATTTAGTTACACCATGTATACTTTCATTATGAACAAGTCATGACGATAAATACATTCTTTCCAAACTATTAAGCTGTAAAGCGATGTCAACTTGACGGTTTACGCTTTGGTGGAAAGTATTCACTTAAATTGATTCACAGACCATATCCTATATCTTGTAACACCCATTCGTCTGCCGTTATATCCTCTTACCGCCTTGTAGTTCAATGATAGTCGTCTCTGAGATATGATATACCACTGAAACCTTAGTCTTATTCTTTTTATAGGTCTTACAACTTGAACAACCTCATGGATGATATAAAGTATTTATACAGAGTTGCTGGACTCGAAGGCTCCGGCATAACTTTCATTTTTACCGATAACGACATTAAAGAAGAAACTTTCTTAGAGAGTCTGAATAACATTCTGAGTTCTGGAGAGATTGCAAATCTATTTCCAAAGGATGAGTTGGACGAGATACAATCTGACCTCATTCCTATCATGAAAAAGATTCAACCGAAACGACCCCCCACAGTTGACAATCTGTATGACTTCTTCATCACGAGGTCTAGATCCAACATCCATGTAGTATTATGCTTTTCACCGGTAAGTTTTCATGAACCTCAGTTACTGCTCAAGTTAATTCTATCAAGAAGGGATTGAATAAGTATCCCTAAAAGGACCTGGAAACCGCATAAAGGGAGTTTTTCAATTAGTGCATCGCTGGACGTTCACTCTATTTATGATAAACCAAAGCAATTAACAATGGTGATGTTCGATCTCTTGTATAATTCATCGAAAAGATATATTTGTTAACCAAAAACAATCTTTCCCAAGAAGATAATTGCCTGAGTGGTCGGGTCATTTGAGGAATGCACCCCAATTTCAGGATCGAAATGTATCAATAGAGTTGTGTCCGATCTCTTTTTACTCATGGAACAGACAGATACATCTGTCGACCATCAGGACATTTGGCCCTTAAGGTCATTTGAAGCATAAGGCTCAATTTCAGGGTTAACAAATATATTGAAGGAACCTTTTTTAACTATTTTATTTGTAAGGAATGTAACACTTTGAACGGGGAACATGTGGTCCCATTATATACTTGAGAATGCGATCTTCCAAGAAGGCTCTTGGAATTCCATGTTGCATATTTTTGCAGTCGCTGAAGCAATCTACTGACAATGGAACCGGTTAACTCCCAAACTAGTCTGTGAAACATATGTTTCACCGTTAAAGGAAGCCACTTCGCTTAAATATATTATTATCAGCTGTTTGTTTTTATGATATTATTATTCGTTGTTGTTTTTTTCAATAGATTTAAATGAAAGGATATCCGCAAGAAGTTTTCGCAGTCGCCTTGTGGTTTGCTTTTTGTGTCAATGTTATTTGTTTGCAGTGACAACGTGATGTCTCCCTGTAATGATTAAATGGTATTCGGATTCTTTTTGAGATAATTTCGTTTTTTTTTTAGGTTGGAGAAAAATTCAGAAGTAGGGCTTTGAAATTTCCCGGTCTCATTTCCGGCTGTACAGTAAATTGGTTTGCTAGATGGCCAACAGATGCCCTGATAGAAGTAGCAAGTCATTTTCTACAAAACTTTGAAATCGTATGTGTGCCGGAAGTCAAGATGGAACTCATTCATTTGATGGGAGAAATACAGGACGGCATTGCTGAAACGTGTATTCTATATTTCGAAAGGTAATCAGTAAATTGTACTCAAGTATTCAAGAATATTCTAAATTCATAAATCTTCATTTCAACTTTTAGTTCAGCAGAGTAATCAGAAGGAAAATTTTTCAATATAATGCAAATTCATCTGTATATTTATCATATATTATATCTGTTCGGTCCTTTTGTTATAGCATGAATTTGAAGCTGAGGCGATCGCTAAATATTTGAATTTCGCGCTAATTTTATAAGTCAACACTAGTGACTTCGCACATGTTATGGATACGCATACGCCTCTAGAACGCGAATTGGAATAGAAGAACTCACGCTATCACGTTTGTTATCGAAATTGTTTATAAAATCACGCTAATTTTGATTTGTTTTTTGGATATATTACACGCTTGGTTTCACCCGCATATTTGGAAATTTCGCATCGCATTTTGATTGTGTTTTCAACACCGCATTTGAACAAAAGTTGGACTAGAAATCCCGCAGCAAGGGGTCCCTGTGAAGAGCTGATAATTGGAGCAGAGCCCTGAAATCATCGTAGTTCACCGCTGTGGTAAGTCATCATTGTTGACCGCATTTCTTTATGTGAATTTTGTTGTTTCATATTATATATTTCGCGTTCGCACCAGCTTCAAACGCAAAAATAAATACAGTCTACTTATCCCTCAAAATTACTGAGCTATCGGACATAACAATATCATTAAATGTTGTAGATTTCGACGAAGAACTTTCGTAACACCGAAAACGTTCATCTCTTTCTTGGATTTCTACAAAGTTCTATACAAGAAAAAGTTTGATGACATTCAGATGTCCGCTCATCGCATGAAAACAGGATTATCAAAACTTGTCGAAGCTCAGGCTAGCGTTGATGAACTCAGAAAGGAACTTGCTGTGAAGGAAATAGAAGTTAACAAGGCATCTGAAGCTGCGGAAGAGGTGATTTCTTTTTTCGAATCAATTAATATATATTTCAACATTTTAATAAGGCTTTGCTTCTATGAGGAACCAGCAGTGAAAACTTCAAATGAAAAACACATCTCCAGATCTAGAGGCTTATTGACACTCAAAGTTTAAGAAGGTGATATTCATATTTCCTTTATTCTAGGTTTTGAACGAAGTATTGTCTGCATCAGAGGTAGCCAACAAGATAAAGGAAGAAGCTTTAGCTGTAAAGGACAAAGCCGAACACTTAGTGAATCTCATAAGTGTCGACCAGAAAGAGGCAGAAGACAAGTTGCTTGCTGCTAAACCAGCCTTGGATGCAGCCGAAGCAGCTCTTCTGGTATTGAAATATTTGAACTTTTTTTAAACGCGAAGATATAGAAGTTTTTTCATGTGGTGAATTCACAGAAGCTTATAGAATAAAGTTAATCGATTTTCATGAACTTTTACGGTGTATATATAAATATTCTTTTGAACTTTTGGCTTGCAATATTTAGTTAGCAAACAATAAAGCATATAGATCAGGGGTTAGTGACGAGGTGTCGTCTTGCAATTCGGCGTATCACATAAAAGCCTAGGGAAAAAACCCCAGTAAAAAAAACCCTGGCTCCCCGCCTAAGTGTGAAAGTACAAAAATAAGCTGAAATATATTTTAGGGACTTCTTTCTTCAAGAGTGGTCTTCTATTGATGGAGACAGAGACTTCTTCAAGTTGCCCACATCGAATCTGGAAATAAAAAGACAAAAGCAGAAAAAAGAACTGAATAACAAAAATACGTATCATATGAAATTTATAACCCATCCCAAGAAAGAATCGGAAACATCATGAATAGCCCTAAAACCATCTTGAAATTTATATATGGGACAACTATTAATGAGATGAGGTATTGTTTCTTCTGCTTCTCCACATTCACAACTTGCGCTTGAAACTGAGTTCCATCTGAATAGCAAGCTATTGGTACGACCATGACCTGTTCTCAAGCGATTAAGAACTGTCCAAATTTTTCTTGGAAGATCAAAACCAGGAATTTTTTCAAAAGGATCAGAAACGAGATACTTATTGAACATTTCGTAAGAGTTCCACTCAGTCTTCCATAATTCTTCATCGCTTATGTTCATATTGAAGAAAGTATTATGCCGTAATGGTTTATGCGACTTCAATCTGGGAATACTATTTTTAAGAATATATAAAATAATTGAGAAAAGAATGATATTTGTTCCAAGAATTCAGTGCTGCAGTCTGTCTGCGAATATGGGAAGGGACAATGTTATACAAAACTGGTAACCAATGAACCGGTGTAGATCTTATGGTGCCAGTAATTATTCTCATGGATGTATTCAATTGTGCAACAATTTTTTGTGTATGTGCACTATTAAACCAAACAGAGCAACAATACTAAGCTGCAGAAAAGACTAGGGCTAGAGATGCTGTGCGAAGAGTGGAAGCATCAGCAGATGATCCAGCTTTATTCCTAGTTTTCTGTTTTAGGCTCAGATCATTTAAATGAGCCGTGTAATTGAGAGATGAATCTAATTTAACTCCTAAGTATTTTGGATAGAAATTATGAATGAGGTGTTTGTCTGAAAAGCAATAGCTAAAAATAATAAAATTTGATAGAAAAACTCACACTTGGAATGAGAATTCGAGAAGAATCTAAAACAAGAAACTGAACCTTTGTATCTCAATTTTCAGACGATAAAATCTGCTGATATAGCGACAGTGAGAAAACTTGGCAAACCTCCCTATTTGATTCTCATCATCATGGATGTAGTCCTGATTTATTTCAAAAGGAAGTTAGACAGAGTCCAGAGGGATACAGTGAATGAAAAAGATTTCATTCTTCCATCCTGGAATGAATCGCTAAAGGTAAAGTACGTGGTATCATAAGTGCAAACATTTCCGAAAATTGTGGTATGATAGATCATTTCAATATACAAAAAACTGAATCAAATTTTCAGATGTTGGCTGATACCAGATTTCTTCAGAAACTTCAAGATTATCCAAAGGATACGATCAACGCTGAGACGATTGATCTCGTGACTCCATACCTGAAACATGAACAGTATACTTATGAAATTGCGAAAAATGTCTGTGGTAATGTTGCTGGGTTGGTATCGTGGACTATCGCAATGGCGGCTTTCTATGAAGTGAATAAAGAAGTTCTGCCGTTGAAGGTTCGTAAACAGTGATAAATATGTAAATACTAGATGAAAACCCAGCTACGCTCGGGTGAAATTTGACTCATAATACACATCTAGGTGCAAAATGTAGATAGATGTTTCTGTAGCCAGAAGAAAACTGGGATGTTTTGACTTGAAGTGGCAGAGTTTTCTTCTGCAAACCGGATGATTAAGAACATCTAGATGTGGTCTTCTATCCTTTTTCGACCGGAATTTGGTTCCGCTTATTAGTGCGCTGCATTTTGCATCCATTGTTTTCGAATGTTCGGTTTCGTTACGTATATTTGAGGTAATTTTATTTTGTTCGAAATCATCTAATTTTTCCATATTATTTCTTGGAAATTATTTTCGTCTGGCGAAGTTGATGAATTTCCTACAAAATAACAAACTTAGGCAGTTACGAAACACCTCCAAACTTTTTCTGTATGCTAGAACATTTTTCTAAGAATAAATTGGTCCAAGCCTATTTTACTAAAATGCACATTTTGTATTCATGACTGATATTCCTCAGGCTAATCTGCAAATCCAACAAGCAAAACTGAATAAAGCTCAAGAAGAGTTGAGCACTGCCATGGCTTTGTTAGCAGCAAAAGAAGAAGAAGTACGACAATGTCAAATACTTTACGAAGAAGCAATGACTCGAAAACAGGTAAAGTTCAGTTTATTGCCTAATATGCTAAAATGCTTCTAAAAAAGATTTCTAGCCGAGAACAGCTATTTTATGTCTGCGCACCCAAAAAAGTAACATACTTTTACATATAGTAATTCACCTTTTTAGGCGGTATTGGACGACGCAATGAAGGTTAAGAACAAGATGGACGCCGCCACAGCTCTAATAAATGGTTTAGCTGGAGAAAGAATCCGTTGGACGTCTCAGCTGCAGCAATTTAAAGCTGAAACAGAGCGTCTTGTAGGCGATACCGTCTTATTAGTTGGTTTCTTGGGATACTCTGGTCCTTTCAATCAAGAATTCAGGAATAACTTAAGCAAAACTTGGTTAGAAACACTCATGAAACGAAAAATACCAGTAACGGCTACGTTGAGCGTTATTGACAGCCTCACGGACAATGCTACTGTGAGTTTATTTCTTGTATCAATTGCAGTTTTTCTGAATAATCATATCACATCACCTCCTTAGTCGCTGAGGTCATTGCAAATCTGAGGGCAACTTTGTCGAATCATATTTTTAATATTTAAAATTATAACAACGCATCCTCTATAATACGAGGGCCGTTCAGAAACTAACCTCCGGTTAATTGAAAAAAATACACCAAGTTAAGTAAAAATATTTTAATATATACATCTTACAACTACATCTTTGCACTATTTTTCGACATAGTCTCCATAACGATTGAGGCACTTATCGTATCTCTTCACAAGCTTTGAAATTCCTTCTGCATAAAAATCACCCGCTTGTGCCTTGAGCCAGCCTGTGACCGCATCTTTGAGCTCTTCGTCGTCATCAAACCGCTGGGACCCGAGCCATTTCTTCATATGCATGAAGAGGTGATAATCGCTTGGCGCCAGATCTGGCAAGAAATAATGCAGAGGCCATTCTTTGAGTTTTGTGGTGGTCGGTAAGAATTTTCGGCACCCATCGTGCACAGAACTTACGGTAACCCAATCTTGCTGTCACTATCTCGTACAAAAGAGTCTTAGAAATCTGTGGAAAATTAGTAGACAACTCCGCCATTGTGAAACGTCGACTTTCACGAACTTTTGCATCAACTGTCTGAACGAGTTCGTCAGTCACCAATGATGGTCTACCACTCCTCTCTTCATCATGAACGTTTTCTCGTCCACTTTTAAATAAACGTACCCATTCACGGACAACTCCTTCACTCATAAATTTTGGTCCGTACACGGCACAAAGCTCACGATGAATAGCTGCTGCAGAGTATCCTTTGGCTGTAAAAAACCTTATAACAGCACGCACCTCACATTTGGCGGGATTTTCTATTGCAGCACACATTTCAAACTGCCACAAAAACTAAACTAGCGCAGGTACGATGTTCACTCGACTACGGCTTGATGCCGACTGACCTGCTGAGCGCGTGAATGCACAGATGGCGCGCTACTCCTCCCCACTACCCGCACTGTGACCAATCGGAGGTTAGTTTCTGAATGGCCCTCGTATTAACACACTATTCAGACTAATTGGATGTTGCAACACTGTTATTTATTACTCCAACAATCTTCATTCAGATGGGAGAATGGAATATTCAGGGATTGCCAACTGATGAGTTATCCATTCAGAATGGTATTATAGTAACAACTGCCTCCAGATACCCTCTACTGATAGATCCACAAAGTCAAGGAAAAGCGTGGATCAAGAATAAAGAAAAGCAGAACAATCTTATCGTCACTTCCTTGAATCATAAATATTTCAGGTAAATTTATAATTTGTCTTTTAATAAATTCTAAGGTAATTAGAAATAAGTCCTATACAGTGTGTCTCGGATGAAATGGGAAATAGAAAACACCTAGTAAATCTCAGAATTCCTCCACGTGTACTTACTAGGAGTTTTACAGTTGATTTACAGGGTGTTTTTCAAACTTGAAACTAAATCCACTGTATCTCCTAAACGGAAACAACGATTCATCAAAAGTTTGAGATGAAAATCACTCCAAGTTTCAGAAACTGCACTTATTATTTGTTCTGCCGGACCGTATCACATAAATTTGTACATTTCTAAAAAGATCGCGAAATCAACCAGTTGAATGGATTTCATGATGAATACTATTCTGCGCGAGCTTTTTAACTCCACCTCGAAATGTGGGAGGGAGTAACATGACATTTCCTTCAGTAAATAAAAAAAATATTTTCGCTGCGAAAAATGAAACAGCACGTTACAACTACTGTTTAATAACTCTACCGATCTGAAATTTTATTCATTGAAGAATACAAAATATATTTTGTTTCATCATTGCACTGTGAAAGCAAAAGAAATTTCATTAAAAATGGAAAACACAAAGAAGTGCATGGAAACCATGTTAGGGGTTTAAGCTATCTATAACTTTCTATTAATGTTTAAACAGTTGAAATAGCCTCATAACATTCGTAGAAATCATATAGAAGATGCGGTAAGTCTTGGCTATCCGATGATAATCGAAGATATTGGTGAGGAACTTGATCCAGTATTGGATGCAGTTTTGGAAAAATCGTATATAAAATCCGGCACATCCTACAAGGTAAAAGTTGGAGACAAAGAAGTGGACGTCAATATGGATTTCAAAGTGTATATGACAACAAAACTCGCTAATCCCTCCTACACACCTGAAATATTCGCCAGAACATCAGTTGTAGATTTCACCGTTACAATTAAAGGTAAGTGCTCTAGTCGGCTACGTATTACCCTCATTATCAAGAATCCTAACTTGATCGCTCCGCTCGCATGTGAAAATGCGATCATTACATTACAAATACATTAGTAATTGATTCAATGGTTCTTTGCTTTTGGACTGAATTTGTTTTTAACGCACGCTTAATGTTAAACGAGGAATGTTTTTTAAGTAAGTACCGTTTTGGAATTAAAAAAAGACGTGTAAAGATATCGCAATAATTTTATTTTTACATGAAACTTGTCACTTGTCACACTTGTCAAACGTGGCACCAGTTTTTGGATACCCTCCTCATAAAATTCTGCCGCCTGACTTGTTAACCACTGTGTCACAAATGTTTTGACTTCGTCTTGCAGACGCTGACCGCCCAGGTGTTTCTTCAAGTGCAGGAACAAATGGTAGTCGCTGGGTGCCAGATCAGGGCTTTTCGTCCACTTTCTGCACCAATTCTTCATTAACGACCGAAGGACGCCCACTCCGTTCTTCATCATGCACATTTGTGCGACCATCTTTAAACGCTCTCACCCATTTCCTTACCATTCCATCACTCATAATGTTTTGTCCTTAAACTTGACAGATCTCACGATGAATATCGATCGGTTTTACGCCTTTAGCACTAAGAAATCGTATAACAGCCCGTACTTCACAATCAGCGGGACTGATCGGAGGCATTTTAAACACTCAGTAAACAAGGTATACAATGAAGAATCAGACTATAATGGCGTCAGTGCGTAGACAAGAGATGTAGGTAACCAGCGGGCATGCGCCGACCGTAGCGCTGCGGCGGCGGAATCACAAAACGGTATTTAATTCAAAAACATGTCTTTTATGTCATCTTGGCGATCCCCAAAAGGTACTTCTTGCAATTTCATGATGACTTCTGCAAACGACATCTACTATTCATGTACAGGGTGAGGCAAATCAAACAGTGCAGTTTTGAAAGGCTATTAAAAAAAAAGTATGCAACTTACAGGAATTAATTTTATTTAAATTTTTTGTTACATCATGCCATTCATTTTATCATGTTCTAAAAATTAAATCAGAAAGATGATGGCCTTCAGCAGCGATGCATTGATGGAGACGATTTCGGAAGTTTTCTGCCGCAATACGACACATTTCGGTCGGTATAGCACCAATTTTCTCCCTCTTTCTTTTAGCTCCTCTAAAGTGTGAGGCTGATGTTTGAAAAACTTTTCCTTAAGGTAGCCCCACAAGAAAAAATCGCAAATCCGATTCAACATTTCTTGTGAGCAATTCAATCGATTTTCATAGTCGAGTGGACTCAACTCCTGGATCATCATAATTTTGTAGGGGTGGAAGAATAAGTCTTCATGCAAAATCCTCCTTACTGAGCGGTTGGAAATGCCCAATGCAATTGAATGTTTCCGGGCAGAACGAGTAGGCGATCGCTCAATAGCTTCTCTCACTCTCGTCAAATATTCCGGTATTCTTGCCGTTTTAGGTCTTCCTGAACCCCCCCAGGTTTTAGTGTAGAACCAGTTGCTTCAAATGTACTCACCCAATTCGCGATTACATTACGGTGAGGGACGGTATCATGACGCGAAAGGTTAAAGTGGACCCGGAAATCTCGCTGAGTTGCGATGAATGATCGACCATTTTCAAAAAACGTACGGACTGCGAAGCCCCGTTGTTCACCAGACCAAACCATGGTAATGACTAATAATGGCATGGCCTGCCCGACAACATGAAACTATCGTGATAGGATTATCCCCACTACACCGGAAGTACCAACCTTTCAAAACTGCACTGTTTATTTGCCCCACCTTGTACAACATAACAAGGCAGTTTTTTCGGAAAACAGAGAGGATAAAAATGAAACTCTTTCAGGTTTAGAAGATCAATTACTGGGAAGGGTGATACTAACAGAAAAAAGGGAATTAGAAACTGAGAGGACTCAACTAATGATCGATGTAACCTCGAACAGAAGAAAAATGTTGGAGTTAGAGCAAAATCTTCTTTACAAGCTTACGACAACCCAAGGGTCACTGCTTGATGATGAAACGGTGATAGGAGTTCTGAACACTACCAAAACAACGTCCTTAGAAGTTCAAGAAAAACTCACGGTTGCAAAAGAAACTGAAATCAAAATAAATTCGGCAAGGGAAGAATTCAGGTTGGTATATGCAGGGTCTTTTGTCAACGATTTGATCGCTATGCAGAAATTAATGATCGTGGAAAGATTTTCTAATCATTCATTTTTGACCTATGTGATGATAGACGAGTAATGATGAAAATCTATAGTACCCTTAAAAATGCTGACAATGTTTGAAAATTTTTCAACTTTTACTAATAAGTGTCAAACTCCGTAAACTAGATTAAATTTGTATTTATCTGTGGCTTGAAGGCTTCATCAAGATACTTCGAACATGGCCTCCAAACTCCAGGCAACACAATTGATGGTACATTTATGGGATTAAACTTGATATTCATAAATGCTACCTCCTTGATTTTTCTTCTTGTAGGCTTCTCTTCTTTAGATGTGATAGATGTAGGTATTTAAAAGGTTTTCAGCCTTGTCGCATTATTTCCAATCAGGTAGGAATCATATTACAGCAAAATAATATTACCAAATATTTGCAGGCCAGTCGCAACCAGGGGAAGCGTCTTATACTTCTTGATTGTAAGCATGGCCATGGTAAACGTCATGTATCAGACATCCCTAGTTCAATTTTTGGAGAGATTCGACATATCCATGCATAGATCAGAGAAAAGTCCCATTACAGCCAAAAGGATAAATTTCATAAATGAATATTTGACATACGAGATATATAAATACAAATCAAGGGGTCTATACGAACGACACAAATATATGTTCGTTTTGTTACTGACCCTAAAAATCGATCTTGAGAGGAGTACCATTACACATGAGGAGTTTCAAAACTTCATTAAAGGTGGTGCTGCCTTGGATTTGAACACGTGTCCTCCGAAACCTGCGAAATGGATAACGGACATGACATGGCTGAACTTGGTGGAACTGTCAAATTTAAGACATTATCAGTATATAGTACAACAAGTGAGTATTCGCTGACGAGAAATGATTGATGATGTAACTCTTATAGAATTATTATTATACAATAACCATCATCGTGTATATTACACTCATCAGCTCATACAATCTTAAATTTGACTACAGACTAAGACTGGTATATGAATTGTTTACAGATTATACAAAATGATAAAGTCTGGAAGAATTGGTTCGACAAAGATGCGCCCGAGGAGGCAGTGTTTCCACTGACGTACAACACTCTCGACACTTTCCGAAAACTTTTGATAGTTCGGTAAGTAGAATATCACTGTTTCAATATTTAAGTAGCGTTTCCACCAACGTGAATGATAATTGTGAATACAAATTTCAAAAATCAATGAAGGTTCTTGCTACACTGGCGGTGTAGCACTTGTGAGTACCAGTACAACAGAAATAAATAGCAACCAATTGTTGTCAAATTCAAATTTCAGCATGTGGAAAAAACTTTGAGGTTTGATTATCTTCAAAAACTCGAATTGAATTTTAAAAGAGAACAATTATTTTTGTCTAATTCATACACAATATGTATTTACAAATTGAATTTCTTCCTCACTTCTCTGAAATACCAAATATATTGACAGATAACTTTCTTTTAAAGTGCATGGTGTCCAGACAGAACAATGGTTCAGAGTAGAAAATACATCGCGAGTTCAATGGGACAGAAATTCGCTGAGCCAGTAATTCTGAACTTCGAAATAATGCATAGTGAATCTAGAGCTCTCACGCCAATGGTGTGCTTCCTCAGTATTGGTTCTGACCCAACACCTTACATTGAACAACTTGCTAAAAAATTAGAAACTGGAATTAAATCCATTTCAATGGGTCAAGGACAAGAGGTTCATGCTCGTAAAATGATGTCTGCAGCCATGGCAGATGTAAGATAATCTTAATGTCCTATTCGTCCAGTTTATCTAATATGTCCTAAATCAATGTTTCAGTTAGATATCTTAAGTTTAACCAATCCAACAAAGAATCAAACTTGCGCACAAAACTTACCGGACACTAAAAACTCGAAAATATTTCTGTAATTGATTAAATTAGTAAAAAAGGTAACTCTATTGCGGATTATTATATACGTTCTGATTCCGAAGACGATGTGTTTGTAATTATTCTCATTTATGCCATGCCTCTTATATTCCTTTATTCTATTAAATCTATTAAAAGTGATCCTAAAAAATTCTGGAATTTTGGGAATTCTAGGAAAAAGGATAACGGTCTACCCAGTGTTATGTGGTACGAGGGTTGCCAATGTAGTACCGAGAGAGAGAGAGAGAGATAGCCGATGCTTTCGAGGGATTTTTTCAATCAGTTTTTAAACCGGACAATGACAACATCTCCTATGACGCCTCTGATAGTCTGTTTCGTGATACTGGTGACACCATTTCTTTCTCGATGATTCGTGTTGACCAGGAGTTGCACGGTATCGAATCTCTAGACATAAATAAGGGTCCTGGACCTGGAACTTTCCCGTTTCGTTTTTAAAGAAATGCAAAGAATTCATTGCTCTCCTACTTCAGATCCTATTCAATAAGTCCTTAAATGATGGTTTTTCCCGAATACCTGGAAGACTGAATACCTGGAAGACTGGGTTCATCATGCCTATTTTTAAACTAGGTTCCAAAGAGGACGTTTCACCACTTTTTCCAGATCGATTACTGTGCTTTTTCACTCAGCATAATCCCCAAATTGTTTGAATCTATCCTTCATGTGTCCCATAAAATTGAAATCGAGAATTTATGAAGGGATCATTCCTGAGCAGCATGGATTTTTATCTTGTTCGGTAACTTCAGGAGTACAGGCGTTGAAACCAATCTTCTGGTTTGCGGATTTTAAAACACTCAGTATGTTCTTCAAGCTTTAGAAGATCACAAGCAGGTCGATGTTATTTACACTGATCTTTTCCCGTCTGGAGGGCACATATTCGAGGACGTTTCTGCGTCATCTCTCAGGACTCTGGGGTTCATAATAAGGAATACTAGGGACTTCAACATCGAGACTCTTCACCATCTTTACATCTCGTTGGTTAGACCAATGTTGGAGTTCTCCTCTGTAGTGTGATCTCCATACTCATCGGTCGACGTTTCCGTCCTAGAGAGGGTCCAAAACAGATTTCTAAAGTATGCCGCTCTTAGAACGGGTACGTTATCAGTTTATACTTTCTCCGCCAGTCGAATGCGGGAACGCCTTGGACTATCCTCCTTGAGGACGAGAAGATTTCATGCGGATGTGATATTCATTGCTAAGCTCTTTCAGAGTCTTCTGTACTCCCCAGACTTGTTGTCACAATTCAACATATATGTTCCACCTCGACCCATCCGAAGGTTTGATTTATTTCGACTCGCCCAATCAAGAACCGTTATTATTGTTTTCATTCCTCGGTTTCGATATTAATGCGAAACGCTAATGTCGTCGACTCATTAGGAGTTGATATATTTCATGTATCTATTTCGAGATTGAGGAGAGAATTGAAGTACCTGAGGCTGTGATATTTAAGATTGATTTTTATTTGTGCTTTATATTGTTTTTCTGTTTCATATTACACATATATTTGTACTTATACTTGCTTTACCTCTACATCTACTCTTTTTCGTGTTATATTACTTAGATTTTATTATTTTGGGTTTTATTTTACATACAAAGGTCATTTGAATATATAAATGAATAAATAAATACTTCGTACTTTGAAATAGCGTTTTTACATCTAAGTGGCATATAGTTCTTGTTAACTCCAATTGGTAGAGTATTATGCCATTGATATTTCGAAAGGACAGTTCGAGTAGGTAGATGGCAGAAAATCTGAAAGTAATATTATGAAAATGCGTCCTAAACCTAGAAAAAAGGTTGCAATTTTCATTTTAGATATTACATAAAATTTTACAATATTCAGGGTTTCTGGGCGCTACTACAAAACTGCCATTTATCACTGGATTATATGAATGAAGTACTTTTGATGTTTTTGGAGCTAGAGAAAGGAATTGGTACAGTGCATCCAGATTTCCGACTTTGGTTTACAACTGAAGAACATGATCAATTTCCTATAAGTTTGTTACAGCTATGTATCAAGTTCACTAACGAAGCACCATCAGGTAATTGCAAGAAAATATATACTCGAACCGGCTTATCTTTCAATAACCTTGTTTAATCTTCCTAGAGTGTCGATTGCTCTTTGGGTATACAGAAACTATTAAATAGTTAGACCTTAGACGCTGCACAACATTAAACGCCGCACTGGGTAAAAAAGCTTTTATTGCGTGTCACTTGAGAAAGTTATGAGAAAAATATATAAATCAAGTACATTTCTGGAGAAAATTAAAGAATCAAAAAACAATGTAAAATTTTTAAACGATTTTTAACGGGCCATAACTTGGGAAATTGCCGTACAAAAATAAATTTCGGATACCTTGTTTAATCAGCTTTATTTGCTTCTTTTATATACCTTGATATATTCTTGCCGACATATCTGTCTTCAAATGGAAAAGGATCATTTTATCTTTGATTTTCGATATTTCAGCAACCAATGATCACACAGAAAGTTAAAGATAGGTTTCAGAAACTTGAGTAAATATCCTTCAACGACTGGGCATTGCTTATTCGAAAAAAAAAATTTCCTTACTCACATAAATTTAAAAATGCAACAAAAGAAGGCTATTAGTGGTTTTTTAGAAGTTCAAGCATTGGATTGAAAATATTGAGGAAACCCGTATTATCAAATGTGCCTTTAGGGTTCCATATGTCCACAAATACTCTACGAAGAGTCAAATTGATCCATCCAGCTATTATTTTATTCAACTGGATCAAATTTTCGAAAAAATTGAAGGATCGCGTTTCTTACTGCTCTGGAAAGCTCATAATCTTCAACAGAATGAAAACAAAATTTTCTGAACCAAAGGAAACAACAGAGATAACAGATTTAAACTCCACTCATCTCTCCACTGAGATCATTGATATCCAATTTCAACATCTTACCATCAATACATATAAATTTCTTGATCTCCAGGTGTAAGAGCTGGCCTTCTGCGAACGTACACTTCAATGAACCAAGATATGCTAGATTACTCAGATGCCTGGCAATATATCCCACTCATATATGCGATTTCGTTTCTACATACTGTAGTTCAAGAAAGAAGAAAATTTGGTCCTTTAGGATGGAACATTCCATATGAATATAATTCCGCTGACTGGTTAGCAAGCTGCATTTTCGTACAGAATCACTTGGATGAAATCGATCCCAAACGAGGGGTGAGCTGGGTAACTTTGAGGTTAGTATTGTGACATCCCAGGATTTTGGTAAAATGTAAAAACATCATTCACAATATAACAACAATAAAAACAATCTATACAGCAACCCTTTGATGTCCTTGAATTCTCCGAAGTCCAGGATTGGTTGTTCAATGATAGGAACATATTCCTATGTGGAAGGTTATTATTATATCATATAGTGAAAGTTCTTTCATTTATTTATTTATAGGATTTCTTCGTGTCAGTTTTGTGTACGTTGTTTAATTATTATTATATGTTTTCTTTTTAACGATGTATGTCTATGTTTCCTTACTGTTATTTTTCTTATATGTTTTCGTACTGCTATTTATTTATCTATATGTTTGTATTACAGGATATTTCTATTTTTTGGGTCTTGGAATTGCGAGCCATTCCTATATTACTGTATGAGATTTCTTAGAATATATATGAATACCGGTCAGGATCCCTAGCATTCATGTGCTATAAGGCATGAGGGCATAAATCTTTTTCTTTCTTTTTTAACAAGAGCTGGCGCTGGAACTCAATTTCCTTCCCCATCTTCCTCCTTCCTTGGCTCATCCAATATTTATAGGTGACGGTCCGCATACCCTGGAACAAATAGCTATTGCATATTCCAGATTATTCAAGTTGTGACCTTAACTTTGAATATTGCATATTCTATATTATAGAAATTGTTAACATAATAGCTATGACTGCTTGTTTTATGCAATCACAATGTTTTGGCGTGTGATAATGATAACTAGCTTAACACTTGTTATCTAGGATGGGAGGATGTTGTTACTCTGGAGTAACACAAATTACTCGAGGTCTACTGCCTCTAGGATGGATCTCCAATAAGTCGCCAGTAAACTAAAGTCACGCATAGGCTCAGAGAGATTGCATTGTGCTTTCATTAGCCTAGAATTATCTCCAAAATTATTACATAGTTGAATATAGCTCTAATCAAATAGATTGATTCTTATAGCTTCATCTTGTAAACTTTCTGCATTATTGTGTTCATCTTGAAGGATTTTTTGTCCCCAAGGCTTTTACCCCTTCATCTTTTAGACTCTTACCATTGTGTTCAATTCACCATCTTCATTTCCCAACTATTTCTCAAAAATCTCAATTACCTCAAATCTGAATTAGTACTCACACATAACGTAGAGTCCTACCCTAGCTAGGCGATCACACTAAATGGTCAAATCTTTATTTTTAGAGTTATTCTGACTCCAGGGTTATAGGTAGCTTTATTCATAACGTTTGTCATACGAAGGCGAATTATTATAGTATCGTCATCAAATTTAATTTTCCCTTCTCGTCTTCATCAAAGCTGTCATTGTTTTGGAGTGTAAACTTATGAAAGTACCCAGAGCAATACTAACAATACATATTTCCTAACTTCAAGGTATATGCTGGGTGAAGTTCACTATGGTGGACGAGTGACAGATGATTATGATAAAAGATTACTGAATACCTTCTGCCGATTCTGGTTCACCGATAATCTGTTTGAGCCAACATTCGAATTCGCTAAGGGTTATAAAATAGTGAGGTTTAAGCAGATTTCAGATTATTTGGCTCATATTGATAACTTCGCTCCCACCGATCCTCCTCAGGTGTATGGCTTGCATCCTAATGCTGATATCACGTAAGTGTCGACATTCCTTCATTACCAAAATTCAGTTAATTTCCGAAGTTGGCATTGAAACTTGACAAAGTCGATTGAATATCAAGATGATTTCAAGAACGTTCAAGCTGGGTTTCATAAATGTTGATCAGTTGTTCAAATAGTTGATTAAGTGATTCTTTGCCTGAAATTCCGCGAATTCGCCCTTCTATTTGATCAATCTGGCATCTACGTTGAAGTATTATGTGAATTATTTGATCAACGATCTTTATGAAACCCACAATCGGTCTACTCAAAGAGTGATATAATCATGGAAGCTCTAGAGTCTCAGAGAGTAGACATTCGACTGTCTCACTCATGAGTTGGTTCTGAGGAAACTCATTAAATATGGAACTCATCTCCAATCTTCATCTCGAAACTAACTTTTTCGTTATCTCTGTAGATATCAAACGAACACGACCAGCGATATGCTGACACAAATGCTGTCGATTCAGCCCAAAGAGTCTGCAGCAGGTGGTGGGGAAACCAGAGAAGCTTCTGTAACCAGACAAGCTATTGATATGCTTAGCAAAATGCCTCCGAATTACGACCAATTCGAAGTGAAAGAAAGAATACGAATAATGGGTCAATATAATCCTTTGAATATATTTTTGAGGCAAGAAATCGATAGGATGCAGAGGGGTGAGTGTAGGGTTCATTTCATAATTTCATCTAAAGTGCGAAGGTTCTGAGACCGTAAAATTTCAGAAATTGAGGATTGATTGATACATTTTTGAAAAAAAAATGTGCAGATCACTTGATATGCAAAAAATTTTATCCGCTCTTTCCAGAAACAAAAAATCAGAAATTGAAAGAAAATGATCATCATTATTAAAAGCAGCCATGAAGAAACACAGAAGCTAATTAAAGCTTGTTAGGTTATTATTTTTATCAGAAATTGAAAGAAAATGATCATCATTATTAAAAGCAGCCATCTAGACCTCATACGTGTTGCGCATGCGGAGTAGAGATAATCTCCCAATCATTCTTAGATGCGTTCTGCTTGTGAAACCCAATCCGGAGAGACTGGAACCCCAACTTTATTAAAACTATTACTTTGCGCCATGAACCAGAACATATACAGTTTGAATTTTAGTAATAATGGAGACTGCTGAGATTGATATAAATAAAAGTATAGATAATAAATGGAATAAATGAATTGTGAAACTTGAACTGAGTAACATTCATACATAGTAGCAGAAAAGTGAAAAGAAAAACATATCCAATAATGTCTAGTTTAATAGACAAGGTATTTACTTAGTTGTGAGTACTTTTTTATAGACAAATTGCAAGCATTTCGCGCCTCAAAAGAGCAATACATTCCCAGACTACCAAGTCAGGGTATCCACGGCTTACTGTAGTGGTGACGAGGTGGGTTATGATATGTAAACAACCGATGAAAATATATCTTACATTATAATGGACATCAGGAATATTTATGTTTTGTTTAGATACCTTTCAGGAGTAATGACAACTATAAAATTCACCAAACGAGTCGTACGAAGAAAATTGGTTTTATTCAAGCAGCTTAAAATACTCTCACTAAACCTCCATGAAATTCGTTCGATCCTGACTTAGAAAATCTAGGAATCACCTACAATAATATTCTATATACACAATAAACTATCCAAAAACATATAAATATAAAAACAAATATCTAAAATTCCTCCAAATAACTTTCGTGGTCCTAATGTTCTCGCTTCGTCAAACTCAGATTATGCAATGGGCTACTCGAGAACCGCAACTCAGTTGATAATCGGTCAGGAGGCTCCACAAGAACTCAAACTACCTACACTAATTTCTTCCACTAATACACTTTTAAATGTTATACCTTCGGTTTTGCTACTGGTTCCTTTTTAAAAATTAATGACCCTGTATCGCTATTTTCAATATACCACCATTCAATATTTTTCAGTTATTGGTAATGTACGCACTACTCTGAAAGATTTACTTTTGGCCATAGAAGGTACAATCATAATGAACGAATCACTGCAAGATGCTCTGGACAATATCTATGATGCTTTGGTGCCAGCAGTATGGATGAGAGGTTCCTGGGCTGCGAGGACACTTGGCTTTTGGTTTACAGAATTGCTCGATAGAGATGTACAATTCAGAACGTGGTGTTTCAAAGGACGACCTCCTTGCTTTTGGATGGCTGGATTCTTCAACCCACAGGGTAAAACGGGAGAAATCGTAGTAGTTAACAGTTCATAGAGCGTACATGAGGTTTCCGTTTTATATTTGGGAATTCACATCCCAAGTAACTCAGGTTTTCCTCAGATACTCTGTTCAGACAGTTCTCTCAAAACAAATTAGCGGATCATGTAAATAGCGGATAGCTCTGATAGCAAATGACTTTATTGTATCTTTCAAATCTTTCTATAAGGGGACTTGATAGACCTTGAAGTCCCAGTAAACTATATCCTCCCTCTATCTTGAAAGTATATTGAAAAGGTATTCTATACGCGTCAAAAAATGCTCGTACAGGAAACCAAAGGAGATTAACATTTGATCCTGTTTAATTCATCGAATTTCAGAATATCAACAGCCTCTTAGAGATCCATATTGAATTCAAATTGAAATGTTTCAGGTTTCCTAACAGCTATGAAACAAGAAGTAGCTAGAGCACATAAGGGATGGGCACTGGACCAAGTGTACATGTTAAATGAAGTTCTTAAAATTTCGAAAGAAGAAACGATATCTCCACCTGCAGTAAGTTTTTATGTCTATAAACCTTTCTCCACTTTAAGGTGAGCAACGCTCTGACTAATTAAGTTTGAGTTACGGGGTATGTCCAAAACATATGCGACATGTTCTCATCTGCTTATGGATGCAGTCATTTTATTGAATACAGTAGCGTTAAAAGTAATTAATTTCCACAATTCTCAGACAAATTTGAATCGGTTATGTTATAGCCAGTGTTGCCAGAAATGGGGAATTTTCTTCAATATTCAGAAAAGTAAGCCTCAAAAAAAGATAATGAAGCAAGAATAATTAACGAAAACCGCTGAATTTTACAGTTTTTTTAAGTAATGCTATTTAATTTCGTATGAGTCCAGATATTTTTCGGGTGAATAAGATCTGAACTATTCGCATTTAGAGAAAGTTGAAAAATTCAAATTTCCGGTTTCCGCATTATGACATAAAACAGAGTAACCAAAGACTTTATTGACCAAGGTTGAAATGTCTTACTTTCATGTTCTGCCTACTAAGAAGTGATTTTAATACCGGCGCTCTCCATATATTCATATCGGCCACTAAAATTGTTAAATGAGGTTATACTGAAAATAACTCACATAAAATATGTGGCAACACTGATTAATTCATAGAATTGTAATGTACAAGACCAATTATCTGTGGTGTTTTCTTTATAAAAGTGTTTACATTACATGTACGGCTGAATAAGAATACTACAAAGCCACCTGCAAAACACTTTAGATAGATAAAAGCAAATATAAAAAAATTACTAACGAAATATAGGTACTTCATTCCATTGTCAGGAATTATTGATGTAAAGGTGTATTATTTTCGATTTTCCATTCACATGTCATTGCCTAACTGGTTAGTTGTGTAGCTGCCTCTGTAATAGTTTTTTTTTCCAGGAGGGTGTCTACGTTTATGGTCTGTTTTTAGATGGCGCTGGATGGGATAGACGTAATTCTAAACTGTGTGAATCCACCAATAAAGTATTATATGCCATTCTACCAGTGATATTCATTAACGCCATATATCAAACATCCCAAACTGGACCTAATTTATATGTGGTTCGTATATAGTGTCATCTTCTTTCTTATTAAATTACAATTATTTGAATTGTCTTGACGCCCTGTAGTATGGGGAGACAATGATTTATACTTCAACTGTAATGAAATTGAGGGAAAATTGTTTGTTGATTAAAAAGAGACAGTTTCAATTTCAATTTCCAAAAACTTTCGAGAAAGTAATTTTATTAAAATGAACCTCATAGCAATTACACAGCCTTAGATATCTTTGCCAAAACCTATAAACGATAGAGGGTTTTCAAAACTTTTTGTGTTTCAGTGCCCTGTTTACAAAAAAGCAAAAAGAACGGATTTGAATTACATCACTCCACTAAATTTAGTGACTACTAAAAATCCTGATCATTGGATTCTGAGGGGAGTTGCCCTTCTCTGTGATATACAATAAAACATTATCGTCCATTGGCATGTAAGAAAAATATATGTTATTTTATATTGTGCTTTTCTGTGTTTATTTTAATGA
Source organism: Micraspis discolor (assembly GCA_030674115.1). Classification (NCBI taxonomy): domain Eukaryota; kingdom Metazoa; phylum Arthropoda; class Insecta; order Coleoptera; family Coccinellidae; genus Micraspis; species Micraspis discolor. The sequence goes on along the minus strand of JARTUT010000874.1, from coordinate 2,649,370 downwards.
TTTGGGAATATAAAAGAAATAATTCAAGTTCATGTGGTCATAAATTAAAATTAAATTGCTTGGCTTGATTATTTCAATAATAAATTAACAGAAATGTTAGATTATTCTGAATTATATTGATACTGAGTTTTTAGATTTCAAATTGCTTTCAACTAATTCAAAATTGCCATCCAATTTTTCCAAGCCTCCTCCCACATTCGCGAGAGTTCAGGACGCATGCGCGTAGCTCCTAAATAGTATTACTTTAACTTTTAATTTTATTATTATTCTACAACGAGCGTGTTCTATTACTTATACTTCTATGCAATCAAATCCCATAAATGGAAACGTCAAAATCAATTTAGAATAAATATAAAATATATCGAATTCAAATAATTCTATGAATTTATGTATCTATGATCGTGGTATAGACGCATTTAGCATCCAAGCACATAAAATAGAAAAAGAAGAAAATACAAAACATTCTGTGCATATTCTTGAAGAGTGGTATACAAATGAGGTTATTTTGTATTTCTGATCATACAATAAGTGAACGTTTTAGTGTTGGTGTACCGAATTTCAACAAGATAAAATTTATTTTATTGACTTCAACCGTAGATTCTTCAAAAACAATAAATTATGGCATCCGTGCATTATTCTCATGTGGACCTCAAGAGATTTGAAGAGCCTCAAATTCTTATTGTGGAACCTTTTTATGGAGGTTCTCATAAGGACTTGATAGATAATATCGTAAGAAATGCATCCGTTACAGTTGTCACTTTGCCTGCAAAAAGTGGCATTGGCGTTCAAGATGTGGGGCAATATGCTTGATGAATTTAATTCCTGAATTGACCACTGAAAAAGTTCTATTCTGCAGTTCAGTTCTGAATTTAGCAGAATTAATGGGATTAAGGCCAGACCTTATCAAGTTGAAGAAAGTTATATATTTTCATGAGAACCAACTAATTTATCCTGTGCAAGAAATCAAGGATAGGGATATACAATATTCCTATAACCAAATAACCTCATGTTTAGCAGCAGATGTCATTTTATTCAATTCATGCTTCAATAGGGACACTTTCCTATCAAATATTAAAAAAATCATCAAGTTGATTCCTGACTACAAGCCAAAAAATTTAAAAATGGATATCGAAAGAAAATCTAGAGTTTTATATTTTCCAGTGAACTTTCCTCTTTTAGATTCAAAGGTCATATCAAGAGATAACACTGACATTTTAAACATACTATGGCCTCACAGATGGGAGTTTGATAAATGCCCTGAAGATTTTTTCAACACGCTCATAAGATTGAAATCAGAAAATATGAAATTCAGAGTTTTCATATTAGGAGAATGTTACCATGAGATACCTGAGATAATGATACAAGCAAAACAAATTTTAAAAGAAGAAATTGTTCACTGGGGATATCTTCCTTCCAAAACAATGTATTTTGAAACCCTTCAAAAATGCGATATTGTAGTGTCTACATCGAAGCATGAATTTTTTGGAGTGGCAATGATAGAAGCTGCATATTGCGGTTGCCTTCCTTTAGCTCCGAACAATCTAGTCTACCCAGAAATATACCCTACTAACTGCCTTTTTTCTAATGTGAATGATTTGTATAAAAAATTGAGAAATTATTGTTTACATCCAGAACTAGCGAGAAATGATAGAAAAAATTTAGATATCAATTTCGAGAGGTATTCTTCTGAGAAATTGATACCTGAATTGTTACAAATTATAGGTGTGGAATGATGATTCACTAACTGAGAAATTTATTGTTTCAACCAGGTAAGATATGTTGAGTTATGGTAAATGCTCTTCCCAAAATTTGAAGGGAAACAGCTCCAACTCTGGGAACGGGAGAATTCACATCACATTATTGTTTTGATTAATATATCTCAGGGTCTGTCATGCTTGGTGAACCTATAAATTGCATTACAGCCTTATAATATAGATAGAACAGAAAGGACAATCACAAATTACCTCCATCAATAGGCTTGTATGTTGCATGAAGTATTAGATGGTTCAAAGGAGTATCATGAGCATTTAACCACATGATTCCTTCAAATATAATTGTGGTGAAACAGTTATTGTGAGGAAAATTAATTGTTTCTATTCCCTCTAGGTTCGCTACTTCGAAAACTAGAAGTGTTTGTTATGTGTTATGTAAGCGTGTACCAAGTGATAAAGTAAGTTTATATTTTTTTTACCAATATTTGTTAAAATTTTATTGTTGTAACAAATGAGAAATATGTATACTTATCTCATTTTATTGAAAATACAGTAAATATATAAATATACTGCTATAAATTATGTGTTCCTTTATTACATCCTCTTATCATTCTTTCAATTGAATGATTTTGTGAAACAACTTCAAGCAAAGACATGTCCTAATTCATTTGCATTTTTAATGCAAAAATAATTTTTCAACCTATAATAATCTATAATGTCGGTCATATTGACCTAATCCAGTTCAGCAGGTTGTTCTGTTCGATATATTTTCTGAGATTACAGCACATATGCATACATGCACACTCAACTTAGGGACATAATTCTACTCTCCTGCAACTGAATTTTAATTAGGGAAATACTCCTGAAAAACAAATAATTTTCCTTTCCCCCGACTAGAAAAATACTTTCAGAAAACTTAAAATATTCATTTTTCTCTCCCGAAAAATTTTATTCAATATTCTATTTGGATAATTGATCTGTAATCTTTTGGTAATTTATTATATGACAAATTACTAAATTATGAAATACTCCTACGGTAATAATAAGCCAATGCTTTCAGGTAGTACGAAGATACAGATGATTTCAGACTTCCAATCGTCGATAGAAATTAAGCTGATGCAAAGATTAAAGTCTTACAATCAAGTAACATAATCTAAGATTAGAAAAATAAAATTGTATTGGAAGAAATATGAATTGAAGGAAATTTCGTCAGTGTTGTGAAAGAAAAAATTTAACCGGCATCATACAAATATTGATTAAAAAGGTTGTTGAGTTGGTCCAACACACTCTGAAAGGTCTTTAAAAATTCGTATAAATAATGTGCAATTAAATCAACCACAATGTATATATATAAACAGCAAAAGTAATTTTGCGTTTTTGTTATTTCAATCTTCTCTTGTATGTTTCCTTGTTGATTGAGTTTTATTTTTCTAGATCCTATATCCTGCATGAACTCAACACTTGCTTAAAATGCTTTTTATATAAAAACTACATATGGGTGCAAGTGACCCTAGGAAAAAATTTCTTGCTATTTTTAGAATCAGATCGTTGAAAATTGAAATTTTTTATTTACAAGGTATTCTTTATAATCATAATTATAAAAAAATCATTTTATATGAATATTGATATGAAATCTTAAATACTGCTGAAAGTGGGACCAAGGATTCTTTACCCATTGTCCTGCTTTGCTTTTAAATTGACCAGTTGACATCAATTCTTCCTTGTTTATTTGATCAAATTCCAAAGAAGCATCCGGGAATGGAATACAATATTGGAATTTCATATTTGCCATTTCTTTAACTTAGTTTCATTGAACATCTCTGCCAAATTATACCTATTTTAATAATTCGGAATTTCAACATTTGCTGAGTTATACCCTTTCAACTTTTTCACCGTTTGTCATAGATATTTTCTTTTATTTGTGAATTCTACATTCGATTTCTTTCTTATAATAATTTGCCATAATCTATTTTAACCTGGAGGTCGGGCTAGTTCTGTCTTTTAACTTCAAATTAATCTCTTATGCCTAGTGTTTCTGCAACTCACTGATCTTGTTTGTTTCACTTTTAAATTTCCTTGTTTCTTTAAACATCTGGTAAATTTTTATTTCAAGTTGCCTGTCACCTGCTTCAAATGTTATTTCTGTTGCCACAAGCACGTCATGACGCCAGAAGGAGAGCTCAGAATGCAAGTTTGACTTAACAGCAAAAATAGAATGGTTCAATGTAAGAATTTAGAACTGAAAAAAAGACTAACAACAATGAACATTGTGTGATAGCCTAAAGATTGTCAGGAATAAAATTTTATCTTTTACAGTTTTTGCAAATCCTGGATCTTGAGTCTTTTACTATGACCTGAAGCTTGTTGGAATAACAAGTCCTAATATCTTATAAACACCAGCTTTCACGTTGATGTAGATGATGAATTTCGGTAATTCCTAATTTTTAAGAGAATTGTGAAGATCTGTTGTGAGATTTAGATCCTCATATCCTTGATGTTAATATGTTACCTTATTGAAGGTAATTAAGGTCTGTGCATGAAGGTAACTTCCACAAATTTCATCTCATGATGACATTTAGATCAATCTGTGGTCATAGTTGATATACTTGTTTTTATTTGGGTAAATTTTTTTGATCAATGTTGATTTATGCTCTTTGGATATCCGAATATTCAACTCACCAAGTCACGATAACGACTAGTGAAGGCATGTTTAAAAAAATATCGAACTATCTGATGCATAAAAGAGTTTGAAATCAACATGCACATATTTGCATCGAAGCGAAGCTTTAATAATAGAAAATTAATACACAATGCATGAAAAGGTATGGATATTCATGAAATATGGAATTCTTTGGTCGTCGATTATTCAGTCGTCTTTAACATTCAAAGCCATAACAGTGAAGTTGACATCTTCAGCATCTCTAGCTATAAAATCTCTGCACACCTTAGCTGCATCCTAAAAAAATAATACTCAGCCAAATTCTCTTGAATAATTACGTTATTTACATTGACGAATGTATCCATCGTTGTTTTTCCATGATTTATAGGAAATTCTTTTCTACCATCAAGTTCATACAGGTATCCACCTTTTTCGACAAATGCCACAAAATGATGATTCACCTTTTGATCAGGATTCAGCTGCGGTTGAGTAATAAATAACAGGTTAGACAATGTTAGTTTTTCAAGAAACTTCTGACATTTAAAAGTTAAACAATAAAGGTTTTATCAATTGTAAAAAATTTTGGCGGTTCTAGAATGGTGTAATTAAGTTTTTTTGAATAATGATCTATCATTTTCCTGAAGTTTTTATTATGTGAGCGCGTCATAGTATAAAGATGTTGAAGTGGTTTTCCATTCGTACATTATACAGGGTGTTCGGCACATGGACCGTCAAATTTTTTTGGGGCGTTGGTAGGGTCATTTGCTACCTTTTCAGTCTTGGAACCTGGGTCCTTAGTATTACGGTTACGGAGGTATGATTTTTTTATTAGGTTTTTCAAAATGTACCCTTGAAGCCCCATAACTTTTTTTGCGTGTGCTTTTACATGCATTTTTTTATTGTATTAAGTCTACATGAGTGTGTGTTTAAAAAAAGCGTATTTATTGCTTACAGATAACACCACAAAATTAACACGTGGGCCTTTTATTAAAAAAAAAAATTATGTAAGTATGAAAACATCTCCACTCCTATTGAAATTCAAAAAAAGTTACAGCTATTACAAACGTAGTTTTATTTTAAAATGTTCTTTGGTTTATAACGTTGCTAACCATATGTTATTTACGTAAGTCAATAAAAAAATAATACTGCAAATAAGGTTTTAGTCAGAAGAGTGAAGAAAGTCGCACCTAAATAAAAGTACGGATTTCGACACAACACAGCGAGCAAGGAAATTTTACCTGCCCGTTTTAGACGCGTGTGAATTATTATAACTATTTCTGTCCTTAGGTTGGATTGGGTTAGTCGCCGCTGACTTGACCCTACCGTCATTCGAGATTTAACTGTCTCTGCTGTTGGAAGTGTCTGTGCCGCGTTGTTCAGTTTTTTAAATTTGTATTTTTTTGTTACTTTTATCGACTTTTTGCAACTGTTGTTTTAATTTTGGTTGTTGATATGCCTAATTTCACCAACGCTGAGTATGCTGATATGGTGATGGCATATGGCCATATGCGTTGGTGAAATTAGGCATGATGTTTTCCTGACAAATATATATTTTATCGTTGTGCTTGGAACAAACAAAACTACTGCCAGAGGTGGATTAGTAAAGTAACAAAATATTCCTGCAGTAAAAAAGCAGGTGTGAGGGATAATGAAAGCCTTGTTAGAAAGAACACTATAGGCAACGAGTACTTTTCGGCTCAGAATTTTTTATATTCTGCGGAAATTATAATAGAGGATTTTTGGTATAATATGTTCTTCAGTATGATGATATTCTTGAAATGATTAAGAAGGATCTCATTCTGTTATACTAAATATTTCTCAATACTCACCTCCGTCTGACCTTCCAGCGCTAATTCCTGATGAGCATTGATCATATCCAAAACAGAAGGATTATTTGGTAGATCCAGCAATAATTTTCCCCTCTCCTCTGGTGAGAGATCTTTCGAATCATCCAGAATTTTCTTGAAAATTCCATCTTTGAGGCCAATTCTGAGAACAATTTTTAGAGTAAATTTTAATTGATGGACATTTGCAAATGCACTGTTTGCTTTGATGAACCAACCTATTGTTGATCAACAATAGTTGTTTTCAATGAATGAAAAACTAAATAAATGCCAAATTTCTAGATCTGCCAATTGTCTGTTACAAAATATTTGTCCTATGTGTTTTTGATAAATTATATAAATGATATGTTACCCTCGTTCTTATAACTGCAGTGACTAATTCATTTCTATGTTGGAATCAATCATGGAATGAGGAAACAGCTCAAGCAGCAATTACCATCAGCAAAAAATGCATTGCACAACCAGAGTCAAGCTAATTTTTTATAACTATTGTGGTTCAAGTTCACAAATTTAAAAACCAATATTACATACCGTTCCGCATTATTGGCAATAGAATGTATAAGAGCAATGGTACCACACGCATTTGAAACATACTGCTTCATATAATAGAGATCAGGCACTACCACTTGTTCCTGCTGTTCAAGTTCAGTTTTCTGCTGAGCTGCATGTTCATAAAACTAAAACCAAAGTTCAATCATACTGATATGCTAATAAATGACACTTCTTCTCACTTTATCACTACATGGAAATAGCAAAATAAATGCAAGGGTCGGTCTTGGAATCCAATCTAAAGAACTCTCTTCTAAACTGAACACATCAGTCAGTTGCCAATTTTCCGAAACTCCAAGTTTATGCATGAACTGAAAGTTTGAGATCATTTATTAAATATTGATAATAAGCACTTCAAAAATTATTGGGAAAGTATCAAAGGAATAGATTCGTTAACCTGCATAGCCTAAATCATTGTACCCTCTAGGTACTTTACAACTTGGGCACGCCAACTACTAATAATTTAATATGGATTTTTTTCTCAGTCAACATTGGATCCTGTTCCATTCATGTTATAATGAAATTTTTAAAACAAGAAAAATAAGAGTCTTCTAAAAGTGACAAATAAGGGAGCTCTATACATGTGCCAGCCCGGTGCAGGGAAAATACTGTTTTTTAAGGAAACTGCATGGAAAGATTTTCTGAAATCCATTCTTTACATTATACACAGTGGATTTAATTTTCATGGAAACAATTATTACTCATCATATTCTTACCAAACAGAATAATCGATAGAACTAATATCTATCTCATTCGAACATCCAATTTTTGAACCTCGTTTTGAACTCACCTTTGTCATCACCTGAAACGAAAAAAGAATAGTTTGTAAGGAAAGGATTAAGATAAAGGTCTCAAAGTTATATTACTTACTTGCAAAAAAAGAAAAAAAATATTACATTGAAAGCAAAATTTTATTACGAAATTATTGATTTGATCTTGTAGAATTAAAGGATACCACAAGAAATACTTACCTCAGGATTAGATTCCAACGGAAAGAGAGACATTCTGAAATATTCTTAGGTAAATTAAATCGGCAATCTCAAATAACAAATCCTGCTTTCAAATATCGAATTTGTAATTTTCAATTTTAATTTTGAGGATCATAAATAAATCCGATTCTGTTCTATGGATTTCACAGATGAGAGAGTCAGGCGTATTTTAACAGAGCTTCCATCAAAAATCAAGACAAAAGCGATTTTGTGTGATTTTGTGATGTATAGAGGGTAGTCAATAATTTTGTGTTTGCCTGGAACGAGAGTAACTATTTCAGTTGTGAGAACCTTAAGTATCTTATGACATCCAATGTGAAATTTGGCAAAATGTTTTTCGAAATTTGCGTGAGGTGTGGATAAAAGGAAACCATTATTTTTATAACCTTTTTATTCTTGTTCTCAAAAACTGTCAAAAGTGACCTCCAGTGCTCTTGGTGAATAATTATAGCAATCATTACCATATTCTAGATGTGGTCTGATAATTCCCTAATAAAGTGTCAGTAGAACTGAGGGATCGTCCCCCTTAATGTTTTGCAGAAGGCCTTCATGATATTGACACATACACATATGTCTTCCCACATATGATATCTTTATGCTTTCGCCAATTAAGCTTATGATTGAGGGTGATTTCAAAATATTTAACTTCCTTTACCCATGGAATTTCATTTCCCTCTAGCTTTAATTTAGGGGATCCTTGGTAATTTTACGTTTGCCAAAAATTATTGTCTAAGTTTTAATGGCTGTTGGCTGATCCCATTCAATAGTTCTTCCATATCAGCCTCAGACATTATCAGGAACAGACTCTTTTAAATTTCTATACATGTGGAAGGCGATTTAAATATTCGATTACCTTTATTAGATTCGACAAGGTATCAATTCCTTTCGGCATCCGGTTCTCGTCAGATCATCCATATCAGAGATTGTCTCTGATCCATATGCTTATACGCAAATCTTAGGCTATGCTTATACCCAAAGGGAGAATCATAATCATACTCCTGAACCATTAGGCTACGGGAACTTGATCATTACCGTTGATAGATTTAAATAAAAAAAAATGAGAAGACCTTAGTTGTTTCTTATCTCAACAATTTTCCTTAATGAAATAAAAACAATGGAAGTGACGAAGGTGAAAACAGAATGATCCACATAGCATGTTTGCCACACGCATTTGCATGTGCATTTACACATAACAGTTGCCATACTGATGAGTTCGATGTGGCTCAAGTATAATCATAATAATGCTTCTTTTCAAACACTTACTTTGATCGTCAGTTCTGCTTTCAGAGTATTTATTTATATTTGAATTGTTTTGAAAGCTGAAAATCGGTAAGAACAGAAATATTTCTCCAAGATACGCACGCTAAAATTCACTTTTTCATATAACACATGTATATGTCAAAAACATAGATGTATTCGCAGAATTGAAAAATAACCTCAAAAAAGTGTTTTTTTGAAAATGAAGAATATTTAGGATAAGTAACTTATTTACGTTTATTAGAGCCTATATAACTCAAAGAAGTAGTACGTCTTTGGGAGCACTTCGGAAATATTTTATATAATTATGATTCGAGCTGTTCTCATTGATTTAAGTGGAACTTTACATATAGAAAACCAAGCTATTCCTGGAGCAGTCGACGCTCTGAACAAGTTAATATCTCTTGAGTGCCCAGTTCAACACAAGGTTCAATTTCCTATTGCTTTGTAGATTACTTGCAACTGGGCTTAAAGTTAAATTTGTTACAAATACAACGAAAGAAAGTAAACGTTTTCTTCATAATCGGCTTACGAACATTGGCTTTAACATAATTAAAGATGACATCTTTAGTTCACTAGCTGCTGCTCAAAATTTGTTAGAACGAAGGAAATGGAAATCATTACTACTATTGTCGCCAGAAGCTTCAGAAGATTTCCAACATTTAGGATGTGAGAAAGATGAGAATCCAAATGCTGTAGTTATTGGTTTAGCTCCTAATCAATTTCATTATGAACGATTGAATGATGCCTTCAGGTAAATTTATGAACTATAATATCAAATATATTGAACCAATTCAACTACAATTGCATGAGGTAATCTGAAGGAATGTATATTTTTTTTCATGAAACTGAAGACTTTAATTACTATAGTTAGGATGATTAGATGAAACTCCAATATAATAATAAGATTTTCTTGCTTCTGCCACTACAGATGTGTGTGGCCTAGAGCTTTCCAGCAATATTTCACATAAGGTAATGTGAGAAGTTCTTTCTTAAGCACATACGGTAATTAATAGTCATATTATAACCCTTCAAGAACCAACTCAGAATGTGTGAAATTTAAAAAACAACTGTTTCCCCTAATCCTGCCCCGAGAAATAGCAGGAAGTACAATACAAAGCGGAAAATTTTTCTCTCGGGGCCCATATTGTTATCACGTTTGTGACTCTTCAAGAAATTCCCCCTCATTCTAAGGCAGAAGACTCGTGAAACCAATGGTTTTTTTTTACTATACCTTTTACAGATGTTTGCAGAATGGATCTAAGTTGATTGCTATCCATGCAGGAAAATATTATAAAAGAGAGGATGGATTAGCACTAGGGCCAGGCTGTTTTGTGAAAGGGTTAGAATATTCTGCTCAATGTGAAGCGGAAGTAGTGGGGAAGCCAACAAAGGAATTTTTTATGGCAGCCTTAGATGAGATTTCACCAAATGAAGCAATAATGATCGGGGATGTGAGTGAAAAAGAATCTTAAGATCACTAAAAGATTTGTTATTTATTTTAATCATATTTTCACAAAATTCTTTGTAGGATGTTACAGATGATATACATGGTGCTCAAGTTGTAGGAATTAGAGGATATTTGGTTCAAACAGGGAAATATAAAAATGGAGACGAACATAATATAAATCCCAAACCAAACAGAGTATTTCCAAGTATTGTTGAAGCGATAGATTCTATTTTGGATGATTTGAAGCAGAGTTATTCCAATTAACTTTTGGTTCTATAAATATTACACTATTATGTTAATAATAATGAAATGCTTTACGAATCACTGAAATTTTTTGATGTATGTATAAAATCATGAAACAGATTATCCAACGGAAAAATGGACACAAGGTGTGGTAAAAGTCCATTATTTTTTTAATAGTTGACTGTCATCATCTAGTTATAATTGATCAATAAATTGTTAGGAAAAAAGAATCGGCATAATATTTTTATCTTTAGCAAAGCTCAAATTTTCCAAATTTGCTTGCAAGTCAAACAAGAGGATAAATTAAGGAGATGAAAAAATCCTCCAAAATGACAAACATATGCAATTTATTTCCTCTACCTTTCAAGTGAGAAAACTTCAAGAATAATTGAGGTGTTTCCAAAAATATTAAATAAATGGTATGAATCAAATTAAATATTTATTATAAACAGAGAAAGAAATCACTTTAGTATCTTATAACTTATTTTTTAGCGAATGAAATTTTCATTGCATGGGTTGGTGTAATCTTGAAACCTTGTAGAGCATCTTTGGCAGCACCTGATTGAAGTTCATTTTCAAATTCCACAAAAGCTATGTCATGCCTGTTTGGAACCAAGCGCACCTCTTTAAATCCAGGAAACCTGAAAATAAGATATAGATTTATAATTTTTTTTTAATGAGAAAAAAGAATTTTTTAGTGAAACGGAATTTATGCTATGAAAAATTGAGACTGACCATTATCCAATAATAAAACATTGTGAACCTGAGATCCATTAATTTATCGTAAGATGATAAGATTATTTTTAGTTAACTGCTAGGAGTTTCAATCCAATTTTTTATTCTATTCAATCTCATTAAATTTCAATTAATTGAAACAATATACTTACTGAGTAAATAGCATAGACAACATCATTTCACTTGTTTCATCTGGTAAGTTAGTAAGGAAAAGAATTTGGTTGGGAGGTTGTTCAGCATTAGCACCGCCAGGTACTCGGTTGGGGTCTTTGTTCTTCTTTTTCTTCCTAGGAGCATCATCTTCCTTCACAGGAGCTGGCCTCACTTTCTTTGGTCTCTCTTGGAATGTTCCCTTCATTTTGGAGATCAAATCCGAGTCCGTTTTAGAGTACTGTATTCTCTATAACAAAAAATTTAATTCGTGCCTGGTGCAATGCACATAAAGAAGATTTAGTACACAAAATATGAATCTAGAATTCTATTTGTGTTGACTTTTATTCCCATTTCATAGGGATGACTGATCCCAACAATTTCATGGATCAGTAAAGACCTGATCCAGTCCAAATATCAGTTCCAGCTACTAGTCCGAGTTCTAAGTGGGCCGAATGGGTTAGCACCACTTCGGACTGGGACTATTGGATTGGTATTTGGAACTGAAACTGATCTTCGCGATAATATTAACAACGAGGTTCATTTTCCGTAATGGGAATGAGGTTTTTTTTCCTTACCATTGGTTTGTCATAAAATGGGAAGCCCTGCATTGATCTAAGAGCATTTGTTGAACTCTGAATCTCCTTGAAAATAACAAATGCCTGACCACGCATTTTTAAAGTTTTTAATGCTACTATGTCCAAAATTTGTCCAAACTGGGAAAAAATCGCGTAGAGAGATTTTTTCAATTCTTCCTTCTTCACTTTTTCATTAAGATTATTTATATATATTGTATTATTAGGACGTATATCCATTTTTAATCTTCCACCGATACCTAAAATCAAAAATAATCAAAGTAACATTGGCTCTATTACACATATAGAAACATCATCAAGTAGTTGCATAAAAGTAGACAAAAAGAAACATTCAAAATCGTTTATACTGAACCTTAGAGCATAGACTACCTATAGATAGGCAACTCTGGCATGAATTTCGGTCCCGGCTTAGAGAGCTCAACTTATAGCGCCATCTTAAGTTATCTTAGAGTTGATTACAGATTCCATTCGCACAACGTTCCGTCTCGTGGCGCCCTCTAGTGCATTTTATAAGAGTTATCATAGGATTCCACGCAAGCGCAGGTTGAATCCCATATTTTTATTGGAAATGAAAACAAATACATTTAAATGACCATAATTCTTTTAATCTGCTGTATATTGTCACAATTTCAATAAAAAATATCATTTGATCAGAAAATTGTGACAATTTGCAGCAGATTGAAAGAATTATGGTCATTTCAAATATATCTGCCTTTCAAATCAAAGAACATACTAATCTTTAGAGGATGAAAGGAAATAAACAAAAAGAAACTTTAGAAATATATATATAATGCAGTAAATAATCAATTTACAAAAATTTCAATATCGAGGGAAAGAATAAACGAACCAAGAATAATTATGCAACAATTACTCATCAAGTTATGAAAATACATTGAAAGAATAAATTAGAATATTAGTGACAGATACATCAATTTAAGCATGAAATGCATTAGATTTATACTTTTATGACAGAAACAATTTCTAAAAGTCTATTTTCTTACTTTTTCGGATGACATCTTCATTTGGATCATAAGATCTTATTGTTTTTTTCACGATAAAATTTTATAAATAGTTCTGTCATAGAAGTACAGAAATAATATCATGGCAAAATCAATAAACTTATTAACTGAAATTCCTTGAATTTGGCGTTTCAACGGTAAATCTCACATATCCGTTGAAGTATTCTAGGAATCTTCTGATAGACGATTTTTATGAAACCTACTATAAGTGGAATACCCAAAACTATAATCAATGACCATGAGCAGTTCACTTATATATAAATACCTTGTTGCCTCAAAGTTTCTTCAGGAGTTCTGGAGGGTAGACAGAATATGCTTACATAATCTGAAAGATTATTGAAATTACAAAAATGATAATCATCGGGAGTAGAATGAATTACTTGGCAAATTAAGTGTTGGCAGAGCAAATCTTTTCAGTTTTCCATGAGGGTCTATACAATCCATATGAAAATGCTTTTGGCAAATAACGTTTTTGGATGAATGAAGACACGGATTTCCGATTCTTTCCAACCAAACATTTCTAACACCCTCAACTTGTGTAATGAAAAACCTAGAAAGAAAACAGTGTTAGAAACTGTGCCAAATTTTTAATAATCAGAAATTACTACACGAATATGAAATTGCTACAGAAAATATTAATTCACAAAAGTTAATCCAAAACCACTACTTATATGAATGCAACACATACCTTTTGACATTACTATGACTGTAGCAATTGGGAACACAGTAACAATAAACCATTTAAATTAAATTAAATTGAATAAGTTGAAAATGAATAAACCATTTCAATCAACCAGTTCATGCTCATCATAAAATAGTCTCTTACTCTTCATAAAGTCCACCAAGAGTGAGGTCTGATAAAATCCGTTTTTACCGATCACTACTGAGAAGTACTAATTTGCCGATCCGAGCTTCTAAGATAACTACAGATGTCTCTACCGCTCGTCGAAGAAAAACGTGACCAGCTTTGTAGTAGGCGAGTTCCCACCCCCTGCCTTAGAGTAGTGGTAAGTTTAGTGTAAACACCTTAATAAGCAGAAGTCGTTGAAATCTTCAAAATTTACGAGAAACTTCTTATATTATATAAACAAAAATTTTCTTATATAGAAAATTTACTCAGGATTCTTAACTATCAAGAAAAACAAGGGTCAACCAAATTTCCAAGCCGAAAGCTGAATTGAGATAGGTTACTTCTGGCGTTTTCGTCCACAGATCTGAATTCTATTTTTTCTCTTTGCTTGTTATCATTCATACACAGAGTCATCTCTGTTCATACAGGCCTGAAATAGCTGGTTATCATTGAAAATTAGAGCGTCGTTGCCATATCCCTCAAATTCTCTGAAACTTATAAATGCTTTATCTTTGCCGTGGAACGAACACACTGATGGAGAATGTGTAGAAATTTGAATGGTCTCAGTTGAAATAAAAAGGCAGTCTCTCTACTATACATGAGAAACATTTTTGGTTTGAACGTAAATATTGAACGTCTTAAGCCAAAAAGTATAATTCAGTGTAATAGATGCCAAGAATTCGGTCATATAAAAATGAATTCATATGCCGTTTTTGAATGCATGAAATGTGCATAAACCAATCGACATGTAAGTACAAGATGCAAAAGATAACACCAGCAAAATGTGCAAGCTATGCAGGAGAGCACACCTCCGTATACAAAAACTGCCCTACAAGTCTGAAAATTAAAATACAAATAGCCCTTGAAATACCGATATACAGAGTAAAGGCGATAGTTTGAAGGATTGTGGTTATATGTATGGGAAAATGACCATATATGGTCCAATCGGCGTAGCATTTCTTGGCGACAAAAGGGTGACCGTGTGAAGGATTGTGAGCTTTTGTGCCGCCTGAATGTGAAATGCGAACAGTTAAATTATGTTACGTACTTCATACTTGGCCATTAATAGCATTACATCTAAGAATACCTCATGTGTCAATTTTGAGCTAATGTATCATATCTTTTCTTAATTGTGCATCTGAGAGGGTATGGATTATCTGAAGGGAAGCATACCAGATATATCTTTGTTGCACAAATATTTCATGAAATTTAGTAGATATGGCAATGCTCCTCCTATTTCCAACCACAGGCCACAATCAGCTATCTTCAAGCCGATGTCAATACTTTTTTCAAGATAGATGGCAGTTGTGACATCTGTCATCCGTCTGACATTTTTTTGACCGTTAGGTTGATTTCGAATTTAAAAAGAATTGTTTGAGTGAAAACATTTGATGATTGAAAAAGTAATTAAGAAATGGATACCGTAAAATCACCTGAAGGTAAGATCGATGATAATCGTTCCGTTATAATTTTATTTTGGATTGATGGGAACCGGTTAATAAATAAAATTATTTGGTTAATGTGCGTAATAACATTTCGGAGGAAGAAAACATATCGTTTATTCACATGAAATTCTAAGAATTTATATAATAGATATTTTTTTTTAAGGCTTAGATGAGACATTGCCTTCTCATAATGTGAGTGTTGGAGAAGTCAGGTGCAATCTCAGATTGAAATTGAAAAAATTAGAGGATGAGAACGACCAACTACGATATGAATTTCGAATGACAAAAGAAGCTCATCAAGCTGAATTATACAATTACAATGATGAAATTGAACATTGGAAGACAAAATCGGAAATTTCAGAAGCTAAAATCAAACGCCAACTCAAAGAATTTGAAGAAGAGAAAGTTCGTTTGAAGAATGAAAACATTGAAGATACATCTAATTTAAGCGAGAAAATCAATGAACTGGAATTGGAAAATCAGAAATTGAAGACAGAATTGAAGGATTCTAAAAAGAATACTGCACTGGAAAATAGTAATTTTGAGAAAATTCAGATATTGGAGGATAAAATTTCTAATTTAAAGAATGAAGTCAATAATTCCAGTATGGAGATCAAAATACTTGAACATACATGCATGGAGTGGAAAGAGAAATATGAAGTATATATTTTTTAAGTATTTAATATTTACTTGTACCTAATGTTAAGTAGGGAGATAGCTTCACTTATTACTGGTGGCAATAGTCATTTCCATCTTTATGCTATATATATATACCTCATATATATAGGGTGTTTGGTCACATTGCTATGAGTAAACCATGTTGTAAAGGTTTATGGTTCTTACCTGGGTATAAAGTATGACAGTAGAAATATTTTCCTATACTCTTACAGACAAGTGCTACTGGAATCTTCTGGGAGCAGGGATCATTGCACAGAGAATTCCTGCGCTACCAGAAAAAGTCCAGATTTCTGGATGTTGTTAACCTGTTTATTTTTTTGAAACCAAGATAGTATTTTTATCTTGAATATGTGTTTCTAGGCCCTGGTTAAAGAAAACGAAGAATATAAAGAAACACTCGATTTGAAAAGACAAGAAGTGAGGGAGTCGAACACCATTATTTCAGAGCTGAATGATGAGTTAACTGTTTTAAGGCAGGAGTTGAAAGACCTTCAATCTCAACCTAGAGACCCAAATATCCGAGGGAATTCGTTGTTTGCCGAAGTTTATGATAGGTAAATGTTCTAATTGAATGATATTTCTTCTCATTCTAATTTTTGAGATCAATCACCTTCATCCAACTATGGATGTTATTGATATCTTATATTTTCTCAAATTTCATTGTTAAGCTTCTTTCTACCAGACGATGTTTTCATTTTTTCATTTGCTCAAGGGTAAGAATTATAGAAGTTAATGTTAATTATTTACGGTGACTCTTAGCTTATAACTAAACTATAGAAATATGATTGTATATTACAATTTATTGAATTGACATGTCTTTATTTTACAGCCGAAACAAAATCAAGGAACAATATAACAAATTAATTTTGAGATTCAATCGTGTGTATACAGAGAAGGAACGTTTGGAAAATGAAATAGGAATTTTGAGATGCCATAATATAACGATGAGAGATATATTCAACAATGATATGAAAAAATTCAAACCAGGAAATTTGTTTGAAATAGGAGGAGAAAGGTTTGTATGTTGAATAATTCGAGTACTTTTTCCTACATGATGTTTTTTCATGTGATAATTTTACAATGCGTATAAATTTACGATAACGACCTAAGATAACTATACAAGAGTATTAAATTTTTTTTTTGCTATGTGGCACCACTCAGTGTTAACTTTGAAACGATAAGTTTAGTATCGGTTTGGTGATTTAGATTTGAATTTAATTAATAATTTAATAAATGAAAGAGTAATATAAATATCTAGAAAGCCATGATCTTAAATCACCCTTTATCATAAAGAATCTCTGCAAACCCCTAGTTTTATTATTATTGAATTAAATTAAATCAAAATTTTTGTCTGAAAAAATTTTAATTTCATCAAGTTTCGCATGTTCTTTAATTGGGCATAATTGCCATAATTTTGCTCCATAATTATCATTAAATACTCAGCATGCTCTTCCCACTTGTGTGTTTTTAACTAATTCTCTATATTTCTGATCTTATTTTTCGGCTTTAAGCAATTATTGCTTATCATTTTTAGACAGTCTTTCATTTTATTTTCCATTGACATACAATTATCCCAATAACTACCTTCCAGAGACTTGCTGTTTTCATTCCTAGTGCTTGTCATATCTTTGGCATTTTCCTCCATTTTGTTTGGAATATCCTTGGCACTTCCTTCGATTTGTTCGTAAATTCCTTGGGTTTTGTTTCTATCAAACTTTTATTTATCTAATACTTTTCAGAGATTCAATGTGTGCAATGCGATCATTACTTGAAAGTTATAAGGATGAAATAGATAGATTGAAAAGAGAAGAACCACCAGCTGAGAGGGACTATCGATATTACGAAGCAGTTATTCAGCGTCAAAAGTAAGTATTGAAATAATAATTAGTTTATGCTCAACCATGCATATAACAGGTTATGGGCAAGATGACTTGATCACACAATATTTCTATCGGGTGTCCTAAGGTAGGTGGCCTATTAAATTATTATGGATAGTTTCATGCAAAATATTTAAAAAGTATATATATAAAAAGTTGAGTACCTCCAGTTATTCAAATAGCCTAACTTTTAAAATGAAGTAGTTTCTAAGTATTTTGTTGTAATATTCCCTCTATCCAGAATGTTAAATTAATCTTAAAGCTGGGACAAGCACTGAAGAAGGGTAATTCTCGAATCGTTCGCTGTTAACTAAATAAAGTTTTGAAAGATCCCGAAGATGCCAATTTTTTCTATAAGAATTTAATTTTATTAATAAGTGTTTTTAGGAATAAAAATACTTAGCTTTTGGGCGAATGATTGTATTCTGTGTTTCAACTGGTTGAAATCACAAATCATTCCACATCTCATCACAGAGTTCTACGATAGTTTGTTAATTGATCACATATTTTTCAGGAAAGATATTGAAAAACTCAGAGGGTCGCTCAGTGAACATACATTCTCGCATGCACTCAAGGCCAGAGAATTTACTGAAATGTGTTATAATAGGGCCTGTTTGAAATCTAAACTATCGGAACTTGAAACTGAAAAAAGGCATTTAGAATTGAAAATCGAACAACTAGAAAACAAAATATTGGATTTAGAAGAAAACAATTCAAAATCTGGGGATAATAAAGAAAATAAAAGCTGGGAAGAAAACCAAACAAATGTTAAAAAGGAAATTATCAAATGTAAAGGGTTACCTGAAAATCGCAAAAAAATTGTAAAAGATAATTCTGGAAAAACTCTTGAAGAAATTTATGGAGCAACGAAAGTAAGAATAATAACACAGGAAGAAATAGAAGCTTTGAAGAAAAAAGAACTCACATTTTTAAGAAAACCAAAAAATATTAATGAAAAAAAACGTAATGACAAAGAAGAAAATAGAGTTGAAATAAATGACGAAGAGAAAGAATCAGATGTCAAGAAAGAAGACAATTCATCGAATTCGGATACATGTGCTAATAAAGATCAGGAATCAAAAAAAGAAGTACGATTTACATGTGATACAAAAAAAGAAGATGGGCAAAATCGTCGACCTAGGGGCAAAAATAGTTACTATTATGATCCTACAACAAACACTATGGTTAAAAGAAGCTGATGTATTTAGAGTTGATTCATGTATATAAAGGCAATATGATTAGTAAATAATTATTATTATTTCTTCAAGCAGTCTCTGTTAATATTGATTCAGTTGAAATAGGAATTATTTTATTTAATAAATATGTCATTGAAACAAGTATAAAATATTTTAATACATAATTTAGTGAACAAATCATAACACATTACTGTATACATAATATTATCATCTTTCATACACTCACAACTTTTTTTGGTGTATCATCCAAATGTTGGTAAATTCTTTGGCATAGCTAAATTTCTGTAACATAAATTCGATATATAATCACAAAATTCTTGGATTTTTTTACTATATTATATTAAAACAAAACCATGCACAAGCATAGAATGAGATGCAAGTCAAGAATCAGGTAATTTTTTTCTATACATACTCTTAGGCAGTTTGGATTGTCTAATAGTAGACTTCGCTAGTACTTCTTTATTGAATAAAGATATTTCCTCTAATGATTTTGTTGCATAAAAATTCTTTTTCAAAATTGGTATTTCAGTTCTGTATTTACCTAGGTTTTCTACCGAAAATCCTTTATTCAATACGTTCCTTTTACCATCAATAGATTCAACCTCATATTTTACACTTGTTAAAACCTCAGATTTAGGGCGAACTCTTGGATTTTGTCTAGGAATAATTATCTCCAGACTACCTTTTGAATGGTTTCTCATAAAAACTGGACCGGTAACAGAAATTTCTGCACTGGAAAAATCTTTGGATTTCTGGTTTATATTTGCACTTACTGGAATTTTGCTTTGACTCGAGCTTCTACGATTCAATAATTTTTGTTTACTCATACTGAAATCTTCATCAAACTTGAATTTTTTCATGGTTGTTAACTTTACTTTGACGTCGTCAGTAACATTGGTAGTCAATAGTCCTAAGTTTTCAACACTGTCACCTGTCAAGTTTTCAATGTCACTATTTCCTACGTCAACTGACAAATCTAATGAATTCAAATGTCCATACAACTGAGCGGCACTATCGCCAAGAACATCTAGAACTAATTTGTCTTTGAATGAATCGAATGTCTTAGAGTCAAAAGTTTCATCGGTGAAAACAGGAGGTGGTATATCTTTAATAGGCAAATTGATTCCTGCATCTGTGTAAAAATGTTGTTCAAGGAAAGTGAATCTGCTAAAAAAATTAAGCTCAGAAGAATGATTAGCAAATATATTAAGCAAATTTACCTCTGTGAAGGGAACGTCAAAGAATTTTTATATGCTTTACTACCACCACCATCAGGAACTGGCCGCTTGGTTGCAAATGGTAAACCTATAAGAAATGATTATGATAACAATAATAATAAATGGAATTTTGTGGGGGTACAAAATTAGGAGTAATAATTTTCACCCGCTTAATGGAGAGAAGCGCACTTCCTGAGTCGCTGGTTATACTCTAAGAGTAGATCCAAAAATTATCTTTGGTAGAAAAAATGGCTGCAATATGAATAAAACAAGTTTCTAGTTGTAACAAAGTTATATATTCACAGAGAAAAAGAATTAACAATGTTCGGCACTTGAGAGTTTATATTCACAGAGTTTTTAAATGTCTACAAAATCCAAGGCTTTGAACTTCTTTGCTCAATCTTGGGCACTTCTGGTGAATACTAAATAATAAAGAGATCTGACCTCATTTATCTAATTTGAAGTTCACCACAGCTCTGCTTCAATCGTCGAGGGTAGATTTCTTAGAATAAGGTGCAGGTACTTCAGATGAGATTTTCACTAACAAATTGTGGCTTGGCGATATGCAATTGCTTCACAAATCACAACTTTCTTGTTTTACTTGGGAGAATTGCAGCTGAATAACTCAGATTCACAATAAACTAGGGTAACTAACTGATCCAACTGGAGAAAATGTATATGAGTTTATGTTAATCGACGAGGAACTTTTATAGTTTAGAATGATGTTCACTGGTGAAAAACAAACTTACTCGTAAAGTTAAGTGACCAGTCTGGTGGTCAGACTAGAACTCAACTGAGAGGGTTTTTTGAATAATTGAGAAGGGTCGGACGAATCGAAAGTACCTGCTCAGCTTAGGGATTCCCAAAATTCCGTCCGATAGAAGGCATTCTTGGAAGTAACGTCCGCGGCCCTAAATTCCCAGAATTGTCAACAAATTTATTTCAAGTGAAACTATGTAAGTCATATTATCCACCTGAATTCAAATAGCTGGGCTCAATGCCCATTAATTAATTCCATGCTTTTTCATTTTTGGCGCTATCGTTCACTTGAACAGAGTGCTTGTTTTTTTTTTATTTTGAGGTCTGTCCGACGAATACATTGATACCATTTTTTATTTCAAAATATTCTCAAAGCCTTTCGGTTATACTAGGTGCGAAATGAGTTTTGAAAAAAAACTATGCTGTTTACATGAATATATTTCAAATTTTCCCAAAAGTTTGTAATTTTAGATTTTTGGGCAAAAATGGTATCGATCGTATTAGCTAAAATCTGGTAAATGCTGCCTGGCGGGAGCACGATGACTCCCGAACGGGAATATTTTGAAAAACTGAAATGTGTGGGTTGGTTTGAAGGGTTGAATGTGTCGGCTTGTTTCATTTTTCAGTCAAATTAGCCCTGTATATTCGAAGAAACAAGACAAAAATGTTTTTTACTAATGCGATTTCACAACTACATATTGTAACAAAACCTAATATGAACCTTTTAATGACTACTACGACAACAGAGGAGTTCCGCTTCATGCGCCGACAAAGGGATCGAGTAAGCGTATCGAGTATTTTTTTTTTTGGGCGTACATATGCTACCGCGCGTTGACGCCCACTTCAAGATCATTGGATTTGTGCAACTGTTGATATCAACGCGTGCTTTTGCCACATACAGTTGTCTATTCAGCAAAGAAATCGTTCGCAATGGAAAATCAATACTGAATTATTTATTAATCGATGAAGTTAAAGAAAGACCAGCGTAGGGGACTTAACAAATAGTGTTTATGCAGTTGAAAACTCGAGAAGACGGCTTTAGAAAGAAATTGTCCTGATATTCACTCAAGGAGACGACAGTGATGAAAAAAAAGAAAATACTGTGTAAGTAAATATGTATAATGTTTACCTATATTTATCTTATATTTTTAATCATTTTGTTTCAAAAATTGGATATCACAATATAGACATTCAACTAAATCGCCCCAACTTTGGATATAAAATGATGTAATACTTTCTCTCGTTCTGTATGATTCATTGATCCAATAATCTCCGTCTTTTTTCGCGTCTCATTTCGATATAAAATCACCATTGTTGGTAAAGTGATTGCCTGAGTCTGTATCTAATTCCTCCATGCCGCACACTATCAATTTTCTTAAGGCCTATGTAGAAAAAAAATTCGTATGTGGCTTTGAATCTACGTTTTAGGAATTGAATTCCAGTACACTCAATTTCGACTGAATAATGACTTATCTTGGACGTTAAATAAAACTCGAGCATGATATTAGATCATGACGTCTGTGCCTACTTTTTGGTAGGGTTTTCTGAAGATCTTGACACGGATGAATAAGGTGTGGCAGTCGAGCCAATAAGAAGCGTTCAGAGTTAGCAAATTGAGACAGTTGTCGATATGTTATCTCGTCATTCTCCTATTAAAGTAAAACAATAACAACATAAACATTATTTCAAGTAGAGAGTACTAGAAAAACTATTTACCTTCAATCAATTTGTAGTTCTCAACTATTTTGCCTTGGGCTATTTTTGCTTCATCCTCCTGTCTTTGCTTTTCTTCTGCTGCGGCCTCATTTTTGTGTCCATCCGCTTGATGAGACTGCATAATTTTATTCACACATTTTATTGTGTGCAGTACATCTTTATCTTTTTCCGAGTGTTCAATTTTCTTAAATGTACTATCGAAGGTTTGCTGAAGAGCTTTATCTTCAGGGCCAAGCATAGCCCGCAACTGGGGCAGCAGTTTTATAGTGCAAAGTCTTATATTCGACACTTTGTCCTCTGAAAAACATTCTATATTATGCCAATTGACGAAAATTATCTTCATTAATACAAGCAAGTTGAGGTTTACAGAATTATACGATAGTTCTTCACTGGATATCGTATTTTCCAAATGTGTTTAATTTCGGAGCCGAAATTGGCAGTAATCAAAAATGCAGAAAAGCACTGACGTGAGGTGAGTCTTTTCTTGAACTCTGGAAGGATGCGACACAAAAACGAACGACATAAAGTTGTCCTTCAATTCAGTTTCAACTCCTCTTAAAAATGTTTCATGTACCATCTGAGTGAATTAATAATAATTTATTTGCTAATCGATGAATAGACACAAAATATCCTATTCAATATATTAAAAATTTCAGTATCGAAATCATAAATGTGCCTAAGATACTTCTGTCCGCGGCACAACTATGGCAAAGAATGCACAAAACTAACAAATGAGGTTGTAAAGCTATCGCCTGTAAATTGTCTGTAAACTCTCTCATTAAGAGCTATGTACTGAAAATATATTCTTTGTTTCTCTCATCATCGGTGGAAAAAAAAATTCTTTTCATAATAAGGGGTAAACATCACGGAAATCAAAATTAGGTAAGTTGATTTACCATACAATAGAAAATTTTTCAGTATCCACCTTCTTAGTTAAATTTTAAATTGCTACCACTTGTTTATCTACTATATGCTTTCAGGAATAGACATCTATAACCTTGGAGATATATGGAAAAAAGACTCCTGACCTATCGACTTCCTAGCTCTTGGCTTTACAATTCTTCCACATTTCTTTGTAAATTGATACTAGGTTCTAGGAATGCATCAGCAGGCTCCCATCATTATGTATCTGGTAGGCGATCCTGAAGCGAGATCCATATATATCTGGATTTTTTATATAGCGACTCCGATGAAAAAGTTTAGGAAGAATTATCTTCAGGAACCACTCCTATATGACATACAGCCTCTTAAACTGGTAATTGCGCCCTATCCACCCTAAGTGAGGATACCATCGATCATGTGCGACTGTACTAAGTAGTTGAAAAGAATAAGCAGCTGGCGTGTAGTCAGAGTATTTCTGAGTTTCACAAAACGTCCCTATAGGTATGTGGTCCTGGCGATAATGCTCTCAATCTGCCAATCACATCAAAGATGACGCCCAAATATCTGATGAAACTTCCACAATCAAAGCACCTGTTCTGAGACAAGTAAATGTATAGTGTAGGAAGTGAAACGAATACGAGGTTGGATTGATAAGTCACCGTATTCGCCAACAGAGGGAGCCGTAGGTAAAAAATCTCTATGCCATCTTTTAGTGCAATCCTTCATACGACGTCGTGACAAAATTTCGTACCAATTCATCCAGTGGTTGCGATTTGCCGACATATTTAATAATAGACAATTATGTGTTATTTTGAAAAATGGAAAATGAGCAATATCGTTCAGGGATTCGATTCATGTACTTGGAGGGGAAAGATTTGAGAGCGCAAATAAAACTTGTGTGTTTAAACAATATGAAACGTCAAAACTGAAGGTTTTCCATTGAGAAATAAAAGTGAAAAGGGATTACTTACACGCAAAAAAAGGACTCAATGTACAACATTTTCAGACCTCAGTGCTTTTCAATAATTAGGTTCATCATAAAAGAATAATAGAAAACTTAGTAACATACCTAGAAGATGAACTAAAGGAGTGAAAAAATGCTCTTTGAAATATTTTTTGCTGAATATTGATATAGCACTTTCACACATTTTGATGAATATATGTCGGGTATAACATGATGTTGATGAGTATAAACGATTCATTAAATTTTCTCTAATCCATTTCCTTTGAATTTCTTTGATATTATATCTGAGAAATATTAACAACAATCTGGCAGCTTGAGCTTTCACAGGTTTTGCCTTCTGAAAAAAAAAAAAAGTTATACAAAAAGTGCTTGAAGCAGATGAATAACAGATTCATTATTCATTTTGAAAGATCAACCTAATTATGTTGATTTTCTATTTTTTAGTCAAATACGTTGATTATTTGTAATCTTATTTTGAAATAATTTCCCACTACAATTTGGATGTCAATAAGGCATGGATACACTATATATAATATAATTCAACTAACTTGATCTCCTATTATAGCAAAAATAACTGGTGTGAAATGCTGATGGATGAAATCCGAAGGAAGACAGTTAGGAAGGTGTTCCAACTGAGCGAGTAAATCTGTTTGAATCCTCCAATTCACTCCCTTTGATAATTCCATATGACACTTCAGTATAGCTCTGCCAATTTCCAATGAAGTTTGAGTACTTGTTTCTCTGCTCAGCAAGCCATAATTGCATAAAGTTTCCATCGTAGTACCCAATTTAGGAACAACCATATGTAGTACATCTTCAGCATCATCTCTTAGAAGACGCACTATATCTGGTTTTATTATTCTGCATTGAATACCTAATTGAAATTTTCAATTTAGTTAAACGTTTGAATTCATATAGACTACTAAAATTGGCAAATTGCCTTACATACCTTTTAGACAATACTCTTACCTAAAATGCCTACGACTTGATGCAAACACTCTGCAACAGATTTTCTCACAATGTAACAAGGATCAGCAGCTAAATCTCGAAATATTGAATACCAAACATCCAATGAAGCGCTGACTTTATTCAGAGTGAATGAAGTAATGGATGGTAGATTTTGTGCACAAAAGTGTCTGCAGTATACCCCCTTAAAGAGATACAAAAGACAAATTCATGTGGTAGGTTGCATCAGTGAAAGAAATGAACTCCTATTCTAACAATATTTGATGACATTTTCTCTATTTCAGTTTCGTGAAAAACAATCGAAATTCAATGAAAAATGCGGATTATACAGGGTAGGGCAGAGAAACTTGCTGATTCAGAAATGCAATTAAAAAATGCAAATATTGATTTCATTCAGACTGTCTTAAATATATCTGATGCATGGTGTCCTTTATTGTCAATACACTGCGTTAATGGATTTCGGAAAAGTCAGACAACTTTTTTCAGCATTTCATTGGGCATGCTGGCGATAGCCAAATGTTGCTCGTCAATTGGTCCAGTGTCTTGGAATAATCGATTGAAATAGATACCAACATACAAAAAAAAGAAAGAATATGGACCAATTATACCAGCTCTCTATAGAGTACACCGAACAGTGAGACGTTGTGAATGTAGGGATCGCTTGTGAAGTTTTTTGGGTTTTCAGTCCTCTAATACCGCATATTTTTTATTTGAAAGGATCGTATGTCAGTGATTACTACCTCTAAAATACAAATATAGGTACATAAAACAATTCTGCAATTAATTCATTACGATACTGAAAAGGGGGAAATGATTTAAAACCACCTATTTGTTTATTAAATCTTTACCTGTGTAGGATCCACATTATCTCCCTGGCTAGATCCCAAACCTTTTGATGAAAGAATTTTGAAGAATTTCAAAAACCACAAACAATCCGTTTGCGATAAAACACTCTGCAAACCTTCCATATATTTTCCATACTCTCTAGCTAGAACTGGGTAAGATGCATCATTCTCATCAGCCGCCTGATTACATAACTCTTTTAACAATGGTATAATGACTTCTTGTTCTATGTCTTGAATTAAGAACAATGAATTGTTATGAATTGGATGTTACATAGTCATCAAACTTACCATTGGTGAAATATTGCAAAAGTTGAGCAATAGCAACAATGGTGGATGATCTAACCACAGTATTTGTGTCTTTGGCGAGTTCAACTACACTTGGTAAAAGGTTGGATTTGATGAGATTTGGATCTTTCAAACCTGAAATAAAAGGATTAAGGTGAGAGAGAAAGCAAAAACATTTATTTTTTACAAGTGGCTAACAGATTACGTGTACCCAATATTGAATATTGAGTCTCAAACAACTTAGGGATGGTAGAGCGAATTGTGCGTTCGGTAAGTCGATTGTGTGGACCGTAAGTTGCTCTAAGTGCACATTAATGCGAGAACACCATTTTCATAATAAAGCTGAACAATTTGTAGACGCTGTGCCGGGCTAAGTCGTTTCATTATGAAATGTCAGACACTACTGAACAAGCTCAAAGAATATGAATCACCCTTTAGTACACCAGAAAGTGTCATGTAGTAATTTACCTTGTGCTATATTTGCTAACTGTCCAGACATGCAAGCTCTGACTTCGAAAGAAACATCCTGAGCCAATCCTTGAACAAGAGGCAAAATGGTTGTCTTGACCCTAGAACGTAGAATTGTTAGTATTTTGATTAATTTAATCAAAATTATTAATTCTCATTTGTTAACTCTACAAAATTTTCTAAATAATAAGTTAAATTTTTCATTTTGTTGTGAAATTCTGTTGTTGAAATCTAATATTACTGTTACTATTGGGTTATATAGAACACGTCATTTTATTAACTGGAGTGCAAATGAGATGGTTAATAGTATTCTCAATATATTTCATTGCCTAATGAATCGCAAATAATTTTTTTTTTCAGAAAATGTACTAGGGGTTTTTGGAAGTTTGAACTTCTTACATCATACATTGAATACACTCGAGAGGGTTTCCAAAATTTATTATGAATATATTGATAGTTATAATCAACAGACCTAGTCTGAAGATATAAAAAATTAAACTTACTCTATACTTTGAATTTTTGGGTGAACAGCACATCTTCCCAAGAGGTGGCAGCTAGCCACTCTATAAAGAGTAGGTCTACTTGGTGCAGATTTTTGAACAGCCCATTTCAATACCTAGAAATTTTTTTGAAAATTGATAATTTTCAAAAGTTTCTTATTCTCCTCATTACATCCACAATAGATGATGGTAATAGCCCAAACAATGATTCAACACGAGCTCCATCATCAACAATATCTCGTCATCAACTAGAAATTTTGATGAAAATATTGATTTATTCATTAAGATGGAGTGCTTGCAATCCTACGAACTATTTTTAACGCGATCTTCTGTGAAAATACTAACCATAAAGAGAATACAATAAACAAAATATCAACCAAAATTACATCAAGTTAATCCTCTAAGCAAACAATACCATATTCCCATACAAACTAACATCTAAGATAATGTACCCACGAAGGCAACGGAAAAATATACCTCCAAGAAAGTAAAACAACGTATGCTAAAGTTCCCAGGTGGTTTGACAACTAACTGAAGCAATAGAGAAACCTCCAGTTTCTGGTAGAGTTTGAAATTTCTTGTCAATTTGATTCATTTGGCAGTTTGTTGAAAATTACAATAATTGCAACAGCTGTGTTTGAAACGTACGTGGAAATAATCAACACATTTCAACATCTTTTTCGTTTCATCCAAATAAAACGAATTATGTGACAGTAAGTATTAGTTGTCCTTTCGACAACCACTAAAAATCATGTACCCGTCATCAAAAAACAATTAATCATCAGAAAACATTGTTTCATCAGAAAACAATATTTCATGGCGGACAGTCAAAAAGAGGAAATTTTCATCTCTTTCACCTGAAATCATTGGGAATCCATCAATAAGCACACAAAACGTATTTCTATTCCTGTCTGAAGAATCAAATGAAAACAATGCATCCCAAACAACAAACAATTCCAAGGCCTCCACCAATTTTTATACAGGGTGTAACAACCTACTCAGAAATCAAATAAGAGTCACTCATTCTTCAAATGCTCCATTAATTACAGAAATAGTGAATATGGGGTATAAGAAATTTTAGCGGAAGGCCATTGATTTTTTGATGCAATTAAAATAACAGTCAAATATTCAAAGAACTCTGAAAATGCACTTCAAACTTTGTTTTCCTCACCCGTACAATCTATGAATAGATTTCATTAAGTCATCATTTGGATTCTTCCACATACTTACATCATTTTTAATCTGAGCGTCTGTCAGATAATCAATTACTTCTAGAAGGGTTTCAATCCAGGTAGTAGCAACTAAGGGATCTCTAGAATCGATTCCTTGGATAATAGAAGACAACAAATTGATAGGAACTTTTTTTTGTATAAGTGTCTGAAATATTCTGGCAGTAGCAATATTAAATTCACTTGATGAACCTGGCAGTTCCTGTTGAATTTTTGGTAAAATTCTATTGATTGTAGCATTTGGCTCAAACTGGTATAATGTAGGCAAATTCTGAACAATGCTAAGTTTTTGTACATCATCTCCTTTCCTACAAAATTGAAACTAAAACTTCAAAGTAAAACAATGCATGTGAAATATTACAATAATATGTCTGAAGTGGTAAGAATAGCATCAAGAATTGTATTCTTGTCAGTAAAAAGAACGGAGGGTTCATAATTCATACTGTTGGAAGACTCAATTATTGCTCATGCTAATTGGAGTACACATATTTTTCTAATTACATTCCTAATAATCGTTACTTGCTAATTATAATACAACCGTTGTCTCTATAACAGTAAATGATAGCCGAAAATAATAATAACCCAAAATAAACATCCAAATAAGGTTATGCCAGTTAGAATTTGAACTACTATTTAGGGTTATCTACGCTACTATAAGGTAAACACATGTGGTGAAAAGTCCATAAAGTATTCTTTCGACTATTAGAGAATATTTTTAATATTTCATGTTTTTCGAAAAATATTGTTGCGAAAAATCTGATTTAGGGCATATACACCAGGGTGTATGTATAATTTCTAAGTGTGTGCGCCATGCCACAGACGCTGGGATTTATTTTTTGTGTTATTTGAAAACGAAATCCGCAGGAAATTTAACTCGGTACATCCCCTGCCGCGTCTCAGGTGTGAACATAGACTCTAAATACTCTATGATGCATTTTCATCTTCTCACTCTGCTAACCATGGCTTCATATTTTTGCGCTTAATCAACTAATTGGGCGATCAACGTTTATAAAACCCAGCATACATCTTCAGATTTATTATATTCATCTCAGCTGCCTTTCTTAATCGTTCGTAATCTTTAGACAATCTAATCTAATCTATAATTATTGTTCTACTTAAAATTCCTAGAACATAACGAATCAGTATTGAACTACAATTATTAAGATGTAAAGAATAAGTACTCCAGTCAGGCATTTGATGGTTACAAAACAAATTATATAAAAATGATAACAAAATAAATTTCAAGCAGAAGACCTGTCGTTATTTTGGTCTTTCAAGCAGCCATTTCTGATAGCGCAAGATGACATGCAATGATCGCCGCAAATTCCAAAAAAATGGTCGCTATTTCGCTTGAAATTGATTTAATATTCATTATACATTTCTTTGAGAAATGGTTATAAAAATATAAAGAATTTTCTGATTAATTCTTGGGATTCAAGCACGTATTCTCAGAATTATAAAGTTATAAAAACAAGAGTTATACTTACGTTAACAAATAAACACTTCTCTCAATTGGTTTATCTTCGAATTGGCTGTCTATAGTGTGTTTAGCTAATTGTTCCTGACTCTGAAAATAATCATTTTTGGATTCCCTTGTCTTTTCTTTCAATTCACTTATGGCTTCACCTTAACACGACCGGGTTTGTCCAATTTCAAGCTCAATAGTTCTTCATCCTATAATGAGTTTAGATCTCGATGAATAGTCTGAGATAATATACGAGGGTTTAGAGAACAAAAATTAATAATTATCATCGAAAATCACTTTATTAGTTTTCAAAATATTCCCGATTAAGATTTATACACTTTTGCATAATAATAATAATAGTTAATGAAAGTAAATAAATAAATGGTTACTTACTTTAACTATCTTACTCATAATGAATATTTGGAACTTCGAAAAATGAAACAAGTATTTTTAATAATATACGAAATAAACTTCCAGATGAATAAACTAGAATTTTGATAATAATTTTGGGCATAAATTGTCAGAACTGACAAAAAAGTTTTGAAAAAACGGCAAACATTATTTTTATGTTCCACCATAGTTAAGATCAACCATAGCATAAAACTGAAGAATGGCAATAACGCTTTTGGTAGCTAATTCTGAGTTATTTTACCTCACTAGAGGAAAAGCCCGTGTCGCCACGGGCGCAAATAAGGAAGTACGCGGTCGTTATTAGCAAAAAAAAAGTAGTGGGTACGCCATTGGATCCATGCGTGGGCTAAGATTTGATATTGTTTGCAATGGTCCATTTTTTTGCATTAACCGCAAAATCAATATGTTCTGGCGGTTCTCCATTTTAGCCGACAAATATTGTTGCAACACTGTCTCCTGTCCATTCGAATATCTGGTAAATCCACGATTTTCAGCTATAGCTTTGCGACGTTCTTCTCGTAATCTTTCTCCCATTGTGTAAAAAGCGCTTGCAAATGGGTTATTTTCACGAAGCATTTCATCTAGTCGAAGCATTGTCACTGGATTGCATCCTTGGTTAGCTGGGTGTTGCAATCTATGTTGCAGAGCGTCATTAGTATCAAGTGTGTAAAGTTGACAGAATCTGGGCGTGTTTCCAGGTTGTGGAATAATGGAACCAATTCTGCTGTATGATGTTCCACGCAGACAAAATGAATAAGGGCCAGTCGATGCAAATTCTCTTAAGCTAACTTTTTGGGAAGCAAACGCAAAGGCACTGTTACACTGGCGTATATTGTTTTGGAAATTCTTCGATTCTTCATCTGTTCCTGTGTAAAGTTCTCTGAGCAAAGCTGGTACTTCTTTCAATTGCATCTGCTCCCTCATTGCAACTTTGCCTTTCTGGCAGCACTGGCTGAATCCATTTCGCCCTTTGTCACCCCTAAAATGCAGAGCATTGCAAAATTGACACGATTCGCTCATTTCGCATTGCGTAATTATCGTTATGAACGCGGCGTCGGTTTCTTTCAGTTCGGGTAGCGTTTCGAGAACCCACTGGTCTGCCTCGTCGTCGTGTCTCCATTGTAAATTAAAATTTTACACTGGACCTAACTCAAAATTGAAAAATCGTTTTCAATTTTTACCAAAAAATGGAGAATAACCATCCAAATTTGATCTTTTTCAATTATAATTTTCTGAATTAACTTACTCGGTAGGTTTGAAAATTAAAATAAGCTTAAAATTAAGCTCGTCAAAACACGTGTTACCATATGATTTATAAGTCACATGTTATAATTTAAATACAAATGAAGTTAATCAAACTTACACCTCTTAGTTTTCATGTTGTACCTGAGCCGAAAAAACATAAATAATATCATCATCTGTATGCTTGATTGAGCAGACCATAATTACCAAACTATTGTCAACAATTTGTTTTTTAAATGTATCTTGACTTTTTTTGGCATCTTCGTTTATTTCAGCAATATAATATGACCAAAAAAATCGATTTCTAAGATTGCTAATGGGTCTGAATAAACAAATGGAGTTCCACTGAAAAAAATGGAATCGATTTTTAAAGTCTTCAAATACCCTGGTTTAATTAAAATTCACTTCACCCTTTTAAATTGAAAGCCTACATAAAACAACTGAAATAAAGTGTTTTTCCTCTTCTTGCAATGTTACCATATGATTTATAAGTCACGTTATAATTTAAATACAAATAAAGTTAATCAAATTTACAAATGTTTTTAATGAGTTATATGACGGTAATGGTGACTTGGAGTGCAAGAAGAAGAAATTAAAGCCCATATCAGTAAAAATTTGTTGAGCGGTGGCGCCATCTACAGCGAAAACATGCCAAACACCCTTAATTTTTAAGTTTTTGTGTTTTTAGAGAAATTATAGATGTTTGGCACTTGTTATTATTTTTCTGCATCAGTTTAGATGCCTACCGTTAATTTTAAAAAAAAATTGATGCAAATTGGTTGATTGGTTTAGGCGCTAGGCTTTACTATGCATCATATTATTATAATAGATGATCTAGATATTGAGGAACCGAATTCCAGATATGTATTCTCAACTATAAAACCATTGGACGAATTTTGGCCAATAACGTACTTTATGGAGAGATTTGAATATATTCTATAAATATGAAAACATATATATAGCAGTCCGCCATACTCAACGTTGACCATGGATTTCTTATCATGGAATTGAACCCAACCATTTGAGTACAATTTGAACTATATATTGGAAAAGAACTGACCTTTGGGCACAAATATAGCTCCGTTGTTCCACTAGGACAAAGCACGCAGTGAAAAAATTCAATTAGTCTTATTGTATTTTACTTAGGTACAATCATTAAAAAAACATATTACAATAATTTCATTACAATTATTTTATAATCTGAATAATATCCGAAAATTATCGTCATCTAAGAATAATTGAACACGTAACTCAATCATTTGCTGCAGAGGCACATCTGAAAAAAACATATTTCATCTTATTTTATTGAAACATGGTAAATCATAAAAATGTGGAAAAGTACTGTCGTGAGGTCACGAGTTTTGCGAACTTGTTCTGAAGTCTTTTCCCGGACTCTGGAACCGATCGATACAAAAGCAAAAGGGAAAGAAAATGTAACAAAACATACCTTAAATTAACAACAACAAAACTTTTAGTTTTACTTCAGTTTCGTTTAAACTAGAAACCTCTTTCTCCTAATCAACAAAATAAATATGTTCAGGCAACAGAGAAGGAAAAAATTTTGTTAGTTTAAAATCAAAAACTCTTTCAAAGATAGTGATGAACCTTTTTTCCAACGGATGTCGACCTAGTGTTGTGGAGAAATTTTCAAAATGACATTCGAACTTAATAATTCGAAAAAAATATACTTCATCTAATCAGGTATCATTAGCGACATACCCCAACAAGATTAGAAGACAGATATAAGAAAATAGTAATAGGAGTGGCTGCACCTTGTATTTTCATCAATTCTCAGCACATAATTTTTTTCTACTTCAGTATCGTAATAAGTTGCATTAAAGCATTGTTACTAGTAATATTTTTCGTTTTATGGTTGTCAGCACTTGAATTCATAATCAGTTTTAAACATACGTCAAATGTCAATATACGATGATAATTAGAAACCATCGATGTTCAAGGGGTCGATTCAAGTTCAAATTCAGTAATTTGACAACTTTCATCAGTCACCTCAACTGCCAAGATTCAATACTAAAGTCACTAAGACGTACAATACGAATTTCTCATTAAATTTGAACATTTTTTCACAAAATTTTCTTCATGTAGAGAAAATGTCTAAACACTTTGCAGAAGGCAAATCAAACACTTTGCAGAAGGCAAATCCAACACTCATGCCTTCGAAAACTCGATCCTTCGTCGCTAGCATCTGAATAGTATTACACTATTACCTGTTCGTGTGAAGAGAACTGAATGTATTAAATGAGATTCCTCAAAACTGTCGATCCCAAGAACGGGTAAATTATGGTGGTATGTTAATTTGTCACATCCTTTTTTGATGATAGCAGAAAGAGACTTTGAGCTCAGGGTATGGATTGGTTTTTTCCTAATCCGAATCCGGTTCCTCTCGCACTCTGGATTTAATGATTTGGCATAAACAGCAATATTTTCCATCCTGAAAAAAATATATACTCATTTATCCAATATATAAACCAACATCTACTCGTTTTTTTAACTATGTATAACAAGCGCACAGATAATAAATCAATCAAAATTCGAACAGATTTGTTTATTTTCATCTGAGTGTTTTGTTATGACGTTGCTGCATTCTGCAAATTTATGGTTTCCACGTGCACACGAACGGGTTGCTCTTGGTCTTGATGGTTCTAAAAATTAATTTTGCTGTAGTATTCCTTCATATTCATTTTATATGATTATTGCTCCACGAAACGTAAAAATCTTTATTTCGTCCTCTTTCAGGATATTTGATCCAAAATCCAAATAAATAGTTAGTTTACCAATTATAAATAAAACAACTCATGATAATTTTTTTACCATCTTTAATTGTTTGTAAATTTTAAAATTTTTTATGTACTAATGCAACTTATTCGTACAATAATCTAGAGATAATCTCGAATCGAATGAGCTATATCACAAAATTTTAGTAACAACAGTATATCCTCTGAACTTCATTTTGAACTCAAAGCGATACAAAACGTTTCAGTTGATCATACTGTTTTCTTCGGCCTTCTACCAAATTTCTAGAGGCTGTTTTGATTCCAAAGTATTCATATTAGGCGTAAAAAATGTTGAACTCAATGAAAATCCTGAAGTTCTTCCGTAAAATTTAGGTAGCCTACTCAACTGAGTTTATTCGTTCATATTAACTCAACTTACCTCTCGTGGAAATTTAATTTTCTCAGGCAGACATCTCCCAAGGACATTGCATCGATTATATGAAGGCATTGTCTATAGAGTACCTCATCTTGGTTCTTCGGATCCAATTTCAATGTCTCTTTGACTATTTCTCCAAAAAGTATGGTTCCAGGACTCAACTTGAGATTTTTAACCCTACTCCACTGGCCATTTTGCCATCTATATGTTTTTGACCCAGACCCTAGAAAATTAGTATTAAGGAACAAACCGAAATTGGTAAGTCAACAATTTACCTGCATAATATAAATTATATTTGTTCTTTTCACGTGATGAATAAAGTGGGCAGAACGACCATTTTTCAGAGTCATGTATCATGGATATGAATTCTTCAACTTCACTTAGTAATGGAGGTGATTTCAACCACTCTGAAATAAAAATTATGGAATGTTTGTAAAATGAGTTTCTGGAAAATTTTCAGAGCATTCAAATCAATTCAAGAATTATTTTAGTGATGTGCATATTATTCGGGATGGCCAATGGTTTTGTATAAACCTATTACAATAAATTTACATCCCAGAGTTTTATAATTTCAAAAACAAATTTTTTGTTTGCCATACATCTAACCCGTCCCTTGTTCGTTGGTTCGTTCAGAATAATGATAGAATATAGTACCATCGATTGGACTACACGAAAATTTGATGACAGTCTATAAGGTAATTCAGATTAGGTTACTTTTCTCGAATCCAGCCGTCGAATTTATGTTCAGATGAAGTTCAACTAGGTAAGTCTTGAGCGTTTTGTGAAAAGCAAGCAGTTAGTGTATTCAACTGCGTCTTACAGCACCTTTGAACGCAAATCATGAAACATCATAAAAGAGATGAACTGGAGATTTCATATTTTCAGAATAGGTTTATTATCCAATGTTCTCGGACAAGTTCATTATTCGGCCAAACCCTTCGAACAGTTCAGCAATTATGAGCATCTGAAATTTGCTTTCTTGAATAACTCCTAGAATATCCACCCGATCAATTTATAAGATGGAAGATGTTTGAATGGGTTTGCAACATTTCGTAGAAATCCTCTAGCTAGAAACTTGTTTTTTTAAATTTGGAACGAAACTGTGAGATTCAGAAATTTAAACCTGTATATTGAAACTATATCGCCGAGGTCTGCTCAAAGTCAGGATTTGAACTAGTTAAGTCAACGGTGAAAAACCTTTATATTCATTACCAAAATATCCAAGGATTGCGTACAAAGTTGGATCTCGCAAGGTGCAACGTCGGTTTGCTGGCCCCATCATCTGATTATGAGCGCTCAAAAACCAAGGCTGTCCGAACGATTGTTACTGAAGGGATAATTTAATCTTACATTACCTGTCTGGTTAACAATTTCTTTGATTCGTTCATCCCTTTCTCTTTTGTGTACTTCACAATACCTTTTCAATTGATCAGGTAAGTTCCACTTGGCTAAACAATCTTTACGGTATTCAACCTGTTTCATATCTACTAGCTTCGGATTCTGGCAAAATAATCTAATTTTTTCGAAAGCAGCAATTTGGTTTTTCGCCATCCTGAAGCAAAATTGTTCAAAGAAATTTATTCAAACACGAAAAAAAAATATGTGAGGAACTTTTTTCACAAAAAGGAACAAGTCTATTTCTCGAACTATAAGACTAAGCCCCTTTATCCACATTTTATGGGTGCTGCATAGGGCGACTCTACAATAATGAATTTTCATAGCTTGAGGAGGAAACATGTCTTGACAAATGTTTATATGTCCAATTAGGGCTAATTCTTGATGTAGAATACGTGATTGAAATTTCTTGGTTACGATCTGGACCACCCTGTATATTCATCAGTGACGATTAATTCAATATATTTTTGAATTGCACAGTTCATTATTTCCTTACGAAACAATTGTAATAAAAAATTAATCTTAGCTTTTAGAGAATACGCTGTTCGAAAGAGCGAAAAATAAAAAAAACAATATAACATTGCATTAGTTGAATTCAGCTCCAAAATCAAAAGATACAAAGGAATAAAAGAAAAATATTCATTAATAGATTTAAACTCATTAAATCTGTAGTACACCGAGTGCCGAATTCTTTTTCCACTTGATTTGACCTGATATCAGTTCCTCCGATAACCTGTAAAAGTGCATGACATCATTTCTGCACTTGGTGCAGAACGACACTAGTGAAGCAAAAAACGCTATAAACCTAACTCGAGGTCTACCTAAAACCAAAAACATTTAAACAAAAATATTCAAAGAATAAGATAAAACAAAATTGAAGATTAAATTCTTAAATCATAGGTATTCCTCAGAAATTATAAATAGTAAAGACATCGTTTTGTATGTATTGATATAAATAAGAAAGAATCTATTTGAAATACCACTAAAAGAGGGACCAAGCAACCTTATCTCTCGGTAGAAGTAGGTGTCTGGTCAAATTTCAGTCATGGAGTGCTGAAAGCATAACATGTCTATGAAGTAACTTGTTTTCTAAGTGAAAAATGTATTGACGCACATCTAATCGATCGACAAATGCAGCACTTACGTGAGGTCAGGAGCTTTTACGGGCTAGTTCTAAAGCCTTTTACTGAACATTGGAATACTTCGATACAAAAATAAATAGACATAGATAATGTAAATAAATCAACAAGCATATGTAGGATATAGCATTTTTGGACGAAGTTGGGTGTCAGTGCGGACCTGTGCTTCGCAACCGAATATGTGAGAAATCTGAGAAATTCGTATATTGTCAAGTTCCTAGAAGGGAAAAAAACTCCTCCAGTGGTAATTCATTAGGCGCCGTCGCCATGTGCCAATTCGTGGCGCTGATAGAGTAAGTTGATATTTTGGTGCACTAATGCCAGAAATGTGATTTTCAAGTCGTAAAACTTTCAAGGGTTTGACGGTTTCGAAGAAGGAATTGAAGGTACTTGTGACGTGATGAAAAAGACAGAATATTTAGTGGGCGGGCTAAATTTTATTATTCATTTAGGTCAACCAATAAATAGTTTAGGGGTGTATACCCCTAAGGAAAAAGTGTGGCAGACGATTAAGGGTAGAGATTAAGACGGGAGTGTTGACTCAGTATCAGCCTTTTGTATTTATATATTTATTATCTATCAAATAATTTTCTTCACACACAAGTATAACCACATTTCATGTCATAAAAATTCATAAGGTATTTCAAGCGAATAACCAAGAGTAACCGGTTATCTTTGGTCTTTTGTGGTAAATACCTTTTGGATTCAAGCGGCATGGGTTATAGATCCGTGACGTCATGAATTAACCTCAATTTGATCGAGAAATGTCAAGAATAAGCAACCCTGCTCTCGAGCAGGGTTACGATTCTGGTTATTAGAGCAAGTAGGGTTAGATGTGTATAAACATGAAAATAGTAAACAATAGCAAGGACTTAGAATTATTTGGAAGTTGAAAAACTGATCTTGGTAGAACCGAAAGACTATTGAATATTTTACAGAGATAATTAATAATCCAAAGTACAGCAACACGAATTCGATTTAATGAAATGGAAGTTCAACTCCAGGTAGGAACTAGGGCAATTAAAGATAAAATTAGAAATAATACGCTCTTCCTAAATTCACAGGTTCAAAAGAAAACTTGAAGAATGTGGGTGAAAAGTTGTGTTGTTTGGATTGAAAGAACTCATCAAAAATGGGACCACAATGTAGCAGAATGTAGAGTTTTTTTAATATAATGAAAAATAGAGCAATTATGAAATACAGTTCTTGAAAGAACTCAGGATCTAATATAATCATGTGCTTCTGAATAATGTTGCTGAAAATCATGTGGAAATTGTAAATTACAGATCAGTAATACAACTGGTCTGTCATCTGAAAGTGCATTGAAATGAAACTTATAAATCCAATAATTTTCTTGAATTTTAACTTTGAAGGCTGTAGGTATTTGATCACAACTTAAATTTTAGGAAAACTCAAAAATAAAATTGGAAGCAGAAACTGTACATTCAATGGAGAAAAATTCCATTTCTATAAATCACCTAGGTAAAAAAATAATTTGGAAACCATTAGAAGCATTGTAGAATGTACAGATTTTCATTAGAGAAAAACAGAATTCCTTGTATATTTTGTTAGCTGCAGTAATCAAAAATTTTATCAGTAGCTATATATATATTCTTTTGAACTTTTGGCTTACAATATTTAGTTAGCAAACAATAAAGCATACAGATCAGGGGTTAGTGACGGGGTGTCATACAATTCGGCGTATTACATAAAGCGAAAAAACCCCCATAAAAAAAAACCCCCTGGCTCCCCGCCTAAGTGTGAAAGTACAAAAATAGTAGCTGCAAATATTGAATGCAGAAAGAAACTTAACCAGTCATCAACTGAAAGTACGTTGAAGTAAAAAAGAAAAACTATCTATTCTTATTGAATTTGTTATAAAGATAATATTAAATTCTATTTCAAATTTCAGGATAACTCTATAAGAGAAGAAATAAAAGGTTCAAAGAGCAAATGTCATTTGTGTGAAGCAATCTATATTGTTAATGATTTGAAAATTACAAGAACCTGAAAATTAAAGCCACAATAAATCAATAAATATCCATTGAGAATTCTGTTAATGAAACTATGAAAAGATAAATTTTCAGGTTGCTTCTAATTTATGTTATGTGTGCAATATTGAGTATCTGCAAGACATTGTATCAACAGTTTGGGTGTTCTGATGTTCTGAGAATGCACAATATGGTAGCAATAAGAAGAAAATTTAATGTAGATCAATAAATTGAAAGAAGAACCAGTAGAAGTGACCAAATAACTCTTTTTTTTTTTTAATTGGAATAAACTGAAATATACAAATTCAAAATATTGTTTGTTTAAAGGATCATGAGATTTGTCATTGCCGTACCTATGATTAAGAAATTAAGAAGTTCTTTCATTGCCTTTTTGTGTTTGTTTCAAATTTTCATCAAGTATAATCTTGAAATAATGGAAAAATAGATTTAGTCTCTAA
This sequence comes from Micraspis discolor, assembly GCA_030674115.1. Classification (NCBI taxonomy): domain Eukaryota; kingdom Metazoa; phylum Arthropoda; class Insecta; order Coleoptera; family Coccinellidae; genus Micraspis; species Micraspis discolor. Next base: position 2,609,021 of record JARTUT010000874.1, on the reverse strand, counting down.
CTCTGGAAAAAATTCGTCATTGACTTCAAAATTAAAATATTCTTTGCTAAATTCAGCCAATTCACTTCTTTCAACGTTATGTGAAGGTTTCTCAAGTTACTAATTGATCTGGTGCATATTTTACAAGTTATTGAGGAAATCAAATTTCAGATACTCATAACTATGTAATAATTGCGTGGATTTTAATAATAAACTTGAAGGAGATATTTGGACATTTAATATATTTTGTCAATATGAAAACTCGAACTCATCGCCATGGAATGTTATTGTAAATACTTACGGCAGACCGGACCTATCCAACTTTGAGCATGGATTCTTTATTATTCGAAAATTACAGACATTCGGCAAAACGATAGCTTGTTGTTTCACGAGGAATAAGCCCGCAAAAATAGACTTGTTACATTTTGATAATAAGCCTCTTATGTATGCTTACTTGATATTACTGTTCTTGATGAAATCATAAAATTTTGTATCGTTTTTCAACTCTTCCATTGGTACCAATTCCAAAATGTCAAGCTCTTCATTATCTTTTACTTTCCATAAATTTTCTGCAACAGACCTCAAGTAAGTCGTTATATCTTCAGTCTGTGCATTTCTCTGAAGGTCATAGCATATGAGGTACCTCTCTCCATTTGCCGGTCTAGAAGCATTTGGTTTAAAAATAGATACTGAAATGAAATTGTATTCGTATTTATTTATATCCCAAAATAGAATATTTTACCTTTTTCGAAACACTTATACATGAGAAAAATCAGTCCAACACTGAACCTTGTGAAAACGTCGAACATTTTCGTTATGAAAAATCCATGGGTACGAACAATTTCCAACGCAACAAGACACTGACACAAATAAATGTTTTTCGATAAAATTTCTTGTTGGCTTTCATTTCCAGTCACACTAAAACCCTGGAACATGAATATTATTCTAATAAAAACAAAAAAGGGTTGACTTTCTGTATAATGCAATCAATATTCAATAAGCAAGCATAAAAATTAATATTGAAAAAGGATAGATAAATAAAAATTGAACATACACAAAAATAAAAATCAGATGATTATTTTCATCCATATAAGGCATTCATCAAACAAAAAGCATATGAAAATGTAGAAATGCACTGACGTGATGTCAGGAGCATTTGTGAGCTAAAAGGTTATGTTTCAAGCAAGTAGGAGATTTTTTCCTAAAATGCATATTAATGGACGGACATTTCATATTTTAATTCGTGTAAAACAAGTTTTTAGACTATGATGGAAATAACTTTTGAATCTTACCCCATCAGACATCATAAAATGGACACCTTTCTGGTCGGTTTGGAATAAAACTTTAGTCTTAAAATCTTTTATGTTAGCGGGACAGCATACATCTCCATCTCCTGTAACTCCATATAAAGGTTGGAAAGAAGATGGTGAAGCGCAAACTGACTTATATAACTCGAAATCATGGTCATCCTTGAGCGTTAAACCAAAGCCCTTATATAACCATGATTTTCGCCAGAGAATATACTCTGTAAATCCACCAGGACCAGCACAAACGTCAGCGAAAAAAAAGGGTCCTTTTGAATTCCGATGATGAATCTGAAATAGTTAGATACTAAAAAAATTATCCACTGAAACTAATAACTACACCTCTCATCAGTAAACACTTCATTCGATAACTCAACTTTGTTACAACGATATGATAATAATATATTTATTATTTGCTATCAAAATTTTATACAGCGCGTCATACAATGAAAAGAAAAAAATTGAAAATTATGTAGTAAAAATTGAAATCTAGGAACACATTACTTTTTTACAGAAATTTATCAGAAATATGGTTGACGATTAAAAGTATATACACACAAAATTATAATATACCACAATTAAACTTACACTGTTTTCCACATTTGTAAACATGAAATTTGTAACAGCATCAATATTAGCCAATTTCAGAGCAGCTCTGCTCAGGAAAAATAATGACTTTATGCTCTCAAATGGATTAGCTCTACTTCTTGCTTTTAGAATCACGCCTTCAGGGAATTCCTGAAATAAAAGCTGAAAAACATTTTATATTTAATATGCTCTGTTTTCTAAACAAAACCTCATACATTCTATCTCAAAATTATAGCAATAAAATTTACTCCCATATTATATGGAGAAAATTAGAAGATCTCGTGATATCTCAATATTTTTATATTTAACAAAATATTCAGTTCAGGCATCCGTCACTATACGAGGCATTTCGGATTTTTTCTTAAACCTGCTACAGAGAAACGAACAATGAGGTTAATCCTGCGCATAACCAAATTATACCCTATTTATCACTTACATATACTGAAACAAATATCCTATATTCAAAAAATGTTTCAAGTAACACCAAAAATCTTGAAGGACAATCGAACTATCTGGCAATAAGGTCATAAATTCTCTGAATATCATCAGGAGAAAAGGACAAACTCCGATATCTCTAAAATATGAACAGAAAATTTAATCAATGCTTACACCATGATTTTGGCAACTAAGTCTCGATACAAAAAATAAAATATCAAGACTGTACATGTGTTTGCTTGTATCGATTCATCCATACAAATTTTATTGCACTTATGGGCCACAAGCAACGAATGATAAGGTAGAAACAAAATAAATGTGTGAATTTAGAACTGAATCTAATGAGTACCTTTTGCTGCACTAAATCATTATAAATTTCAATATCACAGAAGTCGTAACTGTTCATCTGGGCACATTTTGGATTTTCCAATCTCAAGTATGACCGTAACTTCTCCAAGTCTACATCACCTACATACGTATTCGATATCCAAGAGACTTTTTTTGTCTCAATATCATCCTAAAATCAGAATTATAAGAAAAGGACATTTTTAATTTTCAATTTATTACGTCTCCTTCAAAATTATATGTGTATGATTCGGATTGCTTCCCTGCTTGATCATTTCCCATTTTCAACTAAAAATCTAATGTAAATGAAGAAACCAGAAGAATAAAGAGAAGCCAGTTTCTGATTTTTTTCTAGTTGAATATTCTCATATTTCTCTTTACAAAAACAGTAAATATGTTCACAGAACACATCTGTAATGAATATGTTTTAAGTTTTGGAGAAATCTATCAACACCTTTGGGAGCAAGGTAACAAAACAGTAAAACCATAGATAAGAATAAAACATGAAACCAAGAAGACGACGACGAAATTTTTGATTTTTTAGTGAACAACACGCTTCAATTATTTCGTTTGGTTCTTAGTTGAATAGAAGAATAAAGAGAAGCCAGTTTCTGATGATTTTTTTCCAAATGATCATAAAATATTTCTCCATTATATTAGGCAAATTAGTTGAATATTCTCTACCAAGGTTATGACAATGGTTCATATGCGTGGATATTTCTCTTGCAGTCATACAAAAACAGTAAATATGTTCACAGAACACATATGTAATTACTTTAAGAATATGTTTTATAATTTCGTTTTGGAGAAATCTATCAACACCTTTGGGAGCAAGGTAACAAAACAATAAAACCATAGATAAGAATAAAACATGTGTTTCTGACAAACAGTACGCCCTCTAGCGGGAGACAACTTCCAAATGATCATAGGCAAATTTCTGTTCAAACCGGGTTATTAACACTGGTCATCATCACTACCGAATTCATAGCATAGGTCACCCTCTTGTATAAATTTTACCATTTTACCATTTTGATTTATATTCACTGATTTTACCTAACCACTAGTGCTAAAATACATACGGTAACAGAAAATCAGAGAATATAGAATAATTTTAACTCTATGCTGAAAATCGTTTTCAACACAAAAATGAGAATACCATAGAATATATATGAAAAATTCAAATCTTGTAAAAGTTATTATCAAAATTATGACCAATAAGCGCGGAAAGAGTTATTTCAGAAGTAGCAATATTAATATGAACACTTATAATTTAATGTATTTATATTTTTGTTATCTATGCACATTTCAGAGCTGACAGATATTTTAGTTTTCGATGTTTTTTTTTCGACATTTTCGTTACGAATCTGTGGCAGTGACACAGCATTTGTATCAATTTGTATTAGCCGCATCAATAATAAAGTTGCATTTTATATTTTTTGATAGATTTTCCATTCAATATGTTCCGAAATCAATATGATAGTGATGTTACCGTATGGAGTCCTCAAGGAAGACTTCATCAAGTGGAATATGCAATGGAAGCAGTGAATCAAGGATCAGCGACCGTAGGCCTTAAAAGTGAAACTCATGCAGTGTTGATTGCTTTAAAAAGAGCATCCTCTGAATTATCTGCCTATCAGAAAAAAATCATCAATATTGATGACCACATTGGAATAACAATTTCAGGCCTTACTGCTGATGCTAGAATACTCAGTCGTTATATGAGAACCGAGTGTTTAAATTACAAATATTCTCATGATACATATTTACCCCTCAGTAGATTAATAAGTCAATTGGGCAATAAAATGCAAATATGTACCCAACGGTATGATAGGAGACCTTACGGGGTTGGTTTATTGGTAGCTGGCTATGATGACCAAGGTGCACATATTTTCCAAACATGCCCCTCTGCCAATTTTTATGATTGCAAAGCCATGTCTATTGGAGCCAGGTCACAATCTGCTAGAACTTATCTAGAAAAACATTTAGATGAGTTTATTACAGCTCCTGTTGAAGAATTAATTAAGCATGGACTTAGAGCTCTTAGGGATACACTGCCACCTGAAAATGATTTGAATAATAAAAATGTTTCAATTGGTTTTGTTGGAAAAAACCAAACCTTCAAAATTTTAAATGAAAATGAAGTTTCATCCTTCCTAGCCCTTATTTCTGGTGAGTATAAACTCTTGGAATTAAGTCTTTGTAACTTCAATAGTTATGTTAATTTTTATGATCTTTTCAGGGGAAGAACGTAGAAGTGGTAGTGCAGCAGCAAGTACAGCGCCAAGCACAGACCCAGCGGGGGACGAACCTCCCCAAGATCCATCCCCAGCAGTAGCGATGGACACCGAATGAATGAAATTGAGTTGAATTCATTTTATTTTAATGAAGGCTTCTCAATGATTTCATTTAACTTTCCTCATATGATTCATATTGGAATATTGCTGTGACTGCTTTGAATTATGATGAGTAATCATAACCCCAAGGCAGTCACAGCAGAAATATCAATTAAAAAACAGCTTTTTGAAGGCATTTGTAATTATATTCTTATATTCATTTTAAATCATCTGGAATTTTCTTGCTAGTTTGTTATTTTCTTCCTTATTGTTTGACCTTTATTGAATTCATGTAGTTTTAAGTTCGAACATTGAAATGCTGTAAAACTCAAATAATAGGTCTGATATATTTGATTTATTAATTAAAATAAGCGCGATAAAAAAAGAAAGAAAGATATTGTGAAATCAACAGTAGTATAACAGCAAGTTTATGATATCATTTCTTGCTGAAATCTATCTTGCCTATCAATTCAAGTTTTTGAATCAAAATCACATTTAAATCATTTCTTGGCCAAAAATAAAAAATGGTTTTAAAGATTTTTTCAAATTACTCAACTGATCAGATGTTACTTCTGTAATCTATAAATTAATTTTGCAAATCGCCTAGAGTTACTGATTGGGACACTATATGACAGATGGACAGTATTCTGTAAATACCATGATGACAATTTTTTTTAACAATAGATTTCGGGAAAGTTGGAAAGAAATTGTAAAAGAATAAATGACCATTTTACTTCTAATTAAACATTGCTGGTAACATCATACATAGCTTAGATTTTATCTTGCAATATATAAACTAGTAGTGACTAAATTAGTTTTGTGGGTGCTATTGTAAGGAAGGTAAATTTTGTAGTGACATCTATCACATTTCCATAAAAAATACTCTATATTTATTAATAGAAAACTATAGATGAACCCAACTAAGAATGAATTATGAGCGCTAGATGGCAGCAACAGCGACACCAAATAAATTTAACCAAAAAAGAATAGGTCAGATGTCTTTTCACCTTTACCTTCAAAAAGATAAGTTTTGGTAATCTTGACTTTCATACCGGTGGATTGTGGGCGGCGCTTAAAATGAGCAGCAACGTTGCCATGTCGTACGTTTAATAGGAGTATTTGAAGAATGACTCGTAGCGGTAATATTTGACGTTTTTGAACTGATTGTAAATATTTGATAGTTCATATTGGTAGAAGGTTACTTTCGAAGTCATTCTATTATATAACAAAAGCTTAACTTACCTAATCACCCCGGACCCAATATCAAAAATAAAAATCTCGACAAACCTAATAACCTGACAAAAAACCATGTTAAATATAAAAATTGGGCGTTAAACTGCAAACTAATCTAATTATCTGATCATTTCTATTAATTGGTAAATAATTTTCATTAAATCGCCAATCAAATATCATTTCATTTTCTAAGGACTAATATCGATTTTCCACGATATAATTATTGCACAATCTGGCAACATAATGCTCGTGGCACATGCGCAATTCGGGTCATTAAATCCCACCGGTATAAAAGTCAAGATTACCTCCATTATAAATATAAAGAGGACAAAAGAAAACATTTTTAGTGTAACAGTCACTTTTGGCTTCTACTGACCAAGAGATATATCAAACACTGCCACATTTATTTGGATAATTAATAGTGAATGTAAAATTTTTTGTGTATTGAAAATTACGTCCATATTTTTTAGTGTATACAAATATCCCATCAGGGTTTATTCAGGTCAATTCATACTAATGAGATCTATTCTCTTAAAAAAACCCAAGCACCTATTGTATGGCACACACCTACCCTATATTGATTCGCAAAATTTGTAATTTAATTATGGTGAAAATCCCTTGCTAACGGGTAACCTCCAACAGATTAAAATTTTCTCTTGAATCAGAAACTCGGCAAGGATATGAAGATTTTCCCGAAAATCAAACAAAATATACTTCAAATTTATTTTATCTTCATCAAGATCACATAAATAGAATGATCAACAAACTTAAAGAAAATTAATTATATAATATTGCATTGATTCTGCTTTATTATAGAGGGGTTAATTTTTAGTACTAAGATAATATTTATATTGCAATTTCTTATAGCAATGATAATTAATCTGGAGAATTCGAATTGCTCAAAAAGTTCAGTCAGATCTCATTTACCAGGTGAAAAATCAAACAACTTCGAGTATTTATATCTAAAAAAAAATTCATTCAACCTGGACAAATAAGTTAAAATATTTGAATGGTGCTGGAGTATTACAACTTGGAAACACTTTATAAAAATAGGTCTTATAAAGATTTTGTACTTTTTTCCTTAAACATGTACTTTTGCACCTACTGAATATACAATATTTTATAATTGTAGAAAAAAATTGGTTCCTATTGTCATATCAAAAATATATGTTACATTGGAATTTGGAGTGGAATATTGAAATATTATCTTAATATTATAAAAAGTAATTATAGTAATTACCAGAAACCATTGGAAATCTTATAAATATTAGTTCAGAAAATCAATCCCTCTTCCCGTTAGCCACCATTTTGGTTGAACATAGAGTCCTCATATCAGAGAGCGCTTCTTCGATCCTTCTGGAGAATCCATGACAGTCCTGAAAAAAAATTAACTAAAAATTGCGGAAAAGAAGAAGAATGTCGCAGATCTCAAGTAAAAAAATCATTGAGGAATGAGTTTTGAAATTTCATGTTAAATATGTTATACAGGGTGTTCGGCACATGGACCGTCAAATTTTTTAGGGGCGTTGGTAGGGTCATTTGCTACCTTTTCAGTCTTGGAACCTGGGTCCTTAGTATTACGGTTACGGAGGTATGATTTTTTTATTAGGTTTTTCTAAATTACCCAAAATGTACCCTTCGAAGCCCCATAACTTTTTTTGCGTGTGCTTTTACATGCATTTTTTTATTGTATTAAGTCTACGTGTGTGTGTGTTTGAAAAAACGTATTTATTGTTACAGATAACACCACAAAATTAACACGTGGGCCTTTTATTAAAAAAAAATTATGAAAGTATGAAAACATCTCCACTCCTATTGAAATTTAAAAAAAGTTACAGCTATTACAAACTTAGTTTTATTTTAAAATGTTCTTTGATTTATAACGTTGCTAACCATATGCTATTTACGTAAGTCAATAAAAAAATAATACTGCAAATAAGGTTTTAGTCAGAAGAGTGAAGAAAGTCGCACCTAAATAAAAGTACGGATTTCGACACAACACAGCGAGCAAGGAAATTTTACCTGCCCGTTTTAGACGCGTGTGAATTATTATTACTATTTCTGTCCTTAGGTTGGATTGGGTTAGTCGCCGCTGACTTGACCCTACCGTCATTCGAGATTTAACTGTCTCTGCTGTTGGAAGTGTCTGTGCCGCGTTGTTAATTTTTTTAAATTTGTATTTTTTGTTTTTGTTACTTTTATCGACTTTTTGCTACTGTTGTTTTAATTTTGGTTGTTGATATGCCTAATTTCACCAACGCTGAGTATGCTGATATGGTGATGGCATATGGCAAGGCCGATGGTGTTGCTCGTGCACCTCAAAGAATTTATCAAGCCAAATTTCCTAATCGAAGATTACCCAACCACGAAACATTCTCGACGACTTATGGACGATTAAGAGAGACTGGAAACTTAAATTTTCAAGAGCCTCGGGTCAATGTGAGGCAACACCATGTAGCAGTTGACGATCAAATACTTCAAGCCTTTGAAGAAGATCCAACTACAAGCATTCGTGTCGTTGCTCAAAGACTCAACTTAACGATTTGGAAAGTTTGGTCAGTACTTCGGGATAAAAATCAACACGCTTTTCATTACACCTCGGTACAAGGTAAATGAACTTTTTTATTGATAAATTTGTCCTTTTGTCTGCGAAAAAATTGTCACAGACTAATGAATTTTATTAATTGTTACAGGTCTTCATGAAGGCGATCCTGCCAGACGGTTGGAATTCTGTAGATTTTCGCTGCACACAGATGCCGATGACGACTTGTTTCTAAAACGAATTTTGTGGACAGACGAATCCTGTTTTAACCGAGAAGGAATAACAAATGTGCACAATTTACATCACTGGGCACCTAAAGATGAGAATCCCCGCGTGAAAAGGCATATGAGTTTTCAACAAAAATTCAGTGTTAACGTTTGGGCTGGTGTGATAGGAAGACATCTCATCGGGCCACACTATTTACCGGCTCGACTAAGTGGGCCTGCTTATTTGCATTTTCTGCAGAATGCTCTGCCGAAGCTACTAGCCGATGTTCCGGCCTTCGATGAAGACGTGCCGATTGTGTTCCAGCATGACGGTAGCCCGGCACATTTCCTGAGAGAAGTTCGAGATCACCTCGACAACTCTTTTCCAAATTCATGGATAGGCAGAGCCGGCCCCATCCCTTGGCCCGCAAGATCTCCAGACCTAACACCTTTAGATTACCATGTCTGGGGTAGAGCCAAAGAATTGGTTTATTTCACAGAGGTACCTACAAGAGAGGTGTTGATTGAACGCATAAACGCGACATTTGTGGTGATGAAAGAAGAAATGTTGCTAGCCACTACAACGGTCGAAATCAGAAAAAGGTGTCGGGCGTGCATTCGGAGTAGAGGAGAACAATTCGAACAGAATTTACGTTAAAGAATCGTGTTATTTTACTTTGTAAATAAACAATCATACAAAAACTGTATTTTACTAAAATCTGTCCTTACTTTGCTATTTTATCTAAAACACTATTTTTAGTATTTTTTTATTTATTGACTAACGTAAATAGCATACTTTTAGAACCGCGATAAACCAAAGAACGTTTTAAAATAAAATTAAATTCGCAATAACTGCAACTTTTTTTTAATTTCTTTTAGAAGTAGAGATGTTTTCATACTTTTTTTTTTTTTAATAAAAGGCCCTCGTGTTAATTTTGTGGTGTTATCTGTAACAATAAATACGTTTTTTTTCAAACACACACACACGTAGACTTAATACAATAAAAAAAATGCATGTAAAAGCACACACAAAAAAAGTTATGGGGCTTCAAAGGGTACATTTTGAGTAATTTAGAAAAACCTAATAAAAAAAATTATACCTCCGTAACCGTAATACTAAGGACCCAGGTTCCAGGACTGAAAAGGTAGCAAATGACCCTACCAACGCCCCAAAAAAATTTGACGGTCCATGTGCCGAATACCCTGTATACCTCAAATTCATATCGAAAATGTAATTTACAGAACAATAAATGTAAATCAATCAACAAATCATAAATAAACAATAACTGAAAAAACCTACGGTTTAACCTTCTTTCTCTAAGGAACTGAACAAATATGTTGACACGCATCATTTGTGTTTCACCATATGGCTAATCCGAGATCTTCCAGAGTTCAGAGAATGAAAAAACAATCCATCTCCGAAATATTTGCTGAAAACTCATGTCAAGAATACTTATTTTGTAGTCCTAATGAAGAATTTAGAATTCAGATTCTCGTGGTACTTGGCTCAATGTAAAAAAATTGAAATAGACACTATTAGAGACTCAACAGTTGAAATTTTCCTCATTTATGTAAATATATTTAATTTTTCTTGATCCTATTTTCAAACATGCGATAATTTATTTTTATATATATTTGTAGCTGAATGATAATTCAATGTTTTCGGTAATAAATGACAGATGAATTAAATCTATCTGGTCGCCATATTTGATCACATGTTTTGGAATGCCTAATGTAGAATTACTTGTTACTTACTGTAAAGGGACTACTTTTCTTATTGGATATGTGGAAGAATATTCTATCCTCTCCTGCTATTATGTAAGAAACACCATAACCATCATCGGCAACCGGTCCAAAACCACCTCCAGCCGACATACATTGAGGATTCTTGGTTAAATTTATTCTACCAGTTTGACCGTGGGGAGTTTGGGATGTTGAAAGTTTCCAAGGTTCGCTAAGAACTTCATTAAGGAATGGGGACTCAATTTGTAGATATTTTGATATTACATACAAGCAAAACAAGTGCCTGTCAATACCCTTTCCACACATGGCTTCTTGATATCCCAGCTGATGAATAAAAATATAAGGGATTATAATTTCATCACAACATAAGGTATAGTAAAATAAGGCATACCTGGTGCCTCTCACATGCTTTCGCTAATAATCTGAGCCTTTCTTCATCAGTACTGTCGCTATCTTCCATAGCCTTCACCCAATCAGAAGACTCTATCGTACACGGTCGCACAGTTTCTGTTCTACCTTCCCTGAATAACCTGGTCATGCTGGCCTCGTAGGTTAAGCAGAATTTTCCGGCTTCTCTATAATACGCCAACTGGAGCGCCATCTGTATGAATGCGTCTGGGCTAAGCCTGGCCTTCTTCATGAATCCTTTGCCGAAGTTGTTATGAATGTATACAGTCAAATCAATATCTTCAATCAGTTCATTAGCAACTGAGAGGGCCTTCTCAATGGCTGCTCTTCCTTCGTGTTTGATTTCCCAGTTCAGTCGGACTGGAATAGGTGGGGTCAATTCTGGGGTTCCTGCTGCGTTGCCGTTCTCGTCATATCTAAATATATATCGGTTTGATCAGGTTAGTTGAATTGATGACATAGTCCAGTCAAGTTATAGAGGATACAATGATCAATGAGAGATCAAAAACGGATGAAATAACGGTAACATCATCTTGAATATAATGTTAATAATTGTGCTGAACATTTATTCTATTCTACACGAGTTCCATCATCAAAAATTTCTCGTCAAAAAGAACAAGAATTTAGATATATTTGAGAAGATGTTTCCAATATTCATTCCCTAGATTTTCTATTTTGACTGGACTAATTTTTTATATGGGGTTACTTTCAAATAAATGGTATACAAGAAACGCCAACATAACCTCCTTCTTCAAACACAAGCATTTTAAATCATCCCAAATCACGTGACCACTTGGATCACAGTAAGAATAGTTACAATAAGGACTTGATAACTTTGAATTCAATTTGTAAACGCACTCTTTCATTTATCATCGCTTTTAATTTATTCAGTGAACTAAGCATTTTCATAATGGCAACATACACGAACGCCCAACGTCTGCAAATTATAAAGATTTACTTCTGAAATTCGGAGTAGCCGAGTAATCGGAAGTTGGGTCCAATGAATCGGCAGCTGCAAACGTGCCGATGGTAGCCAATGATTTTATTGTTTTTAAACCAGATAATAATTTTTTTTCAACGTTTTGAAGATTTCGCATTTTATTTGAAGATGAATGTTGTCAAGTAATAGTATATTCAAAAACAAGTTGCAGAATGGGCATCTATTCCAATGGAATTGCTTTCTGCAACGAGTACTAGACGATATTTTCTCTATTTCAGACAAGAATTGTGCGAAATTTATTGGAATTTAATGAAAAATTCAGATTATACCTCCTAGTGCCTTTTTGTGTATTTTATTTTCGCAGTTGGTGTGATTGATATGAAAATTGACAGTTTATAGAATTTGAATAGTGCGTCCAAATCTCTACATGATTTAATATTGACAATTGGCATGCAATGAACGCGTGTTGACATTCGAAAGGATAGGATGTCAGTGTTGTCAACCACAAAACGAAAAATATAACTAAAAACAATGCTTTAATGAATTCATTACAGTACTGTAATGAACTCATTACGAGACTGAAATAGAGAAAATACGTATTAAAATACTCTTTACAAGTCAGTTTCGGTTTTTCTGCGAATCTCTGCCATTTGAAAATTTCAATACGACTGACATTTCACTGTAATGATTGTTAGGATATTTTTCAGTCTGATTAATATGAAAAAGATTTGTGGCTTGTTTGGTACTAAACAGGTGGTAAGCTTCCAAATGGAACAATTCAGTTGATTAAATTTGTTTTCAAGAAGTTTTCAGAAGGAAGTTATATCGACATGTGTTAAATATTCAATAATATTCAATGTATTCCTAGGAAGACTATTTTGAGTTCGAATTCAGAGCTGAGTGTTAATGAACTCAGGTTTCGACTGTCAACAAAAATGTACTAAAAAAGAATGGAAAAAATAAGTTCCACTAGTTTTATTTTGAACTGGGCTCTTCAGATATAAAAAAAAATAATTAGAAAAAATTAAAATACTAGCGACAGTTCGACATAACTATTCAAATTGGAAAAACTTGGAATCATGAGATTTCTAGTACTTATCCAACATTCATTAACAATTCAGTTCTGAAATACAAAGATTCAACTCAGTTTCCAGAGACAAATGAAAATTTTTAATTTGTATGAATTATTTACATGTAGTGTAACACAAATTCAAGCTGATAATTCAAATGATAGCGAATAACACATAAGTAAATTATTGAATGGAAAATGTCAATTAATGTTAGTGAGAAAAATCAAATTTTTAAGAAAGGCCGAATCTCCAACGAATCTAAAAAACAAAACAAAAAACCAACAACTGAGAAATTGATAAGAATTGTTTTGGTTATAATTGCCCCATGAGATCAACAAAATAGAAGTGAGCAAAAAAAAGAAAAATTGCATTTATAAGGCACTATTGCTCACAACAACAAAGTATCTAGACAATCATCAAACCAATGGTGATCACACAATTCTTTACTCAGAAAGAAAAAGAATTTTTATTTCTCGCCAATTTCTCATAAGAAATTGGTGCTAAATTCGTTGTAATATGTAAATTAAAATAAAAATATAAACAAGATCTTGTTTTAAAAAGGGTTCTACGGAAATGTATTCATATTGGATGGAAGTGTAGATTCAGTCGAAGATTCAACCTGTATAAGTGAATGAACCAAATTACCGTTGCCCAATCGTATCTAAAATAACATGTTCCCATAAGTGGCCCATAACCGGTGCATCTGCCCTGGTAATGAAAAACATAAATGAAAACAAAATATATACAGTAATTGAACAGAACCAGAAGAAGCTGAAAATAAAGATACATAAAGAGCTCTTTGATATAATCTCATCTAGAAATGATATCAATATAAAATTTAGATAACACATTTTTTTTACAATGTTACAAAAACAATCAGGGATACGTAAATAGCATTGGTGAGTCTATCTGAGCAGCGCTTCACATCATATGAAGACACCAAAATTGGGTAGATCGAGATTTTCGCAGAAAGATGGGGAAAAGTAATGGCAAATAAATTTGCAGAAAATTTGTACTTTGTTACAAAAACAATGATATTAGCATTTGATTTGAAATTTTCATCATATATTTTCATTTGAAATTTTCATCAAACTTTTGGGTCAATTTTCAGCTTTTGAAGAATAATCAGCCCCTGTTGAATAAGAGCTTCATTCAGCTACTTATCAAGGAGGCATTTTTACCTGGAGCTTTAAAAGTAATAACCATAAAGCAATTTTTCTATGTTTCTTGTCACCTTGGCAACTAGTGGACATGTACTAAGCCATATCTGAATTATTCAAGAAATCATATCATAGAAACTCATCATAATATCAATCGGTATATCAAGGGAGCTCTAAGAGGCTATAAATACGCCAACACCACCTACAAAATGATAATGGGGGTCACGACAGCGATTTACGTGTCCAGTTCATTACCGATGATCAATTGATTGGAGTCCAACGATCCATTCCCATACATGAGACATGACTGCAGCATCAGCCCTATAAAATAAAGTAAGACAAACTGAACTAAATTCAACTGGATTGCTAAATATCTTCTTGCTGAATATACCTGTAAGAATAGTTTGAACGAAACATTAACTTTAAACTGTCATTCTCAATTAAATATAGGAATTTAGAGACAGAAGTAATAGGCCAATTTTGAGTCCCCCAGTCAGAAGTTAATGAAGGAATAGGAAGTTAAGAATACTAAAAAACAAAATTCAGAAACAACAGAAGATGTCTATTGAATCATGGGTGGTACGAACAATAAAAGATGGTGGATATCTGCATATAACAAAAAGTATAAGTTATTATTGTGTTCCAATTCACTTTTGAGCAAATCTAGCAAATAAATGAACATTTAAATTTTTAATCAGCGACAAGATGAACAGAGGTGATATGTGTGCCCCGTTTTATATCTATGTTGAATCCAAGGAGGTGTCCAAATTTAAGTGAATTTAAACGTGTTCTATTACTTAAAATATCTTGTAATCAACATGAAAAATTTCACCACTTTTACACATATAGAATAGGAATACAGAACACAGGACTTATGAACACTGAAATTATTGATTCATATTGTTGTCAATTTTCCTCTTTCCTTTATTGTTCATATCAAAAACTGTGTTTCGCTAAGTTTTTCCACAATTTCTCTTTATCTTTTCTTTGATATGCTCCCTTTCTATACTGCCTCTTGGTGACAAAGAACAAGTTCCCTCTCCAACAAAAGTGTCTTTGATAGAAAAATGAATCTCATTTCAACTACAGTTGTCCACCAGCTTTGAATGGGGCTTCAGCAGAATTTCCCCAAAGATGGACGTTGTAAGATAAATGGCTATTTATATCAATGACACATAGGCATTCTGTCTTACTATATTTAAGCAAAAAGGAACGACACTCAAACCGAATAAAAAACCTCAGATTCTACATAAATTCCAGAAACAATATTTGATGAGCTCTTCAAAGAACAAGGAACCGATAGAAAAATGAACAATGTTAAATGACGTATCATTCAGAAAATAATAAAAACTCACAACAATATAGAAAAGAGAACAACATTTCAGAACATGAAAAGAGCACATTTCGTAAATCTGTAAAACTGCAATAACTCATTTCTCAAACTTTTAAGGAGATCGTTAATGAAAATGAGGAACAGCAGGGGTCCGAGAACAGATCCCTAAGGTATGACCAATTTTAAAGTGTACTCGGAAGAGGGAGTATCACCGACTTTGACAATTGATGGTTTTTTTTTGGGATAACCTCTCGACCTTTCCAGGAATATACCATTATAAATTTTGCCATATTGAAGTTGAATGACAGAATGTGTAAGGCTCTTGAAAGGTCAACAAACAATCCAGCAACATAGAGCCCACCATCAAGACATTGGTATATATATATATATATATATTCAGTGAACTGAACAGCTACTGTTTGGATTGAGTGACCAGATCTGAAGCCATGTTGTGAAGGGTTTAAAATGTCATATTTGTCCATATATTTATTCATTCTGCTCGAGACTCGAGACAATTTCTTTAAAAACTTTTGAGAACGAGTTCAGAAGGGAAATTTATCTATAGTTGGTAACATCATGCATGCTATTTTTTTTAACTGAAAAAACCAACTCGATCTCATACCAATATAAGGGTACCAAAAAGAGAAATATTGATTCATGCATTTAAGTATCATAATTTCTGAACTAAAGGAATTTAATGATAAAACCACTGTAATATCTCAAAGACTATTTTCTAAACTGCAACAGAGTCGACTCAAATTTTTTGCATATTTACCAAATATGTTAATAAAGTAAAATATTGTTATCTTCTCGTGATAAGTAAGCTATTGGAACTCGAGTCCAAATAAAACACTCTCTGGCACGCTTGTTTTTAATTTGTGCAACCTCAAAATTTTGTGCACCTTGAAATCATCCCTGGAACAATGTTATTGCTTTAATATTTGTTTGAAATATCAATAGCTTTTTTAATGATAAGTGGAATTGAACGTCATTCCAACACTGAAATTTCAATTCATGGTAAAAATTTATAAAAATATGTGTAACAAATAATAAGGCTGAAAAAATGAATAATTTTCTCACCAAGAATGTTCAGCATTGAATCCAACCTGTAACAATTTGAAATATAAGCACACCAAAAACAACAAGTTTTCAGAAAATAAACAAACATATATCACATCACTTTCATGATCATATTTTACATGTTAAAATGTAAGCTTAGGCTAGAGTTTCTGTTTATGCAAAAAATAATATTGAATTTGTGTTAATTTCATTATTACAGATTTGGGGGCATTATACAATTGGGACATTTGAGAGTTTGTTGTAATTCGTTGAATTTATGATTCAATAATAAACTGATACCTACCTTTCCATTGGTTCCAAAGCATAATGTGAATGACTTGTCAAACCATCGGTCATATCCTTTACCATGCAATAATAATTTAGCAAATTTATCCAGCTTTGTAGGATCATTCTGAAAAAAAAAAATTTTACTCGACTTGGTGTAGAATTAAAAATAAATATATTTTTTTCAACCACATTCAATCATCTTTCAAGTAACAAATTGATCCAATAGATATTCTAGAAGTTACCGAGGAAACCAAATTTCTGATGTTAATAATTGTGATGAAAGAGGCCCAATAAAGAACTTGACCGAGATATTTCGACAGTTAACCCATTCTGAAATTATATGAGTATATGACCGGTCCAACATAATCTATTTTGACCGCTGATTCTTCATCAGGAAGTCGAACACAATCGACTTAGATCATTTTCGGCGAGATATTCGACATTTGGACAAAAGGATAGCACGTTGTAGCGCGCTAAAAGTACATGTGTGAAAAGACTTAATTCCATACAAAACTTACTATTCCTAATACACCTGATGATTTGAATTGATTCCTTGAATATCTAGAGGAAAAACAAATTAGTTGGAAATAAATAGTTTGAAATGCAAAAACAAATATTATACTTTCTTCTCAATAATTTTTCGGTATAATACACCACATTGGTGGTGAAGTCACATTTCCTGTACATTATTCCAGAAAAACTATGCTTACAGTAGCTTACACTTGAATAGAGAGTTATTGGAAACTCAAAGTAAGATGCTTTTAATGGGAATACCGTAACTCAGTTCCCAAATTTAATCTATCGAAGCGCATCATTGAATTTCTAATTTATAGTAAAATTTCCTTTTATTTGATCGTGTTCTCATTTGTAAAATGAATATTTAAAGTATTCTGTTATCTGTGAAAACCATATTATATATATATTACGTCTAACTCTCCTTATATCCGTAGCCAAAAAGCCAACACTTTTTCCTTCAAAAACTAACAACAAATAACACACTCGATTTTCGATAAGACAGCATATGGACATATGATAACTCTGATATTTTCATATATTATGAATCAAATACTAAAGAATCGGCTTTTTCTTAACTAATACATAAACAAAATATCCCAAAAATGAAAACAAGTCATTCATGTCATAGAATATGACAGGCAAAATGTTAAAATAAGGGAAACCTTAATAAAATAAGAGTCATCCTTAATTTGGGGAAAGATGAGGGATTCCCATATCTATTACGAGTTGGGAAGTTATATTTCAATTACATCTTGCGTCAAAAATAATTTCACTTTGTGTGGAACATATATAAGTAGTTGTGATATCACATTAATGGGTCTTATTACATGCGCAAACGTGTATAATAATGAACTACTCACCTCATCATACTCATAGGGAACATCATCTAATACAACAACAAAAGCAGCTTTCTCAATTATATCTAATGATACTTTGTTGACTCCCCTCGAAAAGAACATATTCCTTGTATTAGCCCAATGTTTTCTATCTCCAGCTGTGAGCGCAGCCAATTTTTCCTCCCCAGGTAGGGGTTCAGTCTCATCATCTAGAATATGTTGAAGTTGGCTAAAAAATGAAATTAGATAGTATAGATAAGAAAAATTAATTCAGTCATAATTGCATGTATATAAGGAGAACAAAAGAACACTTCTTCTATAATAATCATTTGTTTTATTTCGAATCGAGTGTGAACAAACAATTTTGAACACTTGGGATGAATTAGGGTCATAAATAATTTCATCCCGACATATGTTAAGGAATCTTCTGCACTATATGGTTTGGTAATCGATATTCAGATCCTTGTAATGCATAGTCTGTATTGCGGAAGGAGATTTATTGATTTGAAACTTCGTATTTGTCTCATTCGCCAAGAAGTAAAAAAAAATTCATCAATGAATGGAGCAATCATTAAAGAGATGAAAAGAATAATGCAGTCGATGATTTATAAAATAGAGGTTGAATTTTCGAAAAAAAATCACAATCTTATAAGAAACCACCTAATGGGACCGAGGCATTCCTTGCTCAATCCTAAATATTTAGTGATATGTTAATAGATTAAACTTACATTTGGATTTCACATGGTTTCAAGATCCTGCCTTTGTAAATGACTACTTTGAAATATTTCCCTTTATGATAAACTACAATATGATTTGAATCTTGATAATGTTGTATCTTGTCTACTTCCATTCCCGGGATTCTTGTAGTGTTGAAGATCCTCTCATATTGCCACGAGCACAGTGGTACTACACCTTGTATAAAAATAGGTTCCAATTCTTGTCTATCTAATAATCTTCTGAACACAAGGGCAGAGTGTATTGTTGACGCCGCTCGAGCAATCTGCTTCTTGGTCATTTCTAGTTGAATTGCGTCGATACCATAGAAATTGGAATTCACCATTATCGGGGACCTGCCTCTAAGGTATACATATTCTTCCCACCACTCCGATACATAATTTGCACTAAGCCACGATTTTGCAAAGAGGTACAATTGCAACTTTCTACTAATGCCATTCTGGAACTCCTCAGCTAAAGTCTTTGTTCTTTCATATTCTTCATCATCTAGCAATGGTCTGACTGATCGCAGGTACTGTAAAAGTAGGAATTATCTATATAATATAGTCTATAGTCTATAATATTAAAGCAATAAGATCGTGGACCAGACTACGCGAGAGTTTGTTGTAATTCGTTGAATTTATGATTCAATAATAAACTGATACCTTTACCTTTCCATTGGTTCCAAAGCATAATGTGAATGACTTGTCAAACCATCAGTCATATCCTTTACCATGCAATAATAATTTAGCAAATTTATCCAGCTTTTGTAGGATCATTCTGAAAAAAAAAAAACAAATTTTACTCTGACTTGGTGTAGAATTAAAAATAAATATATTTTTTCAACCACATTCAATCATCTTTCAAGTAACAAATTGATCCAATAGATATTCTAGAAGTTACCGAGGAAACCAAATTTCTGATGTTAATAATTGTGATGAAAGAGGCCCAATAAAGAACTTGACCGAGATATTTCGACAGTTAACCCATTCTGAAATTATATAGAGTATATGACCGGTCCAACATAATCTATTTTGACCGCTGATTCTTCATCAGGAAGTCGAAACGTTAATGGGTCTTATTACATGCGATAAGACAATATGGACGTAACTCTGATATAATATATGAACTACTCACTTAACTCATATCATACTCATAGGACAGGCAAAATGTTATCATCTAATACAACAACAAAAGCAGCTTTCTTTGTGTGGAACAATTATATCTAAAATGATACTTTGTTGACTCATCTAATACAACAACAAAAGCAGCTTTCTCAATTATATCTAATGATACTTTGTTGAAAAAGAACATATTCCTTGTATTAGCCCAATGTTTTCTCTCTCCAGCTGTGAGCGCAGCCAATTTTTCCTCCCCAGGTAGGGGTTCAGTCTCATCATCTAGAATATGTTGAAGTTGGCTAAAAAATGAAATTAGATAGTATAGATAAGAAAAATTAATTCAGTCATAATTGCATGTACATAAGGAGAACAAAAGAACACTTCTTCTATTATAATCATTTGTTTTATTTCGAATCAAGTGTGAACAAACAATTTCGAACACTTGGGATGAATTAGGGTCATAAATAATTTCATCCCGACATATGTTAAGGAATCTTCTGCACTATATGGTTTAATATTCGATATTCAGATCCTTGTAATGCATAGTCTGTATTGTGAAAGGAGATTTATTGATTTGAAACTTCGTGTTTGTCTCATTCGCCTTCATACACTATACATTACAAAGAAGTAAAAAAAAAATGCATCAATGAATGGAGCAATCATTAAAGAGATGAAAAGAATAATGCAGTCGATGATTTATAAAATAAAGGTTGAATTTTCGAAAAAAAATCACAATCTTATAAGAAACCACCTAATGGGATCGAGGCATTCTTTGCTCACTCCTAAATATTTAGTGATATGTTAATAGATTTAACTTACATTTGGATTTCACATGGTTTCAAGATCCTGCCTTTGTAAATGACTACTTTGAAATATTTCCCTTTATGATAAACTACAATATGATTTGAATCTTGATAATGTTGTATCTTGTCTACTTCCATTCCCGGGATTCTTGTAGTGTTGAAGATCCTCTCATATTGCCACGAGCACAGTGGTACTACACCTTGTATAAAAATAGGTTCCAATTCTTGTCTATCTAATAATCTTCTGAACACAAGGGCAGAGTGTATTGTTGACGCCGCTCGAGCAATCTGCTTCTTGGTCATTTCTAGTTGAATTGCGTCGATACCATAGAAATTGGAATTCACCATTATCGGGGACCTGCCTCTAAGGTATACATATTCTTCCCACCAATCCGATACATAATTTGCACTAAGCCACGATTTTGCAAAGAGGTACAATTGCAACTTTCTACTAATGCCATTCTGGAACTCCTCAGCTAAAGTCTTTGTTCTTTCATATTCTTCATCATCTAGCAATGGTCTGACTGATCGCAGGTACTGTAAAAGTAGGAATTATCTATATAATATTAAAGCAATAAGATCATGGACCAGAGAAAAAAATTAGAATGGGTCCCGTTAGGGACCCGCGAGGCGTAGGCGAGCGTGAGACCCGAAGGGCCGAACCCGGGGCAATCTTAAAACAGACCGAAAGGGCGTATCCTCTTCTAGTAATATTTATAATGATAACCTTCAGGGACAACTAGAATAATGACCATAATTGAATTACTGATGACTTTATCGATTATAAGAAATAATGGAAAAACTTCGATAGTTGCGGAACTCAAACGAATAGCGGGAATATTTGTTCGGATCTTTAAGCATACCTACGAAATGTCGTCCACTACAATAGAAAATTTAGTACATCCCAGGATCGAACCGGGGAGTTCCGGGTAAAGAAGCAGATGCCTTTATCATTAAGTGATACTAGCTACCTGAAAATACTAAAATTTACAAAGACAAATTATGGCGAATAATTATTCAAACTTTGAAATATCATGCCGGCTCAATAGGCATTCGTAGAAATCATTCTTTTTCTCAGTACAAATTTTTATTATCTACAATTTTCATAATAAACATAAAGTCTTTGGAGGTACGTGAAGGACATATTTTTAACATCTTTCTTTTTCAAATATTTAATATTTAATGAATATACAACAAAAACACAAAAAACTGAAATAAAATAATTGAGACCTGATTTTTTTTTTTTTTTAATCTCAATAATTATTTACAATCAGAATAACATTGTACAAGTTAATGTGTTAAGAAGTAGTCAAGTGACTTGAATAGAGCGGGAAAAGATTATCTCCAGTGAGAGAATCTCATTATTCCATTAAATCAGCTGACCAATGTCTCTTCAATCTTCTTGCTAAGGTGTTTGTCAGTAAGGGTTGGAGTAAAATATTTGAGTGGTGTTCCATTCTCGCGTGGTGGTTTCTGCTTATATGCTTGATGATTTCTTCAACATATGGTATATTTAGGTCTTCATGTAAAGTCTGGTTGGACACATACCATGGGGCGTTGGCCATCATGCGAAGTATTTTCGATTGCGTTCTTTGGATCAGAGCTATGCTGGATTTGCTTGCACATCCCCAGATTTCTATCCCATATGTCCATATTGGGATGATGATAGTCTTATACAACAATATTTTGTTTGTAAGTGGTAACTTGGATTTTCTTCCAATGAGCCAATTAATTTCCCTGACTTTCAGGTCAATTTGTTTTCTTTTTTTGATTATATGTTCCCTCCAGGTTAGCCTAGTGTCTAGATGAAAGCCAAGGTATTTTGCTGATGTAGCTTTTGGAATTACTATGTTGTTCAATTTGATTGGGGGACAATGTTGCTTTCTCAGTGTAAAGTCTACTTGTTGAGATTTGGTTTCATTTATTTTTATTTTCCACTTTTTCATCCAGATTTGTAGTTTGTCTAGGTGTTCTTGTACTAGCTTAGTCGCTGTTGCTGGGTCTTCATGTACTGCCATTATTGTTGTGTCATCAGTAAAGGTTCCTGTTGTAGTGTGAGCTGTTATTGGTAGATCTGAGGTAAAAAGTAGGTAGAGGAACGGGCCCAGCACGCTTCCTTGTGGAACTCCAGCTTGAATGGGGCTATAATACTTCTTGCCCTACCCTAGTTCTAAACTGTCTGTTTGTAAGGTATGAATTCAGTAAATTAAAGAATTTTAAAGGAAGAATATTTCTGATCTTGAATAGGAGTCCTGAGTGCCATACTTTATCGAACGCTTGACTCACATCCAGAAAGACTGAAGTGCAGTATTCTATGCGTTTGTTGGACAGTTGAGTGATCTTGTCTGAATCCGAATTAATGTGAAGGAATCCAATGATCTATGGGAATTTCGGCGTTTATTCTCTGAAGTAATAACCTTTCCAATATTTTCGAGATTATTGGCAAAAGGCTTATGGGTCGATATGATGTCATTTCTTGTGGATTCTTGCCCGGTTTCAGTATCATGAGTACTTCTGCTGTTTTCAGTGATTTGGGCCAGTGCCCGAGTCTCAATATAGCATTAAAGATGTAGGTTACCGTGACAATCCCTTTTCTAGGCAGTTCTTTGATCATCTTTGCAGTTATTCCATCAATACCTGGTGCCTTTTTCTGGTTCAGATGAGTGATTTCTTTGTATACTTCTTTAGGTGTTAAGAACTTTATATTTTGAGTTTCTGTAGGGATGTTAGAGATATTTTCCTCAACAATTTCATCAATGACCTGGTCATTTGGTTTGAATACCTCTTTCAGGTGATGTGCAAACAATTTCGCCTTTTCTTTTTCGCTTCTAGCCCATCTAGCATTGGTTTCAGTTGAGTTTTTCACTGGGACATTTTGTTCTGTTGGCTTTACCTTGGATTTTATAGGTCTCCATATTGAGTTGTCGTATTGGTTTAATCCGATGATATATATATTGAATGGTTCTTCCTTCAATTCTCTTAACCTATTTTTAAGTTTATTGCTTATACTATTGAATGCTGTTTTGTCTGCAGGAGCATGTGTGTTTTGCCATCTAGATCTTATTTTGCGTTTTTCAGCAATGAGCTTTTTAATTTCTAATGGTATTGGTTCTGGTTTGTTTTCATTGTAACTTCTTGGAGTACTTTGGATGGCTGCACCTTTAAGTATAGTTGTAAATGTATCGAGTGCTTCTTCGGTTTCTTTTTTTTTCCTTTAGCCTCAAGGATAGAGAGACCCGTTCATGAATTAATTTGCGGTATTCATCCCAGTTGGTTTTTCGATTATGTAGTTTTGGTGGAGACTTTCTATTGATTATCAAGGTGCTCAGTGACGCTAATACTGGAGTATGATCTGATGATAGGTCATAGCTTGGACATACATGAGACCTGAATGAAGACAAAATATTGTTGTACAAAATTGTTATTATTCCCAGAAGGACATACGGTTTTGAAATCGTAAGCAAATTCACCATATCTCTAATTAAAAAACCCAATCAAATAATGGCCAACGACCTATGCTTTGTGGCAAATGATACTTTACATGAAGATCTCAATATCCAAGTTGTTTGAGCATCAAATAAAGAAGCCGAAGTCACTATGGAAAACCACTCAAATAATCTAGTCCAACCACTATTGATAAATACCTAACCAAGAAGCATATGCCATCTGATTGGATTACTACTTAGTTTCACTTACTGGGGAAGAGCTTTTTCCGATATTTCATATAACTGTTAGCATAAAATATTAATTCTGATTCTTAATTATCATTATGAGATATAATAAATCTTACCCTTTGCAGTGTGTCCTTGACAGAGGGGAGGGGTAATCTTGGTAGGGCACCTTGATAACTGTACAATCTTGGAGTATTCCAGCCTCTGAGTGCCTTTATGGCAACCAACCATAGTTTAGTCGACAAGGAAGGCGTTTTGCCTCTTGTTTCGAACATCCAACCCTTATACACTAACAGCATTCTGAATGTATATTTGAGAGCGATTACTACTGCCGACCAATAAATGAATGCTACTAAAAGACACGCTACAACTTCCGTTTTTAAACTATCTCTGAAACAAAAAACCAATAAATCAGGACTTTGTTCCTTTATAAGAATCATATTGTTTGCAGCTGCACTATCAGTGAATGTATATGAGAATCGACTCGATCAATGGATACCAACACAAGAACGAACAGTTCGTTATTGGTTTTTATTTTGTTTTTTGATACTTCTCTTTATTGTAGCATTGTGAGTTTATAGGTATATACTTCAATTCTGGTTGAAGTAAATAATAATAATATTGACCATCTTTCACAGCCAGTCATTACAAAATTCCTTCATGTCAAGGCAAATTTTATATTGAAGAAATCTGCTTTGGCGGTACAAGCGTTGCAGGAGGGGGCAATTTATTTTCTCTAAGACAGAAACTCTTTGCAACATAATTTTTCATCTTAGAATGAAAATGGAAGGTTTTAAAATCCACAAATATAATATAATAATAATTATCGTAGGGGGTTATAATGATACTAAAGGTTAGTCTACAGGCTACCAAGCCGCAATGGAACTGCAATTATCCGATTCCTCTAAACATAACAGAAGGTAACTCGTAGTTTATCATCACTCATAAAAATAGATGAATGGACTATATTTTTCTTCACTTACCCAGGTAATATCTTCATAATTAACCAAGTAAAATCTAATGGAATTTTCAATCCAGAAAAATGGACTGCAACGACGAAGGTCATGAGCATCCATAGGCTCCACAAGTGACCAGGAAATACTCCGTTATGGATACTGTTCTGTAAAATGAAAAATATTTGATTAATTGAAATAATACGAGGTCATCCGATTTCTCGGCGCTTTGATCCTTCGTCATTCGTGTGCGTGAAAGCTATAGATCAAGCAAAATAAGTAAAAAACCGTCCTTTCGGAACATTCCCTGATGACGGCAGGCGAATGTATGCCGAAACGTCGAGAGTTACCAAGATCGAGATTAATTTTAGACGGTTAGGTCGACTAGAGTGAGACTTCTCCGATCAGGAGTAATTATTAAATTAAACCTTTGGTGAGCTTCTAAATAACCAAATCCTTAAAACATATGCATTAGTGACGTGACTACTAATCCTTGGAACAGGAGAGTTTTTAGAATAGTTGTACCTATAATTCTCTCTCCTAAGGAACAATGAGGGAAGATTGATCTGAGATTTTACCCGTTCAATGCCCAGGCGAGAAGAAATGTACACAAGAAATCTGATTTGAACCTTCTCAATCCTCTCAGAGTCCGTGTTCGTATAAGGTGACCACACAACGGAAGTGAACTCCAGCGTTATGCAAAAATATTTAAGTATCTCCAGGAACTGAAAATCCCGCGAATGTCTAATAATGAATACAAGCAATTTTACACCTCTATTTACAATATAATTAACTTTTTTAACGTCGGAATTACAGAATTTCGCTTTGTCGCAGTTACCTTTCGAGGTTCCAATTTTTAAAAGATATCTTGACGATGTTTTCACCTCAATACCAGGCGAAAGCATTGATATTGTTCTTAATGCGTTCAATTCTTTCCATCAACGCTTGAAATTCACCTCAGAGATCGAGAATAACAACAAATTACCTTTTCTGGATGTACTTGTCATTAGTTCATCAGGCGGATTAAAGACGGACTGGTATCATAAGCCGACCTTTTCTGGAAGATTTTTGAATTTGAATTTTCAACATCCTTTCACACAAAAAATAAACCTTATATAAAATCTCAAAATTAGATCTGCCCGTTTAGCTAGCAAGGAGTTTCATTATTATGATAATTTGAATAAAATTAGTAGTTTCTTGATAAAAAACAATTACCCTGTAACACTGATTAAGACAATTTTAAATAAAAATGATACACATCACCCCAGTACACACTCCACGGTGAAAAGATTTTTCAAGGTTCCCTATATTAAAGGGCTATCTGAGAGGATCAGAGATGAAATTGTAGAAATAGTGTACAAACCATTCAATGCTGTTAAGGCATGATCAAGCGTCTTCACAATACCTGATCTCAACTCCCATTATTTTAGCATGAACCCCAAAAATAGCTGTGTGCCAAATTTCAGGAATCTCTAACCTATTTCTAATGCAAATATTGTTATGATAACCCTGTATATGACGAGATATTGTTGATGATGGAGCTCGTGTTGAATGATTGTTTGGGCTATTACCATCATCTATTGTGGATGTAATGTTTTCCGACGTTTCGATAGACATCTTCTATCTTTATCAAGGAGAAAAGTAAGAAACCTTTTGAAAATTATCAATTTTCAAAAAGTCAATATGTCTATCGAAACGTCGGAAAACATTACATCCACAATAGATGATGGTAATAGCCCAAACAATCATTCAACAAACCCTGTATATGTAATATGAACATGCTAAGCACTATTAGGGCAAGTGCGCACTGGTGATTTTTGTCACGGTGACTGTTTCGTCACTCTTGTCAAGTCCGTGAATATGTATGCGCGCATGTTACGACGTGACAATTGGGTGACATTTCTGTACGCCGACCGGCGAACAATGACAAACACTTTAACATAGACTACCTATAGATAGGCAACTCTGGCATGAATATTGGTCCCGGCTTAGAGCTCAACTTACAGCGCCATCTTTCGTCATCTTAGAGTTGATTACAGATTCCATTCGCACAACGTTCCGTCTCGTGGCGCCCTCTAGTGCATTTTATAAGAGTTATCATAGGATTCCACGCAAGCGCAGGTTGAATCCCATATTTTTATTGGATTTGAAAACAAATACATTTGAAATGACCATAATTCTTTTAATCTGCTGTATATTGTCACAATTTCAATAAAAAAATATCATTTGATCAGAAAATTGTGACAATTTGCAGCAGATTAAAAGAATTATGGTCATTTCAAATATATCTGCCTTTCAAATCAAAGAACATACTAATCTTTAGAGGATGAAAGGAAATAAACAAAAAGAAACTTTAGAAATATATATATAATGCAGTAAATTATCAATTTACAAAAATTTCAATATCGAGGGAAAGAATAAACGAACCAAGAATAATTATGCAACAATTACTCATCAAGTTATGAAAATACATTGAAAGAATAAATTAGAATATTAGTGACAGATACATCAATTTAAGCATGAAATGCATTAGATTTATACTTTTATGACAGAAACAATTTCTAAAAGTCTATTTTCTTTTAGATACTTTTTCGGATGCCATCTTCATTATTGGATCATAAGATCTTATTGTTTTTTTCCGATAAAATTTTATAAATAGTTCTGTCATAAAAGTACAGAAATAATATCATGGCAAAATCAATAAACTTATTAACTGAAATTCCTTGAATTTGGCGTTTCAACGGTAAATCTCACATATCCGTTGAAGTATTCTAGGAATCTTCTGATAGACGATTTTTATGAAACCTACTATAAGTGGAATAGCCAAAACTATAATCAATGACCATGAGCAGTTCACTTATATATAAATACCTTGTTGCCTCAAAGTTTCTTCAGGAGTTCTGGAGGGTAGACAAAATATGCTTACATAATCTGAAAGATTATTGAAATTACAAAAATGATAATCATAGGGAGTAGAATGAATTACTTGGCAAATGAAGTGTTGGTAGAGCAAATCTTTTCAGCTTTCCATGAGGGTCTATACAATCCATATGAAAATGCTTTATGCAAATAACACTTTTGGATGAATGAAAACATGGATTTCTGATTCTTTCCAACCAAACATTTCTAACACCCTCAACTTGTGTAATGAAAAACCTAGAAAGAAAACAGTGTTAGAAACTGTCCCAAATTTTTACTAATCAGGAATTACTACACGAATAGAAATTGCTACAGAAAATATTAATTCACAGTACATTTTTAGTGAGTTATAAGTTAATCCAAAACTACTACTTATATGAATGCAACACATACCTTTTGACATTACTATCACTGTAGCAATTGGGAAAACAGCAAGAATAAACCATTTAAATTAAATTAAATTGAATAAGTTGAAAATGAATAAACCATTTCAGTCAACCAGTTCATGCTCATCATAAAATAGTTTCTTACTCTTCATAAAGTCCACCAAGAGTGAGGTCTGATAAAATCCGTTTTTACCGATCACTACTGAGAAGTACTAATTTACCGATCCGAGCTTCTAAGACGACAACAGATGTCTCTACCGCTCGTCGAAGAAAAACGTGACCAGCTTTGTAGTAGGCGAGTTCCCACCCCCTGCACTTTAAAGTCACCGTGACAAAAATCACCAGTGCACGCTTGCCCTTAATATTCCACGCGGGCGAAGTCGCCGGTTCAGCTAGTCAGGGATAATGAAAATAGCACAAATTTATCTATGGAGGAAAGCTCAACTCACCAGTATCCTCGCGAATCTTTTTTTCCATGACCTAACAGCAGATTTCCAGACTAGATGAAGGACTTCTCTGTCAAAATTCACATCCCATCCCTCGTGAGTAATGGAAAAAGAAAAGGCAACGGCTGAATGAGCTTCCGCCATGTTTTAGCGTCAGTCCGACACTGCACTCTGGAAATAAATTGAGAGTGATCTTTAACGATATTATGTGCAATTAGAAAATTGATTAATTATCGAACAATCATCTAAACTAAGATGCAATAGGATTATAATTTAGCAAAGTGAAGTGATAAATTGAGATATATTTCATAAGAGAGCTAAACTGGTACACTATGAAAGATGTTGAGTTCGAACTCCAGGTGTGAGTAAAGCGTATATATTACTGACCTTTACCATAATGCAATTATTTGAATGCTCGTTTTTATAGCACCCTATTGATTTTTTTCAAGCAACGCAATGATCAAATAAAAAAGTTGCGATCAAAGTGACGGTCAGTTTCATTTTGAAGTTTTCTGAACTCTTCACCAGGTTCAGACTAATCTACTCTACTTGAACTACAAGGTGTTCCATGACTGCTAATTTTTGAGAAGATGAGCCAAAGTTTGAAATTGTCCAAGATAAATTCAAAGTTGACGAGAAATGTTTGATGATTTGACTCTACGTACTACATAAATCCAGAAAATATAAAATAACTCAGAAATTATTGAATTTAGGAGCATAATCATGTGAGAAAACTATCATTATTTTTGACCGCAGAATCCAA
This sequence comes from Micraspis discolor, assembly GCA_030674115.1. Classification (NCBI taxonomy): domain Eukaryota; kingdom Metazoa; phylum Arthropoda; class Insecta; order Coleoptera; family Coccinellidae; genus Micraspis; species Micraspis discolor. The sequence goes on along the minus strand of JARTUT010000874.1, from coordinate 2,578,927 downwards.
ACAATTATAAAAAAATAGGGTTCTAATTTGAAAAACAGAAGTTATGGCCAGTTTAAGATCAAAATTTTCAAGACAAAATTTGAAACACCCTGTGATGATATTTTTGAAATCCAAAAGATGCATGACCTTTTCACATCCTTCCTCTTCGATGTTGTAAAAACGGTTTACGCTCAGGATATTTAAAATAAGAATAATGAACATATTACTGACTGAACATATTCGACTTTTTTTCCAGTTTCTTTTAGATATTTTGAAAACTATTCGATTTAATACAATGGTTTCAACAGAAATGTATTCACTATTGAATACTCGATCATACCAGGAATGGAAAACTTGAAAAAAAAATTTTTCGTCGAATTTATTTTCACTCCCTGTATAACCGAAAGTTTTTGGGCTTCGAAAATATTTTAGCTCTGTAGAGAACTTGGAACAATATCATAATCCCAATTTTCAGATTTCAAATATGTCTTGTTCTCCAGAAACGTCTAATAGGTACTCGAACTTGAGACCCCCTGTATACATATATATATATAATTTAGAAGTAATCTTCTTGGGGTTAGAGCACGGGATCAAAAATTAGGACTTCATCTATTTTTTGTATATTAATTAACTACATATGTTTCGGCGTACATTGTGAAAATTGTGATCAGTTATGCAAAATGCGACTAAGGATATATAATTTATTATCTCAATCAAAATCACAAATGATTTAAGCGTTCATATTTTTGATATTCTCGAACAATGGCTATTCTCGGTCCGGAAATCGTTCCGCATAAATGGTAGAGAGAATTTTTATGGTACTTATGCAAGAGAACAAAACCTATCATCAATCGTTTCATGCACCATCAACATTTATTGCGCTTCAAAGTCAACTATTTACCATTGAAGCCCATACGAATTTTAATTGAATTGCCATCAACATGAAATATTACCTACAGATTGACGATTCCAGAGATTGAAATATAGCGTATCTGAGATAAATCAAAATACTAATAGGTATTATTGGCATATCGGAATTATAAGAATGCTAGGAATATAACAAATTTATCTATTTTCGTCTAAAGTAGTTACATATTATGAAAATAATTTAATTTCTTATTAAGTATACCTACGGGCAGTCCAATTAGTGACGTCGACTATGTTTTTTAGATTCCTCGCACCTGGGTAATCCCAAAATCCCGATGTATATACCGTGATTTTCCTAGTTCTCGAGTCATAATGTTTGTGTGTGTATTTTATATGATTGCTGCTAGTCAACTTTAAAAAATTCATGAAGTTTTTCGTGGTAGGTTTTCTGCGGATCGCCATCAAAGAACTCTGTCAACGTATAATAGATTTTACCTGCATTAAACAACTGAATAGTAAAAAACAAAACTAATTTATTAATAACAAAACATACTGTTTTGGTGCTTGTGAAAAAAATTGTTATACAAATTTTATGTACTCCCTTTGAGGGGCTGTATCTTAACAAGGGATGCTCCAATGAAGTTTCTTTATTTGAAAGATCTTATCTTTTTTTCGATGAGGAATCACCTCCTTAAATATTTTACACTCATTTAGTTACACCCTGTATACTATTGTCATAAATTGAATTTTAAAATTTTTAAACTCGATATTCTTTATAAACTTTTGTTTTTGTTTTTTAAACTATAATTTTTGAGTTGTAGTGGTACAAAGAAGTGGGGTCATGTCTTATTGAATTACTTATTTATATTTGTTATGTTATACCCATAGATGGCTTAGTCCCTCATTGACAACTGATATAAATTTCATTACATTTGGATGCATATGTTAGGCCCGAAGACCGAAAACGCTCAGTGGCCGGAAAAAACGGCCACATCGCGTTCTGGCTGTCTTCGAACGCGTTTTGGTTGTTTTTAAACGCTCGCAACGCCTTCTGGTAATTGTTAAACAGCCGGAACGCGTTTGTCTAACGGCGATTGGTTCAAATGTAAGACCCTGTAGTTTTTTACATTTTTAGAATAATAAAAATTACAAACAACGGAAAGTTGTTTCCGAACATGTTTGGTACTTGTGGTCTAGCATTTCTTTATGAGCACTGAGCACATACAACTATTGTATATTTGTCGACCCTGTACCTATTGGAATCAACATGTGATACATTTTTGGAATCAGCTCATCTACAGTAATCCGGAAATGGAGACAAAATAGTTCAATTTAAAAAAAATGACGGTGATGTCATTACTCGAAAATAATTCACGCTGTATATTAAATTATTATTTTAAAATAAGGTAAATTAAAATAAAAATCGATGTGTTTCAGGATTATTTCTTAAAATGGTCTGATTAGCTAAAAATGAATTTGTTCCATACTTTACGGATACAATTTAAATGTACTATGTAATTCGAAATGTCATTCAAACAGTTCTTGTAAAAATAAGTAACGTACCTATTATGTAAAGTACACAAAAGTTCGGAAAAACCCGTCGTTTGTATTTAATTTATTATTATTAGTTTTCAATAATTGAATTGTTTCTAATGGAGTAATTAAAAGAGTTATAAATTCAAGTTTGTTTTGTTCTCCACAATAAGTTGGATTTGTAGAAAATAAATTGAAATTCATTAGTTCAATAAAGAACTTTTCGCTTTTTCATTCATGCATTTTTATATTATATGCTCGACAATATATGTTTATTAGTGTAACTTTCTTCCTAGAACTGAAAAACAATTATAAGAAATTTAATATTATTGAAATGATTCGGCAAGAAAAACCGAACCCATCTTTGGTATCCAATTGTAGTTGTCAATAATTGAATTGTATTTCAATTTTCAACTTTGTTTTATGAGGGACAATATAAATTTTATCCTACGCAGGTAGAAAGCGGCAAATAATACAAGTCGAACATTAAGAACGCGTTGTGAGCGTTGAACAATTGACAAAACGCGTTCCGGCTGTTTAACAATTACCAGAACGCGTTGCGAGCGTTTAAAAACAGCCAAAACGCGTTCTGTGCGTTCGAAGGCAGCCAGAACGCGATGTGGCCGTTTTTTCCGGCCACTGAGCGTTTTCGGTCTTCGGGCCTAACACATATAACAAAAGTTATTGCGTTTCAAATGTCTGTGTGTTTTGTACACGGGTCAGAAAATGCGTTTCAAACAAAGAGCTCCAATTGGTTTTTGTGTTGAACTTGGTAAAACTTTTACTGGTTCGGGCGATTCAAATCGGGTAGATAGATACTGGATTATCGGACGAAAACATTGAAAAAGTGCGTGAATTCATCAAAAATAACAAAAAATGACAATTATTAAATTGGAATTAGGCATTTTAATAGATGTTTTGGGTCTTAAAAAGGTCAATTCGCGGTTTGTACCACACAAACTCACCGAAGACCAAAAAGTTGATCTAACTGAGCATTGCAAAAACATCGTTAAAGGTGCTCGGAAGGATCTAAACTTCTTGAAATTGTTTGTAACTGGTGGGGAGATGTGGTGTTTTGAATATAAGCCCGAAACGATGCGGTAAAGTGTGAACATTCTGAACCGATATTTCAAAATTTTCACCAGAATCCACAAAGTAGTATCATCACTTCAAGGAAATTCTCGAGAATTAAAAATAGTACATTGTGTCTCGAGGGCAGAAAAGATGAATTTGTTGCGGCTGTTTGATGCCCTCTCTTCGCTCGGGCATTAGGTAGCTGAGGGCCCACAAATGCCTTTCTGCCTGAAAGTAAGTACCGTTTTGGAATTAAAAGACTTGTAAAGATATCCCAATAATTTTATTTTTACATGAAAGCCTGTATCTTAATCTACTTTTCAACATAATTTCCGTGAATATTGACGCACTTGTCATAAGGTGGCACCAGTTTTTGGATACTCTACTCATAAAATTCTGCCGCCTGACTTGTTAACCACTGTGTCACAAAAGTTTTGACTTCGTCTTGTAGACGTTGACCGCCCAGGTGTTTCTTCAAGTGCAGGAACAAATGGTAGTCGCTGGGTGCCAGATCAGGGCTTTTCGTCCACTTTCTGCGCCAAATCTTCATTAACGACCGAAGGACTGTAACAGACTGTAATGTGCGTAGACAAGTGATGTAGGTTACCAGTAGGTACCAATCGCAAAACGGTACTTACTTAAAAAACATGCCTCGTAAAATAAAAAACATTTAATTTAATAAATCAGTTAAATTCGAAAGTTCTCCTCATATTATTTTTCGTTTCGGGTACGGATACTACCAATAAGTCTCCTCTGTTATCAATATCTTCAACTTGCATATTTAGCAATGTATCCCCTTGTAGCTCCTTCGTCCCCCGTTTTCGAATTTCGCATTAGTGTTGGAATAGGTGCCCATCCTGCAACTTGTTTTAGAATATACTATTAGAATTCCAAAGGAGGGAAATGTAGCTTTCACTTATTTTTTCAGGGTTGTTATGATTCACTTTCAAGCATGCGAGGCGAAAAAATATATTGAATATTTTTATCTCTCGTACTGATCATAGATTATAGCAATGAATCACTTGGTACTCCAAACGAGACGAAGACGTTAGCCAATTATAAGCAGTGAGATAAGAAGGTTTCAACGATCCGCCAACCTTTTAAACAGAGAAGATAAACGAAAACGATTTGGAGGGCAATCATTCTGAAATTGTACTTTAGACTTTGCACCAAGGAAACCAACGTAATACTTGCTCGACTCAAGAGCGAGCGGAACACGTTTATAAATGGAACACTCGGAATTAATCAGATGGTTAATTTTAAGCGACAGGTAAATTCTGATATGTATAGACGCCATCGGCATACTGACTATGCATACAGAATATGTTAGACAACCCTGAACTTCCGATTGGCGGTTAAACAAAGAAAATTTATTCAGAAATGTGTTAACAATTGCCTTGTAGTTGAGGAACCAGCGAGGAAAAATTGGGATTCACTCTAGCGAGTCAGATTCATATCATTTCTTGTATTTCATACAGGGTACGACCAAACAAATAGTGCAGATTTGATGGGCAATTAAAAAAATTTACACAATCTACTTAGAAGTTATTTATTCTGCTCGAGTCAGTACTACACTCTATTTTTTTCATCGAAGTTTTAAATCACGCTATCAAGATGATGTCCTCCAGAAGCGATGCATTTATGTCGACACTTTCAGGACTTTTCAACTGCATTCTGGCACATATCGATCGGAATGGCGGTAATTTTTTTTCTTTAATACGATTCTTCAGTTCTTCCAAAATGTGAAGAAAATTCTTAAAAAACTTTTCCTTGAGCCACATAGGAAAAAATCGCACACGATCTAGTCCGGTGATGTCGCCGGCCACTCAGGTCGCCCCTCAGAGAGACAAGGCGCCTGGGCAACATTTTCCGCAGTTTTGTCATTGAAATCTGTCTTGAAATCAACAGTGCACTTATGGCACAACAAAATTTTTGGACATGGAAGCCATAACGCCGAGCGGTTACGGTTGTTGTACGACGAGCCTCCTCAAAAGAGTATGGCCCAATAACCCCACATTTGGAAAAAGCACACCATACAGTGACCATCGGGAAGTGGAGTAGTCTCTCGTGAACTTGTCGTGGCTTATTGTTCGACCAATAAAAACAATTTTGTTTGTTTACGGTTCCAAACAGATGGAAGAGGTCTTCATCGCTACTGAAGACCGTTGACCTAGCTCTGGGTCTAAAACTTCTTAAGCGCGATTCACACGATTTTGAAAATTTGGAGGCATCAACTCCTGAACCGCCATAATCTTATCTATCTAATATGAATGAAAGAAGAAATCTTTATGCAAAATCCTTTTTACAAAGCAGCCGGACATGTTAGATGTTTTTTATGATGCATGGTTAATTAAAATTCAATCAATATTGAAACTGGAAGCTATAGACTCATAAACAAGAAAGATTAGAATAAAATGCATTTTCTGACCATAATCATTTCATACTGAATTGAATAATTTCAAATTATCCTTACAATATTTTCCACATTTTTTTTAAAGAAAGGTACAAATAACTGTTGACAGTTTCAAACAGAATCAAAACAACAAGGAACCAGAGAACACTATTTTATTGGGAACTACCCACCACAGAGACGTTATAATAACATTTTAATGTGATAATAATTCACTCTAGTTATTCTGAGAATATTATAAGTTAAGATCAATAATGGTTACAGATATCATCTTTCATTTAAAAAATTTTTGCAATTATTAATTTTTTTCTCTTCTGGGGTTCGGTAATGAATTATTATTCCATGGTAAGGTATTAAAATTTGACATAATCTATGGATAACCATTATTTAATATTTATGTTTTTGTTTACATAATTAAAACGAATACTCTGATTATAAAAACCAAAAATTTACGCATGTTTAGTAATTAATTATAGTCTGAACAGAATAGATTCATATTAATGATCTTACAATTTTTTTTTAAAAGAACACCTGTTGGTTTTTCAGAAACAAATTAAGGTGATCAAACTCAATTTCTTCAAGCAAGTATAATTGCACACCTAAGTCTAGGAATACTTGTAATCTATCCAACTAAATTGTTATTGGGATTCAGTACAGAAAATAATCATCAAGCAAAGTAACATCACTTTAAAATAGATATTCGTAGTGACATCATTAATTGATATTGAAGATTTCGAAAAAGATTTTCATATTTTTAGCAGTATGATATCAAGAGACCTCATAGACCTGTTCACTGGTCTCTGTCAAGGAGAAGAAACTTCAGAAATATCAGTGTTTGGAAAATCATAGATGATTTTTTCTGGCTTTGAGTGAAAAAAAGCACAGTGACAACCTCTTGCCTTGGAAGTTTTCATAGAAATGATGGTTTTCATGATTTGGAAATTTTAAGAAGAAAATTACAAATGTATGACGATAACATCCAATAATTTCGAGGTTTTTTTGGAATTTCTCACTAGAAAGGGATGGTTTATAATATTGAAGTAGAAAGAACAAGTAGAACAACAAAAATCTATGTTTATGGTGTTGAATTTTTTTTTACCAGAAAATTAGTATTTTGTATCTTCCTTCTGGATATGGACGTCATCGGATGAAACATGAGTGAGTGAATCATTTTTTAGAGGCAAAATAATGTTTTTAAACAATTCAGATTCATTAGTGGATGCTATGGAAGGTATTTTTCATTCAAACTATACTGAACTACAGAGGCGTATTTGCCCAATGTGAAAACTTAAAATTCTTATAACTTTTTAATGCAGCTGAATATTGAAAAACCGTAATGGAAAAAGTGTTTCTTTTGATCTCAAGAACCTATGGTTAAAATTAACACAGTGGTCAAAGACTCACCCTGTATATATTACGTTCTCTCAACTGCTTCGTGATTTTTCGAAAAAACTACTTTCAAGGAACCAAAATAATTACATTTTTATAGACATTCTGAAAATAGGAGTTTTTTGAATGAAAAGATTTTATTTTATTCCAAAGTATCATCTCATTGAAATTATATCTTGATTACAGACTCCAATGTTAAGTGATGTTGTAGTAACAAAGAACAATCGCACGGAAGCTCCTAACCTCAATTCAGTGCTTTTCAAAATCTGCTTGAAACTCCTTTTTTGTAAAAACTCGTTATTATGATTGTATGGTATCTAAGTTTTATTATATGATATTGAAATTTCGCAAAATTGATTAGGTCTTTCAATATCGCAAACTCGTGCAGAATGTCAATGACATCATTCAATAATTAAGTGTGCCAGCAGATAAATATTACATACGGACAAGGAACACAAAATTTCAAAATATTCGGAGTACTTGACCTCAAATCTTAATGAGCACCAATACATTTTCTATCAAATCTGAACGTAAACAAATATTTTGATATTATTCTAATGATGACGTTCAAAATGTGATGGGAGATTGATATCCTCTCTCGCGTTTTCACAAATCAATCTGGCGTTGAATCAACTAAAAAGCTTACACATCAAATATGTTAATAATTAACAAACCCTGGGAGAATACCAGAAAAAACGAATATTTTCATAATGAACTAGCTGACCCGACAGACTTCGTTCTGTCAAAAAGATTTGTAATGTGGCAGTTTCTGTGCCTACGTATTTTAAAAAATTCTCCTGAACAGAACCGTCACCCTGTTGATAGGGCGTTGTGAATAAAAAATAATTAAATAAAACATATATAAGGATTTTAAAGTAAGTAATCGCTTTATTGTTAATCATGTGAATCATAATTATTATTATTATTATCATTGTAGTGCTTTGTGGTATACGATGTTTTGTTTTGATTACCTGGCGCATAGATAAACAAATCTGATGGTTTTCCAACACGGGAACAGGCAACATACAATTGACCATGTGAGAAACATGGGTTTTCTAGATTAATACCACAAACACTTAATGATTGCCCCTGGGACTTGTTTATAGTCATAGCAAAAGCAAGCCGCACTGGAAACTGTAGTCGTTTAAACTCAAATGGCACATCAGTCGGAATCATTGGGATGCGCGGTATGAGAACATCTTCTCCTTTATACTTTCCTTTGAGTATAGTTGCTTCTATCACATTGTTTAGTAATTTTTTTATCGCTAACCGTGTACCGTTGCAAAGGCGCGGTTGGTTGGTATTTCGCAACATTATAACCACCGATCCAACCTTTAATTGAAGATTGTGAGGTGGCAATCCTGGCAAATCCAGCGAGTTTAAAAATTCCAGTGGATAGTTGACTACATCATCTTGATTAGTAGCCGAATCAACTGATTTATATATCCTCAATTCGCCTGTAATTTGTTCTTGAATTTTGAAATTTAATTCATTTACATCTATGTTTTTTGCAGCCAGTATAGCTCGTTCGCTCAACCAATCATGGTTTCTGTAATTTTGAGAAACATCTGGAAACACCTTCTGAATAAGTTCATCTTTTGATCGAGTTAACTGACAAAAACTTTGAGGAAAGTTAATGCAGCCAGTCAACATGTCTATAGGAAATTTGCCATTACCAATGTCAATGAGTTGTTTAGAGAATATGTTTCCAGATTGGTCATTTTGCAACTCGACACGCATATTCTTGCTTAAATGAAGTACTTTGACATGTTTCCACAAATTGGAGGACTTTAGACATGCATTGAGTTCATCAGCTGGCGTTGATCGTGGAATCACTGGCAATGTTTGACGAAAATCTCCTGCTAATAAAATCATTGCACCACCAAATCGGTTATTATTGCTCCGTAGATCCTTTAAGGTTCTGTCTAAAGCCTCCAAAGATTTTTTATGTGCCATCGTGCATTCATCCCAAACAATCAATTTACATTGTTTCTGGTTCTTCTACCTAAATTGCTTCGTCTTATAGGAGGCATATCAAATATAAATTATTTTTTCACTAATCACGAACTAAACAAACACTAACTAACTAAACACTCTGCACAAAACACGATATACGAATTTGTTTTTTTAAATTTGATATGACTTGAAGTCAAATCCTTTTAAGCCATACGAATTGTGTTATTTATTTAAAATTTGGATATTAAAAATAATAAAACACTGTTGGTAACGCGATTTTTGTTTGACTGATGTAATGACGTGGAAACTGATGCATTTTATCTCGCGTGCCGAAACTAATACAAAAGAAGCGCGAGTTTCGGAACGCGACATTAAACTCCTCCAACTATGTATTCTGTGCTCCAACGCACACACGCACATTGTTTTGATAGATATGATCTTTGACGTTAGGAACACATCTACATTGCTTAGACAACAGTGAGTGCTTGTAATTTAATATGAACTTTATACCATAGCAATAAAGCTCAAATTGACTACGTTTTAGTTACAAATCATTTGTATGGGAAAAAGAAAAGGGCTATTTTTAGGGTTTTTCCAGCAATAATTCTAATTTTTCTCGCCGTAAAAACCATCCTTGAACTTCAACGAACATTTTAAAAAAAGATTTGGCCAAATTGATCCAGGCGTTGTTGAGTTATGCGCTTACCAACACATTTTGCGATTCATTTTTATGTTATAGATAAACGCAAGGAACATCCACGGATTGTTTATTTACGAGTGTAATATTTTGCAATGGTAAAAATGGTTGTAGTTTCCGCTGTGGATGCAGAAAATCAGGGCTACTATGTTCTTTAGCATGTGGCCAGTGCAATGGACAAGCTTAGGAATGCTGGAGGTAATCCTGATGAAGAAAACGCATGATCCTGAAATTCTGGATTTGAGGATGATGACATGATGACAATGAATTGAACGTTTTCGAGCGGCAACAAGAAGAAGACGACGAAGAAAATGAAGTAACTAGCTTCTATTCACAATTTTATTATAATTAAAACCAATAAAAATTCTTATAATATTTAAACTGACATTTCAACAAATGTATAGTATGGAATATTTAATGATAAATAAAGATATGTATAAAATATCCCCTTATTGTCTTTTTAACTGAAAATATATATTCCAGAATTAATAATATACTATAGTTGAATAGTTAAATATAAATAATTAAGTAACTGATTTTAATAAAATATCAACAATTAATAATTAGTACATAAATAATGGCCATTGTTTAATAATTATAATAATTTAATAAATAATAGACTTTATATAACGTACTGATGATATCCGTAACTCACGCTTGACCTTGCATTGGACCATATATGACTGTGCGCTGCACACTCTACGCGCTCTACCTCAGAAACGGTTGATCGTATCAAAAAAAAACATGAAACGAAAATTGTAGAGAATTTTATAGTCTACAACTTATGATAGGTAAAAATATCATTTAAGCAATAGAAAGCGAGATATTCACAAAAAAACAATTTTTAAGGCCCTTGGACCTTCAATATCTTAAGACGCGGACACGGTATCATTTGTGACTTTTGAGACAACATTAAGAACGACAAAACAAAGGTTTCTACCAATTTATAGCTTATTATCTTTCATTCCGAGGTGAAACCCCTAAAATGACTGGGCTATAAAGGAAACCAATTTTCAAATGCTCATTACTCCTGAATCATTAGATGCATTTGAACCGATACCTTGAAAATTTCAACTCTCTAGCTCATTCCATTCTGACGTAATCGTGCCCACGGACGGACAGAATCGATTGATACCCCTTTTACCCAAATATTCGAATATACAGACATTTGGGCCAATCTATAAGACCTCTAAAGAGCGCCAAAAAGGGAAACTGTATATTGGATGACAAAAGAATATTGAATTCAATATTTTTCGTTAAGGAGGTTCAAAACCTCCAGATACAATAACTCGAAAGCAAATCAGAGCTGAACCATTTGTCTTAAATGCAGCTTCACATTCGTCTTATTTTGTCGTCATTACATCGAAATAACAGCAATTTTGGAAGATTACCTCATAAAAAATTCGGAAGGTCATGGTATGAATAAAGGAATATCGTTTGGAAACGGAGGTCGAGACAATGATTTTCGTAGAATCAACTAATTTCAAATGAATAAAACATTTATTTGCACATTTGAACCAATTCAATTTTTGGTGATCAGAAATACGAACTGTATGTCATAAATGGATAGTGAATAATTGCTGCGCATTCTCAGATACTTTCAAGATGAAATGTTTATATTTATATGCACATTTGTCCCAACCTCTTTTCTTTTATGAGCGTGATCTACACCGTTCTGCCCAAATGTTTGTATTTGTAATTCTGGAATATCGGGACGGATGTCTAAAATTATTTTAGACATCTTATGACGACCATTCCAGGTATCCGACATTTCGTGGGGGACAAACAAAGGTTTTTTTCATTTAGTTACCTGTTGATATTTGCAAGGTTTTGCGCCGTTAGAGGTGGTTCAATACGTAAAGTACATATATATTACGTCTGGGCATAATTTTCAATCGGTTTCAAGTACATTTTTGGCATTTCACGACATTAGAGATTAGTTCTGGGTTTCATAAACGTTGATCAACTCGTTGATTAGGCGATTCTATGCCTGAAATTCAGTGAATTCGTCATTCCATTGGTCAATCTGATATGGTTAATTAACAGGGGCCAGCATATTGGGCTTTTTCTTGGTTCGACCTAGCGAACGCAAACTGTTCTTGCTTCTCGGCGATGAACTTAAGTTACTCATCGGTTAGGAATTTTCAGCCAGCTCTCCATTAAAATCTCTGTGATGAGTGTCAAATAGCTTCCTTCTTATAAGATTTCTTATGATAAGTCTGTATCTACAACGCATTACCCATTTTCAATAAATCTATGCCTATGAATCTTACCGATTCTCGCTTTCGACCTTATGCCCTGATTAAGGTGTCTAAAATAATGATGATTGCACTTCTCATAAATTGAATGGGAATGTCCCTTCAAATCTCGCAACACGGAGATTGTTTCCTATGACGTTCACGTGAGGGCGCAACCATTAAATGAATCATAAATATTTGACAGATCTTTGATTTCATGTGAACTCGAGCATCTATGATTGGAATCATCGATTGCTAAATAAATATTTCTGTGATTAATTTTTTATCATCTGCGTATAATTCTACGTGATCTCAACCTCGCGTAATAAGAATCACCGACTGTCGAATAATTTCAGTAATGTTTTGATATCCTTTAGAGGAGAGAAAAAGACTCACATCGGATATTGAAGAAAAAAAATATTTTATATTACATATTATCTTTTTTCCATTTAGAAAATAAATTCAAAAGTCAGTAATAACAAAAATTCCATAGCTAACTATAATTGTCATATTCACAAAAGTATGACGAAAAAAAATTTCTCTATTTCAGTACTCAGCATTGTTTTTAGTTATATTTTTCGTTTTGTGGTTGACAACACTGACATCCTATCCTTTCGAATGTCAACACGCGTCCATTGCATGTCAATTGTCAATATTAAACCATGTAGAGATTTGAACGCACTATTCAAATTCTATAATCTGCCAATTTTCGTATCAGTCACACCAACTGCGAAAATAAAATACACAAAAAGGCACTAGGAGGTATAATCTGAATTCTCATTGAATTCTAATAAATTTCTCACAATTCTTGACTGAAATAGAGAAAATAACGTCTAATACTCGTTGCAGAAGGCAATTCCAACACTCACGCGTTCAAAAACTCGTCCTTCGTTGCTCGTTTTCGAATTTCGCATTCGTGTTGGAATAGGCGCCCATTCTGCAACTTATTTTAGAATACACTAATTTTAATATCTATTGCAGAACTGAACCCTTCTTTCAGAGTCCCCATCTCGCAAATGATAAACTTTACGATATTTGTACGGGTTGAAATTTATTGCGTTTCAATATATTCAACGCATTTCGCCGTTTGATGCCTACTTACTCTTCCAGTTTTCTGGATGAAATATTTAGATTAGTTCTCATAGCTCCAATTATCTCAACATATTTTTCGTTATTCGAATTAATTTGAGCCATTAGGGATTATAAACGGATTGACTATTTTTAATCTTAAAACAAAACGATGACAAATAAACCACAGATATATCTATTTAGCAATCAGTGATTCAAATCATAGAGGGCCGAGTTCATAAAAGATTATGCGTTTTCAGCGGTCGCTATGGTAACGCCAGCTTTCTTTAATTCAAAATTGAATTCTCAATTTTCGTTCATAACTCAAAATCTATTAACAGTTGGCTGGATCTGTATTCATATTTTGTTTGATTATTTAGGAAAAAAGAGCTGGAGAAAGTGCTTTCTTTTTCTTCTAGCTGCTATAGTTCTCAAGATGCTTTCAGTAGACCACGAATTTTATCCTTCCTATATATATGATGAGTTTTTTTATAGCAATCCATCGTCGCACGAAACATACGACTGGATCAGGTATTGGAAGAAGTTGAAAGCTTTTAGTTATGATTCTTTGGTACAAAACTGCCGATAATCAATAATCACATTGACCCCATTTTGATCAAATTGCTTCACAAATTTCTCTCTAGGCGAAAATGATTGTTGACTCAAATGAAAGTTCGTCTCGTTAAAGAAGACAGGTATTACTCAATTCAATTGAGATGATTTGATTGAAAAGCTTTCACTGCTGCACAGAAAATTATCGCTTCTACTGTTTGTTTGCAGTGGACATGGATATTGAACTTAATGTTTGAAATATAATAATGCAATTAAAATTTCCAATGTTTCATTTTATTTGACAATGAAGAATTGGGAGCTTAAAAACAACAAGGCGAGGGATAAACAAGATGAAAGCATATATTATATATTCTTTTGGCTTTCTTCATTTAAGAAAGAATAATTTAAAATTATAATAATAGCCACATAAATGCAAGAATTTCTAGACACGGCACTGATTTCAGAATATCTAATTTACACCTATTAGAAGTTGATGGCAACCATAAATATCAGTAGGTTTTGACGATAACCATTAGTAGGTCTTTGATGATAACCATTATAATTATAATAATTAGTTTAACAATTAATGAAAATACCACGTAACAATTACAGATCTGGGAGATTGCAAAGTAGAAATTTTGCTGAAATATCCATGTAACGAGTTTCTCCAAGAAATGAGGAAAATATTAATCACTTCCTATTCGTATCAGAATAACAATGTGAGAGATAATGTTCACCTAAAGCTTTATAATAAAGTGATGAAGTGTTTATCAATTCCCTGAAGCTACGCAAACAGTGATAATGATCTACTTCATTCAATAAATAAATCTAAATGGTAAACAAAAGATCAGACAGGGTTGATAGCGAATATTTCAGATAACATTCCTCAAATTTATCATTAGTCTGGTTATTTACTTGTTTTATTTTTAAACCTTTGGACATCTTTCTGATAGGTGCGAAAAATGGGTCAAATATAAACGATGTATCAACACGAGCTTCATTCAAGAATTCCAAGATTTTCAAATTGAATTGATAATTCAAAACTGTTTCCAAGCAGACAAAGCACTACCTACCTGTTTAGAAAAAATACTAGCACTTCACCCACCAAAATGAAAATCACTTTGTCTAAGAGGATTAACAAAAGTAAACAACACTTTTCGAATTATTACTTATGTAACAAAAAGGCAGTCACCAGCAAGAAATCCGTCAACTGAATGCCATTTTCATTTGCATGGTTATACACTTCAATCCAAGAAGACTTCCAAATTAAATTCAAATAAAGTTAATGAGGAAATATTTCACCTGCTTTTTGTGAAAGTTTCAACGTGTGAATCACAGAATAGAACACTACTCGAACTACTGTTTACATTCGTTTGAGGAAATTTCAACAATGCGAACATGTGAAACTTACGTCACTTACGTCTATGGTCGGAGTTAGAAGTTCTCCGAAGAAATTTAACTTAAGGTCGCGTAGTTATCTGTTATCGATAAGCAAAGCGCAGAATACTTGTCTATTTTTTTTTAATATCTACTAGAGGGCGTACTATTCATTTAACGAAACTTAAACAAACAGTGGCGTGAGTTGCATAAGAGCACATACTTCTTATGTCAATAACAATTTAATAGGTTTTAAGACGAATTGAGAAGATGTGAAATTTTCACTATTACACGAAATGTGCAGAATACTAAATGAAAATATGATCCATGAAGAATTAAAAAAAATATGTAAGCTTTTTCAAAAATCGAGGTATTTTAATTACTTTTTTTCGTGAAATTTCCATCATTGGAGTAACATTTTTTTCTTTGATTAAACGATGTTTTTTTTCAACGTATTCTCATTTGAAAACTAAAAAGATGTACTAGTAATAAAAATTTTAAAAACTCATGATTGCGACCAGTTAATTTGTTGAATAAAATATCAAAGTAATTTTTCGCTAAAAAAATACTTTTTTTCAAATTTTGATAAGTGACTTCAATTTTTAACATGTGAAAAATAAAAAAAAAGTTTAATTGATTCTTTTTACTGGTAAATATTTTTAGTTTTCAAAAATACTACTTTAACAATAAAAAACTCCGTTTATTTGAAGAGAAAAAAAAAATTTTAATAGAAAAAATTTAAATGCATTAAGTTTTGAAATACCAGAAATAAAAAGTGAATAATTGTCTGATTAGGAGCAAATTCACTGCTCGAAATCATTAGTTTTTTAATTTTTATTACTAGTTGATCTTTCTAGCTTTTGATAAGAATTCTTTGAAAAAACACTACTAGAAGAGAAAAAAAATTCAAACCGAAAGATGGAAATTTCACCTAATAAAAATAAATGAGCCTTGATTTTTTAAATCGCTCACATAATTTTTCCTTCAGTTGGAGTGTTGGACTCCTTATAACTGCGGACAATAATCTGTTTCAAACGTTAACAACATATTTTAATATCGTTTTAATATTTTTTAAGTTATTGGGGAAATAATTTTAATTTTCGATGTTAAAAAATTAATCAAGCTTTAGAAGATTTGTGCTCAATTACTAACTTAATCAAGATATTTGGACAATCTATTCTGATAATGTGAAAACCCAGCTCAACACATCCGAAAGTTGTAACATATATGTCATAATATTTTATTTATCTATGCATCTATGTACAGAAGCGGAAAAACGTATTTAACTTTAATCGCAGATTTTTAACCTGGGAGTCGAATAAGATGTCTAAAATTTTAGACATTTTAGACCCCTACACTCTGTGACCATTTTTGGCTTATTATTCAAAAATTACAATCAGGAATAAGAACGCAAAAAGATTATTTATATATGCACCTTTGACTAAATTCGGTCACCAAATAAAATAAAATAAAATCATATCAAATTCTGTTCGTTGTCCATAGACTTTATATGCTGTGCTGCTATCGGTGAACGCTAGATTCTCTTCTATGCTCAGTGCTGTCAGCTGCCTTCATTTTTCTCCTGTTATCTGTGTTTTATATTGAAAGAAGACGCTTTTAATGGCGGTGTTGGTGTAATTTTCGGATGGATTTAGTTTTGGATGGCTGGCAATTTATGGAAAATATATATCTCGACTAAATATTGACACCTCAATAGTCGCGTTTAGCCTGAAATTTTTGGGCTACACCGTGCAATGTCAGATATCATGGACATGGAGGTAGAAAACGATGAAAACAATATTCAGCAGGATCTTTGCAGACTGTGTAATTGCGAATGTGATGAAAATGGGGAAATGTTTAGTATTTTCGACAAAAATGAAGATGGAATCGAAATACTTCAGCTCATTCAAGAAAGTCTCCTTTTAATAGTGAGTACACTTCAAAAATATTGATTTCCACTTGATGTCAACTTATTGCTTTAGGTACAGAAAAATGATACTTTTTCCAAAAGCATTTGTGCTGATTGTTTAGAGAACCTCAATGCTTTATCCAAATTCAAAAAGAGATGTGAAGAAATTGATTCCAAACGTAGGAGACATATTAAAAACAATGGTGCAAATAATGAAAACACATCAGAGCTGAGCAATGAAGAGGGAGAAAATGATGTAAGTGAATTCTAATGCTTGAATTTTATATGTAAGATGTTTGTCTTACTCTGTACAATTTAAAATTTGGCAATATCATTTCTTAAACTCACATCGAGGACTTCAACCTGACACCTTCCAAATTCATCATTGACAATAACTTATTTTTCAAAGGTGGAAAAAAATTGAAGAACTGAGGACCTTTCTGAATTGCATTTGGATAATTTACAATGGAAATACTGAGCTTGCATGGATTAGAAATTAGATATAGGTTACATTTAACTCATAATAAGC
This sequence comes from Micraspis discolor, assembly GCA_030674115.1. Classification (NCBI taxonomy): domain Eukaryota; kingdom Metazoa; phylum Arthropoda; class Insecta; order Coleoptera; family Coccinellidae; genus Micraspis; species Micraspis discolor. The sequence continues at coordinate 2,561,350 of JARTUT010000874.1, read as the reverse complement.
ATTTCCAGTTGACTTCACAATCAATCACTGCCTCTCATTTAAGTGCGTTCAAGGGGCAATCAATGATTATTAAACAGAAAAATCTTCACAATTTACAAAGATCAAGGAAAGTGAATGTGTGCACCTCACGTATTCAAAGTAAGCTGACTGGAAATGCTCAGTAATATCATGAAGGTTCATGTTTCTATTCAGTTGTTATTTGTATAATAATAGTATATTCTAAAACAAGTTGCAGAATGGGCACCTATTCCAACACGCTTCAACTAGTATTAGACAATATTTTCTCTATTTCAGTCAAGAATTGTGAGAAATTTATTGGAATTCAATGAGAAATTCAGATTATACCTCCTAGTGCTTTTTGTATTTTATTTTCGCAGTTGGCGTGACTGATATGAAAATTGACAGTTTATAGTATTTGAATAGTGGGTTCAAATCTCTACATGGTTTAATATTGACAATTGACATGCAATGGCCGCGTGTTGACATTCGAAAGGATAGGATGTCAGTGTTGTCAACCACAAAACGAAAAATATAACTTAAAACAACATTACGACACTGAAATAGAGAAATTATGTAATTATATGAGGATTTTTTTGACAGGTGTATCGTATGTTCAATGGTGAAATGTGGTGAAGTAACCTTGTGTATTCAGCACTTTCTTAACTAACGTCTTTATACAAAAATGTCTTAAATATCTGAAAATCAGGTTCAACTTTTATTTTTTTATTGGTAATAGATAAACAGGTAAATTCTTGCAAGGAATTCTACCTGGTAGTGGATCCAACAAACCACAAGGGTGTATTGAAGAAATTATCATTCAATGCTTTCTCTGATGATCAATTAACAATACACATTGCTTAGATATACCATAACAAAGATTCTACAATCCAAAAATGAAGACCTGCAAGAAAAAACGAATATACTACAAATCTAAAAACAAAATATAATCAGTACTCGCACCATCATTTTAGGTATATTAGATTCACTTATACCCTGTTCATTATTATTCAGTTACCTGGGGTGCTATGGACATTTGTCATTTCTTTGTGTATATTGAAAATTTCAATTGGTTTGTTATTTTCTTCAGATCATTTATTGCTCATTGATGTCTATTGCAAGAAGGTCCTGTTAAAGATTAAATTTTAAAAAAATGTCAATTTTCTTCTGGATATTGATGGGCATTCAAAAGTTCTGGAAAAATGTTGCAAAAAAAATTTACTAGTTGTTTCCGGTCAAATATTATGAAAAATATTATTTTGGTTACCTTCAGATCAAAATATGGATATATAAAATGTACCATGAAGGATACCTGCAGGGATCAATGTATTGGTGGTGATTTTAGAAGTCTGGACAAGTTTGAAAATAATTTGATTTTCTCAATGCATATCAATGAACTATCCAAGTGGACATTGATTTATATTTTGTTGTGGAAACAATATACCAAAGAGAAACAGATTATTTCACAATTAAGAGAGGTGGCTTTAATAAGTAATTAATTATAAACATGAAGATATAGCTTCAAAAAATGACATTACACATTTTTCAGGAGTGGAACTAAATAGAATATTTCCATTTTCAGAAAGATGTGTTTTGGTTGTCATCAATAAGTGTGACAAAATAATTGATAGATATTTACTTGTTAAAAAATTTATCTATCATAAGATTTGGTTACCAAGTGAGGGATTTCCTTAAGACAATTTTTTTCAATATATTTTATTTCATCAATGTATCAAAGAGATAATCAAGCTGTTACGATCCCAAATGTTCTTTTGTTACCACCTATAATTAATACCAGCGTGATGAGAATTAAGTGGGACATATGTTTCGATTAGCATTTTGCCGATTTTGATAAACTTGAAGAATTAACAACCATTTGTTAATTCATCTATATTTTGGGACTGGATTAGTCCCTTCTTCAGGATCAATTCTTGAATTTATTTATCATTCATGTTACAGTTGAAAAATGGCTCTGAGGTTAACAACGAAGACAATCTGCAAGAAGAATGTAGAAAAGATGTTGAGACTTCAACAGAAGGGTTGATAACATTCTGCAGCAATTGTCAGTCGGAGATATTAGATGCCCATAAAGTGGACAATGAAATTGAGTTACGTGCCGAACTACATCAAGCTATTGCTGAATCTTTCACCAGGAACAAGATCGTAACTTCGGGAAAAGTGTTGCGCAGTAAACGGAAGAGGAGCCAGGCATTTTATCATGAGCTGGACGATTCCTTATGTAGTAGTTTGACTGAGTTTACTAATACCGAAAGTTCACAATGTTTCGAATTTCAAAGCGATGAAGAATCGTTAGGTAAGCAATTAGTAGGTATGTATGTTTTTTTTTATTATTTTATTGACCTGGTGATGGAGATTAAAGTAATATATGGTTTGGTATTTTTGCTATTGTTCAAATTAAGTCAGCGGTAAGATGACACCAAATTCAGTTACTTTTTTTGTCTGGCAAGAGTTAAGATGTAGTCTTCATAAATATTCTTGCATCTATGCTCCCAAATGATTTGAGGCCTCCTAAGTTATCAGTGTGCACGAGAATCTTTTTACCTTTATAACACCTCGGTCAATAATCCTGGGCCTAGGTAGGAAAACAACATTGTTCTGCTAAAATTTATTTTTATTCATCGATATAATCCTTTTAGATTGATACAATTGTTCCAATCCGGTGTAGAATGATATACAGGGTGAGTCTTTGACCACTGCGTTTATTTTAACCATAGATTCTTGACGTCAAAAGAAACATTTTCTTCCTATAACATTTTTCCTAATTTGGATACCCTAATGTTCTTGTTTGATGTCGTAAACATTACCTTTTGATAACTCAGTGTCAGTGTTCTTACGACTAAGTTTGAAATCGGCAAACCATCCTTTGATGGTCAATTTCGATGGGGCAGAGTCCGGTTACATTACTCAAGCCAAGTTTGGGCTACTCGTAAGTATGTTATCACGAGCGCTAAAGCAATCTGACCCCGCCTCAGTGCTTTCTGAATTTTTTAAACTTGATTCACACCTTATGCAGATATTGAGGGGTTGGTAGATCCAACATTTCATGGATGCTGGTACTGTTAATTTGTAAATATTTGTTATAGAGAGCAGTTCTCTTTGATTTTATTCAGATCCATCCTTGCTTTCCTTTATTGTGTCATAGGTCACCAAGCCACTGAACCATAGGCTGTCATACCTCATACACTTGTGTGTAAGCTAGCACCACACAAGGATTAAAATCCCATATTTTGCCTGGCTCTCTTTTGGTTGCCAAGAGTTCAGATCGTTTTGTATTTTTTTATCTCATCTGGAGGGGATGAATAAACCCTGTATTTCATATGGTTGGTAGAGTAATGCAATGTTCATTAACCTTTTTTTTTTTGCAGACGAGGATGAAGAACAGCACTCCAAAAAACGAAAGACCGAATGTGTGAAGGAGCCTGTTCAGCCTGTGTCGTTTGAAACACAATTCGAAGAAGAGGAGGAATATATTTACAATCCTTCGTCGTTGTTGAAACTGTGCTTGAAGGTGATGAATGAAGAAAACATTCCTGGTTATATGGGAGAGCATGAGAGCGTGGAAGTGATAGAACCTGTGTGCAATTATTGTTCAAAGACTTTCAGAAATAGGAAACTGTTAGCCTTGCATGAGGTGGGGCATTTGAATGTTGAGTTAGGTAAGTCAACGCTTTCTTTTAAGCATGTCACAAAAATCAAAAGAAATATTTTGATTTGAGATGATCTTGGTGAGTAATACAAAGTATCGAGTTTTACCAAGAGTACCTTTTTTGTGTGAAATTGAATGATGTTTAAGTACGCTTGAAATTTTGCTCAATAAATCTAAAAATCTAATACTAAAAGAGTTATGTTCAATACTACTTGGTACGAACCGTGTAACTAGCGCCCTCTACGAGAGTCAGACATAAAAACGAATTCATTGGATGTATCACCTTCCAAAACATATTCTCATAAAATTTCATTTCAATGTTGCCAGTAGTTTCTGTAAAGTTTTAAAAAATGTGTTTAATTTTTTTTCTTCAACTATCTTGAATACGGATGACGTTACGAAAATTTTTTACTGAGCAAACCCCAATTATTTTTCAGTTCTATCCTAGAGAAGGGGTCATCTTTTTTTGAAACACCCTGTATTTGGGAGTTTACAATGTATTGAATTGTGTATGACTTTTACTCAATATATGCAAGAAGACGGAAATCAGGTATTTTAGAAAGGAAGAATCATAATGGAAGACTAAATTTATACTGAAGTTTTGTTTTGAAAATGTACATATTTCCTATATATTTTACCAAAATAAAAGTAATGTATTGTGTGATTGAAATCAACAATTTAACTTCAATATCTTGAAGGCTTTTTGGAAATATAGATTACAGTGTTTATTCATCTGACAGGAAAATAACAAATTCAATCTCTTAATAAAAATAATACATCAGTAATCTGAAGACACAATAAATAGAAAAGCTTTAAACTACTAAAAACAACCAAATTGAATTTTTGATTGTTGTGGTACTTACTTGAAGGATATTAATTTTAAATTAATTTAAAATATGAATAAATGAACTATTATTCAATTTAATGTTCACATTTTTAGTTTGTATTCAAAAAACTCTTTTAAAAACTACATTTTTAACAATGGTTTAGCCCAAACCTGAAGAAGTCAAAATTGGCGTAAATAACTGTTATAAATGTAATTCAGAAAAAATGTAGGGATAAAATTGAAATGTGGAAATGTTATCAAATAATAATTCATTCATTCGTATTTCAAATTGATTTAATAATAAATTAGATGAAATGTAATCATCAACGTACAATATTAAATATTTTAATCTTGTTTCGGTTTTGTGAAATCAAAAGATATTCGTTTTATACCAACAGCAGAGAACAGGTGATACATACTGTAATAAACTGAACCATACAGGTCATTCCAAAATATCTAAATTATTTTGGGCAACGTTGGAATACAAGGAAACGTTGGAATAACAAGGATACCAACCTGTTAAACTCAACTCATGACCACCCTGTGTGACTTATAAAAACTGAATGCAGTGTAGTCTTATTGTGATCTATATTAAATATTAATTGCAGGTGAGAAAGTAGATAATCCAATGCTCTGGCACGAGTCTAGGGACGATGCTGATATCCGTAATAAATGGTTGACTTCCGAAGACGATGTAGCTGAAGAAGAGAATGATTTGGAAAATGAGACAATGATGGAAGGAGAGATGGATGCTGAAGAGGATGAAGAAAGTTTACTGATACCAGTTCGGGAATCGGAACAAAGAGATGGCCAGAATTTCGAAGAAACTAGAGAAGTTACTCTGATTGATGGCAAACCTTTTGTTGACGGATTGCCTTTGTCTGATTACGCCAAAGAAGAGAGGCGAGCTTTTTATCACTCAATGAGAGTTGGTGGGGTGAACAAAAGATTTTGTCCCTTATGCAGATACAGCTTCAAGGACAATTGGGCTATTGAATCACATTATTTCTCTATGGCTTGTTATTATACCTGTCGTTACTGTGGTGAGTATTCTTTATAATCGATTTCAATTTACATCTTTCTATTTTCATTTACAAAATACAATTATTCTTGTGAAAACTAATGAAATCATAGATCTAGGAACCAGGCAAAAATATCAACCCAAGTGAGAACTTTTCCATTTCAAAAACATAAATATCATGTAAATCATATGTGGTGCTATCCTGTAAGGCACTATATCGCTATCGTAAGGGTATATCGCTGTAACTAACTACTAGAAGATCTGTATTAAGATTGCTTCGGGATCGGCCCTGCGGTCCTCTCGGAAAGCTTCGCTTTCCGGGTCCCTAACGAGACCCTAGTTAGCCACGCCCACCCTATATGCATCGATCAGTATGTAATATTGCAAATGGGTTACCTCCCACTTTTTTTTTTTGAGAATGCCAATGATGACCAGATACTACACTATGTATGTATATGAATGTGTAACGTGATTACAAAACTTAAATCATTCCTTACTCATTTGTTTAAGTCTGAGGCAATAAACTATTTCATCTTGAATTATTAATCATAGGAAGACACTTACATTTTAGTCTAAGTATCGCCTTATAAAATTGTTTTGGTGAATCCAGGACCAACCACTCTTACAGAATAAGCCCAATTATAAAGCAATGAGAACAATAACATCAGGAAACCAAAGTACTACAAGACTATACAGGGTGATTCACAAACAAATTTATTTCCTCAGAAGACAAAACCTTGAAAGAGGTCAATTTTTGTTACACTTTCACCAAATTTTTATGAATTTTTTAAGGATTTTTGTTGCGCCCTGTGCCATCCTCATAAACCCTCTGAATATTTTGAATAGGGAAAGTGGGTTATGTGGTACTTTTTTGGCAATCTATCTTCTTCACAGGCTTGCAGAAATTGCCAAGATTTTTTTTCAATTAGTCGGCTCAAAAATCTGGGTGTTGAGATTTTTGGCTATTACTTGAAAGAGGACTGTTACCAAATGATTGAGCTAGAGGTGGTAAAATAAAATGTTTATTGTACAATGTTCACATTCACAAAATAAACAGGTACTCTCACGAAGTTGAAATATTTATAAATTAACTACATCTAAACAGAGTTGGCCTATTTCCAATTATGGAGTAGTTATGGAGAGAACATTGAGTGTGAGAATAATAGAGAAGTTATCTTGAGAAAATGTAGAATCATATTTCAGAATAGAAAAGTCATAACGTTGTGTTTACTTGAGAAACAGCGTTATCCGACAAGACTAGATCAAAAAGAGTAATGTGTGTTGCCAAAATTATTCAAGTCAAGAATATTGACAGTAGAGGCGCCATCTATCAATCAAGCACAAAGTTTACAGTGATGGAGTTTGAATTTATTTCAAACTGGTTTTATTGATAAATTGAGAGGTTAAGGTTTATAATGTAACAAGACAGACTTTCAGAGCGATTAAAGAAAAGGAATAATTACGATTCACAACGTTTACAGTGATAGCCTGTCGAATCTATCAGAAAAACAGAAGTATAAATACATAAATTATCTGTGAAGAGTTATATAAAATATAGAGCAGTTGAGAAATTGATTAGTTTTTAAGAAAGCATCTGTATCATACTAACTTAATTGAGAGATTTATCATAGAATGATCAACGCTTACAGTAATAATAGTTATATTAGAAAAGCAGAAGAATTCCTATGATAATTCAAGAATTGAAATGAAATATTTGTACAATAAGAGATGTGAAATGTAGAGAAAATTATCATAAACTTGAACAAAGGTGACAACACTTATTTAAGATGATATAATATGATTAGTTGAGAAAAATAATAATATCAAGCAATATAAGTAGTGAGAAGTTGAAAAAGGAGTCATTAGAGTGTATACTTAAGTATTCAAGGTGCAATATCAATGTAGAATCATCAGGTGATTTCTCCAATCACCCAGGGGGTGATTTCGAAAGAACATATATGAAAAGGATAGCTGAAATTGGCACATGATTGGACGTAGAATATTTGAGAATATGAAAAATATAACTGAAAACATGAATTAGAGGTATCGAGAATGTAATATGGAGTGTATTTTGAGAGAAAAAGTAATGAGATGAACGAGATGTTTAAAGGATATATAAAGTCAAAAAAATTTTGGGTATTATTATAGATCGCAACCTCAACAGGGGACTGCACTCTTAAAGTTTTGAAAAATCAAATAGATATTGACACATTGAAGACGATTTACTTCTCTAATTTTCAATGAAGAAAAAGAATGAGTTCGTTATTCGACCAAATCGGCTCAGTAGTTTGGGATTAACGCAAAACATATTCGGTTCGAAAACAGGAAGATCCAATTTTCAATTTTATCATTATGAGGGTTTGTATGGCAGCAATGCGATTTTTAAATTTTGAATAATTACTATCAAGTAGTTCAACAAGAGCACCGGAGCCTCTCGACCTCCCGTCAATGCTTTCTAAATCTTTCTCATCAACTTCGCCGACTGAAATAAAACTCCTTTCTTATTGATTACTTTTTTTCAGGAATGAGATTCAACAAGCAGAGAAATCGATACGACGAGCATGTAGATGTTCACGTGAAGAATAAAGACGAATATTCAACTAAAGTTTTTGCCGCCAGTAAAAATAGCTATCACTTACCAAAAGTGATCTATCCGAAAAAACGATATCAAGGCGGTAGGGACCCGGCGATCGAACCGATACTTCCACAGCCAATCGAAATCAAACATTTTGTGATACAGAATAAAAAAGGCCCACAGCAGCCTGAAGTGAAAGTTAAACAAGAACCAGTGGAATACAACCAATACAAAAACGAGTTTGCTGTTTCATACGGATCTCAACAACAGAATCATACCCATTTCCAAACTTCCCAATCGAAGACTGGAAATCAGGCCTATTTCTGCAGGTTAGTAGATTATTTTTCAAAACAACTAATGAAGTATTGATTTAATATCAATATTTTTGTTTTTTTATGCCTCCACAGTTCCCTCCATTGATGATAAAAAAAAATTAATATATATGTTTAGAACGTATATATCTTTTTTCAATATTTTTTTCTTTTAATGACTGCAATTCGAAGGTTATTCTTTCTTATGAAGAATTAGAACCTGCACTATAATATAACCTTTTAACAATTTTCGAAAATACTTCAGAACAAGCTTGCAAAAGCTCCTGTCCTCACGTCGGTGCCCTTCTACATTCTTTTACTCCATTTATGCTGGCAGTTTCTGGTGTATTATACCTTATTGAATTATCTAATACATGCCTAATTCGGATGAAGTCATTGTCAACTTTTGCTTTTTTCTGTGATTTAATCATGATGAGAGTTGACCATTTGGAAATTCTTTTTTTTATATATATATATGCAATATTTCTTCATTTAATATACCTTTAAGTATTGTCTTAAACATCTCTTCCAATTTCAATCTGTTCTTCTCTACGTCAGCTTTTTTCTGTATTTTACTGAATTATTTTCTTCTCAATTTGTGACTCCTGATGTTTTCATACCTTTCCGTATCACATCCTTTCTTACTTCCTTGTTTCTCCTGTTTCTTCATTTGTGATACCAACATGTATTGATCACTTCCTATTTCTCCTATACTCTAACATCATTTAGATCCTTTCTGTTTTGTCTTTCTTAATAGAATCGATTATCGATTTTTCATCTTTATTGCGTCCTTGCCTAGTATACTTATGATTGTCTTTATTATGTTCATAAAAGAACAATCATATTATTGGCTCTACAAAAATCTGAAAATTTCTGAAATATCTGTATCAGAAATAACCTTTTTTGATTGAATCGAAACTGAACAGGTAATCTATATCTCGCATATTTTTTAGGAAATGTTATAAGGTGTTCTTCAAACTAGATGAATTCAATGTACACAGTAAAAACTGCGACTATAACCAATCAGCCAGTAATAGCATGCTAAGTAATTACTTGACTACTGGGAACAAGCCCAATGGAGAACCTACTAACATGTCAAGTTCTGGTAGACCGTTGCGTACATGTGCAAGAGAAGCTGGACCATATCGAGATGAAGTTTTCATCCCGGAGCACATATTGAAAGATCAGGTAAAACATGAAGCCAAGATTATTTTATTATGTTATCTATTTTGGAATTCATATCGCACATTCTTTTTGAAGATGATGTAAAAAGGTTCTCATTGAAAGATACTGGTTTCAGGGAGAAATCTCATCATTAGTCTAAAAACTTATAATACTTCTGAGGCTACAAATAAGTAAAGATATGGAAGCTCTTAACTGTAAATTAGTAATTGTCTTTATTGATTTGTAGTCTGAGATGTGTTCAAACCGATAATTGGGATTTTCCCCTAAACCAGTACCTTTGTTGGGATAAAAGACTTGGGGACTTATTTGATGATGAAATAATTTTGTGTAATCATGACTTGGTATATATTTATTGTTATTTATTGGTTGTTTTCAGGTTCAGTCATCATCACAAGGGCCCTTTGTATGTTACATTTGCAACACTCCCTTCCCCACTGTTTACTCTAGAAATAGTCATATGCGGATCCATAAGAGTGAAAATATGGTACCACCATCTGCTTTAAATCATCTTATGCAACAGAAGCCACCATCCTACCAAGAACCATTGTATCATCATCAAAGTGTAGCACACTTAGCAGAGGTAAGCAGTCTTTAAAAACTGTCAGAAAGAGCTATAATTTATTGAGGAGTCCTTAAAAAATTCAGGATGGTAACGACTTGAATAATCCATTGATTTATAGAAAAGAGCTCGACCCTATGTCCTAAATAAACATATACACTGATACTACTAATACAAATTACAGGTATCATAAATCATTGTTTCACTTTGGTTATCCGTTAGATGTCGGTCTGAAGATAGAAGGACAGAACCTTTAGCTCATCCGACCCTATCCAATGAACGGGTATTGCGCACTTGTTACTAGTGCTACGACACTGCCTATCTGTTGATATATATATATTCTTTTGAACTTTTGGCTTACAATATTTATTTATAAACGAAAATTGACAAAAATGAAACACTTGACTGTACGTTTCACAAATTTAATTCAAACATAATTGTTTACATGCATGTTTCTGGTTTTATCCCATTCTCAAAACTGAATACAAAACAATAACGGTTCATACAGTGCACATATTCGTATCAAGTAACAGATGTTAAAATTGGTGATAGGCGGAATTCTATGGATCCTTCACAATTGGGAGATTTTGTTTATAAGCTGAAGCTATTTCTAAATATTCCAAAAGGTCCATACGTTTACTTTTGTTGCATTTGTGTATTATTCTAGTTTTTTCAAAATCAATAAAATGGTTAGAGGAGATACAATGGCTGGAGAAACCAGTCGTTGACTTATTTTGGAGGATTGATTTTTTATGTTCATTGATTCGTTTTGCTAAGGAACGTCCAGTTTGACCTATGTAAAATGCAAACAATAAAGCATATAGATCAGGGGTGTCATACAATTCGGCGTATGACATAAAAGCCTAGGAAAAAAACCCCAGTAAAAAAAACCCTAGCTCCCTGCCTACATGTGAAAGTACAAAAATAAGCTGAAATATATTTTAGGGACTTCTTTCTTCAAGAGTGGTCTTCTATTGATGGATACAGGGATTTCTTCAAGTTTCCCATATCGAATCTGGAAATAAAAAGACAAAAGCAGAAAAAAGAACTGAATAACAAAAATACAAAATTTGAAAGAGATAAAGAAAACACCCTCAAATTCCCCTTTTTGGATTAACTCGATATTGTGAATCAAGGATTTTTTAACATAACAAGCTGAATCGTAAATTTTATTAAGGAGATAATCAATGAATACATAACCTTTTATGGTTCCTCTTTCACGAAGATTTTTTTTTAGTATCCGTATGTGTCTCTTGAAGGAGAATAATCTCAGCACCATAGTCCTTTGCTAGTTTAGAAATATAATCACTCTTGTCCTTATAAATACCTACTATATTCAAATCTAATACACAAAATTTGTCGCCAATCTGCAAGGAGGATTCTTCGAAACGGGTCTTGCGGTCCAAGTGATGATTGCTATGGAACCCATTCAAAAGGAAATCATCCATAGTTGGGGAAGGTTTTGATATATCACTTATTTCATTGAAAAAATAGCAGAGGAAAAGTTATCGACTGACATTTATTATGACTTATGTCATAATAATCAATTGTTGACAGATGTGGAAACCAATTGAACATGATCGAAATCTACACTGTATCCAAATATAAGACGCCATATAAACAATTCAAATATGTTTGTTTTGCATGTAACCAATATCTTTTTGATCACAAATAGTCAATGTCTTTTATTGCTGAGTAATGCTATGTTTATTATCAGGGTAGATAATACTCAACATTTTATCAACAGAAATTATTGTTCATTCATGAAAACAGTGATAGCATGACTTATTTGGTGGCTTGGAAAACTACATTGAATACAATTTTGTGTATCTATTATTTACTGTTTTAGCATTTGCCCCAGTAACCTAATCCTGACCAAACTGCCCTATACCACACTTGTTCCGGAAATGGGACAGAATTTGCTTTCACAACTTCCACCTTTGTCACATCCCTCTCAAACCAAAATCCTGTTCATGGTTAAAATGCTGATACACGAAATGGTGCGTAATATTTTGCAGTATTAATTCTTAACATAGAGCAATATAATTTTATTCTCTTTATAAAATGAATTTCTTTTTTCAATATTTATCCAACATTCTAAGAGTATTTATACTGGTGCCATGTGAAGAAAAAATTTAAGTACCATTTCAGGAATAAATTGCTTCACAACTGGATTCAAAGGTTCCTTTTATATTTTTTTCAAATGAATTTAAAACATTTTTGTCATAAAACTAAATCGGAACATACAATAATCCTGGTAGCGGAGGCAGAAGGGCTAGATTCATGAGGCCTATGTGTTAGTTTGATGTACTGTTGCTGTTCGATCCCTCGTGTAATTCATCGAATATATTTGCTAACCATAAACAATTTTTCCCGAGAAGACAATTGGCTTGAGTGGTCGGGTCATTTAAGGAATGCACCCCAATTTCAGGGTTGAAATGTATCAAAAGAGTTGTGTTCGATCCCTTTTTTACTCATTGAACAGATACATCTGTTGACCAACAGGATATTCGGCCACTCAGGTCATTTAAAGCATAAGGCTCAATTACAGGGTTAACAAATATATTGAAGGAACCTTTTTTAACTATTTTATTTGTAAGGAATGTAACACTTTGAACGGGGAACATGTGGTCCCATTATATACTTGAGAATGCGATCTTCCAAGAAGGCTCTTGGAATTCCATTAGAATGTTCTCGAATGTTTATACCCCATTTTTGCCCCAGAAGGATGAGAATATAAAAACTAAAAACAGATGTATTTTAGAGAGAGAATCACGCATACCTCCGTACTGTAATCATTAAGCTCAGTTATAGACTGACGAAACAATAAAGTCACTTTACTGTTGTAGTTAAATAGTGTTTTTACTTTGAGCTTACCCATCAGTATCAAGTGAAAAGTTCCTCATGTCAGTGCTTCTCTGAATTTTTTTCTTTTACACTATAGTGGGAACAGATTGCAGGGTCAATTTAGTTATATTCCATTCCTGCCATCGGCTTTAAAATATATGTGATGTCATTGATATTTCATATATTTTATTATATTTTAAGGTTGTAATGTCAGAAGTTAAATAATAAATTTCAAAAACCTCATAATAATGGAAAAGTCACTTATTGTTATCTAAGGTAAATTTCTGAAATACTTTCAAATTTCCAGTTTTGCCTGGTGAAGGGAAATTTGGCTACAGCTTTGTTATTTTAAATAGAACAACCCACATTTCATATCTTTTTTATGATTTCTCCAAAAAAAATTCAATAAATCCATTTGGTTTCCTATATCTTTCTTCAACAGTTTTTGAGATATAAATTATTTAAAAATATTTTAAATCGAATTTGAAAGTTACGAGAATAAATATATTTTGTTCAATATTCGAGATTTCAGTTCGAAATTCGGAAGGATCTTAAGTAATGATTTAATCTATGCTACCGTTTTCTTTTCTTAGTTGTCAGTTGTACAGAGTGGTCAAAATAAATTACCATTTGTGAACTCACAAAATTGTGAAAAAGTCTGGTTTTTCAAATTAGGTACCCAGTATGTTTTGTCATTTTCAAAATGACAACAACCCACTCTACAATTTTTTTATATATTTCCCTATACCTATCTGGTTTGAATTCCAAGTAATCAGCGTTTATTGAAATTTGGATTGATTTAATATGCCTTAATTTCTTCGGATTGATACTTTCTCTCTCCAAGTCGTCTATAAATCTATGACTTGATCTATAGAATATCATTATTCAAGCTTGTACAATAAACAACTTGTATTTGTTTTGCAGGAGTTAACGTATGAATAATCTGAAATTCAATAAACACAGATTAAATGATTGTTTGGGCTATTACCATCATCTATTGTGGATGTGATGATTTTCGACGTTTCGATAGACATCTTCTATCTTTATCAAGGAGAGTAAGTAAAACCTTTTGAGAATTATCAATTTTCAAAAGTCAATATGACAGAAGTCATAAAAAATTGAAAATTGATAATTCTCAAAGGTTTCTTACTTTTCTCCTTGATAAAGATAGAAGATGTCTATCGAAACGTCGGAAATCATTACATCCACAATAGATGATGGTAATAGCCCAAACAATGATTCAACACGAGCTCCATCATCAACAATATCTCGTCATCAAACACAGATTACTCAGAATCTAAACAAAAATTGTAGAGTGGATTTTTCTCATTCCAAAAATGAGAAACATAAAAAAAAACAGAGTGTTTGACAATTTTGTGAGTTGACAAATGGTAGTTTTTTTCTACTACACCCCATATCTATCAACTAAAATTCGAAAACGGTGGTGCAAATCATACTATCATGTAGGATGATTCCAAATTTCGAACTGAAATCTCTAATATTGAGCGAAATATAGCCATTTTCGTTATTTGATTTAAAATTTTCAAAAATAATTGATAATTCAAAAACCGTTAAAGATAGATATGGAATGTAAATTTAATTATTTATGGATATCATAAATAAAAATGCAGGGTGATCCATGTAAAACAACAAAGCTGATGAGAAATTTCCATACATACATACATACATACATACTGGCAACACTGGAAATTTTAAAGTATTTCAGAAATTTACCATAGATAACCTTATATTGATCTACGAAATCTGAAATATTTTGCATTAATACTTTCCATAAAAATTTAAAAGGCCCACCCACCTTGGGTCAACCGATATAAACTCCTGGATGCCACAGCACAAAAAAAAATTGCTTTATATCTTAATATTTCAAAACATATCTTTTGTCCCTCTCTGGATTTTGAGACTGTCCTTTCTCTCACGATACAAGGGAAAATTAACCTTTCCCCACTCCTTTCCCCTAATTTCAATCACATTGTTGTATCGAAAAGGATTTGTCACATTTTTTGAAAAAGTTTCTCATCAAATTAAAGTGAAAATTATCCATACTTTAATCTTTTTGATCATTGTGATAGTTCAATTTTGCTCAAGCTTTTGAAATGTAAATAATGTTTATTGTATTATATTTCAGGTCAAGCAAGAGCCTATGGATTTTGAACCTGAAGTGGAGATTCACGAGCCTGTTCAAGAAAATTTCACTGCCAATCTTAGTCCCGCAGTTAGTATCACGCCAATATCCAAAAAGCCGAATCAGAAACTTCAAATTAATCCAAGTGTTATGAAATTAGTTCAAAATAATCCCCAGTTAAGCATCAGAAATAGGGATTCGTCGCCACACCATAATCAACAACAGCACCAACAACAACAACAGCAGCAGCAGCACCATACAACCCAACAACAAAATATACAAATGCAACAACATTTACAACAAATGTTAGCTGGGTCCCCAGATACAGACAGGTGAGTTTGAGCTGAATCGACGACTTGATGTGAAAATCTATGTGGTCAATTGAAATATTTCTTTTTTGAAAAAAATAACAAACATTATTGTACTAGAACTAAAACCCTTTGCAGTGGCATAACGAAGGGCCCCGCATCTCCCGTGGTGCGGGTTCCCAAGAAATATTCCTAAAGTAAATTGATCCAGAAATTCCATTTCAGTACTTTTCTCAAGTGTTTTTTCAAATACCGTCAAGCTCTTCGGCATTCTCATTAAACATCACCAGATGTTTGTTTTATTTGGAAGGTCAGAGGCTGATTTGATGTGGGGTTCTTAAAGCATCAGGCGACTTCTTTAATATTTCAGAAGCTGTCAATTCTCTAAACAGGATATTTTTCCGAAACATTTATCCAATATTTCGATTTCGATTCTAGTGAGGGTGGGTTCAGAAACTTACTCCTAGAGTAAACTAATAGTTTGAACACGTGATCATAGATTTAATCAAATCTATGCCCCACACATAACTTGCAGTTTCTGAAACACTAATCAAACCTCATGTCGACTAACACATCGATCATTTTAATCGAGATGTCAAATCAATTTGAGTTACTGAAAGGATGATCAGTGCATAATTAAGTAATCTATGATCGTTTGCAGTTGACATGAGGTGATAGTGTTTGCCAGACTATCGAATCACAGATTCTGTGACAATAACTTATAATCTGCAATCAGAAGTTGAGATTTAAGCTTTTGGAATGATCATATATATACAGGGTGAGTCTTTGACCACTGCGTTAATTTTAATCACAGATTCTTGACATCAAAAGAAACATTTTCTTCCTATAACATTTTTTCCAAATTTGGCCCCGTTCAAAAGATATAGGGTGTTGAAATTTCATGAAAAAATTGCATTTTCACCTGTAATATTCAAAAGACAATATCAATTGAAATAATCTCTTGTAGAAGGTTTTTGATAACAGTCATGCATATTTTGGCATCATTAGATTTATTCCATTTCTTGTGGGTTTCTTACTACTACTCTACAGATTGGTTAAATTGCATGAAAAACAAATCGCTTGAACTAAAGGTCCATCTTGTACTTCCTGGAATCATAAGTCTTTTTTGCAGATAAAATCATTCCTCATCTTTTTCTCCTAAATTGCACCATTCTTGAGATATTTGAAGTTGAAAGGAATTAAATCGATATAATTTTGTCCAAATTTTCTGATTTTCCCAAATCCAACTCTGTGCTGAAATGATTCAATAATCAGATTTCTACAAGGTTAGGGAAATTTCTCCAGTCTATGGTTCCACCACTAAACACTATAGATTAAATTAACCACTGAACATTTTTGTCTTACATTCACTACAAAACCTAAATTGCCATTTGCTGTATTCATTATTAATGATGTGTAGCACCTTGTTTAATATTTTATCCAGAGTTATATTCCATAATAAATAGAGAAAAAGATTTCCATCGCTCACATAGGTACTTCAGTATATTTTCATGATGACTGTTGAAATAGGTTATGTATTTTCTGTCAAGACCTGTTAAATTGAAGACTTGTCTTTATGAAGGGCTGGTTCACTTTCAGGGTTCATCAAATTATATCTATTCTAACATAGGAATGCTTCAAATTAAGCTCATATGAGTTTAAAAACCTCGAACCCAGTCTCCTAGATTTGTTTTGTACCTTTATAGAAGTTTTTTCACATCTTTATTTCATACACCGATTCAACCTGGTTCACAAACTTAGGAGATTATAGAATTTGACTTAGTTTTAATATTTCTGAATGTTTGTTATGATGTATGGTTAATTAAAATTCAATCAATATTGAAACTGGAAGCTATAGGCTCATAAACAAGAAAGATTCATACTGAGTTGAATAATTTCAAACTATCGAATTTATCCTTACAATATTTTCCACATTTTTTTTGAAGAAAGGTACAAATTACTGTTGACAGTTTCAAACAGAATCAACCACAGAACACTATTTTATTGGGAATAAGATGTCTAAAATACTGGTGTGTGCACTTGTCAAATTTTGAATGGAAACGTCATTTTACTTTTGGGACATGGCGACTGTTTAGTTTTATACTCACATGAGGGAGCCACAAGGCAATTCATTCATAACATTTCATCGCAAACTCTTGACCATAAAGGCGCTTGACATTTTTTGAAATTTTAAATCAAATTAACCTCAAAAATTAAAGAAATTTATTTTATTCCCCTGAAAAATTAACTAGACGAATATTTCATGGATTTCACCGATGAATTGGCTTTTAAATAAATATTCTTGTGATGCGAAATCTGATCACGTAATGCTTTCAATTAGTATGGTTTATCCATTTTTTTTTTCTAATACACTGAAGTATGATTTTTTTCACTAATACAAGGTCTCTTGCTCAAACATAAATGTTTTCAGTATATAAAGATTTTATAAGCCTAATTTATGGTAAGTTGATGCTCATTTGTGTATGTGTTTTATTAATTTATAAGAAAACAAACATTATTTGTATTTATTTAGGATATCAATATAATCCTCCAGTTGATCCACTGTGGTTAGTGTCCCTTACGTCAACTGCTCTATTCATAATATCACCCCATCATCCGCAGCACTAGACTGTCCACATAAAATACAAAAACGCATTATAAAAAATGGATAATCACTTTTCACACACTTTTATACAAAAATTCTGAATAACGCAATAAATAATTTATATTAATCAGAAACTGACATTCGAATAGATTTGAGTGGCGCTACCTGTCGGAGAGAAAATGAAAGAATCCCCCATGTCGCCAAACCTGTAAAACAAATTCGGAGGAGTGCACACACCAGTATTTTAGACATCTTAATTGGGAACTACCCACCACAGATACGTTATAATAACATTTTAATGTGATAATAATTCACTCTAGTTATTCTGAGAAAAATTATAACTGAAAATCAGTAATGATTACAGATATTATCTTTCATTTAAAAAAACTTTGCAATTATTAATTTTTTTCTCCTGGGGTTCGGTAATAAATTAATATCTATGGTAAGGTATTAAAATTTGACATAATCTATGAATAACCATTATTCAATATTTATGTTTTTGTTTACATAATTAAAACAAATACTCTGATTATAAAAACCAAAAATTTACGCATGTTCAGTAATTAATTATAGTCTAAACAGAATAGATTCATATTGATGATCTAACAAAAATTTTTTTATTAAAGAACACCTAGTTGGTTTTTCTGAAGCAAATTTAGGTGATCAATCTCAATTTCAATGTACAGTACCAACGAGGTTACAAAAATGCAAATTATAAATTCCAGAAAGAGCAAAGGATGCTGTAACATCATATCCTTCACCATAACGAAATGATTATCTATTAATTCTAAGCAGGATGGTTTTTGTTGCATGCACACGTTTGAATCATTCTTCTTGGGAATATTCCAATTGTGTATTTTAATCAATATTTTTATAATTCCTGTATATTTCATACAAAGCTATCATGAATCAAAGGGATAACGTAAATTTACTGGCAGTGAAGATGTACTGTATATTTACAATTTTAATTTTTTTTTCCAGGACTTACAAGTGTTCCAGTTGCTGGGAATCTTTTGCAAATAAGTCACATCTTTACTTCCACAAGAAGAACCAGTGTGAAGGATCAAAGTATCCTTGCCCATTCTGCAAAAAGAGGTTTGGCACTGAAGCTGCATACAGCTCTCATATATTTTATAGCCATCCTGAATAAAAGCTTCTATTTGAAATTCGCAGAAGTGCTTATGAAACGATAGATTTTTTGGAAGTAATTTAATACAAACAATCATGAAGAATTAGGTAAAAATATCTTACGTACATTTACATTAATTTAAATTTACTAAATTAATGGAGTTGAAATGTAGTGTCCCATAAATTGAAAAAATTTTAGGTTATTGAAAGCTATTGAATTCAGTTGTTATATGCTGAGTTAACTAACTGCCAGGTATAATGTCTATATTCCAACAGTGGCAATAACAGTCATGAAACTGTCCTAAGTCCGCTATATTGTGTCAAGATGAGGGCAAATAAGGATAGAAATTAAATATTAAGCTAGGAGGTCTTCGGCGTCTGACAAAAGATATTTTGTCAAAACAAATAGTGATTGGAATTATAATATTGGTTAGGAAATCTTTGCAAATTACAGTCATCTTGACATCCCATGAAACATGGCGGATCAACCAAAGGAAAATGAGACAACTTTTGTCAATGCTGTTGGTATAAAGTCAAGTCCATGTACTACCAGCAACATATTCATTAAAACTGGACCTAGTCATTTTCCAAATTACTGTTTCATTCAAATTTCACTTACTCTTTCAAAATGTTGGTGGTTTAACATTTCATATGAATATTTAAAATATCAAATGCTTACTCAATGGTTGGAGAAATACCCAATCTTCTAAACATTGCTCCATCACCTATGAGAAAAATTAAATGTGGATTTATGAAATCATGTTTGATGAAAAAATGGAATTGAATGAGAGAGGATCAAAAATGTATACACTCAAATGAAAGAGTTGAAAAATTTATGGATTTTGTCACCATCCAGAATTTTTCATTCCTTTATATTCAATTGGTGATTCGATTTTGCCTGTAAATCATGAAATTTTTGATTGATCTGATATACCTTGTTTGTTGTAAATATTGATAAGATTTTGTACATAACCATTTAATCAAATCGTGCATATTAATTATTTTGAAGTGGTATGATCAAAGGTTGATAGAGAAACATTTGTGGTGATTATAGGCATTCGTGAAATTGAACTGAATAATTTATTGATCATGTATGTATTTTGAATTAGAGAAATCATAAGTTTTATCTTTTTTTATCCAAGAAATATTATGTATAAAAGAACATAGCAGATTTGAAATATAATCATAATTATAAATATGGTTTTTCTTTCTCCACAACCTATATGTTACTGCAACTTATTATTTTTATTAAATTTGTTAGTTTCATTCATTTTTGTTCCGAGTTGCTTGCTCGATTCAATAGTGATACACTCTGTATATGTTCACTTCATTTTCCGATTAACGCGTAACATATGTTGGAGCATATGACCTATGTCGAACAGACAAGAGTACGAAATCGGCGTTCATCCATGAAGTACAACACTCTTCTTCGCAATCAGTAAATTTCTCGTTAATTCTACAAGTTGGAACTCTAGTGAAAAAGTGACTATTCTCGTTTGAGTGCTTGGACACGTTGATTCAGCCGTACTGTGAAACCAGGTAGGCAGACGTCGATTCTCCAACATTCGATTTTCTTTCGAGTCATTTTTTTTAGAATTTCATTATTAATTTCTTTTTCGTTTAATTTTCAAAGGCCCTTGTCGTGCCACTATACGTATAAATAAAATCAAACACAAGCGTAGGCATCTATGCATTCAAAATGTACCTAAACAATACTTCTTGAAACTCTAGTCTGTCTGCCACTCTGTTGAAATCCGCAACTTCTAATTAAACGTATTCTGTGACTTCCAAAAGCAGAGTATATAACAGTAAAAATGGCGAAATTAATTATCATATCACCCAATTTCAGTTTCGGAATTTACACTACGTTCACTCAATTTGAAATTGCTGATTTAACTTTTTCAAAGTTTGTTCTCAATAATGCTTGATGTGTTTGATTCAGGTGTAGGGTTAAATAAACTCCGCCTCCTTTTTTCCTAGGTAGGATCGTAAGTTATCCCTACTTATGCGTTTCGTCCCTGGCGCACACATTTGGACTCATCAGAATGGCTTGTGTGCGCCATGCCATAGACGCAGGGGTTAAAAGTTTTGAGGGAGTTGAACCCGGCACCTAGTCAGTGTGAAACTTGAGCGCTAACCTCTAGGCCACTGAAGCGCTGTGAATTAAGCTATGCGTGGCTATATAGAGTACCGCTACACTAGGTAGAATTGATTGAAAGAATAAAATATGGTTCTTGATTTGAAAATGTTGAATCAGGATGAATTTGTGTGGTCATTCATGATCTCCTCATGGACACCCTTTACATTTGAGGTCCATTCTGCAAGCAGTCTTATAATACGACGTACGGACAGAATTAAATATTTTGGAGATTTTTTATGCGGAAATATTCAGAAAAATCTGGATCCTCATCACCATTTTTTTCATGTAAATCTCAATAACTCGAAAACTTGTTTTTGTCCAAGTTCAAGTATAGTCACAGTATAGATACCAACCAGTGGATTTTCTTACACCAAATCTGACCGCAGGGATTCTAACCTCATATTTTGGTCCTTGTTCATTGTTTTCATCAATAATTTTAAGATGTCTGGAATAATGTCATTATTATTATTTTAGACATCTTAAATAATTCCTTTGTACAATTAATTCGTTTAATATGTAGAAGAATATAATTTTTTTGAGATCTATTTGAAAGAAGAATATGAAGAAAAAAATCAGTGGAATTTCTTTGAGTCAAAATCTACCATGAACCAGCAAAGCTCATTTATTTAATCATTTATTTTCATTCCAGTAAGTATTCTGTTTCAATTTTGTGTTATTTTCAAATTAATTCCAAAATGATTAACAATTGTACTGTATACAACTGCAAAAACAATAGTTTCGATAATCCCAAACTTTCTTTTTTCTCAATACCATTAGACACCGACAGGTGAGTGATATATATAGTATTGTAGAAAATGTTGTTTATCAAAAGCTCCGTTATTTGAGTAGTGCTTCATTCAATTAGTTGAGATATCAAGAACCAATGGAATTTCAGGAGGTATACGCCTACTGCCGTAATTTCTTTACGATTAGTTGAGATATCAGGAACCAATGGAATGGTGTACTGGGGGTAATTAATTTTTTAATTAATCGCACAGTTATGTTTCTTATTATCGATGTGTCAACAAACTTGTTGTTGATTAATAGCAAGGAGCATTAAATATTGATTAATTATAACAAAAAATGATGTTTTTATTCAAAATTTCTGGAGTATAATGGACGTCATATTCAAAGCGAAAGTAATATATGCTTTTATAAACAATCTGATATAAATTTCACAAAACCAAATAAATTCTTATTTACATCGTAAATATTGGCTTATAATAAATAGCTGAGAAAGTCAAAGTAGAAAAATAATAAATTCGTTGGCTTGGCCAACAGGCATGAAATTCTGGGAAGTCTTATAAACTTATTTAGTCTTTTGTTTGTTTCTTAAAGTCTTGTTGGTATTCTGGTCAACCTCAGGAAGGTCGGAATCATCTTGATTTTTTTTGTCTGCAAAATAATAAATTTTTTATAACGAGGAATTCAAAATATCACATTTAAGAGTTGACAAATAAAGATTATATCATTACTATAGCTAACAACCACCTGGAAGTGTCAAGGAACAATTTTCATTATAATGCATCTTTGGATCAAACAGAACTAGAATTTTTAATTTTTTTGAAATAAAAAGTTTGTTATTTCTTCATTTATTATGAAGCTTTTGTATTCAATCTAATAACTTGCATCACATAACATTATTTTCTCATTATTGTAATATTATATGAACTGTGTGATTGTTTGTTCAATTTGGATGAAGGTCTTGGACATATAAAGCAGTAAACATCACAAAACATTTTACTTCCAACTCGTTAGTACAATATTGTTTTGTTGTTGTGAGTCAACATAATTATCGAAGAAAAAATTTTATTTCATCATTTGTACAAAAATATATTTAGGAAAAAATATCTTCCCTTGACATAGCAATAAAAGAAATTCAATTATTTCTATCAGTTCTTTCAAAATGCATATCAATTAAACATAAAAAATGGTTGTAACATGTAATCATTTTCCAAAAATATAACTTTATCTTTATTTGCCAACCATTGATTTCTTTGACAGATTAGGTCATGTCACTCACTTTTTTTTGACTTATCTTTCTTTGATTTTGATTTGGGATTTGGTACATGAGCACTATTTTCTTTAGATCTGGATATTTCGTCAGAAATCAAGTTGAAGATAAGGTATCTGAAAACAAAAACAAACATGAAAAGGAGATACAGACAAATTTAATTCAGAATAAATATTTAGCAGAAAGTTAAATAGCAAAATATAAAACCAGAATTTAAAAAATTCAGAAACACAAATAAAACCAACAAAAATTTCATTCTACTCACAATTGCAGAAGAAGAATACCTCCAAGAATGGAAAGACGAATAATTGGAACATTATAATATCCTTCTTGAATGCTTAGTTCCTTTTGTTCTGATAGTGCTAAGCCATACCAGAGGGTAAAAACAGATATGACAATAGATCCTAGCCTAGCAACAAATCTCAGAGCGGTTGACACCAACGTACTGGCTGAAAAAATAAACAATCAAAAAACTTTTCCTTAAATATTCAAGAACAGAAATCTAGATGGTGCCAATTTTTTATTTGTTTATCAATATTATTTGCAAAGCCTAGAAATTGATATCATAAACCTAAAACATGAAAAGAGGGTAAGAATTTGCTTGTAACTAATATACAGAAAGAACAATACAACCATGAAATAAAGTAAAGGCAGAAATCATATCAAAGAAAATGTAATATATTTAATAGTATGAAATTTTTTTATTTATTTGGTAAGCTAATCATCATAAATAAAATTAGATGTTATGGTAGAATGTCGCTGTTTCTTCAACATCTTAGTTACGAGATTAATCACCAGAAAAAATTATGCACAAGAATTCTGCACAATATGGCAAAATTAGATCAATAAATTTTCAATCTTTCTATAAAATTTCTTACCTTTTGTGAGTTTGTCATCTTTATCAATTGTTTGTATGAGTTGAGACACATGGAAAATAAGCTCCGAAATATGATGAAGAACAAGCAGACATACCAGTAATCTATTAAATCTGAAAAGATACAAAAATATATTAGCTTCTCAAAAAGATTAAGTTCAAATATTGCATCAAAGAAGTACAATAAAAAAAAAGTTGTGCAAACTGTATTGTAAAATACAGGCTCTTTTTGTACATAAGAGATAAGTGTCAAAAAACGAAGTTTCAATATTTCAGGAGCTGATTATAGATCACAAAATATGTTACAAATTATATATAAATATGGATAAAGAAATTTATCGGTTTAGACGTACAAACGATAAAATTAGTTATTGCAAAATGAATCGCCCCAACATTACATTATATAAGTGGAAGCAAGAAAGAATTGGATCAAGCATTTACCAGCAAATAGCTCTAACCCGCATGATCTCCCAGTTTTAATTCTTAGTACTTTAGTATTTGGGTTTATTAGAAGTTTACTGCATGCAATATTATTGAATAACATGGAAGTGTTGCAAGATAATTTATTGGCCTATGTTTAAATATAACTTTATTAGTATTTTGAGTTATGAAATTAGTCCCCAAATAATAAAACTTTTTTTAACACACATTATATCAAACTTTACCTCATGAAATATGGAATTGACACCAAAACTAAACCAGCCACACTACATACTGCCTTTACCAGATATTCTTCTCTCTTCACCCTTTGGAAATAAAGTTCAGGCAACTCATGTAGACTATAGGCAAGTTGTATGATGAAATACAATTTGGTGATAAATATCATTGGTGCTGGATATTCACTCCATAATCTTGAAATTTCAGGTAGAAAGCGTTCCCTCATTATAATATCGAAGCCCCACAGTACTGACAACAAATAGAACACTACAAGTTGTCCGCTGTTATTGAATACTGCTAATTTCGACTTGGATAGATGTAACTTCTTTGATATTTTCTGTGGATTTGATTCAAAATAAGATCATTTATGGAAACATCAATAAAGCAAAAATTTCAAGCACAAAGATCATTATTTCCAAAATATTTTTCTATTGAGATTCCATGTTACTAATATGCATATATGTACATATTTATCTTCGTGGCAGAAGAATGCTCATATTTAGTAGGCCAAAAATGACAACTTACAGTAAAATTTTTCAAGCATTCAAACAGTTATTTATACAATTTTCAATTTTTTCACAAATATTGTGAATTCTTGAATGAATTTGATGTAACGTATTGTAACTCATTCTTCATATCCTTGGACGTTCTCAGTAGAGGGGAAAAATGTTGTGACTTGATGTAATTTAGTAGTACATAGCTCAGGCTATTTCATTCATATTCTTAAGTTATCTTTTAAATCATGTCCTTTAAATCAGAATTGATAGACTTCAGTTATATAATCTTTCGGTCTTTGCTTCACCACAGTAAATTTTAAAAAATGGTAACACATAGTTATCACATTCAATACAATTCAAACGATATGATGGTATACTAATTATCCGAATAGTGATTAGCATACTTCAAGATTTTATAATCATGTTTCAATTATGTATTCCAGATATATTGCATACAATACATTTCTCATAGATCTTGTTACTGAAGCATTTTGCTGGTTTGGAGGCTGAATGAAAAGATTCAGTTTAATTTCCATATAAAACACAGATCTAAATGAATGAATTGAGTCCCATATTCAATCAAGAATTTTATCAATTGGAAATAATAATCGTTTGATATCTTAATGCTATTCAGTAATGACTAATTTAATTATTACTCACATCCAACACATACTCTTGGAATATAGCATGGATGACTATGAGAATAAGACTGTAGAAAAAAACAGCAGCCCAATCTTTGACACCAGGAGCATACAAAAGTATATCTTCTGCAGTTTCAGGGTAAGTTGTGTTATGTTGTAGAGCGATGAATATGGAAGCAATTGGTGATGTTGCCTGCAAATAAAACACCTTGGAATGATATGCACCACTTCAAATACCAACAGTATGGTAACATATGTGACAATAAGGAGCTCAAAATTTTTGGACTATATAAATGGGAAATATTCCTTACTGGAATGTATTGAAATAAACATACCTTTATCATAATTCCAACAACAAAGACCATAGCAACACATGATACTATATCTGCATGATTTTGAATTATGAATTCATGACTTAAAATTGGAGGATTTTTGTTGGTTTTTCTCAGTCCCTTCACCATTTTCACAGATTTAATTCTAATTCAGCTCTTTGAATAAATTTATTTAAACTATCGGTAAATCAACTTTTATTATAACTGAATTCAGCACATATCGAACATAACTGTATGCTGGTCCAGTGAACTAGAGGAAGGATAATTCTAAACTAACAGTAGTGTGCCTGCTTCCAACATTACCACTTCCAATTTCATACATTCAGTCAGTTCCAATCTTGAAATCTTCCACATCCACAAATTCCAGGTCCACATTTGTTGACATTTGATGACGTTATTATGAAATGTCAAACTTCATAGAACCTCACAATAAGAAAAAAGAGGAAGATGCGCTCATTTTATTAGTGTTTTGTGGATGAAATTTCATTCGAGCCACAGAACACATCACTATGTAATTACTTTATGATTCTAGCATGAACGTACCTATACTCTATTCAAAGTTTATTTGTAACTCGGTTGGCCATGGAAGTTTGACACATTTCACTCTGTATATTAAAAAGTTAGGTTGGGTTCGCTATTTTCCTGTCAGATTATTACGCACTGTTGTCTATATCACATAAAGGTCCTAGTAAACTTGGATTCACTCAAAATGCCAATTTACTTTTGAACCTTGGAAGAGTTTCGAAAGGTTTGAAATTATTATGGCAGAAATTTCTAAAGGAGCTGCTCTTATTTTGATTAGGATGTTGTATGATAACCTCAAAAATATTAATTATAATATTTAAGTTACCGTTCATCAGGGATGAACATATTTTAAGTGATTTTCGGGAATCTGAAGAAGTTTGAACATTAATCTGTTCATCATGATACATGAAACTTCCGATTGGAATTTGTTTGATATTCGAAAGGACATTGCTTTAATCGTTTGGACGCTGGTTCAACATTTCAAAAGAATTAAGGAAGGTATCACAAAGAAGTAATGTTGAATCTGAAGATGTAGCTAATAAGAGAATGGTATATATTAATGAATGCAGAATTGGAACAGAGCATTTCACTTCTATGAAACACTTCGATTTAATTATCAACAAAATAAGATTCAATACAAGCTTGTATTCTGAACATGTTCTAGTTGATCAATGCATAAAAGTGATGGTAGGCACATTTAGTTTTCAAATCTCTTATTTTTCCTCATAAAAATACTTTCATTGTGATCTTCTCGATGAGAGCTACACATGCTTCGTTCAGTAGGTATTTTCTGCATATCTCTTGGTGATTATGTGAAATGAAGGTTTCATTTTGTGTCATTGACGAAAAGAGTTAATTCTTCCATTCCATCCATATATATTTTTTATCGTGATTGTTTCATAGTTTTGTTGGTCTGGGATATACTCAGCTCTAATCACATCCTCAACATTCAAAATTGAAATAATAGCTTTTAACATAAAGAATCGAATAAATGTTGATTACTTCTAAAGTTCTTTCAATCCGAATAATATCTCTTACAGGTATGTTATGTATACAACAGAATATTTTGAAGAATTCATAAACACATTCAGGAGCATTCACAATACTGAACGCTATGGAAAGTGATGTATGTGTTCATTTCTTCGATTGCCTTTTTTTCAAATAAGAACTGAGAGATGAATAAATTTCATTTACTCAACCCTTGATCACTGAGTTAGTCAACAATTCAGTAGAGATTGTGAATTGATCATACTTGACTGAAGTGGAAGCATAAAGCACAATTACGAAAAATTATACAATACTTATTCACATATAATAAAAAAATATTGAAAATGCTTTTTATTTCTCTAACAAATAAATTTCAATAAACTTGAATTATACAAATAAGGATAGGACACCAATGATCTGAAAACGATGAAGTATAACGATCTACCATAATCAAATTAGATATAATTCAATTATTAATATTCAATGTGTAGACTTTTACTATTATCAAATAACTTCCAATCATTATTGAAATCAAATTAGATATTTGAAAACTTAAATGAAATATCATATGATTGAAATTTGTCAAATTATTATTAGGATTTTACAAATTACACAATAAGTATTTTTCGAAAAGTAAAAAAAATCTTTGTGAAAGAAAGAGAAGAGAGAAATTAACTTTATTGATAATAAAAAATCATCAAATGGCTATCGACCGAAGTCTTCCTGCCAATTTTACATTTATAATTTATTAATTGTATTTATTGTATAAAAGAAAGTTATTCCAATGATATTAGATGTTCATAAATTGGTAGTGCTTGTAGTTTGGCCTTTGGTGGGCTCTCTGTGTCATATTGGTGCACTAGTGAAGATGCTCGGTATGGGGGAAGGGCCTATAAGTCCAGGTTGAGCTATACGATTGATGATTCTTAACAAACTTATCCACCTGTAGGAGAAAAATCTTCTTTTAATGCCAACAGATTGTGCTCCTTTTACTAAATAAAAATGAGTAGCATATCCTCCTAATAATAACTGTATATTAGCATGTAACAATAATTTACCTACATACATTTCAAATTATATCCTTAAATGAAGTGACAACTTGAGTTCTTCTCGACATTATTCCACATCCATTACTTCAGTGAACGAATCAGACTCATCATCAGATAATTCTGGATCTGAATCACTTTCCTCCTATGAAATAATAAATGGAGGAATATTATCTATAGGTAGGTTACCCATATGTTTCGTCCCAGTCGTCTTCAATAAGTCGTCACAATGTAAATAAAAATTTTGCCACATTTCAGGTGTACATTTTGAAAGAGCCAGAGTCCATAAATTGAACACTCTATCCCTTGTGTAAGGATGAGAATTTATGTTCTTGTTGTAGAAGTTTTTACAAAACGCCCATGCCATTTCAATAGGATTATATTGGCAATGGTATGGGGCTATCACAATTTACCAGCAAGCTTTGATAAAGCTGGAATTAGTTGATTAATAACCCAATTTTGAAAAATTTCACTGGTCATAGTCTTGTGATAGTCACGGTCATTATTCTTCAATCTAAAATGAAATCACAACCCTCCAAAAATCCAAAATTACTTCCTGCATGCAAAACAGTGAATCTTTTACCTTCAGATTTAATTTTTGATGGATTTCCTCTCATATCAGATTCGTGTGTCCATCGATTTAACAGATGAACCATTTTGGTAAATCCAAGTTTCATCAAGAAACACGAATCTTATATTTTCATCCATCACTTAAATTGCAAAAATTTTCTCAGGAAAGTAATTTTGGCTGCAACGACATGTTTTTGTTCACATAAAATTTTGCGTCCATTGACCTTTTTATATTTATAAGCCATTGATTTAATAATATTGAATAAAGAAATGCGTTCTCCCTTATAATCCAAATATTCCTTAGCGTAAGTCACTAGTGTGTCGATAGAAAAGTGTTCATTTTTCAAATTGTAATTCCAAATTTGTCGTTGCAGGCCTTTTCTAAAAATGAAATCGTCTACTTCTTGTGTTTTTTTGGCCCTATCAATAGAAGGAAACTCTTTATCGTCGTCTTCATTAAGAATTCCTCTGACTGAATTAATATGAACCTGTAATGAAATTTCGATTAGGATAAAACATAATATTTACATCTCGCTTACGTTGAAAATGTTTGATACACTTTGCTGTATCGTTGAGTCCATAACTTCCTGACCACTATGCGCAGATTTGAGTGCAAGATAGCATTAATGGAGTATAGGAGCAGGGCTGCCGTTACAGTATAATTGTACTATTTACAATACATTTTGAACAGTAAAATACAAAAGTACATATTTATTATAAAAGTATGCATTATAGTTTATATAGACAGAATATCCGAAGAAGTAATACAGTAGAACACCGATTATCCGTGCCAGTCGGGACTAATAACTCACCTTCATTTAAGTCGTTACCGCCTTGAGTACTTTCTTTATCTAATGTATCTTCTAAACTCATTATTTTATAAATTGCTTTATTAATTGTAGTCGCTTTCACGTATCTCCAAGCGCGAGCTACAGCATAAATGGCTTCATTAAAATTAAGACGTTTCCAAAACTCCATAAAGTCACATTCTCCCAACAGTTGAAGCATAAGATCTTTCCTATAAAACCTTTTCATGGTTTCTATTACACCTTGGTTTATTAAAAGGGCAATAGATGTTACATTCGGAGGAAAAAATGCTGCAAATATATTCCCATCTGCTGACTTCAGTTGTTCAACATCATGATGCGATGGCGCATTATCTAGTATCAGTACAACCTTGAGGAAGATTATTTTCTTGCAAATAATCTTTAACTTAGGGTATAAATTATAAATTTTCGAACAACACTTTTTACAAATTACTCTATCCATCCAAGCTGCCTTTTGATTATAATAATCAACAGCAGAAGTGTCACTGGACATTTGACTGTCATCTTCCTTTTTTTTTAAATTTTGTCTCCTTTTTTATTATAGCCACCACAATTACTTAAAACCTATATGGGTAGATTGTAGATTGAGCAATAAAAGTTAGAAAAAATATGTGGTTTGAAGACTTCTTCATGTTAGATTGAACAATCTGCCTCCAAACTTCTGGCAACTCTATGGGGCACTTATTGGATCACAAAGTGATTTTCATTAATATTGATTTTTCTCTTCTTTAGATATAATGGATCCATCATTCCATTATATCCGATTATTCTCATTCACAGCTTGTTGGACCAACTTCGTTCGTCGAACTAGTAGAACAGAATGCTATCATTTTGCACAAATATCTGTTCTATTTATCTACTGAGTTGATTTGGTCGAATAACGAATTTAGCCGACATATTCAACCCTCCAGCCAACTCTGAAAATTTCATCTCTAGCTCATTCCGTTCGAGAGTAATCGTGTTCACGGATGGGTGGACAAAATCGATTTTGAGCACGGATTCTTCACCATTGAGTTGAAAAAAAAAACGGTAGTCATCAGTTTTGCCCAAAAATGCGAAAATTAATGTCATTTAGACCTATTGATAAATACTAATGTTAAGGTGGGCTAGATATAAGTAAATAAATTAGTTTTCATATACAAGAACATGCTACTCATTATAAAATTTTTATTTGTTTTGTTATTATTCTTCTCAATCACTATAGAGAGTTATTACTAATTTTCACCCTGGTTAATATAAATCGTAATTTACAACCACATGGAACGAATTTCGTGTACCTATAGTCTGAAATAATTAATTTTTTCACGAACAGACAGGAACTTTTTCCTACATTTACCTACATTTACTCGGGAATCTTTTTAGAATAGAAACAATAATTTTCTTTTGGAATCTTATGAAACCAATAAAAATGCACTAGAACCTATAGACTCATATGATTATGGAATAGAAAGAAAAGATCACATGGAAGGAGTGAATAAGATATACCTACATCAGGTAGGCAGCAGGTAGATGATACACGGACAAGGCAAAACGTCTTCTGTATTACGCAGATCACCGTATTCAATTCTAACAGAATACCATAGCATATTTATGAATTGTCGATACACATTTGAATTAATATTGGTAATTCATTGGACTAAGATGAATTTCATGATGAAAACACGGCTTCGAATATTTTCAAATATTGTTGATTTCGTAATTATGAATGGACAACTTTGGCAACATTGTAAATTCCATATATCATTTTAGTCAATTCAAATACTTAACGCAAATTTAAAATACGTTTAAAATATTTTTTGTTTTCCTAAGATGATTAATGAAGTTCGAGATTCCAAATTTTCAAATGCAATATTTTTCAAAACACCCCTGCTATTTTTATTTTAAATTTTTCTATTAGATTATTGTGCGATTATGAACTTGACCTGCGCGTCATATTGTACGCAATGGAGTTGTGTTATTATGTGTAAATAGTTCTTGTATTTAAATGCATTTATTTAGCAACATTAAAATCCAATTAAGTGGAAAAAGTAAATATTTGAATGAATGAGACATGGAAAATAGAAAGACTGAAATATATTTAGAACTTAAAGGATTTATTCTACAATTTCAAGTGACTACTGGAAGATGTTACACATGATACTTGTTCAGAGGTAAGAATTTTAGATAAATCTAATTTTACATAACAGTTAATCAGTTGTTGCAATCATAATTTGATAAACTTTATTGTACACTATTTTGAACCTTATATTATTCTTCTTTTAGGAAATGAAGCAAATATTCTTGTGAATACTGAAAGTTCTGATGGTTCTCGAAGACTTGAGTAATAATATGGCATCTGAACAGCCTTTGAAGAAGAAACAAAAGATTGAAGATGTGGAATCATCTGATGAAACGGATTTTATAGTAAATTACCCTCCAGATACTGGATTGTCCAGCTTGACTACACTTCATCTATCTCTTCCTGCTAATGTGAACGAACAGGACATCAGTTTGAACAGCTTCAACCAGCAATTCAACGATAAAACGCCTCGTAGAGCTAGTGAATTTAGTGCAAATAATGACGGGATTTCAGATGGACCTGTTAGTGCAAGAAACAATATATTTAGTTACTCCTATCATCCCAATCACTCTAATATTTCAATAGAACCAGCCCCAAACATTAATCCCGATAGTCAAGTGACAGGTGATTGGAATGCTGAAAGTTTTGAGCCAATTATACCGGTACAACAAATTCCTGATTATGTAGTGCAAGACTATGATGAGTATACAGTTAGTGGTTTAGATGAATTTCAAACTATGTTAGTGAAGCAGTGTTTATGTGGAATATCTGATGCTTTGTTTCAGAATCCCTTTGAAGGATATCAACTCATTAATCCTATAGGAATTCGTTGTGGTTTGTTGACAGAATGGCCTACCTCAAAAATTCTACATTTTCTTTCTAATCTACAGCTGCTTTTTGACACATATATAAAACAGAATAATAGTGGGTTCATTTGTTCCAAAATTTTAGATTTATGTAATAGTATATTGGTCAACGAATACAACTTGATGGAACAAATATTATCATTATGTGATACTAGGAATAAACATATCAATTTTATGGCCGCAAAAGTAGTGAGTAGTTTTTTCATTATTGCAAAAACAGAATTAAATAACGAATGGTTAGAAACTATATATGGTTTTTTGACTTTGGATAGTGTTGATTATATTAAAATGAATTTTACTCTGGAAATAACAAAGAGAGTTGTTGAATGGAAAGATGCAGATACTCATGTTTTAGAAGAAAATAATTCAAGTTCCTCCGATACGAAGAATAACATTGATTGTTCAACTGTGCCTTACAACGATTCAGAAAGCTTTGATACTAGCAACGTTAAAGGACTAATCATTAAGAATCTAACAATGAGATGGCAAGTACTGATATCAAAAATTCGTTATCTTATAGACAATAATACAAATGTACAAGCACAAACATGTATCATCACATTTTTAGAGTTATGGGAAAATACGATATCTGTGAAAAATAACCTGAGTGTTATAGACACTAAGCCTTTTTATGCACATTTAGAAACTTTCTTATCATTATTAAACAATTCACTTCCTTCTATTATATGGAAACAACTTTTATCACTATTCAATGAGGTGCTATGCTATGGAAGTACCTTAGCTTTACAAAGTTTAATACCAGATGATACTTGCAGATTAGCTCATTTTGTTATCCGCTTTGTTAAAGATCATGCATTACTTGATAGTTTGCCTTTTAGGCGATCTGAAGGTTACACTGTTGATAGTTTTGTTGGGACAATTCGGAGTACCCATCCTTCTCAAAGTAACATGGATAAGACCTTATTACAAAAAATGGTATTGCTTGTGTTGAAATCTGTAGCACTCTCAATAAAGGAAACAAAATCAGATAGCTCAGACTCTAGCATAGGATCGGATGATTCGGATTATAATCAAGATATGTTAGTTATTGGTAGGTCCATGAAAGATGTTCTGAAGAAGCTAGATATTTTCCTTAAAAATAACCTAGAATTTCATCCTGAAACTCCTTTCTCTAATATACTTGTACATTTATTCAATGACCAGGATGATTATTTGATTGAATCGATGGTTTGTACTCTTGATATCATTGTGGGAATACCAGATAGGTGTGCAGCTTATCCTGAATTGTTCAATATGTTGAATCCCTCATACACCTTTGTGGAATTTTTGAAAGTTGTCAGCCATGGTTCAGACGTTCTTTTAGACTATTTAGTAAGCAATGAGACTTGTTTCTTATTGTATTTATTGAGGTTTCTCAAGTATATCAGGAAGAACTGGTCGATATTTATGCGATGTTGTCGAGAAGCGAGTTTGTCTAATACTAATGAATTCGAGGCAGCCATGCGAGTTTTGATCAATCTGCACGATCAGATTGATAGATTGGTATTGAGACAGCTGTTTCCATATAATATTGATCCTATATTGAGGCTACTGAAAGGGTGTATAAATTTATATGAGAGTGGAGAATATAGTTGATTTTTGTGAATGGACTGAAGATTAAGTTAATATTTTCACTAGGTTCGCAAATTTGAGAATTTTGAATTTTTAGCTATTGTAAATTATTTGTCAAAACATGATTTACCCTTTATGAAATTTTCATTTTGCTAGAAATATGTCAGAGGGGTTGGCTATAGCGTTATAGTGAATAAAAATTGCCTTGATTTTTAATGGCTTTCAAATCCCAGGTCAAAATTATATCAGATTTCAAAGGTTTATTCATTTCTATTATAATAATATTGCAAAAGGGCCTAAGAACAGGACACCATTTTAAAAATCACAAAATATGACTATGTTTGAATATTACTCATTATGAATGTGCCATTTGAAATGAAAATTGAAATCTTTTGTATCAAGTATGTTTTTATGGCAAAAACTAAAGTGGTAATAATAATAAATATTTTGAATGATCAATCACGATATTCTGGGTATCGCCCTCCTGATATTGATACTTGAATCATTTTCTCGATCTCGTAAACTGAATTCAATTATAATTACGGTATAGCCTACTCCTCATGAAACATCTTGTATTAAAAAAAAATGAGAATGTAGGAGAAATGAGCAATTTGAGATAAAACCAAATATAGAATCGAAATCATTCTGATAATTCAGAAAATTTTTTAAATTATGCTGAAATTTGAAGTTAGTATTCACTTTATTGTTGACTAGAAATTTTTTATTATCGAACTTGTGTAAAATTGTTATTTGGGCAATAACCATCATCTGTCATTGATCTTCTTTTCAACGTTTCTTCTGTTGTTTTCAAGGTAAACGATTACCTTTTAGAAAGACTGACAGGTTCAGAAAATTGAAAAATTAGCTTTTAAAAACAACAAAGGATCTCTGCTGAAAGTTGGAAAGAAGAGCAATAAGGGATGATGGTTATTCCCCAAATCACTTTTGAATTTGAAAAATTACTGCTGTTCTTAGTAGTTTGGAATGAAAATTTAGAAAATTTGAACCCACCAATAATCCCATATTTCTCGAACTTCCTTAATTTTCAGTTTGAATTGTAAGCTTCTACTTGTACACTCTCATTAAAATTTTCTGATGTCGAATGGGAAAAAAGGATATTGAAAAAAATAATATTCAGTTATTTCAAAATAGAATTTCTTTTTTTTTGTTGTGAAGTTCAATAAACATGGATGTAACAGGAACTGAAACTCATTTTTAACAAAATAACTACTACTTACATAACATAGAACTTTTGAAACAATATAATTAAAACATATTCGTTTAACTTGTAGCTTTCGATTTGGCATTGAAATCAACTAAAAGTTTACGTACTGCTATCCTTCTCTCAAAAAAATGTTTTGTTAAAAAGAAAGCGAATTCTAGAAACATTCTTCATTATTTGCAGATGTGGAATAATGAAAAATCTATTTTTATTATTGTTGGAATGGTATTCCACTAGTGGTAATCAAATTTTGAATAATCAGTATTTATGTATATTTAGTTTAAACCTTCCATTGTAATTTTGGAGAATTTAAATTTTCACGGTTGTACATTTTTTTATTTAAGTTCATTCTATTTATTGAACATATTTATTAATTGCTGTGTAACAATTTATATGTAAATTTATAGTTACCTTCATTAAGTTGTATATATAGTTCTGTAAAAAATGCAATGCAATAACTGAGTTTGTATTTTTTGAGGCAATTACCTCAGGAATTGAAACGATTATTAATGTTCATTTTGTAGTATACTAATAAATAATGTTTTTTATAATTTCTCGTGTCTAGTAGTTATTACGGAGCACATAGGAAGATCCACATCTTATAGTGGTAGTCTCATAAAAAAAAAATCTGTATACGAGACAAATAATAATAACAGGTTTATTCCATCAATATACGAGGGCCGTTCAGAAACTAACCTCCGGTTAATTGAAAAAAATACACCAAGTTAAGTAAAAATATTTTAATATATACTTCTTACAACTACATCTTTGCACTATTTTTCGACATAGTCTCCATTACGATTGAGACACTTATCGTATCTCTTCACAAGCTTTGAAATTCCTTCTGCATAAAAATCACCCGCTTGTGCCTTGAGCCAGCCTGTGACCGCATCTTTGAGCTCTTCGTCGTCATCAAACCGCTGGGACCCGAGCCATTTCTTCGATTTTCACGAACTTTTGCATCAACTGTCTGAACGAGTTCGTCAGTCACCAATGATGGTCTACCACTCCTCTCTTCATCATGAACGTTTTCTCGTCCACTTTTAAATAAACGTACCCATTCACGGACAACTCCTTCACTCATAAATTTTGGTCCGTACACGGCACAAAGCTCACGATGAATAGCTGCTGCAGAGTATCCTTTGGCTGTAAAAAACCTTATAACAGCACGCACCTCACATTTGGCGGGATTTTCTATTGCAGCACACATTTCAAACTGCCACAAAAACTAAACTAGCGCAGGTACGATGTTCTCTCGACTACGGCTTGATGCCGACTGACCTGCTGAGCGCGTGAATGCACAGATGGCGCGCTACTCCCCCCCACTACCCGCACTGTGACCAATCGGAGGTTAGTTTCTGAATGGCCCTCGTATATATATATATATATATTCTTTTGAACTTTTGGCTTTCAATATGTAGTTAGCAAACAATAAAGCATATAGATCAGGGGTTAGTGACGGGGTGTCATACAATTCGGCGTATGACATAAAAGCCTAGGGAAAAAACCCCAGTAAAAAAAAACCTGGCTCCCCGTCTAAGTGTGAAAGTACAAAAATAAGCTGAAATATATTTTAGGGACTTCTTTCTTCAAGAGTGGTCTTCTATTGATGGAGACAGAGACTTCTCAAGTTGCCCACATCGAATCTGGAAATAAAAAGACAAAAGCAGAAAAAAGAACTGAATAACAAAAATACAAAATTTGAAAGAGAAAAGAAAACACCCTCAAATTCGCCTCTTTGGATTAACTTGATATTGTGAATCTAGGATTTTTTAACATAACAAGATAAACTGTAAATTTGACTAAGGAGATAATCAATGAATACATAACCTTTTATGGTTTCTCTTTCACAAAGATTTTTTTTTTTAGTATCCATATGTGTCTCTTGAAGGAGAATAATCTCAGCACCATAGTCTTTTGCTAGTTTAGAAATATAATCACTCTTGTCCTCACAAATACTCCCTATATTCAAATCTAATACACAAAATTTGTCACCAATCTGCAAGGAGGATTCTTCGAATCGAGTCTTGCGGTCCAATTGATGATTTTTCAGATCTTCTGATGTTTGAAGTCAATAAATAAATGATACAAACATAACAAATCACAATCAAACAAAAGTTGGATAAACCTAAGAAAGTACGTAAGGTAAAGTCAGTTTCTGTAACATTTTACAAAACAGAAAAGTATGCTGATACAATAAAAACAATGACAAAAACAGTTCAACACAAACAGTAAGAAAAAATGTCAAAATGACGCTATAACTGAAGAACCTAAGAGGCACCAGGCACAGTCATACAAATCAGAAATGGACTGAGTGAGAAAAGTGAACCCTCCAATAGCTGATGGATTGTCGAACTTGGCATCGAAATTAAGAATCCTTTCATCCTTTTGTTCAAGGTATGAGCATGCAGATCTTTTACACCTCAATCTGAGGTATCTAACTACAGTGGGATATAAATTCAAATAGTTATGCCCAAGATATTTGGTGTTT
Source organism: Micraspis discolor (assembly GCA_030674115.1). NCBI lineage: Eukaryota > Metazoa > Arthropoda > Insecta > Coleoptera > Coccinellidae > Micraspis > Micraspis discolor. The sequence goes on along the minus strand of JARTUT010000874.1, from coordinate 2,522,858 downwards.
AATTTCATGACCCATGGTATGGATTCAGGCGTGGGAGGACTTATCTCTCAAATCGTTTGTGTACCTCGAGGATATAGTTGTCTGTTTGGAGTAGACTGTTTACACCAAGGTGTTTGACACTTATGCTCGCCAAGCTGGAAGCCTTTTAATATCTGGTTCTCTACTGACTTGGTTTGGAAGATTTTTATGTGGCTGATCGAAAATTGTCTGATATAGGAATTATTTGTCTAAGATCATCAAGGTTACTTCTGGTGTTCCCCAGGGTATCCATTTGGGACCTATACGTTTTAATTTGTTCATCAATTATGTCAAGAACTGTCTCAATTCTAACTTTTTGATTTTTGCGATGATTTGCAGAGGGTTCAGCGCAGAATCTAGCGTCATCTGGCCTTCAGATTGGGTTTTCCCAGAGGGAGTTTCGAAACCCTCCGTAGTAGACGCCGCCGGATGGACTAGTCTAACATCTATAAAATATTGAATTGCAACATAAGCTGTTCCAGACTTCTATAAATAATAAACTTTAATTTGCCTTCGAGGATAACGAGACAAACTCCAGTCTTTTACATTTACACACATAGGATGAATTATGCTACCAACTAATTCCTTAATAGAAGCATGGCTGCGGCGAATGCTCTGAGTTCTAGTTAGAATTTTTTCTCGGGCTCACTTTTTTCAACGCAAGGTTGCGGCTTATCAGTCGAAATTTTTAAAACATAGCGATAGACTTTAATACTATTTCTTCCTGTTTGTACGATTGGCTTGTTTATTTCAACTTGTAAGACTCGTCCTATGATGACATTCAGTCATGTAGTATGGGTTAATCTTTTCATTTGATTTTCTTGTTTGAAAGAGGATTATCCAGTACACCGTTGTTCCTGTTTTTAGTCGGTTTCCAGTCAGGTGCGTGTGACCTGACTTCTGATGCTTCTTTCCCTCTTTATGAAGGAAAACGAGTTTACTGGAAAGGGCTACTGGTACGTTCTAATCTACTCTAAGCCTTTCCACTGAACTAATTTCCCTTTATAAAGAGGACGAGAAGCACCAGAAGTTCAACAAGACCCGGGGTCACAAGCACCTGGGTGGAAAGCGACTAAAAATAGGAACAAAAGCGTACGTTATAATTTATAATCATTGGACGGTTTCCTCCGTCTGCATTCGTGTTTCATCCATTGTGATGTAACGACGCGAAAACTCCTGTCCGAACAGCTCTTTGAATCATACAGTCGACAGCTGCTTTCTTTCAACAAATTTTCGTGACGGTCAAATGTTCATGCAATATTGAATGTATGCTGGTCTCATTAATGCCTAAGGTTGTCTCAATCTCACGATAGACCACAGGACGATCTTGCAATATCAGTTGACGCACAGCATCAATGGTTTTCAGAACAACTGATTTTGGACGACCTTCACGACATTCGTCTTGGAGTGAAATACGACCTCGGTTGAATAATAATAATAGTGTCTTTATTTATAAAACCAGTAGAAAAATACCTTAAAAGCCGAGTCTAGCATAAGCTACTCCACTCAACGCTTGACAAATACAAAAAAATTACGATATTTCGACTTGAAAGAATATTAATACAAACAAAAAATTTTCAAGGGTAATACCAATAGGGGTGATTATGCGTTTAAATTTCACGAAACAAAGTTATCCTTAAAATACCACGAGTCGAAGACGAGTGGTATTTCGGGATCACTTTGTTGAGTGAAATTTGTAAAATTTTCAAAAAACGACAGATGTTCTCAAAAAATATTCGAATCTCGTGTGGTATTTGGAAAGATCATTCAACAATATAAATCAAACGAAATAAAAGATAGTTTTTTATTCAAAATTAACCAGATAGAAGCATAACAACAAATTATTCATCTTTATTCTCAAAATAGTAATTATTGATAGTACAATTATTATACACATTATGAGCATTATTTTCGAATGATGAAGTAGATACTGATGTTGTTTCTTGAAGGACATTTTTTTCATTCCTTATGGCTGTGATTATTTTTTTGTGATGTTGTTGGTCCAGTTGGAGATACGGTTTCACTGACGCTGCAGAAGAATGGCCTTTTATCTTTATCAGCTGTTCCTCGCCAATCCCTGCTTTGTCTAATTGTCTGACAGCAGTAGCTCGATGCGAGTGGTTGGTTATCTTCGACTTGGTTGTGTTGATGCCAATGAGTTCTGCCGATTCTTTTGTCCATTTAGCTATCGTATTGGGACCGACTGGGGAGTTTTTGAACCATGAACCATATTTCCAATTCTTATGTGGAGTAAGGAATAGTCTTTCAGTGGTTATGTTTGCAGTTCATTTGGATACAAGTAGCATATATAACCTCAACAAATTATTCATCTTTATTCTCAAAATAATAATTATTGATAGTACAATTATTATACACATTACGAGCATTATTTTCGAATGATGAAGTAGATACTGATGTTGTTTCTTGAAGGACATTTTTTTCATTCCTTTTGGCTGTGATTATTTTTTTGTGATGTTGTTGGTCCAGTTGGAGATACGGTTTCACTGACGCTGCAGAAGAATGCCGATTCTTTTGTCCATTTAGCTATCGTATTGGGACCGACTGGGGAGTTTTTGAACCATGAACCATATTTCCAATTCTTATGTGGAGTAAGGAATAGTCTTTCAGTGGTTATGTTTGCAGTTCATTTGGATACAAGTAGCATATATAACCTCACCCGGCAAATATCTTCTTCAATATTGGGAGTCTGCCATTTCGTTTCCGCACATGTTTGGGCACCACCTTGTCTTGTTTTAGAAAATATCGGATTGTAGGCAATTCAGCCCGTGGGATTACCATCGTTTTCAATTTCCAATTGGAAAAGCGAAATTAGGCATGATGAACCCTCTCCTACGCGCCAAGCAAGCTCCAATGCAGCAATAAAATAAAATTGTCTGTTCAAACCGTCTGGATTATCTTCTTTACATAAGTTGACCATCTTTTTGTGTTGCTCCAAAGACAGCGCCTTGGCACTAACTTTTCTTTTCTGAGGGTCCACTTGCAAAATACATCCGGCACACTTTCCTCGATTGAAGTAATATTACAATTCCCAAAACGTTTCATTTTTAACTACTTTATGGTAAAATACGAAAATAAACTGACAGAACTACCAAATGTGCTGTCGAAGTTATCGCTAACAACTGCCTGTTTATCGTAACCATGACGACCGCTACTTCCACCAACGGCCAAAGCTATCCGGACTATTAATATTCCTATGCAAATTTGGCATTTGATAAAAACAAATTTCTAAAAGTGAGAACCCTGTGAGGTTGAGTGTTTTCACATACAGTTTGTTTCTATTGGTCCGTTTTCAAAAATTGAGCGATTTCATTGGACGATGTAGTATAGTGTTGAATGATCTATAAAATATAATTCGAAACTGAAAGTGAGCATAAAAGAAAAATTACCATAACTCAAAAGTAACAGTGGCTCACAAGCAACTTCATTTTCACTTCCCTCCTCAATGTCCCGACAGAAACTCCCCCATACAAAACTAAAAATTCGTTATGCAATTATTTCACTACATTAAAAGTGAAAGAATGCTGAAACATAGCTGAACCAAATCGAGGCAGCATAAGCCTACCCCCATGCCTTATAGCGACCCCATGAACATCGAATCTAAAAACTACCATACCATCGATAAACACTGGTCCTTGATGGAGCTTCATCAACAAAAATTGAATAAAGTTCATCGATGCACTGTTGTTGAGTTAAACCACGTCGAAAATTGTGAAAAATCATCACATGAAAAACATTTAATTCCATTTTTTTGGCGAGTTACGATGGAGCAGTCAGTTTGCAGATTGAAACACTACGGTTGTCCAATCGTGAAATATAAAAGGCAACCCTTGATAACGTTTTCAATGTTTGTATGAATTTGTTCGAGGATTGTATTGCTTAGATAACAAGAAGCAATTTGAATTTATTCTAGTCACTTCAAACTATGAAAGTTCTGTAAAATAAAACAATTTCATTTATGTAACAGAGATAAACAGTGTCTAGTTCCATTAAACATGAATCGACAAGAAGAATCAGAAAACGATATATAAATAATAATTTATTCTTATCAATTAATTTTCAAACCTAGTAAATTCAGTTAAAAATTTTATAGACCCAGCTGGAGAAAAAAAGAAAAAATTTTTTTAAATATGTTGAATTCAGTAACAGAAAGTAAACAATTCAATACTGAGAATATGAGGTTTGTTTATACATTCTACAATTCACTGTAACATTTATGCAAAGTCTCTTAACTCTTAAGTCTCTTGAAATTCAGTTGTCATAATCTTCATCAATGACCAAAACATCGTTTCGACTTTGAGATGAAATGGGAACAAGAGGAGGTACATCTTCAATGGCTATTCTAGGAATTTTTGGCGATCTTTCATCGTCATCCGAAATTTCTTCATCAGAATCAGTATCGTCTACTGAAAGAATATTAGATAGGTGTTCTCCAAACGAGGAATTGCTATTTCTCAAGTTTTCTCGACTTAAATGGGTCCTCTTCGTAGCACTTGAACTTGATGTTGGACATGAACTATCTTGTGACATATGGGGTCCATATCTTATCACCGTACCTGATTTTTTTTCATTTCGATGTGAACATGCTTGTTTCTCATATGCATTTGTAGTATTTGATGTTTCTTGATTTTCAATGGCAGAATCAAACAGAAAGTTATTGTCATTATCCTCCTGTGCACTTGCATCTGGTATGTTTTTGACTAGATCCTTCAAAAAATCAAATCGACTCTCGGCCAGAATGCATTGCTTCATATGGGATGGTGTCAATGTCTTTGCATTTCTTGAAATTGTGATTTGTGTAGATTTAATCAGTAAAGACTCAACAAAAAGTTCCAGTGTTCTAGGTAATCTGTATTAAGGAAAAATACCATACTTCTCATTATCTACGAAAATTAAAATTGACAGCAATTTCAAGGTGAACACTGACAAATTTTAGCAGTAATATTTGTGTTTCATTGATTGGTGGTATTTCGAACTGATGAAAACAAGAAAAGAAGAGAGCGTTTTATTGGAGTTGGTCTGGTGAAATAACTAAAGGTAATCAATCCCCCAGTGACCTCGAGAGGGCTTTGGGAATCACCTCAAATTCGCAGTTGAGTTGCCAGATCAGAACATTTTTCATATAATTGAAGAATGTCACAGAAATTCATTGCTAAATACAATATCATTTTTGAAAGTTAATGATAATTTCAGTGAGTTTATTCAGAAAATTTTGAGCTAAATTTTGCAGTATCTAATTGGTATGTTCTATGTATTTTCGATTTTTTTTTCAATGTTAATTTTGAAGTAGTTGTTTTCTGTAATTCAACTTATCAGACCAAACATCATGAAAAAACCTGAGAGGTGGTGATTAACTGAATACAATTCTAAATTTTTAATTTAAACATTTTTTTTAACCAACCTTAACAAACTCAACCAAACCAAAAAAAATTGATGAGGAGAATTCAACTAATATCATATACCTTCAAATGTGTTCATATGGCAAAGATGAATAAAGTATTCCAAGGGTTTTAAAGATATGGTTTTCCCAACGAGACCATTAAATAAAAATTCTGAGGATTTGAGAAATACCATCTGTAAACAAAATTTTATATGAAACGGTATTGCATATGCTTCGAAGATGACTGGGGGATTCTGCAGGATTATAGAGTCTTGTAGAAAAAATATTGTTCCTAACCAGAGCAGAAAGCCTTACGACCATTCGAATGCTAGCTCAAACTCCTTTGTGAGTTTTTTTAGTAATGGTAGTTTTGTGGGAATTTATTTCAAACTTGTTGACACAATATCTGCTTTAACATGTTCCATCAGTTAAACTAGATTGGAAGCTATCAATAGGTAATTTCCACTATATTGATAACTTAGTGCCTAACAAATCCCAGCTTGGCATAAAAAGCAAAACATATTTGTTCTCCTTATTAACCTGATGTGAACACTCATTAATTTTTACCAAAGCTCCCAAAAACTAATCGCAAATTCCATATAATTCAAATTGAAACACTTAACATAAGAAATATTTCATATTAAAAGGATATAAATTATAACTGGTACAGCTTGTGCTACTTTACCAACCTCCTCATCTGTTTGCATAATTTTTTTAATTCTTCCCTAAAAATCCATAAATATTTAATCCGTTTGAAAAAAAATTAATTATACGTACTGCTGGAAACCTAGCATTGTATTTCTTTTTTCTTAGAAGGCATTTTATACATTTAAAAATTAATATCTTTCAACAAAATCAGTAGCATAAGTCACAGATTAATCTGAATGTTATTTAAGGTTAAGGTGCTTTTGTTTAGTATTGGAGTTTCATAGAAATGTATGTTTGACCCATAGACATTATATACTATACATATATATACATATAGTATATAACGTCTATGGTTTGCGTGAGTGTACACGATTACTCTCCATTGAAATAAACGACAAAGATGAAGCGGACGACAAGATTATCAATTGACTTTTCCTTTAATATTGTTTTATGATACTTCTATTAAAAATATCACTTTACAATTGAACTAGGTAGTGAAAAAATATAATTGAATCTGAGTGCAGCTATTTTTACTCTCATTACAGCGGCCCATTAGCTCAGTTGGTTAGAGCGTCGTGCTAATAACGCGAAGGTCGCGGGTTCGATCCCCTCATGGGCCAGATACGTTTTTACATGAAAATCAAGGTTGCTATGTCCAAAATTTTTCACAATAATGTTTCTTTTTTGATTTGATTATTATTTGAATTTTACGTTTCTAGTGACTACAAGAAATCTGATCAGGACATCAGAACTGACGCGAGGTCAAGAGCTCACGTCAGTACTTTTCTACATACATTATTCCCGCGTAAACCATTTCGATTAATCTTGCACCAACTCAAACTGAATTAATAAGTCCGACAGATGTCATTCGAATACGTATGTGTGAAAGCATCGTGAATTGAAATTTAAGACAGGCTTTTTGGCATTTCTCTTTTCTGATTATAAGGAAAATTTATATTTTCATACGAATAAAAGGGAGCTTTCTCTGTAAGTTTGAGGAAAATGGCGGGTGCCAGGAAACCGGAAATTTCCTGTAATTTCGTAGAGATGTGATTAACTAACTTAAACTTCAACTCCTGTGATTGATTGCCTTTGATAAATGAGAATAATTATATCGTCTTGTGGAAGAAAGCTTCGACAATGAAATCTACCGAGGATATTCAAGATATCAATAACGTCCACACATGAACGAATTTTTGTTTAAAACGTTGATAATCCTACGAGGTATGAAGTATTGAAAAGTTTTTATGGATTTTTAAAAAACATATACCTTTCTTCAATAAAATTTATGTTAATCTAAATTTATTCTCAATTTCGTTTCTTTCGCAACCGCCCTAGATGTCAATAATTCTTGGAGAGACAATATAATTGCATACTGTATCGGAAATTCTGAGAAACAAGGCAATTACCGAAAGACCAGACTTAGACTATAGAAAATTCTTTCTATAGTCTAAGGACCAGACGTAAAAAGTCATTCCATCTCAACATAAACCGAGAGATCTGGCATCCCCGTAAAACAACTCTGTATTCAGCAACAAAAACCATTTAAATTCAAACCTGCCCCGTCGGATAGAGATGGTTGTTGCGCTGGGAAAGAGAGAAAAGACGACAGCAAGGGAATGGAAACTGAAATAGGGACCGAGACCAAAGGGGCAATAGCAATGGGACTTCAGTCAGGTTTCAACTCCGGCGGTTGTGCTGTAAGACAGCACGAAAAGACGGAACGTCAAAACTGAACGCGATCTGTTATTCTCTTCTGTGTACGCCGAAAAGCCGGTTGTTATAATTTTGTCTGAAGAATTCGCGGAGTTGAGGATTCTTTTGTGATGTTAAGATGTGATTCCAGAACTTAAACAAGTAAACACGTTGTTTATGAGTGACAAAATGGTTTGTTTGGGATTTAATATGAATCGAATTGGTTCTGTGTGGATAGGTTATTTAATACTGGGTGAGTCGTGTTTTCAGTGATGTAGCAAGAGGCCCTAAGAATATCTGAGGGCTATAACCTCGGAGAAATAGAATCTCTGAGATCATAACCTTCTGAATTTTTTGCTGAGTGGGGGAGAGGTCGGAGCCACCTGCTAACAACTGAAAAAGTATCCGAACAATTATATGATAATTACCACATGGAGGTATATGAATATAACAAATACATATCGAATAACTATGATTTGGACTGTGACTGACCAATTATTTGTTTACTTAATTGGAAATGGAAATAATTTTAATTATTTAGAGCCTATTGATCACTTCTATGTTTGATTATTTCCTTGTAAAAATCTTAATGAATTGTTCGGAATATGTCTCGTTTATAGAGTTTGTTTCTGGGTAAACTATCAGTTAGTTCTATATGATCTCTCGTAGAAGTTTGAAGAATATCGAAGCAAAAATGAGGTGAAACCTTGCAGCATAAAAAAAAAAAACAATAAAAAACAAGTATACTGTATATGAGCTATTCAATCCTTTGAAGAATTATTGAAATCGAGGCAGGCCTTACTGAATAGCCTATATGAATTTCATGATCGAAATAAATAGAAATAATTAATACAACCTCGAAAAATGTTCCCTCAATTTAGCTATTGAATTAATGCACATTTGGAATTACAAAGAATACTCATTATAGTAAAGCTGCTATCAAAGCACTGAGCTCTTCTCTCATCGACTCAAAGTCTATGGTAGTGCCGAAGAAAACTCAATGAAGTAGGCAAATTGCGATAACAAGGTTTCTTTAGTCTGTGCTCCAGGTCATTCAGGAATCAAAGGAAATGAAAAGACCAACACATTACCCAGAAAGGGAGTACGAACGTCACTAATTATCCCAGAACCTTTCTGAGGTATAGACAAATGCTCCTATATGTTTTTTGAAAGAGGAACACTCTGGCGGAATCATCCACGAACAGATAGATCCCAAAATGTTCTTCCGGGACTTCAAAGCTACCAGAACCAGGAAATACCTGAATCTCAATAAGAATAAGCTACGTCTTCTCAGTGGTTTCCTAACAGTACATTGTCACCTCAGGAATCATACGATGAGAATGAGCTTATCAGAAACTGACAAGTGCAGATTATGTGGGAAAGAGGAGGAAACTCCTGTTCACTTTGTTACATTACATTACAATACACATTGTAACCCGCGCAAAGAAAGTTTTGGACGGAAAACTCTTGGAGAAATGAGGATTTAGCCTTCTTGAAGCTCTCTCAAATACTGTAGTTCATTGAAGCTCTCGATCTGGGTAGCGAGCAGTAGACTGTCCTGATGGGACACAATAGATATTAAGGTCACAGTGCAAAGTAACCCCCTTTGCAATCTACAATCTTCGCCCACTATTACTGTCGACCCTGTTTACTCTACCTGTTTTCAAATTGCCGGTAAGTTGAAAATCTACAACCTCTGTTAGACTACGACAAGTAAAAACTAAATTGGGATCACGTGGTCCTTACTCCTCCACAACAGACCAGGATTTTTAAAAACGATGGATACAAAGCAATTTCGTGTGTGCTTTTTGATGAAAAAAGCACTCTTCAGGCCGGAGCTTGAATTGAAAAATATTATACCCAGCCCCATAAAAAACGACCATCAAACGTTTGCCTATTTGGTTTCGTCGATGAAGCTTCACGCAAAATGACCCGTGTGGACTTGGTAGACCTGGTAGACCGTTTGTCGGAAACACCCGAGCGCAGGACCCAGTGGCGTGCGAGCATATACTGAAATGTATGCGTTAAAAAGGCAGATTCGCACGAATTAAGTTCCTAAGGCGCTCGAAATTTATGAAATTTCTATTGAACAATGAAGTAGAGTATCAGTATAGGAATGGTTAGGGATGTTATCATTCTGAAACATCAATGATTCCCTACTTCTGGAACCGCCCGTCGGATCGTTCTCAAACTCTGTAGAGAAAAATTTTATCTTGAATGGTCCACGGCATGTGGCTGTATTTTCTACATGGATCAATAAGTCCCGAGACTAACCCAGAAATGGCGCTCGTAGTGAACCAGTAACCACGTCTTTCTAGAGTACCTACCTTTGCTTGAAACGTGTTAAAATCTTAAGTCGATCGGACCAGAAACAGCTGAGTTACGGAGGTTGGAGTAAATCGTTTTGTAGTTTGTATAAGAAATGGAAAAAAACGAGTTTCGTGTTCTAATAAAACATTGTTTTTTAATGGGTAAAAACACCGTGCAAGCGAAACAACGGATTGAGAAATGTTACCCGGACTCTTGTCCATCAGAAGCAACGATTTGTCGTTGGTTTGCCCACTTTAAACGTGGTCGTACCGACACAAATGACGCGGAACGCTCGGGTAGACCAGTGGAAGCCGTTACACGTGTTAATGTGAGTGAACTGACAAAAATTATAATGAAAGATCGTAAAGTGAAGCTCCGTGAGATTGCTGAGATGAAACAGATACCATATGGAAGTGGATTTACTATCCTTCATGAAAAATTGAGCATGGAAAAGGTTTTTTCCAAGTGGGTGCCGCGATTGCTTTCGATGGAACAAAAACAGCAACGAGTCGATGATTCAGTAAGCTGTTGATCGCTATTTACTAGTAACAAAAAAGATATCTTGTGTCGTTACGTGACCATGGACGAAACATGGATACATCATCATCTAAGTGGAGCACAGCTGGCGAAAGCCGTCCGAAGCGCCCGAAAACGCAGCAGTCAGCTGGCAAAGTCATGGCGTCAGTGTTTTAGGATACGCATGGCGTGATTTTCATTGACTACCTGAAATAGGGACCGGTCAAAACTGAACGCGATCTGTTATTCTCTTCTGTGTACGCCGAAAAGCTGGTTGTTATAATTTTGTCTGAAGAATTCGCGGAGTTGAGGATTCTTTTGTGATGTTAAGATGTGATTCCAGAACTTAAACAAGTAAACACGTTGTTTATGAGTGACAAAATGGTTTGTTTGGGATTTAATATGAATCGAATTGGTTCTGTGTGGATAGGTTATTTAATACTGGGTGAGTCGTGTTTTCAGTGATGTAGCAAGTTTTATACGGGCCCTAAGAATATCTGAGGGCTATAACCTGGGAGAAATAGAATCTCTGAGATCATAACCTTCTGAATTTTTTTGCTGAGTGGGGGAGAGGTCGGAGCCACCTGCTAACAACTGAAAAAGTATCCGAACAATTTTATGATAATTACCACATGGAGGTATATGAATATAACAAATACATATCGAATAACTATGATTTGGACTGTGACTGACCAACTATTTGCTTACTTAATTGGAAATGGAAATAATTTGAATTATTTAGAGCCTATTGATCACTTCTATGTTTGATTATTTCCTTGTAAAAATCTAAATAGAATTGTTCGGAATATGTCTCGTTTATAGAGTTTGTTTCTGGGTAAACTATCAGTTAGTTCTATATGATCTCTCGTAGAAGTTTGAAGAATATCGAAGCAAAAATGAGGTGAAACCTTGCAGCATAAAAAAAAAACAATAAAAAACAAGTATACTGTATATGAGCTATTCAATCCTTTGAAGAATTATTGAAATCGAGGCAGGCCTTACTGAATAGCCTATATGAATTTCATGATCGAAATAAATAGAAATAATTAATACAACCTCGAAAAATGTTCCCTCAATTTAGCTATTGAATTAATGCACATTTGGAATTACAAAGAATACTCATTATAGTAAAGCTGCTATCAAAGCACTGAGCTCTTCTCTCATCGACTCAAAGTCTATGGTAGTGCCGAAGAAAACTCAATGAAGTAGGCAAATTGCGATAACAAGGTTTCTTTAGTCTGTGCTCCAGGTCATTCAGGAATCAAAGGAAATGAAAAGACCAACACATTACCCAGAAAGGGAGTACGAACGTCACTAATTATCCCAGAACCTTTCTGAGGTATAGACAAATGCTCCTATATGTTTTTTGAAAGAGGAACACTCTGGCGGAATCATCCACGAATAGATAGATCCCGGGACTTCAAAGCTACCAGAACCAGGAAATACCTGAATCTCAATAAGAATAAGCTACGTCTTCTCAGTGGTACAGTACATTGTCACCTCTGGAATCATATGATGAGAATGAGCTTATCAGAAATTGACGAGTGCAGATTATGTGGGAAAGAGGAGGAAACTCCTGTTCACCTTGTTACATTACATTACAATACACATTGTAACCCGCGCAAAGAAAGTTTTGGGCGGAACACTCTTGGAGAAATGAGGATTTAGCCTTCTTGAAGCTCTCTCAAATACTGTAGTTCATTGAAGCTCTCGATCTGGGTAGCAAGCAGTAGACTGTTCACAATAGATATTAAGGTCACAGTGCAAAGTAACCCCTTTGCAATCTACAATCTTCGCCCACTATTACTGTCGACCCCTGTTTACTCTACCTGTTTTCAAATTGCCGGTAAGTTGAAAATCTACAACCTCTGTTAGACTACGACAAGTAAAAACTAAATTGCGATCACGTGGTCCTTACTCCTCCACAACAGACCAGGATTTTTAAAAACGATAGATACAAAGCAATTTCGTGTGTGCTTTTTGATGAAAAAAGCACTCTTCAGGTCGGAGTTTGAATTGAAAAATATTATACCCAGCCCCATAAAAAACGACCATCAAACGATGGTTTGCCTATTTCGTTTCGTTGTACGAACACCGATGATGCTTTACGCAAAATGACCCGTGTGGACCTGGTAGACCGTTTGTCGGAAACACCCGAGCGCAGGGCCCAGTGGCGTGCGAGCATATACTGAAATGTATGCGTTAAAAAGGCAGATTCGCACGAATGAAGTAGAGTATCAGGGCTGATTATAGGAATGATTAGGGATGTTATCATTCTGAAACATCAATGATTCCCTACTTCTGGAACCGTCCGTCGGATCGTTCTCAAACTCTGTAGAGAAAAATTTTATCTTGAATGGTCCACGGCATGTGGCTGTATTTTCTACATGGATCAATAAGTCCCGAGACTAACCCAGAAATGGCGCTCGTAGTGAACCAGTAACCACGTCTTTCTAGAGTACTAACCTTTGCTTGAAACGTGTTAATATTTTAAGTCGATCGGACCAGAAATAGCTGAGTTATCGAGGTTGGAGTAAAGTCGTTTTGTAGTTTGTATAAGAAATGGAAAAAACGAGTTTCGTGTTCTAATAAAACATTGTTTTTAATAGGTAAAAACACTGTGCAAGCGAAACAACGGATTGAGAAATGTTACCCGGACTCTTGTCCATCAGAAGCAACGATTTGTCGTTGGTTTGCCGACTTTAAACGTGGTCGTACCGACACAAATGATGCGGAACGCTCGGGTAGACCTGTGGAAGCCGTTACACGTGTTAATGTGAGTGAACTGACAAAAATTATAATGAAAGATCGTAAAGTGAAGCTCCGTGAGATTGCTGAGATGAAACAGATATCATATGGAAGTGGATTTACTATCCTTCATGAAAAATTGAGCATGGAAAAGGTTTTTTCCAAGTGGGTGCCGCGATTGCTTTCGATGGAACAAAAACAGCAACGAGTCGATGATTCAGTAAGCTGTTGATCGCTATTTAGTAGTAACAAAAAGATATCTTGTGTCGTTACGTGACCAGGGACGAAACATGGATACATCACTACACTCCAGAGTCGAAGCGGCAGTCATCTGAGTGGAGCATAGCAGGAGAAAGCCGTCCGTCAGCGCCCGAAAACGCAGCAGTCAGCTGGCAAAGTCATGGCGTCAGTTTTTGGGATACGCATCGATCAACAGTGATTATTATAATGACTTGCTGGTGCGTTTGAAGGAGGAAATCGCAAAAAACTGACCGAACATGCAGAGAAAAAAAAAACAATTCACTCTGGTACAAGTCGATAGAAACAATGGCAAAATTGAACGAATTGGGCTTTGATTTGCTTTGATTGAAAAAGATTTGGCTTAAATGAGGAGGTGATCGCTGAAACTGAAGCTTATTCTGAAGCGAAAGAATTTTTTTTTATAAACATGGTATTGAAAAATTGGAAAAGCGTTGGAACGATTGTATCACCCTAGAAGAAGATTACGTTGATTAATAAAAAAAACTTTTACAAAAAAATTTTGTTTTCATTGTTAGTCTCGGGACTTATTGATCCATGACACTTGGTATATAATTTTATTATGTCAGTATAAATATGACATAAACTTTCGGTCCACTTGAAAAGGGGGCCAAGGGGTTATTTTCCTCACCCTCTTCTTCAAAATTTCATATCTCCGGAAATATGCAAAGGAGCATAATGACACTCTGTTAATGGACTAAAATTCTATTGGATATTCATAGTGATATAATAAAACTGTATAGTGAATGTCCTGCTCCGTAACGTATTTCCGGAGATATAAAATTTTGAAGAATAGAGGGTGAGAATAACCCCCCTTCCTCCCTTTGCAAGTGGACCAAAATTTTATAGAATATTGATACTGATAAAATAAAACCATATACCGAGTGTCATGGTCCGTTGCGTATTTCCGGAGATAAAATATAAAATTTTTAAGAATAGGGGGGTGGAAATATCAACTTTGCTCGCTTTGCAACTGGACCAAAATTTAACTATTTCTTTTCCTGGGGAATGAATTGATTTCTTATGCAAGGAGAATGAATAGAGAGGTGCGCCACTGGTTTCGGCGTACGGAAGCAACCCGAAATTTTAGTTACCCTACTTTACCAGGTGGTTCGATCATCTCCCTATACAAAGATAATATGCTTTATGGTACATATTGCCTATAATAAATTCACACTTCATTAATTCATCTGTTTCAGCCAACATCTGCTTTTGTGCCGAAGATATGTATTTCACCAAGAGCCCAAAGAACGTTGAGGTCGTCCAGGGAAAGTCTGTGACCTTACCTTGTGCAGTCTCTCCTGACGATGGAGTTAGGTATTATTGGGAACTTAACGGTAAGTTTCTTCACTAACTACATCGATGTTGAGAATCTATAAGAGAAGGATATATCTCTCTCTTCTCCAAATTTGAATTTCAACCGCGAAACAATTCACCGGGTATTTCTGAAAATCATAGCAGATCCTCAATTTAAACAAAACCTTTGAATTAAATGGCACATTTTATATAACTTGTCTATGAATTCTTTTCCCTCCATTCGAAAATTTTTAATGATAGTGTGATATATGGAGTAAAAGTTATCTCTGATTTTGTATAGGAAATCTAGAATTTCATTCCGTAGGGGTTTTCATATTTGGATTAAGCTTTTTCATAGCTCTGTAAAGAAGTCTGGTTTGTAGATAAAATGAGTGAAACCAAGAGAAGATGTTCAGTTAAGTAATGTTCGAATGTTTCGGGTGTGAGATTCTTTAGATTTCCCAGTTCAGATGACCCTCAACGAGCCCTGCAATGGAAATTGGCCTGCAGCGATGCGACAATTATGAGAAAACAGGATTTGCAGTGATCACTTCGAACCTTATTTAATGACTAGCCGCTACTTAAATCCTACTTTGAACCTGTCTAAGAGACCGAAAAGCTTTGATATAGGTACACAAACCGATGAAATAGGAATGAATAAGGGAACTCAAACATGTTCCACAATAATGGTAAACTGCAATGTGCAAACATCACAATACATGAAAGCCGCTGCCACTACATCTCCTCATCAACTGCTAATCCAAAAGCTGAGAACTATCCCTTTCCATCATCCTTGCTCATTATCCCTACGAATATATGCTAAATTTGTTTTTAAAAATCAGAATTTTTACATAATGAAATATGCAAATCAAAATTTTCAGGGTGGTGAATGTAACAAAAGGAAAAAAAAAAATTAGAAACTTTAATATACTGCAGCACAAATGATGTTAAGTTAATATTTCTCAGTGTTTTCTTCCAAAAGTTACCGTTCAACTGGATATCAAGTTCAGGATCTGATCCCTTTGTATGTATGAATATTTTTATAGAATAGGAAATTGTTCTTTTATGTTCTGAGAATGCTCAAGATGGAACCGAGATAATTATATGACAAAGATTGATAATGCTGAAGAAAACTTGACTACAAATTTTTAATGAATTTCTTTAACTTTTGATGTAACTATATTAAATGAATTATAAAGAAAATTTCCTTTTCCTGTTTTAGTCCATTATTTAGACATTCAATACATGAAAATGAAATTATTGTCTGGAATTGGTAAAAAATTTGATCAGCAAAATTCACAAACTTTTATGATTACAATTATTCGTCAGCTTATTTTGTGTAACTTTGAAATTGGTGAAACAATTCATAAGACAGAAATTAACTTCTTCGTAAGAAGTTTGTCATCAATAATCAAAGGACTTCTAACTTGCAAACATAATATCATGGTTCCATTAAAATTTTGATGAAAATATACTATACATATAATAAATTAAAATAGATTGCAAATGATCAAAATACAAATTAACAGTGGAAATATTGCTACTCACGAAATTGCGTATTGGTTCCTGAAGTAAATCGTTCAGAAACACTTGTGATGAAAGAAAAGTGCTTTCATTTTTCCTAATAAATAAAAAATGATTTTTCCAAATTCATCTTCATGTCGATTAAAATCCTTTTCTGTTTAGATTCCTGCTACAGGAACTAGGAACCGATTGGCTATCTTATTGCACGAAATGTGATTTCATTGGTGTTGCCTCGATTTACATTGCTCTTATGGGATTTTGAGTCAAGGGAGGAATCGTTTTATGCGATTCTGTGGTTTCGCTTCGAAATACGTGAACAAAATTTTCAGTACTAATTTGACAGAGTGCACCCTCTTGTTTCTACTCTTTGGTTTAGTCAACAAGTTGAGAAACTTTCGAAGTATACTGAAAGATCCAAAATACATTCACTTGGTACATTTAATGATTTTCACTTCTAATTCATATAATGAATTGAATCTACATCCATGGGTAAACCAAATAAATAACTGGATAAGTGTCTTTTTGCTAGTAGGAAACGTTAGGTTAATTTCAATATTGTAACTTTTTTGGTGCTTGTGAAAAAAATTGTTATACAAATTTTATGTACTCCCTTTGAGGGGCTCTATTTTAACAAGGGATGCTCCAATGAAGTTTCTTTATATGAAAGATCCTTTTTTCGATGAGGAATCACCTCCTTAAATATTTTACACTTATTTAGTTACACCCTGTATTTGGGCGAACTATAGCGCGCTGCTCATTCAACCAGTTGATAAAGCGATCGACTATTATGAACGTATTAATCTTGCACTTTTTAATAATGAAACATCATCTATGTTCGTAGTATGACCGCAACAAGTGCGCAAAAAGTTTCGGGCATCACGTCAATGCTCTTCAGAGTTTTTCATCATTTTAATGTGACCACTCCAAGATTCCGTAATTTCATAATTCCAGCAATGTCGACATCAAACAAAGAACTTCTGGAAAAAGCGCAAACCCGATTTGCCCCATCGAGAAAACAGTTGAACTCAATCATCCATTTGCTTCTCTCCCTCCATCAGACAGGTGGAAAATTTTTAATTAAAGGCAAATTTCGCTAGATTTAACGAGTTTCCACTCTGCATTTTTCAAGCAGTCTGAATGGAATTTTTCAAGCTTGAGAGAGACCTCTTCACATGACAACTCGATGCTGGGGCATCAGCATTCCGCGTTCAATATACAATAGCTGGGGGATTTTGAAAGTGGTAGATAATTATCCTCTCGTCCCGCCATATTTTTTTCTAGAGCGAGAAGAGTATTCCTTCTCGCCATAGAAGATACTAATTGCTAATCCGTAAACTTTGTCTAGAATTCTGTGTTCCATTCAGCAGTCGGGAATATGCAATGTCTTTATTCTGTATTCAGGAAGACTACATATTCTTTTGAAGGAACCTCATTATGAACGTGTCGCACACTGACACCTTTGAGAATCGATGTCAAAAGCGACATGTTCACGATGAAAAGTCTTGAATAGGTTTTGTTTTTTTCTTTTGGATAGAAGTATCGTGCATGTAGGACCACTCTAGATAGTTGAGGAACAACTGAAAAACATGGTATTTCTGGAGAGCTTCAACTGTCTATAGAAATTCTTTCAATTCATAACCAGACCATATTGCAGATATACGAAGGCTTATCACTATTCTGATACTTCATTAATTTTTTTTCCATTTGAAAATGGAAAAGAAAAATCTTTTTCCGCAAATCGCCAGGAAATTTTGACATTCCTGTCAAAATTTCTTGAAGAAAAAGTCAGGACTTCCTTACTGTAAGGAAATGTCATATCCTTACTGTAAGGAAATGATATTTCCGTACAGTTGTTAGTGTTCTACATAAATGATAGAAAACACATTGCTTATAAGGAATTAATTTATATTTTGAAAACATCAAGTCATTGCTGAATACATTTTTAAGATCAATTTGATATATTTACAGTAATTTGACAGTTAGTACAATTATTGAACATTGGAGGAACACTCTTAGAACTATGAGAAACATTTTGGACAACATGCAGGGTGGAAGGGTCATTTTGTTGAATATTTTGTACTGTGAAAATTTTATTTGCCACCTCAACCTTATTGTTAAGCGATTCTTCGATATATCCTTCAGCAACGTTTGATGACTTCCATCCGCCATGCCTCTTTAAACTAGTTATGTCGGCACCAGAGTCAACCAATATTGTCGCAGAAGACCGACGAAAGCAGTGACCAGTATATTCTGTCGGATTTACCAAGTTCAAATAAGTAGCAACTATTTTGGGCATTTTTCTAAATTGATGAATTCCTACCACTTGTCTACAACCCTTTCCGCTTTGATATTTAAAGAAAAATCGGTCACTGTTCATATATTCTGGTCTTAACGAAACATACTTTCGATAAACATTCAAGTAGATCTGATTAATTACAAATGATCTTGGTTTGTTGGTTTTCGAATCAGGTATGCTGATTAAAAGCTTAGATTCTAAGTCTTCTATATCGTGTACAGTCATTCGGACTAACTCATCCGTTCTACAGGCCCCAGAAATACGAAATATTACGGCCACCTAAAAAATAAATAAAGCTATAATCTAAATAGAAATTAAAAACTTGTAAATTACCTTAATCATTAAATTTTCTTTATCTGGAGCTTCCTGGATAAATTTTTCAATTTCTTCCTTCGTTAAAATCTTAGATTTCTTTGCCCTATAACCTTGAGCTTGCCGTTTCAATAAAGAACGAAGTTTTGAGTATGTAGATATATCTACATTGTGTTTAAGTGCAAGGGTTGACTTCAGCATTGAATAATTTGCCCATAATGTTGAAGATTTCATCTTTAAACAAAGGTCTAGGAAGTATGCCATTACAACATTTTCTGAGAAAGAACTCGTATTTTTACTCATGCGATAATCCATAAAACGTCTGTATGCATTTTCGTACTTTTCTCTTGATTTCTTTGGAAATAATTCTAATGAAGCAGTATTCACTGCCTCAACCAGCTCTGAAGGAGTCCCAGGAATGGAAATTTCATCATCACTTATCATTTTACTTTCGAGAACACCAGCAATTAAATTTATAAGCGTCAAGTTTGACAATTCAACCTCAATACGTTTCCGTAGTAACCCAAGTAATTTTATTAGGAATTTCAAAGCACCATTTATTTGGGAATAAAATTATCGCGTTTTTTTTTAAATCAATCAATATCTGTCGAATTTTAAACGATTTGCGGAAAAATAGTATGTTTACCTCGTAGGAAAAGCCACATTCCTGGACTCTGTGTTGCTAAGTCTCGGCTTGCGCCTCGACTTAGCGATCTTCACAGTCGTCCAGGAATGTTAAGCTTTTCCTACCCGGTAAACAATGTACTATTGCTCTCCTAAATTGTGTGTATGAGGTTTGTGCTGCTTTGGGCAGTTAGAATATCTCATTATCTCACGCATAGTCTAAGATATGGCTCAAAATCTTTATATTCACGGAGTAGCCGCAGGATGTCACAAATTCCTTCACCAAAACCTAATCTTTTTTGCGTGCATGTTCTAGTACAGCAGCGTCCCCGAATATCTGTAATTCCCCAATATCGAGCCGAAAATGGTATCAAGATTCCACTTCCGAATGAAGAATCCGCGTCCATAATAGATTATTTTTTTATGAACAAATAATACATCATTAAATATAAATTTTTGAAAGTTGTGTTAAGTTATATCCTACGCTCAAAGCTTTAAGTCACACAGTCATTCTTAGATGCACACATACATCTTAACAAACGATATATTTTGAAGGTTAAGATAAGAAGAATGTATGAATAGATTGGAAATGAAGTTATAACAAAGCAATATTTATTGTTTGTTTCCAGGCTCTACTGTGGAGAATACCACGCGTCGTTTCCAAAAAGGGTCAGATTTGCACATAACTAGAGTAGACAGAGAAAGAGATTCTGGTCAATTCACATGCGTTGCAGCTTTATCAGATGGTATTTCTATCACCAGTTCATCGGCATCGCTGAACATACAATGTGAGTATTAATCAACTGTTCATTCTGATATGTTTCCTGAAACAATGATCAAGGTTTGAAAATATAAGGAATCATGTAACTTATTGAATTCAAATGTTCTCATAAGCAAAAATGAAACATTACGCAAGTGAAAAGATGAAAGACAACAAAAATGCAGTTGATCAGATAATTGCATTGAAGATACAAACAATTAATTCACAATACCTGACGGTTCAATAGATTCTACAGCCTGTGATTCCTCCATTACTTCAATACCTGATGAAGGGTTGACCCAAAGGAATAGCATGTCTGTTTAACTTGTTGCGATTTGAATTTGTAAAAGAATTTTCACTAAAATGTCCATCACAAATTCTGTGACGGTTTTCTTATCACATATTTTCAACCATCCAGTCAATGTATACAGCGACATCTGGAAATAGGTTCCACAAGTGGGACTAAGATAGACTTATGGTAGTTGAGATTGAACAGTGACACAACATATTCCTTAACACAAAAATTGGCCTGGAGTTGGCCGTCTCGATTGTCTCTGCAACAAAGTGAAATCAATGTTATTTCACTATGTTCTACTTCCCGATTAACCCAGATGGGGGACATGCCTCAAATTATCGTAGAAGTGGCATTCAAACCGTTCTCGCCACTTGATGCCGACATCAGTGGTCTTGAACAGCAAAGAGTGAAATCGATAGAAATGTTTCAAGAAAATCGGTAGATTCCAACCGAAATTCGGTAGACCAAGAAAAAACTATATAAGTTCACCTTGAAGCGGTAGTCCACTCAAGACGAAGAAGCGCGTTAGGCATGCCTCAAACTGTTTGTTCAAAGAGAAAGTGAGTGAATCGTTAAATTGGGAATTGGTACTAAAACTAAAGCGATAATGAAAGAGAATAATTAAATATTGGATCAATTTGCTTCGTATCCAGAATTTTTTCGATGTGGCACTGTGCCGTCACTCGTTCAAGGAACATCATTAACAAAATGCGTGTACAACTCAATAGGCAGCAGGTACTCCAGATCATATCGTGTGGTCGTCATTATCGGGTGCAGGAAATTCATTAGTACATCTAGATGGAAAAGAGAAAGAAGCATACAGTCGGTTCTTTGTCTCAAGTCCCAACGGATACGCAGTCAATCGCGAATCTTAGTGGGCTGTGCAAGATTCCATGTTTTATAGCCGTCGTCTCCCTGAATCATTCCATAATTTCTTGCGGCTATATTTCGTTCGACCCACGCTCTCTTGTTTATTATACCTGTTAATTAGGATCGGTCGATGCCATCTTGAAGAATACCGACGTCTGGTCGGTTTGCTCACGTTGTATCTTGGCTATCTTTCTGATGAGAATCCATTATTCAGTCATTGGTGGATTTATGAAATCTAAAAATTTTAGGAAGTAACCTACAGTATTCATATTTTCAGGATAGGTTGATTGTGCAAATATCTGAGTCGAATTGTACAGCAGTTATGATCTTAAATTTGGTTTCCTAAAAAACTTATCAGAATGGCAACTTCAGAAAAACTATCAACCCATTCTTTAGTTTATTTTATGAACTTCTGTGATTCCCTAAAGTTAATGGAAAAACTCCCCTTACTTCTCGTGATAGATCGCTACAATTATGAGATTTGAGAAAATATAAGATTTCAATAACCTCCATAGCTGCACAAGAGAACACCCTTGTTTTTTGGAAATTATGCGTATAAATTTCACGAAACAAAGTTATCCTTAAAATTTCGGGATCACTTTGTTGAGTGAAATTCCTATAATTTTCAAAAAACGACAGACTGTTGTCAAAAAATTCGAATCTCGTGTGGTATTTGGAAAGATCATTCAACCATATAAATCAAACGAAATAAAATATAGTTTTTTATTCAAAAATAACCAGATAGAAGCATAACAACAAATTATTCATCTTTATTCTCAAAATAATAATTATTGATAGTACAATTATTATACACATTACGAGCATTATTTTCGAATGATGAAGTATAACTGATGTTGTTTCTTGAAGGACATTTTTTTCATTCCTTATGGCTGTGATTATTTTTTTGTGATGTTGTTGGTCCAGTTGGAGATACGGTTTCACTGACGCTGCAGAAGAATGCCGATTCTTTTGTCCATTTAGCTATCGTATTGGGACCGACTGGGGAGTTTTTGAACCATGAACCATATTTCCAATTCTTATGTGGAGTAAGGAATAGTCTTTCAGTCGTTATGTTTGCAGTTCTTTTGGATACAAGTAGCTTATATAACCTCACCGGGCAAATATCTTCTTCAATATTGGGAGTCAGCCATTTCGTTTCCGCACATTTTTGGGCACCACCTTGTCTTGTTTTAGAAAATATCGGATTGTAGGCGATTCGGCCCGTGGGATTACCATCGTTTTCAATTTCGAATTGGAAATGCGAAATTAGGCATGATGAACCCTCTCCTCCGCGCCAAGCAAGCTCCAATGCAGCAATAAAATAAAATTTTCTGTTCAAACCGTCTGGATTATCTTCTTTACATAAGTTGACTATCTTTTTGTGTTGCTCCAAAGACAGCGCCTTGGCACTAACTTTTCTTTTCTCAGGGTCCACTTGCAAAATACGCCTCTTGGCATTTCGTGCATCCCGCGCCGTTTTAAAAGCCACGTCTGTGAATGGATCGAACCTAACGCCCCATTCGGAATAGAATTTTTCCTGCAGCTGTTTGGCAGTATTATTCCACAAGGTTTTTACGACACTTTCCTTGTAGTCAGCTCCATCTCTTTTCTTCATATTGAAAGCCCAGTCTAGCATAATATTATTGAGCTCTGACAAACTTGTTTTTTCATTTACAAGGTATTCCCGGGCAATACAGAATTAAATTGTTTCCAAATGTAGGATCTTCACTTCACTGTATTATGCGGCACACTATTCTTCACACTTTCCTCAATTGAAGTAATATTACAATTCCCAAAACGTATCATTTTTATGGTAAAATACGAAAATAAACTGACAGAACTGCCAAATGTACTGTTGAAGTTATCGCTAACAACTGCTTGTTTATCGTAACCATAACGACCGCTACTTCCACCACCGGCCAAAGCTATCCGGACGTATTAATATTCCTATGCAAATTAGGCATTTGATAAAAACAAATTTCTAAAAGTGAAAACACTGTGAGGTTGAGTGTTGTCAGATACAGTTTGATTCTATTGGTCCATTTTCAAAAATTCAGCGATTTCATCGGACGATGTAGTATAGTGTTGAATGATCAGATACAGTTTGTTTCTATTGGTCCGTTTTCAAAAATTGAGCGATTTCATTGGACGATGTAGTATAGTGTTGAATGATCACTGAAATGAATTGGGATTATTTTAAAAACTTTCTCGCCTAACGATTTCTACGTAATTTTGCAAGCCTTTTTGTTTCAACCTGCTCCAAATATCTGCTAATTTACAACCTCATCGGATTAATATTATAGGATTTATTGAGATAGCCAAATTTCTACCACGTATCTATTGTTGCCGGCTTCCCGTATCAACAACTCTCTGTTCCGAATATCGAGATTGAATTAGGAGGAGACGCCATGACAATAACATGCAATCGGTCAAGAAAAAATGGCACTACTTAACTTATCGTATTATGAAGTAACCGCAACAGTTGAAAAAATTGCCTTCTATTTTCCAATAAGATTTTCCCACAAATGAAACCAGAGTCTACTCCAGTAGTCTTAAGTAATCCAGACGAAACCCGACATATCCCATCGGGAAATTACATTACCACCGACCGCGTCTTTCCGAAATTGAAGAGACGCCTCGCGCCACTGGAAGTCTGTGAGAGTTTCCCGTATCCGGCTAACGATTCCTCACCTCAACCCTTCACCGGAACAAAAGCTTTTCAAGGGAATACGCGATCATATCAACAAATTACTCCGAACGCTGCCCTCCTCTTGTTTTCTCGTTCCGCAGCACTTCCTCTAATTGGCAGGGGTTAAAGAAAGCTAAGAAGAAAACACGTACATGGCGTCAGACGGATGCATCTCGGTTTTCCTGTGATGAAATACCTTCAATAAGCTTCATGTCCCTTCTTTTTGCGCGCTCGTTCCCAGTGGAACATTGAGCTATCCAATCGCCCAAATATCTAATTTTCGAATATCGGTTTCAAACAAGTATGTAAAATAACTTTTGAAGATAATGAACTGTAGTTCGGTCAATTTAGACATAAAATCTGGTCAAGCTGAAAATCAGCGACATTTTTTGAAACATAATTGAAATACTAGTAAGCCAGTAGATCCACAGGACTGTAGATCCATAGGCCCGTAGATCTATAAGCCAGTAGATCCATTAGCCAGTAATGCAATAAGCCGATATATTAATATAGATCATAGATCAATGAAGCGCACAGAAACACGAAACAAAGCAAAGAAACCCGTTGAAAACAAAGAAACTCGAAAGAACTCGAAGAAATACGGAAGAAAGCGAAGAAACACGAAAGAATTCGAAGAAACACAAAATAAAACGAAAGAACGCGAAAAAACACGAAAGAACGCGAGAAAACATGAAAAGACCTGAAGAACACAAAAAAAACTCGAAGGAAAGCTAAAAACTCCGAAGGAGCACAAAAAACCGAAAGCGCGCAAAAAATCCCGAAAGAACTTGTAAATTGCACACCCTGTATATCAATCGATCGTAAATTCATTGTAAATTGCACACCCTGTATCACCTTTTATTGAAATTAGCTCCCGTACGCGGAAAAACACGAAAACTTGAGAAAAACTCCGGTGAAAGCCAGCGCTAGGAATGCGCAACTCATATGTGACATATATATGTGACTGTATATGAATCGAAAATATTTTATCGAATTAAGAAGCCGTAAGCAGAAACGGCCGAAATAACTCGATCGAAGGTAGCTGTTAGAAATAGGCAACGCATCTGAGACAGCCTGTATATAATTGATTCGCAGTGGGTGCTTTTTCCAAAAAAAAATCAAAAGAATATCGTTTTAACTCCATCGATTCGCGCTTGGTGAATTTTACAAAAGTAAAGAAAGATTATTCGATAAAGGTCTAAAGGTGTAACCATGAACAGAGTGCCTCGCCGATTACTTCGAATTTCGTTCCATTCGTTCACGCATAAACTAAGTGGGTCCGATTTACGTCTAGAATATGACATAAGAATCTACATAAGGTTAGAATGTCAACGACAATTGTCATTCCAGAGAAGGAATCGACAGGGGTGAAATGAATTGGCTAGGGATTGCAAAACTGGTTGTTGAATGCTGGGTAAATTTTTAAATTTCATAAATACATATCGTAGACTGTTAAAAAGAGAATACCTCACCAGGGCTCTTACGAATCCTATGAATTGAAGAAATTTCAAAATATACGAGATATGGGTTAATATTGAAATTGGAATGATATGACAAAGTTCTGTGAACGTTGGACGTCACCGATGAAATTTGTGTTTGAGCCGAAGTAAGCTATTTTCAGCAATTAATTCAAAATATTTTTACTTGCGATTGGAAGATCGTCCGATTCTCGGGGAAGACACATATGAAAACGGCTTTTCCTGATCATGTCAGTGGAAAAAGCCTTTTTCAATTTTACCGGACCATCTGTCGCGTAAAACAGGGAAATCGGTGTTTTGGATAAATTTTTTGAAAATGTAAGCGTGGCCTTAAAGGTATGTGAAATGCACCTAACGAAATGCCGTATAAGAACTTTATTTAAATAATTAAATAAACAATTAATTTTTACCAAAAAGGGTTTATCAAGATCACGATTTTTGATACACTATTGTGAGAACTTTCAAGTGAGCTATCACTCAACCCTCTTCTCCTTTTAATTTTTAAGTGAACTATTACCAAACCCTTTTTTCCTTTAACTTTTAGGGGTTGAAACACCTTCTCTTAGAGGTTGCTGCTTCAAGCCTTAAAAATACGTCAGAATTTAAACAAAACAAATCATTTGATGTGTTTCGGGGAAATATTGCAATGTTAGAAGAAGCAAGTATTTGGTCTCAGTTTCACCTTAATTTAATATTCAAGATGTATTTTCATAAAATAAATGGGTCATCAATACAATCTATAAAATAGTCCAATCACTATGGGATGCGAAATATACGGGGGGGATCGTTTTAGATGATACTCTGTGTAAATCCCATGTCAGAGAGTTCGAATCGTGAAACACAACTCTTACCTAAACATGGAAGAACCTTGAAAAAAACCTCTTAGGGCTGAAGACGAAAAGGGATCAAACGGCAGGTATAGTTTTTGCTCGATGAACATATTCTTAATTTTAAATCGGGCCACTTAAATGTTATAAATCAAATTGGTGAACCTTCCATTATACTGTCAAATATCAGTTCTTGTAATTTTCGTCAGAAACCAATTAAATAAATTTGTTATTAATTGGTTGGAAAAGTTAACGGAATTATAATGAAAACTCTTAGGCCTTTCTGGGATTTTAAAATCTGAAAATTGGGATTAAGATATTTTTCGACATTAGCTGAGGAGCTGAATGTTTCTTGAAGTTATACAGGCTGAGGAATGTTTTTTTCTGATTCCTATTGGCACAGACCATTGTTCCTCCTTGATATAACTATTCCACCTTTAAATACATTTTTTTATTATAATATGTTTGCAGTTGATCCAGCAGTGTTCGATATTAAAAAAATTTTGCTGTGCTAGATTGTAGTAGGTTTGTGCAGTTCGATTTTAATCTTTATTCCAAGTAATTAGTTTTCTAGATATTTCACATAATAAATAAAATGCGCCAGCTCAGAACTTTTCGAAAAATAAGGTTTCAAAAACTGAAATAAATTGTACTACATGCCTACTGAGTTGTGCTGTTCGAATTTTTGAGATTATTAGTTGAATTTCCCGAAAAATGGCAAATTTAAAAAAATGTGTGGTTGCTTCTTCTCAAGTAAATGGAAAAATAATTATATCTTAGGGTAGAAGAAAGCTACGACAACGAAATATGAGAATATGTTAGATATCAGTAACTTCAATACACGCTCATTACTCTGACCCATTGGACGGATTTGGTCCAATAACGAAGTTTACCGAGATAGAAACAGGTGGACAGTTAACTGAAAATATGAAAACTCTAGCTTATTTTTCGTAAGATAGAGATTATATGACCGGCCGGACGGACATACTCAAGTTTGACCCTGTATTCGTCATCAGGAAATCGAACTCAATCGATTGAGACGATTTTCGGCTCTTATTTGAAAATTACAGACATTTGAGCAAAACGAAAGCACGCTGTTCTAATAGAACAAACGCACGAAAAAGAAAGTGCTAATTTTTTTCCGTTCTTGCGGTTTATTCAGAAAGCAGCTTGATGTTTTCCAAAAGATTAACAGTACAAGTTCACCACGCCAAGCACTTTTTTTTTACATATTTTGATTGAAAAAAACAACGGAAGTGTGTGCTGAATTATTTATGTATTTTCGGAATTTCCGGAAAATGTTATCATTGTCATATTTCCATGAATGTATTTACATCACAACTCAGCACAAAAGTATAAAATATTTGTACTTATTTGTGATTGGATAAAACAATAGTGCTGAACCTACTTTTCTTTTTTTCCAATTTCCGGGAAATTGAATTTTTATTTCAGAAATTCGAACAGCAAAACTCAGCAGGTGTGTTGCACAGTTTATTTCAGTCAATGCATCTCAATTTTTCGGAAGTTGCTGGGCTGACCCATTTGAGTCATTCTTTGTAAAAGTCCAGGAAACTAAATGTAATAAAGGCAAAAAAGAACAGCACTTACTAGCAGATTCTTCAGGCAGACACAAGTTCTTGGCAATCTAATATTGCAGAAGAAACTAAATGCCTATACCCACTTTCTTAATCGTCCATTTTCGTAAAGGCAAAATCCACCGCTATCTTGTCAGATGATTATGCAGACCATTTCGTAGGCGTGAAAATTGGGCTTAATGAACTGTATTAATCATTCAATACTAATCAATATGTAAATCTGGAAAATTATTGTGAAGATAAGAAAAACGCTTCGATATCCGCAATGATCCCCAATTTTGTCCTTGTTGCTTAACGATTTTTCACTAAATTCCTTGAGGGAATCTTTTTGAAATCGTTTTTGTAATTAGCAAGAAGCCTCTTCGAAAACGAATTGATGTTCCTGCAGCGCTGATATTGAGATCAATGGGGTATTTGCATTTTATAAAAAGCTTTTGGGCGGTTCTTATCTGAGCGATACGATTATTCGATTAATGTGTATTTGGAACTTGGAGCGACTTACGGTCCACATAATCTGCCTACCGAACGCACAATTCGCTCTACCAAGTCTGAGACTCAATATTCGTTATTGGATAATAATCGACCAAATAGACAACATGCAGTTCGTAGTGAAGAGAATATAGCGGCGGTTGGGGAGAGTGTACATAATGATCTTGAAGTGTCGATTCGTCGCCGTTCTCAACAGCTTGTTGCCCGAAATAAAAGCCCGTGGTCTCGACGAAATGTGATTCGAACAAGATGGTGCCACTTGTCATACAGCCCGTAAAGCCCGAGAGCATTTCGGCGAGCAGATCATTTCACGCTTCGTTCCAGTGTATTGGCAGGCTAGATCATGTGACATCACACCTCTTGATTTTTTCCTTTGGGGCTATCTGAAGTCCAAAGTCTACATGGACAGGCCGGCTACGATTGAGGTATTGGAGGCCAATATTACTCGAGTCATTGGAGAAATATCACCCGAAATACTCACACGCGTATATATATAATATCCTCCAGGTTATTGATCGGTTTTTCTAAGGTTGACAATTGTCTAGACATCTCAGACCAGACATGTTCGATGCAATTCATGTCTGGAGAGCTAGCTGGCCAGTCCATCCTATCAATAGCATGAGTTTTTAGCGCTTCATTAACCAGACGACTACGGTGTGGACGGGATTATCGTCAATTAAAAGATATTCTCGCCCAAGGCAGCCGCAAACGGAACAATTATGGGTTCAATAATCATATCGTGATATTTCTGGCTGGTCATTGTGGTGTTCTGCAGAACAACCAACTTTGTGCGTTGGTTCAAACAGATGCCTTCCCATACACATATAGAACCTCCGCCAAAAGCTGTTGTGGGTACCATAAACTGTTCTGCATGCCTTCGATCTCTTTCCCTCCAAGCAAGAATACGTCCATCGGAGTTGACCAAACGAAATCTAGACTCATCCGTAACTGTCCAATTGCGGTGCTCCTCAGCGCATTGCCGTCGATGAACCCGGTGTTCCCTATTCAAACGGGGATGTTGTACCCTCCTACGTGCTCTCAAACCACGAACATGTAGTCGTTGTCTTACAGTCTGGTTCAAAATTAGAACTCCTGTTGCAACTCTCAGTGATCTATTGAGCCGCGACGCTGGGTAAGTGGGATTTCTCATAGCATTGAGGATCAAAAAATCTTGGGAAGCTGTTGTACTGCGCTGCCGACCTCCCCCATGAAAATAAGCTACTGAGTCGTTTTGGATGAACTCATTCCAAGCCCGACTCACTACACTTTGAGAAACATTCAACTGCCGGGACACTTCTCGCTGGGACAAACCTTCCTGTATCCACCGTATGATTTGGTCCAGTTGCACAGGAGCCAAACGTTTTCTCGGCATGACTGATAAGCATATATTGTTCTCATTTCTTCAATTTGAACAATTTGAATTTGTTTGAACGAGAGAAAGAAACAGATTTAATAACAAATACCACATTGCTTTTCACTCCACCTGTAACATCCTACAGATAATAATCGATGTTGTGAACAAGAGCCGATGAAGTGAGGAAAAATTTGATATAATCAACTCAAAACATCTTAATTTTTCCTTAGAGAACATATAATGTACAGATATTCACGATATAACTTGAAAAAAATACAAATGAAGAGAAGTTCATAAGTGATCCCTAGCAATTGTTGATCAGTGTATATCCACCTGGAAGTCGAATATAATTCGAAAATTTTAGACGTTCGGTCGAAACGATAGTACATTTTGTTACGTTCGTTTTGTGTTGAGGAAATTATTCGTTCATTTCCCTTTCCAAGCAAAAAGTATTTTCATAAAACTTTATTTTCCACAAAATACCATATTAAAACGACTTGGTCGAGATGAAGAAGCCTACCACCCCTCAATAAACCCCTACCAATCCGAGCGAAACTTCTACCGATCTTATTTCAACGATTAGGGAGGTTATCGCACCCTCAGAGGCTTGAAATTCACGTACGCCATTGGTTTTTACGAGCGTCCCGTAGACATTACGGCGCTGCCGACGTCCCGACGTCGACCCGTTGTTGAATCATAGAGTCAGGACGCCGGCTGTGTACGGCAGAGGCCATAAAATTTTATGACCGAAACATCGACCCGTTTCTAAGGTTACGCGCACGGTTAGCGGTGCCAGTTTTACGGTTTTCTCCGTAGATCTACTGAGTTTTTTTCGTCTACTGTTTTCACGTTCAAATTGCTCGCAATCAATAGCTACCTGAAATTTAAGCACGAGACTCCACTATTTATTTTCTAAAGGGGGTGCTAAATTATTTCAGTGATCAAACTCGTCGATCTTTGAGACATACATTGAAGCCTATTAATTAACATATGGGCTGAAAAGTCCCGGGACTAATAAAGAAAACACAGTTATTTTGGTTCGAAATTAACTTTATTCATCAACGTAATATCGGTCACGAGCAACGCAATAATTTCAGAGGTGCTCTGACATTTCAAACGATTGCCTCAAAATAGGCCTCAGTTCCAGCAATAACCCTTCATGTCTTCCCGGCGAGCATTTTTAGTAGTCGCTGGGAGCCATATCTGGCGAATACGGTGTATGTGGAAGTTCAATTCATGTAGTTTTGCCATTGTTTTGTTTGACTTGTCACAGGGTTATCTTCTTTACCATATGCGGTCGTTTCTTTGCAATTTCGGTTTTCAAACGCTCCAATAACGCTTTATGATATTCACTGTTAATGGTATTTTCTTTCTCAAGGGTAGTCGATGAATATTACACCACGCGCAGCCCAGTATAACGAGGCCATAACCTTTCCTGCCCATTTTTGTGCTTTCGGGCTCTTTGGACTAGGTGTACCCAGTTGCTGTCCACTCAGATGATGATCATTTTGATTCCGTAGTGAATTGGTGTGACGGTTTGTTACGCTTGAACATGGCCAAACTCTGCTTTAAATCATCACGTAATTCCACTTTTCGCTCATTCAAAACGATTTTGTTTCTCGCTAGTGGTTTAATAAAACCGTCAATGCCATATGACCTTACGTCAGTCCTTCCTAATTTTTCTGGTAGGTGATGAATCTTTCAAGTCCTGTTAAAAAAAATTGGCACACAAGTGACGAAATGTTCTGAGTGAAGTTATGCTTAAAAATTACAAATTTTTCAGTGGATGTCTTAGATTGCGCCTGGCAACACTTTACACACAATTTAGTGGTGTCTACTAAATTTTTGGATGACGAACAAAAAACTGGCCTGACAACACTGCGTACAGTACAGTAGAAACGTTGCGTGCAAGCACGTGCCTTGAGCATCGGTTTGTTTTTGGCGTAGATTGTACGCCGGCCGGGCGAATTGACACGTCTTGAATTTTGATGAACCTTTTGTCTGAGCTCGTATATAGAGAACCATAGAAAATTGGCGAACATGTTGGATGCGAGATGCTTATTGGCTCAGATGAAATTTATGATTGCATTGTCTGAGTTCATTGGTATTGACAGATCGAACGTATATAGCTGATCTCTTTTTATTCGGCGCAGTAGCTCCGTTGTATTCCCAGAATAGGATATTCTATGATCGATGGATGTTGAAGAAGACAAATGGATAGTTTGAGTAGATACGTGGAACTGGTGGAGTGTTATTCGTTTTTTAGCCGCTTGTTCCCAGTAGGGCAGCTAGCTATTGTTTTGCCCAAATGTTTAAAATTCGAGAATACTCGATGGAAAACTGTCTCAAACGATTGAGTTCACATCAAGGAAACTTTATGAAACTTCTTTCAGAGTTTTACAATCATTTCAACAGCTTTTCGATATCACCTGTGTAGAACGATTTATCGAGACCTTCAAAATATCCATGGGGCGTTTTTCTGAGTTAGTAATCGCTGGGGCCCAGATCTAGAGATACGCTGGGTGCGGTAGCAATTAGAACTTCATTTCGACTTGTGACACGCTGTATTGTCTTCGTGAAGGAGTACCCTTTTCTCCTTCAAATGATGTCTTTTCTGGGAAATTTCTTCCTTCAAACGATCCAACAAAGCGATATAATAGATGCTAATAATTGTTTTTCCACGTTTTTAAATAGCCAATGAATAAAATTCCATAAGGACCCTGAAATACAGTGGCCATTACCGTCCCTTCCCTATTGTTAGTATTTTGCCGGCTGTCTCCCTCTACACACTCCGAGCAGCAGAGATTGCAGAGTGAAGTAGTGAGTCCATGTACCGATGCAAAAATTTCTTCTTATTTCGATCAAACATCTCCGAACAGCTTTTTGAATCATCAACACGTTGTTATTTTTGGTCTGCTGTGAGCAACTTGACACCGATTTGGAATACAGCTTTTGAATATCCAAATATTCATGTATGATGGTGTAAACACAACCTTTTGGTATTTTCAGAGTGTCAACTACCTCTTGAATTATCACTTTGCGATTGCTCATGATGATTTTCAACGTTTTTTCAATGATTTCTGGAATATCTACCTCTTCTGGCCGACCAGGGAGTTTCGGTGACCGCACGACCATGTTCGAATTCAGAAAACCATCGTTTGATGGTCGTTTTCGAAGAGGCAGAGTGGGGATAACATTTTTCCGGCATTAACGGGTTTTTCTCATCTAAAAGCTATGATTTGTATTGATACGTGACGTGACGATGATCCCACAAATTGTCCCTCAAGCTAAGATTAATGCACCGTCGGATCTAAGTCTGACTTAGCGCCATCTTTCATTGCAAGTGAGGTTTGAGCCACGAATTCTCTTGCACTTCAGATTAAGTGAAGGATAAGTTCATCTTTCTTCAAGCCGTCATTCTTCTAGGCTCACAAAATATTTAACCTTCAAGCCCGTCTAATAGTAGTAGTTACGTTGAATGGAATCGACTACATATATGAGGATTATTTCGATATATTGAAAATCATTGGTTTGCATTTCCATTTTTGGAATATAATAGAGGTAGTGACTATCGAGATATGGACATATTGCCATTTTTAGGAGAGTTCAGTTGACCAAACAGCGTTTTCAATCTGTTCGGTTTGATTGAGAATGACTTATTGTCATGTATTGTATTTATTATAATTATTTCCCAATATTTAAAATATGATAGATATTTAAAATAATTATATAATATTATGAGAGTAATTGCCTCTATGCGGACATGCAATGTAAAATATGTTCCGGAGGAAAGACAATTTTCGGAAAAATTGTCTTACCGTGGTGCGAGTTAGTCACGTTAGATTTTTTGGGATATTTGAAGTTGAAAGGAATTAAATCGATATAATTTTGTTCAAATTGTCCCAAATCCGATTCTGTGCTGAAATGATTCAATAATCAGATTTGTTCAATGTTGCCATATTTATGTCTTTCTTTATAAAATATTTCTACTAAAGGAAAAGGTTGGGGAAATCTCTTCAGTCTATGGTGCCACCACTAAACACTAAAGATAAAATTGACAATTTTTGTCTAACATTCATCACAAAATCTAAATTGCCTTTTGCTGTATTCATTATTGTTGATGTCTAGCACCTTGTTTAATATTTAACCCAGAGTAATATTCCATAATAAATATATTTATTATTTAATATAATTCATAGAGAAAAAGATTTCCAGTTTTTGTGCCTACGTTTTTTAAAAAATTCTCCTGAACAGAACCGTCACCCTGGTGATGGGCGTTGTGAATAAAAAATAATTAAATAAAACATATATAAGGATTTAAAAGTAAGTAATCGCTTCATTGTTAATCATGTGAATCATAATTATTATTATTATCATTGTAGTGCTTTGTGGTATACGATGTTTTTGTTTGATTACCTGGCGCATAGATAAACAAATCTGATGGTTTTCCAACACGGGAAAAGGCAACATACAATTGACCATGTGAGAAACATGGGTTTTCTAGATTAATACGATAAACACTTAATGATTGCCCCTGGGACTTGTTTATAGTCATAGCAAAAGCAAGCCGCACTGGAAACTGTAGTCGTTTAAACTCAAATGGCACATCAGTCGGAATCATTGCGATGCGCGGTATGAGAACATCTTCTCCTTTATACTTTCCTTTGAGTATAGTTGCTTCTATCACATTGTTTAGTAATTTTTTTATCGCTAACCGTGTACCGTTGCAAAGACGCGGTTGTTTGATATTTCGCAACATTATAACCACCGATCCAACCTTTAATTGAAGATTGTGAGGTGGCAATCCTGGTAAACCCAGCGAGTTTAAAAATTCCAGTGGATAGTTGACTACATCATCTTGATTAGTAGCCGAATCAACTGATTTATATATCCTCAATTCGCCTGTAATTTGTTCTTGAATTTTGAAATTTAATTCATTTACATCTATGTTTTTGGAGCCAGTATAGCTCGTTCGCTCAACCAATCATGGTTTCTGTAATTTTGAGAAACATCTGGGAAACACCTTCTGAATAAGTTCATCTTTTGATCGAGTTAACTGACAAAAACTTTGAGGAAAGTTAATGCAGCCAGTCAATATGTCTATAGGAAATTTGCCATTACCAATGTCAATGAGTTGTTTAGAGAATATGTTTCCAGATTGGTCATTTTGCAACTCGACACGCATATTCTTGCTTAAATGAAGTACTTTGACATGTTTCCACAAATTGGAGGACTTTGAACTCCTCCAACTATGTATTCTACGTCCTCTGGTTCAAAAGTTGTAGTGCTAAAACATCGAAATATGCCCACCCTGTACACCCCTCAAACCTACCCTAAAATTTAATCCCTCTAACGTTCTGCGTCTGGAAGTACACAATCGAATTTAACAACGGATTATTAAACCAAAAAACGATTGATACCACTTTAACCTGAAAATGTTGGAAAAAAACAAATATTTGGGCAAATTTATAGGCACTATGTTCAGTCGAACAAGTTCGCCAAGAAAACGACAGAAGACTTCTGTCGATACGTCAGTAACGGAATATCTTGTCAACTAGCATATTCCACTTCCGAAACTGTTTGGCAGGCAAACAGAGTAGGTTGTCCTCGAATAAGCAGTTGAATACAAACTGAGCCCCTACTCATTAGGCCGTTTTATTGCGTTTCCATGTCAGATCTTCGGGGGATTTTTATGTGTTTTACGAGAGAATTATGGCAGAGTTTTCACGCATGTGATTCAGACCGTCAGAAAGGGTTCTGCAAGAGTTAAAAAAAGCATGAAACGGAAACACAATGGAAGCATATAAAGTAAATTGTTTCCGTTTCTTCGAACTTTTTCATTTGGAACCCTGAAATAAAATGAGTTATTTGGTTTGAACCGAAATGTAAGATTATGATGATTCTTAATGTACAGGGTGGGCATATTTCGAAGTTATAGCAATACAACTTTTAAACCAGAGGAGAGACAAAATCTCATACCCAATTCTCGTTGTCTTTTTCTAAAAATTAACAAGAGTAGTATTCATTTTTGGCTACCTTCTTTTGTTTGCGAGTTATAAGCGAAAATTTGAAAAATGGCGATATAGAAAAAAATTATATCTTCGCTAATACTGATGGTAGAGTTCCAAAATTAAATTATTATACAGCCACTTTTTCACGTATAATCCAGTGGCGTACTTCTCTTTTTGGTACCATTTTTAATTACGAAGCTATGACCCAAAGTTATATTTTTTCAAATAGAAACACTATATTTCTGTACCATTTTCTGAAAGCTTTTTTTACATTTTTTTCATAAAACTTTATGTATTTCATCAAAATAGGGCAGTTATTCGAGAAACGTTGTAAGATATTATACTAGGGAGATTATTTTGGTAATGTTCATCATCTTGCATTGTTATTCCCGTTTAACTGAAGTATGCCAGATAAAGGGCTGGGCTTAAATAATCTCCCTAATAATTTTCCATCATCAAAAATATCACGTCCCCAACTTACTTTACATTCAAATATTCGCCTAGTCTTCACTTCGTATTGCAAAATCCCGACGCGAAAAAATTATCACGTCGCGTCAACCGAAATCATATCCATTATCCCATTCTCAACTTTGGCTCTTCTAAGAAGCAGCCTCGCTAACGACACCCATGCCGCCACAGCTTCGATATTATCCACTCTCTTCTACCGCCCCTAACAGTGCTTGACAATAAAATATTCACGGGTCTGAGAATCCAGATCTGACGGAATCTACGCTTTGAGCAGAATTTCTCCCGGATAACAGCTTGTAACGAATGAGCAGAAAGATTTTTTTTGTTTGATGTCCCCGCAGAGTAGTTATCGCATTTGAGTAAGTGACGAGAATGTGGAAATGTTTCCTCTGCAGCCAACGCGCCTGAAAGGGGTAGCAGCAAGACGGGAAACGAATAAAAGTGTGATGAAGATCTATATTTCGGCTGCAATACTCTCAGGCGACTTTCTGATTGTGCCTAAAAGCGTCTTTGATGAGCAAATCATGATTTTTATAAAATATTTCAAGCAAAATGTTTTCCCTGCTTCTGCAGCTTGTTCCTGGTGGATCCGAGGACTATCGTTTGGCACAAATGTCTCACAAATTGTCTCCAACGATCCAAGGTCAGAGTTGGTCATAGTTTTGGAAGGAACATTCATAATCGGTTAATTGTAAAATAATTTCGGTTGAGTTCTTTATTGAGTCAAATCCGTTCAATAGTTCGGAAGTTGTGAACATCAGGCGTTTGTTTTCCTCAAAATCTCCTAAAATATCAACCTGATCAATTTGTAACTTAAGGAACGATTATCATATCGATATAATGTAATTATATTGCTAAATATCAACCAGAATTAACAATAAAATGATAAAACTTTATGACAGCTTTTTTATTTATCTTAATCATTTAGCATTTGCCTAAATTTCACATGAGCGTAATAATTCACTGCATATTTACCATGCATGCTTGAGAAAATTCAAAATTACTCGCTGCTTCGTTCCTGTACTACCAAATATGGCGACCGATTTGTGTTACCAAATAGTATATTATATACCGCGGGACTGAAGTAGTACATTTAATCCTGAAGGTAAAGTTTATGGCCCAACCGCAGGGAGGGCCATAATTTACCTGAAGGATTAAATGTACTTCAGTCGCAAGGTATATACGATACTTTTCGTACTTCCGGTATGATTTTATTAATTATTTCAATAATTTCAATCAGTTTTTTCTCTCTTCAACTCATTTAATAAACTGTCTTTAAAATAAGTTACCATAGTAACATTGCGTTGTGACAATTATAATTTAGAAACATTGTCATTACTAGTGTCATTGTAAAGAAACATTGTTATTGATAATTATTGGTATCATGAGTGAAGAAGGTGTATCTGATATTGATAAAAGAGCAGCCCAAGTAGGTGAAGAATTGTTACCACCGAAATCTAGAAAACTATACGAGCAGCAGTACGATGCATTTAAAAAGTGGTGCCGCTTAAAAAATGTGAGACAACCTACTGAAAATGCGCTGTTAGTCTACTTCAATGATAAATCAAAAGCGGTTTGTGCCTCAACTCTCTGGGCACATTACTCAATGCTGAAATCGGTTATTAACATTAGAGAAGATATTGATATAAGTAAATTTCCAAAATTATTAGCTTTTTTGAAGAGAAGAAATGATCGATTTAAGCCAAAGAAGTCAAGAATTCTCACGTCTGAGCAGGTAGATCAGTTCTTACGGGAGGCTCCGGATGATAAATATTTAATGCTTAAGGTAAATTTGGAAATGTGTTTATAATCAGAAATTTTAAGAAATCAATTTTTTGTAGGTTGCGTTGCGGGAGCTTGTCGTGGAAAAGAGTTGGTTGATTTAGAAATCGACGATGTGAGAGATTTGGGCGATTCCTTCCCAATTGCGATTAGAAACAGCAAAAATATAATTGACCGAAATTTTGTGATCAAAAATTCAGAAAACAGTGCCATCAGTTTTGTGGCAATATTTCGAAAATATGTGGCATTGCGAAAGACAGGGACACCTCATTCAAAATTTTTTGTTCAATACATCAACAAAGAATGTACTACGCGAGTAGTAGGAAAAAACATGTTTGGTACATTTCCACGGCAAATAGCAGCTTTCTTGAAATTATAAAATGCGACGTCTTATACGGGACATTGTTTTAGATGCACATGCACGGGAGCAACAATAGACGTGCTGAAGAGACATGGAGGATGGAAATCCTCCAACGTGGCCGAGGGATATATTGAATCGTCTATTAAAAATAAACAAAAAATTTCAGATAAAATATTTGGTCAAGTCGCCGATTCGTCCACTATAGTTATGCCACAGTCCTCATTCTCGCTTCCTGTTTCCGCAGGATCTTCGAAACAAACACCAGTTCAATATGATAAAGACCTATCTGTTACTCGTCAGTTACCTGCTGCATTAACCCAGGAAAGACTGGTCAATATGACGAACTGTCACAATATTAATTTGAATATTAACGTTAATTACCATTCTAATTAATTGCATTTTTCAATAAAATATCTCTTAAATTCGTTTGTTTGTGATTTAATCGTTCCGGGAGTTTCGTCAATATTTAATCCCGGAGGGATTAAATGTGACATTTTAGTACCTGTCACAAGGGAGTAAAGTTGTCACTTTAGGCCCGGAAGTACGAAAAATTAGTTAGGAGTTTTCATTTCTATTATATTAGTGCTCTGTGGATACCAACTCAAGAAACTTTTTCCGTGGAAAGCAAAGGACACCAATAGTGAATGAACCTTAAACACGCTAAATTTACTCAGAAAAATGACACCCAGTTCAACCTTCGAAAATTTTTAAAGAATAGTGGACGATTGTTGAAGCTTCATTGAAATGTTTTTATTTTCAAATAGAAACACTATATTTCTGTACCATTTTCAAAAGCTTTTTTTACATTTTTTCATAAAACTTTATGTATTTCATCAAAATAGGGCAGTTATTCGAGAAACGTTGTAAGATATTATACTAGGGAGATTATTTTGGTAATGTTCATCATCTTGCATTGTTATTCCCGTTTAACTGAAGTATGCCAGATAAAGGGCTGGGCTTAAATAATCTCCTAATAATTTTCCATCATCAAAAATATCACGTCCCCAACTTACTTTACATTCAAATATTCGCCTAGTCTTCAGTTCGTATTGCAAAATCTCGACGCGAAAAAATTATCACGTCGCGTCAACCGAAATCATATCCATTATCCCATTCTCAACTTTGGCTCTTCTAAGAAGCAGCCTCGCTAACGACACCCATGCCGCCACAGCTTCGATATTATCCACTCTCTTCTACCGCCCCTAACAGTGCTTGACAATAAAATATTCACGGGTCTGAGAATCCAGATCTGACGGAATCTACGCTTTGAGCAGAATTTCTCCCGGATAACAGCTTGTAACGAATGAGCAGAAAGATTTTTTTTGTTTGATGTCCCCGCAGAGTAGTTATCGCATTTGAGTAAGTGACGAGAATGTGGAAATGTTTCCTCTGCAGCCAACGCGCCTGAAAGGGGTAGCAGCAAGACGGGAAACGAATAAAAGTGTGATGAAGATCTATATTTCGGCTGCAATACTCTCAGGCGACTTTCTGATTGTGCCTAAAAGCGTATAAAATATTTCAAGCAAAATGTTTTCCCTGCTTCTGCAGCTTGTTCCTGGTGGATCCGAGGACTATCGTTTGGCACAAATGTCTCACAAATTGTCTCCAACGATCCAAGGACAGAGTTGGTCATAGTTTTGGAAGGAACATTCACAATCGGTTTATTGTAAAATAATTTCTTGAGTTCTTTATTGAGCCACATCCTTTCAATAGTTCAAGTTGTGAACATCAGGCGTTTGTTTTCCTCAAAATCTCCTAAAATATCAACCTGATCAATTTGTAACTTAAGGAACGATTATCATATCGATATAATGTAATTATATTGCTAAATATCCACCAGAATTAACAATAAAATGATAAAACTTTATGACAGCTTTTTTATTTATCTTAATCATTTAGCATTTGCCTAAATTTCACATGAGCGGAATAATTCACTGCATATTTACCATGCATGCTTGAGAAAATTCAAAATTACTCGCTGCTTCGTTCCAGTACTACCAAATATGGCGACCGATTTGTGTTACAAATAGTATATTATATACCGCGGGACTGAAGTAGTAGGTAAAGTTTATGGCCCAACCGCAGGGAGGGCCATAATTTACCTGAAGGATTAAATGTACTTCAGTCATCTTATATACGATACTTTTCGTACTTCCGGTATGATTTTATTAATTATTTCAATAATTTCAATCAGTTTTTCTCTCTTCAACTCATTTAATAAACTGTCTTTAAAATAAGTTACCATAGTAACATTGCGTTGTGACAATTATAATTTAGAAACATTGTCATTACTAGTGTCATTGTAAAGAAACATTGTTATTGATAATTATTGGTATCATGAGTGAAGAAGGTGTATCTGATATTGATAAAAGAGCAGCCAAGTAGGTGAAGAATTGTTACCACCGAAATCTAGAAAACTATACGAGCAGCAGTACGATGCATTTAAAAAGTGGTGCCGCTTAAAAATGTGAGACAACCTACTGAAAATGCGCTGTTAGTCTATTTCAATGATAAATCAAAAGCGGTTTGTGCCTCAACTCTCTGGGCACATTACTCAATGCTGAAATCGGTTATTAACATTAGAGAAGATATTGATATAAGTAAATTTCCAAAATTATTAGCTTTTTGAAGAGAAGAAATGATCGATTTAAGCCAAAGAAGTCAAGAATTCTCACGTCTGAGCAGGTAGATCAGTTCTTACGGGAGGCTCCGGATGATAAATATTTAATGCTTAAGGTAAATTTGGAAATGTGTTTATATTCAGAAATTTTAAGAAATCAATTTTTTTGTAGGTTGCACTTACTTTGGGCGTTGCGGGAGCTTGTCGTGGAAAAGAGTTGGTTGATTTAGAAATCGACGATGTGAGATTCCTTCCTAATTGCGATTAGAAACACCAAAAATAAAATTGACCGAAATTTTGTGATCAAAAATTCAGAAAACAGTGCCATCAGTTTTGTGGCGATATTTCGAAAATATGTGGCATTGCGAAAGACAGGGACACCTCATTCAAAATTTTTTGTTCAATACATCAACAAAGAATGTACTACGCGAGTAGTAGGAAAAAACATGTTTGGTACATTTCCACGGCAAATAGCAGCTTTCTTGAAATTATAAAATGCGACGTCTTATACGGGACATTGTTTTAGACGCACATCTGCGTCTTTGTTAGCTGATTCGGGAGCAACAATAGACGTGCTGAAGAGACATGGAGGATGGAAATCCTCCAACGTGGCCGAGGGATATATTGAATCGTCTATTAAAAATAAACAAAAAATTTCAGATAAAATATTTGGTCAAGGCTCCGATTCGTCCACTATAGTTATGACTCAGCCCTCATTCTCGCTTCCTGTTCCGCAGGATCTTCCAAACAAACACCAGTTCAATATGATAAGGACCTATCTGTTACTCGTCAGTTACCTGCTGCATTAACCCAGGAAAGACTGGTCAATGTGACGAACTGTCACAATATTAATTTGAATATTAACGTTAATTACCATTCTAATTAATTGCATTTTTCAATAAAATATCTCTTAAATTCGTTTGTTTGTGATTTAATCGTTCCGGGAGTTTCGTCAATATTTAATCCCGGAGGGATTAAATGTGACACTTTAGTATCTGTCACAAGGGAGTGAAGTTGTCACTTTAGGCCCGGAAGTACGAAAAATTAGTTAGGAGTTTTCATTTCTATTATATTAGTGCTCTGTGGATACCAACTCAAGAAACTTTTTCCGTGGAAAGCAAAGGACACCAATAGTGAATGAACCTTAAACACGCTAAATTTACTCAGAAAAATGACACCCAGTTCAACCTTCGAAAATTTTTTAACCTTTCCTTGAAGCTTCAAACTTATTAAATTTTTCTAGTCGACCAAACACCGTCTCACCCGATCAAGCAAGGACCTATCGAAATTGTATCGCAGTCTGGGGGTAGAGACCTCGCTCCTCCTGATGAATCATAACCCCGGATGGTCGTCGCGTATGTGCACTGTAATGGCGTAAAGCTGCTTAAATAATGCGGCTATAAATGTCAAGAAATAGAAATATATGGGATGGGGGTGGTCGCGACCCCGGTGGCGAACTGTGAATTAAAAGGGTCGTCGGTCTTGTGTAGAGCGAAAAGCAGAATGGAGTAGTCAATCAGACAAATTCGTATCGTGAACGTAATATTCTAGTTGATGGAGGATTATTTTAATATCTGAATCAAAACATAGTTGACTTCGCTTCTTATTATTGACAGCATTAATCAATTCTATCGCAGGTATTGAACGAAAGGCATATTCCCCGGGAATCAGGATGGCGTTTATATGTGTGGTCCTTTATTTTTCACTAGAGGTAAAATCTAGAGAATTAAGATCGGGGGATCTTGCCGCCCAATGAACAGCGACCCTCGTTGCCACGCCAAGTATTGACCGTAAATATTTTGTTTAAAAATGACAGTGTCCCATCTTGTTAGAAGTATACGTCTCCAATTTGTTGTAACGGAAATCGTCCGATATTGGTTTAACAAATTATAATAATAAAGTTGAATTAATTTGAACTCATGTTCTTGAAAGATAATAGACCAACCTTTCGGATGCTTCGTAGCTTGTGAATATGGGATCATTTGTTAAAAAATTGAGGCGTGAAATGTTCATTATGCTCGGATCATTTCCAGCAATGTAAAAACGTGACTGAAACATGTCGGTGAAAAGTGTTGATTTGAAATTTTCGATATATGAGTTATGAAATTATATCCATTTTCAATTGGCTTATTGAAAATAATCATAGCTCACTAGTTTCAATTAGAAAAAAGATTTGGACCCATTGACGAATGTATAGAATGTCCTATAAGCCGGTTTTTCGATTATTAGGGAAAAACTGACGTAGTCAATCCTTGCTAAAATATTGTATATACCCGGAAGTCACAGATCCACCCTGTAAATATACAAACACAGCTGATAAGCGCGATAAAAATATTTATCCAGGTAGGAATACTATAAATATTAGTGGGTGCTCTCACAATTTAACTACTCTTCCTTCTTTCCGCAGTTTTCAAGAGCTTCACAGTTTGAATTAAAATTTCACGAGACACGTTCTTATCGTTTGAAACTCGGAACGGGGTTCAAATGATTTGTCAGATGACACCCTGCGATCCTTATCAGGTAGCATTTTATGGGCCGTAAAAGCTAGGGCGTAGGTGACTATGGGGATTTTTTCCTGAATATTTCAGAATGTTAAAGTGAGCCAATTGGAAAAGTTCGTATCTGATAGAGAAGTTTCAGCTGTTATGTAAATGGGTCCACATTAACAGGCGTTATATTGACATTAGAATAAAAATGGCATTTTTCGAAATAAATTACTGGATGAAATGAATTCTAAAAACTATTCGACGGTTCAAATTCTCGATGAAATAAGAAGAGCAACGCACGAAGCATTCCTGAGACGTATAAATAAATATCTAGAAATTAACGGTCAAAACTTTGAGCATCTTCTCCAGTTATAACTGCGAGAGTTTGCCATGGTTCTCCTAATAGTAACTTGAAGTCGGTTTCAAGAAGGGGTGAAAAATCTACAGCATGGTTCAAATAACAGTTTCTGAAAATTTCATCTTTTTGGCGTGAAGGGAAAAGAAATAGCTGAAAATTCAAGACGAAAAACAGTTTTTTGTGAATAACTCAGAAAATATCCACTTTAGGGCAAGG
This sequence comes from Micraspis discolor, assembly GCA_030674115.1. Lineage (NCBI taxonomy): Eukaryota > Metazoa > Arthropoda > Insecta > Coleoptera > Coccinellidae > Micraspis > Micraspis discolor. The sequence continues at coordinate 2,478,556 of JARTUT010000874.1, read as the reverse complement.
GTGTGATGCATACACTCACATTATTTTTTATCGTAGATTCAATATCTGCCATAAAAAAATGCGGTTCTAATTTGAAAAAATCGATTTTTGTCATCCCTAACTTTGAAAGCGATCTTTTCACCCCCTGTATCATGAATCGCGATTTCGATTTTTAAAGTGGATACATCAATCTTACATCTTGAAAAATCCCAAAAATGAAAATTTTCCATCCAAAAACCTCGAAGTTATTCTTGTTTCAGCGGAGCTCTATTTTCGATTTTTTTCGAATTTTCCCACTCAGAGAGAATTTTCCAACCAAAACTGAAAAATGTTACATCAAAATAACTTGAAATTTTCTAAGGAATCTATTTCTGCAATAAAAAAATGGTGTTGTAATTTGAAAAACGGAAGTTGACGTCATTTCCGGAAAAACCGGAGGTGCTCATGCCTTTAAAATATTTTAGATTTCATCAGCATCGTGAAATACTCATAAGTGCTGAATATCATGAAAATACGTTCAGTAGTTTCCCGTATAAATATGGGTGAGGTTCCTCGTGAAAGACCCTGTATAAGGTATTTCAAAGCACTAGTGGTTGCCCGTCCGAAATTCTGGTGTGATGGAGCTTTTGTTTCCGATAGATAAATTTTCTTGATTATGATTGTATTTTGAATTAGTACAGATTTAAGTTATACAGGACTGTAGCTGAAATGAAACTGAATGAAAATTATTAGTTTGGTTATTTTTAATTTAAGATATTTATAATTTGGAGATCAATATATGAGGAATATCAAAGGACAAGAGCTACGTGAAAGAAAGACATTTTGAAGATGATATGCCTACTTTTGATTCGTTTTTAGGCAAAGAGAATTTGATCCTCGCACAAAACTTAAGAAAAACTGTGAGCAGTTATTTTTAGTTTGTGATATAGAATTGTTCATTCATCGTGGCGGTGTATTGATATCACACTTTACTTAGTATGAATTAATCCAAACTGTAAATGAAGGTAACTACAAAGATATAACAATAAAATAACACGTCGAAAGCGAGCGAGTAATCTCCGGTTTCGTTGAAAAATTGAAGCACCTTATAGAGTAGAGGCAATAGGTTAGTTCTTCTTTGTCCTCTTTGAAATCTACATTCATGAAATTATATTACATTGAAAGATAAAATTTTAATAATACAATCCTCATTATATACCTTACGCATACTTTACCTGATACAACAAAGGAGTACTAACTTACGGAAGGAATATAATTCGAATAATCGTTGAATCTTGAAGAGGACGGATGTTTGTCTGTGTGGACTAATTATCATGCTCCTCAACCATGGGTAATGTGCTTCAGGGTAAAACAAACTTTTGAATCGGAATAATTCTCCATGTATAGACTGCTCGTCTGTTTCTACAAGTCTCGAGCAGCTATTCAATGTGCAAACCGAAATGAACAACAATGAGTTATTATTTTCACCTATACGATATTGAGGGCACAAAGGTAATTAGCGAAAAAGAGCGGTTGGGAGCGGATGAAGGGTATAAATCGAACGAATATGGGGATATGGAAATTATTTAGATTTTATTGTGACAAACTGCATATGGTATTGATGGAAGAAACTAGTTTTTTTTTGTGAAAATAAGTTTTAGAGTTTTCTCTCGTACTATGGAACAGTGTGATACCGCTACGATGAATGAATAAACCTATATCTGAAATCAAGAATTACTACTCACAGTGTTTCTTAAGTTTAGTACGAAGCTCAAATTCTCTTCTCCTAAAAACCAATAAAAAGTAGGCATATCAATTCCATCGCTAAAAACACCATCCAGAATATATTTCCTTCACTAAACTCTTGTTCTTTGAAATACCTTATACAGGGTCTTTCACGAGGAACCTCACCCATATTTTTACGGGAAACTACTGAAGGTATTTTCATGAAATTCATCACTTATAAGTATTTCATAATGCTGATGAAATCTAAAATATTGTCGAGGCATGAGCACCTCCGGTTTTTCCGGAAATGACGTCAACTTCCGTTTTTCAAATTAGTACACCATTTTTTTATTGCAGAAATAGATTCCTTGGAAAATTACAAGTTATTTTGATGTAACATTTTTCAGTTTTGGAAAATTCTCTCTGAGCGGGAAAATTCGAAAAAAAAAATCGAAAATAGAGCTCCGCTGAAACAAGAATAACTTCGAGGTTTTTGGATGGAAAATTTTCATTTTTGAAATTTTTCAAGATGTAAGATTGATGTATCCACTTCAAAAATCGAAATCTCGATTCATGATACAGGGGGTGAAAAAATCGCTTTCAAAGTTAGGGATGACAAAATCGTGAAAAATCAATTGTTTCAAATTAGAACCCCATTTTTTTATTGCAGATATTGAAACTACGTTAAAAAATAATGTGAGTGTATTCATCACACCCTTGCCCTAAAGTTAACATAATGGTTATGCGGCTTAAGTGTGAAGTTGGTTTCGAAAAAACGTAATTAAGTCCTCTGACGGGAAAAAACGAAATTACTTTCCGAACAACCTAATATTTACCAATCAATTTTGATATTATTCCTATCTGTTATGATGCACCCCTAGCATTCGAATGTTTTGTGCAATTCAATCAACATATTTTTTGGCCTACTTCACTCTGGTCTGATCTCTATTATTTCATTTATGTTCATCCGTATAATGGGGGTCCTTTCATGAAGGGTTAGAAGTACAAATACATCTTCTATACAACTAGAAAGAATTTTCGGGGTCGTATTTCATTCATCCGGTTATTGACACTCAATATTTAAACCGGATTGCAGGAGGCTTACTATCATCCTGCCATGTGGGGGTTGGTTTGGATTACAAGAGGTGTTACAACAAGTTTGAGGATCTGCTTCCTGTTCCTCGAGGGTTTAATGAGGTATATGTCATCCAGTATGAAAATATTTTATTCTCGAGTATGAGAATAAATGCTTCAAGTGAAAAATGTAGAACAGCACTGACGTGAGTTCAGGAGCTTTCAAGTCCTTGTTCTAAAAATGCGATCTCATGTATGCATCAGTAAATTCATTTATCTAAGAGTATAAAAGTCTGTGGAGGTGGGATATTTATTCAGCTCTTTATATCTTCCTGCGTCTTATATTTCATCAATTTTTGTTTATGTTAGGCCCGAAGACCGAAAACGCTCAGTGGCAGGAAAAAACGGCCACATCGCGTTCTGGCTGTCTTCGAACGCACAGAACGCGTTTTGGTTGTTTTTAAACGCTCGCAACGCGTTCTGGTAATTGTTAAACAGCCGGAACGCGTTTTGTCAATTGTTCAACGCTCACAACGCGTTCTTAATGTTCGACTTGTATTATTTGCCGATTTCTACCTGCGTAGGATAAATTTTATATTGTCCCTCATAAAACAAAGTTGAAAATTGAAATACAATTCAATTATTGACAACTACAATTGGATACCAAAGATGGGTTCGGTTTTCCTTGCCGAATCATTTCAACAATATTAAATTTCTTATAATTGTTTTTCAGTTCTAGGAAGAAAGTTACACTAATAAACTTATATTGTCGAGCATAAAATATATAAATGCATGAATTAAAAAGCGAAAAGTTCTTTATTGAACAAATGAATTTCAATTTATTTTCTACAAATCCAACTTATTGTGGAGAACAAAACAAACTTGAATTTATAACTCTTTTAATTACTTTATTAGAAACAATTCAATTATTGAAAACTACAATTAAATACAAACGACGGGTTTTTCCGAACTTTTGTGTACTTTATAGGTACGTTACTTATTTTTACAAGAACTGTTTGAATGACATTTCGAATTACATAGTACATTTAAATTGTATCCGTAAAGTATGGAACAAATTCATTTTTAGCTAATCAGAACATTTTAAGAAATAATCCTGAAACACATCGATTTTTATTTTAATTTACCTTATTTTAAAATAATAATCTAATATACAACGTGAATTATTTTCGAGTAATGACATCACCGTCATTTTTTTTCAATTGAACTATTTCGTCTCCATTTCCGGATTACTCTAGCTGAGCTGATTCCAAAAATGTATCACGTGTTGATTCCAATAGGTACAGGGTCGACAAATATACAATAGTTTTGTATGTGCTCAGTGCCCATAAAGAAATGCTATACCACAAGTACCAAACATGTTCGGACACAACTTATTTTTATTATTCTAAAAATGTAAAAAACTACAGGGTCTTACATTTGAACCAATTGCCGTTAGACAAACGCGTTCCGGCTGTTTAACAATTACCAGAACGCGTTACGAGCGTTTAAAAACAACCAAAACGCGTTCTGTGCGTTCGAAGACAGCCAGAACGCGATGTGGCCGTTTTTTCCGGCCACTGAGCGTTTTCGGTCTTCGGGCCTAACATTTATACGAATCAACATAAATTTTGATTGAAGCGTTTCCTTGTCTGCTGGAAGTATCTTAATGAATTTATCTGATTTGAGATCTTTCAGAGCTCTCTGATCATCTTTGTTCAAATAAGAAACAGGATTTTTGTTTTTTTTATACCGAAATATCAGTGAGATATTCGAGTATCACCTTCTATTGGAAAACTCCATTTTCAATGTTCGTGTAAAAATTTCACGAAGATCAATAATAGATAACAGAGAATACAAAAAGAATTCTATTTGTAACTTTTTATAGCAGTACTGCGACTACACTTTCAATAAGGTCTGCTTCGATGGATAAAAACTTTGCACCAGACGCTAAAGCAAGATGTAAACTCTCCCTGGACTGAGGTGTGAATGACTATACGATAAATGCCATGTTGAGTAATTCTGTTACGCTTTATGACGAGGATGGATCGTAGACAACATGAAAAGCCGCTTCGTGTATTTGTATATTTACTCTTTTATCCGAATATGTACAGTCTATTTACTCTTCGAAGGAAGCCGTTGATGGCGTTTACTTTAACTCGTTTTAGAATTCTTCGACTTCTTTGTGGCGTTATGCCGACCGGTCATGATATAAATCACAGCATTGCCGTGTTTATAAGGGCGTTTCTGGAAAATTATATGTGAAAGTCGAAGAGGCTTTGACATTTTATAGATTGACGGGAATGCTACGCAGATCCTGAGATGGTTTATTGACGGTAGAAAACACGTGTAGTGTGTAATGCTTTGTCTACAATTCAAGACGAAACAGATTAGAATATGTGAAAGCTGGGCTGGGTTCTTTTTTTGTCCAAGAGCCAAAACTACATGGACTCTCAATTTTCTATTTTCTGCGCGTTTGTCTTTAGTTCATTTAACAAGTGAAACATTTTGAACCCGTGTTAAAGCTCCTGGCCACGTCATTGCGTTTGACAATTATTTAATAGACATTAATTCAAATCAATTATAATAATATTTCGCCGTCTTAAAATTTTAGGGAGACCTTCTATAGATGCCAACAGTTGCCAAGATAAAATCAATTTTTACAAAACCCTGAAGAGGCATATCTCCCGACTATTCCCACATCAAATAACGATGTCCCAATATGGTGAAGCGGCTGGGAAGCTTTCGTGATGTTATTTATTATTTCTCATTTTCTCCATTTCCTTCTGTGTTGTTGCTAAGGAAAAGTAAATTCGTTTTGTGAGAAGTTGGACTTATTTCCGACACAGTACGTGATCATTTTTCTTATATAACGCCAGGCACCGCGAACAATACATGGAATTAGGTCCGAAAAGACTTGATTCGAGGATTTCTGAACTCAAATGAGAAATTTGGCAGACTCTGACGTATAGTTAGTTTGTGTGTTTCCGCCATTTCATTGTCATATAGTTAGGTCTTTGGCTATCAATATTTTTTCATTTCTCGCTCTGAACGTGAAAGGGCATTGAAACACGAACAATAATCTAACGACTTGGATACCATTTCTAATATACAGGATGTTTCACGAGGAACCTCGCCCATATTTATACGGGAAACTACTTGACGTATTTTCATGAAATTCAGCACTTATAAGTATTTCACGATGCTGATGAAATCTAAAATATTTTCAAGGCATGAGCACCTCCAGTTTTTCTGGAAATGACGTCAACTTCCGTTTTTTAAATTAGAACACCATTTTTTTATTGCAGAAATAGATTCCTTAGAAAATTTCAAGTTATTTTGATGTAACATTTTTCAGTTTTGGTTGGAAAATTCTCTCTGAGTGGGAAAATTCGAAAAAAAAAAATCGAAAATAGAGCTCCGCTGAAACGAGAATAACTTCGAGGTTTTTGGATGGAAAATTTTCATTTTTCAAGATGTAAGATTGATGTATCCACTTTAAAAATCGAAATCGCGATTCATGATACAGGGGGTGAAAAAATCGCTTTCAAAGTTAGGGATGACAAAATCGTGAATAATCAATTTTTTCAAATTAGAACCCCATTTTTTTATGGCAGATATTGAATCTACGTTAAAAAATAAGTGTATGCATCACACCCTTGCCTACAGTGGATATTTTCTGAGTTATTCACAAAAAACTGTTTTTCGTCTTGAATTTTCAGCTATTCTTCGACCCCCTTTAGGTGTAAGTACATGCCGTATGTGCAAATCCTGTTTGCTATGGGTTCTTAATAATACTACAAAATTTGATCGCGATCCTATGTACAGTTTTTGAAAAATCGTAAAATTGTTACTTTTTGTGCCCCCCTTCGACCCCCTTTAGGTGTAAGTTGTAAGTACATGCCGTATGTGCAGATCCTGTTTGCTATGGGTTCTCAATAATACTACAAAATTTGATCGCGATCCTGTGTACAGTTTTTGATAAATCACAAATTTTGTCACTTTTTGTGCCCCCTTTTGTGTCCTCAATACAGACAAAAGAATTGAATTCGATCAAATGTTTCGCCAAAAATAAAATTTTTTGCATCGTTCTCTGGGCAATCTTTCGAGAGCGCTCAGAGGATTTCAAGGTCAAAGTTTGCTATCTCGGTTTGCTGTTTTCACACCAGTGGTTCCAGCCCTGGTAAACTGAAAGAGTTTGTTTGAATTTAAGGCAGTATTTAAGAGGTTCTTACTACTGTTCATCATATCAAATATTCTCTAAATTATATCAACTAGTTTGAAATTTATTCCAGTCAAGTGGATTCCCAGTGAAGTCATTTAGGAGGCCGCATCCCTGTAGGGAAGGGTGCTAGGAAAAAATTTTGTGAACTTATCGTCTTATTTTTTATGTTTTATCTGAATCCGAAATATTTCCCGGGCTCCCTGTATATACGAATACATTACACTAAGGTCTAGCGAGCTATATCCAGAAAATATTAGAAATACAAGTTAGGCGCTGTCGTTGATGAATGTTTCCGATTTGTAGGATTTGGAGAAAACGCCCTCACCCTCACTTCATCTCTACTTCTCAAATTTCTGGACTTTTCTTGGTAAATTATGTTTCGCATTATGGTTGGTACATTTCTGTCATACACCCATCGGAAAATTTGGAAATTCCCCGGATAATATATTGAAAACCAATTCCTTGCAATACCCTGGGTGATATTCCATATATTTCCGAGGGAGGTGGAGAAAAAAGGACCCTGAATAGAAAGCCATCAACATGTCCTTTATTCAGCAGCACACGTTCCGTCGAGTTATGGATTTTCTCCAAGGAGCAGGAATTACTGCTTTTTCCTTTTCAACCCACTATTTTACTTTGAATCAATCGAATATTTGGGAATTTATAAATTATTATTTTCGTAAAATACCTTTGTGCGGAAACAAAATTAGGAGTAAATAATAATCACCCGCTTAATGGAGATGAGCGGACTTCCTGAGTAGCTAGTTATACTATAAGAGTAGATCCAAGAATTATGGTAGAAAAAAAGTCTGCAATGTGAGTAAAACAAGTTTGTAGTTGGAACAAAATTATGTATTCCTAGATAAGAAGAATTAACAAGGTTCGGAGTTTATATTCACAGAAAAGAGTTTTTGAATTTCTACAAAATCCAAGGATTTGAACTTCTTTGCTCAATCTTGGGCACTTCTGGACTAGACAATAGAAAGATCTGACCTTATTTTCCTGATATGAAATTCACCACAGCTCTGTTTCAATCGCTGAAGGTACAAAATAAGGTGCAGGTACCTTGGATTAAACTTCCACTAACAAATTGTGGCTTGGCAATATGCAACTGCTTCACAGATTCACAAATCACAACTTTCTTGTTTTACTTGGGAGGATTGCAGCTGAATAACTCAGATTCACAATGCACTAGGCGATCTAACAGACCCAACTGGAGAAAATGTATAACAGAGAGATGATATTAAACTACGAGGAACTTTTAGAGTTTACACGTTAAACTAACTGGTAAAGTAGAACTTACTGGTAGGACTGACCACACTGGTGGTCAAACTAGAACTGTACTGAGAGAGGGTTCTTGAATAATTGAGAGATGTCGGGCGTATCGAAAGTACCTGTTCAGCTTTAGAGATTCCCAAAATTCCGTCCGATAGAAAGCATTCTTGGAAGAAACGGCCGCAGCCCTAAACTCCAAGAACTGTCCTTTCTTGCGAGAATATCGCAACAGGAAGTGATGTAACTGTGAGGGTCCATCGGATCCATTAAAATTTTGAAAGTGAGACAAAAACACCGGTAGCACTCCGGGAGTGCCGGCAGAAGTGAAAACTTCAATATTAACGTTGTGCATTTTTGATATTTTGAAATGGTTAGAGAATAATTTTGTATGAATTTCTTTCATTATCAGTATAAAAGTGCTATTATTTATGTGGTGGAATACAATATTCATTTATTGCGCTATCGTACACAAAAATGACAATAGGTTTGTTCGGGTGGCAGTTCCCAGTTGTACTGGGGTCACAGAGAACCAGGTTCTGTAACTCTTGGAATCATCGCAAGTTGTTCTATGGCACGAACGGGTGAGAACAGGTGGGAACAGATAATTTCAAAACGATTTCGTTAAGTGCATAGATAAGTGAAAGTAAGGTTATGTTGTACATCATGGACATTGAACTCTAAATACCATATAGGTATTCATATAGAGTTCAATGATCATGGATCATATCATGGATAGTGTTAAAAAGATATTGAATAAGTTATTGTGTTATTAATACGGTGGAAATACTTTAGAAATTACAAATATTAAAATTGAACAATTTTTTTGTCATAAATAAATAAACATAAACATATCCATATAAATAACTGTAAATATAATTTATATGTAATGAAATATATAAAGAAATGATTTAATTTAATTATAATTTGAAATTTCAATACATGTAGTAGTGGTCATCAGTGGAGAAATTATTTTTGTTAGTTCATATCTGGATAAACTGTGAATTTTTCTGTTATTTCATTGTAATTTTGGTGGAAACTGTGTACAGAAAATTTTATATAATAGAATTAGGTAATTGTATATGGAACTGGTGGCATTTGGGAAATAAATAAAAATATTTTCTAACAATTTTCATAGCTTTGTAATTATTTTTTAGATAAGAATTGTTTTAACAAGTCGTTGTGTTCTTGAAAGAGGTCATTCCTCCGTTTCCTTCCTAAATTTTCAATACATTTTGAGTGGTTAAAAAATAAAGATACTACAATCACGAAATAACAAAAATAAATATATAGTATATAAATACGAAATATCGTATATATAAATAATATAAAATAATTATCTTACATACTTTGATCAACAATTATGCAATTGTATTATTCATCTATTGCAAATGATCCTTCCTCTTCTTTGAGATAACAAAAATTTTGAGAAGCTATTATAACGAATTGATTAAAAATTTATACTCCCACAACATCAAATATACTCAAAAACAGCTATGCGAATATCCTAGTCACCAAATATATAACTTAATTGCCAATTAGAACTACTGAAAATTTGAATCACCGATGATTTGAATTTACCGCTTCTTCTGTTGTACCTTGTACCATCTCTAGATCAGGAACCGTAAGAACAGTAACGAACAGTTCCGAAATCAAGTGTTCCGACCACACGAACGACAAGGAACTCCTGTTCCGTCCCAGACGAACGGGTGGGAACCACAAATTAACAAAAATTACAGTTCCGAACTGCCACGCGAACAAACCTAATTTATATTACATTAACATACACAAACATTCGCACAAGCGCCCTGCACCGCCTAAACGAAACAGCACACGCAGGCACGGTAGAAAGAGTGTGGGATATTATTCCCTCTCCTACTCCTCGATCTTACGCTTTTTCGATCAGCATCACGTGACCCTGACGCGAGTTTGGATGTTTTTACCCATACAAGAGAGTGCTCAGCGCCGCTAAAGAAGTTTTCACTTCAAAAAGTTCGAGAACCACTGATATACATCAAGAAATGACAATCTCCGAAAACTCAACTGGCCAAAACAACATCCTCAGATCCAAATTCCAACAACCAACATCACGCAAGAATTCCAAACGTCCAACATTCCCCACGTTCCCTACGCAATTAACGTTACATCCCTCTTAATTTAATCAGGAACGCACAATGCAAAAACCTCCAGATCCGACATAGCGAAGGACCAGAAGATCAAAGAGCGAGATCCGTTCATTTGCATCGCATAACCGTGTGTTCGGTCTCTGAGCCAGAGCGTCGTAATCAAAGAAATTCTTGACGTCTGGTCTGATCCCAGATACGCGAACAACTCTTGAATATAAACGGGGAAAACATCAAATGAATCGATGCAAATCGATTTGATGCGAAAGACACATTATGAATAATTCCAGTACCTACTTGGAGCCGGGCGATTTGCATTCTAGATAGACCATTCCGATGTATTTAGCCATTTTTTTGCTGATGAAGGGTGAGATATAAGTGGAAAATTCACTTTGTGTATTACAAACTGTAGCGCCTTTAACGTAAACCAGGATTAGCTGTCTTGTAATGAGATCAGAAGGTTCTATTGGTAGTAACTTGGAGGTCTCCGCCAGATCTCGAAGAAATTTGGTATACGGATTATGTAATCCATCAAAGGTCATACTTACCAAAATCAATTCTATCCGTAGGCATTACGTCCTAACGGAATGAGCTAAAACGATGAAATTTTCAGGGTAAGCTCGAGGGATAAATATCTCAGATGAGTTCGTTATTTATACAAATCGACCCAGTAGTTTCGGAGTAATGAGAAATGTTTTTGAATTGCTCTTCTCAAATAATTTTTATTGTGGATGTAGTGTTTTCCGACGTTTCGATAGACATCTTCTATCTTTATCAAGGAGAAAAGTAAGAAACCTTTTGAAAATTATCAATTTTCAAAAAGTAAATATTGACAGAAGTCATGAAAGAAAAATGAACGATGTTATATACTCATCTGTGATATGATGATCTTTTTAAGTTGGATCGAACTATCGGCGTCCAAACTTCTGGCAGATCTATAGATGGAGCACTTATGGAATCAGGTGTTATTTTCATAAATGCTGCTTCTTTGATTTTCTTCTTGCAAGTTTTTCTTCTTTGGATATTATTGATGCTTCATCCCACTTTATACGATGATTCTCATCTACAGCATGTTGGACCAACCTGGATTTGTCGCTGTCTAGTACTCGTAGAAGCTTCTGATGTTCTTTTATTCGTACATTCAGAGGGCGTTTAGTTTCTCCGATGTAAGATCTTCCGCACTCGCAAGGTAATTCATATATGCAGTTCTTTGTCCTTTGTGTCTCATTATTAGGCTTAACTTTTGTAAGTTTATCTCTGATAGTGTCTTGAGTTTTGAATGTAGTCGTTATGTTGTATCTATTTCCAATTCTTCTCATTTTCTCCGACAAACCTTTTACATAAGGGATTACGGTTTTAATGGTCTGATTTATATCTGTTGGTTCAGGTTGACTTTCTCTTGTTCGTTTAGCTTTTTCTAATATCTTTTTGGGGTAGCCATTGCTTCTAAGAGTTTTCGAGATGTTATTTATTTCTTTAGATATGTAGATGATACTTTCATTATTTGGCAACATGGAAGAGACACTATAGATGGATTCCTTCAATATCTAAACAATCAAGAGGAATCAATTAAATTCACAATTGAAATCGAGAAGGACAGACAACTTCCATTCTTAGATGTACTCGTACATAAACAAAATGGAATCCCTAGAACCACTGTGTATAAAAAGCCAACGAACACAGGACAATATCTACATTTTGATTCAAACGACCAACTAAACACTAAATTGGGAGTAGCAAAATGTTAATTTGATAGAGAAATAAATATTTGTTGCACTGAAGAAGACCAAAATGAAGAAATAAATAACATCTCGAAAACTCTTAGAAGCAATGGCTACCCAAAAAGGAATTAGAAAAAGCTAAACGAACAAGAGAAAGTCAACCTGAACCAACAGATATAAATCAGACCATTAAAACCGTAATTCCTTATGTTAAAGGTTTGTCGGAGAAAATGAGAAGAATTGGAAATAGATACAACATAACGACTACATTCAAAACTCAAGACACTATCAGAGCTAAACTTACAAAAGTTAAGCCTAATAATGAGACACAAAGGACAAAGAACTGCATATATGAATTACCTTGCGAGTGCGGAAGATCTTACATCGGAGAAACTAAACGCCCTCTGAATGTACGAATAAAAGAACATCAGAAGCTTCTACGAGTACTAGACAGCGACAAATCCAGGTTGGTCCAACATGCTGTAGATGAGAATCATCGTATAAATTGGGATGAAGCATCAATAATATCCAAAGAAGAAAAACTTGCAAGAAGAAAAATCAAAGAAGCAGCATTTATGAAAATAACACCTGATTCCATAAGTGCTCCATCTATAGATCTGCCAGAAGTTTGGACGCCGATAGTTCGATCCAACTTAAAAAGATCATTATATCACAGATGAGTATATAACATCGTTCATTTTTCTTTCATGACTTCTGTCAATTGACTTTTTGAAAATTGATAATTTTCAAAAGGTTTCTTACTTTTCTCCTTGATAAAGATAGAAGATGTCTATCGAAACGTCGGAAAACATTACATCCACAATAGATGATGGTAATAGCCCAAACAATCATTCAACACGAGCTCCATCATCAACAATATCTCGTCATCATCCATAAACTACCCAAGTTACACACACTTGATAATGATGGCACCTAACCTCTTCTAACAAAGGAACCCTTCTGTTCGCTGATCTTGACAACCTGGTCACAAGGATATTTAACATAGAACTACACTGATTTCTTCATGATACGGCACATGGAATATTCAATAAATAAAACAAGAATATTAAGCGTTGGGTGGAATTGAACTCGATTTTTGGAACTTCAAAATCCTGGGATGTTAATATAAAATTAAATTATCTTCTCCGCAAAACATGTTTCGATTAGAATTCGACCCTTTACTATATAGGTAAATGCAAACAGGAAGAGACAATCCATGCAGCCCCCCCGAAGGACGAAACGAGCACTTCGATGTTATCTTACGACATTAAACGTCCCTTATTTATTGTTTCAGGGATCGAAGAGCCTTCTGTGCAACTCCAGGAGCCGGAATCGACGTCCCTTGTCCGTACCGGTAGCGACGTTGTGCTGAGATGTCATTTGGAAGCTTCCGGCGACGTGCATTACGAATGGTTCAGGTGAGCGAGATACGCCGAGGTCAAAGTTCGATGTCGGCCGAGTCATTCTCGGACTTGAACAGTCCTATACAGGGTCAAAACTAGTTAGAGAGGGAGCGTAGAAATATTGAAACTATTGGTTTAATTGACAGTAAAGTTTCGTTATTTGAGCATTTATTTAATTAGATATTAAATGAAACAAATATTTTGTTATTATTAAATTATTAAATTTACGACACGACCAGTTTTGGTTTTCATCCCATCTCCAGGTCTGGATGCATACTGAAATATTTTTTTGTTCTTAAACGTATGGTACGAGGCATGTTTTTTAAGTAAGTACCGTTTTGCGATTGCGCCGCCGTAGCGCTACGGTCGGCGTTCCGCGCATGCGCGCTGGTTACCTACATCTCTTGTCTACGCACTGACACCATTACAGTCTGATTCTTCATTGTATAGGTTGTTTACTGAGTGTTTAAGATGCCTCCGACAATCGTGAGTCCCGCTGATTGTGAAGTACGGGCTGTTATACGATTTCTAAGTGCTGAAGGCGTAAAACCGATCGATATTCATCGTGAGATCTGTGAAGTTTACGGACAAAACATTATGAGTGATGGAATAGTAAGGAAATGGGTGAGAGCATTTAAAGATGATCGCACAAATGTGCATGAAGAAGAACGGAGTGGGCGTCTTTCGGTCGTTAATGAAGATTTGGCACAGAAAGTGGACGAAAAGCCGTGATCTGGCACCCAGCAACTACCATTTGTTCCTGCACTTGAAGAAACACCTGGACGGTCAGCTTCTGCAAGACGAAGTCAAAACATTTGTGACACAGTGGTTAACAAGTCAGGCGGCAGAATTTTATGAGGAGGGTATCCAAAAACTGGTGCCACGTTATGACAAGTGCGTCAATATTCACGGAAATTATGTTGAAAAGTAGATTAAGATACAGGCTTTCATGTAAAAATAAAATTATTGCGATATCTTTACACGTCTTTTTTTTTAATTCCAAAACGGTACTTACATAAAAAACATGCCTCGTATGTTGAATAGTAGTGAATGGCTTAGCTCTAGTTGTGTATTAAGTGTTGAATGATCGGGGTTCTTATGCAGATTTCGTAAAAATATGGTTTACCTCATCTTAGTATCAGAAAATTATTTTCAATTTGTCTGTCCCAGAATAACTTCATTTACGGCTTTGAAAATCTCTAATGATTCTAAATATTTTAGTTTCTTGCCTTTCTAATTTATCTGAAGAAGTATTTTCATATTTTCAATTTGTGGAAAATTATGTTTGTTGGCAATAATCTGTTTTGTGTTCTTTGAATTTTGTTCTGAATGAAGATCCAGTCTGGTCTATGTAATCCTTGTAACACTCTGAACTGATTGACTTTTCAACTCCAGAATTTTTAATTTGGGGTAACCCCCTAGGTGTTGAATATAAATGAAGATAGCTTGGACTGTGGTTTGAATGTCACTTTGATGTATCTACTGTCTGTAGATGAACGTAAGAGTTTTGAAGAACCCGATAATAGTTCCTAATGTCTTTATAAGAGAAAGAATTTCTATGATGGCATTGTCCGAATTAAAATCTCTTGAGGGTAGCAATTCCCAGTTTTTTTTTTTTATTGATGCAGTTTTACTGAGTTAATTAATCCTCGTCGAAAGCTGTGAAAAATAATACTATTCAATATCATTTTCTAGTTGAGAAGGAACTGAGGTTCTGTAAGCACCACAAATAACGGTAGCCCCTAGAAAAGTTACAAGTGCGCATAACCCAAAAATTGTTCTACTTTACGACAGAGCAGTCAGTCATTGATATCACAATATGAAAGCAACCGTTATTATAATTTTGTTTTTTCAGAAATGGAGATCGACTTACAAAATCCTCCAGGATAGAGATAAAGAAGAAACGCCTCCATTTAAAATCCGTTAAGCCGATTGACAACGGCATATACAGATGTGGCGCCAAAAACGAGGCAGGGATTCAATACAGCAGAATCAATTTTGTGCTAGCCGTACAAGGTACCATTTAAAGAATATATGAGTTTACGAAGTTATCGAAAAAACCATGGAGGTAGAAGAAATGTAAGGGGTGCGACCATAGGAAAGTGTTACATAGGAAGAAAAAAATTGGTACAAAGAACTATGGCTCGAACTATTAATAATAAATAATTAATTCACTCATCAATTGAGTTATACCAAATAGTATAAAAAAATGTCAGAAAACAAAATGATTTGAGTAGCTTTTTATATTTTTGCCACTATCCACCTCTAAATTCATCCACATCACAAAGTTCATATCATAGAGGAAATATGGGATATGCACCTCCCTCCCTTCCTTTACCTCCATGGAAACACCTAGATTGGACAGTTTACGTGATGATTGAATATAACAGGTAGTCCATCTAGTGTTTGGAATTTGAACTACCGATTATTTGACATTATAAACGTCAACTATTCTTTTTGACGTGACTAATATTTAGTTGAAAGTTTGAAGTTTACGAAATGGGACGCTATTCGCTTGAAGAAAGTTGGGAAATATTAAAAACTTATTTCCAAAGTAACCGTAACCGTCAATGCCGAGCGCTACCGCGCAATGTTGAACGATTGGTTCTTTCAAGAAATTGAAGCTAACGACTTGGACGATGTTTCGTTTCAACAGGACGGTGCAACGAGCCATACAGCACACGCCACAATCGATGTTTTACGCCGCATTTTAGGAAATCGAATAATCAGCAGAAATGCTGATGTGAATTGGCCACCAAGAAGCTGCGATCTGACGCCATTGGATTATTATCTTTGGGGAGCGGTGAAAGATAAGTGTTACGCCAACAATCCAGAAACAATTCAAGACCTCAAGACCGAAGCTCGAGCTGCTATTGGTGAAATAGGGCCCCAAACAATCGAAAATGTATTAAAAAATTGGATGGAACGAATAGGCTACTGCCAAGTCAGCCGTAGTGGTCATTTGGCCGAAATTATTTTTCATAAATAAATGTCATGAACCAACCTTTTAAATAAATGTTCAACCATTGGAAAATATTGAGCAGTTTTTTTTTATAGCAAAATTAAATTCCAATTTTTAAATGGGCCACCCATTACTTTTAATATATATTATAATGATTTAAATATTCGGTAATACAACAAATGATTTTAACATCTGGTGTGGCTCTGTATTAATGCTTGATGCTCCACGAGGTTCCAATCTATGATATACGTCAATTTCACTATTGACAGCCGACCATATTTTGTCGTCACGCTTCCCTTGCTCGATCGAATTCTGTGACTTGAATTATAAATGTGTTGATTCTGCATATGAAGCGGAAAAATGGGAAAATACCAAAGTCGCTCGAAATTCCTTCATAAACATTCTGCAAGACTATGTGTGATATCGGAAGGCTGTTCCAAATCATACGAGGCAGTGACGCCTCGTACCCTATGGGAGTGGCGTGGCCAGATGAACCATATACAAACATACAGTGTAGAAACCACTTATGGAATCAAATTATAAAAAAGTCTGAGACACGTGGCCTTTTGAAGTCAGGTGTGCTTTACTTAAACATAGATATAATTGTTCAGGGTTAATTTATCAAAATGTTTATAACCTGACGACTGAAATTTTCCAAAACTCTCTTTCAACGATATTCAAATGAGTTTCAAGTTGCGTATAGGTAGAATGTATAATTTGTCAGATATTAAGGAAACTGAATTTCAAATTATATCTACTGAAATATTTGACGGATTTGCTATAACTAACCTGACCTAGATATTTGGCCACTTAATATTTCCTGTAAATATGAAAACTCTAGCTCATCTCATAAGAATGTTATTGCAAATAAGGACGTCAGGGCATAGTCGACTTTGGATTCAGCAAAGTGATGCGGGTCGACCTGCATTGGATAGCTGGCCTTGCGCGTAAGAGGTAGTTTTCACTTCCACCTACCAAGATAGATTCTCACCAATTGCAACAGGGGCCAGATGAAAAAACTTAAATTTGAGGTCTTGAGATGTGAATATTGTTTTACACTTTTGGTGTTGCCAATAAGATTTTAATTAATTCTGTATAATCAAATCTGTATTACGAGGCATGTTTTTAAGTAAGTACCGTTTGGGAGTTGAAAAAAGACGTGTAAAAATATCGCAATAATTTTATTTTTACATGAAAGCCTGTATCTTAATCTACTTTTCAACATAATTTCCGTGAATATTGACGCACCTGTCATAACGTGGCACCAGTTTTTGGATACCCTCCTCATAAAATTCTGCCGCCTGACTTGTTAACCACTGTGTCACAAATGTTTTGACTTCGTCTTGCAGACGCTGACCGCCCAGGTGTTTCTTCAAGTGCAGAAACAAATGGTAGTCGCTGGGTGCCAGATCAGGGATTTTCGTCCATTTTCTGCACCAATTCTTCATTAACGACCGAAGGACGCCCACTCCGTTCTTCTTCATGCAAATTTGTGCGACCATCTTTAAATGCTCTCACCCATTTCCTTACTATTCCATCACTCATAATGTTTTGTCCGTAAACTTCACAGATCTCACGATGAATATCGATCGGTTTTACGCCTTTAGCACTAAGAAATCGTATAGCAGCCCGTACTTCACAATCAGCGGGACTCACGATTGTCGGAGGCATCTTAAACACTCAGTAAATAACTTATACAATGAATAATCAGACTGTACGCCGTCAGTACGTAGACAAGAGATGTAGGTAAACAGCACCACGGAATCGCAAAACGGTACTTACTTAAAAATCATGCCTCGTACTTATAGTAATTTTTAAGAGTTTATTTATTAAAAAGATCTACATAAAGACGTTCAAATTATTAAACACATTTTTCACAGGTGATCATGTTCCAACTATACAAACGGCTCCTAAAAATCAAGCTGCTAAAGAGGGAACTTCTGCATTTTTCGATTGCGTATACCAAGGAGCCGATGTAACAGAATGGTATTTCAATGATGTTGGACCACTACACTCTTCTGCCAAGTATGTTTATCGTGCGTCTCTTCATTGATCGAAACCATATAAATATTGTTTTGTTTCAGATTCGAAATTCATCCAAACCAAACTCTTGAAGTTAAATCGGTACAGAAAAGCGACCAAGGACTGTATAATTGTGTCGGTATAAAAAGCGAATCGACTGAAGTTCCTCAAAGTTACACGGCGGAACTAAAACTTGCATGTACGTAAATGAGTCAATTTCTATGTTGTGTTTTTGTTGAGATAGACTATAATTTTTGTATTTTTTTCAGACCTAACATCAATGAGTGACAGCTCGTTTGAACCGAATTTATCGGGAGGAGGCAAGTTTATCCTCGCCGAAGGTTCATCATTTCAGTTGACTTGTTTAGAAACATCCAGTTATCCAGAACCCAAAAAGTGGTGGTTAGATTCCGCAGGCCACACGGTAAGTGTAGTTGACATGTAGTCATTGAAACCATTGACTGGTTATTAGGTTCCTAAAACTTTGTTCGCATATAACTTCGGTATTCTCCTTCCCCACTTTCTAGCCTTGATATAATGAGCTCTTCGAATGACAAGTGCGTTATGCAGGGCATTCACGCTACGGTAGACCGGAGAGGAAAACTGTAGAGGTATACCTGCGCAGGTCTGCCTTGTGTGTGCGGACATTCCGGTAAACTACCGGTCCCACTAGACCGAGTCGAATCTCAAATTTGCTCCGGTCGACCTGCGCAGGTATACCTGTACAGTTTTTTCTCTCCAGTCTACCGTAGTGTGTATGCCTGCATTAGTCATCTTGGAAGGTCCCACTGTCTAAGACTGTACCTATAAGGGAAATCACCCAAAACACGTCTAAAAGAGTCATTATTAGTTATTCGGGATTTGTAAAGACAAAGACGTGTTAGATTTTACGCCAGAGGTGCTAGTAGGTGTTGCCGACCATTAAATGAAATGTTGGATAGCCTAATCGGAATTTGGGAGTAATTCCCAGATAATATAGGGAGTTTTTTCATTGGCACCTGGGCGATGAAGATATGTTCGATTTTACTTCAAAGGTAGGTGTAGAGAGGCTAGAACATGGATACCCATACTCCCCTGTGATCTTGAGTGAGGTTGATTGATATTTATTCAATATCATATCTTGCGGAGTGTTTTTTTATCTTGTTATGGTTCAGCAGATTAGGTATTAGTATATTTCTGAACGATTTTTCTCAACCTATTTACTTTGGGCTTCTGCTTCCTCTTGTATGTTCCTTAATACATTGATCACTTAAAGAGAATCGTTAAGTGATGTCCGGCAAAGAAGCTTTCTTCACTCTTTTTCGCTATGGTTCTAGGCTCCCATTTATTCATTTTTTGTTAGTCGAAAAACATATATGGCAGCTGTAACGCACCAAATTTCAAATAAACATTTGTTCTCATCTTTTTTATCACAGGTTTCAGATGCTGGTGAAATCAGGGTAGACGATGACGGTCGCTTGATAATCGACAAAATAAGTTTAGAGCACTCTGGAAATTTTACATGTGCTGCAGAGAACGTCGCTGGGAAGACGAATGCATCTATAGAATTGATTGTTATAAGTGAGTATCACACTTAATAATAATAATGAAGTTTATCGAAGCAAAAGAATTATCCTATGAAATAAAATGAACTGAATGCGTGTCGCATAGCTTAGTGGAATAAAGCCTTGACCTATGACGTGGAATCCCGAAAAGTCGTAGATTCAAGTCCGAGGCTAGGAAAGAAATATTCTAGCTTTCGGTATGCGGCCACCATTCACTGTTGGGTCTAAAATTAACAGTGCTGTGCCTAAGATGGCGTAAGGACACAGTAACAAAGCCTACACAGAACACACTGCTTAACCTAACTCGCACAAGCTTGATAATTAGCTTCTGAGGGATGTACATTGATATATGTATACCTATGTGAGCGAGTATAAACATAAACAGTGAATTAAAAGCTATATAATAAAGAGATTATGATGGTTGCCTTTTATATTTCGGGAAGGTTGACATTTTTGAGGTTATACGTAGTCAGAACGTTTGTGTTGTGTAGAGTAAGTAACTTATAATAATAATAATAATAATAAGTTGTTCCTTTAAAATTCGAAATACCGTCATATTATCCACATTTAGCTGAAAAGCAATCCTTCTAGTACTAGTAGTCGGATATTCTTCAATTAAATTAAATACTGCTTCCTCACGCTGTGGTGTTCGCACTTCTCGATGGCGACAAAAAGTTACATTGGAAATAAACTTTAGGGGTTGCGTTTCCCACCCTTAAAACCACGGGTTAAACCAAATAAATAACTGGATAAGTGTCTTTCTGCTAGTAGGAAACGTTAGGTTAATTTCAATATTGTAACTTTTTTGGTGCTTGTGAAAAAAATTTTATGTACTCCCTTTGAGGGGTTGTATCTTAACAAGGGATATTCCAATGAAGTTTCTTTATATGAAAGATCCTATCTGTTTTTCGATGAGGAAATACCTACTTAAATATTTTACACTTATTTAGTTACCCTGTATATCAAAAATAAAACTGGTCCTAGTACTGAACAACAGCTACAAGAAAACATTTTCTAATCCACTCAGTTACATCAAACAACATGGTAAATTCCACCGCACCAGAAAACAAATAAAGCAACATTTAGCAATTTGGAGCCAGAAATTCTGACTATGGTGCAGAACATTCCAAAAGTCAGCACGTGAAGAATACGTCATATCACTAATAACTTAATGTACAGTATGGCGAAAATTGAGAAAAACAAGTCCTTATCCATATCACGTACCAAAAGCTCAGAAAATAGAGTTAGTGGAGTTAGTTGGACTAATTAAAAAAAGTTTATATTGCGAAATCAAAGAATTTCGTACAGACGAAGCACAATTTACCAAAAATAGTATAAATAATTATAAAAATTCGCATCCTTTTGCTACATGACAAGCCTATTCACAATACTGACCTCACGTCAGTAATTTTCAATTTTTTTTCTGTTTCTAGCTGCTCCGATAATAGAATCCGAACCTGCCAATCTCACAATAATGGAAAACGACGAATTAAAACTGATCTGCCGGTACAAGACACAGTCGAAAACTTCAACTTCGGTTAGGTGGAGGAAAGATGGGAAACTGCTCAAGCATGATTTCGAACCTGCCAATAACCATCAAAGGATAAGAATTTTCAAAGAAAATACCACTCTCCTCATTCAGAATGTCCAACCACAGGATCGCGGAGATTACATCTGCGAAATATCAACTGAAAGTTTGAAACCTGTCACTTCCAAACCAGCTAGTGTATCGATAGTAGGTAAGTTGTCCCTGCGCGGGTTTTTCTATTTCAATCAGATTTGAGTCAGGACTGGGAGCAGAGCAGCCAAATTGAGCGCATTAAGCTTAATGATGATACTCAGCAACAATGTCCGTGTTATAAGGCATAATAGTTTCGTCGTCTCCTAGAATAACAATGAAAATCCAAAATTATCTTTCTCTATTTCAGTGTCGTAATGAGTTCATTACAGTACTAAAAACAGTGCTGTAATGAAATCATTATAGCAATGTTTTTAGTTATATTTTTCGTTTTGTGGTTGACAACACCGACATCCTATCCTTTCGAATGTCAACACGCGTCCATTGTATGTCAATTGTCAATATTAAACCATGTAGAGATTTGAACGCACTATTCACATTCTATAATATGTCAATTTTCGTATCAGTCACGCCAACTGCGAGAATAAAATACAAAAGGCACTAGGAGGTATAATCTGAATTTTTCATTGAATTCCAATAAATTTCTCACAATTCTTGACTGAAATAGAGAAAATATCGTCTAATACTCGTTGCAGAAGGCAATTCCAACACTCATGCGTTCAAAAACTCGCTCCTTCGTCTCTCGTTTTCGAATTTCGCATTCGTGTTGGAATAGGTGCCCATTCTGCAACTTGTTTTAGAATATACTATTATTCAATGATCATTATGAATTCCACTATATGCACAACAAAAATTTCTTCAAAAAATTAAAGGTGATTGAGCAGCTATATTAATCATATTTTATTAGCCACATAAACTCTGATTTCTGCTATTTGCAGAAATTCTCAAATTCGTCCCACCACCCATGGATCGAAAACTTGAGCTGGGTACTGTGGCTAAGGTGCATTGCAAGGCTCAGGGTACGCCATTGCCAACTGTTCATTGGGAGAAAAATGGTACCGACCCCGATAGCTTTCCCAACCACATAACCGACATGAACGGAACCCTCCATTTTAATGGTGTTCAGATGGAGGATAAAGGTCAATACACTTGCTTCGCTTCTAATGCTCAAGGGGTCATCAACTCTCCTATTATCTTAGAGGTCGTTGGTAAGTTTTTCGATATAATTCAACCCAAGGTTTAGTATTTTCCCAGATTGAATGAAATAAAATCTTAAATTTTAGATTTTAGTAATTCATTCGATAAAATATCTATTCAGATACTTACAGCCGGCAGTAGCGCTGGTCTGAACAGGAAGGAGACGTTACTCATACAAATTAATGGCTCTGGCTGATTTGTTTACTGAATAATGATAGATGTTTTCGGCATTGTTAGAAAGGTTTGACCTTTGTCAACCATATTCAGTCAACGAAGCTTCGAGTTTTATACAACAACATTGGTTTTCTGAGCATACAATATGTCGAGTTTTGTGCTAAATAAACAACATTCGCGGGAAGTTTTGATTTTCTAATTTTAATTGGAAGAAAAGTGCCGCTGAAGCGCATCGGTCACTTGTGGAAGTTTATGGTGAATCTGCGCCATCTGATAAATCATGTAGAGAGTGGTTTCGACGCTTCAAAAATGGAGATTTTAGTGTCGAAGACAAGGAGCGCCAGGCCAGCCGAAAAAGTTCGAAGACGCCGAATTGGAGGAATTGCTCGATAAAGATCCGTGCCAAACGCAACAAGAGCTTGCAGGATCGTTGGGAGTCACCCAACAAGCCATTTTCATGCGCTTAAAGAACATGGGAATGGTTCAAAAGCAAGGAAATTGGGTCCCATACGAGTTGAAACCGCGTGACGTTGAAAAGCGATTTTTCATCAGTGCACTGCTGCTCGAACGACAGCAAATTGTCGTTAAAAATTACTTGAAAACGTTGAAATGGGAGGTCCTACCCCACCCGCCATATTCGCCAGACATTGCTCCTTCTGATTAGTGGTTGTTCCGATGGATGCATCTCGATTTGCCTGGACACCGCTTCACTTCTTTCCAAGAAATTCAAGAATGGCTCGATTCATGGTTTGCGTCAGGAGAGGACTCATTTTTCAGAGATGGAATCCGAAAATTGACAGAAAGGTGGACAAAAGTTGTGGCTACCGATGGACAATACTTTGAATAACATGTTTTTTTCATTTTGATAATGAATAAAATGTTTTTTAACGAAAAAACGGACCGAATTAATTTGTACTCCCAATATGATCATAAATATCTTAGAAATTCAATATTTTCTATATTTTCACTCACGTAAAATCTTCGGCCTTGAATCTAAATCAATTAGGCCCGTTTGCACCAACGCCTCTTAAAATGTCGCTTAGCTAAGGGTCGCTTAAATTCATCTCCAGTCGCTCAACAGAATCGTAACTAAGCGACGCTCAACTTTCTCAATCTAGTGACATTTCAGTATTTCATTTCTCTATAGATGAATAAAGCGATTTTATTGGCTACACGCAATATTTGATGATCTGTGGTTAAAGAAGTTTTAAATATTTCGTCTATTCTATGGCAGAAATATTTGTTTATAAATTTATATATAAATAAACAAGCCTGATGTAGTTTTAATCAAAGACTTTATACGTATAATGTGAGAATCCTCTTTCCACAATTTCTATTATTTTCAAGTCGTCATGAAATGTATCAAATTCATTAAAGAAGTCCATTATACAACCTTATTGATGAATGTCTCCATGAGTGTGCTCATCTTCATATCGTTAAGGGTATTTACAAATAAAAACACACTATAAAGTAGTTAATCTATTGGCTATCGATTTCGGCGTCACGCCATCATCAGGCCAGCTGAAAATACAAACATTATTGTTTACTCGACAATTTGACTCACTAACCAACTCATAAAATAACTAAGATGGGTTAAAATTACATTACCTATATTATATCTTTTTTCTTTTTTAAGGTTAGGTTGGAAGTATGCTCACCGTCCCTGTAGTATATTAATCAGTGTATTGATAATCTCAATTTTTTGTTGTCTTAAATGTTGTATGATTTTGGAGGATATCCACATTCGTAGATTAGAAAATCTTTATGAATGTCGAGTAAACAATAATGTTTGTATTTTCAGCTGGCCTGATGATGGCGTGACGCCGAAATCGATAGCCAATAGATTAACTACTTTATAGTGTGTTTTTATTTGTAAATACCCTTAACGATATCCATTATACAAGTTAATAGCGTTGTTCGAAGTATATATTACAATTAAAATTAATATTATTTCATTCACATCACATTTGTTCGAAAATCACAAAGAAATACTAGATAAATATTTGGAAAACCAAACAAATTAAATTATTTTAGGTTGGAATCATAGATAAATACCAAAATAAATATACATTTACCTTCGATCTATGGGTAGAATCCGCCTTTAAATAGTTAAGTGGCCATGAATGGGCACTCTTAAATTTAAAAACTCGCTTAAGGGATTTAAGTGCCGCTCAACAGTTGGTGCAACGCAATTTAAGTTAAGGATTCATTTTAAGGGACGCTTAACGCTAAGTGTGGTTGGTGCAAACGGTCCTTAATATAGCATATGTTATCTATCTTCTGGAACTGTTTACATTTACATATAAAATCATGTTTCGTCCCAACAAATAGCACCTGTTTTGGGCCGTCATTGTTGACGTGACGTAATTCTATATAGTACTAATTCACGACAAAGAGCTTTCATTTGATTATCAGTTATAGGCATCCATACAAACATTCATCGCCGTTTTTAACAAGTTGCTGTCAAGTGACGTTACTAAAGAAAATACTTTTGTAAGCAATACCTGTTTTGTCCTAACTAAATGATTTTAGACAGGTCTTAATCGATCAGGTTCGACTTCCTGATGAAGAATCCGTGGTCAAATCCGAATATGTCCGGCCTGCCGTTTACTTTCTATTTTATAAAGCAGATGAGCTATAGTTTTCATATTTTCGGAACAGATTTATTTTATCTCGATTAAGTTCGTTATTGGGCCAAATCCGTCAAATAGTTCCTCAGGCTAAAAACAAAGAAAAATCGGAAAAATTTTCTGAAAATATTCGATTGATTACTGATTCTCCGAAAAACCTGTGCATTTATGGGGGTACTTGTTTCGGTATCAGACTGTTCCAGAATCCGAGAAAACAATTTATGTCAATATAGCAAAAGTTCCTGACACCACGTCAGTGTTTTTCTACATTTTTTATTTATCTTCTATATATTATTCTATATATTAACGAGAATATGTCGAGCGGTGAACACGTCTGTGAGCGTTGCTCTGATAATTTCATCGTAAATACAAAGTTTATACGTTGTTTTTCATGTCAAGTTAAATTTCATCTTGTCTGTGTATCTGTAAAAGATGCATGGGCAAAAATTATTAGTGAAAACTCAAACATTTACTGGGTTTGTGATGGTTGTAAGGTTAAAGTGATGGAAAATCAATTGTTATTGGTGAAAGAAAATGAGTGTCTTTTGAAGAGATGGAATATTGAGTAAAATTCAAAAACTCATAAAAAGCACTAAGTAATTCTGAAACGTCAATGAGCGGCTTGAACCCTCAAGGTCATCCCAATATTCGTTCTGTTTCATCAAACAAATCTGCAAGTGTGAAAAGTAAACATACCGGGAACGATAATTTTGTCACCGTCCACTACTGAGTAATAGGTCACAGTATGTGTCTGTTGAGGGATTTGAGTCGCGGTATATGTCGGCTTCTTCCGGGGGGCCGCAGGGATCTCATTTAGGACCTTTATTGTTCATCGTTCACATCAATGATATAGTGAAATGCTTTAAGATATGCAGAATATTGTTGTTTGCCGATGTCTTGAAAATTTTCATGAGGATTCGTTATTCAGATGACTGCCAGTGTTTTTCGATGTATTGTGTGGGGGCTGTTTGTTCCTAAATATTAGCAAATGTCAATAATTAGTTCCACCAGAATTAAAAATCCGGTGATCTTTCCTTATTCAATTATGGATTCACCACTGACGCGTCTATATCATGTGCGATATTTGGGTGTAACATTTGATTACCAACTGCAATTCAGTTTATATATTGACAATATTCATCTTCAGCACAGATGCTTGGCTAGATATTCAAACAGAGTCGATCGTTTTCCAACAATAGATCCATTATTACCCTTTATTATTCATATGTCTACAGTAAGTTGAACTTTGCTTCGGTTGTATGGAATCCCCACTATAAAACCTATATAGAGCGACTTGAAAAAATTCTCTGTAGTTTGAAGGTGTGGTTTACGATTTAGGGATCTGGAAATGTATAAGGTTGTACATTTCACGTTTTAGGTGTGATGTTTACGATTGAATAGGGTCCTGGCTTAATGATGTTATAAGGTTGAGACATTTCAATATGATAAGTTAATGGAAACAACAAAATTCATATAAAGAAATGCCGAAATGTTGAGTGATGTACTATTTTCTCTCAAAAGTTGCTGCTCAATCCAACTTTTGTAATCGGTTGAAAACACAATCAAAATGCGAATTGCCGTGGATAATCTCAAAATTAGCAGATTTTATAAACAATTTCGATAACAAACTTCATGCTCCATTGAAGTCACCAGGTTAAGACAGTTGGACACCTTCAGCTTCAAATTCATCCTGCCCATGAGAGCTACTAACAGTTCCAAAAACTCCCCTATTATTATATAAGGCTACTTGAACGATGCAACCATTTTAGAACTACAATCGATATCTTTCATCTTGATGAGAAAACATTAAGGAAATATTTAAGAGGTTACCTGAGATTTTCAAATGGTTTGGGGGGTGAAATTATGTAGTAGACAATGCAGTATATTTGTTTAATTTTTTCTTTCTTTTTTTCTCTCTAAAGTATTAAATTTACACTACTTTATTTCAACCTGTGTGTACCTCTGTAATTACTCAATTCTAATGACAGACCGGAAAATGTATGAAAAACCGATACTCTTAACCCAAAATTAGCAGTCGCTTATTCACGCTGCCCACACTAGCAAAAGAATATGATCTTTCCGGCTCCCAACAGAGATCATTACAATTCAAACACCACAGACAATGGTATTCCTCTGTTTCAAATATATTCACAATTATTGTCTCTTTCGAAAACTAAAAATATAGGTGCTATTTTCGAAACACACTTGAAACCATTTTTATTTCAGTTTCGCCAAAATTCAACGTGACTCCAAAGAACCCCACGGAAGCAATCGAAGGCCAGAGCGTAATAATGGACTGCGTAGTGGATGGTAAACCAAAACCAACAATCCATTGGGACAAGAACTTGGTTATGAATGATTTCGACAAATCGAGGTTCAGCGTTTTGGAAAACGGGAGTCTTCTCATCACGGACGTTAGGAAAGAGGACGAGAACAAGTATGGCTGCACAGCTGGCAGTAGCGCTGGTCTGAACAGGAAAGAGACGTTACTCATCGTATTACGTGAGTATTTTTTCCACAGTAGTTTCTCAACAGGTTTGTTCAACTCTGAACAATGTGCGGCGGTTCCGTCCAAATGCCCGTCATTTTGGAATATCGTACCTAAGACTAAGTTTGAATCTGATTAGGTATGATCATGAATATCTTAGAAATTCAATATTTTCTATATTTTCACTCAGTAAAATCTTCGGCCTTGAATCTAAATCAATTAGGCCCGTTTGCACCAACGCCCCTTAAAATGCCGCTTAGCTAAGTGCCGCTTAAAGTTGAGGGTCGCTTAAATTCATCTCCAGTTGCACGACTGTCACTTAACAGAATCTTAACTAAGCGACGCTCAACTTTCTCAATCTAGTGACATTTCAGTATTTCATTTCTCCCTAGATGAATAAAGCGATTTCATTGGCTACACGCAATATTTGATGTTCTGTGGTTAAAGAAGTTTTAAATATTTCGTCTATTCTATGGCAGAAATATTTGTTTATAAATTAATATATAAATAAACAAGCCCGATATGGTTTTAATCAAAGACTTTATACGTATATACGCCTAGGAAATTCTCTTTCCACAATTTCTATTATTTTCAAGTCGTCATGAAATGCATCATATTCATTAAAGAAGTCCATTATACAAATTAATAGCGTTGTTCGAAGTATATATTACAATTACAATTAATATTATTTTATTCACATCACATTTGTTGGAAAATCACAAAGAAATACTAGATAAATATTTGGAAAACCAAACGAATCAAATTATTTTAGGTTAGAATCATAGGTAAATCTATAATATAAAAATGAATCGCAAAATGTGTTGGTAAGGGCATAACTCAAAAACGCTTGGACCAATTTGGCCAAATCTTTTTTTAAAATGTTCGTTGAAGTTCAAGGATGGTTTTTACGGCGAGAAAAATTAGAATTATTGCTGGAAAAACCCTAAAAATAGCCCTTTTTTCCCATACAAATGATTTGTAACTAAAACGTAGTCAATTTGAGCTTTATTGCTATGGTATAAAGTTCATATTAAATTACAAGCACTCACTGTTGTCTAAGCAATGTAGGCTTAAGAGGTCAAAGATCATATCTGTCAAAACAATGTGCGTGTGTGCGTTGGAGCACAGAATACATAGTTGGAGGAGTTTAATGTCGCGTTCCGAAACTCGCGTTTCTTTAGTATTAGTTTCGGCACGCGAGATAAAATGCATCAGTTTCCACGTCATACATCAGTCAAACAAAATCACGTTACCAACAGTGTTTTATTATTTTTAATATCCAAATTTTAAATAAATAAAACAATTCGTACGGCTTAAAAGGATTTGACTTCAAGTCATATCAAATTAAAAAAAAAAAAGTTGTCTGTTACCTAATCTACTGAGTTTGCTTTTGTCAACTGATACACGAAACAAATTCCTATATCGTGTTTTGTGCAGAGTGTTTAGTTAGTTAGTGTTTGTTTAGTTCGTGATTTGTGAAAAAATAATTTATATTTGATATGCCTCCTATAAGACGAAGCAATTTAGGTAGAAGAACCAGAAATGCTACAAACCGATCTAATTGTACTGCACAAGAACGTGACAACGGAGATGAACGTGAAAGAAAAAAGATCTACGGAGCAATAATAACCGATTTGGTGGTGCAATGATTTTATTAGCAGGAGATTTTCGTCAAACATTGCCAGTGATTCCATGATCAACGCCAGCTGATGAAATCAATGATGAAATCATGTCTAAAGTCCTCCAATTTGTGGAAACATGTCAAAGTACTTCATTTAAGCAAGAATATGCGTGTCGAGTTGCAAAATGACCAATCTGGAAACATATTCTCTAAACAACTCATTGACATTGGTAATGGCAAATTTCCTATAGACATGTTGACTGGCTGCATTAACTTTCCTCAAAGTTTTTGTCAGTTAACTCGATCAAAAGATGAACTTATTCAGAAGGTGTTTCCAGATGTTTCTCAAAATTACAGAAACCATGATTGGTTGAGCGAACGAGCTATACTGGCTGCAAGAAACATAGATCTAAATGAATATTAAATTTCAAAATTCAAGAACAAATTACAGGCGAATTGAATAAATCAGTTGATTCGGCTACTAATCAAGATGATGTAGTCAACTATCCACCGGAATTTTTAAACTCGCTGGGTTTGCCAGGATTGCCACCTCACAATCTTCAATTAAAGGTTGGATCGGTGGTTATAATGTTGCGAAATATCAAACAACCGCGTCTTTGCAACGGTACATGGTTAGCGATAAAAAAATTACTAAACAATGTGATAGAAGCAACTATACTCAAAGGAAAGTATGAAGGAGAAAATGTTCTCATACCGCGTATCCCAATGATTCCGACTGATGTGCCATTTGAGTTTAAACGACTACAGGTTCCAGTGCGGCTTGCTTTTGCTATGACTATAAACAAGTCCCAGGGGGAATCATTAAGTGTTTGTGGTATTAATCTAGAAAACCCATGTTTCTCACTTGGTCAATTGTATGTTGCCTGTTCCCGTGTTGGAAAACCATCAGATTTGTTCATCTATGCGCCAGGTAATCAAACAAAAAACATCGTATACCACAAAGTACTACAATGATAATAATAATAATTATGATTCACATGATTAACAATAAAGCGATTACTTACTTTTAAATCCTTATATATGTTTTATTCAATTATTTTTTCATTCACAACGCCCTATCACCAGGGTGACGGTTCTGTTCAGGAGAATTTTTTAAAATACGTAGGCACAAAAACTGCCACATTACAAATCTTTTTGACAGGACGAAGTCTGTCGGGTCAGTTAGTACTTACCAAAATAAATATACATTTACCTTCGATCTATGGGTAGAATCCGCCCTTAAATAGTTAAGTGGCCATGAATGGGCACTTAAATTTAAGGCTCGCTTAAGGGATTTAAGTGCCGCTTAACAGTTGGTGCAACGCAATTAAGTTAAGGATTCATTTTATGGGACGCTTAACGCTAAGTGTGGTTGGTGCAAACGGGCCTTAGTATAGCATATGTTATCTATCTTCTGGGACTGTTCACATTTACATATAAAATCATGTTTCGTCCCAACAAATAGTACCTGTTTTGGGCCGTCATTGTTGGAAATTTGACATGACGTAATTCAATATAGTACTAATTCACGACAAAGAGCTTTCATTTGATTATCAGTTATAGGCATCCATTTTAACATTAATCGCCGTTTTCAACAAGTTGCTGTCTAGTGACGTTACTAAAGAAAATACTTTGTATTCAATACCTGTTTTGTCCTAACTAAATGATTTTGGACAGGTCTTAATCGATCAGGTTCGACTTCCTGATGAAGAATCCGTAGTCAAACTCGAATATGTCCGGCCTGCCGTTTACTTTCTATTTTATAAAGCGGATGAGCTATAGCTTTCATAATTTCAGAATAGATTTATTTTATCTCGATTAAGTTCGTTATTGGGCCAAATCCGTCAAATAGTTCCTCAGGCTAAAGAGCAAAAAAAAACGGAAAAATTTTCTGAAAATATTCGATTGATTCTCCGAAAAAACTGTGCATTTATGGGGGTACTTGTTTCGGTATCAGACTATTCCAGAGTCCGAGAATATAATTTATGTCAATATAGCAAAAGTTCCTGACCCACGTCAGTGTTTTTCTACATTTTTTATTTATCTTCTATATATTCAGAAATTATTATTTGGAAAATTTCTTGAAGAAGCAATTATACAATTATTGCATCAATATAACTTTTAATGTTTCTTCTATTCTTACACTGTAGTGTTTGATGGCATTTTAGATGCCCATTCGGGAAAAGTGTTCAAATTCCACACCAAACCTCCAAGAAAGGGCGTCGTAGCGATAAGAACCAACCACGATATGATCAACATGATGAATCCAATTAGTGCCAACTGATGAGTTGGCATATTGCATGGTATAGCTGCTATAGCGTTTGGAGGAGTCGATACTGGTAGCATATAAGCAAGTGAGCAAGATAAACAGACTGGATACATCAAATACAAAGGATGTATCTTCAGTTTTTTAGCTAATTCACCCATTACCGGTAGAGTAATGTTAGCTATGGCCACGTTCGAGGTAATCTGAGTCATCAGACCCGCCACCAGACTTGAAACAGCCATTATAGTATAATTGCTCATACCTCCTAAATCTCCCATGTATTCCACAATGAAATTGTTCATTTTGCTGACCTTCGCCCCCTCAGCAATTGCAAAACCACTTCCAATGAGAAAGACGAGTCCCCAAGGCATTTTTCTGTAAAGGAATTTCCAGGTTACTAATCCAGTAGATCTTTCTTTTGGTCTTGCATCCTCGTCCTCCTTAAATGCATTGATAAAGTTTGGTTGAGCTGGTATGGAGAATAGAAGGAGGATTACTACAGCACCAACGGAACTACCTTTTACTTTAATATCTGTGAGGAATGCAGCCCAACCAGGAAAAGCTTGTGGTTCTCTGGTTATCCATAAAACAATTGCGAGTATAAAGCAGGATAGCACAGCAATCTCATGGAATGTCATTGGTCCCATGTCCTTCCTTCTATTGGATATTACCTGCTGAGCTATTCTTTTTCCTTCTTCCCCTATTGATATGTTCTGAGCATCTTTAGATTTCGGACGCAAAAGGCCAAGAAACCATAGCTGAAGTGTCAGAACTGAAAGAATGAGTGTGATGATCACTATAGGAATTGATATCAGCATAAAATACCCAAAATCGATACCAGGTCCTTCTTTGAACATAGTTTCAACAATTCCTTTGAAAGTAAGATTGGTGCCAGTTCCTATTAACGTTCCCATACCACCTATAGAAGCAGCATAAGCTGCGCTGACATAATAACACATTGTCGATCTCGTGGGTTTTCTTGTATCTTCACCCTGATCTTCGGTAATAGGTTCTTCGTTGGGTTCAAAAACGTGTCCTATTCCGTTATTCTCTAATTCGGTGATTGTTGATGATACGATTGGTATCATGATTGCGCAAGCAGCTGTGTTGGAAAGCCATAAAGAAATGAAAGCTGTTATCAGCATCATACCAATGTGAAGCTTTCTCGGGCTGCTGCCAATGATATCTATAGTTACGATAGCTATTCTTTCATGTAATCGGGAGTATTCAACTGCTATGGCTAACATTAATCCGGTTATAAACATCATGTTGGCGTCCTTCATATAGCTTTTGCAAACATCTTCCGTATTCATTAGATTGAAAATTGGGAAGAGAAGGATCGGTATAAGGGAGGTGATGGCCATGTGTATAGCTTCTGTTATCCAGTATCCGGTCATGATGAGAACCACGTAAAGACATCTCATGTGCTCACTGTAGTCAATGATTATCAATGGGGAGAGAACAATGGGCCAGATAACACTGAAGACTGCCTTCCAATATATACGGAGTGCGTTACCCAGATCGTTGCAGAAACCCATGTTCTTGAGAATTTGAAGGGTTGACTGTCAATGACGTTTCAGACGATGACATTCGTATTCTGTAGTATAGATATTTTTAATCGAAGTTATTCATGGAGTATGTACCGAATCATGAAAAGCAATTATTTCAAACATCTTCATCAGAACTAATACCCCTAGGGCCTTAATACTGAGATAATTTTGTTATATAGAATGCTGAAAGTATGCTGAGCAACTCGATTAAAGGATTCTCTATGACAAAATTGATTGTCGATCTGACGTTGAATTTAACGTTCATATAACAAAACTACAGTTTTTCAAAGTACAATTGGTAAATGTTAAATTGGAAGAAGAGTTCGCTGAAGTTGATGGATTGTTGATTTACACTGTTGAAGAAATTCTTCGTATGGTATTGATTATTTCATCGTGACGTTCTTGGTCTATATTTGAGTACGGTCTTATTGAATTAGAGCTGCTATATTCGATTGCTGTTCAGAAATTCCTTTATTTGCCAAATGGCCAACTGCAGTTATACATAATACACTGATCAACAATTGCTAGGGATTACTTATGAACTTCTCTTCATTTGTATTTTTGTCAAGTTATCTCGTGAATATCTGTACATTATATGTTCTCTAAGGAAAAATTTAGATGTTTTGAGTTGATTATATCAAATTTTTCCTCACTTCATCGGCTCTTGTTCACAAAATCGATTATTATCTGTAGGCTGTTACAGGTGGAGTGAAAAGCAATGTGGTATTTGTTATTAAATCTGTTTTTTCTCTGGTTCAAACACATAAGGTGACAATAATTGAAGAAATGAGAACAATATCAGCTTATCAGTCATGCCGAGAAGACGTTTGGCTCCTGTGCAACTGGATCAAATCATACGGTGGATACAGGAAGGTTTGTCCCAGCGAGAAGTGTCCCGGCGGTTGAATGTTTCGCAAAGTGTCGTGAGTCGGGCTTGGAATAGGTTCATCCAAAACGACTCAGTAGCTCATGTTCATGGGGGAGGTCGGCAGCGCAGTACAATAGCTGCCCAAGATCGTCTTTTGATCCTCAATGCTAGGAGAAATCCCACTTACCCGGCGTCGCGGCTCAATAGATCACTGAGAGTTGCAACAGGAGTTCTAATTTCGAACCAGACTGTAAGACAACGACTACATGTTCGTGGTTTGAGAGCACGTAGGAGGGTACAACATCCCCGTTTGAATAGGGAACACCGGGTTCATCGACGGCAATGCGCTGAGGAGCACCGCAATTGGACAGTTGAAGATTGGAGCCGATGCTTATTTACGGATGAGTCTAGATTTCGTTTGGTCAACTCCGATGGACGTATTCTTGCTTGGAGGGAAAGAGGTCGAAGGTATGCAGAACAGTTTACGGCACCCACAACAGCTTTTGGCGGAGGTTTTATATGTATGGGGAGGCATTTGTTTGGACCAACGCACAGAGTTGGTTGTTCTGCAGGACACCACAATGACCAGCCAGAGATATCACGATATGATTATTGAACCCATAATTGTTCCGTTTGCGGCTGCCTTGGGAGAGAATTTCATTTTAATTGACGATAATGCCCGTCCACACCGTAGTCGTCTGGTTAATGAAGCGCTAGAAACTCATGCTATTGATAGGATGGACTGGCCAGCTCGCTCTCCAGACATGCATGCATTGCATGTCTGGTCTGAGATGTCTAGACAATTGTCAACCTTAGAACAACCGATCAATAACCTGGAGGACCTTTCGGACGCTTTACGGGATATTTGGACGAATTTGCCCCAAAATTTTATAAATCGTTTGATTGAAAGTATGCCTCTTAGGTTAGAATGCTTGAGACGAGCTCGTGGAGGACCAACTAGGTACTAGCTTAACCGAAACTTCAGCCTTCTTGTGGTTTCCTCATAAAATTTTTATGTTATTCAAACACAGAATTTTGAGTGTTCCTAATAAAGTCTTTCCAACTTTCCATTTTTTCAATCTTTTTACGAGTGAACCATATTATTAACTGAAAATACTCTGCTATCTGACTAAATTTATAATCTTGGAGCGAATATTTCAGAAATAAATTTAGAAAAAGTAAGTGATCCCTATCTATTGTTGAGTTAATACTGTTATAATTTTTTTAAATGCTCAATACAGCACTAAACACAAGTGATACACAGTTAAATATCGTAGAACGAAGGTCTGGCCGTAGTGGGCTCGTGCTCTATCAACCTAATTCTTCCAAGTTATAGACATTTGACCAAAACGATAGCACGCTGTTTCATTAGAACATGCGCGGAGACACACACTTTCTCTCCAATCTATTTCAGAGTAAAAATTTTCACTGAACAAGGAAATATTGAAGCCATCATGAGTAATTAATTTATTTTATATAAATATTATTTTATTGTCATTTTATATAAAGGTATACACAAAGAGCTTAGCATTGTTTTAAACTCAAATAAAATTTTCAGCTATGCAACAGTTTCAAAGAACATTCAATGATATTTTTTTGATTCTACAGACATTAATAACAATTCTTCTCTAACCGTTCAATAACATGGATTATGAGGAGATGACATATTCACGTGATTACAAGATACAACAGAGTTCAAACCTGTAACAGGAATTCTAAACAACTTTCCCTGAGGCATACAAACACAAATCTTATACTGGTTGTGAGTTCTAATATTCGGCTTCACAGTTCCACTAGGTACGTTTTTCATATTGATGAAAATGTCTTTCTTGCTTGTCAAAATGATGGAACCGTTCACAGTTTTGAATCGAAGATCTTGATCGGCGCTCCAGAATACCAACTTTCCATTTATTGTTGTACCTTCGGCACCTTTAAAATTTACTATCTTTCCTTTCAAATTCAAGTCTTTCTTGATAGGACTTGATATGCGATTCGTTAGAGTCAATTTCGTCTTTAAATTGTTTGCGCTTTTGATAGAATTAAAAGAAGGGTCCACTGATGAGTATATCAATTTGTTGTTTTCGTCTCTCACTACGAATTTACTGATACTTTCGAAGGTTGTTGAGTTTTTATTCATGTTAAACTTATTAGATACTCTTCCGAATTTGGAGGATAGGCTGAAGATCAGTGAGCTGTCTTGTGATGAGACTTCGACTGGAATATCTTGAAAACCTTCGATTTTTCCGTTCCTCTTATAAAGATGACCTAGGTCAGTTTCTCCAAAGAATTTTATCGCGTCTTCCTTCTGTATGAATTCGATGGATTCCATATTACCTCCTAGTCTGAGTACACTTAGAATGATGAAAGTGAGACATAGATTACCAATTGCTAGTATGATGAGAATAGTGACTAAAGTCCAAAAAGCAAAAGTTTTTCTTCCGGTGAACTGCAATCTCTCGATGTATTCTGGATTGACGGGCATGTAACCACCGCTTTTGAAGTTGCTGCAGTAACTTTGTACAGGTGATGGTTTGTCGTCCATGTCGTTTGCTTCACTGGCATATTCGTTACAAAATATGTCGGGATCTTTTTGTTGATATTCTGCCATTTCGGATAGAATTGAGAAACGCGGTGTTTGCGAAAGGAGAACTGATAGAGATTCCGAAAATAATCGTTAGCGGTGGAGATGGAAGGCATGCGCGCCGTGTGGACGTCGCGACGCATTCCAGTGGCGCTTCATTGATTTGGGTTTGCGAGGTTGTTGATCTTTTATCGCTTCAGAGACTATTTTCGTAATTGGTGAAGAATTAAAATATTTCAACATTTTCATTTATAGTCCAGTAAAGGAAGGGCTTAAATTACTTTTTCTCGGAAAGAGATATGTTTGATATGTTGATTGTTATAAAGAGAGAAACATATGGTCAAAAATGCAGGTGTTAAAATTTTCAGGAACATTGAAAAATTCTTGAAAAAAGAGAAAAAAAATACGGTTTTTTTGATATTTTCGCACATGAGAAGGTTTAGTGAGAAAAAGTTTTAAACAAAAGTTGTAGAGCGAAAAATTCTAGTCCAAATTATGTACTTTAGCGTTCTCGAAAGTGATTTTGTATACTCATTATTAAGGTATTTCTCTAATGCAGCGATAACAGTGAATTCGAAATTTGGCGCCTAGTGCAAAACCGTGCGGTCCTAGACATCTGAAGTTCTAGAACAGGGTAGGATTCAGCACAAGTTGGTCAATTCTTGGTCTATTAGAATGAATAACAGCTCGCTTGGGATATCAATATCATGTAATTATTGGGTTTAAACTCATTAGTTTGAAATCGATATTTCAGTGACGCATTGAAATGAATAATTGCCCCATCAAAATTTCATTTTCTCAAATAACTCGTTGACGGGATTTTAAATACTTACTAGAACAGATTATTATATAGTTGGTTATGGGGGGAAAACTTTCTCAACAATAATACTTTCATAAAAAAATTTAAAGAGAAATATAGTAATGTCATTATCATAGAACAACATCGTGGGAAGCAACCGGTTTTCTTTTACAAATCTCCCAATATAATGGAGCTCAGTAAAGATTGGCTTTTAATCCCGATTCTCTCAGTAATTATCAAAAAAAATTAATTTTACGAATAGCTGGACAAATCGTTGTAGCTGATATAAAAAAAACAAGATTATAACTATGAAATTTATACCCTCTCAAGTAAATTCTTGGATAGCACTATATCTGAAATTTCGGAAAGTTTAAAAACTTTCCTATTCCATTTACTAGATTCAAAATGTAGTGCAAGGAAATATGTGAAACGTGATACAATAGCACATTCCATAATTTCCATTGTTCGTCCAAGAATATTCATTTCCAAATTTCAGTTAGCTGTAGGAACTTGTGTCTACAGAAAAACAGGTTCTCGTTTGATAATTGACATGATGAGTAAATTAGGAGTATCGGCTTCATACCACAATATTCAATTATATCAAGCTTCTGTTATTATGCTACCTGCAAAATTAACGCATCCAAACTCTTTCATTCAATTCGTTTTTGATAACACAGATCACAATGTAAGTACGTCGGATGGTCATGAAACATTTCACTGTTTGGGGGTATCAAAGTCATTACACCAGAATATGATGTTGAATATGAAGGAGGTTCCAAAAGGCTGATGGAAATATCACCTGCTGCTATTTTAGCTTCACAAAAGCAGATATAATTGATACCATTCAGTTACACGAATCCTGATGGGTTGAAGAGTGTTGAGTTCGTTGATTAATCAAAACTTCATATAAAAGTACAAACTGAAGTTCCAAAATCATATGTTGCGTATTTATGTGCGAAATCTCTCGAAATAGAAAATATTCCAACATGGAAGGGTTTTCATGAAATTTTATCACGAGACGTTACAGATATGATGTCGCATGTTAATTGTCTCCCATTCATTAATGCACCACCATCCAGTTTAACCACATTACACACAGCTTTGCTCTATGCAGTTGAAGAAACGAAGAAAAATAAAAGTAGAACAACTTTTGTAACATTCGATCAGCCTCCTTATTTCAAAGCTAACTCTATCATTGCGCAGTCGGACAATCCTGAATTTAGGAATATTGATGTCATATATGGGCGCCATTGGCTTTATCATGGATGGGAGTGTTTTGAAAGATCTTTGGGCTACTTCATACGCTGCACAATCAGTGAAGAAAAGGGCTTTCAGCAGAGCTTTACGTGCTCACATATTAACTTTCACTGCTATGGGAATTCATATTTTGAAAACAAGCAATACAACTGCGACTGATGAAATTGAGAAACAAGTGAAAATGTTGTTCGAAAAATGGAAGGAAAATTCTCCTACTTTGTCTGCAATTTTTGGGCAAAACTTCGTTTATCTCTTTGATAAAAATCCATACTCAAAATAGATTCTGCCCGTGAGCAAAGTAACTGTCGAACGGAATAAGCAAGTCATCAGAAACTTTCAGAGTGCATTTGATGCATGAAAATTTTGTAAGTTTTTGGATAGAATCAAGTGATTTTGCAAAGTTTAAGTTAATAGAATTCGGTATTATTGAGATTATTGAATATTCATATTATATAAATTTAGACTTTACCGGAACTCTGATTGCCCTAGAAATTCAGTGATATTGTTCAGCAAATGAATAGAAATAGACGGTAAACTTTCACCCATTTCTTAATTCTATCTTTTCGAAGCAGGTAATCCTTTTCAGTAAGCTGTTTCGCAATTCGGGTAATCTCTAAATTTAAACGTGCATTCAAGCAATAATCTATGGCCATTCGTCTTGGTCATCGAAGGTATGATCAAGGGCTGAACAGCAATGACCAGTAATGACCGCTAGAAAGTCCAAAATAATGACCAAAGTGTCGCTTGAAATTGATTATAATTTTTTTAATTGCAGCTTCCGATGATTCAACTGTGACCAAAGCTGTCTTGATAACAATGTCTGTAGCAGCAGCCTATATAATACTGGTGGTAGGATTGATGGTGTGGTGTCGTTTTAGAAGGAAATCGAGGAAGATACCCGTCACTGAAGGTGAGTACTCCATCCAGAATATTAAAGTGAATTTCGCTGTGTTCCCCTATGACCTCATCAAAATTCTTTGTCCAACTCTTGTTGCATCAAAATTCATCATCAAAAAATTTTGTTTCATTTCGGAAAATGCTCAGGTAAATGAGATTATGTCCAATTAGCTGGGCTTATTCCATCAAAATTGATTCGATTAGGTTCATATTCGTCAATTTTATCGTTGAGACCCCTATTTCAAGTAGTTTCAATTGATTATACTTAACAGCAATGAATCAAGATAGCCCAAAATGACTCGTCTGTGACTATTCAAAGAATGCGATTCATCTCGTATGTTCTAGGCAAATTGGAAAATGGCGATGTAGAACATACAGAACTAAAGGAAGATTTAGATTCTGGTTCCTCCAAAAAGGCTACCAACGGGATTGATAATCTTAAGGAAGGACAAAAGAGCGATGGTGCTGAAACGACTCATTCTCAAAGTTCGGGGCAATCGCGCAAGTCCAAATCGAGCTACGACAAAATAACTGTTTCAAAGAGTAGCCTAAAAGAAACGAAACTCATTGGTGAGTATTTTAGTATTCTTATACTAAACTTTTCAGTCTCGTGTAGTTTTGTCGTATCTACCAACGCTTTCGAGAAAAAAAATTTTGAACGATTCTCTCGAAATTCTCGTAACTATGATAGGAAGGCCAGATTGTAATCTATGGTGAATGAATTCAGTGCCAGTTTTGACACATCAAATTATTGAACGTTTGTTTTTTTTTAAATGAAGGTGGTTGCATTTGTGGCTATTTATTTTTTTTAATGTAGTTAGACTACTATTTTCATTTATTGATTTTTATGACTGTGTCACAACAATAATTTGATCAGAAAGTCACTTAGAACCTCTACACATTTCAATATCAAAACATGCCACAAATTTCACGAATTCCGAAATGACTGATATGCATTTCATGTATGGTATAATAATAATAATAATATAATGAGCCTTTATTATGGTATTTAATAAATATCTTACATTCAGAGGGACGGAGTTTAGCTTCACGCTATCTCTCATTCCACATCATACCTCAATTTGACGATGAGGACCATTAAAAAGTTTAAAATACAACATACATATAAAGCAATCAGTAAAAATAAACAAATCATGTAGTTCAAAATATCTAGCCACATAAAATCTGATAAATTCTGAGAATTTTGTCACTCAAAAACAAGATACATTATTGAAAATATTTTAACTCATATGCAAGCAAATTAACATTATTGGCGTAATAATAAAAAGCTCTCAAATGCTTCCTCAGACCATTCACCGAATAACATTTAAAAAAGTTATGAAAGCTGTTATAAACACTAACCGCCTGATATGTGAAAGATCGCTGAAACACGGCCGACCTAAACCTTGGCAACATAAGCCGATCCCTATGTCTCACAGATACACCATGGGCATCACCTCGAAATACCAACTTCTCACGCAAATATGAAGGGACAGATGTTGACAAAATCCTACAGACCAAAGCAGTCAACTGCAAGACAAATAAAACATCAACTCTCAACCACTTGAGTTGATTTATTCTACTTGAAATTCTTTCAAATTTTCGTAGACCAAAGATGAATCGACAACACGCATTCTGGACTTTCTGCAGTCTGTACTTAGTGATCGAATCCAGGCAAGGATAAAACACAACGAATCCATAACTTAAGGATGACATAACGAGGGACTCGCAGAGGTATTTGCGCGAACTAAAACGCAAAATGCGTCGATACTTGTATAAATGTCTAAGAGCAAGAAACGACCTCCTTATCAACATCGAAACATGTTCAACAAATCTCATCCTACAGTCAATCCTACAGCAAATGGAATTGATTCATCTCCAACTTTAAGTATAATCTGATCAGATCTGACCCGACTCCCCCGATTAAAGAGCATTGAAATGCACTTCCTTGTACTCAGCTTAAGGTTGTTGGCTTTAGAGTACTCAGC
The DNA here is from genome assembly GCA_030674115.1 of Micraspis discolor. Lineage (NCBI taxonomy): Eukaryota > Metazoa > Arthropoda > Insecta > Coleoptera > Coccinellidae > Micraspis > Micraspis discolor. The sequence continues at coordinate 2,436,635 of JARTUT010000874.1, read as the reverse complement.
TATCCTGGATAAATCCTCATTTATCCTCAAGACCGCATTATCGACGTCAGAGGAATGAAAAGATAACCGCAACTGCACATAGTCGGCATAAAAATACATTATTACGTGCATAACGACTTTATACATGTCGGCAATATATATCAAAAAAAGTAAAGGTCCCAGGATCGAACCCTGTGGAACACCAGAAGTGACAGAAGCAAAATCCGAACAACTGTCACCTACTCGAACCCTCTGAAACCTACCAAAAAGATATGATCTAAAAAACCTCAAGGCATTCTCATCAAATCCATAAAAAGACAACTTGGCACATAAGAGCTCGTGGTCGAGGGTGTCAAAGGCTTTAGCAAAATCTAATAGGGTCAATATTGTTGTATTTCCCTCATCCATTGCCCTGAAGATGTCATCAGTAACATTCAACAAAAGGGAAGTTGTACCAAAACCCGCTCTAAAACCAGATTGATGAGCCGTGACAATATCAGATTGAGTGATGAACTCGTATATTTGCCTATACAATATTTTCTCGAGGACCTTTGACATACAAGGGAGAATGCTTATTGGTCGGAAATCGCTTAGCTCCTCAGGATTCTTCAACTTAGGCAGAGGCCTGAACACTTCCAAGCTATAGGGAAGTACCCAGATTCTAAACAAACATTAACAATATGTGTGATGTAAGGTAAAGTGGTGTCAACTGAGAGCTTCAACATCCTTGAAGATATACCATCACATCCAACAGCATTCGACCCGAGACCAAAAACAATCATCTTCACCTCCTCCGGAGAAGCAAGTCTGAACCCGAAGACAGCACTTGCAAATGGAAATGCAAGAGAAGCTAGGCGTCTTTACATGGAACGCTATCCCAATAGAGTGATACCAAATCATCGAATGTTCTCTGATCCACGAAAAGAATTAATACTGGGAGACCACGCAGTGTGAGAACACCACAACTCGAAGAGGCAGTTATGAACGAAATAAAACAATATCCAAGAACCATTACAAAAAAAGTCATCAAGTTGTTTGGCGGATCTTGCGGGATTCTCTACTACATTAAATTATCACGTTCAGAGGGTGCAAGCTCTTCTGCCTCGAGATTTATATCCGAGGGTTAGTTTTTGTCAGTGGTACCTCAGTAGACTATTGATGAATCCTTATTTTGATTGCCAAATTCTATTCACTGAGGAAGCCTGCTTCTCAAGGACTTCAATTTTCATGATGAACACGTATGGGCTGAGGAGAATCCGCATGGATATGTAGAAACCCATTTTCAAGAGCAATTTTCACTAAATGTGTGGGGTGGTAATATTGGTGATAATTTGATTGGTCCTTTCTTCTTGCCAGGTCGACTAACAGGTCAATCATACAGACATTTTTTAAAAAACGATTTGCCCTTGTTATTGGTCTTATGCTACGACGAGAAATGTGGTTCATGCATGACGGTGCTCCTGCTCATTTTTCAGTTTTGGCAAGGGAGTATTTGGACGAAAATTATGAAAACAGGTGCATTGGACGGGGGGTCCTCAGTCATGGTCCGCCAGATCCCCAGACTTAAATAGTTTAGGTTCCTTTTTATGGGGCCACCTGAAATCTCTAGTATACTCTACTTCGTGAACACCGTAGAAGAACAGAGAAATCGTATAATAGGCGCATTTGATACATTTAGGAATACTCCGGGAGTGTTTGAAAGAGTTCGATCGTCTATGAGACGAAGAACAGAGCTTGTATAAGAGTTGGGGGGGAACATTTTCAACATTTGCTGTAGTTCAGTCCTTTGCGGTTACATAGTTTTCTTGTTATAATTTTTTTTTTAGTTTTACGTTTCTTGTTGTAATACATTTTTTGTGTTGATTATACGAGTTTATCGAATCTTTATGAATCATCGATACAGATGAGGAAAATTTCCATAAAAACTGACACTGAATTCATTCACCACAGCTTACAAAGTGGCCTTCCCATCATAATTTGGATTTTCACGAGGATTTCGAGAGAATCGTTCAAAAATTTTTTTCTCGAAATCGTTGGTAGATAAAACTACAAGAGACCGAAAAGTTTAGTATAAGAACAAAGCTTCTGAATAGTTTGCTCACTGCTGGCCTCATGGCTTATGTATTATATTTATATATATTATTATATACCACGCAACACGTGTTTCAGGAAGTTTGTTATAGGTACCTACAGGCAAATTCTCCAAATTTTCATTATTCCGGTATTTTCGAATCATCATGAATGGGGAGAATGTGTATCTTCTCTGTGTGGTACGAAAAGATGAACAGATGTTTTCACATTTTCTCCAGGCCCGGTTGGCTAAAATAAAGACATTGTTTCGCCTATTCTGGCGAAAATTCACGAAGTTCTCGAAATGCATTTTGATTTTTATACCCGTTTTCGCAAACGGCTTCAACATTCTCAACGAGCTACTCCATTATGCACCACTTCATGGTGGAATTTCCTGACCCACTTGGAAGAAAGAAATGCCGAACTAAGTTAGGCGAAAATCTGGAAGTTTTGCTTTGAGCATGGACTAATCGTTATTATAGGTTGTAATCTGATCAGATTACGGCTTGAAAGCTCAGAAACACAAACAACAACAGTTTTGAAGCAACTGATTTGATTCTTGGATCATTATCAAGATTTTTTAATAATGATAATCATAATTTCTTAGGTCGAGGAGAATTTGGAGACGTGATGGTTGGAAAGATATCGAAAAGCCAAATTCCTATACTGGACAAACGGCATTCAACTACTAACAGTATAGTAGAAGACAAGGAGGTTCAAGTTTTGATAAAAGCTTTTTCTCATACTAAAGACGAAAATTGTCTCACGGATTTCAAGAAGGAAATTGACATGTTTTGTAAGCTGTCACACGAGAACGTCATACAGATGATAGGACTTTGCCGGGACTCTGAACCCCATTATATGCTTCTAGAATATACAGATTGGGTAAGATAGGTGTACTGTATGTTTTTTTTTATTTTCCATCTGTTCCAACCTGTTTTTTGTGAATAATAGAAAAATTGTTTACCTTGTTTTGTTTAAACATAGTTTGAATATAATTAATAAAATAATAATGATTTATATCGGGTGTCTCAAGGTGGTATTAAATTATTATATAAACTATTGAGGCAAAATATTTCAAATATTCTGAAACAATATTAGGTTTTCTATAGATTGAGTTGTATCATAGATATCTCAATGTAAATAACAAATAAATTACAATATAAAGAAATTGTTGCATATTAAATCAATCTGAAATTCGATAAACACAGGTAACTTAGAATCCAAACAAGATGGGTATGGAAAAATGTATAGATTAATTGTAATAATTGGTCCTAATGAAATATTTTCCGTTGGCCTTGCAAGCGCAGCCCAATGAAGAACATGTAAAAATACCCAAATTGTTCGTTTTATTAACACAGAACTGAATTTTGGTAGCACTGAATCTGTTACTCTAGATTTCAAAATATTGATCAAATTTAACGTTGAGGAAATGAGCTGAATTCTATAAATAATTACTTAATTTTAGGGTGATCTGAAACAATTTTTATTGGCGACACAAAAAGGCTCACCTCCGCCCCTCTCTCCCATACAAGCAGTTGGTGTGATGCATCAAATAGCAAAGGCCATGGACTATATTTCATCTCATCGCATGGTTCTCAAGGATCTGGCAGCTCGGAACTGCCTTGTTACTTCAACGTTAACTGTAAAAGTTGGTCTCTGCAGGCTGACCAGGGATCCATACAGTCAAGAGTATTGCAAGCACATCAACCAGGTTCGTTTCTTTTTCTATATTTTCTTTAGTGTTGTATAGTAGCTGTTGAGTTTGTGAGAGGTGCCTCTTTTTGTACTGGAGCATTACTGTGTACCGCTTCAATTGAGGCGAGGTATTCTGGTCGTTCATGACGCGATAGAGAGTCGGTCCCTCATTTACCCCTGTGGATCTTGTCTAAGTGGCTGGAACTCCTCCTCTCCCTCTTTCGGATCCACTTCTCGCGTTCTCCCCCCAAAAAAGCAGCCTTATATATGACACTGATTTTCTATCGATCATTTAAAAACTTGTATTACAACATTCTTATCTATTTAGATAATACCATTGCGATGGATGCCTTACGAGGCTGTTTACGAAGATGAGTACTCTACAAAAAGTGATGTTTATTCATTTGGTGTGGTAATCTGGGAGTTATTCAGTCAGGGGGAACTTCCGTTCCCAAAATTGAACGATAACAGCGTGCTCACGAAGCTTAAAGAGAAGAAATTAGAATGGAAGGCTCATTCTGCTACTCCTGAAGATATTGAGGTTATCCAGGTGAGTATTCAGTTTGAAAATCAAAATTTGTTCCGACTGCTATCAAGTTGCACATTCATTCGATAACTATTTGAAAACAATTAGAAAAATTTGGGGGAACGACAGATAACAACTAGTCGATATGTGACATTTATGCTGAATTTACAATGTACATATTTACACAACTTCTCAACAAAGAAATTGCGATACCGTTTCGTCGAGAATTTGGAAAAAAATTAGAAAATTGGATATATAAGAGCACTGACTTGAGTTTAGGAGATCTTGCGCACTTGTTCTCTCAGTGAGAAGTTTGAATATTAATTTAATTATAATAATAATTTAATTATAATAAAACTACTTTAATGTTCGTACAATCCTATCCTATTCTATCCTGTCAGTTGATTAACTAGCGCGTAAGAACTGTTGATTTCACGACATGGCTTCTCTATATTTTTTATCAATACTTATATAACTTATTTTCAGATGAACTGTTTGAACACAGATCCACAAAAGCGGCCGTCGTTCTCGGAAATTGCAAAGAGTATGGCAGAAATCCTCTCCAAGACTACAGATAATTTGACGTCTGAATAAATTAACGTAATTTTATTAAACAATATTTATTGTTATTTTGTTGGATCAACTTAAAATGTACTTAAACCTAAAATTGGCTGACTTTGGCAGTTTTGTTTGTTTGTGGAAGATTATGGAAGCAGATTCAAGTCATTTCTGCAGTTTGTGTATTGTTATTCATTTTTTCTCTAGGAGATTATCGATCTCTGCCATCACTTAAAGTCATATACTTTTATAAATTGACGATAAGTGAGCTTAAACCGAATTTCATGAAATTCTGAATTATTATAATCATAAGCTTCCATTATGCATTTATGAAACTTACGTGAAATGTATATGCCTTAAAATGATCTCTTAGCCGACGCTGCTTGGGATTTTTTTTTATATTGTATATGGAAATTTTTGTACATATCATTTCGATTAGGTAAGGCATGTTTCTGAATCATATCATTAGCATAAATTCATGACAAATGCGTAACTTTTTGTATATTTGGTGTCATATTCGCTACAACACACTGCCAGAAAATGTTCTCAACGTCCAAAAAACGAGGAATTTGTCTGTAAGATTATATTCTGTAAATTTTCATTCGTTTTTAGAGGAAGATGTAATTTTTTACTTTTTCGTCAAACACAACCAAAGAGAGATTATTTCTGTTGTAGGATTTTTGTATAGGTTTTATATGATTTGGTTTCTATCGATATGATTTCTGTAATTGTAAGTATACATACTCTTCATCAAATTTTATGAAGGTATTCAAATTATTTGTCATCTTTGCTTCAGAGAAAGAGGCGCAAGGGTAACTGGAAGCTGAAACATGACAAAGAACTGAAATTTCAAAATGCTAAGTAGATAATTATTCGGTTTTAGTCATTTAGTCCTATTACAAAGTATCTCATAGTGTTGTTGAATATTTTTCAACTATTAAATACATACGTTTACACCTTGAGATACATTCCAAAAGATTGCCCAACCGATTCAGTTAATTAAAAAACGAGGATACAAAAATTGCTGTAGTTCCTTGTCACAATTAGAAAATCAATATCCCTTCCTTTAGTTAACCCTTGTGATTTGCAATATATTGTGTCATGATATTTCGGATTATTTTTCAACTAATCACTACTTGAAATTATATTTATATCTTTTCCTATTATACCATTGATAATCGATTTGAACTGATGATTTTTGTATATATCCACTTGTAATATATTTATTAATTCGCTGATGTGTCTATAAGAATTTAATCGTATTTATTAATAAACGTATTTATTAACTAGAATAATCTTAAATAGAATAAAGTTGTGGTTTAGCTTTTTATAATGGTTTTATACTTGTATGTCTGACTTTTATATTGAAGCGTAATTGTATAATTTATAAAAATTATTCAAATAAAACAATGAAATAATGACGATTTATTCTGAGCACCTTATATTCCAATTCTAAGAGCATAATATGTCAGTTTTTGCTATAAAACTTGTGTGCCCGCACAACGCTTCTCACCAAAGATAATAAGTATTTACCCAATAAACATAAACGTTCGGGAGTTTGATGCTACATGCCCCCTCAAGGACGCCAACCTTTTTTCTTTAAATTTTTGAGTAATATTCGTGTATGTTTGGCTTCATTAATAATTTTTCTGTTGAGCAGATATACACCATTTAAAAATAGAACTCTTAAAATTTTCAAACAAAATTTAAGTATTTACTTAACAATCCCTTCAAAGTGTATTGAAATAATATTTTGTCGTCAAGTTTTTTTGTTGAACAACTTGAGAAATACACATTTTGTGAGTAATTATCTCAAGGGTAACCAAAATTTAAATTTTAAAAAATAATTCATAGCATAACGATTAAGTTTGATATATCTGCGGGTAGTTTTCACCCCGAAGACACTCATTTGCTGAATATGCGAAAAAAAATTATTTATGATTGTATTTTTTAGTTTGGTGTAGTTTTCACCCCGAAGGCAGGCTAATATACCATTTATTTTTTCAGGGTGTTCGAGAAAGGTCTAAAGGAATATTAAATAGCACTAGTTTAATTTTGACAGTCATTTATTGAAAATGTGAAAAAAAAAGTTCATATTTATTTAAGGAAAGCTATGTAAAATGCAAGTTCAGTCCCATTAAACATTCTCATTCAGTGCAATCAATAATGTAATCATGAAAATACCCTATACCACAATCATAATAAGCTGTCTGCGTTATGGATACTTAGACATCTGGGATTTCTGGCTGATATAAACCACAGTTTATACACAGACGTAGGCGTAAATCTGCTAAAATTCCATTGATAACTGCTATCTCAACTGATCGTAAAGAAATTACGACAGTAGGCGTAAACCTCCTGAAATTCCATTGGTTCCTGATATCTCAATTAATCGTAAAGAAATGACGACAGTAGGCGTAAACCTCCTGAAATTCCATTGGTTCCTGATATCTCAATTAATCGTAAAGAAATGACGACAGTAGGCGTAAACCTCCTGAAATTTCATTGGTTCTTGATATCTCAATTAATCGTAAAGAAATGACGACAGTAGGCGTAAACCTCCTGAAATTTCATTGGTTCCTGATATCTCAACTAATCGTAAAGAATTGAAATGACGACAGTAGGCGTAAACCTCCTGAAATTCCATTGGTTCCTGATATCTCAATTAATCGTAAAGAAATGACGACAGTAGGCGTAAACCTCCTGAAATTCCATTGGTTCCTGATATCTCAATTAATCGTAAAGAAATGACGGCAGTAGGCGTAAACCTCCTGAAATTCCATTAGTTCCTGATATCTCAATTCGTAAAGAAATCGTAAAGAAATGAAACCTCCTGAAATGTCATTGGTTCCTGATATCTCAATTAATCGTAAAGAAATGACGACAGTAGGCGGAAACCTCCTAAAATTTCATTGGTTCCTGATATCTCAACTAATCGCAAAGAAATGAAATGACGGCAGTAGGCGTAAACCTCCTGAAATTCCATTGGTTCCTGATATCTCAATTAATCGTAAAGAAATGACAACAGTAGGCGTAAACCTCCTGAAATGTCATTGGTTCCTGATATCTCAATTAATCGTAAAGAAATGACGACAGTAGGCGTAAACCTCCTGAAATTCCATTGGTTCCTGATATCTCAAATAATCGTAAAGAATTTACGACAGTAGGCGTAAACCTCCTGAAATTCCATTGGTTCCTGATATCTCAATTAATCGTAAAGAAATGACGACAGTAGGCGTAAACCTCCTGAAATTCCATTGGTTCCTGATATCTCAAATAATCGTAAAGAATTTACGACAGTAGGCTTAAACCTCCTGAAATTCCATTGGTTCCTGATATCTCAATTAATCGTAAAGAAATGACGACAGTAGGCGTAAACCTCCTGAAATTTCATTGGTTCCTGATATCTCAATTAATCGTAAAGAAATGACGACAGTAGGCGTAAACCTCCTGAAATTTCATTGGTTCCTGATATCTCAACTAATCGCAAAGAAATGACGACAGTAAGCGTAAACCTCCTGAAATTTCATTGGTTCCTGATATCTCAACTAATCGTAAAGAATTGAAATGACGACAGTAGGCGTAAACCTCCTGAAATTCCATTAGTTCCTGATATCTCAATTAATCGTAAAGAAATGACGACAGTAGGCGTAAACCTCCTGAAATTTCATTGGTTCCTGATATTTCAACTAATCTCAATTAATTGAATGAAGCACTACTCAAATAACGGAGCTTTTAATGAACAACATTTTCTACAATACTATATGTATCACTCACCTGTCGGTGTCTAATGGTATTGAGAAAAAAGAAAGTTTGGGACTATTGAAACTATTGTTTTTGCAATTGTTAATCATTTTGAATTAATTTGAAAATAACACAAAATTGAAACAGAATACTTTCTGGAATGAAAATAAATGATTAAATAAATGAGCTTTGATGGTCCATGGTAAATTTTGACTCAAAGAAATTCCACTGAATTATAGGTTAGGTTGTATTTATTTCTTCAACTTCTTCTTTGAATTTTAAATAGATCTCAAAATAATTATATTCTTCTAAATATTAAACGAATTAATTATACAAAGGAATTATTTAAGATGTCTGAAATAATAATAATGACATATTTCCAGACATCTTAGAATTATTGATGAAAACAATGAACAAGGTCCAAAATATGAGGTTAGAATGCCTGCAAGATGCACCAGTCAGATTTGGTGTAAGAAAATCCACGGAATGCGACTACTGGTTTGTATCTATACTGTGTATAAACGTTGGCTTTCAGTGAAAAGAATAATGGAACGGAGGAACATTGTACCCGCCACTGATCCAAGTAGCTGCCACTGTTCTGATATGGTTTTGACTTTGACGCAGAACAGCTGAGTTTAACACCGGATAAATAAATTTGTTTCATCCAGTTTTTCCTATAAATTGTACAGAAGCTCAATATTTAAACACTACCATTGACTACCATTTTCTCTCTATAGGTTTAAAATGCACTGATGTACACTAATGCTTTATTTTTAAGTTTTTATCAAGTAAATTTTCAACAATTTTCATATTTTCAAAGGAATAGATGATGAGACATGATGGCTTATAAAGCAAGGTTTAAAATTCATTGATTTCCTGAACAATTAAACCTTATGCATTACTTTTTAGGCTTCAAAAATTTGATGATATAATTTCTGAAGATATAATAGATTTATCAAAATTGAAATCGGTAGCATTCTATGGTAAACACAATCTTCAATTGTCTTGATCTTGTAGGATTGTTATCAATGAGATATTTTTTTAGGTATTCCTGATGATCAAGGATTGAGATCATTATGTTGGAGGTTACTCTTGAATTATTTGCCTCCAGAAAAAGAGTTATGGAACTCACTATTACAGAAAAACAGAGAATTATATCGGCAATTCATAGGTAACTATGAGAATTCCTCAAACAAATCTGTTATATTAATTACATAAATTTTCTAGATGAAATGATTGTAATGCCTGGTGCAAAAGAAGAAAATGGAGATGTTACTCTCAATGATCATCCTTTAAGTAATAATCCTGATAGTCAGTGGCAAACTTTCTTCAAAGATAATGAAGTTCTTCTCCAAATAGATAAGGATGTTAGGCGGTTATGCCCAGACATATCGTTTTTCCAACAACCAACAGAGTTCCCATGTTTGAAAATTGTAGATAATAAGGAGGAAATACGATTACACAAAAGAGTACAACGATGCATATTGAAATCAGCAAATGTCGAAAGGAAGGGTTTAGGAATAACAAAGGTAACATGAAATCTTAATCTTTAATTCATAGTTTTGTTGTATACAGGGTGTCTCAAGTTCGAGTGCCCATTATATGTTTGAGGAGAACTAGACATATTTGAAATCTGAAAATTGGGATTATGATATTGTTCGAAGTTCTCTACAGAGCTAAAATATTTTCGAGGTCAAAAACTTCCGGTTATACAGGGGGTGAAAATAAATTCAACAAAAAAATTTTTTTTCAAGTTTTCGATTCCTGGTATGATCGAGTATTCAATAGTGAATACATTTCTGTTAAAACCATTGTATTAAATCGAATAGTTTTCAAAATATCAAAAAAATATCAAAAAAAAAAAACTGGAATGGTGAATGTGACAGAATTATTAGTAGAACCTGCCGGGCCTTCAATAAGAAGTGTCCCCATCCTTCCATGACGGAGAAGATCTTTAGAAAATATGTTTCAAACTTTCAAAGTTTTGGATGTGTAAGAGCCCCTAAAGAATACAAAAGAAGGGTATTTGATGATGAGGAAAATTAAATTAGTGTTTTGACTTATTTGGAAGCAAATGAAAATGCATCTATTCAAGTGCAGCTCATGAAATCGATAAAGAAGGACTATTTGATAGAAAGAATTGCCACATGTGTGCCTGTCAAGTTCATTTTCAAGTATTATATCTTGAATCTTCAGCATTGTTCAATTCCTGAACATACGAGTTGATTTTTTTTTTGGGTATGTTGAAATGGTTATTTTCTATTTTGACACATTCTAGTTCTATTTTTCACATATTTATGATTTCATTGATGTTAATACATAGGTGAAACATTATTTAAGGACGAAATCTTGTCTCTGGTTATAAAATAACATCCTCAATGTTTTCACAAATTCGTGTTAGGATATCACTTAGAGAACAAGCGTGCAAACACTCTTGACCTCACATTGGTGCTTTGCTTTTTTGCATTTATTTGTTCTATTTGTACAAGTTTATGTCAAACAAGTGTACACTGTATTGCAACATTTAGTTATATGCATTTAATACAAAAAATTATGCCATTACAAATTTCCTGCAAATGATCTAAATATATCTTTTTTTTTCATGCCTCTTACTTCAGTAGCAGGTACAGTGTAATTCATTTTTATGCATGTATATATATTTATCCAAGTACTCAACTTTAGCTGACGATATATTAAGTCAATATTTTTGGACAAACATATAAACAGTTCCATTGCATGGAGTGTAATTAAAATTAGCTATTTTAGCATCCTATTAATTTGAACTGTTCACCTAATCGTATTTGGTTCAGTCAGGTTAATAGTAATAAATTATCAAAAATGAAGTTTTTCCCATAACATTGCAAATTTATACACCCAAAATCTGTTCAAATTTAAATAGAGCTTGTAAATAAACCAAATTAGTTTATTTTTGTATAACCCATGTTTTATTGATCAAATGGAATGATATATTGATGAACTTATGGAGTCAACCATGGTTTAAGTACTTTGAAGGTCAATAAAATACTAAGTAATTTCTCATACATGATATTAGTTTTAATTCTGTATTATCTGTATCAAAATTATTATTATTATTCCTATCATTGTTTTGAATTCCATGATATTTTAGATTAACAATAAATTTTTTTTTAGTTCTTCCATTTTAGGTTAGATTTTCTACTGAGCACATTTTGATTTAATTTATTTAATATTTCTGTTGAAATTTTTGATCCAATGATATTTATGTTCATTTAGGTATACACTCAATTATATGAATATATATATTATGAATATTTGCTTTTTTCATCAGGAAAAAGTCTATACAATTGTGTGAACTACTCCTAATACAACTCTGGACGAAAAGTACCTCCACAAAGCCTATTATATCTACTTCTGTATAACTTTGTTTACCATGTTTTCATTTAAATTTGAATAGTTTATATTTTTTTTTATATTTTTGGGATAGATGGTTTGTCTGACTATTACGGTGAAGGTCGTTTAGTGGCTGGTGTAGAACCCAAGTATCCGAAATTTTGTATGGCCAATGATTAGGAATATATATATCTGACATGATTAATATCTTAAAACAGTTGGAATATATTTAAGCAGAGGCATGAGCAAAATTCAATTGAAATAGAAACGCTAAAAAAATTCAAAATTTGTCATTAGCTATTTACTTGTTGGGTTGGGTTATTTTATATATCGACTTGCTGGATTTTTTAGAATACTTTTTATTCTATTATTTAAAATTTTTTGCACCAATTAGATTGCCTTAACTACCAAAAAAGCGAATGAAGATTATGCTCCAATGACCAAAGGTAAAGAAGCTCATTGGGAAGTAGTGGAGAGAATTTTATTTCTCTATGCAAAGCTGAATCCTGGTCAAAGTTACGTGCAAGGCATGAATGAAATTGTGGGTCCTATATATCATTCCTTTGCTTCTGACCCCAATGCATCTTACAGAGGTAAAAAATATGTATATTACTCGTTTGTTAATCTAAATTTTTTAATACTAGGTTTCATTTTGAATTCTCCACTATCTAGGTAGTTTTGTACAGTGATGAAAATTGCTGTCTGCATTTTATACATTTGGATATTTTCTCTGTTGGATTTTGGTCACTTAGACAAAGTGGACCCATGGATGGAATGATTATTTCAATTCGAGAAAAATAAAATATGTATAGTTGATAGAAAGATCATCAATAATAAATGGTGGAAATGTGACAAATAATCATTCTACATGATCGAAAATATCTTGTCTTCAATGAACTAGATGTTCCAAATTTGTTGTCTAGTGAGAAACCTCAGAAACTTCAACAAAATGATTGCTACATTTTCGAGAGAATTTATTTGGATAACTTTATAAGTTGAACCGCTTTCGACCTATGTCAGGAAACTAAAAAATGCTATGAGAAGAATGAGACAGTTGGCGAAGCCTGAACATGCAAGATTGGCGTATTTTGGACGCCTTTATAGTGCGCTTAGATTTAGCTTTAGTTTAAGGGCAATTCTCTTGTGAGCTCCAGGATATTCCGAAAGCAAAAGATCGTCTCGAGGGTGATGTGCGGAGTAAACAAACGACATAGTTGTAGGGAATTGTTTCCGAGGGAGGACATACTTACCTTGCCAAGTATGTTCATACTTGCCTCCATTCTTTATATTTTTGATTGGAAAGAAACAGTAGAGAAGAACGGCCGTCAACATGAGTATGAAACCCGAAATCGTGATCATTTCAAAATACCAATTACAGGGTGAAGGCTGTCCAGCTGAGTGTGAATTATTTAGTTGTTCAATAAGCTACCTCCTAACCTCAAAACAGGGAAAAGTCAGAGATATGTTAATGTGGGGAACCTACTATAGTACGGAGGAATTCCTCGATGCTGTTCTGGTCTTAGGAATCCATTCGACGTGTATTTGTATGTTTGGTTGCTTCTTTGAAAGTGTGTTCGTGTGAATATGTGTTATACACATATTTCATTGACTCCCAATGTTAATTGCGTAGAAGAATTATGGATTTTTTATAATAAAAAATGAAGGACATGGATCTTTATTTCCGACAAGATTTTACTACCTGTTGAGACAGCTACAATTTTGCTAGAAAACTTTCCTAGCAGTGCTACCACTCAAAAAGTTGATCCCAATCGGCCATGCATATCTAGGCCTAGCACCTTTAGTGTACTAAAATGCTTCATAATCCTCAAATGCCTGAAGAAGGGAATCGAAATGAAATCATTCATTGAAATACCCTTTATTTTAAACATCAATGAAGGTTTCACCTCAAAATAACCTTTTCAGAGCATGCTGAAGCTGATTGCTTCTTCTGTTTTACAAATCTGATGTCAGAAATAAGAGATTTTTTCATAAAAACACTGGATGAAACTGATCATGGTATCAACAAAATGATGAACAAAATGCTAAACCACCTCAAGATTTATGATAGAGATGTTTGGTCGAAAATGCATCAACTTGATTTAAAACCACAATATTACAGTTTCAGGTTAGTTATGCTTTGAGGGGCTGATGTGTCACTAATAAAAATATTTTCAGATGGATTACTCTTCTTTTGTCTCAAGAGTTTCCACTTCCGGATGTTCTCAGGATATGGGATTCTCTATTTTCGGATGAAAATAGATTTGATTTTTTAATAAACGTTTGCTGTGCTATGATAATGTAAGTTAACCTCTCACTTTTCAAGTAATCATGAGATATCAAAATTCAATCGATAATTTTTTGGTTGATGGCAACACTGGTCGCTATACCCATTAAGTATATTCTCTTTAGTTTAACCCCATCAAACGGTTTTAGCGGCAGACACAAATGCATAGCGAATTGAACAATAGAATAATGATAACGAATACGATAAAAGCTTTTTGGGTGCGGTTTTTTTCATGCTTTTATTCATAATATACAGAACGAAATCCGGAAAATACTTCGACAGATTTATTTCGACTTACATGTAGACTAAAAATCTGTAATGAAAAAAAATGATTTTTTGAAAATTTCGAGGAGAAAGTCGCCCTTAAAGATTTCAATTTCATGCAAATAATTTTTTCGTCTTATATCAGTTGATTTTCTTTAAATTATTCTGAAAATGTGACGTTAAGTTCTTTTCCTATTTACAGAATACTCAGAGAAAGACTTCTGCAAGGGGACTTTCCATCGAATATTAAACTTTTGCAGAGCTTTCCACCAATGGATGTTCAAATTATTCTCTCGAAAGCCACAGAACTCTCTAAGTTAAAACTCTGACAAATATGAAGCTGAAAGATAGAAATCTTGTGAAAAATGCGTTGATAAATAAAATTGTATCAGAACGATATTCGGAAAATATGAAAGAATACATAAAGTATGAACTTAAGAATTCACTATTACCAAGTGATATTATTTTTGCCATTTTGATTATCATTAAGGATTTGTATACCGAATATACCCATGAATTTTATATGTTTGGAATATAAGTTTTACGCCACCAGAATCTCGCTTTGATTTACCCATAAAAATGTTATAAAATGAAATTTATATTTGCAATAAAACTTAAGCAAATTTTAGACTTAAGTCATTCCCATGGTAAATGATGAATTTAATAATTTACATTAAATAATTTTATATGAAACTATTATTTCTCTTCGACGTCTTAGATGAATTTTTCGATGAATATACAGGGTGTATGATGATTAATGGAAGTTTTACAAAAAATAGGACAACGATATCTTCAATAATGTAGTTATTATCTGACGATTTAAAATATCTTCCGCGATGCAACTTGGTCACTCAGAGTACCATCATCTTTAAAATTTCAAATATTTTTTCTTTTAAAATTTGTTGCCAAATTTTGAAATTGGTTCACGTTATTATTACAGTTGTCATAATTTTTTCACATGAACTTCTTTATCAAAATCCCATGTAAGTTAACTAAATACGTTATTCTGGACAATATAAAGTTCAAAGTCATGATGAATTTGACAAGTTACCTACCTTTATGGAAGAAGTAAGAAAACTTGCATGGCAGATGCCTGGTGCGCATGCAATTCATCTGCAATTCAAAAATATGTAACACTATTCTCTTTTATTGCATAGGCAAAAACTTAGTGTTTTAGGCGATAATGGATGTAAAAATAGTTGAAGCTTGCCGAGTCTGATTTATTCTTTTTTTAGTCCCAGAAAGTAATAAAAAAGTGATCATTTCATAGAAAATAACATTTAACAAGAAAAAAAAAACTCTTAACAAATGCTCAGACCATTCTAAATGAAATGGAATTTCATTCGAAATAGTCTAAAAGTTTCTTCCCTGCTTGGTGAAAAATTTTATTACAGGATGGTTTCCAATTTTTTCAAAGTTTTTTTCTCCTGGATTGACTTGTTATCAGGCACATATTCGGGAACAAATAACGCTACGAATTAAATGGCTAAAACTCAGCTTATCTTCTTAATTATAAGTCACTGAAGAATATGACACTAAGAAAGCACACCTATCTCCATTCCATTGCACAAACTTTTGGAGCTTCCCTCTTATATTAAAAATAATTATTTATTCAAGAAACATTAAAGCTTGGTATAAGTATATTAGGCAAAAAAGAGTTCGAAATAATCTAATACCTAACATGGACCATGATGCACCCTGTATATTTTAAATTTCACAATATTGTTGCTAAACAACTCATTGTGCTATTTTGTTACCATGACAAAATGTATCCAAAATATTTGTAGTAAGTTTATTTCTTTAATTGAATAATAAAGAACTTTATATTTTACTCTATTTTATTTGTTTTCTCATTTTGAATTTGTATTTCAGTTTTTTTCTTGATTTCAAAGTAATGCTTAGCGAATGTTTCTCCAACAAGTAATGGGAAAACAAGAGTTGCTTCAGCGTAAATCTTCACTGGTATTGCCCCTAATTTAATTTTTCCCCAGGATTTTGCTTCATCAGGCCTAGCACCTGCGTCACTTCCATCAAATTCAGAGGCTGTGTTAATGAATACACTATAATCTGCCCCGTTTCTCTGCAAAGAACAATAACATTTCAGATTTTACTAAATTTTTTTCAAAAGAATGTATTCAGAAGAGTTTCAGCAAGAATATACATATAAAAATGCACAATAATAGAAACAAACCCATACAGGAAGCATTATCTAAAAAACAAACATTCAGATTATAGAGCTATGATGCTCATGAAGTCGTGGTGGATTTAGAAGATTAGAGGTGAATGCATTAGGTGTCCCTTATAATGAATAGATGTTAATTTGACCCATTATATGGTGCGGTTGGCAGGAACAGAAGAGTTGAAAGTGGAAAAAAATTGCACCAGATTATATAAATTGGACCCAAAGCATTCTACTATCCAAGAAAACTGACAATTTCCACCTAGATAAGATATCTTAGTATGAACATTAGTGTAATGTTGCAATATTCTCTTCTGTTCACAAATTGGTTTTGAAATTTGAATAATACAAAATCTGCCTGAATATGCTTCAGTGCATCAAAGGGTGAAGAAAGATATATACATACCATCAAATTAGCATTGCATATATGATGTTTAACAAGACCTCCTCCTATTATAATCATTCCTGAATTCACTGCCTTCATAGCCATTGAGTTTAACCGCCTCAAATCTAGAAAAACCATCTTACCATTAGATAAAAGAACTGTATATGAATCACTAAATTGCATTTTTTATAACAAATGAATTCATTAAATATAAAAATACAAAGCCTACCAAAATATCACCTGAAAGGATGTCTATAATTAGTCCTGGACTTCTTATTGAATGCATAAACATCATATCCCCTAAACTACCATCTGTGAGAGCTGGTGAGAATACTGGTATTTTATTTTTGGCAGCCCAATAATATATACTACTTTCATCATTTATTCTCAATCCTAGTTCATAGATGACTTTGCTAGGGCTCCAAATAATATTTTGTTCTTTTTGTTTTTTTAAAAATTCATCCAGAATTGGCATAATCCAATTTTCAAAATGACAATAGTTATCATTAGGCACCAGGAGATTTCCTATCCTGTTGATGCCAGCTTCACGTAAAGTTTTTCCATCTAGATTGAAATCACCTAAGTAAGTAGGTGCTAAACATTTGATCAAGTCCTCCTCCACCCCACCAGCTGTTGTCACAATGCAGTCTACCATATTATGTTGAACTAAAATTTTATTGTTTCTCTCAAGCCACTAGAAACAATATTTGAAGTGTATCCGAGAAAAATTGTGCAGTTAGTTCTCACAGTGGTGAATGGATCCTCATTATCTATGAATTTATCACTAGGAATGTTTTGCTTTCTGCAATCAAGCATTCGATTTATCTCATTAACTGCTCTACCAAAATTAGTAGCTTGGAATCCACTATGAAGATAACTTTCTAGTAATTTTGAATAATTGATTCCTTCCTTCCATTCAAATCCTACAACTTTTTCTTGTAAAAATGTTGAGTCAGTGGTTTTCTTCAAAACCGCATCTTGCAATGGATCTGGTATATTTTGAGTCATATTTTATATGGCTCAGCTTTAATTAATAATATATAATAATTAAGTAGTAAATAACGCGTCTTAAAATTTCAAAACTTTCAGTGCACCTGTTCTTGTTACTACTTGTTAGGTTATCATTATTTTTCAGGTTAGGAAAAGCAAGAACATCGATATCTTGGACATAGCTGCAGAAATTATTATTAGCCAAGTCTGATCTGAAGTTGACACAATTGGATTTCTTAATGTAGAATATTTCAACAAATAGCCTTTTTTCTCATTATCTTCCTTGTGTAAAATCTTTATATCTGGTAGAGAAAATTCAAAAGAGTGTTATTGCTAGTAGTGATGAATCCGAAACTTATTTTCTGTGCGTTCGTGTAAAAAGTAAATTATTCATTGCCATTCATCAAATTTTCATCTCATAATTCATGTAATTTATTACTATCAAATTGAAGATGATCACAATTGTTCAAGTATGATGACTGAGCGCTAGATGGCAGCCTGAGCGCCGACAAATTGTTTTATGAACGAACAGAGTTTTTTTTTCTATATTTCTGTGACCTAGTCTTCAGGTACCTGTTCTCTATGCTACGTGAAAACATAACCTTAAACATAAGTCAAAAGTTTTTAGTTTGGAATCTGTGTTTATGAGAAAAATATGAATAATTCTTGAAATAATATAAAGTTTTTAGTTCTCAATTTTCAGAACTGGGTTAATAATGTCAGACTTGAACTTCGAAACTTTGCGGGTAGAATTTAAGGCAGTTTTAGCACAATCATTCAAAAATAAAAACCTGGAAATCATCAAAACTAGGAATAAACATTTCAAAAGGACTGATGTAGACTTGAAAATCCCTTTAGAACAAGCATTTCGTGACATTCTCATTGATTTTTTGGAGGCTGAAACAGATGTAAATACTTTGAAGAATTATGTGAACTTCTGTATCGAAACCTGCAGACATGGACTCATCACTTGCACACTACCTGTTCAAATTTTGGGAGATATATTGGAAGCTCTCACTCTTGATGCATGTCAAGAAATGTTCTCATTTGTCGAAGACAATGTATCTGTATGGAAGGAGGAATTATTCTTTAGCGGTTGTAAAAATAATTTATTAAGATTGTGTAATGACTTATTGAGAAGATTGTCAAGATCAACAGCTACAATATTTTGTGGAAGGATACTATTATTCTTAGCCAAATTTTTCCCGTTTTCTGAAAGATCAGGTTTGAACATTGTCAGTGAATTTAATTTGGAGAATACTACAGAATATGGTTCTGATTCCCTGCAAGAAAGCACATTGGAAGTTGAAACAGGAGATAAGAAAAAAAATTTGGTTGTTGATTTTACATTTTATTGTAAATTTTGGTCTTTGCAAGACTTTTTTAGATCACCTGCCCAGTGTTATGATAAAATACATTGGAAAACATTCTGTTCGGTGAGTTACAATTTCTACTTTGTGGATTCTAATTTATATAAGATATTTTTCATCTTTTAGCATTCACAAAATATATTAAGTATATTTCAAGGACTGAAGTTGGAATATGTGGGTGAAGGTCGCTGTTCATCAGATCGCAAAGGAATGATGTACTTTTCGAAGTACTTAACTAGTCAAAAATTATTGGATTTACAATTGTATGACAACAATTTCAGAAGATTTGTCCTCTTACAATTTTTGGTATTATTTCAATATCTCACATGTTCAGTGAAATTCAAATCGTAAGTTTTTTGTCTTCAATGTGAAGTATATTGATTTCTTTAAAAAATTTTTATAACAGTGAATCTTTTGAACTGAAAACTGATCAGAAAGAGTGGATTCAAGCTACAACTGAAAAGATTTATAAGCTATTGAGAGAAACTCCACCAGATGGTGAAAAATTTGCTGAAATTGCTTCAAACATCCTCTCAAGAGAAGAACATTGGAATGCTTGGAAAAATGATGGTTGCCCAGGTATAGTTAATTTTGATCCTTTAAAAACTATCATCTTACTTTTGTCGGAATAAGAAAATAGCCAAAATAAAAAATATTGACTAGATCACAGCTGAACCCTGCAATATCATTCAGACTCAACCACCTTCCCAACTTAATACATACTTAAAAAAAAGAAAACAGAAACTCTTATACCTAACAACCAAGAAACTAATTTTTTTTATCTTAAGTTATTATGGAAACTATTCATGCAAAAAATTTCTAAATTTGTAGATCAACATTAGGTTATGTAAGGGCTTGTTTATATTGGCGGTACCGTATTCCGTAAGCTGTTACCGTATTCCGTCAAGTGAATTTGAAGTTCATTTTTACTAACAAAGTTTTTCTTTGAAATATCCTTACTTAAGGTCTTAGTGAAATACCCTGTATATATTACTTATAACTATGTATAGGTGGTATTGGAAGAGTCTTATACTTATTTAAATTTTTCATGAAATTCAATTATTTGATTCAATTAGTTGTATCGTCTAATTTGTCATTTTCATAATGAAATCATTTTTCAATAGAATTCAAAAAGCAAAGTGTCCTCACTGTACCACTGGAAAAATCCCAGGTCAAGAGCAGTAGACCTGCTTTAGGAGATTTGTTGAAGCAAGCTAACAAGGAGAAAAAATATTACATGGGAAGGTTTGTTTAATTTATTTACTTCATACCAGTTTTATCTCAAAAGTATCGGACCTATTTCAGTATCTCATATTGGCATCTTTTGAGTAATGATCTTATCAAGCAAGTTTTTCATCACTATAGACCATTTCCATTATGTGCTGAATGAATTTGAATTGAACAATATTTTTGCAGCAAAGGAAAAAATGTGTTTTTCAAGATAGACACTCAATACATGCACTAAAGCCTTCTATTGATGAGAAGGTTGCAAGTTTCTGCTGACATTTATACTCTCTCTGGAGAGTATGAGCATACTTTTGGGACATTCAAGGATAATATTTCAAAATTATTGTTTTTACTTTTCATCTCAGTTTTTTTACAAGTGGTGACATTGAAATTGTTGTATATTAACATTAAGGAGATTCAGGAATTTACTCCAAGTAAGCGTTATGAACGTTTACAAACTTACCCCAGTAAACATTATATATTCAACATTATTATCATTATTACTTGGTTGGCTGAAATAGGGTTGGAAAGAATATAAGCCCTTATCAGACATATTTTATCAAACTAAAATAATATTTCTATTTCACCAGTTTTATTCATATTGAATATAGTTCTGCTTTCAAATTTTGCAAGTTGGCAGCACTTCCAGAATAAATTGAGTAGAGTATTTTCTTGATCACGTCATCACTATCTTATTCTGTTCTGAAGATGAAGTTTCCTTATGCACCCTATATGGAATCATCAGGCCATATATTTAGTAATTTTTGCGTAATTATCTTCATAGTTCTCAACCCTTATCATTATCATTTCCAGTAATGAACTAACTAAATTGTGGAATTTGTGTCCAGACAATCTGGAAGCTTGTAAAGGGAGGGAACGTGACTTTCTTCCCACCCTCGAGAATTATTTCAAAGATGCCATTGAACAGCTTGAATCAGGTGAAATAATCAAAGATGAAAACAACTTATTGAAAGATGGTAACTTCGGATGGAGAGCCTTGAGATTGCTGGCAAGGAGGAGTCCTCATTTCTTTACTTTCAGTACAGTTATTATGAATCAACAGTCTTCTTACTTGGAGATGATGGTAAAAAAAATTGCTCAGGAGCAGAAGGTGGGTTTGAAAAAATTTGCATCTTTTGATTGATGCTTTTCCGATGAATGCTGTAGTGAAGAGAAATCCATTAATTTTGTAGTAGATGGTTTATATCCAAGTCAGTTACTATTACAGGCGAAAGCGCAAGCCACGTGGCTGAAAGAAAATATGAATAGTATTTATGGTCCTGATATTGTAACAACCAATCAAGCAAATTTGTTTTCTTATATTTCTTTCTGGTAATTTCAATATCAAAGATGCACAACGAATTGGAAGGCCAATTGTTAGCCAAGAGGGGGTAGGGCATAATAATGACAGGCTATCCAACCTCTGCAGATTTATGACTTGTATCCTATCATTGTAACTATGGTAATAAAAGCCTTCAATTTCATGCAAAAATAATGGATTTCTTCTCATGGTTCCTTATTTAACGGTAAAAATATTTGTAGTCGAAAAAAGATGGAGTTAATAACAGAGAAGAAAGTCAACAAGACACAGAGGAAATGGAAACAGAAAATCTCTTCAAAGAAGAATCGGAAAATACAGAAGATATGAAGGAAGAGGTGAACACTGAGGAGTTTGTTGATGATAAAAATCCTAGACAAGAAAATAAGAGCTTGAGTGAAACACAGATAAGATTAGTGAGTGAAAAAATTGCCACTGACTGGAAAAAACTTGCAGTTAAAATAGGTTCGTATCATTAGATTATTCCCATTGTATTTTTGACCTGTGTATATTCTTGATAGGATATAAACCAGATGAAATTGAATATATTGAGCAAAACCATTCCACTACACTTGAGCAAGCCGAGAATTTACTTCTATTGTGGTTTGGAGATGATGAGGATGCAACAATAGAGAATCTTCTCTATATTTTGGAAGGACTTGGATTGAACGAAGCCTCTGATTCAATCAGGAATGAATTAAATGTATCTTGAATTTTATACCATGTTACAGACAATGAATATACTTTCAGAATAAATGTATTTTTGAAAGGCAATTTTGAAGCTCTGTTGCTTCCTGCCCTATGACGGTGAGCATCCAACTGAAATGACAAACAATCCTAACTTGGCTAATGTAATTTAGACCTTCTTCAGAAGATGCGAATTCGTCGCAAATCGATTCTTGTGAACTCCAAAGTAAGTATAAACAAACCGTAAAACGTTAAGTAGTAGGCATATCTTACTAAACTCGAGAGAATGGGGTATTGTGTATAATACCTATACTTAAAGCAATATACCAAAAGAAGTTAATGGTATTTCAATGAATAACATTTGAAACAATAAATATAATTCATCAACATACAATAGAGGGTAAAATACACTGTCAAACACAAGAAGGCTAATATCAATGCATATGTATACATACACTCTATAATAATTCTAAGGCACAAGTTTGGTATGAGAAAAATATATACAATGTGAAACCTATAAGGCTAGAACGTAGTCTCGGTTTGCGTTACGTTTTAGGAGAATTCCAAAAAGCAGAAACCCTTTGAAACTTTTCACTCTGGGGTTTGTCGATCCTAAGCACCGACGGACTTATCTTGTTGGGACTCCTAGTGCCATTTCTACCACTTATTTTGTTGACTAAACGATCATGATTTTGTTCTTTGGCTATTGATGATTGTGTTTTTCTAAGTAGTGAGGGTGAGGGACTTCTACATCTGACTGTCTGAGGCTTCATTAAAGTAGTAGTTCCCAAACGCTCTGGTTGATTTGGAGAACCAATTAATCTACAATTGTCTACATTATCTTCGACAACTATGTTTTTTTCCACTGATATTTTAGGTAGAACCCTATCATTTCTCATCGCTTGGGGACACGGAGAGTTGGTTCTCAATCTTGCCTTGTCATAAGTTGCTTTATTTTTTGAAACCAAATTGTTTTCATCTAGTAGTTTGGGACGTGGTGATTTAGATCTGCTTCTTGCTTTCGATTCGTTCAATCTTGAAGTCTCTACCTTTTTTTCTGATTCAATTTTGGGAGTAATGGATCGTTTTAGTGATGTTTTTGAGCTAGGTGGGGTTTTATCTAGATGGTCGAATTTTTTGATTGCGCTGGCTACAGTTCGTGAGGTGTAGGTTGAGTACATCGGCACTTTCTTCAGGCCATTTGTCGAATGAGCGGGTTTACCTGAAAGTAAAAATTCATAAATGAGAAACGAATTATATACATAGGAATCCCCACCTCATATCAAAAAGTTTTCCATTTTTGATTCTTGAGTAAAAAGCTGAGTTTTTTATCAATAGTAAGTCTTTTTTTTACTGCGTCAAGCAGGACAATCTACTCTTACTTGAGACAAAAGAAACAGAAGAATGATAGTGGAAACAATAAACTTTATCTGCCTCTTATTAATCAAGGTGTTTATCTATCACAAAATATTCCTTCATATTTTATTCAATTCTGAAATCAATAAAGCCACTTTATGGTTAAAACTGCTGCAAATGATAATAAATGAGGTGCTAAATTTCATTTTTTCAAAGTGGTCATTGAATTCACATACATTTAGGAAACTTATAATTATACTTTCGGTCTACATTCTACATTTTTCGTTGTACTACATCGTTAAATGAGACCCAACTACCAGATGACGCCACTAATTATAAATCCATATGATTTTTCGAAATTGCCAACTATCAAAAGATTACTGTCAAAATTTCCAGCAAAAGGATTATTATTCTTTATCAAGTGGCAGTGGTTTAGGTGACACTATTTCTTTGATTTTCAAAAACAATGGATTCAAAGCAATTTTGTGTATTGATTTTTCATGTAGGCCTATGCATAACTTTTCAGTTGAATAATATAATATTTGAGATGTGGATGAACCCTTACTTATTGAATATCCATAATGAAACTAAGAATCACCAGACTGAGTGAACTTATAAAAAAAATTAATGAGACAGTCTCGTAAATGACATCAAAGTTCCTTGATTATAACTGTTTAATTTTCTCATTTAAAAAGGTATTTGTGTGCAAACGATCATGTGCTAGGATTAAAACAAACCACAAAAAGCTCAAGAAACACAATCAAAGCTGACAATATACTCACGATATGTTAACCTTTAACTAATTCCAGGAGGGATGAACTTGCATTAATCTTGAAATTGAAAAAAAATATTGAGAAGTCAAGATTACTCTTGAAATCAGGCTTATTAAAATTCTTTTTGTATTGATTTCTTTTTCAATTAACACCAAATACTTAATAATGAGTGTTTTTGAGTGCTCGTTCTAGTAGAACACTAGAACTTAGAAAATTTTGACGTGGGTTGTTAGGAGAAGGAAATTTGAACTTCGAACAAAACTTAAGGAAAACTATGAGTAGTTAGTTTTTATTTGAAATATGGGTTTGTTCATTTATCGTCGCGGTTTTATTTGTATCACACTGTTCCAGACTACAGGAAAAGATTCTAGAACAAGCGAACGAAAGCTCCTGACCCCACGTCAGTCCTTTTCTGATTTTTTAGTTCAAATATACGTTGCACTCACTTTATATAATTTTAGGATATATGTGAATTTCAATATATATTATACGTGGCTGCATATTTTAAAATCTTTGAACTAACCTAAATAATCACCTATAAGTTCAATAAGATTTATGAATAAAATTTTTTCTCTATTTCAGTGTCGTAATGAGTTCATTACAGTACTAAAAACAGCATTGTTTTTACTTATATTTTCATGTGTTCAATTTCGCATTCGTGTTGGAATAGGTGCCCATTGTTCAACTTGTTTTAGAATATACTATTATTTTAGCACTGCTCTGTTAGTCATTTTGTTTTCAACCAACCAGACAGTCGCGGCAATATCACGTTTCGATTGGTCGGCGCCGTTGTCGTGTAAAATTCCTTTATTTCAGCACTGCCCTGTTAGTCACTTTGTTTTCAACCAACCAGACAGTCGCGGCAATATCACGTTTCGATTGGTCGGTGCCGTTGTCGTGTAAAATTCCTTTATTTTAGCACTGCCCTGTTACTTTGGTTTCAACCAACCAGACAGTCGCGGCAATATCACGTTTCTGATTGGTCGGCGCCGTTGTCGTGTAAAATTCCTTTATTTCAGCACTGCCCTGTTAGTCACTTTGTTTTCAACCAACCAGACAGTCGCGGCAATATCACGTTTCTGATTGGTCGGCGCCGTTGTCGTGTAAAATTCCTTTATTTTAGCACTGCCCTGTTAGTCACTTTGTTTTCAACCAACCAGACAGTCGCGGCAATATCACGTTTCTGATTGGGCGGCGCCGTTGTCGGGTAAAATTCCTTTCTCTATTTTAGTGTCGTAATGAGTTCATTACAGTACTAAAATCAGTGTTTTTAATTATATTTTTCGTTTTGTGGTTGTCAACACTGACATCCTATCCTTTCGAATGTCAACACGCGTCCATTGCACGTCATTAGTCAATATTAAACCATGTAGAGATTGGAACGCACTATTCAAATTCTGTAATCTGTCAATTTTCGTATCAGTCACGCCAACTGCGAAAATAAAATACAGAAGGCACTAGGAGGTATAATCTGAACTTTTCATTGAATTCCAAGAAATTTCTCACAATTCTTGACTGAAATAGAGAAAATATCGTTCAATACTCGTTGCAGAAGGCGATTCCAACACTCATGCGTTCAAAAACTCGCTCCTTCGTCGCACGTTTTCGAATTTCGCATTCATTTTCATTCGAGGTTGGGGATGGTGGAATTTTTGAATCAGTTTTCCTGAGCGCTTTGGCCATTATCCATTAATCTTGTTCATCAAGATAATAGCTTGATGGAATTTCATGCTTTTTCAACCCAAAATCAGTTTCGCTAATAGAAAATTTTCACGTTCTAGGTGGTAACGCTACTAGTTTCAGAATATGCATCCCGGAACTTTCTGTTGGATTTTATATGATATAATCAATGTCGCATGTTATGATTTTGTTTTTGTTTTCAATTTAATTCTAATTCAATTTCCATTTGTAGAAATCGTGTGTATTAAAAATTTATGTTTCACTAAAATAAACTTACAAAACCTAATTCATAACTCGAGCGTACTCTACGAAATGAAATTTTGAATTTCGATTAATCCAAATGAAATTAAATTATTCCAGGAATATAGGAAGTTCTAAAATACTTATTTCGAAATTATCTGAGGTAGTGTCTCCAACATTTTTTTTGTATTCAATTTATTGAGATTTACAATCTACCTACAAAAGTATTGAGTTAATTTGTTGTACGTAGAGACTGATATAAATTATTGAACATAGATAGATTTATAGTTATGATAAGCCAGTTAGGTCGTTTGGCCAAGTCCTTTTGAACCTTCGTGAGTTGAATGGATCTTCTGTCATGTCATGTCCTTGTAGCCTCTGATGATATTTTCTATTTCTGTGGTGACATATGGGACTCCTAAATCCTCATGGATGGTATGGAGGCATACACCAAGGGGCATTAACCAATGAACGTAGTATTTTAGATCGAAGTCTTTGGATGATTTAAATATTTGATGCTTTAGCGCAACCCCAGAATTGTATGCCGTACGTCCATATTGGTTTGATGATTGCAATTTGGACTTCTTGCCTATAAGGCAATACATTCTTCGGAATATCATATTGATTTCATTCTTCTTAGCATTGATGAGTTGTCTCCAGATGAAGCGCTGGTCTAAATGTATGCCGAGATACTATGCTTTGGTGTCGACCGGTATTTTCTTTTGTAATATTCCTTGAACTGATTTAGCCTCATTGATGCTGAATCGCCATCGATGCCGCTGCTCCAGGTCATCCTGGAGTTTTTGTAGTTGTTTGGAAGCTGTTTTCATCAGATGCAAGTGTTGCTATTTTGTGAAAAGATTTGTCAATAGGAGAAATCTTCCCAAAAAAAATCCCAACTGTCGAGACTGTCTAGGATTCATATTTTCATTTTCCACAGAAGGTTAACATTTTTTGAACTCATTGTTATGAAAATTACAAACTGAAAAAACTGAGTCACCCACAAGATAGTTTGATTTACAATAACCCGTGGACCAGAAATTTTTTATTGTAATTTTGCTATTCATAATTCATAAGTTAATCAACCATTTTTAATGTAGCCCGAAACATTAAGATTGCAAGTGCGGTAACGGTTAAACTATCAATCTAGGTTTTTTCTGTGAAATCTTCTTTAATTAGTCTCATAATAGATTCACGTGGTAAGATTAATAAAATGTCGTTTGGTTATTGAAAATTTACTTTATTTACTCACCATGTTCGAATGTTTCTATCTTATCTTCCAGCTTGACGTTGATACCCTTACACCTCACTGCACTCCTCAAGTTCTCTTCGCTAGGGAGGTTATCTTTTGTTTTGTTGGCAAGATTCTCCCTAGATTCGAACTTCGAACTCAAGGTCATCAGTTTGGTAGAGGTGTAGTTAAGCGATTCGTTGCTATCTGCAAGAGTGGGTCTTCTGTATTCTGGTTCTTCAATGATAGAGAATTTTTTACCTAAGAGGGGAGTAGACGTGCAGGAGCTGGTTGTTAGATGGGAGGAGCAGCTGATTCCGCTATCGCTCCTTTCAGTGCATGACCTCATCTTAACTGACTTTGGACCTTGGGTGACGTTATGAGATTCGAATAATTCATCAGTAATAATATGTGAGCTTCCTTTGATTTCGTAGTTTCCGTTGGAATCTTTTTGTTTTTCATCGTGCTTAGTTTCAGGGATATCGTCAATAATTTCTTTGATTTCTGTTTGTTTTTCTGCGTCTATTCCCTTTTCCTCTTCATTTTCTTCTGTGAATGAGTTAATGCTGTTTTCTTCCTCGGATTGATCGACTTCTGGTACAGTATCTTCCAAAGTGAGAGAATGAAAATTTATTTCGACATTATTGCCTTCGCTCAGACTTGTTATTCTTGGTGCCATCAGGGAATTGACGGTGCCTCCAGTTAAAGAAGGTCTGGGGGTGTTTGGTGTAGAATTGTTAGCGGAATTTCTTCGGCTAGCAGAAAGAGTTGCCATTCTTCCTAAGGCACGTATGGCATTACCTGTTTTCTAAACACACAAGAAAACCATGCATATATTAAAAGAAACACACACACAAACAAACATTATTATGTTAGAATATATCGTAAGCACCATAGAAAAAGAATGAAAATTAAATAATGGCCAGATTTTTTTTAAAAAGCATATCACTTTTTTTATCCCGAGAACGATTTTTTTAAATCTTCAGATAAAAAACTAAATAAAACATAGCAATATTTTCTCAATGTTTCCTCACCTGCCACTTTCTGCGTATGATGAACTTTTTGAGTTTATCTGTAGAAAGAATGACAGTCTCTTGGTGGTTGTCCGGATCCAACCAGGTATGTTTCAAGCATTGATCTGCAGACAGTCGATCCCTGCAAAAATTGAAAGAAGAAACTTGAACATGTTCTAGATATTCAGTTAGAAATTCAACCATTCTTAATTTTTGACGATTATTCTACCTATCTCAACGTCTGCTTTTCCTTATAAGTTTTTTACACTAGCGAAATTAAATATGACCAGAAGTTACTTACTCTTTTCTGTTGAGCAATAAGGCCGAGATGAAATCCCTTGCGTTCTGAGATACGGTGTTGAAAGCCTCGTCGTCAAAATCATAGTCAGCTCTTGTGATATTTGCGAACGTTTCGGCATCATTGTCGCCCATAAACGGCGACAAGCCTGATAATCTGTGAAAGACACATATACTTATGACTATTTCTTCTTTCTGAACTTAAAAGCATATTATACCTATGCATCATAGTTTGAGGAAGGTTATATATTGATATATTTTTTTTGTGAAATATACTGGGTAAGGGACTAAATAACTGAACTTCTGAATCTTCTAATATCTTAATTATGATTGCTCAAATATGCAAGAACATATCACCATTTCCAGGTAGAATGTGATAACTTATCAATTTGTTTCCTAAAGGAGCAACCCAAACCTTCAGTTTAAATGAGTAATGTTATAACCTTTTTACATATGGATTTCCATATTATTATGGCAGTCAAACATAGGTACCTTGTAGCCTAAAAGTGTAATGATCTCATTACAGCATTGTTTTTAGTTATATTTTTCGTTTTGTGGTTGACAACACTGACATCCTATCCTTTCGAATGTCGCAAGACGCTTCCATTGCATGTCAATTGTCAATATTAGGTAAACCATGTAGATAGTGAAAAAATTTTTGAGAGAAAAAATATTATTTTAATTGAGAAATATGATATTAGAGATTTGCTTTTCTCAAATTTTTAATCATCCTACATGTCGAATATCAGAAAATTCTCGTATTCTCTTTCATACAAGGATTTGGATTTTTGTGGTGTAAGTTTATTTGCAACATTATTGGTAATTTCTCTCAATTCTGGTGGTGTTGAATCCATCCAAATTCTTCAGACATACTCAATTAATTTTCATACATACATACTCAATCTTTCAATTTTCGTATCAGTCACGCCAACTGCGAAAATAAAATACAAAAGACACTAGGAGGTATAATCTGAAATTTTCATTGAATTCCAATAAATTTCTCACAATTCTTGACTGAAATAGAGAAAATATCGTCTAATACGCGTTGCACAAGGCAATTCCAACACTCATGCATTCGTGTTGGAATAGGTGTCCATTCTGCAACTTATTAGAATATACTATAATAGTATATTCTAATACAAGTTGCCGAATGGGCATCTATTCCAACACGAATGCGAAATTTTGAACGCATGAGTGTTGGAATTGCCTTCTGCATCGAGTATTAGACGATATTTCCTCTATTTCAGTCAAGAATTGTGAGAAATTTATTGGAATTCAATGAAAAATTGAGATTATACCTCCTAGAGCCTTTTGTATTTTATTTTCGCAGTTGGTGTGACTGATTACGCCAATTGACAGATTATAGAATTTGAATAGTACGTTCAAATCTTTACATGGTTTAATATTGACAATTGACATTCAATGGACGCGTGTTGACATTCGAAAGGATAGGATGTCAGTGTTGTCAACCACAAAACGAAAAATATAACTAAAAATAATGCTGTAATGAGTTTATTACAGCACTGTTTTTAGTACTGTAATGAACTCATT
Source organism: Micraspis discolor (assembly GCA_030674115.1). Classification (NCBI taxonomy): domain Eukaryota; kingdom Metazoa; phylum Arthropoda; class Insecta; order Coleoptera; family Coccinellidae; genus Micraspis; species Micraspis discolor. Next base: position 2,405,846 of record JARTUT010000874.1, on the reverse strand, counting down.
ACGACACTGAAATAGAGAAAAGCTATTTGTGAGTTTGAAGTCAATTTTATTGTATCTTCGACTAAATCTGCTGAATCTGTCTGTGTACATATATTATAAAATGTTGTATTCGATCAGTTACTGCAATGAAAAATATTCTGTAACCATAGAATATCATATATCAAGGAAATTTATGATTCACGATGCTAAAAACAATAAATTTTTAAATTATTTTTTGCGACGTTTAAATAATTCTCTAGGATTTCACCAATTAATTAGAAATCTTTTATAGAATAAATAAAGAGGAAAAGTTTTCGTTTATTTTTATTGATATCCATAACATCATATGGGCAATATAGCAGAAAGTAAAACCATTGTTTTTTGTCGAATGAGCGATTTATATTCACTCATGGGTGTATTTTAACTGCCACTTATAAATTGGAAAAGGTAATTCATAAAATGATACGATATCTGAGCATATCATTTTCTATTTCGAGCCGAACTCAATATACTACAACATTGAAATAGATTCTTGAATTCATATTTCGTATTCACACTTAAACGAAGGAGGTGCCAGATTGTTTGATTTCTGGTTGTGACAAATATTCATTATAAACTACATCAACGTAGGCTCAACACGTAGAAAGACCCATCACATACAGTGAGGAATCAAATAGACTATCTATCTACAAAAGTCATCAGTCCAGTCACGGATATCGGATCAGACCACAACCCCTTGGTTCCAGACTTAAAACTCAATCTAAAGAAATTGAAGTAGAAAAACCAGCTCAGCAATTTTATCTCATCACAAGCCGATAAAAGTAAAATTGAAAATTATGTAAACAACTGCATGAGGAAGATAAAATCGACCAACGGCAAAGAATGAAGAAGTGTTATATTTGGTCTATATTATTAGAAGGGGCTGAAAGCAGGGCCTTATAACTTCTAGGCAGACCAACGAAGCAGTAATAAATAGAGCCAATGCAGTACGTTACTTGTTGGAGACCATCAAGATCAAAAAATATCATATCTAGGGCACATTCTTAGAGGAGACCGATTAGAATTCTCCAACTTATTATGAAAGGAAAAATTGAAGGAAGAAGGGGTGTTGGAAGAAAACAGATGACGTGGCTCAAGAACATTGCAGACTGGACAGGAATACGCAGTGCACAACTGAATCGAAAAAATAAATTTTTTGCTTATTTTACAGGATCTATCTTAATTCCACCTTTCAAAAAACCTAACATATGAGCAAGTTATCGTACTTACAACACATAGCATATAACTCCAATGGACCACATATCAGATTTCAAGCCGATCGGTTCATAGTTGATTATCTCAGGCGGAATAAATTCCGGGGTTCCAAACAGAACCCTGGTAGGTTTCTCGGGATCCAATTTCTGCGCCAATCCGAAATCTATGATTTTGATCTCGTGCGATGTCCTCGTGTGACACATTATGTTCTCAGGTTTCAGGTCCAAGTGTACGATGTTCTGGCTGTGCATGTAGTCGACACCCTCGCAAATCTGCCTGACGAAGAGTATGCAGTCTTTTTCGGTCAGTGTGAAATCGTCGGCAACCACCCTTTCGAAGAGCTCGCCTCCTGAGATACTGAAAAAAATTTTGACACATTTTCATTGATGCGTGAATAAAGACGGCTTTAAAGTGGGCTTTCGAAAAAGTTTCTTATAGCTCCACAAGGTGGCAGAAACATTCACAATTTAGGTTCGACCTTAATCAGAAATGGTGTGTCATGGTGTGATTTTCAGTAGCGATGGAGCAGTGACTGGTAGCGCAATGCGTGTTTATTGATAATATATAAAAATTTAGTGTTGTCTCAATAGAGACTGCTCAACGTCTCTATAGCACAGTATAGGGACCAAGCAGTAGTCGCACTCGGTGGATTTTGAACTGAAATCGCTTACACCCAAGGGAACTCGCGCATTCCTCCCTGCGCATCTAATCTTATCGACCGCGAATTTAAAAATTGATTAGAAAAGTTTATTTGCGTTATCTGAAAACTTAAATATTTTGATTTAAGCTGGTAATAAGTTTTCACAGTGATATTTAGAGTGTATGGACCATTGTTTAGTCTATATTCATATAAAAATTATGACTCCGCTCATAACGTAACCATAAATGTAATCACATTTCCTCATTAACAGAACGCATTCAATAAAAGATATATTGTTTTATTGTGGTTTTAATATCACTTTGAAAGAAACAGTAATTAGTGATTAAATTTACTCAATAGTTTACTCAGGAACAGCCTCTGAAACTTTTTGAAATGTGTTAAAAATCATAGGTACCTTAGGTTTGTAAGTGAAATGACTCATTAAAATTTTTCTAAACGAAGATAAAGTTGAAGAGTAGGTATTAGGTGTACAAATAAGTTTCCGCGGTTTGTCAAAAGATGGCCCCACCAGAAGGTTATGGAAAAATTGTCAGATGTAAAACGTAATATCCCAAGTTTAGTCATCTGGCAACACCATAACCTTAAAGTACTAGTGATTCCGTATCAGCATCACGTAATTTTTTTCGTGCAAAAATGTCAAGTTTTATTCCGAATAAGCATCATTTGCGGGAACTTTTGATTTACTTCTTTAATGTGAAAAAATCTGCAGCTGAGGCGCATCGATTGCTTCTAGAAGCATATGGTGAAGCTGCTTTAAGTGAGAGAAGTTGTCAGGAATGGTTTCAAAAGTTTAAGAACGGTGAGTTTGACGTTAAAGACAAAGAACGCAGTGGAAGGCCGAAAGTGTACGAAGACATGGAATTAGAAGCACTATTGTAGGTAGATTCGTCCCAAACGCAAAAAGAACTTGCACTTACTCTACAAGTGACTCAACAAGCAATTTCACATCGTTTAAAATCGTTAGGAATGCTTCAAAAACAAGGAAATTGGATTCCATATGAACTAAAGCCGAGAGACGTTGAACGCCGATTATGCATGAGTGAAATGCTGCTTGCCAGGAATAAAAAAGAGTTTTTGCATCGTATAGTCACTGGTGACGAAAAATGGATTCACTACGATAATCCAAAGAAGAGAAAGTCATGGGTTAAGCCCGGCGAACCATCAACATCGACAGCTAAGCAGAATATTCATGGAAAAAAACTCATGCTGTGTATTTGGTGGGATCAGCTATTATGAATTGCTGAAACCAAGCGAAACCATTACTGGAGCTCTCTACCGAACACAATTGATGAGATTGAGTCGGGCACTTAAGGAAAAACGCGCCCATTACTACTCCAGACGAAGAGACGAAGCAAATTTTCACCTGAATGGAATGTTAAAAGGCAGAACTGTCGTTACTTGGCTGTAGAGAATCCGAGACGAATGCATAGTCCAAAGGTCGTGGTTTGGGCCAGTATATCTGCTAAAGGCATAATTGGTCCTTATTTTCATGAAGATCAACGAGGCCGAGAAATTAATGTGAACATTGACCGTTATTGCAATATGTTGCGATATTTTTTGCTCCCAGAGTTGCAGGAGTTTGCAGGTTTCATCTCAAGAACGTAATTATAGCAAAATGGGGCCACTGGTCATACCTCAAATGATTCAATGGAAGCTGTTAACGAATTATTCCCTAATAAAGTCATTTCGCAAAGGGGTAATATCAACTGGCCTCTCAGAAGCCCCGACCTTAGCCTGCTTGACTATTTTGCATGGGGATACTTTAAAAGGAATCCGATGAATCTAACCCAGTTGAAGCAAAACATCAGGTCAGAAATGGCAGTAATATCATTAGCTATGTGTCAACGTGTTATCGCCAATATTCCTTCCTGTTTCGAAGAGAGCCTGCAACGCAATGGTCATCATTTGGATAACATCATCTTTTCCAAATTATTCTTTTTCTCCAATTCATATGCTAATAATAAAAAATAAACTTTTTTATTGCTCACAGATATTTTTGTTTTATTGAACAAATACTCGATACCCCTTCTGGACACCTTGTTTAACTGACTTCTAATAGAAAACAGCAAAGCAGAGGAATTGACCGCCATTATCATATAGATAGATTATCAATTTTTGACGTATTCACCTCATAATTTAATGATTTATGTCAATGTACTCATTTCAATTCACTAAATAATCCAACAACACGCAATTCAACACCTGCGAAGCCATCAATTTATTATCAAGTTTTCTTTGATGCGTCATACGGAAAAAAACTTCGTTCTATATTAACCGGACCGTCATGAATTCCCGTTGTTAACGATTACTCACAACCTTTCCAATATTTTAGTAAATTCCAATAATATACTCACTATTCCATAACCATTATCATTTCTCTAGGATTCTCGAAGGCAGCAGCCAATTGAAGTAACTTCTGATGCCGCAACTGGTTCATGATGTCTATTTCCTCTTGAACTTTGTCCCTGTCTTTCGTCGTCCTACATCTAATGAATTTAGCCGCCAACTTCTGCGACGTCGTCTTGTCTACCACTTTGTGCACCACGCCGAAACGACCTTTTCCCAGTTCTTCCAGTACATCGTAGCGGGCTTTGAATTCCGGTCCGGGCTCCAAGGAAACCATCCTGGGTTCGAAACTGTATATCTCGTCTGGAAAAAAATTAATCTTGAGAGGTGATAATCAACTACGGAATATTTTAGATTCCAGTACGTAGCTATTAGTTAAAAGAATTCTGTGAAACGAATATGTCACGAAAATCGTTCGTCAGTTGATTCACAGAATCAAAAATGGACTGTCTCTTGAGTGTATACTATAGCCTTGTATATAGCCACTTTATTATGGGGAAGTTGCTCTGATATCTCCAGAGTGTTTATAGCACAAAAGCGTATTATTCGTTCAATATTCATCCTCCATCCACTGAACTCTTGTAGGCCAGTTTTTGTTGAAAATAATATTTTAACGTTGACTTGTATATATATTTTTGAATGTTTGCCATATGCTGAAGAATATGTAAATAATTGGTTAAAATTGTCAGATCATCATAAGTATGAGACGAGGAACTCTGAGACGTTTCTCATTTCCGAAGAATAGACCACACAGAATTGAATGCAGTTCTTCATATACAAGCATGACATTGCATAATCATTTACCAACTTCTGTAAAAAAATTAAATTCTAAACTGTTTAAGAATGTAATCAAAAACCTTCTAATAAAAAGAGTTTTTTGTTCTATAGATGAATATCTGTGCGTCTCCATAGTTGCTTAGTTTTAGGCTGACATGTCCTATACACTGCGCATCTAGTATCTTAATGGATTAAATAAATTTATTATTATTATTTCAAAGAACCAATAAAACCAATAAAAATTCTTATAATCTTTAAACTGACATTTCAACAAATGTTTAGTATGGCATATTTAATGATAATAATAATAATAATAAGGCTTTATTTCCAACAGGCTAGATTGCCCAGTTACAGGAAAATACATAATTGAATAGAACAGTAATTGAAATATTCAAACACATCGATATTACTACAAACACATGAGTGCAAGTTGATTCAACATAAGGATATCAATACAAGAACCAATATATGGTGAATAACAGTGGTATATAAAGAAAAATATATATATGCATATTCAGCCTGTAACAAAATTCACCAAGAGAAAAAAAAAAGTTAACAATGAAAACTGCAAATAATCACCATTATTACACAGCAACAATGACTTGCATACACTTACAAAAACAAATTGAATTCTACCTCATCAACGTCCATTCAACCTCAAAACCCTACTTATCTCCGAGAACGAATCATGGTTAATATCGCAATTCTCAGATATATCATTAAATATGGAACACATGTATCTCACAGGGGACTGAATAAGTGAGTTCGTCCTAGGCGTATCCATGGCGAAGCACTGCTGTAATCTAGAGGACATCCGGGGACACGGAACCCAACAGAGGTGAGAAGTGCCGGGCAATCAACAAGACCGTGCAAAATGCTGTACAAAAACCTTAGGGATAACATTCTTGCACCCATTTCAAGAGACCGAGCTCCGAACCTTTCGAGTAACTCATCTTGATCAAATCCTCTAGCTGGATAGACGCCGTCTTCTCTCCAAACCAAATACTTCAGAAACCTTCGCAAAATTGACTCTAAATACTTCTTATGTACCCTATAAATAGGATGCCATATCATAAAACCAAATGTCAATCTACTCCTTATCAAGGAATCAAACAAACGAATGAGGGTTTCTGTGCTGCTGAAATGACGGGCATTTCTAACAATAAATCCGTAGGTCCTAGATGCAGTCACCATAATATTACTCATGTGCGGGACGAAGCTCAAACGCTGATCAAATATAATACCAAGATCCCTGGTCTCAGTCACTCTTGTGAGAACCGAGCTACCAACCGCGTAGTCAAAGTGCACAATACTTCGGTTCTTTGAAAAGGAAAGCACACTGCATTTCACAACATTCAAGCACAGCCGGTTGGCGGCACACCACTCAACCAAAGCGTTCAGTGCATTCTGCAGGACAACACAATCCGACCAATCAATAATCCTTTTAAACAATTTGAGATCATCGGCATACATTAATTTGTCAACCGCCAAGCAGTCCAATAAATCGTTAACAAAAAGCAGAAACAAAAGAGGTCCCAGGTCAGACCCCTGTGGTATGCCGGATGTAGCAATATAGTCACCAGAACGATGACACTCGAACTGAACAAATTGACGTCTTCTGTGAAGATATGATCTCATCAAAGACACCAAGCCGTCAGAGAAGCCCACTCCAGCTCCGAGTTTCCGCAACAAAAATGATAAATAAAGATATGCATAAAATATATCCCCTTATTGTCTTTTTAACTAAAAATATATATTCCAGAATTAATAATATACTATAGTTGAATACTTTAATAATTATAATAATTTAATAAGTAATAGACTTTATATAACGTACTGATAACTGTAACTCACGCTTGACCTTGCATTGGACCATATATGACTGCGCTGCGCACTCTTCGCCCTCTACCTCAAAAACGGTTGATCGTATAAAAAAAAACATAAAACGAAAATTGTAGAGAATTTTATACTCTACAACTTTTATTATGGGTAAAAATTTCATTTAAGTAATAGAAAGCGAGATATTCACAAAAAACCAATTTTTAAGGCTCTTGGACCTTCAATATCTTAAGACGCGGACACGGTATCGTTTGTGACTTTTGAGACAACATTTAGAACGACAAAACAAAGGTTTATATCAATTTATAGCTTATTAGCCGAGGTGAAACCCCTAAAATGACTGGGCTATCAGTTACTAGATCAAATTTGAAGTCAACCGTCGAAGATGAAACATTCTTCATCTCGATAAATCAAGCTCTCACACATCGGCTGAAACAATGGGATGTTCGAGAACTCAAAATATCGAATTGATGGGTCATTCGGCCCACAGTTCAGACATGATACCAAACGACTTCTCTCTATTTTCCCACGTCAAAAATCTACCGAGAGGACAACGATTTACAGTGCTTGAAGGGGCGGTTGATGCGTTCAAACGAATATTTGTGAGACATGTGATTCGAAGTGAAAAAATGGTTAGATGCTGAAGTGAACTGATCTGAGGAATATATTGAAAATCAATAGAGAGCCATCTTCGATGTGACATTATTGTTTTCATAGCCACAACCTGAATTATAAATAATCGCCCACGAACGTGTGCATCGAACAGTAGGATTGTTTGCGCTACATTGATCAATATTTACAATATTATTATGACGATCACATGTAATGAATAACACTATATCACGGAAATCCTTGGCTTTGTCGAGCTCTTATCAGTGAGAACAAATTCGTTCAAAAATTTTGATGAAAAACAACAAAAAGTTATGAGGAATCGGACGGTTTATTCTCCCCCACTGATTAATTATTTCTGGCCGACGTTTCAGGGTGTAATATCTGTAATTTCCGAATATCGGGTCGAAAATGGCCTTGATCCATCGAGGTCGTTTTACTGATGAAGAATACAGATGTAGAATATTGAATTTAGAATAACCAACCATCGGATCGAGTTGTTAATTGGAAGATATTTGAATTATATGTATATGTATTATATATTGATTTCTTACATATACTCATATTTCATTTCCGTAGCTTACAGTACGGAGGTTTGCGCGATTCTCCCTCTAAAAAACATCTGTTTTTAGTTTTTATATTCTCATCCCTCTGGTGCAAAAATGGGGTACAAACATTCGAGAACATTCTAATGTAATTTCAAAAGCCTTCTTGGAAGATCGCATTCTCAAGTTTATAATGGGACCACACGTTCCCCGTTCAAAGTGTTACATTCCTTACAAATAAAATAGTCAAAAAAGGTTCCTCCAATATATTTGTTAACCCTGTAATCGAGCCTTATGCTTTAAATTACCTGAGTGGCCAAATATCCTGTTGTTCAACAGATGTATCTGTTCAATGAGTAAAAAAGGGATCGAACACAACTCTTTTGATACATTTCAACCCTGAAATTGGGGTGCATTCCTTAAATGACCCGACCACTCAAGCCAATTGTCTTCTCGGGAAAGATTGTTTATGGTTAACAAATATATCTGTTCGATGAAATACATAAGGGATCGAACAGACTTAATGAATAGAATCAGTTGGAAAAAACTTAACCGAAATCATTCATTTGCGGTGAAATAATGAACTTTGTCAAAATTTAGAGAAGCACTCACATGGTGTTATAGAAAAAGAGAATTCGACAATTTAAGATATATGTTTGTTCATTCATTATGGCGTTTGTATTTGCAACACATTGTCCGGAAAAAGACTCTAGAATTAGCGCGCAGAAACTACTGACCTCAGGCCAGTGCACTTCTGAATTTATTTTTGAGAAATTTGCAACACCACACTGAAAACCTAATGAGTAATATTCACTGTTTCTTATAATGTAATGGAGGCGACAAACTTTGTAATTTTTGGTAAAATAGGTGAAAAAGTTCAAATCATATTTGTGTGTAGGTAATAGAAATTTTTTCAAAATTTTTTAATATTTGTTTGAACATACTCAAATATCTAGATACTAATGAAAATTTTTGAATACATGGAGGTTATTAATTTTAGCATATTCTAAAATTTCATTATTGTAAAGTATACTACCGAGAAGATGAACACTCTTTATTTCGAGATGAAATCATTTTATGATCAAATATACTCAAGAAAAATATTCCTTTTATTTATTTATTGTAATCGAAAGAACACACTGAAGTTTTGAAACCCTTTTCCTCATTACCATAAGTACTCCTATCTTTAACAAAATTCTTTGACATTTCGAAAGGAAATACGACAAATTTCAAACCATTCGAATATGCTTTGTTGTTTGAGATTGAATTCAAATTCGTAGGTAGTGTATTTTGTAAGCGTATAACTTCCAGCATAAAATCCATAGTTTTCTATAACTTTTATTTTTTAAATATGAGTCTATTCGAAATTAAAATTCATTAATCCAAAAATAGAAAAATTATACAAAATGATTGAAGGGGCTTTTTGGCCATAATTTTTTTAAATCAATCCAGATATCCCAATTAATAACCATAATAAAAGCTTTGCTTACGTGATTCAAATATAACAATCTTAAACTACCAACGCACGAAAAAAAAAACAATAGATTTCAAATCGACGTTCACCAAACCAAAGAAATACAAACACTGCACCAGATTCACGGCCACGAACAACAACGTATGATACGACAACACCTTATGGTCATCGCGGTCTGAATTCTTTCTCCGGCAGACTTTGCGTTCTCGGAACCGGTACCATTAGAAAAATTTCCCGAGCTCAGTCACTGTGACTAACTAGAGGAGGAATCGAACGAAGAAGAGCATTCCAAGCGCAGCGGTCAGTTCAGTTGTCGAAAAATTATCGCGAATCGTCAAAATGATGAGGCTAGTTGGTATAGTTACATATTTACATAGATATCAGTTGATACTATGAGTATTGCGCACCTGAATTCATCTAGGAGCTTATCAGTGGCGGCTCCCATGGACGGCAAGGACTTGATTATCAGCTTGCAAAAATTAACCTGTCGATAATTTTGCAGTTTATCAACCACGTTAATGACCAAAATTTAGAAAAGCACTGAAGTGCTTGTTCTAGAGTCTTCTCCCGTACTCTGGAACAATGTGATACAAATACAAATTCTACGATAAATGAACAATAGTCCGGTCAAAGTATACATACCAGGTTACCGAAATTCGCATAGAGCTGAAAATTGGTAGAGATGGTCAGGATACCATTAGAAAGAAAGGGTGAAAAGTCCCCAAAAATCCCATTGTTGCTAAAAAAGTTATTCAAGGTCAAAGGTCGCGAAAATGAGTTTTTCGCTTTTTTCAGCCAAACGGTGAGTTTTATCATAAAAATAGTTCAGACATAAATTGTAGATCGTAAAATTATCTACAAAAATTGTCTCTATACTTTTTTTCGTGAGAGTCACCGTTTCCGAGATATGAGCGAAGAAAGTTGTATGCTCCATAAAATGCATAAGTACGCCACGTTCATTAGTCACTGGCGCCGTAATGCGAGTTGAACTCTTTTTCTTTCGGTATATTAACTTAAAAAAAATCAATATTAACTCAAAAGAAACTAAGTCCATTGCCTTCTACGACAGTGCAACCTTGACGTCTGTTTTTAAAATGTTTGAGAAACAAGATTTACTTGATTGTGCCGAAGTTTTTAAAAATAATAAGTCTACTCCAAAAGACATAATTATTCAGGAATGCCCTTTCTTCTTGCCATGTACGGAGCTCCAAAAAAAAAATTACCTGCATTGATAAGTTCCGTTACGTGTCTTTTGTCAAAAATACTCGTAACAAAAAGCAAGTGCAATTGGCTTCTCTTCCTCCAACCTCGGCTTCTGCACAACAACATCTTCTTTCGGTATATTATCAAGTTTAAGTGTGGCTTGGTAATCAATTAGACCCAAAAGACTGGGGTTGGATGTTGATTGATAAAGCATTAGAACCTGTCCAAACTTTACTTCCACCTGCACCGGCAAAACTCCTCAACACCATTTTTTGCAATTGTAAAAAAGGATGTAATGCCGAATGTGGCTGCAAAAAAGTTGGGTTGTTTTGTTCCTTAGCCTGTACAAGTTGTCAAGGCCAGCTTTGTTCTAATGCTGAATCTCCATTAGAAGAGGACTCATTTCATATAAACGACGAGACATCCGATCCATCGCTTTTGGACGAGTTTATTTTCACTCAGCTCGAAGAAGAGGACGAAGAACAGGAAGAAACAGATATAATAAATGATTATAATTCGGACCAATAATTTTATCACATTCTTTACAATTAACAACAATTTTTTTTATTATTTATTAGTACACATCGGTTCGTGGAATAGGCCTACCGGGGAAACCACGTAAAAAAAAAACGCGTCAAGTACACTACCTCACAGGTGACGTGGAAACGTGTGCATTTTATGGGGCATACAACTTTCTTCCCTCATATCTCAGAAACGGCGACTCTCACGAAAAAAAGTATTGAGACAATTTTTGTAGATAATTGCACGATCTACAATTTATGTCTGAGCTATTTTCATGATAAAACTCACCGTTTGGCAGAAAAAAGCGAAAAACCCATTTTCGCGACCTTTGACCTTGAATAACTTTTTTAGCAACAATGGGATTTTTGGGGACTTTTCACCCTTTCTTTCTAATGGTATCCTGACTATCTCTAACAATTTTCAGCTCTATGCGAATTTTGGTAACCTCACCTACGTTATTTGGTCTAACTTGACCGGACTAAAATCGATATTTCAAATTAAAAATAACTACTTTGTTTTATTCGATGCTTGAATTCCCTACGTTTTTGAAAACCTACGTTAGTGCTTTTCTGAATTTTGACATTATCTCACCGTAAACAACCATTTCGATTAATTTTCCCTCAACTAATACTGATTAATAAATCCGGTCGATGTCAATCGAGTAACTATCTGTGATAGCATCGGATTTTTTGACATTTCTCTTGAGTAAATGAAAAAATATTCATATCTTCAAGTGGAAACAAGCTACGACAAGGAAATTTGATAATGTGCCCTTTGAAGGACGAATAAAGGAACATCAGAAACTTTCTCAAATGCTGGATACCGATATATCCGGCGTAGGTCTGACACGCTGTAAATGAGCGAAATATGATAAGATGAGATATGCTTCAGCCTATTTTGGCTCTATGGCAAATCCGGCACTGCATTTGGGTGCTTATCGCACGACCGACTTTGTTCGACTCTAATCGATGTAGAATTATGGATTTGGGATCTCCGAATGTGATTTCTTTTATGCTGAATGAATGGAGAATTAATTCGATGTTTTTCTCGGTCTGTTATTCCCATTTCATTACGGTTATCGCAATGATAGATTATTTATTTAATGAGCATGTGTTATTACTGTTTCGTTTGACTCATTACCTATACAGGTCTACAGTATGAGCCAACAGAGTTTAATACATTTATTACTCTTGGTCATTAACAGTGTTATCCAATTTTCTTAAAACTTCGTCGTAATATAAAATCAATTTTTCATTGTGAAACAATTTGAAAATACCAAAACTGGATTTCTTGAAAATTGCCGTATATATTAGCAACAAAATGCCTTTTCAAAAATCATTACAGGATAAAATCTTGGAAGAAGACGAAGGAATTTTGATTGCATTTCAACCCAACACCTTGTATGATAAATCCTGAAGAAGATAATTGTACTCACTGACTTCGTCCAACTGAAACACGTCCGATTCCAATCCAGGTCTGCTGTAGCCGTGCACATTCTGAGCCCGCACTCTGCAAATATACCTCGCTCCGGGTTGCAACCCCTTGAAGGTGTACGATAAGGAGTGGCAATTCTCGGTGACGGTGGTCCAGATATCGCAGCCCACGAGGCAGTATTCGACCGCGAAACCGGTCACTATCCTACCTCCATCGTAGGGGGAACTGCTCCAGGTGACTACGACGCTATCCGAAGAGACGGTAATGCTAGGTTTGCCGCTGGGAGGGTCCGGAGGGCCTGTGAAGGAAATGACATATTGTTAAAGCAGCGATGGAGATATTGTTCTGATAAATTCGAGACTAACTTGAATATTAAGTATTTCCTTATTACTCTGAGAATAATATTGGTTGATAGATAGATAAATCAACTTTGCCATTATTTTCTATATGCGCTCAAAACAGAGAATCTGCACTGATGAATCGGTACTTCAAATATCTATATACTTTACAAATAGTTCCTACTTTCTTTTAAACGGCTATTCGACTAAGGGAGGTGATGATATTGACTAAAAAATAAATAATAAACAATAAACGCATTTTTCTTGAAATGTGCCACATAAAAAAAATTCTATAAAAAATAAATCAGACATAAATCACCTGAACAACATTTATAGCTAAAATGTTTAAAATACTGGTTTATGCACTTCGCATAATTTGAATGGAAACTTCATATTAAATTTTGGGACTAGGGAATTGTTCCTTATGACGTTTACGTGAGGAAATTATTAAATTTGGAAGGTTGTTGGAGATTGTAAAAGGTGCTCCAAAAATTTTTCGAATAATGCATAAAAATTTGGTAAAAGTGAAACTAAAATGGACCTGTTTCAGGATTCTGTTGCCAAATAGTTTTCTTCTGAGAAAATGAATTTGTTTTAAAATTGTTTAAATTAACAATTCTACCTCGATGATAATACCCAAAAAAAAAACTTCGAACTACAATATTCGATACTCTATGTCAACTAAATTACTCAATCAAAAAATTGTCAACTAATATATCATTGGCACTTAAACAAACTACACTACTTACACAAAATTTCAACGAGATCATTATCATAGCTTCGTGAATTAGTTTACAATCATATACAGGGTAACCGAGAAAATGTGGGAGATCTCTCGGATTCAGATAGAACATTAATAAATAAGATGACAAGTTCCCATAAATTTATTTCCTGGCGGCCCTCCCTACGGAGATACTCCACTGGTAATCACTTTTTCTCGAATAACTTCTAACTTGCTGTACAATTATGGGTAAAGGAACAATAAAACTCTTCGTTCTAAAGCAGCGACGTTTCGATTAATTTTATCATCTTCTTCAGGTTGAGAACAATTGACAGCTGATGAATTCAGCCACGTTAAACCTTTCATTATGTGAAAGAACATCAAAATAAACAATCAATGAATGTATAGGGAGGCAACATCAATTACATACAAACCGAAGGATGTGTCATCAATCAATGGACTTAAAAATGGATTGGATAAATAGTCTAGGCGTAACCGAGGTGGTTTCAGATGCACCTAATTCCTGAACTCTTAGACAAATTTGGCTCAATTAAAACTCGACCAGGATATCAATACAATTGAACTATTCCAAAAATATTAAAAAATAGATTAGGCAGATCACGGAAGTATTTAGTGTCTTGGGAGAGAATTTCAAGAAATTATAGCTTGTTGACGATAAATACCTGATAATGAAACTCTTGTACCCCTATTATTTGCGCTTTATCCACCACCTCTTATCGTGCTTGTTACCAAAGTTGAGTCTTAAATCGTTCACAAGGCAAATTAGCTTTTGAAAAAGTAAATAGTCAATGTTGACAATGAATGAAAAAAGAAAAAAATTTTCAGACATTATCTACTCTTTGTGCTTGTTCAAGTTTAGAAAACTAGTAAAAATTTAATTTTCGAACATCGAGTTGAAAATCGTCTCAATCGATTGGATTTTGACTTTAAGATGAACAATACGTGTTAAAACTTGAATATGACCGGCAGGCCTTATACTCTCTATTTTCCAAAGGAGATGAGTTCGAGTTTTAATATCTTCAGAATAAATTTATTGTTCAAATATCTCGCTCAAGATCGTCATTGAGTCGAATCCGTCGAATAGATTAGCAGCTATGAGTCTGGTTTCCTGGACAACTCCTAGAATATACATCCGATCTATTTGAAACTTGAAAATTGTTTGAATAATGTTTGAAGAAAAAAAATTGCCAAATTTTGTTAAAATCCTATGGAAGAAATTATTAAAAGAATAAGAATAATGCAGCATTTGATCGTTCAGTAGCTATACAAAAGTTCTTGATAACCGATGAAGAGAAAAGGCTGAATTTACTGCAATTAATCGATGAATCGAATCTAGTTTTCAAGTTCAGCTAGTGATACAGTTTCGGTGCTATTATTATTGAATCTTTCTACAGATCGTTAGGTTTTGAGTGTTCCACGGCTTGATGCCCCCAAAAACACATTAGAGTAAATGTCCATATCATTAGATTAAAATTATTCCTTGCCAATTATTCAAGATGATTCATTCAACCTGTTTATGCTTTCTGGCTTATAATTTCCTACATTTTGGCGGGATTGTTTAAGTTTAAAAACACCTCCTCACCTTCTACTGATACTGATGCGTAGCTGCAATCTGAGCCATGATAATTTTCAACATATACATCGTATTTTCCACTCTCATCAGCGGTGATGTTCTGGAGAAGGAGACAGCTTATGCCATTTCCAAATGTAATGCTTGTTTTCTCATCATTCTTCAGTACACGCCCCTGTAAAAAAAGTTGAAATACTCATTAGGACTACGAGTTAATGTGTGCTGATTTGATAATAGAGGTCAATAGAAGCTATAATTCCATTTCTGCGAGCTTGTTCTTGTTTATAAAACTAGTAGAACAGCCTGGTATCGTTTTGCCCGAAAGTTTGCAGTCTTTCGTCTCTACAGGGTGTAACTAAATAAGTGTAAAATATTTAAGGAGGTGATTCCTCATCGAAAAAGAGATAGGATCCTATCTTTTTTTCGATGAGGAATCACCTCCTTAAATATTTTACACTTATTTAGTTACACGCTGTATATTCGTAAATTATAATTATGAATATCGAGACGAAAACAGTCTCAGTCATTGGATTAGACTCCCAGATGAAGAATCCAAGGTTAAACTTGAGTACTACCCTTCGACCGTATACTCTCAGTCGATTGGGTTCGGCTCATGATGAAGATTCCGTGGTCATATTTGAGTAAGTCCTGCCAGACGTATACTAGGATAGATTACAAGTATTTCCAGATTTGAGTGTGCAATTATACTTGCACACATTATACTTAATTGAGCTTGATCACCTAAATTTGCTTCTAAAAAACCAACTAGGTGTTCTTTAATAGAAAAATTTTTATTAGATCATTAGTATGAATCTATTCTGTTTAGATTATAATTAGTTACTGAACATGCGTAAATTTTTAGTTTTTTTAATCAGAGTATCTGTTTTAATGACAAAAACATAAATATTGAATAATGGTTATTCATTGATTATGTCTAATTTTTATACCTTACCATAGAATATTAATTTATTACCGTACCCCAGGAGAGAAAAAAATTAATAATTGCAAAGTTTTTTAAATGAAAGATAATATCTGTAACCATTATTGATCTTTAGTTATGATTTTCTCAGAATAACTAGAGTGAATTATTATCACATTAAAATATTATTATAACGTCTCTGTGGTGGGTAGTTCCCAATGAAGAAGTGTTCTGTGGTTCCTTGCTGTTTTGATTCTGTTTGAAACTGTCAACAGTTATTTGTGTCTTCAAAAAAAATGTGAAAAATATTGCAAGGATAATTTCGATAGTTTGAAATTATTCAATTCAGTATGAAATGATTATGGTCAGAAAATCCATTCTATTCCAATTTTTCTTGTTTATGAGCCTATAGCTTCCAGTTTCAATATTGATTGAATTTTAATTAACCATGCATCATAACAAACATACAGAAATATTAAAACTAAGTCAAATTCTATTATCTCCTAAGTTTGTGAACCAGGTTGAATCGGTGTATGCAATAAAGATGTGAAAAAACTTCTTTGAAGGTACAAAACAAATGTAGGTGACTGGGTTCGAAGTTTTTAAAACTCATATGAGCTTAATTTGAAGCATTCCTATGTTAGAATAGATATAATTTGATGAACCCTGAAAGTCTGAAGCAATAAAGACAAGTCTTCAATTTAACAGGTCCTGACAGAAAATACATTACCTATTTCAATGGTCATCATGAGAATATACCAAAGTACCTACGTGAGTGATGGAAATCTTTTTCTCTATTTATTATGGAATATTACTCTGGATTAAATATTAAACAAGGTGCAGGACATCATTAATAATGAATACAGCAAATAGCAATTAAGATTTTGTAGTGAATGTAAGACAAAATTGTTCAGTGGTTAATTTCATCTATAGTATTTAGTGGTGGAACCATAGACTGGAGAGATTTCCCCAACTTTTTGTAAAAATATTTCATGAAGACATAAAATATGGCAACATTGAACAAATCTGATTATTGAATCATTTCAGCACAGAGTTGGATTTGGGAAAATCAGAAAATTTGGACAAAATTATATCGATTTAATTCCTTTCAAACCAGAACCGGGGTCACCCAATTATTCCTTTATTCAGGCAAATGTCCTTTGGGATAATCAATATATTCCTCAATCAACGTGAAACAATCCTTCTGGATTCTGTATGAGAAATTCAATATAATCGAAATTGATAACACCGACACACTACGCTAGAAAAATGTGACAATATCTCTCACTTGGCGATGAAAAATAATATTCCAACAAATAAACGTATATTTATATCCGCAAAATTGTCACATGACTTCCAGCTTCTCAGGAATCAAATTATACTGTGTCCAGTTTCCGATAAAATCGACCTCCAAATTTAATACTTATAGTCTAATATTATATATATTTTTCTTTTACGAAGGCAGCGAGAATAATGAATGAATAAAAATTACATCCAACGCATGAGTATCGGTGCGGTCCATCTGTTTGCATATGCGCCGATTTCATAGGGGAGATGCTGTAAAAGAACATTTGATCGATAGGGATGTAACAGTTTGTTCGTTCATCGTAGCGGTTGTATAAGTATTAAATTGTTTCAGAGTACATGAAGACTCCAGAGCAAGCGCGCAAAAGCTCCTTACCTAACGTTAACGATCATCCAGAGTGAGAATCTGGTTAGGTTTGAAAATCGGTTGGTCCAGTTAACCATTGAAAAATTTATGAACCCATTCTCAATTAATCAGTGTTGGGTTTTGTGCATTGGATGTCTGAGTCTAGCGAGTTTGCTATGCTTGCGAAAATGATGTACCACAATGTATTAGGATCATTACCATTCTGAATCTATTGATATGTTCTTAGATTACTCCGAATTTCGAATTTGCCGGATGCGCTGTTGCAAAGGACATCTGATATTTAGAGAACTTTCACCAACTTCGTAATATTACGTATTTACATTATCTTTCCGGATGCAGAGCATGCATACAAGTGGTGAAAGTTAAGGATCCGTTAAATTTGATCCGGGTTGAGATAGATACAAAAACCCAATATTCTTGATGACACCGATGATTATGTAATTCCATTGTTAGGAAATAGGGGATATCATGATATTGTGATTAGGAAACACTAATTGGTTTGAACATTGATGAAGATTGCGATAGATAGATTTGGGAAGTTTAGATGGAACAATCCTACATTTACGAGTCCTTATTTCAATCCATATAGGAATAGATCTACATTTTTGCATGCGTTTGAACCAATTATCGCAGCAAAATTTTTTTAAAATTATAATAATAAGTCGAAAACCGTTGAAGATGTAGGGAAGTAAAGTAAATTAATGGTAAGTTTTTATGAACAATCATTAAAAAATACAGATACGGGTTCTCCTAATTAAAATAACAAAGCTGCTGCCAAATTTGCGAATATCTGGCAACACTGTAAATTTGAAAGTACCTTAGATAACCTTGTATTGATCTAAAAAAATTCTAAATATTCTGCAAAAACAGTTTCTTGAAAATTTACTAGAGCACCCATCTTGGGACACCCGATGTTGCGTACCACAGTTAGTTTACTGTGGCTGTTCTTGTTGAACCAATTTTCGATTGACTCAGTTGGGATGTATATCTTAGAGGGTCAAAGATATACGTCGATACCAAAACGGTGTGTCGAAATTTCACTTGATACTGCTGGGTTAGCTCAAAGTAAAACACTATTTAACTACAACAGTGAAGTCACTTTATTATTTCGACAGTCTATGACTGAGCTTGATGTTTACAGTACGGAGGTTTGCGTGATTCTCTCTGAAATACATCTGTTTTTAGTTTCTATATTCTCATCCTTCTGGTGCAACAATGCGGTACAAACATTCGAGAACATTCTAATGGAATTCCAAGAGCCTTCTTGGAAGATCGCATTCTCAAGTTCACATGGTCCCCGTTCAAAGTGTTACATTCCTTGAAATAAAATAGTTAAAAAAAGGGTGAAATTGAGCCTTATGCTTTAAATGACCTTAGCGGCCAAATGTCTTGATGGTCGACAGATGTATCTGTCTGTTCCATGAGTAAAAAGAGATCAAACACAACTCTATTGATACATTTCAACCCTGAAATTGGGGTGCATTCCTTAAATGACCCGACCACTCAGTCAATTATCTTCTCGGGAAAGATTGTTTATGATTAACAAATGAATATACAGGGCATTGTTTGAGACGGACTTCGAAAACTATTGAAAATGCACGGAGAATAGAAGAATGCATCCGCGGAGAAAATTTTTATAGAACAGTGCATTTTTTTTAAAATATCAACAATTATTGTAAATTCGATTACAGATATTTTCTAGTAGTTCTCTCATGAAAGAACTTCCAAGTACTTGTGGTCAAGTTTTCGCTCCTGAGTTATCGATTAAAATTCCCGGTCACATAATTGTGATTGAGTAAGACGTTGTTTTTGTTTGTTGAGTTGTTTCTTGTAGTTCTATCAGAATGCGTTATGATCTATAACGCTAAAAAACACCGGTAGCACTCTGGGAGTGCCGGCAGAAGTGAAAACTTCAATATTAACGTTGTGCATTTTTGATATTTTGGAATGGTTAGACAAAAATTTTGTATGAATTGCTTTCATTATCAGTATAAAAGTGCTATTATTTATGTGGTGGAATACAATATTCATTTATTGCGCTATCGTACACAAAAATGACAATACGTTTGTTCGGGTGGCAGTTCCCAGTTGTACTGGGGTCACAGAGAACCAGGTTCTGTAACTCTTGGAATCGTCGCAAGTTGTTCTATGACACGAACGGGTGAAAACAGGTGGGAACAGATAATTTCAAAACGATTTCGTTAAGTGCATAGATAAGTGAAAGTAAGGTTATGTTGTACATCATGGACATTGAACTCTAAATACCATATAGGTATTCATATAGAGTTCAATGATCATGGATCATATCATTGATAGTGTTAGTGTTGATAGATTAATACGGTGGAAATACTTTAGAAATTACAAATATTAAAATTGAACAATTTTTTTGTCATAAATAAACATAAACATATCCATATAAATAACCGTAAATATAATTTATATGTAATGAAATATTTAAAGAAATGATTTAATTTAATTATAATTTGAAATTTCAATACATGTAGTAGTGGTCATCAGTGGAGAAATTATTTTTGTTAGTTCATATCTGGATAAACTGTGAATTTTTCTGTTATTTCATTGTAATTTTGGCGGAAACTGTGTACAGAAAATTTTATATAATAGAATTAGGTAATTGTATGTGGAACTGGTGGCATTTGGGAAATAAATAAAAATATTTTCTAACAATTTTCATAGCTTTGTAATTATTTTTTAGATAAGAATTGTTTTAACAAGTCGTTGTGTTCTTGAAAGAGGTCATTCCTCCGTTTCCTTCCTAAATTTTCAATACATTTTGAGTGGTTAAAAAATAAAGATACTACAATCACGAAATAACAAAAATAAATATATAGTATATAACTACGAAATATCGTATATATAAATAATATAAAATAATTATCTTACATACTTTGATCAACAATTATGCAATTGTTTTATTCATCTATTGCAAATGATCCTTCCTCTTCTTTGAGATAACAAAAATTTTGAGAAGCTATTATAACGAATTGATTAAAAATTTATACTCCCACAACATCTAATATACTCAAAAACAGCTATGCGAATATCCTAGTCACCAACATATAACTTAATTGCCAATTAGAACTACTGAAAATTTGAATCACCGATGATTTGAATTTACCGCTTCTTCTGTTGTACCTTGTACCATCTCTAGATCAGGAACCGTAAGAACAGTAACGAACAGTTCCGAAATCAAGTGTTCCGACCACACGAACGACAAGGAACTCCTGTTCCGTCCCAGACGAACGGGTGGGAACCACAAATTACCAAAAATTACAGTTCCGAATTGCCACTCGAAAAACCTAATTTATATTACATTAACATACACAAACATTCGCACAAGCGCCCTGCACCGCCTAAACGAAACAGCACACGCAGGCACGGTAGAAAGAGTGGGGGATATTATTCCCTCTCCTACTCCTCAATCTTACGCTTTTTCGATCAGCATCACGTGACCCTGACGCGAGTTTGGATGTTTTTACCCATACAAGAGAGTGCTCAGCGCCGCTAAAGAAGTTTTCACTTCAATAAATTGAGTTCATTTAGGAAACTGTAAACCAGACGCGAGGATGCCTGGAGTTGCCTCTTTAGAAAGATTATTATGAATTTTTAGATGCACCCTTACATCAATGCGATTTCTAGGAATACCTAAGAAAGTTCCACTAGGTAAAAACGAAACAATCTCCCAACATCTTATTTTGCTTATCCTAAACAGTTATCAGGACAACTTCATCAATTGTTTCATTGGCAAGTTCTCGAAGAGCAACTATTAATCACTTAACCTCGCAAGAAGTTAATTATCCATATATTCCGAAAGCAGTAGGACAATAACTACATGTGGAAAAAATTGGCGCCACCTTTACATCTTTTCTAGTGAACTAGACGATAGTTCGTGACTGGTTTCTTGCATGACGGAGGAATATTTCGAAACTTAAAGGCTACATCATCTAAGCCTTATATGGCCACCGCCTTGTGTAGCTAGCAAAATTGCCGATCGATTTGCAACAGGTCTTGCGACAGATTCTGCTTGCTGGCAGCGTCAAATCGTAGTGATTCCAGCACAATCAAAGGTGAATTTATGACAGTTAGATATCACTCACTTTCGTTTCGTGTCGCCACCTACTTTTGTTTGTTTGTTCTTGTCAATCTGTTAAAGTTGCGGTTTTAATTAAGTTAATCTATTGAAGTCGCCGACTTAGCTGGGCGTCGATTGCATTAGCACGCGATTTGAGTGGTTAAGTTATTTGTTGTCGTGTTATTGCTATAATCGAGATTTTACTCAATGGGAATATAATGAATACACGTACATTAGTCATCATCGGCATGCGACAACTATACCTGGAGGTTCTCGAGAAGAAAAAGAAAGAGCAAGAATGTATATTGACCTACTTCCAAGATAAGGAGGAGGTTATGATTTCATTTGAATTGATATGCGGAATTTCATCCTACTAACATTTTTCCCAAATGTTCGTTATTTTCGAAAAGTCATTCTATATACAGGGTGTCTACTATAATAGGTGCCAAACTTCAGTAGGCGATAGTAAAAGTCATTTGCAACAAAAAATGTCCTATAACACTTTTTCTAAAAGTTGATAGTTAGCGAGTTATTCAGTACTTCTTGGTTTTTCGGAATTTTTTGCTTTCCCCTTTAAAAACAAGAATATCTCTGTTATTCTTACAGCTACATCAAATCTGACCATATCATCGCAAAGGGCATTAAAGGTACTATAAAATAGGTAGTTACTAATGTTAAAAAAATATTTTATACCGGGTGTTGTAAAAGGGTAAATGTAAAAATTGAAAAGAGTGCAAATTTAGTTGTATTTTCTTGTTAGCTGTACCATTGAAAATTGGTGAATAAGTAGTTGTTTTTTTTCTAGGAAAAACTAGCACATGTAATAGACTTTTAAACGGTATATCAACTTTTCACTTAACTTTTTGTTTTTCCAACAATATTACGGTTTCAAGTCAGACAGACATAGAAATCAGAAACGCAAATTTTATGATAATTCATTTCAAAACATTGCGTAAGGGATGTGGAAAGACAAACAAATACGTCTTCTTTAAGTACTTGAAGGATACTTAAAGAGCAGCAGCGACATCTTTATAATTACAGACAAGTCCAAGAGCTCTTGCCAGACGATCTACCGGTTAGAATGGATTTTTGTCAAACATTACTGTTATGAGGAAACCAAATTTCAGATGCTTGCAACTCCTAAACCATTCGACATATTTGGCCCAATAACGAAATTGAACGAGATATTGCGGCAATTAACCTATTCGAAAAATGTGGAAACTCTAGCTCATCTCTTTGTCTCTTTGGGAAGACAGAGAGTATATGGCCCGCCGGCCTGCTGTACGGACATATTCAAATTTGACCCTGTTTTCATCAAGAAGTCAAACCCAATCGAATGATACCATTTTCGGCTTGATATTCGAAAATTACACACCTTTTCGCAAAACGATAAAACTCAGATATATTCGCACATTTCAACAGTCATATACCTTAGCGAAATGATAAAATAAATATGAGATAATAACAATAATTCGATGCAGTTTGCCTATGGGTTCACAACTCAGTTCGACCTTGCGTGTATTATGCAAGTTAAACTTCCTGACAGAACCAAAGTCGTCAAGAAAATAAAACCAATACTCGTAACCGGTATCAACTCAGATAACGATCTCTTCAACATCGCTGGTTCCACAACTGGACCCGATAAATACATAAGAGAAACACCAGATTTCACACAAAAACTCAAACGAAATCTTGTTTACATTTAGGTAGTAGGCGACTGTGTGAATACTTGGAAGAAATTGAAAAAAAATCCGGTACCATGTATCACCCGACCTTAATTACATAGAATTGAAAAGGATTTCTAAAAAACGATGTATATTGTCAAAATTCATAAAAGCACTGACGTGGGTTTTTAGGAAAAGGGAATTCGAACTGGACTTAAGCAAACCTATGACTTTCAGTTACTTTCAATTTGAGATATAGGTTTGTTCATTTATTGTGGCGGACTGAATGATAATTTCAAATCCGTATTGACTCTGATGTAGGTGCATCTTGGAACAGCACCAGCGCTGGATCAGTTTCACTTCCACCCAATCCCTTCCTATCCCCGCGGTAGCAAGAAATGAAAAATGAATAAGTGTATTCTAGATGTGAAAAAAAATCGACTGGAATCTCCAAACCGGTTCTATATTTGGCAATTCATATCAGCGACAAGGCGCGATCTGGAATATGGATCAATTGGTTGCAATAGCGTACAATACAAATTTTGTACTACACAAGATTAAAAAGATTTAAAAATATACGACTCAGGAACTTTTTCTTTTCAAATTATAAATTTAATCACCAACGGTTATTACTCGCAAGGAATGACGACTTTCAACGAACAATGTTATGAAACCGTAACGTACGCTATCATAATACCAGTTGTGGTGTCAGTCTTCATACCTGTTGAGGCGACCTTGATCGTATTAATGACGTTTGAATGCAAAAACACATAATATTAGATATACCTAGGCTTTATCCTGTTTCCGCTCGTTTATGGTAAGAGTGGTATATGCAGATAATAATTACCGAGGAAAGGTTCGGTTCGAATCATTTAGCATGTGGCGACCTTTGATAAGGCTCCACATAAAGATAAACATGAACATCAAAGTCGGTAGTCCAGCGTCTAACTGGTAAAGATGTAGACCTGAGAGGTGACACGATTCCAGGTTCAAGTGTCGGTGGCTCCCATTCTCAATTATCACAACGCAAATCTGCCCATGGGACTCAAATTACTAACATCTCTTCATTTACCAGTCATTATGAACCTGAAAACGTCGCCTGTCAAAGTTGACACCCCACCAAGGATCGAGGTAGATTAGTGGTACGCCATATTGGTACCCGATTTCAGTCAAATTTTCATATTTGTTTAAGATTTCATCGGCTTTATGTACCTTATTGAAATACTGATTTTATAAATGAATGCAGTCAATTTCCATCCATTCCCTTCAAGTATTTTTCAAATGTGCTCATTAACCGTAGTATACATTTGATTGGAAGTTAAGGAAATCTGAACCTATTGGTGCTACTTTTATGTCAAACGAGTGGTGCCATTTTTTCCTTGCTCGATTGCATGTCATCTCTTCTCCTCTTTTTATTATAACGATGCCACCAAGACTCGCCACAAAACACTCTAGGTGGGAGAATACACAAATGAAGAATTAAACTGTAACATTGGCATAGCAAAACCAATAGAAATAGATGAAGCCACCACACACCTCACGGAAAGAAAACAACAAGCATCCTGGAACTCAACTCCCTGGATAAAGAAAGAAATTCCAAAAACCTTCAGTACATCTTCGCATAAAAGCAACTGATAGCTGAAAAAGGGGAGCAAAAAGATTGTTACAACGGTCACGCAACTTAAATGATATTTACCTATACAAAATACTGTTCCGTAGCCTAACAAGGACATTAAAAGATAACCCATAAAGACTCTAAATGGTTTGGCACGATAAAACAAAGAAAAGGCGGAGGCTGGAGTATTTGAAGAGCCAATACGATATAAAACTATAGGTTTGTGCCAAACCATCTTTAAGAAACTCCAAAAGTCCAAAACCTGTCGGTTGATAGCCGATACTATATGGTATGTCACAAACCAAAGAATCGATAAATACCTTCAAATACAATACAGAAGTAGATCATGTGACACGGTGGCGAGAAAATCCTCACTTCGTTCGAGAGCAACATTCTCATCACCCAAAAAACTCAACGTCTGGATGGGTATTTGAAGCTTTTACTTGATTGGCTCTGTGTTCATTACAGAATGTCTCACTGACAGTGTGTACTGGATTTACTTGGAACCGTGATCGATCTTTTAATCATTGGAGGTAAATGAAAACCGTTTAGAAGAGGAGTTACGCTTTCAGCAGGACGGAGCTCCATCGTACTCTGCCACTCAGGTGAGACAGTACCACGAATGGTAGGTTTTTCGGAGTTTGGATAGGCCGAAGAGACTCAGCAGTGAAGTGGCCAGCGCGACCACCGTATCTTACACCGATTGAATTCTTCTCTGGGGCAACTTGAAATTACAAGTTTATAAAACCAGAGTTGCAGATTTAGATGACGTCAGAGCAAGAATGCTAACATGATTTCTGCATGTAAGATATAATTTTGAAAAACCATTGTATCCCTACATGTAAGCCAAAAGTTCAAAAGAATATATATATCCCTACATGCAATCTAATGGCAAGAACTTTGGGCATTTCTGGTACTTTTTTACTGGTACTATTAAAAAAAAATCTGTCAATAAAAATTATACGATTATTTAGTACACCTTTGTCTTATTGAGTTTTATCAGTACCACAATTCCATGAAAATCACCCCTTCTTAACTTTGTGAATGTTTCACACTCTGAATTACAGGTCCATAAAAATTTGAATCCATTCATACATTTGTTCAAAAAATTATCCACTTTCCCGATTCAAATTCTTTATGAATTGAAACCCTCTCTAGGGGTTTGCTAGTAGAAACAAACCTTGTATCTCAGATTATGTCACCCTGTCATAAAGAATCGACTTATCTGAGTGTTTTCACAGATTATGATACGTTGTTGAGTTATTAAGGGTCGATACTTTTAAATGAGACACCCTGTGTACACACTCAATTTCGTGGACAGCTGTCGTATATCCGATGATAAATCAAGTATTTTGAAGAAGTTACAAGAATTTTTCATATCTTTTTGAGACGATTTTCAAGAAATTGTGTCATTTCCGTTGTTCTAAACCCATTCAAAAGATTTTCGAGTTGCATTTGAACAAGTGGGTTATTTTTTCAGTTGTTGAGGGAATTAAATTTTATATGATCATTTAGTATGATACTGAAGTATGATTACAAATTTTTCACCAGGAACGCATTAGTTTAGATGATTTCTAGCTCGATATTCGGAAATTACAGAAAATTGACAAGGTGTTCCATTAGTAGCAACCGTGAAAAATACCCTACTCTAATATTGACATTTCGACTGGATTGAAACTGGCCTCCGGAAAGATTATGCCAGTCTCTTGCAAATGTCAAGTTCTGAAAGTGAAAATAATGAGAGAAATATTGAATACAACGATATCGAATGACTGAATCATAAAAACGATTGAAATTCATGGCATAGCCGATACGTTATTCAATTGCGAATGATCAACGTAGGTCAAATTTGGTCATCGATAGATTGAAAACAGTTGGGATGAACGACAACACAACTCACTATTCATCTAACATCAAGTCCGTCAAATTGTTATTTTCAATGATGACTCCAATTGGTGAACGAGAAATAATGAAGGCATTGTTCAATTTAGTAAGAAGCAATTAAGATGCTAACTCGGATGATTCTCGATATTTTCAAGCGAAGAATGTTCTGTTTTGATACGAAGAACTTCTTGAATTTTCTTATTGAAAAATATGAAATTTCACTCTAGAAAAGGTGGTTATTAGATCATTCGTTGGTTCTAGAAATATTGATACTCAGATTGAAATTAGTTTTGCACGCTTGTTGATAATTCCGGTCAATTGTCCAAATATCTCCGTGAATTCGTTGAGAACAGATTGTGCTAGGATGATCGTTTTGCAGGGAATATCCAGATATAGTTTTTCTTATCTTCTGTATATTATTTAATCATTATATTAATTTGCTCATGTTGAGGCCTTTTGTGTGTAAACATATGTTAAACCATACCCCGCAGAAGTGGAAATGCAGGGTCTACCATATAACTTTTTTCGTCGGCGTAACATTCATCTTTGAAGGCTGCCCAAAAATAAAAATGAAACGGTGTCAATTCGTAGCTCCGAGGTGGCCAACTGACATCAGAATTTTGACTGATGCGATTTCCAAAGACGCAGTGCGCAAAGGATCTATTGTAACGTGTACTGTGTGGCACGGAGAGTCGTCCTGTTGAAACCAAATTTTGCCAGTTTCTTCGTATTCAATTTCTTTAAACTTTATATCTACGAAACGTTGCATTGGTTCGATGTAGTTTTTCAACAACCCACATTTCTAAAATTCTGTGAAAGTCGATTTCAATTTGTTTTGTCATTCAATTCATTTCCTCATTTTTATCTTGTAGGGTAGTGCATATATTCGGTGCTCTACCATACAAACATTTAAAATTTAGTTGATAGTTCGAATTAAAATACAGATATTTATTTGTGATTGTTGGTTTTTGATACACACACGTTCTTAGAATTCCATTTTCTTTATGAACAAGTGCATCTTCAAATGCAAGTTGTTTATCTTTCTGAATTTCCATTCTGAATTCAATAATTTTTTTTTGATTGTGAGATGTTGAAGGAATCCATCCATAGGGTTCATTTTCGGCTTTTTGCGCGCTGTTTCAGTAGAGCTACTTGCTACGTTTTGCCTGAAAATCTGTAATTTCAGAATATCGAGCCGAAAAGTGTCTCACTCGATTAAGTTCGACTTCCTGATGAATAATACAGGATCAAACTTTAGTATGCGCACAAATGCTCCGGATCTCGCGTCAATGCTTCTCTATATCTTTTATTTCTCGATACTGTGTCACACAAACATGACATTCTTCTTGTTACCCTTGGAGTTCACTGTTAGGGCTAACTCAAATATAATATTTGCTTACTTCGAAATACCTTGTACAGGAGAAGAAAACAAAACCGGATTACCTGGAAATGCTGAATATTGGGTTGCAGATCAAACTTCAATGATATCAAACATAAAAAATTAACTTACCGCCCTTGTCCATCTGACTGTCGGTTGCGGATGTCCCACATACAGAGCCTTGAGCAACACCCTATCACCAACAAGAGCCGTCGCGTCTTGCGGACCCTTAACCAACACAGCAGGTTCGTCTTTCGGCGTCATCCCGCCGTCGAAACCTGCGTCTTCGCCACTTAGCACCTCCATACCGGCGCCTTCTTCAACGAGAAGCTCGGATAAATCGCGAACTACCGTCAAATTCGCTTCGCAACAGCACAAGATCGCGTCCTCTTCGTCGGCGCTCCAGTCTCGTTCGACGCGAGCTAACGACTGCCCCACTAGCTGCTGCAACTGACCACCAGGTCCGTGCTGTCCTCTGCGCCTTCGTCGACGGACCATGCATTTCACCGTGCCGGAGTCTTGCGGTTGGCAATCGGAGACTTGTAGAAGGCTGACGTCACGATCTTCTTCTACCTTTAAGAAATAATGAGACAAATTAACGATAGTCGATTGTTGTTAAATGATTGACGTCCGATTTGACATTCGTGCGTTTCGAACGTTTCCTTGTCGTTGCATAGACGTGCCGAGCGATGTTTGTTATCGATCGGGAAGATTTTTGGATTATGTTTTGGAATGTTGGATCAATGAACTTCTGACTGCTTCCGGTTTGTTGAAATGAGGAAGAATATCTTAGTAATTTAGATTATTCAGAATATAAACAATTTTTTGCACTACTGCCATTCAAAGTGTCACTTTTAATGACAGTCAACAGTGATAAAAGTGGCTGTTTACGTGGAAGTATGATAATAATATATTCACTTATAATACCACAAGAGCTTCAAAATTATCGGGTATTTCCCGATAGGTTCGTTGCAAACAAATGAAGGGGTCAAGTTTTTCAGGTTAAAAATCACGAGCGCGAAGCGCGAGTGATTTTTCCTGAAAAACTTGACGATTTTATTTGTTTGCAGGAACCTATCGGGAAATACCAGATAATTTTGAAGCTCGTGTGGTATTCGAGATTATTTTTCTGTCCCAAATGTCGGCCAATAGAATTGCACCATGAGACGAAATCTACAGTTAACAAATAAGAATTTCATAATGAATAAAACAATATTTAATTAAGAATCAGGGTAGTGCAATTAAAAATACAATTGTTGTAAACATTGGTGCATGTTTTCTTCAAGTCAGAGTTATCAGTAATGGTCCCAGAAGAGGTAGATGGCATGAGGTTTATGCTGTTGATGGCATTTTCTGCAGTAGGCTCACTCCTTCGCAATTTCTTGACAATTAATTCGTGGTGTTCCTGGTCGAGTTGGAGATACGGCTTGATGGAGTTACTGTTGGCATGTCCAGTTATTTTGATTATCTGCTGCTCTCCCAGGCCCGATTTCGCTAGATTGGAGACGACTGTTGCACGACTGGAGTGATTGGTGATTTTTTTGTTACCAAGGTCAAGCCCAGCTTTTTGTGCTGACTCCTTAACCCACTTTGAAATCGTGTTTTGGCCTACTGGGGAATCCTTGTACCACCTAGCGCCTGGAACTTTATTCCAGAATGGATTTTGGGTCAGGAATAGTCTGTCGCTCTTGATATTGACATCTCTCTTCTCTCTCAATTTCTGGAACAGTCTCACTGGGCACTTGTCAGGGATTTCCCGATTCTCCACCAGCCACTTGCTGTCTGATAATTTTTTATCACCACCTTGTGTGGTCTTGCTAAAATTTGGATTGTATTCAATTCTCCCAGTTGCTTCCCCGTCATTTCGCTGTTCTACCTTGAAGTGATGTATTGACGCCATGCTGCCCTCACCACCTCTCCAAGCCAATTCCACTGATATTATCATGAATAATTTTTTCTGGAGGCCATCAGGAGTTTCCTCGTCCCAAACAGTGGTCATTGCATCCCAATCTTTTTCCTCCAACGCTGCTGCACTTGCCCTCCGTTTTTCCGGAATAGATTGTAAAGCCTTACGCTTGGCATCACGAGCTCCTCGAGCGGTCTTGAATGCAGCATCCGAAAATGGGTTGATTTTGATGTCGAAATCGTTCAAATATTTTTCTTGAAGTAATTTGGCAGTCTGATTCCACATTGTTTTTATTGTACCTTCCTTATAGTCTTCTCCATCCATTTTCTTCATATTGTAAGCGTAATCTTTCATAATGTTTGCCAATTGCGCTTCACTCGTTTCAGCACTCAATGTGTATTCCCTCTCAGTACAAAAAGTAGTAAATTGGTTCCAAACTGTTTTTTTTGCTTTCTCCGTATTAAGGGGAACATTTCCTTTGACTTTTTATCGATGGTGGACAGAGAACAAACTCCAAATCGACTCATTTTCATGCAAAATCTCCAATTTTCACAATTGAATTCAACCTGTCAGTTTGACGTGTGCTTAATTTGACTGGATCATGTTTTGTTTATATATAGCAACTACCAGAGAAAATTTTCAAAAAATGATCAGTATAATACCATGTAGGTTGTACCACGTGACGTCGATATTTGGGTCGGAAAAATAATCAAGGGTAATACCACTAGAGGTGAGAATTTTTTTTATCCTTATTTCGGGATCACTTTGTTGATTGAAATTTGTATAATTTTCAAAAAACGTCAGAGTGTTCTCAAAAAAAATTCGAATCTCGTGTGGTATTTGGAAAGATCATTCAACAATACATATCAAACGAAATAAAATATAGTTTTTTATGTAAAAATAATTCTCAAAATTTATTGATAGTACATTCACTTATGGCTGTGATTATTTTTGTTTCTTGAAGGACATTTTTTTCATTCCTTATGATGTTGTTGTTGGTCCAGTTGGAGATACGGTTTCACTGACGCTGCAGAAGAATGGCCTGTTATCTTTATCAGCTGTTCCTCGCCAATCCCTGCTTTGGCTAATTGGCTGACAGCAGTAGCTCGATGTGAGTGGTTGGTTATCTTCGACTTGGTTGTGTTGATGCCAATGAGTTCTGCCGATTCTTTTGTCCATTTAGCTATCGTATTGGGACCGACTGGGGAGTTTTTGAACCATGAACCATATTTCCAATTCTTATGTGGAGTAAGGAATAGTCTTTCAGTGGTTATGTTTGCAGTTCTTTTGGATACAAGTAGCTTATATAAACTCACCGGGCAAATATCTTTTTCAATATTGGGAGTCAGCCATTTCGTTTCCGCACATTTTTGGGCACCACCTTGTCTTGTTTTAGAAAATATCGGATTGTAAGCAATTCGGCCCGTGGGATTACCATCGTTTTCAATTTCGAATTGGAAATGCGAAATTAGGCATGATGAACCCTCTCCTCCGCGCCAAGCAAGCTCCAATGCAGCAATAAAATAAAATTTTCTGTTCAAACCGTCAGGATTATCTTCTTTACATAAGTTGACCATCTTTTTGTGTTGCTCTAAAGACAGCGCCTTGGCACTAACTTTTCTTTTCTCAGGGTCCACTTGCAAAATACGCCTCTTGGCATTTCGTGCATCCCGTGCCGTTTTAAAAGCCACGTCTGTGAATGGATCAAACCTAACGCCCCATTCGGAATAGAATTTTTTCTGCAGCTGTTTGGCAGTATTATTCCACAAGGTTTTTACGACACTTTCCTTGTTCTGATCCATCTCTTTTCTTCATATTGAAAGCCCAGTCTAGCATAATATTATTGAGCTCTGACAAACTTGTTTTTTCATTTACAAGGTTTTCCCGGGCAGCACAGAATTCTTCAAATTGTTTCCAAATGTAGGATCTTGACTTACACTGTATTAAGCGGCACACCTTTCTTCACACTTTCCTCAATTGAAGTAATATTACAATTCTCAAAACGTTTCATTTTTATCTGCTTTATGGTAAAATAAGAAAATATAAACTGACAGAACTGCCAAATGTGCTGTTGAAGTTATCGCTAACAACTGCTTGTTTATCGTAACCATGACGACCGCTACTTCCACCAACGGCCAAAGCTATCCGGACGTATTAATATTCCTATGCAAATTAGGCATTTGATAAAAACAAATTTCTAAAAGTGAAAACACTGTGAGGTTGAGTGTTTTCAGATACAGTTTGTTTCTATTGGTCCGTTTTCAAAAATTGAGCGATTTAATTGGACGATGTAGTATAGTGTTGAATGATCTAAAACAAGTTGCAGAATGGGCACCTATTCCAACACGAATGCTCATGAGTGTTGGAATTGCCTTCTGCAGTATATTACTCATCCCATAGCCGAAACACGTTGCATGATTTTGTTCGGGAGAAACTTTTTGACATATACTTTAGCCTTCAACGAGCGACCCCCTTAGATTAGACGCTGAAATCTTTGATCTTCAGATATCCGAAAGATATTCTGATCAAATCCACAAAAATTACTCAGAAACACTGAAAAACTCCAGGAAGTCCAACTCAAAACTAACCAGATGTCTCATTTCAGAAATGTGTTAATCGGCTTTAGTCACGAACAAACAATATTACTGATAAGCAAAGGGGTGTATATTAAAATTACATCAACATTTCCTCCATATAGGAGAGATGCGCGATGCAAGAAGTATGAAACAGCCCAAGGGCTCCGTGTGAATGACCAGAATGCTGTCTGACCTCTCTTCATTATTCATAACTAAAAATATCGAATTTTCTGGTAAAAAATCAAGGTGAATTGTTCCCGATGTGCGTGACGCACCGTTTAAGAAGTTCGCGATGCTAAGCCTTGAACCGATGAATCGGATATACGAAATCTGATCACCTCACATAAAAAGTAATATGGAAGTTTGTACTTGAATATGCTTAATAACAAAATTTAAAGAAACATGTGATATCAGGGGCTTTTCGGACTCTGGAGAAGTGCGATATGAAAACATCATAATGAATGTAAAACGGTCAACAAACATTCACTGCTGGAAATTGTCTCAGCCTATTGATAATTTCAAGTGATTCTAACCTCAATACATATTTTTCCAATTATCCGATCTTCATAAGCCATGAAGTATCAGAAGTTTGAAGTATTTCCTATTTACCCATGTGTTCACAAAGGAGGAGTTTAAAAACATTTTAGATGCCGCTCCTGATGAGAAATATTTATTGATAAAGGTAGTTTTTATTATGGGTGTTGCTGGAGGGTGTAGAATCGGAGAGCTGGTGACTATGACCGTAGATGACGTGGAAGATCGGGGCAGTGAATTGGTTATTCAGATTCCAGATACGAAAACTTATAAGAAAAGAGTGTTCACTATGGTCAATGGTACTAATAAGGTTGCTTCACTCGATATATTCCGAGTATAGGAACTTGAGGCCAAGCAAAGTTGATCACAAGCGACTATTTATAAATTATAAAATGAAAAATGTACCGTTCAGCCTGTAGGTGTGAATACATTTTCGAAAATGACCGTTACTATTGCAAAGTATGTATTTGGGCCTTTCTGATGCTGAACAATATACAGGGCACAGTTTCAGGCGTTCTTCTGCAATCCTACTCGCAAATTCTGGGGCAGATTTGACAGTTTTGAAAAGACATGGTGGATGGCGCTCAAGTTCTGTTGCAGAAGGATATATTGAAGATTCACTACAAAACAAAATAAATATTTCCGATAAAGTCGGCATAGAATTCCTCTATTTCTATGAACTATTTTAAGTTCAACACAAAATTGCTATCGAGTCAACTAGAAGGTAGAGGGAAGAAACAAAAATTAAGGAAAAAAATATGCATAATTATAAAATAGAAAAAATGTGTAATCTTTCAAACTGGTACATGTACAAAAATCACCATAATTGGAACGCACACTGGGATATCGTCTTTGATGATCGCTCCGTCTGATCCCGATCTCTGCGGCGGAGCCTTTAACCTCATTGTTTAAATGAATAAACAACCCGACCATTGAACAGATTCTGCCCAATAACGAACTTGACCGATATAATTGAAAAATTAAATATATCCAGAAAAATACCTAGAACTACAGCAATCACTTACATAGAAACAAGACGCAATATGTCAAAAAGATGGGCCCACGAATGGTCGGAAACTTAACCCAACATCAACATGCCCTGCTTAACAGAAAGACCCTCCGATCCTGAAGCACACGCATTAGGACCAATCGCGGGAGATGTGCATACTTTCTTAAAATTGGGGAAAACTACCATTCCACTTTTGTGACTGTGACTTTTATAATAGAGGATTACACGCACGGAGGTCACCTCAATGGTTTTCTGGCTGCAAAGCCAGAAGCGATAGAGTATAAAGGATATCTTGAGGTTTGTTTATAATTTTAATTAAGCTTGTTATGTTTTCTCAAATCTTTTATATGTATATACGTTTTGAATGTGTCGAAATGCTATACGCTTAATGAATAATAAATTAAATATAAAAAACTATAGCCCATTATACCATCGAATGTTATAAGATATTCTTAATTTCTGAGCCTTGTTTATACCTTGTTTATAAAACTAAAAAAAAAATGAACCGCTTGCTGAAGACAAGACCATCGACAATTTCACAGACCGATGTACTTAAATTGTCTCATAAATTAAGATCTCAGTCGGTCGTTAAAATTTGCGGCAACACGTATTCAATTTACGAATAATCAATTTAAATCGCTTATCGATTATTATCCACCTCGTGATAATCAATTTAAATCGCTTATCGATTATTATCCACCTCGTGATCAGGAGAAAATTCACCTGGCCATATTGCAAAGAATGGAGATTTATGGGATTCGAAAAGTTGCATGCTCATTATGTGCTCTTAAATCCCAAATTTTGACGGACTTCGCTAATAATTTCTTACGCCGAAGGTATGGGGTTAAGAGTAATTTATGGGTTTTTGTGCTAAATGTGGTAATAATTTCCGGGAAAATTTTTTATTACATTCGAGAAACAAATTTACATCATTATCATCTGTCCGAATATACGAGGTTGGCCCAAAAACTATTCCACCATAATAACCAACAGTTAGCGTAAGGGATGTGGCAAGACAAACAAACACGTCTTCTTACTCAAGAGGATACTTAAAGAGCAGCAGCTACATCCTTATCATTACAGACAAGTCCAAGTGCTCTTGCCAGACGATCTATCGGTTAGAATGGATTTTTGTCAAACATTACAAGAAAGGACAGCGCTCAATCCAATTTTTTTTAAATTTATTATTTTTACGGACGAGCCACTTTTATGCGACAAGGTATGTTTAACTTCCATAATGCACACTACTGGAGTGATGAGAATCCACATGTCAAAAGGGTAGCACATTACCAACACTCATTTAGAGTTAATGTTTGGACAGCAACTTTAGGAATCAAATTAATAGGTTATCACATTCTACCTGGAAATTTAAATGGTGATATGTACCTGGACTTTTTAAGTAATCATTTGTTCGAGATATTAGAAAATTTAACGGTAAACGAGCGAAGATATCTATTTTTTATGAACGATGGAGTTCCACCCCACTTTGATAGAAGGCGTCGTAATTGGTTGAGTAACCATTTTCCGAAACGATGGATTGGTAGAGGTGCAGAAGCTCCGATTCATCGGCCTCCTCGGTCATGGGATTTTAATCCCTTGGATTACACAGTTTGGTCGTATCTTAAAGAAAAAGTTTATGCTGCAGAGGTATATTCACCGCAAGATTTGAAAGATAGAATACAACGTCACTTTAATGATCTCACAGCTGACTCCCAACCATTTAGAAGAGTAAAGGATTCTTTAGAAAAAAGGAAAGCCTTGTGTATTCGTGGAAACGGAGGACATTTTGAACACCTACTCTAATTGAAATCAAATTTATGTTACAGGCCTTTTTTTGAATTTACTGTTTTTTTGTTTGATAAATACAATTTTTATCATTACTTCATACGAACATCGGTTATCACTTCATAATTTTTTAATCAAAATACTCCGAAAACGGTACACAGTATCGAGTTTTACCTTTTTTGAGTGAAATTAAATGATGTTTAGGTATGCTTGAAATTTTGCTCAATAAATATAATACTGAAAAATTTATGTTAAATACTACTTGGTACGAACCGTGTAACTAGCGCCCTCTACGAAAGTCAGACATAAAAACGAATTCATTGGATGTATCAGCCTTTAAAACATATTCGTATAAAATTTTATTACAATATTGCCAGTAGTTTCTGTAAAATTTTAAAAAATGTGTACATATATTTTTTTTCAAAGCCCTGTATCTTGAATACGGATGGCGTTACGAAAATATTTTACTGAGCAAACCCCAATTATTTTTCAGTTTTCTATCTATCCTAGAGAGGGATCACCTTTTTTTGAAACACCCTGTATATAATCAATTCAAAATAATATACCAAATTCATATCGGTTTGAGAGTAACACATGCAATATGGACGAATAAAAATGATAACGCTGCCAAACTTGAGATATTGTTTATAGAAACTGTACCGTTCATAAGTCAAGATCCTTGAATCTTTCCATTATGGGAAATCGATTTCAGCCAAACACACATTGTGCTGCAATCATTGCCATAAAAGTATTTGCGATTCTATTTATTTGATGTCAAATAAGTGACTGGCTGCGTGCAGGTGTAGTCGATTTTCCTTTGTAAGAAGGTTGAGCAAGGTGAAAATTACTTCTTCGATCGTCATTTCGTAGGACTTCTTGAAATCAGGAAGACCATTAAATCAGACTGTACTTTTTCATTCACGTCCAAGAAAATAATAGGTCAACTAATAAGGGTAATCAACGAGCATGGCCTATTAGACGTTTATGAAAAATTTATAAAAATTTTGGGCTGAATATTTGGACGATGGGGCTTGAGGCAATGATCTGTCTTCCCAAAACCAGAAAACCTCTACAACTTCTAGTTACGCCTCAAACTGGTTACCACTTCTTTATTTCAAATGGCATACATACCACATTATGTCATCGTTAGATAGCTCAGTTGATGACAATTTCTATCCGTTTTAGAACTTTAGAACCGTTTCATTTCTGGTTGAAAGGAAACTCTAACTGAGGATATGTTTCATTTAATATAAATATTGTTGATTTTTTCATTACCTACGTCTATCGTGTCTGCATTGCATAAGCTCCTGAACTCACTCAGCCCTTTTTTAGATTTTCAAAAGCCTAAGTAAATCTCAGCTTTCCACCTATTGGTTGGAACTGCTACACCCATTAATGCAAGATAATGGTAGATTAATTTTCGGTGCTACCTAGTGCCCAAATGTCGGAGTTAATATAATATACTGGTATTATTCGTTTTGTGAGGAGTTACTGGTGAAGAATGTGAGTTGTCTTGAAAAATAATATATTTTCCGCTTCAAGAACATCCAATAACAATAATAATATTCATATCGTGAGATCTAATTACTTCTGAACATTTTAATTGTTTATTTTAATTTGCCTCATCGAACGAATAATTATTGTTGAAACAACTAACTACGATATGGAATGTGGAGTAAATAAATTGGTGAACTTTCGTCTGGCAATTAAGCTGTTTGATCAGTTTAATTAATTCGTGAGGTCAAGCAAATATCAAATTAGTAGTATCTTTATTTATAAACTTTCATATTTATTGGCACAAAACAAGCATAGTCCAATTCGCGTTGATCCATTTAACATATTTCACTCAATTTCAGATATTCACTCTTAACTGTATTCAACTAACTCAGGGTTATATAAAAGGTAATTCAAATTTCTTATCATCCATAATTGCACAACGAAGGTTCATTTCAGTCGAATACAATTCTGGGAGATTTTATGGAAAAATGAACCAATATGTATGATGTTATATTTTTCTATATGTTCATCTATTACGTTCGGCTCCCTACTTGATTTTTGTACATCTTTTCTTTATATTTTTGTGTATACAAGGCGTTCATATTAGACGAGCTCTTACCCCATAGTGAATATTCCGGAATAGGACGAATGTTTTTATTTGGACGTTTATTTGAGGCTCATATTGAAGGGTCTCTCGGATGGGTCCAGTATGTTTGCAGCAGAAACGGAACGAAGAGTAAGGATCTAAATCATAGAAATCTATAGATCGATGCCTGTTTTTTTATGAATCGTCCAATTGTGATTTAACGCTTAATCGATAAATTGTGACTTTTCGCTGAATCGATAAGTTATAATTTTCCACTTAAGCGTTAAACTGTTGCTTCGTGCTGAAACATTAAATCGAGATATCTCGCTGAATCGTTAAGTTGTGACTTTCCGATGAAGGATTAAATTGTGACTTTATCTGAACCGTCACATCATGATTTTCTGCTGAAACTTTAACTTGTAACCCCCTGCTGCATCAATAAATCACAACTTCCTGCTGAATATTTGAATTGTAACTTTCCGCTGAATCCTTGAATTTTAACTTCCCGCCGATTCGTTAACATGTTTCGCTGAAACGTTAGGTTGTGAATTCCCTTTTCACTAAATAGTTCAATTGTGACTTAACGCAGAAATGCTAAATTATGATTATGTAGTACCATTTATTTCAGTCATTAAAATTAACGTTTTCGAAAGGCGGAGGGCTGATCAATCTCCTTTATTCTGTTACATACGGTATCACATCTACATTTGTTGAACTACTACTTACTGAAAATCTGAAGGAATTCTTCACTGGCAAACCTGCAACTTCCCATTCAATTCGATATTTCTGGTCGAAGCACTTCTGTTTTATCCTTGCACAGAACTTTGCAGAACTCCCTGCGGTCGCTATAACTGGATAAGGTTTTTTTACGAATACAACCTCATCATTTTCTGATTCTCCTGCAAGAGAACAATAATTCTTAATTAGGTATACATCACCGATCATTGGATACGTATGTAAATAACAAAAACGAAAACAGACTATAAAATTCTTATTGTACTACCATTTTATTGTATAAAAATTGAATTCAATTCATAATTTTATGTTCGAAACGAGGATAAAGGGAACCAAAGCAAACATGATACTGTCTGAGAAGGTTTTATGGATGTGGAACAATGGTACTATTGATTAAGATTGATTTTTGATTGAATCGAGAAACGTTACTCCACTTTTGATAAAATGAGTGCCCGGTAATGTAATTTTTAAGTTGAACAAACACTGTGAGGGAAAGGTATTGTTACAGAATGTAAGAAAATAGTACAGATATATTATCTACTTAAAACAGTCGATACATCGTTTTCTTGTTCATGCAAAATCATATTTTATATTATTTGAAAACACCAAAATATAAATAGAAGGTTTTTGGTGTTATTGTAATTAGTTCATTGCAGCACTAAAAATAGTGCTTTAAGTGCTTTAATCAGCTCATAACACTGTGTTCAGAAATGTTTTCGTTTGAAAGTATTCCTATCAAATTTCTCGAAATATCTCGGACAATTTAGTTAATTTGCCAAATCCGTCGAATGGTTCTGCTGTTAAGGGCATTTGAATTTTTTCTTCTCAATAACTCCTGGAATATCCATCGGATCAATTTGTAACTTGAATGATTTTTGAATGAGGTAGAAATGAATAGGTTAGCAAAATTTCGTGAGCATCAGCACGCTAGAAAATTGTAAAAAATTCCCAAAGCTTTGTTGTAATTATTTGATGTCCTTAAATATCCGAGTACAAATACAAATAAACTGCATGAAATAATGTTCATCATCATTTTGTGTTCAAATAGAAATTTCCGATGTGAAAAAAAAATTGAATGAGAATCATTGATCCAAATAAGACTAGTTGAATGCAGAAATGTATATCAATAAACCATAAACATATCTGCAATCCCTACAGGAAGTAGCATGAGGCAAGTGTTAAATCATTAGCCAAATAACTATAATTAGTATTCTTGTTGCTTGGCCGATTATTATCCTGCTATTTTATCGTCGACGTGATATTTAATTATTCATTCGCCGATTGAGAAGTCAAGATCCATGAATGCGTGGGTTTAATTTATGAAATGGGCATTTTTTGAACCATAAATCTTGACCTGGCGCCATGCGACCACCAGCTACTCATGGTATAACTGGTAGGCACGAGTGAAAATGATTTTATCAGGCCTTTTTCTGCAATTCAGGGTTAGGGTGTAGCAAACAAGGTGATATCGTTCGCATTTTTTTATTTGCCGAATTCTTTTCTTATGCTATCATCTATCTTTTGTGGGAAATAAATGCCTGTCCTGATTCTTTATAATTCACGTTTAGAGTATAAGTGTTTCTTTATTCGTTTCTGAGGATGTTTTCCAATAAACACAGTAAAATTTCAAGAAATGCGAATTTTGTTTAGCGCTGAATGGCTACGCCAACAAACAAAAATGCCGCATTTTGAGTAAAGCTAATCCTCACAAGTATATGTCACCGTTACATCCAAAAAAACTGACGGTTTGGTGCGCATTTTGGGCTGGTGGAATCATTCGTCCGTACTTTTTCAAAAACGATGATTGCCAGAACGTTATAGTCAATGATGATCGGTATAGAGCCATGATTACTAACTTTTTCATTCCTGAATTGAACAACCATGATATCCAGGAGCTGTGGTTCCAATAAGACGGCGCAAAATGCCACAGAGCTCGTGCCACAAACGATTTATTGAAAGACACGTTTGGTGACCGCCTAATTTCACGCTTTGGAGCTGTGATTTGGCCTCCACGACCGCTAGACTACATTTAGTGGGGCTATGTGAAGTCATTGGTCTATGCGGATAAGCCACAAACTCTTGACCATTTGAAAGACAACATTCGCCATGTTTTTAACGATATAAGGCCACAAATGTTGGAAAAAGTCATTGACAATTGGACGTCCAGATTGGACTATATCCGAGCGGTCATATAAAATTCATGCCAATCGAATAACCCATCGTTTTTTTATTGCAATTCAAAGTGCTATACCTCT
Source organism: Micraspis discolor (assembly GCA_030674115.1). NCBI lineage: Eukaryota > Metazoa > Arthropoda > Insecta > Coleoptera > Coccinellidae > Micraspis > Micraspis discolor. The sequence continues at coordinate 2,364,448 of JARTUT010000874.1, read as the reverse complement.
TAAAAAACACCCTTTATGTCCAGGTTAATTTTTGTAGGCTTTTTTGGTAGGTATTCCTAAATAAATACATTTTAATTGGCATATAAAGATTATATTTCATATATCTCAGTTGAACAAAACGAATCAGTCAGTAATTGAATAAATCTATCTTCAACTTTCTTATTGTAAAATTTAAGATAATGAAAAAATTTTTGAATGCATAACATAAAAATTTTCACTCACCCTCAACGGAAACCTGGCATCTGGACATGACGTCTCCGAATGGCGTGTAAGCCTCACACCTGTAATCTCCAGAATCCAACGAACAACAGCTTGGGACAATCAATTCAATAGTCCCGTCCTCACTCACTAACTGCTTGTACCCTGCAGAATCTGGAAGAACGCAACTGTCTTTGATCCACACAACATCTACATCCTGTTTCACATTAACTCTACACCGTAATCTCAAATCTTTTCCTTCTGAGACCTTCAAAATAGTTGGTAGGTTTTCCCAAAAAACAACTCCCTTTATCACTTCAAAATCGATTTCAGTCCCGGAAGTACACGAGTCACCAGTTAATACACACTTGTATACACCCGCGTCATTTTCAGTTACATTAACTATATCGAGAAATGCTTTGGTACCACTGAACGATATTTGATACTTTCCTCCATCCTCCAAAGGTATACCATCTCGATACCACTTCAAATAAGGAGTCGGAACCGTCCTTATATCGCACTGTAGCCTTGATCTACTTCCAAGTAGACCAGTGGCGCCAATCAGACTTCTCCCATAAGACGAAACTCTTGGTGAAAGACTCCTCGCCCTGGTTCTTGTTGTCAATGTGTGATAATTTCTTTTTGCGACAACATCTAGTCTTGCTGAAGCTTCAATTCTACCAACTTCATTCTCCAAGATGATCTTGTATGTTCCGGAATCCTCCTTGGAAACTTCCTTGAGCTCTAATACCCTCAAGTCGTCCAGTTCTGAGATTCTGGTCTTATGGTTGGGTGTAACAGTGATGCCGTTCTTCTCCCAATTAGTGTATGGGTCCGGATATCCGGCAACGGCGCATTGGAATTTAACCGTTTCTCCTTCTTCGGCGATACGATTATGGGGAACGGTATAGAACTTTGGAGCAGTTGCTCTGACTCTTCTGTGGTGTCTAGAGACTGGAGTGGATTCCCTTGGTCGTGTTCTGGGTGATGGGCTTCGAATGGGAGTAGCTCTAGGCGATGTGATTGGGCTGGGGTCCAGAGAACTACCCGATGGTCTCTGAAGTTGTTGGCACAATGTGTTCTCCTTTTCTTCTGGCACTACAAAATCATAATACATAATGAGCATATCTATAATAATGAATAAATGATGAAAGTTAGTTTTCAACATGTTATTACATACTGCCGAGGTTGTCATCAAAAAGGCAAAGCCCCTGAATCATGTCAGTGCTTTCCTACGTTTTTATCTGTAAGATAATCTTGTTACTTCATTTGAGTAAGTTGTTTCCAGTCTTTTTATTAAAAATCAGCATTGAAATAAGTTCTGTCATTACGAAAATACAGGGTGAGTCTTTGACCACTGGGTTTATTTTAACCATAGATTCTTGTGTTGTTGAAATGTCATAAAAAATTAGCATTTTCACCTGTAATATTCAAACGACAATATCAATTGAAATGATCTCTAGTAGAAGGTTTCTGATAACAGTCATGCATATTTTGGCATCAATAGATTTATTCCATTTCTTGTGGGTTTCTCACCACTCCTCTACAGATTGGTTAAATCGCATGAAAAACAAATATCGCTTGAACTAAAGGCAAGTATCTTGTACTTCCTGGAATCATTAGTCTTTTTGCAGATAAAATCATTCATCATCTCTTCTCCTAAATTGAGCCATTCTTGAGATATTTGAAGTTGGAAGGAATTAAATCGATATAATTTTGTCCAAATTTTCTGATTTTTCCAAATCTAACTCTGTGCTGAAATGATTCAATAATCAGATTTGTTCAATGTTGCCATATTTTATGTCTTTATTAAATATTTTTACAAAAGGTTGGGGAAATCTCTGCAGTCTATGGTTCCCTAAACACTATAGATGAAATTAACCACTGAACAATTTTTGTTTTACATTCACTACAAAATCTAAATTGCCATTTGCTGTATTCATTATTAATGATGTCTAGCACCTTGTTTAATATTTAATCCAGAGTAAAATTCTATAATGAATAGAGAAATAGATTTACATCACTCACATAGGTACTTTGGTATATGCTCATGATGACCGTTGAAATAGGTAATGTATTTTCTGTCATCACTGGGGATAGTTTCAAACAGAATCAAAACAACAAGGAACCACAGAACACTATTTTATTGGGAACTACCCACCACAGAGACGTTATAACAACATTTTAATGTGATAATAATTCACTCTAATTATTCTGAGAAAAATTATAACTAAAGATCAATAATGGTTAAGATATTATCTTTCATTTAAAAAAACTTTGCAATTATCAATTTTTTTCTCTCCTGGGGTTCGGTAATAAATTATTATTCTATGGTAAGGTATTGAAATTTGACATAATCTATGAATCCCCATGTTACTGCAACTTATTATTAGTTAAATTTGTTAGTTTCATTCATTTCTCTTCCAAGTTGCTTGCTCGGTTCAATGGTAATACACTCTGTATATGTTCATCTCATTTTCCGATTAACGCGTAACATATGTTGGAGCATATGACCTATGTCGAACAGAGAGTACTGAAGCGGCGTTCATCCGATAAAGTACAAGAACACTTTTCTTGGAAATAAATAACTTTCTCGTTAAATCTACAAATTCGAACTCTAGTGAAAAAGTGACTATTCTCGCCCGTGAGTGCCTGGACCAGTTCATTCAGCCGTACGGTGAAACCAGGTAGGCAGAAGTCCAGCATTCGCAATTTCTTTCGAGTCATTTTTCATTTAATTTCAGAATTTCATTAATAATTTTCTATAGTTTTCTTTTGCTTTTCAAAGGCCCTTGTCGTGCCCATTACTCATTATTCAATACTTATGTTTTTGTTTACATTATTAAAACAGATATTCTGACTCTAAAAACCAAAAATTCACGCATGTTCAGTAATTAATTATAGTCTAAACAGAATAGATTCATACTAATGATCTAACAAAATTTTTCTATTAAAGAACACCTAGTTGGTTTTTCAGAAGCAAATTTAGGTGATCAAACTCAATTTCTTCAAGCAAGTATAATTGCGCACCTGAATCTGGGCATACTTGTAATCTATCCAAGAAAATTGTTATTGGGATTCAGTACAGAAAATAATAATGATCAAGCAAAGTAACATCACTTTAAAATAGATATTCGTAGTGACATCATTCATTGTTGTTGAAGATTTCGAAAAAGATTTTCATATTTTTGACAGTATGATATCAAGAGACCTCATAGACCTGTTCACTGGTCTCTGTCAAGGAGAATAAACTTCAGAAATATCAGTGTTTGGAAAATCATAGATGATTTTTTCTGGCTTTGAGTGAAAAAAAAGCAAAGTGACAACCTCTTGCCTTGGAAGTTATCATAGAAATTATGGTTTTTATAATTTGGAAAATTTAAGAAGCAAATTACAAATGTATGATGATAACATCCAATCATTCTGAGGTTTTTTTGGAATTTCTCACTAGAAAGGGATGGTTTATAATCTTGAAGTAGAAAAAATTATAGTGGAACAACAAAAATCTTTTTTTTACCAAAAAATTAGTATTTTGAATCTTCCTTCTGGATATGGATCTCATCGGATGAAACAATCATTTTTAGAGGGAAAATAATGTTTTTGAACAATTCAGATTCATAAGTGGATGCTGTGGAAGGTAATTTTCATTCAAACTAAACTGGACTACAGAGGGGTATTTGCCCAATGTGAAAACTTAAAATGCTCTTAACTTTTTAACGCAGCTGAATATGGAAAAACCGTAATGGAAAAAGTGTTTCTTTTGATCTCAAGAACCTACGGTTAAAATTAACACAGTGATCAAAGACTCACCCTGTATGTGAATATTCCGTTAATTTTTTGTAGCGATTTTTCTAACGAGATGACCAATCCGATCGCAGATCCAAGGAAATCAAAAATCGATTTGATGAAATCCGTCAAAGCTATAAAAGTATCCGGTTATGGTTATATGTGGTTCTGATTTGTAATTATACTGCACAAAGGTATAATTATTCCAAATAGTGATGGTGTTTCCTTAAGTGGAAATTATACGGAGAGATCATTACCGAGTCCCAAAAAGGAGCATGTGCCAGGAAATAAAGATGCGTCTCAAGTTCATTCCCGCATAATTCACACATCCTGACAATTTGTTGCAGTATTTACGCTATTCCACGAGGTCGACTGAAATTGGACATACATAATGTGAATTTGGATCAAATTAAAAAATGTAGAAACGCATTAACTTGAGATCATGAGAAAATTAACTAACGCATGAATATTTCGAGAATTAATGCATAAAATGAAAAAACAATTACTGTGCTGAAATCAGTATAAAAATACCTTAGTTTTTTTAATTATTAGGTCTAATCAGCCCAGTAGTTTAGGTGTAACGAAAAACTTATTTCAGATTACATTATTCAAATTAGATATTTTTCAGTTTGCAGTTTCATCATCCTCGAAAGTTCCAATTCGGATATACATTGCGGTGATGGTCTTTGAAAGTTTAAATAATCACTCGCAAGTAGCTTAACAAGAGCGCTAATGTCATCTAACCTCACTTCAGTGTTTTCTAATTTTTTTACTAGCAATTCCACCAGAGAGCAGCAAAATAACTGAGCCGGAACTTTGCCATTAGGATAAAGGGTAAAAGAATGTCCTAATAATTATTTCATACAAGTTTCATTGATAAAAGTACCTCGTCCCCAAAAAGAAAGTTCAATGTTAAAATTTTACGATGTTAACAAATATTTCATTTATTCAATACTCACCATCAACGATGAGACAGGCGGAAGTTGAAGCCTTTCCTAGCTCGTTGAAAGCTACGCAAGAATATTCACCCTCATCTTCTGGATAAACCTGTTTGATAGACAATCGAGCCGTTGTACCATCCAAGTCTGCATTGAAATCTCCTCCCAGGTGAATGAGCTGAATAACATAAAAAAATATGCCTTTAAATTCTTCGACGACAGTGCCGGAGAAGGAATACGAAAAGTTGAAGAATCCTTCAGGAATATAGTTCATTCACTATTCAGCAGTCAGTTGGTAGGCTATGACTGAAGTTTATTGGTTTAATTCACTGTTTAATTCAGACGTTGCCAAGTGTTTCACAGCCCAAGTTCCTAATGGAACAGAGAGCTTTCGTTTTGCATAAATTTCTGTTATTTTCGAATATCCATATACAGAAGTAGTAAGCTAACGTAAATTCTGAGAACTTAGCTTACAACTAGATTTATGAATAAGATGAGAAACTCACTTTTCCGCCTTTTTCCCATTTCACGTCTGGAGTTGGCGTACCTTCAACTTCACACTCAAAAATGACTGAATCTCCGTCGCAACACTTGATATCTCTCAGTCTTCTCTTAATGGCAGGCACTGTCTGAAATTTACTGTAAACGAAAAAGGAACCATTGAGAAATTCATAGAATATGCTACATTTGTCAATAAGATTTACTACTTTACTACCAGATGACGCCATTAACAAAAAACCCATATTGTTTTTCGAAAGTGCCAACCTTCAAAAGATATCATTACTTTTGATGTATCATTTATCGAGCTGCAATGGTTTGAAAGAAGTATTTTTTTGTTGAATGATTGTTTGGGCTATTACCATCATCTATTGTGGATGTAATGATTTCCGACGTTTCGATAGACATCTTCTATCTTTATCAAGGAGAAAAGTAAGAAACCTTTTGAAAATTATCAATTTCGTAAAAATGATGATTGACAGAAGTCATGAAAGAAAATGAACGATGTTATATACTCATCTATGATATGATGATCTTTTTAAGTTGGATCGAACTATCGGCGCCCAAACTTCTGGCAGATCTATAGATGGAGCACTTATGGAATCAGGTGTTATTTTCATAAATGCTGCTTCTTTGATTTTTCTTCTTGCAAGTTTATTTATGAAAATAACACCTGATTCCATAAGTGCTCCATCTATAGATCTGCCAGAAGTTTGGACACCGATAGTTCGATCCAACTTAAAAAGATCATCATATCACAGATGAGTATATAACATCGTTCATTTTTCTTTCATGACTTCTGTCATATTGACTTTTTGAAAATTGATAATTTTCAAAGGTTTCTTACTTTTCTCCTTGATAAAGATAGAAGATGTCTCTCGAAACGTCGGAAATCATTACATCCACAATAGATGATGGTAATAGCCCAAACAATCATTCAACACGAGCTCCATCATCAACAATATCTCGTCATCAACTAAGTATTTTTTTGAAAGAACGATGTATGCAACAACATTTTCGTGTGTTGATGTAGATTTTAGTTTTGTGTGAGGGAACTTCTGTCAAGGCATTGACATATAAAGAAACTTCATTGGAGCATCCCTTGTTAAGATACAGCCCCTCAAAGGGAGTACATAAAATTTGTATATTAATTTTTTTCACAAGCACCAAAAAAGTTACAATATTGAAATTAACCTAACGTTTCCTACTAGCAAAAAGACACTCAGTGTTGAATATTCATGCCTATTTTGGAAAAAATACTTACCTTATTTTCTTCTCGTCCATTATTCTCTCGTTTTTTGATGTATCTGCAAGTATTACTGAATTAAGTCAAATCTGTTATTTTCTGAAGCAATCATGTTTACCTCTAACTTTAATTTGAAGAGATATTATAGCTTTGGCATCACCATGGCAGTTTTTGGCATACACTGTGTATGTTCCCGTGAAGTCGATTTTGGCGTTTGGTATTTCTAATCTGTATTCGTGTCCTTGGTCCACACGATGAAAATGTGGTGCATCACGGTAATAATCAGGCTGAAATGAAGAACAGAAAATATAGAATAATTTCATGGCACCTTATTCAAATTTAGGGAAGACACTTATGACTAATGGATTAAAATTTTTTCAAGTTAGAAGTTTCTTGCTATTCAGGGCACATAGATTTCATGTAGACCGATTTCAAGGTGAAAAAGTTTTTAGAGCAACAATTGGTTTATTTGAGCTCAAAGTGTACTTGTTTATTAGAGGTCAAGAAAGAATCTTTACCTACGAGGACGAGCATTAATTTTTCCTCGATATCATAACTAAAATATACCTTTATCTATACTATATCTATACAGGGTGAACCACGACGAACTGCATCGATCGATATCTCAGAAACTGAATGTGGGAAAAATTTGAAATTTTGAGAACTTGCCAGATGTCTTGGGACCTATAGAGCTAAAATATTTTCATCTATTGGGCACTTCCGGTCATACCGGAAATAGACCCTAAGTCGCTTATTTTAAATGGGATACCCTATATATTATTACATTTTGGATTCTACTTAACTTTCTAGGCAGATTTCATGCATCATGTCCTATCCCTCAGTCTGAGCGTTTTTGACATATTCAGGTTTTTATGTCAAAAATTACGATTGCAAGCCCCAACTTAATTATCAATTGTTCCTATAAGGAAGCCCTTTTACTTACTTTGGGTTAGATGTCTTGTTGAAAAGGACCTACTTCAATAGATTTTGTATAATACTTGGACAAATAATCATACAGAGTGTTAAAAAAAAAGATCTAGAATGAGATTGAGAAAACTAACAGAACTCGATTTTTTCAAATGGAAACCCCCCATTTTCATTATTTTGTAGCATTTATCATCAAAAATGAAGGTAACTTTGTATGAGGTTATCTATACCTAAAATTTGAAGTTTTCGAAATATTGCCAATTTAATATTTCTATGGGGGTTTTGCATTTAATGTGTAAGCAATTAGATCTAGGATAGCCACGTTTATATTTGACATTTCAAGAAGCATTTGAATCAGGCTTAAAAAATTATTTAAGTAAATATTCAAATTGGTGTCCTTGAACTTCTAAACATTTTTCGCATCTCAGCAGCAATTGTTCATGGGTGGCTTTTCTTATTGATTGGGGGTCCAGGTCTTCAAATGCTGTTCTAACACGTCTCATGCAGTCTTCCATGGTGGTCACTGATGTTTTATACACGTTATTTTCACTGTTCCCCATACAAAAAATCGAGCACTGATAGGTCCAGGGAGCGAGGTGGCCAAAGATTTGGTCCATTGTTGGCTATCCATTGATCGTAAAATAAGTTTTCAAGGTAATTATTGACCAAATGGGCATTATGTGGAGGAGCTCCATCATGTTGGTGGAAAAGTTTCCGAAGTTCAGCCAGGGGCAAGTTGTCTAAATAGTCAACTTCAAAATTCCGCAAGATGTTGAGGTATCGGTTTCCTATAAGTTGAAATATGTGTTTTATATTAGAACTATTCAAAAAGACCTAACTCACCATTCTCTCTTGATAAAATTGTAAGCAAACAATGCCGTCATCTCTTACTGCACAATAAATGTTAAATTGCCAGGATTCTTGAAAATTGTGTTCCCTAAATGGATGTAAATTTCCTTCACTCCAATGATGGCAATTACGTCGATTAAATACACCATTCTTTGTAAATTTGGCTTCGTCGGTCCAAATGATATTATCCAAAAAAGAAAAATCTTCTTGTGAACGAAGTATTATGAATTCACAGAATTCCATTCTTCTTGGAAAATCAGTTTCATTCAAATGCTGCACTAATGAAATTGCATAGGGATGATATTTGTGTTTATGTAAAATTCTTAGAACTGACGATTGAGATAATCCTGATTCCAATGCTACTTGCCTTGAAGATTTTGTTGGATATCCTTCAAAATATCCCAAAATTGCTATTTCAAAATTTTCATTGTCAACAACTGGTTTCTTTTCGTACATTTTTGCCTTCACGAAAATTCTTGAAATTTTCTATAATTCGTTAAACAGTATTTGGTGATGTTTTCTGTTTATGAGGATATCGGGTAGCAAATGTATCACAGGTTCTTGAAATAACTTTTTCACATTCAATCAATCAATCAATCAATCAAATGTTTATTTGCCCAAAAAAAAAAAACATGTTTCAAAAATCATCATCATTGTCCATAAATAATAAATAAGTTTAAATAATCTTCGTTTGTATAATTCAACCATGCTGGCATTACGATGATTTGAAATGTCAAATATAAACGTGGCTATCCTAGATCTAATTGTTTACACATTAAATGCAAACCCGCCATAGAAAAATATTAAATTGGCTATATTTCAAAAACTTCAAATTTTAGGTATAGATAACCTCATACAAAGTTACCTTCATTTTTGATGATTAATGCTACAAAATTATAAAAATGGGGGGTTTCCATTTGAAAAAATTGAGTTTTGTCAGTTTTCCCAATCTCATTCTAGATCTTTTTTAACACTCTGTATGATTATTTGTCCAAGTATTATACAAAATCTATTGAAGTAGGTCCTTTTCAACAAGACATCTAACCCAAAGTAAGTAAAAAGGGCTTCCTTATAGGAACAATTGATAATTAAGTTAGGGCTTGCAATCGTAATTTTTGACATAAAAACCTGAATATGTCAAAAACGCTCAGACTTAGGAATAGGACATGATACATGAAATCTGCCTAGAATGTTAAGTAGGATCCAAAAGTGTAATAATGTATAGGGTATCCCATTTAAAATAAGCGACTTAGGGTCTATTTCCGGTATAACCGGAAGTGCCCAATAGATGAAAATATTTTAGCTCTATAGGTCCCAAGACATCTGGCAAGTTCCCGAAATTTCAAATTTTTCCTACATTCAGTTTCTGAGATATCGATCGATGCAGTTCGTCGTGGTTTACCCTGTATATATTAAAGATCTCTATACGGTCAGTTGAGATAAGATTTCGATCAAATATGTGTAGAAAATGTAAAATGGAGGTCGATTTCGAGGGGATGTCCATCAATCCATCAGTGGCATTCCATCATGCCCGAGAAAAATTCCTTCTCTAGCACGTGCACCTTGGAGTCATCCATCAATTACTCCTGTAATTTTTCGCGAAAACAGTGTCAGTTATGTCTTACATCACACATTTCTCACATAGCAGCATAAAAACTAGTCGCCAGAAATAGGCTAATAGTCCTAATTACTTTATAATAGAAATCAACATATGTCACGTAGAATGAAAACTCTGTATGGTCACCTGAATTTTTGTTATCATTGAAATATCTCGGTTTTATATGGAACGACATCTCGATGGAGGGATAATTGCTTTTGAGTTCGCCGACAATTTACGGTAGGTCACTAGCGTAGCAGAATGATCAACATCCTAGAGCATTCATACTCTTACACACTTCGCGGCCTGCGAGCCGCGTGCGGCCCACAGACTATTAAGGATTGAAACAAAATTTAAAATCATGAAAAATATTCAAGGAAAAATATTACAAAATGATATATATGATATAGAGAGTGCGGCAAAAATCAATTAACCGTTTTGCATATAAGGGGAAAAAAGCAAAAATAATTTTGTAAATAACTTTATTTTCGAGAAAAATATAATATCAGTAATTACTTGTTGCCTCACATTTTATGTTCGAATTATTTTCCCCCTCTTCAACACACATGCGGCATCGTTTAGTCACGGTAAAAAAAATTTACGAAAAAATTAGCAGGGCGACCTGAAGGCGGCGCGTCGACTACGGAGCCAGTACTTACGAATTTACGATACAGTTTATGGTCCATTTGTCTGATGGGAACTTGCTTATTTGGAAAGCTCTGGCGAACTTCTTCGAAAATTTCAGCATAACCTCCGTCAAGTTTCAGGTAGGAAGCGAGCAAACAAACACGTTCTTCTTTCGTGTACTTAACAAGCGCAGCCATGGCAACGAACGCACTGTAAACGTACACAACAACACTACTCAACTCGCTACGTTTCAGATGCCTCCTTCCGCCCTAAGTCCGATACTGGTCGAGAATACGCGCATGCGTGAATACCAGACCGTGTAAACTGACTTTTGCCGTAGTTTTTATACATTATAGTGCATGCATAAGGAACATATCATCATTTATCATTTACAATCTTTAATTCTCATCAACTTATAGGGTTATTAGAGATCACAATATGATTAAAATTTTTTTCAGTATACTTATTTCACTTAGGAAACTCTTCACTGCAAAATTCATATCAGTTCAGTATATTTGTCCGAATATCACTTAGTAAATGTAAAATCTGAAATTTTACCACCACACCGAGAAAGCTTGTTGTTACTCACAATAATGACACACACAAACTAGCGAGCAATTATTAAAATTTTGAATTACCATATCTGCAGAAATATAATTTTGTTGAGTACAAAAATGGTGTCCCATTGTCAAAAATATTACGCTCCTAATTTAACTTCTTCAGCTCATATATTTCATACTAGATGAAAACCCGGCTTCGCTCGGGTGAAATTTGACTCATAATACACATCTAGGTGCAAAATGTAGATAGATGTTTCTGTAGTCATCGGCATAATTCTTGAGTACGTGTTGTTTCTATACTTCCAAAAAATACAGTACGGTAGTTATTGTTATGATTGCACTTTAATGCAATCCTTGCCTATTTAATTAACCTATCTATATAGTAATTCAATTATCAATGAAGTAATTCGTTATAATTAACCTATTTATATAATTTGTTATAATTAACTGTAAGTAACCTATCTATATAGTAATTGAATTATCAATGAAGTAATTCGTAAAAATGAAGTATCTTTTTGTACGTGTAACTCCTAACCAAAAAGAAACCTGGCAATAACTAACCTCCCACGCTAGTGCCTTGAAAATTCGCAAAACGGACACAACCGTCAACGACGTCTGCCCTCACGCGTCTGCCCGCGTTCGGGTCGCGCACTCAGCGATGAGCCACTTCTTCCCCACCGCACCTACCCCGCTCCCCCACGCCCCGTTCGCCTGGCACCGCTGCCGGTATTTATCACCGAAACGGTATTTATCGCCGAAATTGCCATGACTCTGCATTTTAAATCTGTGATATCTTCGAAAATATTTATTTAATTTACATGCTGTAAAAAGCCATATTGATCTTTATTAAATGCACAATGTATATAAGATACTCAATTGGTTAAGGATTAATACTGTATTGCCTAAAATCGCTTCGTAAATAAGCCATTATTTCTCGTACAAAGTAAAGGATAAAAAATGGTTATTGTGGGTTATTCCTAAGAGATAAACATATACCATCACGGACTTTTTTGTAGACCTTTTTAAGTTGTACAATACTGTAGTAAATTGTTTTGATCTATCTTGTAGGATTCAGTCAGCGTTTGCAATGTAAGCGCAAAAAATGTGTTTTTGTTACGACCTCACATTAGAAACCTCAAAAATTGTAGCCTATGTGTTATTCTAATGTTTAAGCTATATTGTGGTAAAGTTTCATTCAAATCCATTCAGTAGTTTTTACGTGAAAGAGTAACAAACATCCATACATCCATACTTACAAACTTTCGCCTTTATAATAGTAGTAGGATATTTCGAAGAGATATTTGTAGTATGCATTGATTGCTTCGTATTGATGAAAATCACTAATTACCCAATTTTTACCATTAAACTGGCACACACCTTCTCTAATGATCGAACGTACATGGAAATTTGTTGTTTTGAGGTTTCTGTATTATTTATAATTCCTTACATGGGGAGCACGACTTTATTGGATTTCATACGAATGATCACATTGGCTCACGATGGAGATATATCGAAATTCAATGTTATTTACCTACTGATCCTTGTGAAACTTACGTTTTAGAATTATACTTAGAATTCGATCAATTTTGCGTGCTTGTTGAACAGGGCCCAGATAAGATGTCTTTTTTGGCGCCCTTGTTCACCCGAACAGAGACCAAATGTCTGTAATTTTCGAATATCGAGCCGAAAATGGTCTCAATCGATTGGGTTCGACTCCTGATGAAGACTGCGTGGCGAAAGTTGAGTCTGTCCGGCCGGCCGTATCCTCTCTAGTGTCCAAACGAGATCAGCTAGAGTTTTCATATTTTCAGAATAGGTTAATTGTCCAAATATCTCGGTCAAGTTCGTTATTGGGTCAAATCCGTCGGATGGTTCAGTAGTTATGAGCATCTGAAATTTGGTTTCCTCAATAACTACTAGAATATCTATCCGATCAAGTTGATACTTGAAATATCGTTGAAGGAGGCCGAAACAAAACGGCTCGCCGTTGAGAATGTAGCGAAGAAAGAGATCCTCGTCTTTGATTGGTCCTCGTGTTTTCGGTATATTTCATCGTGATTGAGTACGATTTTCATTGGTCGGACTAATAAAATATCTGGTTTTCCTTGTTATAGTACTGAGTCCACGTGTTTCATCTTTGAATTGGCATTTTGAAGTTTCGAATTTTTTTTTTTTTTTTGGGCCATTCCGATAAAGGTATCAGACATTTTCTTCCACATGACCGTTTTGTATTATTGGAGTCATGAAGTGTGGTTCATAATTGCAATTCATTACGAATATCACAATAAATCTACAAATATATTCAGCAATTGTTGATTTGCGTAACATTCTCTTAAATTGATTCGAATTTACAAAGATGTCATAAGGGCGGGGCTTAAGGTTCAATTGTCATGGATTTGTTTGAGTCACTCACTTATGGTGACTAACAAGAGAATGTAGCGAAAAAAGAGATCCTCGTCTTTGATTGGTCCTCGTGTTTTCGGTATATTTTATTGTGGTTGGGTACGATTTTCATTGGTCAGACTAATAAAATAGCTGGTTTTCCTTGTTATAGTACTCAGTCCACGTGTTTTCGGAATATTTTTATCTTTGAATCGGCATTTTGGAGTTTCGAATTTTTTTGTTTGGGCAATTCCGATAAAGAAATCAGACATTGTCTTCCACAAGATCGTTTTTCATTATTGGAGTCATAAAGTGTGGTACATAATTGCAATTCATGTGAATTATGGAATCTGATCAAGTTAGTTTGAACCAACATCATATTTATTTTATTCACTTGAGGACACCTACTATAATGTGATGTTTAGATAGGCAATATGCAATTGTTGTCAAGAGAGTTTTGCCATTGCCATTGTATAATTGGATTGGATTGATAACGAGTTTGAATTATGAAGCAACACTATTTATTGACTCATAAAGAAACTGCCCAATTATCCGTATATCAGCCCATAAGACGGGTTAATATATGATCGTTTACTAATAACTTCATTCGAATCAAAGTGCAAACATCAATTGTTGACAGATACTAATGAACCTTCGAAAGATACGTTCAATATTGATATTGGTTGAATCTCAAATAAATAAACGGACCGACAGAAAGTTTGCTTTTTTGCAAGAACACGCCGGTTTAGTCAGTTTATCTCCATAATGTGTGCGGTTTTTCTTTAGAATAAAAAGTGGGAAATGTTCATGAGATCTTATCATTTGGGCCTTTGAAGAAAAACTTCTCGATCAAACAAATGTAGGATACTTGTAGTGAGAAGAGGGAGTGTGTTCCGTTCTCTGAGACAAGAAGTTGACCGTGTACGGCAACAAAATTATGATTTATGATTATACGATTAACGCGACATCGTATTTTATGAATGCAGAACATAAATTTTCATTACCTGGATGGATGAATGTTTTAGTTCGGACTTACTACAAAAGCCAACAATATTTAATGCATAAGACTTAATTTCGATATAGAATACAAAACCTGAAACCAACGGTACACGGAATCCTTCTGGAGTCAATAAATGAAATGAGGTCGCATATTTTCAATTTAATGTTTTTGAACCTACAAAACATGTGAATGGATCGATACTGAGTCACACTGCGATTGTTCTATACCCTGATTTACACTCAGCCCAAGTGGGCAGGGAAGTGAACAGAGAAGTGAGCAGCGCGAGAGTGTAAATACGACACTTCCCATGACATTGCCGCTGCCACTCGCACTGCCCTGCGCTCCCTCAATTGTCGGTTTTTCGTGCGCGAGTCAAAGGACTGGCAGCGGAAGTGAAAGCGTGTGTTTACATTCAGCCCTCTCGCTCACTTGTCGCCCAGCGTTTTAAGCTGAAGGACGTGTTTCTTTTTCTGTCCTGTTCAAGTACAGTGATCAGAGGTCCAGTTGTTAACAATGCCTACTCCACCACCACCAGAGTGGAGTAATGAAACATTAATACAGTTTTTGGAGTTATACGAAAGTGAGAGAATAATATGGGATCCACGTGATAAAAATCATGAATAAAAACATAAAGTACACGATGCGTGAAATCGCATCAGTGCTCACATGAACAATACTCCAATAGAAGAGTTAAAATGGAAGAAGCCCTTATGGCTACATTGCGACCACATTTTTTTCGATTTCTTTTTTCAAAACGTTTAAATAATTTATTACACTAAGTAGACATACAGCTGTCGCCGCAACAACCTCGACGTCAGCCATGGTTGCGCGCCCGGTAAAGAAGTATGAGGGCTGAGTGTAAACGACACTCACTGGCGTCGACTTCCGTCGACGCTGCCGCGGCAATATTTCCGGCATGACGAGTGACAGGGGAAGTGGCTGAATGTAAACGTAGCATTACATGTCAAAACACCGAATGTTCACGATTTTCTATTGCCCAGTTGTAATGTCGAATCTAAGTCTGACTTAGCGCCATATTTAATCGTGAGGTTTGAGACACATATTATCTTGCACCACAGAAGTTCTTCTTATTTTAAACCATCATTATTGATGGCTTACGAAAGACTTAACTTTTAAGCCCGGTCAGTTTTCGCAGTGTTGTGATTCAATAATAATGGATCTTGTATATAAGTTGCATGAAATCCTCGACATATATGAGGACGATTTCGATATTTTGAAAATAATTGGTTAGGCTATCCACATTTGGAATATAATAGAGCTGATCACTATCTCGATATGGACAAATTGGCATATTTTAGGAGATTTCAGTTGACGAAACTGAGCACTCTGAATATGTTATGTTTAATTGTATATGATAATATATTTCTCAATACTCATAATATAATAGATTGGATAGTTTCAAAATTGTATTTCTTTTTTATTGAAAAAAATTATATTGAAATGATGCTGATAGCAAAAAAATTCATTTGAGCATGTTCCAGGCTAAATCTCATTGAATTCAAATCTATGTTTCTGAAATGCTCAGAATCTATTATTTCGAAGTCTGGATTTTTGTAAGGTCTGTTTACAAAATAAGTATGAGTAATTGAATAACATGTCAGCAAAAAGATGTAAAATTAAATATTTACATGACTAATGTTTGATTATCATACTTCTCCCTCAATATTGTTATTTACTCCCATTCTTTTTTCTATTAAGTTTTGATCAGAAAACTACCACAGCATCCACTATTGAATCTGAATTGTTTATAAACATTATTTTCCCTCTATGAAATTATTCACTCACTCATGTTTCATCCGATCAGGTCCATATCCAGAAGGAAGATACAAAATACTAATTTTCTGATAAAAAAATTCAACACCATAAACATAGATTTTTGTTGTTCTACCATATTTTCTTTCTACTTCAAGATTATAAACCATGCCTTTCTAGTGAGAAATTCCAAAAAAACCTCAGAATTATTGGCTGTTATCATCATACATTTGTAATTTTCTTCTTTCCAAATCATGAAAACCATCATTTCTGTGGTTTTTTTCACTCAAAGCCAGAAAAAATCATCTATGATTTTCCAAACACTGATATTTCTGAAGTTTCTTCTCCTTGACACCAGTCTATGAGGTCTCTTGATACGGTTAAAAATATGAAAATCTTTTTCGAAATCTTCAACGACAATGAATGATGTCTCTACGAATAATCATTTTAAAGTGATGTTACTTTGCTTGATGATTATTTCCTGTACTGAATCCCAATAACAATTTACCTGGATAGATTACAAGTATTTCCAGATTTAGGTGTGCAATTATACTTTCTTGAAGAAATACCTAAATTTGATTTTGAAAAATCAACTAGGTGTTCTTTAATAAAAATTTTTGTTAAATCATTAATATGACTCTATTCTGTTTAGACTGTAATTATTGATTACTGATTTTTATAATCAGAGTATCTGTACGTAAACAAGAACATAAATATTGAATAATGGTTATTCATAGATTATGTCAAATTTCAATACCTTACCATATATTAATTTATTACCAAACACCAGGAGAGAAAAAATTAATATTTGCAATGTTTTTTTAAATGAAACATAACATCTGTAACTATTACTGATCTTTAGTTATAATTTTCCTCAGAATAATTAGAGTGAATTATTATCACATTAAAATATTATAACGTCTCTGTGGTGGGTAGTTCCAAATAAAAAGTGTTCTGTAGTTCCTTGTTGTTTTGATTCTGTTTGAAACTGTCAACAGTTATTTGTAGCTTTCTTTCAAAAAAATGTGGAAAATATCGAATATCGATAGTTTTGAATTATTCAATTCAGTATGAAATGATTATGGTCAGAAAATGCATTCTATTCTAATCTTTCTTGTTTATGAGCTTATGAGTTTATGAGAAGTGCCCAAGATTGAGCAAAGAAGTTCAAATCCTTGGCTATTGTAGAAATTTAAAAACTCCTCTTATAAATGGATCAGTCGTCGATTCAACCACTCCAGACTTTTTCTTTGTGGTTACGTCAAGTCAATGGTCTATGAGTGGCCGAGTCATCAAGATGTAAAATTAAATATTTACATGACTAATGTGTGATTATCATACTGCTCCCTCAATATTGTTATTTACCCCCATTCTTTTTTCTATTAAGTTTTGATCAGAAAACTCTCTTATATATATGCTCTTAGAGTTGTTGATAAAAAAAGTAGAATAATTTTACTTTTCTTCAATTTCCTTCTAAGAAAAAATTAAATTAAATTATAGCTGGTTGAAAACTTTTCTTGAGAGTCGAAGCGTTGTCTTGAGGTTTGAGGCTGATGGTTCGATATCTCTAGTGACATCGAAGGAGCAGTTGATTTGTATGGGAGTTGCTCAGGAGTCCATATTGGGACCCATCCTCTTTTTGTTATATGTCAATAGGCTTTGGGCCGAGATGCCCAATTTGGATCTTTTTGCATTCACTAAGTCCTTGCTTTTGAGTGTACGGTGCAAGTGTTGCGATAAATTCACAACAAGGGACACTTCTTGGAATTTAGGGGCACGGCAGTTACTTCCAAGAATGCTAGATTATCGGACGGAATTTTGGAAATCCCTTTTTTTGTCACCTAAGCTCAGCAGGTACCTCGTTCGATCTTTCTCACTTATTCCAAAATCTAAATAGAACCCTCTCTCAGTTCAGTTCTAGTTTGACCACCAGTCTGGTCAGTTTTACTTTACCAGTCAGTTTAATTTTTCACCAGTGAATACAGCACTTTAAACTCTAAAAGTTCCTCGTTGATTAACATATTCTCCAGTTCTTCTCCAGTTGGGTCAGTTAGTTACCTTAGTTTCTTGCAAATTTGAGTTATTCAGCTTCAATTCTCCCAAGTGAAACAAGAAAGTTGTGATTTGTGAATCTGTGAAGCAATTGCATATCGCCAAGCCACAATTTGTTAGTGAAAATTTCATCCGTAGTACCTTATTCTGAGATATTTACCCTCGACGATTGAAGTAGAGCTGTGGTGAACTTCAAATTAGAAAAATAAGGTCAGATCTCTTATTATCTATTATTACTAGAAGTGCCCAAGATTGAGCAAAGAAGTTCAAATCCTTGGCTATTGTAGAAATTTAAAAACTCCTCATATAAATGGATCAGTCGTCGATTCAACCACTCCAGACTTTTTTCTTTGTGGCTACGTCAAGTCATTGGTCTATGAGTGGCCGAGTCATCGGAAATTTTATTAAAAATGTTTTGATTATTAATCTAACCCGATAATTAAGGTTTCGAAATACCTAAAATGGTTTTATTTAATATGAGAAAATTTTGTCAAGTCCTTATTGGAAAATCCATCACAACAAATTTTAATTGAATTAGAGAAATATCTTCTATGATGTTTATGTTTTTCTATAAGAAATTTGAGGATTGTTTGAAATTTTTCTAGCCTAACCAATTCTACAAAATCTTCTTTTCCAACTTTATTCGAACCTTCTTCCAACTACAAACCGATCAGATATTTCAGGAGTTAAAGAGGAATCCACAATTCAGATGCTCAATTATTAGACGAATATGGACCAATAATAAACTGAGATATCAGGATAATAAACTCATTCTGTGAATACGAAAACTAGATAACCGGAAGTTTCAACATATACGGCAACACTCATGTATTATCACCAACTCTTCATCAGCGAATTAAACCCAATCTTTTGAAACCATGTTAATGAAAATTGGATAGTACAGACTATTGGGTGATTCAGAAGAAATAGGCTCGCAAATAGCTTATTAATCATATTCATTTAAATATGTTCATGATAGTCTCTAAAAGCACTATGAAAGTATTCGTGCCTTAGTGATATAGCAAAAATCTTCAGCATCTGGTTGGAATGTGCATTGTGTTGAATTATTCAACATTCCGTTATTTATCCATTGTTATGATAGCTGCATAAAAGAGGTCGAAAGATTCTGCATCTGATTATTACGGAATTTATTCTTTAGCTTTCATTTTAACGCCCATAATTTCAAGCAGAAAAATTTGGTAATTCGGCTCGTATTCAAATAAATTCCTCCGTAGTGTTCTGAGATTGAGAAATCTCAACTACCTTAAAAGGAAATAGAAAATGATTATTGCGTAGCTCTGATGAACTATAATAAATGTTATAAAAATTTGTGAAACACATTACTGTAACCGTAAGTTGTTTGTTATGAGGTTAACCGAATAATTTTTGAAATCGTTCAGTGGATATTTATCTTTTGTTGAGTAATCTTGATGTTCTTTCAGTTTTGCATGCTTCAACAGGATGATCCGCTTAAAATTTCTCGATTACTAGCTGACCCGGCGAACTTCGTACCGCCTCATCGTTGCTTTAAAGCACTCTTTGTTTTGTATAGCTGACCTATCTTATGTAACCTACCTATGCAATTTGAACTGGAATCTATAATATGCTCCATAGAAAAAGGAATTCCCATTTCCCTGGTCTCGCCTTACCCGAGAAGGACTTTACTAATTTTATTGAATAAAAACAAAATATATATTTTCATAATAGCGTTCATTTCATACGGTTTAATAATTTCACTTATATTTTTACAAATCGCTATTGAATATTGAACAACTTGGCATTTTGAAGTAAACATTGATCTGAACACCACGCGCGCTCTAGAAAGCAACTAATAGTAGTGATGGGCATGCTCGGATTATTTCAATACTCGGATACTGGAAACCGAGTATTCAAATACTGATTATTATTCGAGGATAAATCCTCGAATGCGTAAGTATCAAATATATCTTGAAATTGCAAAAAACCGAAAGCACGCAAAAACCCGAAAGCATGCAAAATACTGAAAGCGCGCAAAAAACCCGAAAGCACACAAAAACCCAAAGCGCCCAAAAAACCCAAAGCGCACAAAAAACCGAAAGCTCGCAAAAACCCGAAAGCACACAAAAAATCCAAAGCGCGCAAAAAAAACACCCAAAGCCCAACGAAACGAATACGAATATGCGAATATGAAATCCGCTAACCGAGGAATCCTCGCCAAATATCCTCGGTTATTCGTTTGAACGAAACGAATATGAAATCGAAGATACTCGCCAAATATCCTCGGTTATTCGTTTGAACGAAACGAATACGAATATGAAATCGAGGAATCCTCGCCAAATATCCTCGGTTATTCGTTTGAACGAAACGAATATGAAATCGAGGATACTCGCCAAATATCCTCGGTTATTCGTTTGAACGAAACGAATACGAATATGAAATCGAGGATCCTCGCCGAATATCCTCGGTTATTCGATTGAACGAAACGAATACGAATATGAAATCGAGGATTCCTCGGTTATTCGGCTATTCATTTGAATGAAGCGAATAAGAATATGTGGATTCAAACGACTCAGCTCGAATATGGCCGACTCGATCGCATAAGGAGGTGTGCCGAAATTACCGAGTATTACCGAGGATTGTAATACTCGGATAACCGATTATTTATAACCGAGCATGCCCATCACTAACTAATAGTCTCTATACCCTTCACTGCTTCTCCCTATTCTAATGCTTTTTGATAAACTATATTTTTAGTTTTACGTTCTGGCGCGTGAATAAATAATTTTGTTGATGGTTTTCCGACACGGGAACAGGCGACATATAATTGGCTATGTGAAAAACATGGATTTTCTAGGTGACTATATCTATGTTCCGTAACATAATAATTACAAATCCGATTTTTAGTTGCAGATTATGAGGTGGTAAGCAATTCCAGCGAAGTTAAAAATTCTGTTGGATAATTGATAACTTCATCTTCATTAGTAATGGAATCAACTGATTTGTAATTCTTCAATTCGCCAGCTATTTTTTCTTAAATCTGAAAATTCATTTCATTCGCATCAACATTTTTTTCGGCCAATATAACGTCAGGTTAGACACCTCGAAGAATTGAGAAAAATAAATTGTGACTCTTTTTTTCAATTATGGTTGCAATTCCTCACAGAATTATCTAATTATTTTTGCAGTGGATGAGTACATTCCCACATATCACATTTGACACCAATATTAGAGATAAAAAATATCCTAGCATTCATCCCCATTTGGTGTGGATTCCCTGATCCAAAAGTTTTGCTGAGTTTTCTTCTTTAGTCGATAAGTATCCTCCTTCTTTTTTGATTTTTATAAAAATTTATTATATTCAATTCATGATCAAACTATAACAGCACAAACAATCAAATTGACAATGGAAAAATTTTATTTGACATATTCGGTGGAGGGACTTGGAATGTTTCAATCAGCGATCTCTTATAAGTCTCATGAGGCTTCTCTATGAAATCAAAATTTTCAATTAAACGTCTTCAAATAATGAAGAAGCCTATATCTATCTAGATCTGGAAGTTTTGTTTTGTTTTTTATAATCTGTATCAAGTAGTATTATACAGAGTGCAGCAAAAGTCAGTTTACACTGTCTGGTATTAACGCATACGCGTATTCTCGGCCAGTATCGTACCTAGGGCTGAAGGAGGCAGCTGAAGCGAGTTAAGTTGTCCGCGTGTAGTAGTGTAGTTGTGTACGTTAACAGTGCATTCGTTGCCATGGCTACGCATGTAGAGTACACGAAAAAAGAACGTGTTTGTTCGCTCACTTCTTATTTAAAACTTGATGGAGATTATGCTGAAATTTTCCAAGAATTTCGCCAGCGCTTTCCAAATAAGCAAGTTTCCACCAGACTAATGGTGCATGAACTGCGTCGTAAATTCTAAGTACTGACTCCGTCGTCGACGCGCCGCGTTCAGGTCACTCTGCTAATTTTTTCCTAAAATTTGTTTAACCGTGACTAAACGATTCCGCATATGTGTCTAAGAGGGGGAGACACAATTCGAACATAAAATGTGCCCGTTAATAAATATATGAATGAATAAATATTCTCATAATTTAATGGTACAATACGGAAATTGATGGATGTCCAGAATATCAATAACCTTTATGTTTCATTCAAATTTTTTCACGAAATTTCGCGAAACTATTCGTTCCAACCTTTTCTGAAAATATAAAAACTCTAGCTCATCTCCTTTGGTTGATAGAGAGTTTAAGGCCGGACAGACTCACTCAAGTTTGACCCCGGATTCTTCGTCAGGAAGTCAAACCCAATCGATTCAGCCCATTGTCGTCTCGATATTCGAAAGTTACAGAAATTTGGGCAATGATAGCACGCTCTTCAAGCGCGCAAAATGTAGTCTGTAAGTAGACAACATGCGACGAAAATCAGACATGAAGAATAAATCGATCCAAAAATAACACGAAACCCGAGATCGTATCGAATTGAACCTTGCAAGGTCGTCTTGTTCAAGTATGAGTCAGAATAACCAGATAATGGGATTCGCCCATATAAAAGCACTATCGCCCCTCAGAAATGATGGGCTTGGCGGGGCCTGTATAACGGTAACGTTTGTACTACTTTGTGGTACACCTACATTTGTATTTCTATTCATTTGAGATGGTATAGAGGTTGTCTAGTCAACAAGATCCAAAACGTGAAAACTAGAGATTGAAGGTACATAAATTATGAGCGACAGTTCATCATGATGTATCTCCAGAAAAGGTTTTTGAAGGATGCGGGCCAATTGATATTGACGAAATTACTTCGAATCAAAATCAATACATTTGAGTTTGTGGATCGTCATTGCTTATTGCCATTGTAAGCTCATATTTTATATAAAAATTTAGAAAGCACTGACGTGAGGTCAGATTGCTTTGGCGCTCTTGTTGACCTACTTGCGAGTGAATATTCAAACCTTAACAAATCTATAAGCTCTCTGATCGGGTGAACAATAGTCTTTTTCCGTACTATGGGACAATGTGATGTAAATATGAAAGCCTAATGAATAAACAAACCTTTATCTCAATTTGAAAATAACTACTCATAATTTTCACCAAATTTTGTTCTATGCTTCTCCTAAAAACTTACGTCATTGCTTTTCTGAGTTTTGACAACGCCATCAAATTCTTTCTCTATGATAAAAATTTTTTGATTAATATTACGTCTGTGCTTTTCTGAATTTTGACAACGTCATCGACATCGAATTCTACCTCTATGAATTCTATGAAAATTTTGATTGATATTACGCCAACTGACACTGATATCTATGTCCGCAAGTTGTCAAACGAATATCGATCTGTGATGGCAAATCTTTCAATGACAAAGCTCGGACTTCATGACATTTCTATTTTTCTCTTGAGTAAATGAAAAAATGATCATATCTTCAGAAGGGGAAAAGCTACGACAATGAAATTTGGGGATGAGTAAGATATTGGTAACCTCAATATATATACGGATTTTTATTTAAATCTAAATGAAGTCTTAGGAGATATTAAGTATTGAAAATTTTTTTTTGGGAATTTTTTAAAATTTTCTAGCGTGACGATTTCTGCGAAATTTTGCAAGCCGTTTCGTTTCAGCCTCCTCAATAACATTCCAAGTATCAACTTGATCGGATGGATATTCTAGTAGTTATTGAGGAAACAAAATTTCAGATGCTCATTACTACTGAACCATCCGACGGATTTGGCCCAATAACGAACTTGACCGAGATATTTGGACAATTAACCTATTCTGAAAATTTGAAAACTCTAGCTGATTCCTTTGGATGCTAGAGAGGATACGGCCGGCCGGCCGGCCGGACAGACTCAACTTTTGCCACGAATTCTTCATCAGGGAGTCGAACCCAATCGATTGAGACCATTTTCGGCTCGATATTCCAAAATTACAGACATTCGGGCAAAATGATAGGCACTCTGTTCGGGTGAACAAGAGCGCCAAAAATAACTCATTGACATTTTTAAAAAGACTTTGACAAGTTTCGTTTTATTCGAATGTATTTTATGGTTTGCATGGAATCAGCTCAGCTAGAGAAATCCGAATATTGAGACGAAACGGGGGCGTTACATTTAAAAAAAAATAGGGTGACGTCATTACTCGAAGATAATTCACCCTGTAGATTAGATTATTATTTGAAAATACACTAAATTAAAATGAAAAATCGAAATTTTTCAGTATAACTTGTTAAAATGGTCTGTTTAGCTAAAAATGAATTTGTCCATACTTTACGGACAGTGTATAAGATTTTCCAAAGGATAAGAGCTTAATAGGGTAATTTTATTACTTTTTAAATGGTTTTTAACGAGGTTGATATTCCTACTTTTGGTTGATTTAGTTATAGGAGCAGTAATAGAAATTGTTGGTATGTACTTGCCACCAAGTTTTTCTTCTTATTCGCTTCTTCAGGACAAAAAAGAACTAATATTACACAGGCGATCACAGAAGGTCCAAACGGCCGATTTATTGGGTTAACTCTAGAATCTCCGGTTTTAAAGGAATATCAAATTATTGCCAGAAAGGAGGTATAAGCAACCTGTGCTATAGGAGCTAAACCAAAGTGAATATGAATGTTTAAGTTGACTAATACAGATATTTAAATATACAGGGTGAGTCTTTGACCACTGCGTGAATTTTAACCATAGATTCTTGACGTCAAAAGAAACATTTTCTTCCTATAACATTTTTCCAAATTTGGCCCCGTTCAAAAGATATAGGGTGTTGAAATTTCATATAAAAATTGCATTTTCACCTGTAATATTCAAACGACAATATCAATTGAAATGATTTCATGTAGAAGGTTTTTGATAAGAGTCATGCATATTTTGGCATTATTAGATTTATTCCATTTCTTGTGGGTTTCTCACTACTACTCTACAGATTGGTTAAATTGCATAAAACACAGATCTCACTAGAACTAAAGGTCCTTATCGTGTACTTCCTGGAATTATTAGTCTTTTTGCAGATAAAATCATTCTTCATATTTTCTCCTAAATTGCATCATTCTTGAGATATTTGAAGTTGAAAGGAATTAAATCGATATAATTTTGTCCAAATTTTCTGATTTTCCCAAACCCAACTCTGTGCTGAAATGATTCAATAATCAGATTTGTTCAATGTTGCCATATTTTATGTTTTTATTAAATATTTCTACAAAATGTTGGGGAAATCTCTCCAGCCTATGGATCCACAACTAAACACTATAGATAGAATTAAGCACTGAACAATTTTTGTTTTACATTCACCACAAAATCAAAATTGCCATTTACTGTATTCATTATTAATGATGTCTAGTACGTTGTTTAATATTTAATCCAGAGTAATCTTTCAAAATAAATAGAGAAAAAGATTTTCATCACTCACATAGGTACTTCGGTATATTTTCATGATGACCGTTGAAATAGGTAATGTATTTTCTGTCAGGACCTGTTAAATTGAAGACTTGTCTTTATGAAGAGCTGTTTATTTATAGCTTCAGACTTTCAGGTTCATCAGAATTATATCTATTCTAACATTAGCTTCAAATTAAGCTCATATGAGTTTTAAAAATTTCGAACCCAGTCTCCTAGATTTGTTTTGTACTTTTATAGAAGCTTTTTCACATCTTAATTTCATACACCGATTCATCCTGGTTCACAAACTTGGGAGATAATAGAATTTGACTTAGTTTTAATATTTCTGAATGTTTGTTATGATGCATGGTTAATTAAAATTCAATCAATATTGAAACTGGAAGCTATAGGCTCATAAACAAGAAAGATTAGTATAGAATGTATTTTCTGACCAACCATAATCACTTCCTACTGAATTGAATTATTTCAAACTATCGAAATTATCTTATAATATTTTCCACATTTATTTGAAGAAAAGTCAAATAATTGTTGACAGTTTCAAACCGAATCAAAACAACAAGGAACCACAGAACACTATTTTATTGGGAACTACCCACCACAGAGACGTTATTATAATGACATTTTAATATGATAATAATTCACTTAGTTATTTTGAGAAAAATGATAACTGAAGATCAATAATGGTTACAGATATTATCTTTCATTTAAAAAACTTTGCAATTATTAATTTTTTCTCTCCTGGGGTTCGGTAATAAATTAATATTCTATGGTAAGGTATTAAAATTTGACATAATCTATGAATACCCATTATTCAATATTTATGTTTTTGTTCACATAATTAAAACAAATACTCTGATTATTAAAACCAAATTAATTATAGTGTAAACAGAAAAGATTCATAATAATAATCTAACAAAAATTTCTCGTTTTAAACTGCCTCTGATTGCTCACCAGAAAAAAAAATTGACCATTATTACCAATTTATTCGATGGCTTGAAGAGCGAATAGCATCGCCTTAAATTGGAGGTAATCTTCAATTGCTCGCTGTGCTGATTGTTTCTTTGTTCAATTTCGAAACAACATTTTTTTGTCGAAATTATCAACAATATAATTTTATGCTTTCGATATTGTTTGTACATGCAAGCAAATGTGCTTGTTGGGAGGCTTTTATGACGAGTTTATCGACGTTGTACATGTATATACAGGATGTAGAATGATTTTATCTGCAGAAAAGACTTATGATTCTAGGAAGTACAAGATACCTTTAGTTCAAGCGATATTTGTTTTTCATGCAATTTAACCAATCTGTACAGTAGTAGTGAGAAACCCACAAGAAATGGAATAAATCTAATGATGCCAAAATATGCATGACTGTTATCAAAAACCTTCTACAAGAGATTATTTCAATTGATATTGTCGTTTGAATATTACAGGTGAAAATGCAATTTTTCTATGAAATTTCAACACCCTATATCTTTTGAACGAGGCCAAATTTGGAAAAATGTTATAGGAGTTGTTAACTGCTATATCTCTCTAATAACTCAGTTAATTCAAGATCGGATATCCAACATTTAAGCCGAATATATTTTCCCTTATTAAGAATGAATAAACACCCTGTAAAGTTTTCATCGCCTTCCGTTAACATATGAACGCGTGCTCGGATATTTCCATCTCAGAAATCGAGAGCTCTTATACAGGGTCTTTCACGAGGAATCTCACCCATATTTATACGGGAAACTACTGAACGTATTTTCATGAAATTCAGCACTTATAAGTATTTCACGTTGCTGATGAAATCTAAAATATTTTCAAGGCATGAGCAC
The DNA here is from genome assembly GCA_030674115.1 of Micraspis discolor. Classification (NCBI taxonomy): domain Eukaryota; kingdom Metazoa; phylum Arthropoda; class Insecta; order Coleoptera; family Coccinellidae; genus Micraspis; species Micraspis discolor. The sequence continues at coordinate 2,336,824 of JARTUT010000874.1, read as the reverse complement.
CTCCGGTTTTTCCGAAAATTACGTCAATTTCCGTTTTTCAAATTACAACACCATTTTTTCATTGCAGAAATAGATTCCTTAGAAAATTTCATGTTATTTTGATGTAATAGTTTTCAGTTTTGGTTGGAAAATTCTCTCTGAGCGGGAAAATTCGAAAAAAAAATCAAAACAAGAATAACTTCGAGGTTTTCGGATGGAAAATTTTCATTTTTAGGATTTTTCAAGATATATGATTGATGTATCCACTTTAAAAATCGAAATCGCGATTCATGATACAGGGGGTGGAAAAATCGCTTTCAAAGTAAGGGTTGACAAAATCGTGAAAAATCAATTTTTTCAAATTAGAACCAAATTTTTTTATGGCAGATATTGAATCTACGTTAAAAAATAATGTGAGTGTATGCATCACACCCTTGCCCTAAAGTGGATATTTTCTGAGTTATTCACAAAAAACTGTTTTTCGTCTTAAATTTTCAGCTATTTCTTTTCCCTTCACGCCAAAAAGATGAAATTTTCAGGAACTGTTACTTAAACCATGTTTTAGATTTTACTACCCTAATATGCAAGAGAAAAAAGTTACAGGTTGTTCCTAAATAGATGGCGAATTTGGATTCGAATTTGTATCGGAAACCTCTTTATTTCAACTAATCGGCCATCGGTTTTCTCTCCAGTGATAAATAAATAATTCCTTATGAACCATATGCAAAAACTTACCATGTTTTACATTCTTTTTTTTTAATGATAGATATCATTAATTACATCTGCCAAATTCCTATTTATTCAGTAGCATTTTGTGTTTACTATTAATTTGGTGATAATTCGTATTAAGTTGTAAAATCGATCACTATGCCTAATTTTACCAATGAAGATTATTTAAATCTCATTCTACTTCATGGAGAATGTAATAAAGTTGTAGATAGAACGATTCGACTGTTCATTGAGAGATTTCCTGACCGACCCAGACTAACGAGAGATACCATTAACAGAACCATGACAAACTTGAGAAATGTCGGATCTTTCATTAAGAAAACTATACACGGAGAAAAAGTGTAGTAGAAGATGAGAACAACGAATATTACAGTTCTTGCATATTTTCAAGTGACTTGAATCCTCAAAAAGATTCTCCAGTGAGAGAATCTCAATTCCAGATGCTGAGATTGCTCTGGGATTATCTCAATCCAGTGTTTGGAGAATATTCAAAAAATTTAGGTCATATGTAATAGAAGATGCACCTTGCATATTTTCGTGAGAATCATATAAATTCAATAGGTTTGGAGAATATTGAAAAAAACATAAAATGCAATTCAATAGGTACATTTGAAGGTTTCAAGAAGGGTGAAAAATCTACAGCATGGTTCAAATAACAAATCCTGAAAATTCCATCTTTTTGGAAAAGAAATAGCTGAAAATTCAAGACGAAAAACAGTTTTTTGTGAATAACTCAGAAAATATCCACTTTAGGGCAAGGGTGTGATGCATACACTCACATTATTTTTTAACGTAGATTCAATATCTGCCATAAAAAAATGGGGTTCTAATTTGAAAAAATTGATTTTTCACGATTTTGTCATCCCTAACTTTGAAAGCGATTTTTTCACCCCCTGTATCATGAATCGCGATTTCGATTTTAAAGTGGATACATCAATCATATATCTTGAAAAATCCCAAAAATGAAAATTTTCCATCCAAAAACCTCGAAGTTATTCTTGTTTTGATTTTTTTTTCGAATTTTCCCGCTCAGAGAGAATTTTCCAACCAAAACTGAAAAATGTTACATCAAAATAACTTGAAATTTTCTAAGGAATCTATTTTTGCAATAAAAAAATGTTGTTCTAATTTGAAAAAAACGGAAGTTGACGTCATTTCCGGAAAAATACTTATAAGTGCTCATGCCTTGAAAATATTTTAGATTTCATCAGCAACGTGTGTGTCGACTTATAAGTGATGAATATTGTTTAATTTTCATTTTTTCCCTTGGACCAGTTGAAATCACAAATTCATATATTACAGTTGCAGATTTAGATGAACATAAAGGGCGAATGTGGCTGAATGTCGAAATATTACAGCTACAGCATGTAGGATATCATTTTAAAGGCATTTGTGGTAAGTTTTTACTAATACAGGTAAGAATTATTTTTGTTGAAAAGTTCTGAAATCATAGCTTTTGTAAAAACTAATTTCACATTGAAAACGACAGGAGATGTCTGTTAAAACGTTGGTTACAAAAACAATAATAGATGAGGATAGTTGCCCAAATAATAACTCTATACAAGTTTCATCATCAACAATTTCTCATCAGCAACTACTACAGGTTGTTAACAATATTTTGTTCAATAGAAAGAATACAATTAATTAGAATAGCTTTGTTTCATTTAGTTTTAGCGGTACTATAATTCCATGAAAACACCCTGATTCTTTGTAATTATTCACTTGATTAACACAAACTGCAGATTAATACAGATTTGAATCCATGCATATATGTATATGCTACAAACTACCCACTCACCCTATTCAAATTCCTGATGCAGTTGTAATACTCTACAGGGGATTGATAGTGTATTCCAGATCAGATCCCCCTATCATGAAAAATTGATACGTCTGCGTGTTTTCACAAATTCTGATGGTTGTTGAGGGTGAACACGTTCAAATGAGATATAAATAAATAAATTAAGAGATACTACATTTAATCCACATAAAATGTTCGTCGAATTTCTGACAGCAGTTTATCCAGTTATTTAAACGAAATTTTATGAGGGGTCATTTTACCGGACGAGCAGCCCCTAGAGCCATCTAGGGGAATTCTAGTTTTGGGGCAAAGAGATGTGCAGTCTTGAATGGAAGTATCAATCAGTGGGTAAGATATGGGTATGATATCTATATATCTTTCACTCTTCTGAAGCTAGCACTGAATTCATGATGTCAGCAGGTATCCAGGATGCAGAAAAAAGACCAATGAAATAAGACTGTCGGAATGCATGGTGGCATATCCTGTCCGTCGAAAAAACGTCAATTAATCAGATCCGAAAACGATATCTTCCAAAAAGGCCAGTTCGCCACTCATTAATTGGACATTCGTATACATCATCCGAATTTCAATTCAGATGCGTCGTCGCATGTTAATTCGAGATGAAAAAGTTGTTTCATCGGAATAATCCGTTCATTAGTGAAGACATAAATTGATTTTTCGTCGCTATGGGAAGAAAACATCAAGAGTCTGTATTTATGACCCTAGTACTCGTTCGTATTCAGCTTGAAGAAACACTTTCTTACAAGCGTCCTCATCCATGAATCACGAACGCTGCGACAAAAGGATCTTTATTTGCCTGAGTAGCATGCTCATAACTGCTGAAGCATTTGACTGATTCGGATCAAGAATGAACTCGATTAATATATATTCAAACAATTAAATACATATAAATATTATACATACTCAATTTTGACAACGGATTCTTCATCTGGAAGTTGCACCGAATTGATTAAAATCATTTTCGACTTGATATCCGAAAATTATAGATATTTGGGCTACACAATTTATAGCACGCTGTTTTACTAAAACAATCGCTCAAAATCAAATTTTGACTTTAGCGGTCACTCATCAAAATAAATGCGAATGATTCACCCTGTATCGATATCAATTCAATCAATTTGCTGAAGAACATAGAGCGTAAAATGAAAGGGTTAACTCTTTTCATCTGAAATATATCAGTCTTATTCTCGAAACTTACAGGTTATTCCAAGTCGACCACACTTCGTATTCTTCCTCAAGAAATAAATAGAACTAAAAACCGATCCGCTATCGAACTCTGTTCAAAAAACACGGTTTAATTCCATACTTGATAGTCGTTGGATCAACACTGAACAGAGGTCGATCAGACCCTCTATGGAACGCTTAAAAGACCTCGAAGTCTCTGCTACATATGGCATAATTAGTCGCTCAATACTTTCAGACATCTACACACACTCCTATTTAAAAAAAAATCCATTCGTCATACGATTCAGTGTGAGACGACAATGTTCCTCAAATGTAATTGATTTTCGAACCATACCGGGGGAAAAATGTAGAAAATCACTGATTTGAGGAGATTTGAGGTCAGGAGTTTTGCACGCTTGCTATGAAGTATTTTCTCTTTAGAAACAAACGTAATGCAGAATTCAAAATACTCGTATACAGGGTGTAACTAAATAAGTGTAAAATATTTAAGGAGGTGATTCCTCATCGAAAAAAGATAGGATCTTTCATATAAAGAAACTTCATTGGAGCATCCCTTGTTAAGATACAGCCCCTCATCATCTATTGTGGATGTAATGTTTTCCGACGTTTCGATAGACATCTTCTATCTTTATCAAGGAGGAAAAGTAAAACACCTTTTGAAAATTATCAATTTTCAAAAAGTCAATATTGACAGAAGTCATGAAAGAAAATGAACGATGTTATATACTCATCTGTGATATGATGATCTTTTTGAGTTGGATCGAACTATCGGCGTCCAAACTTCTGGCAGATCTATAGATGGAGCACTTATGGAATCAGGTGTTATTTTCATAAATGCTGCTTCTTTGATTTTTCTTCTTGCAAGTTTTTCTTCTTTGGATATTATTGATGCTTCATCCCACTTTATACGATGATTCTCATCTACAGCATGTTGGACCAACCTGGATTTGTCGCTGTCTAGTACTCGTAGAAGCTTCTGATGTTCTTTTTTTCGTACATTCAGAGGGCGTTTAGTTTCTCCGATGTAAGATCTTCCGCACTCGCAAGGTAATTCATATATGCAGTTCTTTGTCCTTTGTGTCTCATTATTAGGCTTAACTTTTGTAAGTTTAGCTCTGATAGTATCTTGAGTTTTGAATGCAGTCGTTATGTTCTATCTATTTCCAATTCTTCTCATTTTCTCCATTCAAAACTCAAGATCTTACATCGGAGAAACTAAACGCCCTCTGAATGTACGAATAAAAGAACATCAGAAGTTTTTCAAAAGGTGTTTTACTTTTCCTCCTTGATAAAGATAGAAGATGTCTATCGAAACGTCGGAAAACATTACATCCACAATAGATGATGGTGATAGCCCAAACAATCATTCAACACGAGCTCCATCATCAACAATATCTCGTCATCAACTATATGTATTAATCCATAATTGTGTATAGATTTTTTTCGATATTATATATGAGAATTAATGCCTGAAAACGTCACCTATTTATATGTATTTCGAGTACTATCGAATACTGTTACATTCCAATCCTTCATTACAGGAATTAATAACCCAGAGGTGTGAAGCAGCTGCATCTCGAAGCAAGGCATTTAATGATTGTCCACAAAAAAAACAGAACGAAAGAAATGATTTCTGAGTATATTCGACATTCTATACCGATCGAAAGGTCCAGCGGATGGAAAGGAACGAAACTATATCCAATTTTTTATCCCAAGATAATAGCGGGTATTCTATTTATGGTATCAATTATTCGAATACTTTCACCGTGACGTTTCCCAACATTATCGAGTCCGAATGCTGGCGAATTCTCTAATTCCAGACATTAGAAATATCGTACGGATTTGTGCTACTCCATTTCCAGATCAAGGATTTTGAAAAAAAAAACAATGGCTTTCGAGAGCGCCTTTAGTTGATTGCTTTTTGAGGAAAATAGACGAATTTTGTGAATTTTCACGACTTATATTCGTTGAACACCCCAGACACACAGGGTGTTTCGAAAAAAGGTGACCCCCTCTCTAGGATAGATAGAAAACTGAAAAATAATTGGGGTGTGCTCAGTACAAAATTTTAGTAATGACATCCGTATTCACGAATACACAAGGCTATCCTTTTTTCTAAAGAATCCATTAATCAATTACGACACCTTCTATCAATGTACGGTGGAGCTCCATCGTGCATAAAAAATAGATATCACCATTTAAATTTCCAGGTAGAATGTGATAACATATTAATTTGTTGCCTAAAGTTGCTGCCCAAACATTAACTTTAAATGAGTGTTGGTAATGTGCTACCCTTTGACATGTGGATTCTCATCACTCCAGTAGTGTGCATTATGGGAGTTAAACATACCTTGTCGCGTAAAAGTAGCCTCGTCGGTAAAAAGAATACATTTAAAAAAATTTGGATTGAGGGCTGTCCTTTCTTGTAATGTTTGACAAAAATCCATTCTAACCGGTAGATCGTCTGGCAAGAGCTCTTGGACTCACTGAACATTTCTTTTACCCTCATCTGTTTTCAAAAAAAAAAAATCATGATTCAGAGTCGATCGATCGAGTGCGATTATCGTTCGTTCGTCATAAATGAAAATTCAATGTTTCTGATCACGTAATTCAATTAGGAAAACCTCGTAACTCTGAGAATTATTGGCAATAAATGTGTCAATTAACATAAGTTTATAATAGGCATAAATAATATCATTATCATATGAATATGACTTGTATTTGCTCGATTTATTTGCTTCAAGCCGAGGTGAGATGTAAACAGGAAGAATTTTTGTAGACTGAGGTCAGATATGACGATAAGGGGTGGTACGATGAAATTATTATAGAAGTTACAGTTTGTTACATTCTAATATTTTGAGTTTTTTGTTCTTATCCATCATGGTACAGTCGCAAATGAAATGTTTATAGAATATTTTGTTTTAAAATTATATCTGAAAGAGATATTGTATAGGCAAATATACGAGTTCATCACTCAGTCTGATATTGTCACGGCTCATCAATCTGGTTTTAGAGCGGGTTTCAGTACAAATTCCCTTTTGTTGAATGTTACTGATGACATATTCAGGGCAATGTATGAGGGAAATACAACAATATTGACCCTATTAGATTTTGCTGAAGCCTTTGACACTCTCGACCACGAGCTCTTGTGTGCCAAGTTGTCTTTTTATGGATTTGATGAGAATGCCTTGAGGTTTTTTACATCATATCTTTTTGGTAGGTCTCAGAGCATTCGAGTGGGGGACAATTGTTCGGATTTTGCTTCTGTCACTTCTGTTGTTCCGCAGAGTTCGATCCTGGGACCTTTGCTTTCTTATTTATATTGCCGACATGTATAAAGTCGTTATGCACGTAATGATGTATTTTTATGGGGAGATGTGCAATTGCAGTTTTCATTCCTAGCTTTTTCATTATTATGCCAATAATGTTAATTTGCTTGCATATATGTAATGTATCTTGTTTTTAGTAAAATCTCTTTTTTCCCTTCATTTTTGTACATGACTTGTTTGTTTTTACTGATTGCTATATATGTATGTTGTATTCTTTTCTTTTTTGTAGTCTCCATTGTAAAAGTGAGGTTGAGTGGAATAGCATAAGCTCAACTCCGCCCCTGAATTGTATTTTATAAAATACATAATAAAGGCCCTTTATTATTATGATTAGGTTTAGTAAAAAATGAAACAAGAATGAGAAACAACGAGAAATTATTAATTGAGTTTCATTCATGGCGAATTTTTGCAATAATTTCACCATTTCTCAATATGAAAAATACCTACACTTTTTCTTTCAGTATTTCACAGTTCAATATTTGGACAGAAAATTATAATCTACAAGCACCCACATGAGCAAATCATATAGTTGTAATTGATTCCTCGCTTATCCCATGGTGAAACATAGTTTGATATTATCATTTGTAAATGATCAGTTAGATTTCCGTCTATCACCAATTTTAACATGTGTTACTTGATATGTTATGTAAATGTGTACTGTATTAACCGATATCGTTTTATATTCAGTTTTGAAAATGGGATGAAACCCGAAACATGCATGTCAACGATGCTTTAAATAAAATTTGTGAAACGTACAGTCAAGTGTTTTTATTCAATTTTTGTGAATTAAAATCATATAGTTGTATGAAGAGCATGTCCTCCCATTTTTATCTTACGTTTGAAAATACTTAACATAATTTTGGTTTAGTTTAGTTTCTCAAGCACATTCTTTAGATCACACAATAATATATTCAGTATTCGGTTAGAGAATACATCGAAAATGATCATGAAAATTAGCTGAAGAATTTCGTTCTTATTGAATAGAAAAATAGACTTACCCTCAGAAAATCTCTCATCCAGATGACCTCAGGTTCGGGATCTCCAACTATTTCACAGAGGATTACGATGTTATCTCCCTCATATGCTTCTGAAGACATAGGTTTTTTGAGAAACCGTGGTTCCTTGGAGACTCTAGAATATTCAAAATAATATAAAGGACTAGACAAATAGATAATATACAAACAATGTTTCTCCTTGCAAAGCAGGTGCTGCCTTATTTTCCACACTTTTGTTTTCTCTCACTTCAACCCTGATACTACTCTCAGCTCTTCCAATTTCATTTGTTGCTACACAAGAGTATTGACCAGCATCTTTCAATGAAACATCCGCTACGGATAATCCAACTCTACCGTCATATGAGAGAGTCATCACAGATTTCCTAGATGGCCTCAGTCTCATCTGAGGATAAAGCACAACATAAAAATTATTATAAATGGTATATTTTCCATCAAATTCTCACCCCATCTCTGTACCAAACGACACCAACGATTGGGTATGCTTCAATTCTTCCATACAACCGGAGTTCTTCACCTTCGCGCAGCTCTACGGAGGATGCTTCCAGTTTGGACTTGAACTCTGGAGGAACATACGCTTTAATACCCTGATCGACCACCAGGTTGCATTTACATGAAATAGTTCCGTATTCGTTCTTGGCGATCACTGAGTAAACGCCGGAATCTCCAATATCTGTCCTTCCTATTTCTAGAGTTTGAAAGTTTTCGTCTTTCCAGAATGTTCGTCGACCTAGGAGAATGAATATGAAATCAATATCGAGTTTGACTTAATCAATAGAGACTTAATTCCATTTTTTGGTCGAGATATTTTGAGTTACTGTAGAAAACACAAATAACGCCCGTATGTCAAAATGTTCTGACTACGTATAACCTTAAAAATGTCAAGCTTCACGATTGAGCTGTCAGTTGGCAGATTGCAACTCTAGGGTTGTCTAATCTCGAAATATAAAGAGGCAACAATCGTATATCTACTATCTGGTGAAGCCAGATTATATTTTTCTCTGGACGAAGTTGCCAAGAATTTGGGAAATCTTGATACTGGGAAAGGCCCCGGGATCAAATTTCCTACCGGCATTCTTTTTGTTACTAATCGATCATAAACGATTTTACTCACCATCTGCCTCAATCTCAACACCATCTTTCAACCAAGTTAACTTCGGAGGTGGTGCAGCTGCCACTTGACAAGTTAACCTCACTGGATAAGATACCTGAACCCTTCTATCTCTAAGCCTCATCGTGAATTGTGGGGGTACCGCGCTCATCGTGTCGACTTGGTTGATAGCTCTGTGAAGTTATCCATTTGATCAGAGGCCATAGTATGATGGTTAATGTTACTTACAATTTCAGGTTTTCGCCAGCGACAAACACAGAAGCATCATCTACGACAAACAGCCTACAGAAGGACGAAACTCTTCCAGTTCTGTTGGTGACCTCGCAGATGTATCTTCCACTGTCGTCTCTGTGCAAGCTCTCTATAGTCAAAGTGCACACATTGCTTTGATAAGATGTAAGAAAACGGCTGTCGGAATCAGTATCTATTTCTGAGGAGTTCTTGTACCATCTTATCGTTGGTGAAGACTCGATTTTGAGCTGAAAGAACGAAATATTCGTGAAATTCAGATTGATAGAATGAATTCAATTCCACGAATGACCACAACAGGAGCGAGCATCCAATTTGTGACTTCAATCCTAGATACCTCCGGTTTTGGAGGCTAAACCGAGCATCGCCACGATGGAAGCATAAGCAACCTGTGTGATGCGACCAAAACCCAAGGATACAATCAAATTACAAAAGAGGTAAGGCAACCAAGAAACCAGAAGAAACCAGAAACCAATAAGCAGAAACACGTGTGGAGATTAAAAAGAGGAAGACCAGAGTAATGAGAATCATGCTGAAAGAGGAGGAGCTACGAATTACGATGAAGAAGCAATTGAACCAGTATCTAGGAGTGACAATAATGCAAAACAAGAAGCAAACTGTTTTGATATACAGATGCGAAGAACTAAAAGTCAACTGCAGACAATGAAGATGAATTTTCAAGGGGAATAAAGGAAATATCAAGAATAGATCGAGCAAAGAACGAAGACGTCCGAAATGAGCTGGATGTAAATTCACTGGAATCATGTGTGGGAGATGGGCAGATGGAATGGTGGGGACACTTATAACGTAAGGAAGATGATAAACAACTTTAAAAGGGATGGTAGGCATGGTAAGAAATGAAGCCAAAAGGATGAATACCACAACAGACTTGAAAAGTGGCAAAAATAAAAGAAATACAGAGGAGAGGACAGAACTTGAAAGAAGCAAAAGATTTAGCGATTAACAGGGCAGAATGGAAAAGATTCATCCAAACATGGTTTAAGATTTATTTGTTGGAATGTATTATTACTTTAAACCGAAAGGTAGAATGGATGTTGATTATATATATTTTTGATTGAAGAAATAGAGATAACGCAATATATTCACAATAATTCCGCATATTCCCTAATCTCAATACTAACCTCACATTCTAAACTAATCGTTGATCCCAACAGAGCTTTCATCTGACCAGGTAGTGTCCTGATGAACTCGGGCAATCCCGAAGAATCTCCTACTACAATTATATCGCTCTGAACAGCCTCTCCCCATCCGTATCTATTACGTGGTGTGATCCTGAACTGATACTCTCCACCAGGTTTCAAATTGAATGCATCGAAGCTGTTTATCGGAGATATCCCTAATTCTGTCCATCTTGCTCCTTCTCCACCTCTCAGCCAGGATTCTATTCTGTACGCTATGACAGGTGCAGCTCTATGCGCAGGTTTGCCCCAAGTTAATGATACCCAGTTTTTCCCATTATCCGTTGCTGTCGGTTTTTCAGATATTGGTCCTGGAACATCTGGAGGAGTGAAATAGTATTACTATATAATGTTGTTCCAATTGAAACAAGTGAGCTGTTCAATTCGAACAAGCGAGCAAAAATTAAGGCGCTAAATGGTATTTCTTCAGTAAACACTGAAAAACGAAACTCAAATTGAAAATGCAATAAATTATGTTGGAGTGAAAGTCGTCAGTGACTCCAAGAAACACAAAAACACGATAACTCATTTTGACATTTCATTCATAAGTCGTTGTGAGTGCTGAAAGGAATCAAACAGTACTGCTGAAATATTTTTACATCAATACTAGCAGACCCTTCCCTACACCATATTGTTCATTTTATTATCAGGTGCAAAAACAAACAACCCGTTAACATGCCACATTAAATTGACCATGAGAAAATATGGATGTTCTATATTCAAACCTCAAACTTTTGAGGATTGCACGTTTATGCTCCATTGTGAATTCGTCCCAGGTGATGATTTTCGATGCCGATAAAACTTTGGCCATTGCTGAGTGTTTTGCAATATTATACGTTGGTTCTTCAATAGTTAGAAGATTTAACGGTAATTTTAAAGCGGCATCATTCTAATAATGTGGCTGCTATTCCAGAAGAAACAACTGTAACCTCTATGTTTGATCTCGCACGCACAGTGGCACTAAGAGTATCTAAGAAATATGAACCACCCTTTTCATCATCGATTGCATTCATTAAAGTATCATATTTTATTCCTCTACGCTGTCAATGGTTGTGGCTCCACATCCGCCATGTTTAACCAGGGGTAAGACGAAAGTCTTGAAGACTCCCAAGAAGAACCCAGATCTTGTTAACTATCTTGAGCATTATAGATGAACCTCACAGCACAAGCGGAGGAGCTGGTGAATGTTGGCGAAGAATTTCTAGTGGCCTTATATGGTGGTGTCTAAACGAACTGAGGTACAAGCTGTACCTCAATACTGCATATAGTCACGGGAAACGTGGCCTCGATACCTCCCATTGAAACTGCAACCCGTGAGCACTTTCTGCGAGTTTATCACCAGATCCAGCAGTGGCTAGATAATCATCTCAACCCAGAACATTGGAAGTAAAAGTCGTCGAGGAATGACCTCATCCCCACGAGAACTGCTAAGGCCCCAGCTCCTGGCAAGCTTCTCCGCAAAGTCTCTTTCGAATGCAAAGGCGACTGTCGAGGAAGCTGCAGTTATAGACGTGTGGGTCTATATTGCTCTAGGCTTTGGTCCATCTGCGAGGGAAACTGACTCAACGTTGATAGCGTTGAAAAGTTATACCAGAAAATGTTTTAATTGGTGAAAACTCCACCCACTACACAACTGCACCTAATTGGCCATCGATCCAGAGCTCCGTTCTTATCTTCGTCAAATCATTTATAAAATTAGGAAGAGGTTAGCCCACTTTCAATACAAACGTTGTTGAAATTTTCCTCAGTTCAAAAAAATGTTGGATTTGAATTTATTTGATACATACTATTTTGTTGTTATTGAAAATATGTTTGATATATCCTATATATTTCCCGATACATTTTCCATTGAAATTTTTCCATGTTGCCATTGCTTTCATTTCATGATATTGAGACTTAAGAAATTATAAAAAATCACTGAAGGTTATCATTTTTTTTTTGACCAAGATTAAACCGTATCTATTACCTATGGGCATGGTCCAGTAATATTTATCTGATTGAAATGAAACCCCACATTTTTTTTGCCCTATGCAAAATATCCAACGTTTGTAGTAAAAGTTGCCTGACCTCTTCCAAATTTCATAAAAAGATAGAAGAAGATAGGAGACAACAGAGGTCGGCCGACATACCCAATCAAGTGTAAGTGGGTGGAGCTTTTGTCAATATAAATTTTCACTGGATTAACTTTTCTACGGAACGACTTTTCTACGCAATGACTTTTCGACTGAGTGAACCGTACTCTATATTTGGACCATCAGCACTTTTTGAGACTTATTCAATAATACAATTCGGCATTTCAAATGACTTCGATTGGTGATACTATATTATTAGAGCAAATGTTATGCCTACGTTTAAGATGAAGTCATCGCCTTTTTGAAGTAACATTCCAGGGGATACGTAGCAAAGAAGTCGAAGTTATTCACAAAAGAGGAATTTAAATATTTTTTAGATGCCGCTCCTGATGAGAAATATTTATTGATAAAGGTAGTTTTTATTATGGGTGTTGTTGGAGGGTGTAGAATCGGCGAGCTGGTGACTATGACCGTAGATGACGTGGAAGATCGGGGCAGCGTATTGGTTATTCAGATTCCAGATACGAAAACTTATAAGAAAAGAGTGTTCCCTGTGGCCAATGGTACTAATAAGGTTGCTGCACTCAATATATTCCGCAACCATAGGAACTTGAGCCCAAGCAAAGTTGATCACAAGCGATATTTATAAATTATAAAAATGAAAAATGTACCGTCCAGCCTGTAGGTGTGAATACATTTTCGAAAATGCCCGTTACTATTGGAAAGTATTTGGGCCTTTCTGATACTGAACAATATACAGGGCACAGTTTCAGGCGTTCTTCTGCAATCCTACTCGCAAATTCTGGGGCAGATTTGACAGTTTTGAAAAGACATGGTGGATGGCGCTCAAGTTCTGTTGCAGAAGGATATATTGAAGATTCACTACAAACAAAATAAATATTTCTGAACAAATACTTGGTGGGGTCACAGAAACCGGAGTTCCTGATGCAGTAATGGATACTGCATGTTTCCTTTGGAGGAGGTACAGGTTTCCAGTTCCATTTTCAAAATCTTAATAATTGTAATTATTACTTTAATGATAGAAATGACTGTTAATGTAAAATTTTTAATAAATTTTAATAAACATACTCTAAAATGAGTTTTACGTGCATTGTGTGTGGAAAGAATAATTTCCAGAAAGTGAGTGCTGAACATTTTATTCCACTAGTGAATTAAAAAATTTTAATTCACACAGTGGATAAACGTCAACTTACCCTTGTTATCATGGGTTGAATATTGTCGTCTTTAAACGTCAAAATGGGATACAAATTTTTATTATTATTCTAACTGAAATTACATACATGTTACAGACTCAGGATCAGATTTATCATCAACCTGGTTTGTAATTTTCTTGATCTGACGATGATTATCAGTTTATGCAAATTCATTAAACATGTGATGAAAATCATGAATTTGATCAACGATGTGTCACCCTTCTTGTATGAGTACGATAAATCGTTGGTGTGACCAATATTTTCTGATCAAGTACAACAACAACGGCCGCACATCATGTTGATTAAATTCGCCTACCCTGATGATAAACCAAATAATTTAGGAAATCCGATATCACGCACTCCCTGGCTAACCATCTTCTTCGTAACGAGGTCAAACTTGAATCTCCAACGTCAACCAGTCCTTCCGGGCTGCTTCCCATTATAAGAATTCTCATTCTGCTTCTATTCCGGTCGTGAATATAAAAATTTCACACACTCACTCTCACTCTACCGTAGGGAAAAACCATCTCCGACATCTTATTTCAGGTTCACGCGAAACGGACTGATCTAAATATATTCCCGGACAAATTGTAGGTGCTACTCAAAATCTGGCAGGAATGCAGGAATTGTTCACTGAGATTATCATATCGAGAGCCGATGAAAGTGGTGATTTTGAGATCCCAACCGACGTTTATAAATAATTGGATGTTAAGAATGAGATGCGTTGGTGTAATGTAAATAAATATTTCGAAATTCGCAAGTCACACCTGGACCTGCGAAGCAGCACTTAATGAGATCACTTGGGATTGAGTTGGAATATTAATATCCAAAACACAAAATGGATACACTAGATCGTTGGAGTACAACGAGTAAAGATAAAAAGTACAAGAACTCAAGACCTTCTCTTCTGGACTGGATAGTACTGTTGAATGCCAACCTGACCTCTGAAATAGACTATTTACCTCCTTTCGGGAAGTCCGATCATGCCGTTTTGTCTACCAAGATCAAGATGACTCCATCTTGCAGTTCTAGGAAGTGGACTACAATTTAGCAAATGCTGAATTAAAAGAAAAAACTGGGAAGAATTGTTTGATGTGAAGGTGTCAACGGTACGTGGTAGATTTTTCTCGATCTGGTGAGAGAAACACTGTCAAGGTTCACAAGGGTTGTTACCACAAAACATAATCCGCTGAAGCCTTGGATAAACGATAGCATATTGAATATGATCAGGTGTAAGAAATCTTTGTGGCAGAGATATCTTCGTAGTAGGTCTAAGTCTGATTACCGTAACCATCGGTCCTACTCAAATTTTCTTTCTTCCACCATCGCCCAAGCAAGAAATACCTATGAATCACACCTAGCCTCCAGTAAAAACAAGAAAAAAATTTTCAAATACATCAGATCTACGATGAATTCAAAGGTAACCATTCCACGCGTCAGGATGCTTGGAGCCCAAAGGTCCAATACCAGAAGTAGAGATGCCAAGAGAGGTAGCAAAGTTGAACCAGGTTACTATAGACGAGGATTTGGTACTCAAACATCTTTTGGACATCAAAACATCATCCTCTCCTGGTCCGGATGGGCTTACACCGTTCTCACTGAAAAAGTGTTCATCAGCTCTTGCCCTTCTTCTTGCTATCATGCTCAAGAGGTCACTAGACACATCCAGTCTACCTGATGATTGCTTGTTGAAGGCGTCGGTAACGCCCATATTCAAGAAGGGAGATCACTTTTCTCCGCTAAACTATCGCCCAATAAGTCTGACATCCTCCGATTCTAAGGTATCAATTTAAGTTTTAAGTCAATTTAATTCGAGATATTTGGTAAATGAACCCACCTGAACATATGAAAACTCTAATTCATCTCCTTCGCAAGACAGAGATTATACGGTCGGTCGGACCTAATCAAATTTAACCTACGATTCTTCATCAGGAAGTCAAATACAATTGTTTGAGAACATTATTAGCTCAATCTTTGGAAATAATATTTTGGCAAAATAATAACATTTTTATTTTTAAAATAAAATTGTGTTTCATCCATTCAAAATATTTTTGTTCGAACGAATATCTATTCAAAAAAATGTAAAAATATCACCGACTTGAGATCAGGAGCTTTCAAGTTTCAAATCGATTGGATGGATATTCTAGGAATTATTGAGGGGAATCAAATGTCAGAAGCTCAATCTCAAGTGCTGCACTACGGGTATTCAATGATGTGACCTAATAATACATTTAACAGAGATATTTGGACAATAAACCTGCTCTAAAAACCTGAGAAGTCTATCTCATACTCAACTTTCGGCTTAAAATTTGAATAATGCAGACGTTTGGTCAAAAGAATAGGGCTCTATTCTACTTATTTTCTAAACAAGAACATAAATAAAGTCGAATCAAAATTGTCCTGTTTTTATTATTGTCGGACAATTCAGGGTAAAACAATAAAAACGAAATATAGTTCTTGCAATAGATCACGACATAGGCATTGCATATAGTCGTAAAATTCAATTATCTAAAAGAAAAAACGGTGCTTGTATTAAAACTAAAATTTTAAGGCATCTTCATTTCATGATAGTGTTTTTCCATTTCGAAAAATTTCCAATTGTGTATTCATCTTCAGTTCGATAGATTTAGAAGAAAAATATCAAATTTCAAACAATCTCAATTTTGAATTTATTGTGATTTGTTCCAATTTCCTAAAACTTTATACAAAAGAAATCTAAATAATGATCAAGATTACATTCAATGAAAAATTTGACATAGAAGATTCTGTTTATAGTTTGAAAAATTATTCAAATTTCATCGACTGTCCACAGTAATGATTTGCGTCAAGAGATTACGAACTCAAAAAACATTGAATATTCTGAGGTGGACCATTGGCAAGTAAATTAGTTCGCTAAAAATATTTGCAAGCCACCTTTTTCCGATACTTCTGCCAAAATTCTCAACCAATATTTCATGTCGTTACAAAATGAGATCAATCATATCAAAAATGATGGCGTTTCCGCGAAATATGCCTCTTGTAAGGACAGAATTCTCTGGAGTGTTGTAATCTTAGACTATATACGTTAGTAAGAATCTATTCTGTTTAGACTATAATTAATTACTGAACAAATTTTTGGTTTTTATAATCAGAATATCTGTTTTAATTATGTAAACAAAAACAGAAATATTGAATAATGGTTATTCATAGATTATGTCAAATGTTAATACCTTATCATAGAATATTAATTTATTACCGAACCCCAGGAGAGAAAAAAAAATAAATAATTGCAAAGTTTTTTTTAAATGAAAGATAATATCTGTTACTATTATTGATCTTTAGTTATAATTTTCCTAAGAATAATTAGAGTGAATTATTATCACATTAAAATATTATAACGTCTCTGTGGTGGGTAATTCCCAATAAAATAGTGTTCTGTGGTTCCTTGTTGTTTTGATTCTGTTTGAAACTGTGAACAGTTATTTAAAAAATGTGGAAAATATTATTATAAAATAATAATAATAATTTCGATAGTTTGAAATTATTCAATTCAGTATGAAATGATTATGGTCAGAAAATACATTTCTATTCTAATCTTTCTTGTTTATGAACCTATAGCTTCCAGTTTCAATATTGATTGAATTTTAATTAACCATACATCATAAATACTAAAACTAAGTCAAATTCTATTATCTCCTAAGTTTGTGTAGGTACCAGGTTGAATCGGTGTATGAAATAAATATGTGAAAAAACTATAAACCTACAAAATAAATCAAGGAGACTGAATTCGAAGATTTTAAAACTCAAATGATCTTAATTTGAAGCATTCCTATGTTAGAATAGATATAATTTGATGGACCCTGAAAGTCTGAAGAGACCCAGCTCTTCATAAAGACAAGTATTCAATTCAACAGGTCCTGACAGAAAATACATTACCTATTTCAACGGACATCATGAAAATATACCGAAGTACCTATGTTAGTGAAGGAAATCTTTTTCTCTATTTCTTGTGGAATATTACTCTGGATTAAATATTAAACAAGGTGCTAGACATCATTAATAATGAATACAGCAAATGGCAATTCAGGTGAATAGACCTCTTTATTTACATTTAAAAGTGTCGCATCTGAAACTAAGAGCTGGTCTATTGTAACGTATTGAACTGGTCCACTCAGGTCATAAAAAAATTTCCATGTTGCCAAACTGAGAAAATAGTAGGTTTCTCTATTCTCCTATAATTTTGAATAAAAACAACGCTGCCGCATTCTTTGTTTGACAGTTTGAAGGTCACATGATGTTTAGAAGACACACGTTGCCACCTCTGTATCGAAAATAAATACGCAAATTGAAGAAAATTTGTGAGAGTCAGTATTAGGTTTTTCATATTTTTTATTGTTTATTACTTCTCATCGCACTAGAAATGGTTCGTAAGTGTGAAAGTTGTAGTAAAGACAGGAATTTTAATCCGAAATTATCGTTCCATAGGTAAGTGTATTGTTAGTAACGAAGTATTTAGTTATTTACATGTTCAGTAGCGTAGAAAGTTTTGATAAGAAAGTTTTCAATGAAATTATTATAAGATAAAATGATCTTCTCTATCACTACATATCAGTCAGAGAGTTGGACAATCAATGCATTATGTCGCAGGAGAATAGAAGCATTCTGAATGATATACTATAAAAAAGTGCTTCGTATACTATGGACAGCTCACAGGACTAAAAACTATATCATTAGAGAGCTAAAAGTTAAAACTAATTAGCTACTCTTTCCAACTATCCAAAGGCACTTCATGAAATTTTTTGGACACATAATCCGCAAAGAGGACATTGAAAAACATATGATTCAGGATAAAGTGAAGAGAAAGAGGAATAGAGTTCCCACACCCAATAAATTTTTAGACCAACTGTCCAATTTTACACAGCTGTCGGTACCAGAAATGATCTGACAGTTAGAAGATAGATAAGCTTGGCGGAGCTCGACACACAAGTAACTGTAGCAATGGTTACGACCTTCGGATTCGAACAACAAAACATAAAAATGAGACACTGTGTAGTGTGAATAGACCTTAATACATAAAATATATTCACTCACCTTGCAAATAGTTTCTCTCCAAATAAGAAGGAACCCCATCAACTATTTCTCTTCCTACATCTCTTGTAGGTGTTTCAGAACGAGCTCTTCTTCTTAAAGTCAATGTGAAAAAAGCTCTGTCGCAACCATGAACATTTTTCGCCAGAATACAGTATGTTCCCAAATCTTTCTCGATGAGTGCTTTCAATGTGAAACGGTTGTAATCATCTGAAGTCTCTCTGAAGCATCTCGAGTTTTCAGTGATGTCAGCCAAGCCTTTCATCAAAATAACTGCAAGAAAAGAAATTAGTGCATGTTTTTATGTCAACCTCGTAAAGGAAACAATCAAGAAAAACTCACTTTTAGGTTTCGGATCTCCAGCCATTCTGAAAGAAACTGAAACATCCTCTCCCAAACAAACGCTGAGAACTTTTTCTGGTCGCGACAAGAACATGGCTGATTTTCCATCCCTCACAGTACCAGGTTGCAGAACGTTGACGTAGGATGATGTTTCGACTTTTCCATGAGCGTTCAAAGCCCTACAAGTATATTTTCCAGCTTCGTACTCACTTATGTTTGGTATGAGCAAAGTATAGACCCCTCGTTCCTCAAAAGTTCTATGTCTTGGTGATGATGGTACCAATTTATGACCTTCTTTGAACCACGATACCTCTGTTGGATGTCCTTTGATCTCAACCTGCAAAGCCATGACCCCCCCTTCTGGAACTATGTGATCGGTTAGGCTCTTTTCGAATATCGGTGAAGTGGAATACATTGAGACTGTCTTTGGTTGTTCTAGTATTGGATTTTTTGTAATCCTTGAACTGTAAGAATTACATTCTGAAAGTCTGCTAGGAATTGTTCTCTCAGAGAAGCTTCGAGGAATTATTTTAGATTCTGAAGATTTCTTCTTGTCATCATTCTGACTTCGACTGTATTCGTCCCTGAGTTTAGGTGGTGTGAATTTCAAGGAATGTGATAGTTGCTCAGTTTGTACTTTATCAGCTACAGTACATGTATAAAGGCCAGCGTCCATCTCAGTTGGTTTACTCACAGTTAAGCGGGCAATACCATCATCTAGATAATTGATAATATGACGACCATCTAGACTGATCTCCTCATTGTCCTTGTGCCATTTCAAGTAATGTGGTTGGCGACATTTTATACGACATTCCAGGGTTAATTCATCTTTTCCAACCTTATAGCTCTCACTAAAAATAGTCTTTCTCGAATTATATTGAATTTTATCTTCACCTACCATTAGGTGAGCTCTTGTTGAAGTCACACCATACTCGTTCGTAGCTTCACATTTATACTCCCCATCATCATCAAGAGACACTTCCTTCACTTCCAATTCTGCTATACCGTCACAGAAACTCATTGAATATTTAGAACTTTCTTGTAAAGGTTTATCATTTTTGAACCATCTCAAAGATTTGGTGTCTTTCATCAAAACGGTACATGTTAATTTTACATTGGAGGATACCATCGCAGACTTATCTATCAAGCAGGTACTAAAAACTGGAGCTTGATTTCTATGTCTTTCCCCAAGGTAAGATTTTGGCCCTTCTGGTAAAACATGGAAATTTTCTCTTCCAGTGAAAGTCATTTTTGTTTTATAATATTTTTCCGAAGATCCATCTAAGTTCTCTCCATTACTTGTTGGCTCAACAAAAATTGATTCATAACCCTTAGAAGATCGTGAAGTCGCAGTACTTCCATCAGGTATTGTTTTTGCCAAAACCCGATGATTGATGGTTTCTTCTATTGGTTTACTTGTAACATTCTCTGGAGATTTTTTACATGACGCTCCTCTCTTTATACTTAACTTATTCAGATTACTTGCATTTTTGTCCATAACAATGCTGTTTTCAAGCGAAGAATATGTGTCACTATTCTGTGTTGTATAATCGCTACTTTTTTTCATTAATTCCTTGTTTTTGTTTTCAGATTTTTCTACCACTTCCTCTTTAACTTGCGTTACCCACTGCATCTGGTTTGTAACTTTTTCATCAATCTTTCGTTCGTCTGACGAATTTTTGTTTTTTACGATTCCAACTGGTTCTAAGTTCATATCCTTCTTTTCAACAATATCATTGGTTTGAATTTGATCCGTCGTATGAATTTTTTCTTGCTGTTTTATGTCTTTCACCTTATTATCCTCCATTTGTTTTTTACGTTTAAACTTTGTTTTTGAAGGTGATTCTTTCACAGAGTTAACAGTTTCTTCGATTTTATTTTCTTCTGATTCTTTATCGTGTGTAGAAGCTTCGCCTTGCTTCAACTCCTTATCTTTAGGTAATGATGTAGGTTCTATTAAAACTTCCTGTTGTTCTGAACCTTCCAATTTCGGCTCCGTACTCTTCCGATTCGAATATTCTGCATGATTGCCGTCCAGAGGCTCGCTATGCCCTTCTTTCTTCACTGCTTCTTGCTCTGTTTTCTCTTGAGATTCTTGTATAAAATTCTTCGTAGGTTTTTCTAATTTGTTTTCATTTATAGACTCAAAAGTTGTCAGTTTCACCGTGTCTTTTTTTTCGATTTTTGTTATACTTCCGACCCTTTTAAGTTCATTTTCATTCTTAATCTCAACCTTATTTTCATTCTTAATCTCAACCTTCTTTTCCTTATCTGGCTCATCTAATTTTTCTACCTCATCTGCTTCTTTTTCATATTTTTCTTCTTTTACCTTAGTTACTAAGTTTTTCTCTTCTCCAGTGACTTCACTATTTTTTGCTTCGATGGGTTCCTCAGATATCTCACTCTCTCTCCTATCTTTATCACAAAAATGTTCTGTAGTCATTTCCGTAGCTTTAGTACCGACAATAACTGGTGTTTTATTGTCCTCTATTGTTTCATCTCTCGAGGCCTCGGCAGTTTCATTTTGTACTACTGGAATGCTATTCGAATCTGCGGATGCATTTGATGTTGATAGTTCAGACTTAAATTGCAATTGCTCTTTGTCTTCGATTTTCATTTCCATTGATTCTCTTTTTTCAGTTTTGTTCTTTTCAACACTTTTCGGTAGCATTGATCCATCTTCTTTTCTTCGAGTTTCGATGTTGTTTTTACTGCTCTCATTCTCTAGTTCAAGAACTTCTTCATCTGTTGTTTTTACTGAACCTTCATGTTTTTCTAATTCAACAGACTCAATGCCAGTAGATTCCTTCAGAAGTTTATCACATTCCCCAACTTCTCTATGATTTTTCACGTCTACTTCAACTTTCTCTTTCGGAGTTTTATTTGTGGTGACATCAGTTTTGATATCCTGTTTCTCAATTGTTTGTTTCTCCAACGTCTTATTTTCCATATTTGAATTAATTACATTCTGAGTCGTCGCCAGATTTTCGATAACTTGATTCGTTGTTTCATCTTGTTTCGAACTCTTACTTTCAACTATGTCATTACCCAATCCAGTTTGTTGATTCTCTACATTCTCCTCTTTCTCATATTTTTCAATTTCCTCTGCATACGCGTCCTTTTTTCCAATAATATTACTTCCCCATCCTTGATTTGCTTTTTCTCAGCTAGTATCTCATTATTTCCAGTTGTTTTGTTTTCAATTAGTTTTTGTATTTCATTTTCCTGATCGCCATCTTCTTGTGGCCCATCTAGATTATTATATTTTTTATCCATTTGACTGTCAATATCTTCCTTCGATTTCTTAACGTCGTCGATTGGTTCTTTTAGAGATATATCATATAAATCATCCTCACTGTCATCCATGGTGTTCTTTATGATTCGCAGAATTCCATTAATTGCTCGTATCATCATATCAACAGGAAGATCCAGAGGATTCAAGAATTCTTCACTTATACATGTTGATTTAATGTTTTCAAAATAATCCTTGAGTTTTAGGAAATTTTCGTTGATTTCCAAAATATCTGTTCCTTTGAGATTCTCGGAGACAGAATTTATTCCTTCAATATTTTGAGTTACGGATTTCAAGAGAGTTCCTGGTAAATCTACTTTGGAGATATCTGTTATAATATCCGCTCTCAATTCTCTCAAGGTTTCTATAAGAATTGAATTAGGCTGTGAAACTTTCTTCAAACTAGTCCCAATTTCGGTTTTTGAAGATGATGAAATATTCCTGACTTTCTTCTGAAGGTGTAGTAGAGCATTTTCGAATTGGTCCACAATTTGAATATCATTTCTTCGTTTACTCTTTGTGGATTTGGCTTCCTCTGCAATCGTATCGAAAGAATTCTTCAACAAACCTAAACCGTTTAATATTACTTCCATGGTTTCATTTTCAGGATGTAGATTCAAAACAGATTCAAATGCAGCTTTGAGGTTATTGGTTATTTCAGATTGTTGATCAAGAATTTTTTGATATATGCAAGTATTCATATTGACTCCTATGTTATTTAAGTGTATACTGAAACTCCTCAAGCATTCCTGGAAATTTTTCAGCTTTTCGTATGTCTTTTCTGAAATATCTTTAGAATTCTGACTAACTTGCTTCGCAACTCCCAATATTTCATCTACGTTCTTCAAATGTTTAGATATCTCAAAGGTTTTTATGATATCTTCACTTAAATCATCTTTCTTCAGTTTTTGAAGCAGGTTAATATTGTTTTCTAATTCTCTGAATATATCGATCAGTCTACTCAATACCTTCTGATCAAATTTTTCATTTTCTATATTTTCTATTACAACTATTAGATATTTACGCAATGATGCTGTTGCAGCTATATCTACATTATTTGAAGATTGTTCTTTCTGGAGAAGTCTCAAGCAGTTCTCTAACGATTTCAAAGTTTTCGATAACTCGTACATTTCGTTTTTGACCAGATCTTTGTTGTCCATTACGCATTGCAAAGATAGAATGTTTGTCCTCAGAGAGAGTAATTTGGTTTCAAATTTAGATGTTTGGAAAGTACAGAAGAATGCAGATTCAAATTTGTCAACGTCGGCTTTGAACAATTTAAGTGGAGCTTCCAAGTTGAGCAATGACGTTATAATGATATTTTTAGAAATTTTCTGAAGTGTCGCTTCTTGCCTCAAATCATTGAGGTTAGCGATCAAGTCGTCCAAAGAAGAGCTAATTTTTTGTTCAATTCCTTTTTTCTTTGGTTTTTCTTCAAGAAGGCCATTCATATCAGAGGCAAATTCTGAAAGAAAAATTGCCAATTCTGATGCAGAATCGAGATTGGTGACAACTTCCCGACAGTTGTCGCTCATTATTTTAAGAATTTTGAGAAGGTCATCTCTATTTCGGTCGAAAGAATCTGTTTTCTCCGAATTTGATGAAATTTTTACCATCAAAACTATGCTTTGATCTAAAGTTTGCTCGAAATTCTCAAGTGTTTTCATTGCCTTTTCTGGAAATGAAAACTCGATGGTTTGTAGAGCATCCAACAATTTTGATTTACATAGGTTTTCTAATTTATCTTTCGGAAGAATATCCTCGCTCCTAGTTTTAAGCATTCTCATTTCTTCAATTAACTGTCTCAATAGCAAATTTACGTTCCTTCCCACCAAATTTTTATCTTCCTCCGTTTTATTCACTACCAAAGAATTTTCCAATGTGCAAAGAATATTTGTTAATTCCACTGAACGTTTTATGTCTTCTGCACACTTTATTTTGGTGATAATATTGTGCAGTTCAGTGATCATTTGTGGTAAACCTGATAGTAATTCATTCTTTTCTTCCTCAACACCAGTATCACGTATACTGACAAGAACGGCGCACACATTTCCCAAAGATTCAGACATAAGATATAAATGTTTATATATACAGTTCTGTTCTGCTTTAGTGTATTTTTGGGAATGCAGAAAATCACTTAAATTGCCAAATGCAGGACTAGAATCTCGAAGCAGTCTCAATGTTTTATCAATAGCTTTTTTGGGTAGACTATCTATGAAACTACGTATTAAATTGATGAAATCTTCTTTTATTCTGGTTTGAGCTTCCACATTCGATAGTTCTTGCTCCAAATCTCCTAAACCCTGGATAATTTTTGAAAGATGATCCTTCAAAATTATATGCTCAAGAATATGATCATCTGTGATACAATTTTCAACTGCGATTCGTAAGTTCAACAATCCAGATTTTATTTCCGATTGAGCAATATCGATAATTTCTGAAGATAAAGACATATCCTTCAGTGTTGAAAGAAGTGCTGATAAATTCTGTAAAGTAGGTACTATTTGATTCAAACTATCTAAACTTATTTTATCTATATAACAACCAGCATTTAGGTAGCATCTGAGGTTGTTAAAAGGTGCCAAGAGAATATGAATTACACAATTCATTTTTTCCAAAACACCTCTGCAATTGTTTAAATTATTCTCAAATTCTTTGATGGTCTCAATCAATTTATCATTCAATTGGCAAACCTCCACCACGTCATGCTCAATGATTCCAATTTCAGCTTGTAATTTCTCCAAAGGATCCTTCAGTATCTTGAACTTTGGGGCACTTGATATATCTAGAGTTAAAAATTTTATTTCTTCTTTAATCGACGAAAAAGAGGAACATATATTCGGTGGTACTATATAAGTAGTTTCTAAAGTACTGAAAGGCATTTGGAAAGAAACTAGAACAGCTGATAATTTCTGTAGAGGTTTTTTGATAGCAGCTAATTTATTCAAAGTATCAATCTTCAATTCGTCAGTAGTTTCGTGCTGCATTTCAAAACTTTCTATATTTTCCCGTAATTCCTTAAGTGGGGGTTGTAATCGGTCAAAGGTTATTACAGCATTTTGTGGTTGTGAGAGAAATTTCTCACTAGGTCTTTGTAATTCAGATTGGAAATGATCTAAAGTCATTTTCAACTTCTGACTACTCTTCCGGAGTTCCTTATTCACCAATGCTACCTCCAAGTTTGATAATTCGTTATTTAAGACACAAAGCGGTTGAATCAAGCATTTAACTTGTTTCAAATCTATTTCTTGATTAACCCTTATAATACAGCTTTTCAATAGTTCAGTTTCAATAGGTTTTTTAATGAATTCTGAAGAAATATTCCCCCAATGGATACAATTGTAGATGAAAGCTTCTGCAATGGAATATCAATGTTTTTTAGTTCATCTAAAATTTGAGACCTTTGCGGCTCAATAATTTCCTCAGCAGATTCGAATGCTTCAATTCCAGTTTTCAGATCAAGTAAAGGTTTCTCGAGTTCAATAACATGAAGAAGAATTTGATGAGGATCGTTATTCATATTCAATGTTATTAAGTCATTCCTCACTTGATCTATGCTTTTTATAACCAGTGATGCTATAGCAGATTTCTCTTTCACTCTATCTCTCGTTAGTGTTTCAGTAATATATATTTCTGTTTCAGCAATACATCTATGCAGATTCTTCATTGATTGAATGAAAACACTATTTTCTTTCGACTCAGAAATACAGTTTATAATCGATTCGATTGCTAAACGAACAATGGATAAGTTTTCTTTAACATCTAACCAACATATATTTTCTTTAGGTTTATTTATATTTTCTTCACCCATTGTTGAATATAAATCCTTCAAAGGAAGAATTAATTTATTAAGGAGTGATTCATTTTTCTCTAAAGAATGTATGGCTTTGCTCAATTCGACCAATGCTTCCCCAATTCCTTCAATTGTATCCTTTTCTATTTTTTTCATCCTCTCTACAGACAGTTCGATAGCTTCCACTAATTTAGCACTAGCTTCACTTTCATATGTTTCCACGTCTGTGATTTCTTCCTCTAACAGAGATATTTCACCCCTTAATTTAACTAAAGGTTGAATAATCAATTTAGCATACTGAGATTCTGGCAAAGAAAGTGAAATTTCCTTTATTTCTTCTTTCACTGAACTGAGTGCCAATAGTAGCTTAGGTTTCAATATAGGCGTTACCTGAGGTTTCAATGATGATGTATTCATCTCGATTAACACAAATGTGAGCTTCTCTAGAGGTATCGTGATAGCCTCTAATCTATCGAAAGTTTCGTTTCCTACAACAGAAAAGTTTTCACTGTCAATTTCTTTAAATTGTTCAACACCTTCTTTCAGTTCAACCAAAGGATTTGAGAACTTATTAATCGAGGAATCTGCTTTCAAAGGTATTGCACAATCTTCAATTTTGATATTGGTAAGGTTTTCGTTGATTCGACAAATTTCTGCGATGAGTTTTTCTGCTTTATGCTTAATTTTCTCTTTATTTTTGGTCGATGCTTGCACAAGTGTCAGTTGTGATCTAAGAACATTCAAGCCCTCAACGAACTGCATTATTTCTGGGCGGTTTGGCATAGAAATCAACTGTTGTATCTGTAGAATTTCTTCCGCCAAGGAAGAGAAATTTTTCTGGAGTTCATTCATGGTAATTTTTCTCATCTCTGGCTCTATAGATGAGTTGTCAAGTTTGATGATGAGGAACGAAATTCTTTCGATTGGAGTATTTATTACTCTGAAATTTTCTATAGCCTCAATGAGAAAATCGTCATAACTATCATTTAAAGATGATTCTATTATGTTGACAGTTGCCTTTAATTTCTCCAAAGGCTCACAAAGTTTTGGTAGTCCAATTACCAAGTTTTCTTCAGATGAAGAAAGAAAATGAAAATCAGAAATATGTTGCTTCATTTCAGTTAAATCTGAAAAAATTTTCTGATCTCTTTCGATGCCCTTTTCTGTATTTGATAACCGAATTTTGAGATTGTTCACGGTTTCGATAAGTTTTTCTGAATTATCGATAAGTGACAATTCTGTAAGGCTCTGGATGAGAATAGGTTCAAAACTTGATAGAGATTGTTGGAATTGCGGGGTTTTCAATTGTATTACATCTTTATCTTTGATATTTTCTGTCAATTCAGTCACGCTGAAAGCTAATTTTTCCAGAGGTTCAATCATTTTGGAAATTGGAGACTCAAACTTCTCCAAATTCACTTGTTCTTTATTTAAGAAGTCTATTAGACTACTCAATTTCGAAAAAGGTTCTTCTATATCGACAATATGGCGAATTCCTTTCTGACACTTAAGTTCAGATGGAGTGAGTTCGTGAAGATTAGAAATCATCTCTTCAACTCTAGAACTGAATTCCCGTAATACTATTGATTCTTTGATATAGGGTTCTCCCGAAGGCCTATCCTTAGTGGCAGTTTCCAAATTTGTGATGTTTGACAATATTTTTGGATCCTCTGGTTGAAAAGTGACTATATATTTTTCAGATTCAGCTAATTCACTTTGGAGCTTTTTGAGAGGTTGTAGTAAATATTCGAGGTTTTCACACTTTGGTATGTCAGTCGTTATCACATTCAGAGATTCTTTCAAACTGGATATTGCATTTTGTGCCTCTATCCTTACGCTCTCGATATCTGGTTTAGTTGCATCATCATTCAAGTTGACCAAAATTGCAGAGAGCGTATGCAATGGAGTGGTGATAGTTCCAAGCTTTTCCTGTAATGCCGTTTTCAGCTCTATAATTTCCTCTTGGTGGTTTTGATCCAGAATATTTATGGCTACTCCCAATTCTTCTAAAGGATCAATAATGTCAACAAAATTCAACACGCCTTTCTGAGGTTGTAATTGGTCTTCAAATTTGAATTTGGAAATATTTTCTGTAAATATATTGATACATTTAACTATGCCAGTCAATCTTCTGGGTTCATTGGATATAATATTTTCATCAGATTCACCCAATTCACCTTGCAATTTGTTTAATTGTTGAAGTAAATATTCGACTTTTTCACTCTTCGGTATTTCAATAATGATCTTATTCAGAGATTCCTTCAAACTGGATACTGCATTTTGTGTCTCTAATCTTGAGTTTTCTATATTCGGTTTGGTTGCATCATCTGCCGATGTAACCAAAATTGCAGAAAGGTTATCCAATGGAATCGTGATAATTTCAAGCTTGTCCTTCAACGTTTTTCTCAACACTTCAGTTTCAATTTCTTGGTTTTGATCAAGTGCTTTCACAGCTTCTCCCAAATCTTCAAGACGTTCAGCAATTTTGACAACATTCAACATCCCCTTCTGAGGTTGTGGATGATCTTCAACTCTCAATCTGGAAATATTTCCTTTAACTTTATCGATACTTGCTACTATGCCCGATAATCCTCTGGGTTCCTCTGATTGGCAGACTATGGTATTTTCTTGAGATGTTTTCAATTCATCCTGCAATTTTTTCAGAGATGGAAGTAATAATTCGTGTTTTCCATACTTGGGTAGTTCTATCATTATCAATTCCAGAGATTCTTTCAAACTGTGTATTGCATTCTGTACCTCTGTCTTTGAGTTTTCGATATTTGGTTCAATTGCATCTTCTGCCAATTTGACCAAAACCGCAGATAACTTATCTAATGGACTCTTCATAATTTCAAACTTCTGTTTCAATGCATCTCTTGCCACATCAGATTCCTCGCCTTGATTCTGTTCAAGAGTTTCCATAGCTGTTCTCAAACTTTCAAGAGGTTCAGCAATATTAACAATATGTAGAACGCCTTTCTGAGGTTGTATATGATCTTCAATTATCAGTTTGGAAATATTTTCTGTAACTTCTTTGATACTTTCTACTACGCCTGATAATTTTCTGGTTTCTTCCGATTGCCCGTAGGCAATGTTTTTTTGAGATTCATCCAACTCACCTTGCAATTTTTTCAAAGGTTGACGTACATATTCAAGCCTTTCACTCTTTGGTAATTCAATTGTTATCACATTCAGAGATTCTTTTAAACTGGATATTGCATTATGTGCCTCTAAACTCAAGTTCTTGATATTTGGTTTGGTTGCAGCTTCTGCGATTTTGACCGAAATTTCAGAAAGGATATTCAATGGCATCGTTATAGTTTCAAGTTTTTCCTCCAAGATTTTTCTGAACTCTTCAGTTTCTATTTCTTTGTTTTGCTCAAGAGATTTTATAGCTTCACCAAACTCTTTCAGAGGTTCAACAATATTAATAATAGTCAACACGCCTTGTTTAGGCTGTAGATGTTCTTCAATTTTCAATTTGGAAATATTTTCTGTTACTGTATCGATGATTTTAAATATGCCCAACAACTTTATGGGTTCTTCTGATTGGCTGGAGATAATTTCATCTTCAGACTCGTCCAGTTTCCCTTGCAATTTGTTCAACGGGTGGAATAAATATTCGAGTTTTTCACTTTTTGGTAGTTCAAACGTGATCATATTCAGAGATTCTTTCAAACTGGAAATTGCATTATGTGCCTCTAAACTCAAATTTTCGATATTTGGTTTGGTTGCAGTTTCTGCGATTTTGACCGAAACTACAGAAAGGTTATTCAATGGCATCGATATAGTTTCAAGTTTTTCCTCCAAGATTTTTCTGAACTCTTGAGTTTCTAATTCTTCGTTTTGCTCAAGAGATTTTATAGCTTCACCAAACTCTTTCAGAGGTTCAACAATATTAATAATAGTCAACACGCCTTGTTTAGGCTGTAGATGTTCTTCAATTTTCAATTTGGAAATATTTTCTGTTACTTTATCGATGATTTTGAATATGCCCAACAATTTTATGGGTTCTTCTGATTGGCTGGAGATAATTTCATCTTCAGACTCATCCAGTTTCCCTTGCAATTTGTTCAATGGGTGAAATAAATATTCGAGTTTTTCACTTTTTGGTAGTTCAAACGTGATCATATTCAGAGATTCTTTCAAACTGGAAATTGCATTATGTGCCTCTAAACTCAATTTTTCGATATTTGGTTTGGATGCAGTTTCTGCGATTTTGACCGAAACTTCAGAAAGGTTATTCAATGGCATCGTTATAGTTTCAAGTTTTTCCTCCAAGACTTTTCTGAATTCTTCAGTTTCTAATCCTTTGTTTTGCTCAAGAGATTTTATAGCTTCACCAAATTCTTTCAGAGGTTCAACAAGATTAATAATAGTCAACACGCCTTTTTTAGGCTGTAGATGTTCTTCAATTTTCAATTTGGAAATATTTTCTGTTACTGTATCGATGATTTTAAATATGCCCAACAATTTTATGGGTTCTTCTGATTGGCTGGAGATAATTTCATCTTCAGACTCGTCCAGTTTCCCTTGCAATTTGTTCAACGGGTGGAATAAATATTCGAGTTTTTCACTTTTTGGTAGTTCAAACGTGATCATATTCAGAGATTCTTTCAAACTGGAAATTGCATTATGTGCCTCTAAACTCAAATTTTCGATATTTGGTTTAGTTGCAGCTTCTGCGATTTTGACCGAAACTTCAGAAAGGTTATTCAATGGCATCGTTATAGTTTCAAGTTTTTCCTCCAAGACTTTTCTGAATTCTTCAGTTTCTAATCCTTTGTTTTGCTCAAGAGATTTTATAGCTTCACCAAATTCTTTCAGAGGTTCAACAAGATTAATAATAGTCAACACGCCTTTTTTAGGCTGTAGATGTTCTTCAATTTTCAATTTGGAAATATTTTCTGTTACTGTATCGATGATTTTAAATATGCCCAACAATTTTATGGGTTCTTCTGATTGGCTGGAGATAATTTCATCTTCAGACTCGTCCAGTTTCCCTTGCAATTTGTTCAATGGGTGAAATAAATATTCGAGTTTTTCACTTTTTGGTAGTTCAAACGTGATCATATTCAGAGATTCTTTCAAACTGGAAATTGCATTATGTGCCTCTAAACTCAAATTTTCGATATTTGGTTTAGTTGCAGCTTCTGCGATTTTGACCGAAACTTCAGAAAGGTTATTCAATGGCATCGTTATAGTTTCAAGTTTTTCCTCCAAGATTTTTCTGAACTCTTCAGTTTCTAATTCTTTGTTTTGCTCAAGAGATTTTATAGCTTCACCAAACTCTTTCAGAGGTTCAACAATATTAATAATAGTCAACACGCCTTTTTTAGGCTGTAGATGTTCTTCAATTTTCAATTTGGAAATATTTTCTGTTACTTTATCGATGATTTTGAATATGCCCAACAATTTTATGGGTTCTTCTGATTGGCTGGAGATAATTTCATCTTCAGACTCGTCCAGTTTCCCTTGCAATTTGTTCAATGGGTGAAATAAATATTCGAGTTTTTCACTTTTTGGTAGTTCAAACGTGATCATATTCAGAGATTCTTTCAAACTGGAAATCGCATTATGTGCCTCTAAACTCAAATTTTCGATATTTGGTTTGGTTGCAGCTTCTGCGATTTTGACCGAAACTTCAGAAAGGTTATTCAATGGCATCGTTATAGTTTCAAGTTTTTCCTCCAAGACTTTTCTGAATTCTTCAGTTTCTAATCCTTTGTTTTGCTCAAGAGATTTTATAGCTTCACCAAACTCTTTCAGAGGTTCAACAAGATTAATAATAGTCAACACGCCTTTTTTAGGCTGTAGATGTTCTTCAATTTTCAATTTGGAAATATTTTCGGTTACTTTATCGATGATTTTGAATATGCCCAACAATTTTGTGGGTTCTTCTGATTGGCTGGAGATAATTTCATCTTCAGACTCGTCCAGTCTCCCTTGCAATTTGTTCAATGGGTGAAATAAATATTCGAGTTTTTCACTTTTTGGTAGTTCAAACGTGATCATATTCAGAGATTCTTTCAAACTGGAAATTGCATTATGTGCCTCTAAACTCAAATTTTCGATATTTGGTTTGGTTGCAGCTTCTGCGATTTTGACCGAAACTTCAGAAAGGTTATTCAATGGCATCGTTATAGTTTCGAGTTTTTCCTGTAAGATTTTTCTGAACTCTTGAGTTTCTAATTCTTCGTTTTGCTCAAGAGATTTTATAGCTTCACCAAACTCTTTCAGAGGTTCCATAATATTAATAATAGTCAACACGCCTTGTTTAGGCTGTAGATGTTCTTCAATTTTCAATTTGAAAATATTTTCTGTTACTTTATCGATGATTTTGAATATGCCCAACAATTTTATGGGTTCTCCTGATTGGCTGGAGATAATTTCTTCTTGAGACTCATCCAGTTTTCCTTGCAATTTGTTCAATGGGTGAAATAAATATTCGAGTTTTTCACTTTTTGGTAGTTCAAACGTGATCATATTCAGAGATTCTTTCAAACTGGAAATTGCATTATGTGCCTCTAAACTCAATTTTTCGATATTTGGTTTGGATGCAGTTTCTGCGATTTTGACCGAAATTTCAGAAAGGTTATTCAATGGGATCGTTATAGTTTCAAGTTTTTCCTCCAAGATTTTTCTGAACTCTTGAGTTTCTAATTCTTCGTTTTGCTCAAGAGATTTTATAGCTTCACCAAACTCTTTCAGAGGTTCAACAATATTAATAATAGTCAACACGCCTTGTTTAGGCTGTAGATGTTCCTCAATTTTCAATTTGGAAATATTTTCTGTTACTGTATCGATGATTTTCAATATGCCCAACAATTTTATGGGTTCTCCTGATTGGCTGGAGATAATTGCATCTTCAGACTCTTCCAGTTTCCCTTGCAATTTGTTCAGTGGGTGAAATAAATATTTGAGTTTTTCACTTTTTGGTAGTTCAAACGTGATCACATTCAGAGATTCTTTCAAACTGGATACTGCATTCTGTGCCTCTAATTTTAAGTTTTCGATATTTGGTTTGCTTGCATCATCTGCCAATGTAATCAAAACTGCAGAAAGGTTATCCAGTGGAGTAGTAATAGTTTCAACCTTCTCCTCCAATGCTTTTCTCAACTCTTCAGTTTCTACTTCTTGGTGTTGATCTAGAGCTTTCATAGCCTCTCCAAAATCTTCAAGGAATTCGGCAATATCGTGAGTATTCAACATCCCCTTCTGAGGTTGTTGAAGATCTTCAAATTTCAATTTGGAAACATTTTCTTTAACTTTATTGATACTTTTTATTATGCCTACTAGTCCTTTGTGTTTTTTTGATTGGCTCGAGACAATATTTTCTTGAGATTTTTCTAATTCACATTGTAATTTGTTGAGAGGTTGAATCAGATATTCGAAGTTTTTGCTTTTTGGTAATTCTATCATGATAACTTCTAGAGATTCTTTCAAACTGGATATTGCATTATGTGCCTCTATTCCAATGTCCTCAATATTCGGATTAGTTGCATCATCTGCCAATGTAGCCATCACTGCAGAAAGCTGATTCAGAGGAGTTGTCATTGTTTCAAGTTTTTTCTGTAATTCCTCTCTCACCTCTATAGTTTCAACGTTTTCGTTTTGATCATGAGCTTTCAAAGAAGCTCCCAAATCTTCAAGAGATTGAGAAATATTGATAATATTCAACACGACATTCTGAAGTTTCACAGGAGCTTCAACTTGCATCTTTGAAATATTTTCTGTGACTTTATTTATACTTTCTAATATATCCGGTAATCTTTCGGCCTCTCTTGATTGGACGGAAATAAGTTTCGCTTCTGATTGATCTAATTCAACTTGCAATTTTATCAAAGGTATATGTAAATATTCGAGTTCCTTGCTCTTTGGTAATTCTATACTAACAACATTCAGAGATTCTTTCAAACCAGATATAGCATTGCGCACCTCTAACCTCAAGTCTTCAACATTCAGTTTAGTTGCATCTTCTCTCACAGTGGACGTGACTGTGAAAATTTCATCGAATCTGATGGCCATAGTTTCCAACTTTTCTTGCAGAGCTCTTTTCACTTCATAAGTTTCATTCTGCTGGTCTTGATCAAAAGTTCTCAAAGCTGCGCACAAATCTCCTAGGGGTTCATTTATATTATCAAAACACAATACACCTCTTTGAGTTGAATCTTTCGAAATTGTTTTCGCAAGTTTATTAATACTCTCTACTAGTTTTGACAATAATTGAGATTCATCCTGTTGGATGACATTACTCTCTCTTATTTGATTCTTCTCAAGATTTCCTATTACAGCATTTAATGTTTTTAAAGAGTGCACTAGATTTTCAGTTTGTTTAATTACAGGTAATTCCTCAGCAACGATGTCAAGAGACTTTTTGAAACTCAATAAAGAATTCTGTAGAATTTCATTTTCTTTTTTGAAAAGAGATTCAGTATTTGCATTCGTAAGGCTATCGAGATCTGAAGAAATTTGCTCTAAAGCAATATTGATAATTCCAAGATTTTTCTCTACATCTTTTTTGACATCCTTTATCTCTTCATGCTGATCCGATATCAATATTTTAACGGCATTTTTGAAATTTTCTAATGGTTCCAAAATACTCGTTATATTCAGTACATCTTGTGCAGATCGAAGTGGAGAATAAGTATTCAAATTTGTGATATTTTCAGTAACTCGATCCATACCATCAATCAATTTCGAAAAAATAGTGCTAGGTGCTTCTATTGACATGTTTCTCTCGAAATTCTCCATTTCGTTTTTCAATTTCATAAGAATTTCAGCTAAATATTTTCCGTTTTCGGTCTTCGGCAAGTTGGCAACTCTAAGAGTTCGAGTTAAAGTATCTAAAGCATGCTTAACTTGTTCATTCGCTCTCGGGATATCTTTATCTGACAGTATTACCAAAGCAGAAGAAAACCTTCCTAAAGAGATGCCAATGTCTTCAAGCAAATGCGCCATTTCCTCTACGTTTGTTTGTTCATTTTCTGAAGTTTGTAGGGCTGTGCTTAAATTCCTGAGAACCTCGCCTATAGTTGTTAAACTCACGTAGCATGATCGTGATACAATAGGAATTTCAGTTTTTAGTAAAGTAATATTATCTGTAATTTTTGTTATATCAGCAGCAAGTTTAACTGAAATTTCTAGTTTTTCATCTTGGCAAGTTGTATTTTGATTCGGTTTTTTCTTGGTGGATTCAATTTCAGTGACAACTTCTTGTAAATCCAGATTTGAGTCACTCGTATTTTTCGTAGATGTGTGTGTAAATTCAGTTGCAACAGGTTTTGTGAGCTCTTCAGATATGGGTAATTCAACTGAAGCTTCTGGATTCTTTGAATCTGCAATTATTTTATTCAATATATTATGCAATTTCAAAAGAGTGTCCGACAAGTCACGCAGTTTTATTCGAATTGAAGTTGGTTCAGGAGCATCTGTAAGAATATTACATATTTCCCAAATTTCATGTATATGTTTGGTAATCGTTTCATTTTCAAGAACATTTTCATTATCAAGGATCACAGTCGTAGCTGATCGTAGGTTATTTATTTGGGGAATCAAGTGATCAAATGTTTCTATTCTGAATTGTCTATTGTGATTATTAATGAATCCACTTATATTTTGAAGCGGAGCTTTAAGAGTTTTAAACTCATCTAAAATTTCCAAACTACTTCCCAAGTCCTTACAAAGCTCATCAGAGTTTACAGCAATATCAGCTAGGACTTTACGTAATGCTTCTCTCGATTGGTATTCCGTTTGTAGACTGATGACTACCTTCAAAAAAGAATCTAAAGATGGCAGTATATTTTTCATAACAGTGATGTCAACGTCTGAACTTTGTACTAATGTAGCCTTCATACAAGCACTGATCAAAATATTCTCTAACTTATAGAGACATTCAGAAAATGATTCAAAATGTAAATTGTCATTCTTTGCCTGCATGATGAACTCTAATATGCTCTTATTCAATGATTCAATGATATTTGTATCATCCTTATTTAACAAGCCTTCATTTTTGAGATCAACTTGGAGCTGATGAACAGGTGAGGATAATGAAGAGAATATATCAAGATCCTCACCTTCCTTCGTTTGAATCTGAGTCAATGTCGACTTAAATTGGGAAAGAGACGTGTATAATTCTGAAACACAATCCTCTAATCCTAATGGTAACTCTAACATATTTTCTGCTAATTGATTTTTACCAATATTTCCATCAACTGTAAAAGAATTAATATGATTCTTCAGTTTTTCGTTAAAACTAATCATTTCATCAGAAAATTGATTTTCCGTTTGGGATACCCCCTTCAATAATTCCAGCGAAGTCGTCTTCAACTGTTCGAAGCATTCCAGATTGTCATGGAGTTCTTTTTCGTCTTTTAGCAATCTACCCATTTCATTCAAGTTGTTAGATATTTGAACCAGCGTATTAATATAAGTTGAAGTGAATTGTTGGATATCTATGTTGGTAATAATAGAGGAAATATTTCCACTGTCATTTGCGCTGATGTTGGGTCCTAATCCTTTATCAATTTCTTGTATGCTGGCAATAAGGTTCTCAATTGAGTCTTTTTTGTATTTCAATTTATCCTCCTCAATACGTTTCACTTTATCACAAACTTTGCTGAGCTTAACAGAAATTTCTTGAAGAGGTTCTATCAAATCTTTACCAACAGATTCTTTATTAATACTTTCGGAAGATTTCCTCATGATTTGTATGCAATCTTCTAAACTGAGCAATTGATTATGATTGAATTCGGAACCTGCTGAAATAACGAGTTCACTCAATTTCTCGATACATTTCGATATTTTAGATACAACTTGTAATTCCTCTGCTATAAGCAGTTTCTTTTCATCTTCTAGAAGACTTGTAGTAACGAATTGAAGTGTGCTCATACTCATGTGGAGATCTCTGTGTAGTTCATCGATGAGTAAATTATCTGGGGGTGGGCTTGCCATCCTCCAATGAGTAATATTCAATTGTAAATTTGATAGCACAGCATCCATGTCATCAGAAGAATCTTCTAATGATGAAATGAATGTTCTTATGCCTTCTACAACAGATGTTAGATGGCTGGAAATATCGGAGAATTTCGATGGGGAGTCCTGTTTTATAAAAGATTTAAATTTTTCGAATCTGGAGTTCAAAGCTTCAGAGCTAATTACAGGTGGAAGAGTATGCTGATTTTCTATCAAATCTACAACGCATTCAATAACTGCCTGTATATTCTCGAAATACATGCATTCAACATCACTGCCATAAACAAAACTGCTAAGAATCTCATGCATTTGATGCAAATGCTTCAAAATTTCAATTAAAGTACACCGTCGTCTTCTTGTTAACTTTGAGGAATCGAAAGAATTGATTGCTTTTTCTGCATGGTTCAAAAGTTGCATGGTGCTTTTTTTTATTTGGATGTAACTTTCTTCAGGTATCGTTTCCAATAAATTGACTAAGTTCTTTATCGTCTCTTCGAAAATTTCAAGGGTACTCTTGAGTTCGGTGTTATCTTGGAGGTTCAAGATGGACAATTTCAAGTTGTCAATGGAACTTTTAACGTTTGTTTGGGCCACAAGAAGTTCCGTGGAAGCTATACAGTCTACATGAAGCTTTAAAACTTCTATAGTTTTCAATGATTCTTCAACTGCTGCCTTTTCTCCTGCCGTGAAATTATCTAATGAAAGGATTGATATTTTCTCTTGTAGCTCAGTAATATCTTTCTTCAGAATCATAACATCTTCACGAACTGAAGGTTTGCACGGCTCAAAATTCTTTAGATCTCCACGGAAATGATCTAAAGATTTTTTTACTTGGTCCAGGGTTTCATGACATTTCAAGGCAATCTCGTGGTTGAAATACGCAATTTCTAATAGTTCATAAAAAGTCATCACGTCTAAGCTACTCGATATGACAGATTCTTGAAGAGCTTCGAAAAGTCGTTTGAGATCAGAGTTCTGTTGCGGTTTAGTTTTCAATTCACCAAGGGTATTCAAGAAATCTCTTGCTTTTTCAAAGAAAGTAATTTCTTTAGTTGTTAACTTTCTATCATCTAATTTTGGAATGATTTGGGAGAGGAATGTAATTATGGAATCCATATTATTTCTCAGGGTGTCACAGAAGGACATGTTGATACTTATTTCATTCGATTTAGCTAACAATTCATCAAGTAATAACTTCGGAGTTTTCGTATTTTCTGGCTCATGAGAAGTTTTTCCTTGGTCTTCTATCTTTAGAATTTCCTCAGTTGCATCAGGAATGATTTTCTGCTGTATAACTTCTTGAAGTTTATTTTCTAAAATTTTTAATTCAAAGTATTCGACTATTTGTAGAAGAATTACTTGAATATCACCGACAATAGGATCATTTGGATTTTGGTAAGAGGTTTTGAAATGATCGATTCGATTTTGGAGTTCTTCAGATGATCTATCTATTGAAAGTGACTCCAAATGGTCAAGAAAATGTTTAAATGCCAATAATTCTTCATACTGATCAAAATCCTGAGAGTACAAAATACTTCTCAAGGCAGACACTGAATCGGAAACAAGTTGATGAGAAACATCCTCAACACTGAATATAGTTTGACGGAACTCTATCATTTTCTCCCGTATAATTTCAAAAATTCCATTCCTAATTCTAAGCTTATTCATTCTTTCCAAGTCTTCCATTATGATAGGAATAAATTTCATAATTTCCATCAATACGTTTTCGAAATTCTCAAATTTTTCTTTTCCAGATTTCTTGAGATTTAAAATTTTGAGATTTCTCTTCAAATTGTCTTTACTATCTTTTTTTATTTCGTGTGTTAAAATTTCCTGGAATACTTCGTTGATTTCCAGAAAACCTTCTTGAATTTCTGATATAAAATCTAGATTTTCCTCTGTTAAATCCAGGTCAGCCATTTCGAACAGAAGAGGTTGCAGAGCACATAAATACTTTTGCAATTCTGGTAGATTCAGAGTTTCCCATGTTTGGCTATTAACTAATTTTCCGAATACTTCAATAGTTTCTAACAAATTTCTAATACAGCGTTGTTTTATTACTTTGAATTCCTTTTCTCTCAATAATATTTCATCTAACGAAACTCTAATAACATTAAAAATATCTGCGAACTCAAGAAAATCTAAATCTTCTCCTAATAAAATTTCTATGAAATTTTGAGTTTCAGATGCTACCCTTTCAGTGGATGGAATATCATGATCAATATATTCGTTCAATGTTATCAGAAGACCTTTCATTCTCTCCAGAATTGGAATGCAGGTCTCTACTGGTAATTTTTCAACTACTTTGGATAACAACTGAGAATTTAAAGTGCTTTTCAAAGCTTCTGACAATATTAATTTCCTAGAGTGCAAAGGTACTTTAGTAGTTGTTAAATATATCAATTCTGAAATTCTCTGCAATAAATTCATCTTCACTTTCTCTTCTTCTGAGGCCTCATGTATATCCTTCAAAATTTTGTCCTCAGAAATAGAAGATATTTCGAGAAGAATAGAAGAAATAGATTCTTCAAATGTTCTCATATATTCTTTTATATACTTCAAGTTGCTGTCATCATGAATTTCTGAAATGCGTTTCTTAAGATCTAGGACGAATTCACATATATTTTCAGTTGAATGTGAACCTCCACTTGTTATTATTGAAATGATCTCATCTCTTATGTTATTGACCGATTCTCCTATTTTCACAATTGGATCTACATCCTCAGACTTTATATCCATATTTCCTTTTTCCAAACATATAATTTCCAGGGCCTGATTCAGAGGTTGTTCTAACTTGATCAGATATTTCTTGACATTTTCATTTGAAATATTCTTTATTAATTTATCTATATCTTCTAATGGTTCCACAAGAAAGTCAAATGATCGCATTCGCTGTTCTTGACTATCAGGCATTACAGTAGCAATACTTTGGCTAAATCGCCTCAAAGGCTCAGATAGCATTTTGATCTTCGCTATATCTTCAGGTGTCAAAGTGGTTCCTTCTTCAAACAAGGTTCCTTGTTTCAGTTCTTGGACACGTTCAACAATTTCTGCTGCCTGTTGTATGATTCGAGGAGCAAATGAATCATTTGGGTCTACGTTAGTTTCTTCTCTGAAGCCGGCCAAACATTTTTCTAGCTCATAAACACTTTCTAAAATTGCTCTACTGGTTGCAGGTGATACAATGGCTTCAGTTTCTGGTGTTTCTGCTATTATAGGTAAACTTTGTACAGCGGTGATACACTTTTTCAAATGGTCGAAAATAGGTTTAGGTTCCGAGTCTACGAAGTGAGTTTCATCTACGATTTGCTGATGCATCACCGCAACGTTATACTGTAGATGTTCTAGTAGAACCTTCAATTCTGTGAGTTGTACAACATTTGGTTGAGCCATGATATTGTCCATAGATTCTATAATTTGATCTTCAATGTATTCCAACGGTTGGACATATCTCTGCAATGCAAACCTTTCTTGTAAAGACAGATCTCCTTTATTCTTCAGAAGGTTTTCATCGTGTATAATTTCATCCAGAGCTTCTATTGATGGCATCAGAGATTCCAGTATACTCAAAGATCGCTTTTCTAATATACTTATCACTTCACGTGTATCTTCAACCATTTTTCCGGCAATCACAGTATCAGTACCTTCTTCTAATACCACAACAACGCTACTGCTGTCTTCTACTAAAGATCCCATAAGAGATCCTCTTTCTGTTAGACCAGATATATTTTCTTTCACTTCGTTAGTTCTTCTTTTCAATGAGTTGAAAATGCTAAAAATTTGTTCATCTTCTGGATCCAAAACTATGCTCTCTTCTAATATGCTAAGTGAAGCAATTATATCTTCCAATACAACTGTTGGATTCGTAATATCCACCTCTGTTACCTGCGTATTAAGTATTTGAAGCGGTTGAAAAAGACTTTCAAGAGCCTTAAACGAAGATTCGTTTTGGATTTCCGAAGATCGTGTTGCACAAGAAATAAAGTCTTCCTTCAGTGAATACAACTGCTCCAGAGCTTCAGACAATGCACTATCTTCAGTGCTACGCTGGGTAGCTTCAATGTTGTATGAAAATTCAGCTATTAACTGAGAAATATTGGAGCTTACAATTTGACTCACTTGTTGAAAAACATCTTTCACAACTTCACTTACAGGTGTTTGGGGCATTTCCGTTATTGTTGTTACAGTTAGTTCGGAGTTATCCACTGTTTTCTTCAATTTTTCAATACATGTAATTATTTCATTTGTAGGGTTCATAAAAGAATCCAAAAGTGAATTATTGAACAGATCAGAATGTTTTTCGGATGAATACATATCACAAACCGATTCATATACCTTATAAAGGTCGTTAATAGGAGTTGTTAATTGCTCAATGATTATTATTCGCAATTCCTGCAGAAGAGATTTGTCATGTCGATACTTTGCACATTCTCTTTTCACGATATCGAGTTCTTCCTTTAGATTCTTCATAGGAACTGTGAGATTATCGATTATTGGCTGTCTTATTGTAGAAAACATTTCTTTGGGTTTTGAGGAATCAAACAGTTTTCTCAAATCACACAGAGTATTCTTTATAGAAGAAGCCTCAGCTGATAACCGCTCTAATAGGTTACCATCTCTTGATGATTGTTCTGAAATAGAGTCTGCTCTGAGTTTTTCATGGAACCATACTTCCTTTTTACCTTGCAATATATTTTCCGCTCTATCAAGACTAGATACCATTTCTTTTATTGTAATACATACTTCTTGTATTATTTTCGAAGGCGTTAATCGGCCGTTGCCTTTCGTTGAACTCCTTTCTTTTTCTAAGAGGGTTATATTCTCAACTAATGCTAAAGTGTTGTGAATCTGAGATCCTATAGAGTCCAGTAGGTTGGCACAAGTTTGATGAACTAAAGTATGATCTTTACCTTGAAGTTCAATACATTTCTCCATTACTGACAAACCTTTTTGAAGTTCGAAAATAGGTGGCGCAAGGAGTTCTACGGTGGACATTTCAGGTTTAACTTCTTCGAAAACTAAATGAATATCATTTATTGGTTGAAGAATGCTGTTGAGAAGTTCTATGCTCTTTTTAGAAGACTTCGAAGATTTCTTTTGTGAAGATTCTATATAAACTTCTT
Source organism: Micraspis discolor (assembly GCA_030674115.1). Classification (NCBI taxonomy): domain Eukaryota; kingdom Metazoa; phylum Arthropoda; class Insecta; order Coleoptera; family Coccinellidae; genus Micraspis; species Micraspis discolor. The sequence goes on along the minus strand of JARTUT010000874.1, from coordinate 2,294,334 downwards.
GTTCAATAGTTTTCAAACTATGTTTGAGATCTAATAATGTATAATTCAATTCTTCTACTAAATTTTTTGCCTCTTGTTCGAGTTCTAGTTCTCTTGCTGCTTTGAGGTCTCTATTTATTATAAGTCCATCCTCTTCTTCCCCTTGTGGATCTCTTGGGTAAGAATCATCTCCAAGATCAATACTCCTCTGTCCACAATGAGTATCATTAGAACTCTGAGATGATCTTCTTCTAGACAATCGTAAATCACCACTTTCACTCCTATTCACACGCAAATCAGAACCTATCTCATGAGTTGTATGTGGAGTGAGTGGTCTTCGAGATTCTAAGTTATCTGGAAGACTTGTAGCTTCAGTTATAGCAGCTACTTGGAGAGCTCTATCATCTCTAAATCGCCCTGAACTGATAGCACTTTCGTATTCACCCAAAGATTCACTTTCTAGTTCAAGAGCTGCAGCTAGGCTCTCTTCACCTCCGTCGGACTGTACCGATAGATTTTTGGTTAAACTATAGAATGAATTGGTTTTCTGTGAATCAGATTTTCGTGGAGGTCTTTTGGGAACTTCTTCGTAGGAAGAGAGGTCAATTCTGAGTTGCTCTGATTTAACTGAAGATATTAAATTGCCAGACTCGTCGGTAATGGACATCATTTCATCCACGTCAGCTTCAGTTCGAAGATCTTCTTCAGCTGCTGCTGTGAAGTAGTCATCTGATACATCAACTAGCACTGCTTCCATTACGAGGTTACCGGACGTTGAACTTTCTTTGACGAATCTCAACGAAGGCAATTCGACAATATTGTGTTCTGAAAGGATATCAATTAAAAATTATATCTGCACGAGAATGGGTCGGTAAAAGCGCCAAGCTGAATCTGCAAGAAAATCATCTTCGCTTACCTGACACGTGTTCAGACAATTGATCAGCATACATCTCGACAATTTGAATTGCTTCTTCTTCGGTCAAATCTGGTGTTTCGTACAGAGAAACAGACACATCTTTTCCATCGAAAGAGAAAGACACTTCACCTCTTTCATCGATAGTTATTGACTGATCCCCATGCGCAGTATCATAAAGTTGCGATGTTCGTTCCTCATGAATGGTGGACAGAGATGGGATCCTGGCCAATTCCATTCTTTGTTGCTGTGCTCTGGTTTGCTGTTCTTCAAAACCGAGTAAAGAGGCGGATGATGCCACTGTGCCCATACAGTTTCTAGCTTCGCATGTGTAGGTGCCTAAACAGCATGTCCCTCCCTAGAAAAAACACTTCACGAAATAACATGAGAAGAATAATAATTCTTACCTCTCCTGATGTAATCCTATGGATGTCTCCAGGTCTCAACTCGACACCATCCTTGAACCATTTCAACACTGGCTGAGGAATTCCAATAACTTTGCATTCCAAATTGACTGCTCCTTCTTCTGAGAGAACAGCTCTCAGGTTCTCCAAGAATCTAGGTTTCTTATAATGTTTAGGTATAAGGACTTTGAGGAAAGATGTTGTGACAGAATGGCCAAATTCATTGGTGGCGACAAATTTCCATTCTGCCTGATCCACGCATTCTATCCTGGCAATGTCTAGGTGATGAACGCCCAAGTTTTCCCTGACGGATAGATACCTCTCAGGTTCGTTTTCTAAAGTCTTGTCGTCTCTAAACCAAGATACATCAGACAATGGTGTAGTAACACTTACTGAAACAGATGTTCATATCGGTTCAGAATGGTTCTGGTAATGGCATCGTATAGATATATGCTGAGTATTTTCGCAACGGTTGATACAATCGATCAGATCATTGATATCCGCAGTTTTTTCACTCCGATATTAACATGTGTCATACAATTTATCGTATGAGTTTTTTTACTGAACTTTCAGGTGATCCTGTTGATCATCAGATTTGAAGATTCACGCGGTTAATTTATACACGTTTTTATAGATGATCACATATATAAAACAAATCAATATGTAATTAGGGGACAATGTAAGAATTTTATTTTCTATAAACTCAGGTCTACATGGGTACATATAATTGAGGAAGAGGGCATACCGGGTAGGTTTTCGACTTTGCATTAATTTGTAACTATCATAGTCTCAAAAATATTATTATTTTTTTCTACTTCATCAGAAAATATATACTGGCTTTCAAGAATGTGAATTGGAAAGTCCATTAGTCAATCTTACCTTGAACACTAAGTCTAAAAGGTTCATTTATTTTCGCCTCACAGCTCTTCAGCCCGTGCAGGATTCTCGGAGCCTGGCTTCTCAGAACCAATTGTGTTCGTTCTTCATCGTTCAGGTGACTTTGGATGTCCTCGATTGTCAGCTCAGCTGAGCTTCTAGCTTCACCCATACAATTCTTGGCTATGCAGCAATAAGATCCTAGAGAATTCGTGCCGGTTAGCAGATAGACGTCCCCAGGTTTCAGCTCTTGGCCGTCCTTAAACCATCTGAGTAGGGGAGTGGGGGAACCTACAACCTTGCACTCGAACGACACCAGCCCTTCGTCCGTCAGGATGGCCTTGAGGCTGTCCATAAACCGAGGCTTCTTGAAGTATTTGGGAACTAGAATTGAATATACGAATTGTTGAAAATTTATGAAAACATTGATAAGTACTTCTTAGAAGTGATAAGTAATTGAAGAAATCAAATTTTTTCGTTATTCGATCAAATCGACCCAGATATTCCCAGTAACAGAAGAAAGCCTTTTTTCAAAGTTTGGAATATTGCTCACAATAAGTTCAACAAGAAGACCAAAGACATGTGATCTCATATCAGTGTATTCTAAATTTCTGTATTAAAAACGAGAAAGTATTGCACTTATATTATACATTTAGATATATATAATGCAATTTCATTCTTCTTCTCTTCGATGTCAATATTCTTCAAATGTCTGAAGAAATATATACTTACTGGACATTTTTACGTCACACCTCGAAATGGACATTGAGCCATCTTCACTCGTTGCCACACATTTCCACTCGCCCTGGTCGGCTGCTTCGGTCGGTTTGACTTCTATGATATACCCTCCTAATCCGTCTGCCCTTTGATGGTACCTTCCACCTGGTTTCTCTTCAATTTTACCTTCGGAGTTGTACCAGGTTATACTTTTCGGCCAAGGTGGTACCGTCACTGAAAATTACAGGTTTGGTAACTGGAAAATATGAATAGGGATGATGATACTGACCTTGGCAAGACAGTGATAAGGGCTCGCCAATTTTAATCGATTCGTCTTTTAAATCTCGTAGAAATATGGGGGGTGGTCCAGATGGAATTATGCTGAAACATGCTCCTAATTAGTGTGAAGTGTAAGAAAGAAAGAATTAATAATAATAACGTTTATACATAAAAAAAGCAATTCAGAGTAATAAATCAAACTACATGAACAAACAGTGGCATCACTGAAGTCACAGCTACGATGAGCTGTGACTTGTGCGTGATATAGCCATAACATGATATATGAATTATAATAATTTGTAATGAAGCTTGATTTTTTTTTTTTTTGTATAGGAAAATCATTCTTCATTTTAAGTATTCCGATTATGTTATATATTTTCCGTTCCCCTGTATACGCCTTAAGATTCGAAGTCGTTGTTTCAGAGTTTTTCGGTGAGGAAAAAAAGGCCTGAAAACATAAATTTCTCTTCGCTAGAATCCGATAAATCTGTTTTTACGCGATAAACCGAAATCGAAGATGATTTTAGGCGACAAATGCCACATCTGTGTGTGTCCGTTTCATCTCCCCCCCGGGAGAGTATAAAAGGCCGTGTTACCCCCGGTATTATTATTCAGATTAGAGATGCAGATTAGGATTATTAAAGAGCGTGGTAGATTATTAATGATAGTTCCGTATTCAAAAATTGTTAAGAATTATTAAGATTAAGATTGTAGATAGATAATTTTATTCAGTTTTCAGTATTCACAGGAGTTTATTTTATTTTTATTATTCAATAGTAGCGATTTTAGTTTATTTCATCAGTGCACAGAGTGTGGTTTTGCCGGACGTCAGTGTCCTGAGCGACGACAGAAAAGAAAAAGTGAGTAAACGAATAACCCCATTGCCGAAACCCCTTTATTTCAATTTCATCAAAATCGCCTATTTTTCCGAATTCGATTTCATTCCTTTTACAGGAATTCTGTAGACTTCCTGTCCACGTGGGCAGTTAGCAACCCTCCGTCTGTAGATAATAATTATTCTTAGCTCTTCTCGCGAGCCAGTAAAATTTTTATTCAGACTACCTCAATCACAGCCAGTAAATTTGCGAGAAAGTATTCAGACATTTTGATTTAAAATTAGTTCATTTTTATGCATTTCACTTGTAATTGTTAATGTCCTTAGAAAGTGTTATTTTCACAAGTATAACTGAATTCTTGCGTTCTGTTTAAATTTTTACAGTTGATTACCGAATTAATTTATTTTCACCTTCATACTGTCAGTTTAAATCTGTTATTTTGCTGAAAGATTCCTTACCTTATTTGTATTCAACATACCGAGGTGATTTTCTGTACCTATATAACGAATTAATTTATTTTCACCTTTCATACTGTCAGTTTAAATCTGTTATTTTGCTGAAATATTGATGATTCCTTAAGTTATTTCTATTTAACATACCGAGGTGATTTTCTGTACCAATATACCGAATTAATTTATTTTCACATTGCATACTGTTAGTTCAAATCTATTATTTTGTTGAAATATAGCTGATTACTTACGTTATTTTTATTCAACATACCGAGAGAATTTTCTGTATCCGAATAAATTATATCAGATTTTGTCTATTTGATTGCTCAAATTATCGCTAATCACTTAGATAAAACCGAACTGTGTCTTCGACTAGAAGCTACCTTGGTAGGTTTGCTATTCTCCCTGATAAGCAAAGAATAGCTGGCGCCCGAAAAATACATAATAGGTAAAAAAGGGTGTTACAAAATGAATCACGGAAGTGATGCAACAATGAGTAGACAAGAAGGTATGATACAAATAAGTACTATCCCCTGTCGTTTCTTTCTCTCTATATCAATCATCCAAAACATACCATCATTTAATCATGACAACAAAAGGATTAGATAATAAAACCGTCGAAGCCATCCCAACGACGAAGAAAGAGACATTGAAATTAATTGGAAGGTTCAAGCATTAAAAAAAATGGAGTAATGACGTGCTTGTGGGTTTTTCTGCGGAATAGGGGACAGTGTTATTCTAAAAAAAAACAGCCACAATGAATGAATAAATCTATTTTTCAAATCACAAATAACTTTCTGCGGAACTGCATATGATTACTTTCTTCATTATAAACAAATATCCGCATTGATCTACTTCAACATTCAGATTCAATTGGGTTAGGGTCTTATCGCACAGGCTGTTTATACCTCCTGTGTGGCAATACTTAGGTATTCCTCCAAAACCGGATATTCTGGGGTTATAGCCATAAATTATTAGTCGTTCGCACCAACTGTGGTCCCCTGTGTTATAGTTAGTTCTCTTCTATACATAATATTTTCCCAAAGCACGATTTTTGTTCAGAGAGAGAGAGTAATAATCCGAATCGACGACAATATATTGAAGAAAATTGACTCAATCAAATATCTAGGCATTATACTCGATGGCTGTCTCAATTTTGGGTTGCATGCCGATCTTTGAATGAAAAGAAAATGAAAGCATAGAAGATTCAGTTCATTTCTAGGATTAGTAGTAGAATAGATATGAAGATCAGATACATGTCATGTAGGTCCATCGTTCAGTCACACCTTGACTACTGTGCATCTCCCTTGTTCAATTTGAAGTCAAATGACATCAGAAGACTGCAGATAATTTTAAATATAGGTATGAGAATGGTCCTCAGATTCAATTTAAGAAGACCAATCTGATCTATGTTAGAAGCATTGAGTTTACTTGTCCAGGAGGACTCGGTTTATTTTTGAGGTTCATCAGAATATCATCAGAAACCAAAATAGCTTTTTTGTAAGGACGTATGGTTCTAATTTGACGATGGGTTCCACTCTGCTTCATATGCTACAATAAATTACCCAGTACACTGAAGACCTGTTACAGATATGCTACCCTTAGAAAACCGTAAATTTCTTATGTTAAGGAGAATACTATTAGTTGATTTTGTAAATAGTATTTATTATTAATTAAAGATATTATTTGGCGACATTGACCAATGTTTTAAGTCTGCTAGTGTATCAAGAGGCACTTCTACTTGATGCCAAATGAGAATAGAAATGAGTTCTTCACATATTACTCCCAGCTATTTTTTAGAGAAGACACAATTCTCCACATAGATCACGAATTTTAATATTCTAATTTTTTTACCGTAGTGAAAACGGTGTTTCTTAAAGTGTCAAAAATTCCCAAACTAACCTTTCTGTCGTTCTTCTTGAACCCAGTTCGTTCTTTCCTATCACATGAAGTTTTGAACTGGATATAGCCTTGCCCATGCAGTTGATAGCTTCACACATGTAAGTTCCCAGTGACGTAGGATCGTCAGGATTCGCGGTAAGGGCAAAAACATCCCCGGCCTTGATTTCCTCCCCATCTTTGAACCAGCGCAGAAGCGGAGTCGGTACACCGACCACTTTGCACTCCAGTGAAACGGTACCCTGTTCTGTTAGAAGAGCACGTAGTTCTTCATGGAACTCGGGTGGTTTGTAAGTTTTCGGAACTGAAAAATTCAAGTACCTTTTTATTTATAATTCCGGAAACAAACATTCAATTTTGCCATTTGTGGTTTCTATTTTTTTTTTCAAAAACAATCATGTCAATTCCCCACTTACGAACCGCTACAAAACAACTTATATCCAAGTAGCCAGTAATTGCAGTTGCCTCTGACTAATTTTACTGGTGCGGTTCTGTTTGAAAGTTATAAGAATTTTAAAATTTTAATTTGGTCTAATCATCTCTGAAATAAAGTACAGCAGGAGTGGGAATGACATTCTCAAACCTTCAGAAGAGAAGTTTGAAGATAAGCAACATCTAGAAACTGAAATCTGCATGATTCCCAAAACAGATATATATTCAGAAAAAAATTTTTAATTTTTCAATCATCGATCTTATCACAACAACCTTCAAATACCCAATGGTTTTAGGCGGATCAAGCATCAATTTTATCCCTCAAAAGTGATCCTGTGGTGAGGGCTTTTAAGTGCTTGCTCTTAAGTCGTTTAAAATAACAGCCTCCACATATTATAATAGACTACGAATTTCAACGCGAATATTTATGATTGAAATATGTCTCACCAAGTACATTGAGATGACACGTGCTTGAAGCCTGTCCGGAAATATTCCTAGCTGTACAAACCCATCTTCCAGCATCTTGAGCAGTTACCGGAGCCACATCCAAGCAATAAAATCCACCTTCACAAACTTTTCTCAGCCTTTCTCCCTCCTCAATAGGTTCTTCGTTATGATACCACTCCACCTAGAAAACATATAATTAGAATAATATAATTACTGAACGTACTCGGTTGTTTCATGCTTCAACAACGTAAATTTTACAGCCACCTTCAATTAGCCTTCTCTAAGTCTAGATAATGAGTTTGAAATGACATTCATAGGACATACTAAAAGGGTCTTTTCGGACAACATAATCGACCTTCTGAGACCGCTATTAAGAATTTGGTAGATAAATTTGAGTGGACAGGCTCGGTTCAAAATTTGCCAACACTAAGTTTCGTCGACCACATTATGGTCTTACTTTCGAAGGTTTCTGGATAACCAGTTTGAAGGACTGTTTAGTTAATTGAAAAGTTATTATGAAACTTACGTTTATTTCGTTTTTTATTCATTTTCTCGTTTTTTTCTTATGTTAGCTCTACTGCATCTATTTTTCCCTAGTGTCAAAAACAAGTTTTATCACAAAATAGATTTATTTTAATTTTTAATTTTAACGGGAAGGAAGATGTTGGTGTTCCATAATACTACGGATTACTTGTAAGCACCTGCCTCTACGATGGACCTTCAGAAAATCACCGAACTGACGCAGAGGGCTGATAGATCATGTCCTTGTACTTCCAATAGTTGAGAAACGCAACAATTATTATTGTAGGTTCTAATTTACTTATTATATCATTGCTGATCTTTATTTCATTCAGTGTATACTTTGCTGAATCCACCTTCAAAAGGTAGCTTTTTTTCCTTCACAGTTCTTAATTGAAGACTCGAAATAAAGGAGAATTTCGTATCTACGTAGTGGTAGAGCATGCGAATAATAAAGGTTATCCAGAACTGAACCTATACTCCTTCGTCATAGGCATACAGAGAGTAGAAACGACGCCCCACTCTCCTTCTACCAGCTACTTTTTGTGAAAACCTCCAAGGCGTCACGCGACTTTGTTTTCATTGAACAGATTTAATCAAACGCCTTTAACAATTTCGCATCCATAATTATAAAATCAGTACAATATTTTGACCTCGACACATTATTTTTAAAATTTGATTCTAAATTAAATGAATTTCGAAATACATAATCAAAGGACAAAAAAAATGGAAATAACATTGATTATTTTTCCGACCCAAATATCGACCAATAGAATTGCACCATTCGACGTCACGTGGTACAACCTACATGGTATTATACTGATAATTTTTTGAAAATTTTCTCTGGTAGTTGCTATATATAAACAAAACATGATCCAGTCAAATTAAGCACACGTCAAACTGACAGGTTGAATTCAATTGTGAAAATTGGAGATTTTGCATGAAAATGATTCGATTTGGAGTTTGTTCTCTGTCCACCATCGATAAAAAAGTCAAAGGAAATGTTCCCATTAATACGGAGAAGGCAAAAAAAACAGTTTGGAACCAATTTACTACTTTTTGTACTGAGAGGGAATACACATTGAGTGCTGAAACGAGTGAAGCGCAATTGGCAAACATTATGAAAGATTACGCTTACAATATGAAGAAAATGGATGGAGAAGACTATAAGGAAGGTACAATAAAAACAATGTGGAATCAGACTGCCAAATTACTTCAAGAAAAGTATTTGAACGATTTCGACATCAAAATCAACCCATTTTCGGATGCTGCATTCAAGACCGCTCGAGGAGCTCGTGATGCCAAGCGTAAGGCTTTACAATCTATTCCGGAAAAACGGAGGGCAAGTGTAGCAGCGTTGGAGGAAAAAGATTGGGATGCAATGACCACTGTTTGGGACGAGGAAACTCCTGATGGCCTCCAGAAAAAATTATTCATGATAATATCAGTGGAATTGGCTTGGAGAGGTGGTGAGGGCAGCATGGCGTCACTTCAAGGCAGAACAGCGAAATGACGGGGAAACAACTGGGAGAATTGAATACAATCCAATTTTCAGCAAGACCACACAAGGTGGTGATAAAAAATTATCAGACAGCAAGTGGCTGGTGGAGAATCGGGAAATCCCTGACAAGTGCCCAGTGAGACTGTTCCAGAAATTGAGAGAGATGAGAGATGTCAATATCAAGAGCGACAGACTATTCCTGACCCAAAATCCATTCTGGAATAAAGTTCCAGGCGCTAGGTGGTACAAGGATTCCCCAGTAGGCCAAAACACGATTTCAAAGTGGGTTAAGGAGTCAGCACAAAAAGCTGGGCTTGACCTTGGTAACAAAAAAATCACCAATCACTCCAGTCGTGCAACAGCCGTCTCCAATCTAGCGAAATCGGGCCTGGGAGAGCAGCAGATAATCAAAATAACTGGACATGCCAACAGTAACTCCATCAAGCCGTATCTCCAACTCGACCAGGAACACCACGAATTAATTGTCAAGAAACTGCGAAGGAGTGAGCCTACTGCAGAAAATGCCATCAACAGCATAAACCTCATGCCATCTACCTCTTCTGGGACCATTACCGATAACTCTGACTTGAAGAAAACATGCACCAATGTTTACAACAATTGTATTTTTAATTGCACTACCCTGATTCTTAATTAAATGTTGTTTTATTCATTATGAAATTCTTATTTGTTAACTGTACATTTCGTCTCATGGTGCAATTCTATTGGCCGACATTTGGGACATCCCCCGAATACCACACGAGCTTCAAAATTATCTGGTATTTCCCGATAGGTTCCCTGCAAACAAATAAAATAATATAAATAATATACCAGATAATTTTGAAGCTCTTGTGGTATTATAAGTGATTAAATAACAGGCAAGTTTGAGTTTAAATTAATCCACTCAACAGTCAACGATCATGATATTATTTCAAAAATACAATATTTGAAAATGTGCCAGCGAAGGTGACTTAGTGGGGATTCATTGTAACACATTGCGGATGGCAGACATCCACGTAGTTTTGATTTGCCAAACTCCTGCTTATGTTTCAGTATGTCATTTTTGCAAGTTTATGTTCTGAATGATTCGCTCGCTTGTTTTTTGGTCGAGTGCATAGTAAAATATCAATTCGTCTGGAAATTTTCTTTACTAATTCTTATTTCGACGATTTTCTTCAGATAGAGGAAATATTGTTCAAACAGATATCATTTTCTTCTTCGCGCAACAAATGGTAACTGGTAGCACACCCCGCTCCTTGAATCTTATATCGACCATGATGGACGCAGTCCTCTAGACCAGTGCTCTATCCAACAGGAGTGATAGCTATCCCAAAAAGATATTGAAAAAAGTAAAACAAATTAGACAAAATCAACACGAACCCCACAAAGCTGCAACACAAGCAGATATGGGACAACCCATGGAAATCATTATTGTTTATGTGGAGGTTTATCACAAAAACAGGATATAACAACCGTATTCAAAACAGAAGATACTATCAGATTCAATCCAACAATAGTTAAACTTGATAATTAAGACCTAAGAACAAAGAATAATGAATAACACGTGAATACGGAAGATCTTATGTCGGAGAAACAAAGCTCTTTTTGAAGGTAAGAATAAATGAAAATAGGAAGCTATGTTGAACACCGATAGATCGAAGTTAGAGCAACATGATGTGAATGAGAATTATCGGATAAAATCAAATAATACATCTATAATAGCCTAAGTAGAGAAATTAGGGAAGCCGCAGCACTTCTTCTGATCCCATACATTCTACATTTGATGGTCCAGTTGTCATGAATTATTGGTATGAGTGTTGAAAATTGGATCAGATATTCAGAACTCAAAAAAATGCAAGGACTCATCTTAGAATAAGTTAGCTTAGGAATGTTTTTTCAAAGGATATGTTATGTATGACAGATAATACTCTGAAAATAATTCAACTGGGTTCTGAAAGTCTACAAGATAGCAAAATCGCTGAAGCAAAGGAAAAAATAGATATCCTGTCTAGAGCTCCCCTTCTTTATTATGATAATTATATGATGATTGATCAGTACACAAATGAAATACTACTTCGACCAGTAAAAATCCATACTTACAGACAACTCGCATGTGCTTCTGATCTCGACCAAGAACCTTGTTCTGGTGCCAACTTTCACAGATAAATCTGTCAATCTCCGAATAAAGGCTGGTAGCTCTTCATCCCCAGCCGATGATGATACTCTTAGCTCCAAATCTCTGCTTGCCAATCCCGCAGGAGACTTGGCTGTGACTCTGTATATTCCTGCATCTTCCTTCTGAACGTTATCCAATGTCAGCTGGACAAGATTTCCGGTGATGCGCAATCTTCTTCGTTTCTCCGGTACCAAAGGTGCGTCATCCTTAGTCCTGAAACGTTGTCGATTGAGTGCATTGAGTTATGCAGTTCCAAGATAATGTCAGAAAATTAAATAATCACATGAAGTCAGGAGCGCCATTGAAATGTGATGCAAATATGAAAGCCTAATGAATAAACAAACCTTTATCTCAATTTGAAAATAACTACAACTACTCATAATTTTCACCAAATTTTGTTATATGCTTCTCCTAAAAACGTACGTCATTGCTTTTCTGAGTTTTGACAACGCCATCAAATTCTTTCTCTATGATAAAAAATGTTTTGATTAATATTACGTCTGTGCTTTTCTGAATTTTGACAACGTCATCGACATCGAATTCTACCTCTATGAATTCTATGAAAATTTTGATTGATATTACGCCAACTGACACTGATATCTAGGTCCGCAAGTTGTCAAACGAATATCGATCTGTGATGGCAAATCTTTCAATGACAAAGCTCGGACTTTTCTATGACAATTCTATTTTTCTCTTGAGTAAATGAAAAAAATGATATCTTCAGAAGGGGGAAAGCTACGACAATGAAATTTGAGGATGAGTAAGATATTGGTAACCTCAATATATATACGGATTTTTATTTAAATCTAAATGAAGTCTTAGGAGATATTGAGTATTGAAAATTTTTTTTTTGGGAATTTTTTGAAAATTTTCTAGCGTGACGATTTCTGCGAAATTTCGCAAGCCGTTTTGTTTCAGCCTCCCTCAATAACATTCCAAGTATCAAATTGATCGGATGGATGTTCTAGTAGTCATTGAGGAAACAAAATTTCAGATGCTCATAACTACTGAACCATCCGACGGATTTGACCCAATAACGAACTTGACCGAGATATTTGGACAATCAACCTATTCTGAAAATATGAAAACTCTAGCTGATTCCTTTTGGATGCTATAGAGGATACAGCCGGCCGGCCGGACAGACTCAACTTTCGCCACGAATTCTTCATCAGGGAATCGAACCCAATCGATTGAGACCATTTTCGGCTCGATATTCCAAAATTACAGACATTCGGGCAAAATGATAGGCACTGATTTCTTCCAAAATCATTCAAAAATTCCCATGTTTATATCGGGTGGTCCAACGAAAACACATTTATTTTTTGATTTAAGGATTTCTTTCTTCATTTCAGTAATTTAATTTAATAAGAGTTGGGGGAGGACATTTTCAACATGTGCTGTAGTTCAGTTTTTGCGGTTACTTAGTTTTCTTGTTATGATTTTTTTTTAGTTTTACGTTTCTTGTTGTAATACATTTTTTGTGTTGATTATACGAGTTTATCGAATCTTTATGAATCATCGATACAGATCAGGAAAATTTCCATAAAAACTGTCACTGAATTCATTTAACCTGTATATATATTATTCGGTGTTCGTTTCAGAATCATATCACTTCATGGAACAAGCGCGCCAAACCTCCTGTTATCACTCAAGTAAGTGCTTTTGTGCCTAAATTGGATAGTAATTGAATGTAGAGATTGACAAAATAATCTGGTTGGTAATTCAAAATTGCATTCTTTAGAATGAATTTAATATTCATAATTCGATATTTTCTTCTCCATGTTGGAGCACAGTAAATCTTCAATTCTATATATAGTATCCACAAAGTAGACGGAAACCACAAATCATGATCGCGAGACGAATTGAAGACAAGACCATTAACGTTCTCCTTTGACAGCCCAGAGCTACCGTACCAGATATCGGCCGCGACTTTCAGAAATAACAAATGTTCTATAAATAAGAATTCCTCCACTTACACGTTTCTTCTTCCCGGTTCCTGACAACCGCCACCATTGGTATGTTTGGCGCTGCAGCACTTGCAACACTTGGAGACCTTCTGACCCATCACAAGTTCGTTTGGCAGCACGCACAATTAATTTTTATTCGTTTTGATTCGTTCCTATTCATTATTTTGCGTTCGAAAAACTAGATAATGAATGAAAAACGGAATAAATAGATACACAAATGAACGGAAATAGAAAACATAAAGATGACCTATATGAGAGAGCGGTCTGTTTATATTGAGTTCTATGTTTAAGCCAATTTTTTCTGACTCGGTTAATGGCAAACTAAATTTATTCATGTTATTGCATACGTGAGTCTCTAAGTCATCGATTTATTTAGAAAGGGGTATCCGCCTATCCGCCTTTGTTTCTTTTTCCAATTAATAAGAATCATTATTCAAATCAAAAAATATAGGGATTTAACAGACAAATATGTAAGTCCTGAAGGATATTCAGAAAAACTTTACGATCGATTCAGCCATGAAACTGACTATGTAGGAATGTGAAATTGGTACATGGGGGTCAGATTTCGATGATTCATTACAGCTACCTACAACCCATTCATTCAAATAGTGAGAAAAGAAGTTATAACTGATGTTAGTCGAAATTTTTCCTGCTATATTATTTAAATGAAATAAGTTATGCATCGAAATCTCCTCCTTCGCCTATGGATGACGATTTCCCAGTGTAAAGGATCCATAGTAGCCTTCCTCCAACCGAAGATCTGAAAAATCATTTCTTGGACCGAAAGACTAATTGTAAATTGGCGAAAAATTTTGTGTTTTGAATTTAAATATCGAAGGTCACGAGTAATATGGTATAGAGATGATTCTCCTTCAAGAGACAAGATGCACTATGATGATGGATTGGGTTAGTCGCCGCTGACTTGACCCTACCGTCATTCGAGATTTAACTGTCTCTGCTGTTGGAAGTGTCTGTGCCGCGTTGTTCAGTTTTTAAATTTGTATTTTTTTGTTTTTGTTACTTTTATCGACTTTTTGCTACTGTTGTTTTAATTTTGGTCGTTGATATGCCTAATTTCACCAACGCTGAGTATGCTGATATGGTGATGGCATATGGCAAGGCCGATGGTGTTGCTCGTGCAGATCAAAGGATTTATCAAGCCAAATTTCCTGATCGAAGATTACCCCACCACGAAACATTCTCGACTTATCGACGATTAAGAGAGACTGGAAACTTAAATTTTCAAGAGCCTCGGGTCAATGTGAATCAACACCATGTAGCAGTTGACGATCAAATACTTCAAGCCTTTGAAGACCCGAGGCTCTTGAAAATTTAAGTTTTCAGTCTCTTTTAATCGTCAATAAGTCGAGAATGTTTCGTGGTGGGGTAATCTTCGATCAGAAAATTTGGCTTGATAAATCCTTTGATCTGCACGAGCAACACCATCGGCCTTGCCATATGCTATCACCATATCAGCATACTCAGCGTTGGTGAAATTAGGCATATCAACAATCAAAATTAAAACAAAAGTAGCAAAGAGCCGATAAAAGTAACAAAAACAAAAAATACAAAATAATAAAAACTGAACAACGCGGCACAGACACTTCCAACAGCAGAAACAGTTAAATCTCGAATGACGGTAGGGTCAAGTCAGCGGCGACTAACCCAATCCAACCTAAGGACAGAAATAGTAATAATAATTCACACGCGTCTAAAACGTCTTCACTCTTCTGACTAAAACCTTATTTGCAGTATTATTTTTTTATTGACTTACGTAAATAGCATATGGTTAGCAACGTTATAAACCAAAGAACATTTTAAAATAAAACTAAGTTTGTAATAGCTGTAACTTTTTTTTAAATTTCAATAGGAGTGGAGATGTTTTCATACTTTCATAATTTTTTTTAATAAAAGGCCCACGTGTTAATTTTGTGGTGTTATCTGTAACAATAAATACGTTTTTTTTAAACACACACTCATGTAGACTTAATACAATAAAAAAAATGCATGTAAAAGCACACGCAAAAAAAGTTATGGGGCTTCGAAGGGTACATTTTGGGTAATTTAGAAAAACCTAATAAAAAATCATACCTCCGTAACCGTAACACTAAGGACCCAGGTTCCAAGACTGAAAAGGTAGTAAATGACCCTACCAACGGCCCAAAAAAATTTGACGGTCCATATGCCAAACACCCTGTATATTATAGATCTTTATCTCCTGCGATTATTACCTGGTCATCCGCAAACTGTAGGGTGAAGATGTTCGTATCATTCAAATTTGAAACAAAGCGCCCAGTGAAAGTAGGAATAAAAAAACATGAGAAGTTTCTCAAGTGTTAGACGCCGATTGATCGATGTTAGTCCAACATGCTGTGAATAAGAATAATCAAATGAAATGGAGCGATACATCTTTAATATCCAAAACAGAAATATCAAGGAAGCGGCATTTATGAAAACGATTTTGATCTCATAGGTGCTCCATCGAGTTGTCGAATGTTCGGAGGCCAATTGTTCGAAATAACTTAAAGAAAATGAGTTCAAATTTGATACAGTTTCAGAATTCTATCAACCTTTACAATCAGTGTTTAATGAGAAATTCTCAAGCTTTTTTAAAAGCTAATTTTCCTTAAAAACGATAGAAGATATATATCTATCGAAATGATGGAAGCAAAAACAATAATCCTACATGAAAATGTTTTATTCATTAGTATGAATTATATTTATTGATGATGATATAATTAAGTCAGATATTAATAGATGCTTAGTACTCATTAAAAATGTTCATTTACGTAACAACAAATATCGAAAAATTCTAAAGAAATACCGCTCTCTCACTCTCCAATCATCCCTTGGCAATTAATATTCGATATGATCACATTTCATAATATTTCGATCAATGAATAAAAAAAACCAACCAGCACGTCAATGCGCGATAAAAAGAAAACATTACGCGGTAAACAACGGATTTCCACAAATCCGAAATTCGAACGCACGCTCTTTCGGCATCTCAACGACTAGCTGATCATCGTACAGCGTCCTCGTGACGTCGTGACGCTCAAACTCCCTATCGTCGCCGTCCTCTGGGTATTTTTAAAGGCGTCCGGTCCAACGATGGCCGATATTCGGACTGTCACCTACCCAATGTCAATATCGCCTCGGCCAATTTTTTTAACTGTGTTTAATTGGGTCATTGTTGGATACTTCTATAAATTTTGTATTTACAGGTGATTTGAAATTAATTGGAATCAATTAATATCTTGATTAAGTGATTTTTGTAAAATTGGCATTTCGATTAATACATTTTTTGATTAATCGATATTTTGATCATTCAATTTTCCGATTAATTGATATTTTGATTAATTAATATTTTAAAAGGAAGTATATTTCTGCGCTCTTGTTTCTAGTGGAACAGTATGTTATCGCTTGACCCAACTGTCTTATTTTCGAATTTCTAGCTGACTACGGTCTTTAAGGATCGGGGTCGACTCTAAGTTTTTTTTTCGTTCATTAGGTCATATGCGATTAATGTTCAGTTCTGTTCAGATGTCTGAATATCAGTACTCACCATTCGATTTCTGTGTCTTTGGTTACATCGTAAAGTTCAGCTTCTATTGTGACTTCAGATGTCTCTTTCGCTAAAGTGTATTGTGAACCGTCGTCTCGAAATCGTGGTGGTACTTGGTATGTAGATATTCCTGAAAAAATACTTGTTAGTTCAAGGTGAACATTGAAGAACACATCAAGATGAAGCAATGAGAGTCACTAGAAACGTAAAAAGCATCACATAACCAAGAGATTCAATGTTGTTCTGTCATCCAGCCGAATAAATATATGCCATTCCAAATAACGTGACCGTCTGGATCATGAACAAAGATAATGTCATAGCGAGCCTACAAAATAAGTCATCTCGACATGAGTTTTCGGCAGTTATGCTATCTGAACATCTAAATGATCCTTTCTGAAAAGACTTGTTATTTTGTTTCTTAAATATATAAATAATAACCAAGAAAAACCTCTTCTTTCCAAAAATTATATACTATTTACGTTTTTATCCAATCGATGAATGAACTGATATTTGTCATCATCAAAACACTCAATTGACAATTCACTGGAATGTTTCATGTCAATGGATTTGTCTTTGTATTCATTGAATCACCGGCACCCAGAAAATATAAAGAGGAGACAACATGACATTCAATCAAGCAACCAGAAGTTGGCAGGACTTGACATAATAATAGCACCAATATGACAGAAAAATCGGTATTATATTTTATATATTTCAAGGCAGATGTATGAATTGTTTAGTGATAACTCATAAAATATATTTGACTGGCATGTCTCTCCTTCCTCTTCATTATGTTCTTCTTCGCGGAATTAAAGGATCATTGATGATATTCTTTCCCCCAACATCCATTTTTTCTCTTCTAGGTCACTCTTTTCTAACCCAGTGTAGCGTTTTGTCTCTGCTATCCCAGAGGCACAAGAAACAAGGATACTTGGTGTGGCCACTTTGCTGTCCAAGGAGAAAGTTTACCATTTGTAAGTCTACACAAATCACCCATTGGTGTTCATGATACTTTATTTTTTCCAAAACCAAAACTATGTTGTCATATTGCTCTTTCATTTTCGTTGAGTGAGCAATTGGTATTGAGCTATATTTGTTCCCATTATGTAGAAGAACACATTTCAAACTTCGCTTTGAGCTGTCAATAAATAGACGACAATCATCCGGAAAATATTCAGAAAGACCCATTTTTACCAGGAGTTCTCTAATAGCATGGCAAAATACAAGATTTTGTTCTTCAGAGAAAAAAGTTAGCAGATCTTTCTCCCTTATGCGATAAAATGTAATTTTCGTTCCTGGTTCAAGTAAATTTTTTCCTTCAACCTGGAAGCAAGTAATTCAGAAGCTTCTTTCGACAGGTTCGGATCTCTAGTGAGGTTATTTAACTCATCTTGGTTGAAACATTGGGGAATTGATGACATCGTTTCAAAATCACACCTTCAGTAGTGTCAGAATTCTGATCAGAGAGATATGTGTCCTCACAGAGTTCTGGTAGCTGCTGAAATGTTGGAATTGGCACTTCTTCTTAGTGAGCGATAGGGCGTCTTGCAGAGACTAAATCTGCATAAGTCCACTTGTTACGGTTATTTCGATTGATTCCAGTAATATTTACTAGGCAGAAATAACAGTCATCGAAGTAAATTTTTGGTTCTCTCCTAACCATTGGTACTCCGAATTTCAGACTTTTATTTTTATTTATTATTATTATTTATTTTCTAAGAATCTAGAGCTGATGCAGAAAAACTACTATCATATTTGGATTCAGCAATAAAAATATTGTTAAAGTCAGCTCAAAAATTCTAGGCACCAAAAAAAATTTGTGTAATCAGCGATCAAGATGGGACTGCGTTTTTATCAAACACCTATTCACTAATTAGTAACTGAAGGCCTGTTTCTTGAAAATACCGACTGATCAGAGGAGGGATATGAGGATAGTAATTAACATACAAAGTAATACAGCTTTTGGGAGTTGATAGACAAATGAATACACCAACGCATTGTGAAAATTCTTTCACCGAGTAATTTGAAATGGAAGAACCCTACTGTATTTTCGTGAATATTAAACTTAATTTTTAATAAATTACATATTGTTACTGCAACTCATTATAATTAGTTGCATTCATTCATTTTTATTCCAAGTTGCTTGCTCTTTTCGTGCGGCCCACGTATATTCATTTCATTTCCCGATGAGCGCGTAACATATGTTGGAGCATATGACCTATGTCGAACGAGAGTACGAAATCGGCGTTCATCCAAAGACGGTACATCCGGAAAATATTCAAGGAAGACCCATTTTTACCAGGAGTTCTCTAATAGCATGGCAAAATACAAGATTTTGTTCTTCAGAGAAAAAGTTAGATCTTTCTCCCTTATGCGATAAAATGTAATTTTCGTTCCTGGTTCAAGTAAATTTTTTCCTTCAACCTGGAAGCAAGTAATTCAGAAGCTTCTTTCGAGAGGTTCGGATCTCTAGTGAGGTCATTTAACTCATCTTGGTTGAAACATTGGGGAATTGATGACATCGTTTCAAAATCACACCTTCAGTAGTGTCAGAATTCTGATCAGAGAGACATGTGTCCTCACACAGTTCTGGTAGCTGCTGAAAAGTTGGAATTGGCACTTCTTCTGAGTGAGGGATAGGGCGTCTTGCAGAGACTGAATCTGCATAAGTCCACTTGTTACGGTTATTTCGATTGATTCCAGTAATATTTACTAGGCAGAAATAACAGTCATCGAAGTGATTTTTTGGTTCTCTCCAAACCATTGGTACCGCGAATTTCAGACTTTTCCTTTTCCCGGTAGTCCACTGTCGTAACTGCACTGTACAAGTTTTACAGACAATATGTGGTGCCCTGATCACCAAACTTAACACCAAAATATCCAAGATAAGGCCTCTTTACAAAGTCACTAATAGTTTTTCTGTTTTCCAAGAACGTGTATTCTCCGCATATGTAGCAAAAAATATCAGGATGATATACACAGCTTCTTCTACTTGAACTCATTTATATTCAACAACGCAAATACAACAATTCACATTAACAATCTACTTTTTAGATTTACTTTTCAACAACTCATTACTAAAGAGAAATTTCATATGACGCTAAGTTCTATCTATCTGCACCGCGGGAATTCGCAAACTAACCTCAACTCTCAACTGCAGTTGAAGTTCACTTCAGACTGGACAGCTTCATATATCGGATTCCTATGGAACTAACTGGATGACACTAAATAGGATTAAATCCCACTTATTAACAGTTTATCAACCAATCAGTTATATATCTCATATTGTTAGTCTTCTATTTGTAATAAATGAATTAAAAAAATAATTATAATAAATATTATTATTTTAAATTCAATTTGTAAAAAAGTCTCGTTTTACCCAAATATCTATCTTACTCTCGAATATCGAGCCGAAATTGTATTTATCTTGGGTTCGACTTCCTGATGATGAATCATTATACACTCTATTTTTCCTCCTTTTAAGGGAAAACTGACCAGTATCAAAATTAATCTGAATATTTACTAACACTGTATCATATCCATAGCAACCAAACAAACAACATATTTTGACCAAATTATAAAAAGTTTCTGCAAAGTCATTCTGACATCTTCAAGGTACTGAGATACAGATAACTTTAATTTGTCACAAAACTTATAACTTATTTTAGCATAAGAAACGATTTCTTCCATTATTCATCCATATTGTGAGTCACTCTGGTGTTATGCTTCCTAAATCCCTTACCCCTAAGTCTGCCAGACGACCTCATAACTGTTTTCTGAATATTCCTCGAGATTTATTGACAAGTCGTTATGCTTAGTAGAAGATACAACTTCATGAACAGACTGAATTTTTCCATTACAATTGATTTTATTGATTTCAGTCTATAAGAATGAAAATCTTTCATGGACGAAATCTTCATGAAAATGAGAAGAATAAGGGCGCGAAAGCTTTCGACATAATATCAATGCTTTTCTACTTAGTTTTTTTCACTTCTTTCTGCATACCTACTTGTTTCTAAGTTTTCTGGACTCGATTCTTTTCTATTGATACTTATTCAATAAGGGTTTAGGCCTTGGCAAAATACAATAGCTTCAAAATGATTAGAGATTTGGAAAGCTTGTCTGTTGCTTTTCATGAGTAGGTAAATGGATTTCAGTTTATCATATATTTAGCAAAATTCGAGATCGGTACTGAAGTAGTAAATTTAATTCGCAATCATCCAGTGCAGGAATTCCAAGGCTACGTGGTATTTATCGAATGTTTTGGCGAGGACGATCTGCAAAGTCTAAAAAAACTAGGTTGCACAATGTTATTTCGCGATGAGTTGTTCGGCCGCAGCGTAATATCCAACCAACTATTTTTAGACCTTGCCCCTATATATCGGCTAAATCGACATCGAAAAATCACCTTCAGAAAGTGTGCCATAAAAAAGGAAAAATAAGAGACGAAGGCGCCACTTATAATAGTCTAGGAGTATTACTTAAGGGCCGTATCAATGATTCCAAGAAGTTAACATGCCATTACTGACCTGTGAGCAATTTCATACTGCGTATGCAATGTAATTATCTCAACGTGATAGTACCATGGACCATGTGGTTAATTATCCAGCACAACACTTTGTTCTAAACAATATTAACAACTTCTATCGATGTCTGTATAACTTCGACGACATCTACGTCACTGAAAGCCGGTACTGTCGGTGCGGTATTCGACGCTTAGCGAGAAGCGTCGTCGTTTAACACGGAAACACCAGATCAGATGCAATGTGGACTTGATTTGACACCTGTTTGGAGTCTTAATTTAACACTTTGGACGATTGGGGAAGAAAGGTAATCCCGATCTCGCTTATAGAAATTCTGAGGTGAATCTTGGCTACGTCCAGAATTAAAGGCGGACTTCTTTGAAGAGTACAGCTATGGATCAAAAATTTTACCTTGGAACGGGAGATATTATTACCTATTAGTCTAGTAAACAAGTTCAGGACCGTGAAAAATTCGTGTCCTAAAATTATGGGGAATTGCGCAATTTATCACCTCTAGAAGAATGTTTCTGAGGATTTTCAATACAAAAATTGTGCGTTTATAACGGATGTTCAAGGAATTCTAAAGAAAAAATGGTGAAGAGAATGAAATTTCTATTTTATTATTTATTATAATTTCCATTTGACGATGAAAATAATAATAATAGTCTCACACCGTCTGTACCTGAACGACTTAAAACTGTATGCCTTTTCGAAGACTGCATTACAAAAAAGTATCCACAGTAATAGGTATGTCATTCGGCTTGGAGAAATGTGCTATTTTTCATCTAAGAATTGGAAGGCCTGAAGAAAATGGAGCAGATATCGAACTTCTGAAAATGGTTGCACTACATGAAAGTAGGTATCAGGGGGCATCCCAGTTTAGGGTTGGACAATGAGCGTTGAAGGGACTCATTAAAACAGGTATTTCATTCGATGATGATCTAGCACGAACACCGAATCACCCCAACAGAATAAAAAAGAATAGGCAAAACTCACAACACTACTAGAAGATCATATAAATAAAACTCAACCTTCTGTATAAAGTGGTTGCATTGACAAAATAGAAAAAGGTCGTGAACGTCGATAGAGTGGTCAGTAACAGGAAAGAAGTCACATACGGAGTGCCCCAAGTACGGTTCTGGGCCCTCTCCTTTTAATATTGTATGTAAATGAACTTCAAAAATTGAAACTGCAGGGCAAAATGATCTTATTTGCTGATGCTACAGCTATACTGTATAAGGACAGTTCGTGGAGTGACCTGAAGAAAAACGCGGAAGATAATTTTCTTGTTATGAAGAATTAGATGCTTCAAATACTGTGAATATTAGGTATATATATATTCTTTTGAACTTTCGGCTTACAATATTCAGATAGCAAACAATAAAGCATATAGATCAGGGGTTAGTGACGGGGTGTCATACAATTCGGCGTATCACATAAAAGCCTAGGGAAAAAACCCCAGTAAAAAATACCCTGGCTCCCCGCCTAAGTGTGAAAGTACAAAAATAAGCTGAAATATATTTTAGGGACTTCTATCTTCAAGAGTGGTCTCCTATTGATGGAAACAGAGACTTCTTCAAGTTGTCCACATCGAATCTGGAAATAAAAAGACAAAACCAGAAAAAAGAACTGAATAACAACAAGACAAAATTTTAAAGAGATAAAGAAAACACCCTCAAATTCGCCTTTTTGGATTAACTCGATATTGTGAATCATAACAAGCTAAACTGTAAATTTTACTAAGGAGATAATCAATGAATACATAACTTTTATGGTTCCTCTTTCACGAAGATTTTTTTTTAGTATCCGTATGTGTCTCTTGAAGGAGAATAATCTCAGCACCATAGTCCTTTGCTAGTTTAGAAATATAATCACTCATATTAGGTAAACTACATACTTACCTTTCTAGTCCTATCAATCCGGATTTTCAGATCTGGGAACTCTAAATGAAGACACTGAAACTCATTTCAGTGAAGCAGAGTGTAGAGGTGTGAATTATTTGGGGTTAGAGTGGACTGCCACCTTAGATGCAACCTGCAAATAGACAATATAGCAAGAAGATCAAAGGGCTGATCTATCAGTCAAAATATTATAGAAGTTACATGAGAATTAAGCGTTTGAAGATTATATATTTTGCAGTGGTACAGTTCATTTTAACATATGGCATTTTAATGGGGAGCAGCATGTTCACATCGCCTCAACAAAATCAGCATACTACAAAAAATGGTACTTAAAATTATGAACTTCAAAACGATGACATAACCAAGCGATCTGCTTTACCAGTCATCCCAGGTATTGGTCATTAGGCAGCTGTATAATCTTAAAATCATATTTCAAGAATAAAATAAGAAAATCAAATTAGAGCGCCTTGATCATGCATATACAACTTGAACAAAAAATACTCATTTCAAAACCTCCAGAGCTAAAAAGAAAACTGGGCAGAGGTCAAGAGATTATCTTGCCTCAAGAACCTATTCCTGCTTTCCAACAAACATCCAAAGAACTGCAAACCAGAAGAAACTCAAGAGGCTTTTTACTGGATGGATTTTCTCAAAGGGAGCAGATTTCATAGATCATTCAACACTATACTACATCGTCCAATGAAATCGCTCAATTTTTGAAAACGGACCAATAGAAACAAACTGTATCTGAAAACACTCAACCTCACAGTGTTTTCACTTTTAGAAATTTGTTTTTATCAAATGCCTAATTTGCATAGGAATATTAATACGTTCGGATACGTTGGGCCGTTGGTGGAAGTAGCGGTCGTCATGGTTACGATAAACAAGCAGTTGTTAACGATAACTTCAACAGCACATTTGGCAGTTCTGTCAGTTTATTTTCGTATTTTACCATAGAGTAGATAAAAATGAAACGTTTTGGGAATTGTAATATTACTTCATTTGAGGAAAGTGTGAAGAAAAAAATGCCGATTAATACAGTGAAGTCAAGATCCTACATTTAGAAACAATTTGAAGAATTTTGTGCTGCCCGGAAATACCTTGTAAATGAAAAAACAAGCTTGCCAGAGCTCAATAATATTATGCTAGACTGGGCTTTCAATATGAAGAAAAGAGATGGATCAGACTACAACGAAAGTGTCGTAAAAACCTTGTGGAATTATACTGCCAAACAGCTACAGGAAAAATTCTATTCCGAATGGGGCGTTAGGTTTGATTCATTCACAGACGTGGCTTTTAAAACGGCGCGGGATGCACGAAATGCCAAGAGGCGTATTTTGCAAGTGGACCCTGAGAAAAGAAAAGTTAGTGCCAAGGCGCTGTCTTTAGAGCAACACAATAAGATGGTCAACTTATGTAAAGAAGATAATCCAGACGGTTCGAACAAAAAATTTTATGTTATTAATGCTGCATTGGAGCTTGCTTGGCGCATGCCTAATTTCGCATTTCCAATTCGAAATTGAAAACGATGGTAATCCCACGGGCCGAATTGAATTGCCTACAATCCGATATTTTCTAAAACAAGACAAGGTGGTGCCCAAAAATGTGCGGAAACGAAATGGCTGACTCCCAATATTGAAGAAGATATTTGCCCGGTGAGGTGTAATATAAGCTATTTGTATCCAAAAGAACTGCAAACATAACCACTGAAAGACTATTCCTTACTCCACATAAGAATTGGAAATATGGTTCATGGTTCAAAAACTCCCCAGTCGGTCCCAATACGATAGCTAAATGGACAAAAGAATCGGCAGAACTCATTGGCATCAACACAACCAAGTCGAAGATAACCAACCACTCGCATGGAGCTACTGCTGTCAGACAATTAGCCAAAGCAGGAATTGGCGAGGAACAGCTGATAAAGATAACATGCCATTCTTCTGCAGCGTCAGTGAAACCGTATCTCCAACTGGACCAACAACATCACAAAAAAATAATCACAGCCATAAGGAATGAAAAAAATGTCCTTCAAGAAACAACATCAGTATCTACTTCATCATTCGAAAATAATGCTCGTAATGTGTATAATAATTGTAGTATCAATAAATATTATTTTGAGAATAAAGATGAATAATTTGTTGTTATGCTTCTATCTGGTTATTTTTCAATAAAAACTATTTTTATTTCGTTTGATTTATATTGTTGAATGATCTTTCCAAATACCACACGAGATTCGAATTTTTTTGAGAACACTGTCGTTTTTTGAAAATTATACAAATTTCACTCAACAAAGTGATCCCGAAAATATTTTAAGGATAACTTTGTTTCGTGAAATTTAAACGCATAATTCCCAAAAAACGAGTTTTCTCAAAAAATTCTCACCTCTAGTGGTATTACCCTTGATAAACCATTAATAACTAGTCAATTCGTTGTGTTCCGGTGCAGTCCCAGTTTTTTGGCAGTTCGTCATCCTTTGTGTTTAAAGGCATGTTTTGACTTATCATCTGATTTGTTTATTCATTTATGGTAAAAAGAATGATTGTTTTATTTTTTGTGCGATAGGGACACTAGCTAAAGCTCAAGTACCAGGTATACTGGTTGAAGTGAGCGTCAAGATACAAATGTCTCGATAGGGAACGTTTGTTGTGAACCAGCCTTAATTTTTTTCTGTTTGTTTGCTATGATATCTGTGGTATCTGGCTGGTATAATATGAACCAAAAAAGGAGCGGGCCTAGGACCAAGCCATGAGGAACACTATCCAGAACATTTTCACCCTTCTAACTTTACCACTCCACTTTACACTTTGTGGACGTACCGCCAGATACGACCTGAAATGTCATCACCGCGGATTCCCCAAGATCCTAAAAGAGCCAGAGGCATCATGCTTAACTGTAGCGGAAGCAGTGCTGACGTTCCGCAGGAACGAGGCCACACACTTCGCATCATCAAGGAAGCGCAGGATATCATCAATTACCCCCAGCAGTAATTATAAACAAAGAAGCAGTATTTTTATACTAAAAATAAACTGTGATTTGTTTCATATTTTGAAACTATTCTTTCTTATGTGTAATTGATATATTACAGCCTTAACGAATATGACAACACCTTCAGAAAATAAAATACTTCAATGCATCGGACTCACTTCAAGGTTTGAAACAAACTTGCATATTCAAAGATAAATCAAAATGTTTTATGCAACCAAATTCTTCAAAAGTGATTATGATACACCTTAATGGATGTACAAGTATTTGCGTTAGCAACCAAATCAGATTGGAAACGAAATGTCCTTCGTTTAATTGCATAGTAAAGCGTTTGGAGCAGAATCCTTACGACTGATTGGGAAGAAAAACAAAAGTTGTGTAGATGGACTTTTTTGGGAGATTCTGTAGAAACTCAAGACTAGAACATATATACCGAATGAGATTTATTTACCAGATAGAAACCAATCATAGATAGTACAGAACGATAATTATGGCAAGGCCACCTAATGAGAATACGACAGGAAAGATTACCGCGTATTGCAATACATAATGACTAACTATATATAACAGAGAGTAGAAGACCGGCACAATCGTGGAAGAAGTGAATAATGGAGGCAATGAAGATAGCCCTGAAAGGAAGCTATTGAATAATCGCCATGGTATAAGAGATGCGGGAAGCGATATCAACTGTAAGACCTCCGCTTTATATTGACCATAGTTTCAGAACATCGAAACAAAAATAGACTCCGTTGAAGCTTGGGAAGATTAGGATATATGTTGAACTTTGCATTCAAAAATAAAACGAGGATACACACTCTAGATGCAGCCGTGTTTCTAAAGAATCTTATAAACCGCCTTGCTAAGTTTACTAAAGACTGGTGTTGGTATTTGAATAAATAAGATCACTATAAATAATTCATTATTTTATTAAATAAATATACTCAACTGTTAAATAAAATCACAATTTGTTGATAATAAACTCAAAACACTTGTCAACCATAATTAAGTAAATACGATATTAAAATTATGTACAGAAGCAAACAATACCTAGTCGAAAACAATTTTTTATTAAATGTTTTGTGTGTGATCAAATACATATTTTCAAAAACGAATCCAACCACAGAAAAGACTTCTGGCTACTAGAAAACCATAAGATTTTTTTTGGATTCATTATAGATTGTTTTCCAGAAGCAAGCAGAGATAACACAATTGCAATTCTTTTTTTATCCTTATTTTAAAGAAATATTTGGATATATCAATTTAAAGTTGTTATTTTAATCGTATTAAACCCTCAACATTTAATAAATTAATTCACTCATCTTTTAATTATCGAAGTAACAATTCAATTCACTGGAATAATCTTAAAGAGATAAATCTTGAAATGAACGATTATGTCATGTTATTGAAGGCATAAACATTTTTAGCCGAACATAGAAGGTAGCAAACACTCTTCAATGAAAATATAACTATATTCTACTTTGAGCAGTCTTACCATAAGTATTTTAACGTCAAAGATAAATTTTTCCATAGTCAATAAAAATCTGAAGATAAGATTTATAGTTGATATGAAAAAATGTACTACTTTAATCAATTTCAAATTTAATGATTCAAAAAAATTATCAATATTAAGACAAAATCATTTTCCAAAGATCTAGTAAAAATAATTTGAATACATTCATTCAAAATTTCCGTGATACTCTAAGAGATTGTTCATTCAAATTTCTCTACAAGGGATAAATTTCACACTTTTGCAATAAAGATTCAGAACAAATTACTTATGGCTAAAAGATTTGCTTCCTGCACCAGAAATTTTCATTTCACAATAGAACATTTTATTCAAAATATAAATTTAAAATCTCATTATATGAAGCATGATTCTTGTTACTACCCAAACATTTTGTATCATCTTGCTTCTATACATACATTGCACAGAATGACATTTTGAACGATGCTAAAGAAATAACATATTTCATTCACAGCAAGACGAGGACGATATTCCAATCACGCCATTTGACAAGTCTTTTTATTAAAATAAACTAACCATCAAGACGTTCTGCCATCCTCACCATTAGTTGTTTATATTTCTGGCAATTGTTGATTGCAATCTCTGCTAGTTCCTTGACTGTTTTAGGAGGGGCAGGATGATTTATTATTTCATCCAAAAGTTCTAATCCGCCTTCTTTCTCCAGTAGTTCACAGTATTTGCCAGCTGCAATAAAAAAATTTGATTATACAAAATTATCTAAGTTATAGTAGGGGAGCCCGGTACGCTCAATTTTCAGTTAAGTGTCATGGGGACCGATTAGATTGTGTAGATTTGGACCTAAAACGAAAACTAATTTGAATTCACTTCAACATATTGGTGGGGAGGAGTTCGTGGGCTGATTTTCAAAAATGTAAAAAAAAATCATTCACATAAAAGTACTCGAGCGCCTCAGACATTCACAATGTTTACAAAATTTGTTTTTCTAACAACCGAGAGATAATTAGAGGACGGCTGTAGAAAAGGGTATAAAATAAAACAAAAGTTGTTCAAGCGTGTTAGTTAGACATTCGAAGGGAATATTTGGAAAAATTTTTTTTTGTATTAAGTCTACATGAGTGTTTGTTTGAAATAAAACGTATTTATTGTTACAGATAACACCACAAAATTAACACGTGGGCCTTTTTGATTAAAAAAATTACAAACTTATGAGAGTATGAAAACATCTCCACTCCTATTGAGATTTAAAAAAAAAATTGTTACAGCTATTACAAACTTAGTTTTATTTTAAAATGTTCTTTGGATTATAACGTTGTCTAACCAACCATACGCTATTTACGTAAGTCAATAAAAAAATAATACTGCAAAAATATAATACTGGGTTTTAGTCAGAAGAGTGAAGAAAGTCGTACCTAAATAAAAGTACGGATTTCGACACAACACAGCGAGCAAGGAAATTTTACCTGCCCGTTTTAGACGCGTGTGAATTATTATTACTATTTCTGTCCTTAGGTTGGATTGTCATTCGTTAGTCGCCGCTGACTTGACCCTACCGTCATTCGAGATTTAACTGTCTCTGCTGTTGGAAGTGTCTGTGCCGCGTTGTTCAGTTGCTTGCACCACGAATTTGACGACTTTTCGACGATTAAGAGAGACTGGAAACTTAAATTTTCAAGAGCCTTAATGTGAGGCAACACCATGTAGCAGTTGACGATCAAATTTCAAGCCTTTGAAGAAGATCCACTGTTTCGTTTTGCTCAATCAACTTAACGATTTGGAAAGTTGATATACTTCTAAAATCAACACCTTTTCATTACACCGCTGAGGTAAATGAACTTTTTTGATAAATTTGTGATGGCATAATGAATTTTATTAATTGTTACAGGTCTTCATGATGGCGATCCTGCTCGTTGCAATTCTGTAGATTTTGCTGCACACAGATGTCGATAACAACTTGTTTCTAAAACGAATTTTGTGGACGGAGGAATCCTGTTTTAACTGAGAAAGAATAACAAATCTGCACAATTTACATCAGTGGGGACCTAAAGATGAGAATCCCCACGTGAAAAGGCAAATGAGTTTTCAACAAAAATTTAGTGTTAACGTTTGGGCTGGAGTGATAGGAAGACATCTCATCGGGCCACACTATTTACCGGCTCGACTAAGTGGGCCTGCTTATTTGCATTTTTTACAGAATGCTCTGCCGGAGGTACTAGCCGATGTTCCGGCCTTCGATGAAGACGTGCCGATTGTGTTCCAGAATGACGGTAGCCCGGCACATTTCCTGAGAGAAGTTCGAGATCACCTCGACAACTCTTTTCCAAATTCATGGATAGGCAGAGCCGGCCCCATCCCTTGGCCCGCAAGATCTCCAGACCTAACACCTTTAGATTACCATGTCTGGGGTAGAGCCAAAGAATTGGTTTATTTCACAGAGGTACCTACAAGAGAGGTGTTGATTGAACGCATAAACGCGGCATTTGTTGTAATGAAAGAAGAAATGTTGCTAGCCACTACAACGGTCGAAATCAGAAAAAGGTGTCGGGCGTGCATTCGGAGTAAAGGAGAACAATTCGAACAGAATTTACGTTAAAGAATCGTGTTATTTTACTTTGTAAATAAACAATCATACAAAAACTGTATTTTACTAAAATCTGTCCTTACTTTGCTATATTATCTAAAACACTATTTGTAGTATTTTTTTATTTATTGACTAACGTAAATAGCATACTTTTAGAACCGCGATAAACCAAAGAACGTTTTAAAATAAAATTAAGTTCGCAATAACTGCAACTTTTTTTTTTATTTCTTTTAGAAGTAGAGATGTTTTCATACTTTCATTTTCTTTTTTAATAAAAGGCCCTCGTGTTAATTTTGTGGTGTTATCTGTAACAATAAATACGTTTTTTTTTTCAAACACACACACACGTAGACTTAATACAATAAAAAAAATGCATGTAAAAGCCCACGCAAAAAAAGTTATGGGGCTTCGAAGGGTACATTTTGGGTAATTTAAAAAAACCTAATAAAAAAATCATACCTCCGTAACCGTAATACTAAGGACCCAGGTTCCAAGACTGAAAAGGTAGCAAATGACCCTACTAATGCCCCAAAAAAATTTGACGGTTCATGTGCCGAACACCCTGTATATGGTAGGAGTACATTACAAGGAATAAGGTTTCTCCTCATATAGTTTTCTGGCGCGTTCGAGTAACTCTTCAAATCCCACCGGGGACTCCCCTAATATGAAGTTTGTTATCGAATATAATCCATAGAATGATTCCAGACTTATGAATGTCTGAATATTGGTATTGAGAAAAAAATAATATGATTCAATGACATTTCTGAAGAGACTGCCAAATTTCATTTCCTTCAAATATATTTCATAATTTAAGACATCGACTCTGGTTTGAGATCTATCAAAATATATAAATTTTCATGACATACAATGTTTATATATATATATTTGTACTTTCACATGACATTTTTGAACGATGCTAAAGAAGACGTTCTGCCATCCTCACCATTAGTTGTTTATATTTCTGGCAATTGTTGATTGCAATCTCTGCTAGTTCCTTGACTGTTTTAGGAGGGGCAGGATGATTTATTATTTCATCCAAAGTTCTAATCCGCCTTCTTTCTCCAGTAGTTCACAGTATTTGCCAGCTGCAATTAAAAATTTGATTATACAAAATTATCTAAGTTATAGTAGGGGAGCCCAGTACGCTCAATTTTCAGTTAAGTGTCATGGGGACCGATTAGATTGTGTAGATTTGGACCTAAAAACGAAAACTAATTTGAATTCACTTCAACATATTGGTGGGGAGGAGTTTGTGGGCTGATTTTCAAAAATGTAAAAAAATCATTCACATAAAAGCACTCAGGCGCCTCAGACATTCACAATGTTTACAAAATTTGTTTTTCTAACAACCGAGAGATAATTAGAGGACGACTGTAGAAAAGGGTATAAAATAAAACAAAAGTTATTTAAAGCGTGTTAGTTAGACATTTGAAGGGAATATTTGGAAAAATTTTTTTGTATTAAGTCTACATGAGTGTTTGTTTGAAATAAAACGTATTTATTGTTACAGATAACACCACAAAATTAACACGTGGGCCTTTTATTAAAAAAATTATGAGAGTATGAAAACATCTCCACTCCTATTGAGATTTAAAAAAAAGTTACAGCTATTACAAACTTAGTTTTATTTTAAAATGTTCTTTGGATTATAACGTTTCTAACCATACGTCTATTTACGTAAGTCAATAAAAAAATAATACTGCAAATAAGGTTTTAGTCAGAAGAGTGAAGAAAGTCGTACCTAAATAAAGGGACGTACGGATTTCGACACAACACAACGAACAAGGAAATTTTACCTGCCCGTTTTAGACGCGTGTGAATTAAGATCACTATTTCTGTCCTTAGGTTGGATTGGGTTAGACGCCTATGCTGACTTGACCCTACCGTCATTCGAGATTTAACTGTCTCTGCTGTTGGGTGTCTGTGCCGCGTTGTTCAGTTTTTAAATTTGTATTTTTTTGTTTTTGTTACTTTTGTCAACTTTTTGCTACTGTTGTTTTAATTTTGGTTGTTGATATGCCTAATTCCACCAACGCTGAGTATGCTGATATGGTGATGGCATATGGCAAGGCCGATGGTGTTGCTCGTGGATTATCGTGAAATTAGGCATATCAACAACCAAAATTAAAACAACAGTAGCAAAAAGTCGATAAAAGTAACAAAAACAAAAAAATACAAATTTAAAAACTGAACAACGCGGCACAGATACTTCCAACAGCAGAGATAGTTAAATCTCGAATGACGGTAGGGTCAAGTCAGCGGCGACTAACCCAATCAACCTAAGGACAGAAATAGTAATAATAATGCACACGCGTCTAAAACGGGCAGGTAAAATTTCCTTGCTCGCTGTGTTGTGTCGAAATCCGTACTTTTATTTAGGCCGACTTTCTTCACTCTTCTGACTAAAACCTTATTTGCAGTAGTATTTTTTTTATTGACTTACGTAAATAGCATATGTTATAAACCAAAGAACATTTTAAAATAAAACTAAGTTTGTAATATTGTGTTTTCAAGCCAAATTTTGTGGTGTTATCTGTAACAATAAATACGTTCAAAAAAATGAATTATATATTTTGGGTAATTTAAAAAACAATAAAAAAATCATACCTCCGAAAATTTTTCCTGACTGAAAAGGTAACAAATGAACCAACGTCGTCCATATGCCGATGATATAAACAATGAAAATTTTGAAGGAACAGAAGTCGTTTGATGAACTCCATTTAGTTTTTCTAAATATATCCGACATCTCTCGGATATCTTATGAAGTTGCTCTGCGCGTGACGTCACTAGTGTATAGTGCTTGCAGCTATTATTTCTTATTGACTGTACAACCTTATAATAAGAACTCATGATGCAAATACATGTAGCTTGTTGAAACTCAAAATTCGCGATAATTTTAGAAATCGAATATTATAATACAACCAACCAGGTTAATTAACAATGAACAATTAAAACTACATATTATACTTACGGTAGACTTGAGTTAGATTAGCCAAGGCCCATGCTGCCCAGTTTTGACATTCTGGGGTATGGTAAACCCTAACTAAAGATAATATAGGTTCAAAAGATCTATAGTTTATGTTCCTAGAGGAATGGATATCCCATCTACTGATAGCTGATACCATTTTGGCAAGAACTTGATCTCTAGATGGCTGGGCGACATCCCAAACCTACAAAATGAAGAATTTTTACGTTTTCGACATCACAAATAAGAAAAAAAAACACTCACCTCGGGACCGTCTGAGGCAATATGGGAGATGACGCCGGCGGCGTTGTAACTGACCTCAATACCATCGCTCCTCGATTCCAGGAGTAATGAAAATACCGAAAGATATTCGGGTGTGATAAGATAATGCCTTAGAGACTGTACTTCTGCAACGTTACCAAGCAGTCCCATCATATTCCTGAGCAGCTCTTCTTTGTGGGAAAATTTCTGGGAAAAACAACGTCATTCAATGTACAATTTTTCTTAATGAATAATTCAAGAACGATATATTTTCGCTGATGAAAGTAATTTGAAGTTTGGTTATTGTTAATTCAAGATATTTGATATAAACTCACTTGGAGGCACATGAGAAAATATTCCATTCCATTCTTCTCAAGGAACTTCTGACAATTGCAAGGAGTTTCATCGGTAACGTTCCACATGGTGGACCACGCTACTTCCAAAACATCATCACAGAGCCCCCTTTCCAATCTATCTGATATAAGAGATATCATTTTCTAAAAAAATATAATTTATCTTAAAAAAACTTCTCAATGCCTCTCCCGATAAAACTTACACTTATTACACCTAGTTCTCCCAGTTTGATTTTTTGTCTACCATCAACTTGGCACGCTAATGAGTTGAGTAGATATATACCTATCCTCTGAACAAAACTTTCTGTTTGAAGTCCATTCACTGAATGCAGTAAGATATCAACTAATCTGTCATATTCAAATAACTGCAAAATTAGGTATTCATAAATATATATCTATGGTTAAAAACATCACTTACAACATCACTAGGTATTTTAAACTGACAAAGAGTTAGACAGCCATTCCTCATCATTGTCTCATCTATAATATGAGCAGCCATGCCATTTAGTAACGTTGTAATGATTCTTCTCTTAGCTCTAACAGTTTTTGTTAATTCCTCTGGCATTGTACCCTTCACTATGTAGAACAAAGTGGCGCTAACATGTAATAAAAACATAATGAGAAATTAGACAAATAAATAGATTAACAGCAACAAATCCACTCATAAAAAAGAAAATATAGACCTGCTTATTATTCTACCACATACAGGATATCTACCTCAAGAATAACTCGCAACTAATGAAATCAGCCAGGTTAAACTTTTAACTATGTGAAAGAATACAATACAATAAATAATCAACGAATGTATAGGGAGGCAACATCAATGATATACATCCTTTAGTTCTTCAAGTACACAACTGAGACTGAAAAATCGTGAATCCTGACACAATCCCTCATCAGTTGGCTCGCAACATGTTTATGCAATGCGAGTAACATTGACTTAACGAAACATGCTCAATGTTAAAATTGATAGTATTTGGTGATACTATAATAAAAATCATCTCTTTAAAAAGGCTCTTGAATGGATTATTATCACGACACAATATACGCAAGATCTTTGTTTCTTCTTTACTCTTTTTTGAAAAATTAGTTAGTTTAAAGAGATTTTCAGTAGGTGCACTTTTTTGTGGTTCATTTACTTAGAGACAATGTTACCTGATAAAATTGGCCACCGAATGAAAATCAAACTAGTAGAACGGCATGTTAACGTTTGGTCTAGATGTCAGCAGTTTATCAGCATCTGAACTTGGGTCATACTAGAATTTCGGATAGGCAAATACTTGAGAACCTTATATATTCAAATTTGAATTACACAAAAGTCATAATTCTTTGGAATCTTCTGAAACATTTACTTTTACTAGCATTACATTAAAGTTTTTCAGTTCACTATAAAAGCATCGAGCATTGAAATATCTGATAGACTTTTCGACATTTCTCTTTTACTAATTTACAAAAAAAAATCGTATTTCAAACTTGAGCAAGATATTTGGACAATTGAAGCATTCTTAAAATATGGACACTCCAGCTCATCTCTTTTGGAATATAGAGTATATACGATCAGGCGGCCGGACAGGCATTATTGTTCTCTAAGAATAAGTGCGCAAAAACCAGCCTGCTCACAAATTCTTACTAGAAAATGTTAACTTTCACACTAAAATTAATTGCTGTGCAACCAATGCTGAAATAACAGGTTGTTTTGCACCCTTGTCACTTTGTCCTGTATCAAAATTATTTACCCTCTTTTATATTTGTCACTGCAAGAAACAAAATGAACTTCCATGGTGACATATTGGGCAAATAAGGCGGTTAAAGTAAATTAAGGATTCCTCCATGTTTAAAAAGCAAGACAACTGCAGTATGGACGACCAATGGGGAAAAAAGAAAGGTACAACATAGCCGAATTTGTATTTCTTAAGTGTTACCACAAATGTGAATTTCCAGACTCACAATAACACTATGTCACGGTTTCAAAATTCCCGCTCCAGTTAGTACCTGCAAACCGAACTGGTGGCGTTAGTCGCAGTAGTTTGCCAGCTTATCTCGTACGTTTCAATCCGCAATTTTGAGGATCTGAACAGGATTTTTAACTGAAGCCCTGAGAGAAATCTTATCATGTTGGTTTGGTTTGTTCGTTGGTGAGATTTTTGCGCTTTAGCGGAGTGGCGTATTTGTTTGGAAAAACGACGTGGGATTGGTGAGTTAACCTATGTTTGTCACGAGGTATTTTAGATTTTTGTTCATATTTTAGCATCATTCTGCTTTGAATTGGGAATTATTATTGTACCGTCGCGAGGTACCGCAGATTCTGGACTGTCTTTGAAGTCTTCGAGCTGTTTGTCTAGGCTGTCTTTGAATTACTGCCGTGGGAGCTGTCTTTGGGGACCTCCACCAGATTTCGCCATCAAAGATACCACACCTGTCGTCTACCCAGGGCGCATTACTGTGAGAAATTGTACTACGTTGGCCCAGGAATATATTTGAGCCCAGTTTCCATCTACGAGACTGTGAGAATAATTATGGATTAAGAAACTATATCCTTTTGTACTTCAGTCAAGCCACGACCTAGACTGTTATAGAAGGTTAGTCTGTAGAATTTAGTTAAGATTGATTAGTATCAAAGAGGCCCAATTCAGTGAATACTGTTTAGTACATAAAACCCGACCTATCGAGAAGGTCGCTTAGATATAAGTAAAGAGCTATTTGTAACGATTACCATCGAGGCTCTAAGTATATACCTTGGGGTGATATTACTGTTTGTTTAGTAAGAGATAAAGCATTATATCGAATATTCGGGTTGTGAAGTAAGAACTAGTAAGTGATCTACCTTCTGTAAGATATACCCTTGTTTGAGGGACCTTGTGTATTTCATTTGGGCTCATTATATTATTAAATAATTGCTCTATATTCTTTCTACCAGCCACTACCTCCCGCTTGTGTGATCGGGCTCGTTTGGCATCCTGAGAGTGCGTTCGTTATTTTCTCTCTTTTGCGACCCTGAGATCTTTAGTGTACTTTCCTCTTTTTTTTCTTTGTATTATCATAAAAGAGAGTGGCGCCCCCTTTATAAGTAGTCTCAGCTCTAGAGCTAGCCGACGAGGTACTTTGTGCACTCTCTGGAGCCGAGTGGGTTTGGTGACAACTATCAATATTGCAACCTTACCT
Source organism: Micraspis discolor (assembly GCA_030674115.1). NCBI lineage: Eukaryota > Metazoa > Arthropoda > Insecta > Coleoptera > Coccinellidae > Micraspis > Micraspis discolor. The sequence continues at coordinate 2,257,167 of JARTUT010000874.1, read as the reverse complement.
TCCAGAAATCTGAATGTGCTTCTCCGAAACATGCCTGCTCATTGCCTCTAGGACTATATTCAAAGCTTGTCCAACAAATTCACAGCTTTCATATCTGAAGAGATGAAACAAATCATTAAGTACTTTTTGAAGCATAACAGGTCTTTCCATATATGCTAAGGCAGAAATAAGAATTTGTTCCTCGTTTGCATTCCCCGCAATCTGGAAGAAAAACCTAATTAAATAGTTATTATAAAGAAAACAAGTCTTTTCAAATGCCTATTCAAGCCTATAGTTAATGAATTATCTGAGTCATCAGGAGTTGACCAACTAATTTTGGACGGGATTTTAAGTTTGTTCTTCTCTGATCAATTTGTGTCCATCAGTTATACCATTGTAAATAAAGGCGTTTCACTAAGTTACATTGTTTCTCTATTAGATATACGTTCATCAAAATAGTCACAATTAATTAGCATTCAGGTGCATTACGAGAATAACAATAACTCAATAGCATTCTCAGATAAATTTCATGCATGTCTAGCTTTGACGCAAAAAATTAAACATATTCAAATGATGTTTCTCATTACGATCCATTAGAAAAGATTAGCAAAACAGGAATCAGACTGTTGATTTCCATCTTTATTCAATTTTTGCCAAGGTCTCGAGAAAACAATTTCTTTCTGAAGGCTTCAATTGTTTGACTTTGGAGATTTAAAAAAATAATACTAAATGAAAATGTAGCAGAAATAATCCATTCGGCAGTCTTTCATTTAGAAACCATACTACCGAAAAAACAATTTGGAAATTAATATGCAATCGTTTTATCTCATAACTTTCCCTACAAAAATAATGAAATAACACAGCGTTCTATGTTTTTCCTACAGCGGCCATTTTGACATATTTGAGGTTAGAATGTTGGAAAGCCCTATTGGGATGTTGGATTCACATGTTAGGTTATGTATTACATAGCTATTACCAAGAAATTGAAACAAATTCATGAAACATCTTCACTAAAAACATCTAAATTATTTAGAAGTCTTTAACATATCTTGTAGGAATTATAAAAAAAAGGAAGAATAGTATAATAGCTAAGCATTCCAACCAAATGAAATTATAAGAGCACAATGAGTTTTACTTGACTCTATGTAATTGAAAATTAAACTTCTACCAGTTTCAACAATGTGAGCGGTGTTTAGCCAGACTATTAATTTTAATTGAACTTACCAGTTTGGCAGGTATATCATGCCTTAAACAAGCATCATGACTTGTCTCATATAATCCCAAGAACTCAAATGGATTGTTAGCTCTATGAACTAAACCAGGTATATCTGAAGGAAAATTTTCAACACCCACTTTAGCCACTCCTCTACCAGCAAGATTGGTCCCAGAAATATCCAATGAAGTCAAATAAGGCAAGCACTTGACAATATTTGCTAGAGTTTCATTTGGCTTAGAATATTTTCCCAGATCTTCATTGCTTTGTGAAATATCAAGATGGCGTAGATTGGTCAACGCACAAACTGCTGTAATTTTTTCCTCCATATTTTCTATGTTATACAATACTAGAGATGTCAAATTCGTCAAGTGTATACTGTAACTGAAGGTGCCTATGTTATTGCAACTAGAAAGATCTAGATGTGTTAAACTGTTCATGGGGGCTAACAATAATACAAAAAAATAATCTTGTAGGTGCTTCATATTTCTGAAGGTAAGCCTGCGAAGTGCTGGAGTATGAAATATATATGAAGTAAATCCCTCATTTTCAATCTTTGATTTAGGACCAAAGACTCTCTCTGGAAATAACTTGGTATTGGATCCTAATGAAAGTGACTGTAGACTTGACCCATATTCTGATAAATAGTCAAGACATCTTGTTGTTAATGATGGGCAATTAGTTAGATCTAACTCAATTAATCTATGGGCAAGTAAGACTTCAAGATCTGCATCAGTTAAGTTTTCTCCTTTTAGTTTTACTCTTTTCAGTCTAGTACATTCCCGATCTCGGAATATGTTTATAAATTCAGAATTAACACTAGAATTAATACTTGATCTCAAACTGAGTAGTCTCTCACATAATTCTACAGGTAAGGCAATGCCTTTCCTCAGTTCTAGTTTGCCAGTGAAAGGACTTTTAACTGCTAACACTCCCACATTTTTACTAACATATTCGTAGCATAAATTCAGTAGGGTTTGGGGAGTATTCAAATTACAAAATGAACAGAATACATCAGGAATCGATCCTAGATGACGACATTTTTCCTCTTCCAGCATCTAAAATAGATAAATTTAAGATTTTAATGATAATGATGATATATATTCAAAATTTACCTACCATAATTGATTGAAAAATAAACTAACATTCCACGCTAAGACTTTGTCACCAATTTTCTTTAGATCCAGCAAGTAATAGTATAATATGTACAAATACTGCTGGTAGTTATCAGTTCAAAAATATAAGGAAAATATACTAATTATAATGTTAACTTCACTGTCATTTTTTATTTTTCTACTATCGGAAATTGACAAATCTTCAGCTGTCATCTAAATTGACAAATAGATGGCAGGCACAGAGAATTGATGACAGACGAATCTTCTTTCAAGCGCATAGACTCAAATACTTCAAAATGATCGACATTTTGAACTGCATCTGTGCTTCGCCTGTGTCTGCCATAACCTGCAAAAGTATTTATTTATCAGAAAGCAGAGACAGATTGTCTCTGATTAATTTTCTTTCGTTTCGAGTTGAATTGATGGAGGTGTTGATTTTTCTTTCTATTTGAATAATTTGAAATAATTCAATTCAACCCGAAAATTGAACTTGAAAAATACAACCGCAGATGATCATCTAGCAGTCAGGAGAGAGCAGCACTATTACTTTTTAACATGTTTTATCAAATATGTAAGTTTCATTCAATGTATAAGAGCTAGCAACATTCGCGACTGACTTATCTATAGAATATTATTAATAATATATCAATCAATTTGTAAATTAAAGTACGATATCCGAAGTGAGTTTTCCTAAGGGAATAACTTCCAAATACTGATTATGAATGAGCTTTCAATAAACCCACATGAGGCTGAAATTTCCGATTTTTGAGTTTGATTAATCAATTTTTTCATTAGTGCGTTGCTTCGATTTATTTATTTATTTAGTACTGTTAAAATAGTGTGTGTATGGCGTTCCGCCGTTCGAAATACGAATACGCCATCCGCTTGATCGGAAATTACATAGTCTTTTTGTTGGTCGGTAATTGCTATTCCGCTTGAGGTTGGGAGTGGTGGAACTTTTCGAGTCTGTTTTCCTTAGCGCTTTGATGATTCTCCAAGGTCCTATTTGCCATTGTTTATATTATTCAGGAGTTTTTGGAACTTATCGTTATATTCTTGCTATTTGTTGTGTAGTTCCTGTCGTGAGACTTTGTCTGTTGAAGATAGGGTTAATTTGTTGTTTTTTTGACCTCTTTTCTCTACAGGATGAGATATTGCATTTCGTGGGATGTTGTTTTGTCGTCTGATTCAAGAATCTCGGTTTTGAGCTAGAAGATGGCTAGGTCTATGTCTGTCTTGGTTTTGAATCTTTCAATTTTGATATTGTCAAATTCCTTCTGAAACCTATACCAGTGAATAGTGGCATTGCTTCTATCTTCGGTTTCGATTTCTCCCAAAGTCAGGTGTAGGTACTAAGCTGTGATGGAATTTCTCGAGATTTAAATATTGCAATTATTTTTTCAATAATTAATGAGGTTATGTCTGGGTCTGCCTACCCTGATGAGCCGTCACTGTCTGGGATAAAACTGTAGGTACTTATAGTAGTCTATAATACAATCGGCCAAATGAATTTATGCTTAATATTTTTATAATATTTAATATTTCTAAAAGCATTTAGTTGTTGGGCATTCCTGTCCAAGAAAACATTTACCTACCTGCAAATCTCATTATATTTGGCCAGAACATCTATAAGTGTCCTATTTAACCCATACCTGAGATTCACTTTATTTAAGAAATAGGCTGTCTAAGTCCTCTCCCTTCCTTCTTTAATTTTCAGAAATCAGTTGTTCCGTAATTTGCTAGCTCTTAAGATATGATTTACGAGATATTTCTCCAATTTTAACCTCAATATTTCAGTATCATTAGTTACGGTTGCTCTACTATGGGGCTGTACAAATCCTATTTTGAAAAAAAATTCTACAAAAATAGTGGAGATCAAGTCGAAATCGAATATTGGAAAATTTTTCTTGGAAGTGAAATACCTTATCACCAATTATAATGTAGTGGTAACATTCATTTGATTTGATTCCCGATAATCTATTTTTATTTTCAGTATATGATACCATTTATAATCAATCAATTGGGATCAGTGGTCTACTTTATGGCTCTTCAGACTACGGATGTTTCACTGGCTTTACCGGTAGCTAATTCATTAACGTTTGTTTTTACTGCTATCATGGGTTGGATTCTGGGTGAAGGTATACCCCAGAAAAGTAAGAAAATTTTCAATATATACCATATAGAATGAGAAGGTACTTACTAAAGCGTCATTATTTCAATATAACTAGATTGTTCAAGTATTGACGACACGGATGGCACGTGTGTTGGGATAACATCCAAGCCTTCACCTCTTTTTCGTTTAAGGCTGCCAATCTTCACTGAGTCTTCAGTATATCGCACTGATGAGGAGCTATAACACCGAAACCGGTCATGCGCCATGTGTGCGAAGACATACAGAAGGTGTTGTCGGTCTGACCTAACAAAAGATAGATATTCCGATAGATATATTGTGAGATGTTCAACAATGAAGTGATTCTTTGATTGGTTCACTCATTCGGTATATCATATATATCCAATATAAATGCCAATTAGCCACCTTAGATTTTGGCTTGAAACTACTGGTTATATATCGCGGCGGGTTAAATTATTCCAGAAATAGAACTCCTTTTCGCTTTCGACAAATAAATTTAATGAATTTACCTTGATACAAAATTCTGGCGGATCCTCAATCTCATGTCGGATATTCAACAACACGAACTAATCATCTATTATCTCGTGACGAAGTGCTACTTCCTTGAGTGCCTCGAAGGAAGGTCACCCCATTGTGTTTTCTAGTGTTACCCACACTACCGATTTATCAGTATTTCTCCCGATTTAAAAAGTGACCTACCAATATGCGTATCGAAAAGCTATGAAAATATTATATATATATCACGTCTAATTAGATCCTTCTGACAAAAATTGAAGGTTTGGTCGAAAGAAACTGAACAAACCTAGACTTACTATTGGGAACAATCATGAAGGTGCTATTGGATCACCAGAAAAAAATGATCATGGTAAATCAACTCCTTCTACTAATGTATATTAATTCAGTCGCTCTCGGTTAACATTAGAACTCCGGAAACAGTGGCCCTGCTAATAAGATGAGCCGTCGAAAATATCCTAACTCTATGCATCAAAATCCAATATCCACTCGGATTAATCAGTCCTGTTGTGATAATTGCAAAGGTTTTATTACAAAATTATGGGAGAGGAATCTTGACTGGGATCAACCACTCCCACGAGAAATTTCTTTTGTGGTCACAATTCACATCAGAACTGACAATATTGAATGACTTATTCATTTCGCGTAAGGTGGTATGCGACCAACCAACGTACCTCGCTCTACATGGATTTTGCATGCATCGACAACTAGCTATGGGGCGTGTGTGTATGTTGTGACCAAAACCAAGAAGGAGAATGCCAATCTCACTTATTATGTGCTAAGTCAAAGGTAGCACCCTAAAATCATAACAATAAGTCGAATTATGATGCTTGAATCTGTTTTCATTCACAAGGAAATTACCAATTATTATGATGAATAGAACTATAGAAATCAGACAAATGTGCAGAATATTTGACGATATTATAGATGAGGATAAAATGTGGATAAAAAGACTCCAGCACATGAAAAAAACCCCATCTAAACGCCAAGAAGACAAGGACAATGCAGGACTTCTATTACGAAGGCGGGACCATGCGGCAGCAAACAAAGAAACTGCAAACTTTCATGTTCACTCGCCAGCGACCTCCTGGATAGGTGGAAACTACATTTCTGCTATCAAACTGCACACGAACGCATTATCAACAAAGGATTTACCATACGGTCCTAGAGTGGACAATTGTGCCGAGCATGATGCAGAAGAATCGAATCCAAATTACACATCCTAAAAAAATACCCTTTCTGACTCACAAAACGAATAATCTGTTACTACTAGGTAATGCGCAGGATCGCAGTCATGGCAAGAAAAAAAGGCTTGGCTATAGAAGAAGAACACATAAGAGATACAAAAGGAAGGCTTAACAAGCCAGATGTGGTATTCGTTAAAGCAGACTTGGGGTTATCCTAGGAAGCGCCAAGATCTCTCTCGGAAATGGTTCTCCTGAAAAGGGTAACGTACAATCAGCTCGAATTCCTCGACGATCTCAGCGCCCAACACCATGGCAAAGATATAGAGGTAATAATTCATTTTTAATGGTTACTCAGTACATCACATATTTTTAATTAGCGACTTTACCTTGTAACATCACAATCAGCCACCTCTAATTTTCGTATGAAACTCGGGGGAGGCTAAATTCTCCCTAGAGGCTCGTATTTATTTTATTGTGAGTATTTCACAAGACTTCAGAATGACCGAATGACAACAAACCTTCCTATGGATCTCGGCCCTCTGACGTGTGATTTAAAAATTTGGAGCTATATGTAAATATATTGTACAATGTGCCCCCGTGAAACTCTACGCCGCTGAATCACAGTCGTCCCTTTTGGTACCTGTTTCCCGGTATTTCCAACGTTGAGGGACTATATATACCCCGAATGGCACCATTCTAATCCCATTAAGCTTCCAAAGAGGTCTGCAGCAAGGAGTAAGTTACGAGAATCATTCCATGTTAAAAATGTAACCTGTGCAAATATACGATTATTAATACGAACAAATACAGTCCACTTATTCAACACATCAACCCATCGAAGCAACACACGAACATTGGCCCTTCGAGCCGGATACACGAACACATATATGCGAACAAAATGGATACTTTTCGATATCCGGACATATTTCCATATTAAATAACTTTGTACAGTCTACGCTGTCATGTGGTTACATTCATTATTGATAATTCACAATGAATCTACAGAATTTTTTGTTTTTTTCGAGAAAGTGGTAAATTCTTCCTTTCAATCAAGAACTTTGAAGCTTAATGAATTGGAGTCGAGAGAAACGAATTCAATAAATAATTTAAGATAAACTAGAATTACAGTAGGTAAGTGGAAATGCAGTTGATATATTTATATACTCCAACACTAAATTATTTATATTTTGGTTTTACGACTGAATAATTTATGATCTTGAATCTAGACGTTTCAGCTGATTAGTTTGTATCACCCTTAAGGTAAATAGAACTACCATATCTTGAATAAACTTTTTTATGCGGATCTTTCATTAGTTGTATTGTCTTAATAATAAATTTCACTTTTTCGTTATTTATTTTTACCCTCAAAAAGACACTATATATTATGGCGTGTTGTTTATTTTAATCTATTGCTCTATAACTGTACAAATTGTCAAAACCTCCCAACAAGCTCGACTCTGCGCTGATAGGAAAAAAACCACCTGGCAAATCGCCACAAAGGAGTGATATATGGCAGTCAATTTAAGGTGAGGAATAAATCTGATGGCCCAAACAAGACAGGGCAAATGCTTCACTACAGCAGGGCTTTGGTGTAGAGGTTTTTTATAACTTTTAACCTGGTTTAGATCACCATTTGCGTTCGCGTTTCGGACAATCAGATAGACTGCATGTACCTAATCTATAACGAATTATTATATCATCAGAGATACAACCTGAAACGAAGAAATCTCTGAAAGTGCGTACGTAAGTACGAAAGTGGGCGGAAATCTGGTAAAAAGCTTTCATATATTACTTTTTTTTTTAATAACTATTTCACAGAATTCATTTCTTTCGAGATGGTTTACGGAATTTTTTCTTGACTTTTGAAAACATTTTGTTTCTTAAACTTGCCTATTAATAGATTAACTCTATGTTTTCAATTACTTTTCTCAAGCTGTATACCTTTTTTTCAGATGTAATACTGGGCATTCTTCTGATACTCATTGGTACTTCATTATGCACTTATTCTAAACAGTGATTCAACTGAATGATTTAGGAGTAGTAAAAACACAGTGTTAGATATATATTCTTGAATATTAGATAAGATACGTAGATATTGTGATAAATATATATTAAATATTTAAATTTATCTATACAATACACAAATTTTCAATATTATATAAGTTTCTTTAAATAAAAATAGAAGTTCCTACCTCTTCTTGTAGATAAATATATATCACTAAATTCTAATCGAATTAATTTTTAAACTATAAACTATTGAAAAAACTTCGTGAAAAAGCTCATCATGGATTTGAGTTTGGCTCTTATGATTTGAAATAATTTGTATAAAAAGGTGTTATTTGCATTAATTTAATAATTCAAATGGAACAAAATGTTTTTTAGTATTCTCAAAAATATTACGAATTAAAGAAATTTCTTAGGTTCAGCTTCAACAATAATACTCGATCTTGTATATTCTTAATAATTTGAAACTATGAACTACATACCGATATATATATATAACCTACTTTTGAAAATACTTGGCGTTATCTGAGAATATTACAATCATTCTTTGGATAATTTGGAATCAACACTTTGTAAAGACAAAGGAATTGCTCAACGATGACTAGCAATAAATGATATCGATCTCATAAGGTCTTCAATGATATTCACTAAAAAACACTTCAGGGTTTTCTATTCTCGCCTAAATCTTCATTTTTTTCAGGTTTAATCTCTATCTGGCTTGCTAGTTCTTCAACTCTCTTCTTTATTTGTTGTATTTCTGAGGCAAGTTTTGACAACTTGATCGAGTCATTAATGGTTGTGTTCGATATAGCTACCAGTGGATCTGTCGTCTTTTGTAGTGGAAGAGGCTTTGACATTTGGGTGGGATTGGCCGAGGTTGCTGTCAAGATGGCGGTTGTTTCCGGAATATAACCTAGAAAGCCATTAGGTTTGCTGGTAACTGGTTGTTCACTCAGAGGGGGGCAATGAGATATGCCTGAAATTCTGGTATGATTTATTTCCATGTAAGCTGATATTTCTGGAAGTGCCGCGTCGCACAGTATTGGATTGTCTGAAAACAATTAAGCTTATCAGAAATGTGTCAACTGATGTTCATCATGATCCATGATCACTCATCAATAATGGAAAATAGAACTCGAGCTAAGGAATCAGGATTACCAAAATCAAACATTATAATATCCTGCACATTTTCGTTCATTTCTCGGCAACGAGAATCAGAATGGTTATAAAAATAATGAGTAAAGCTTTTGATGTTACATATTACAGATTTTCTACTGAGAGATACAAAAAGAAACCGGAGGCTTTAAGTACCATAGCCGAAATGATCATATTCAAGTTGCCTATTCTTCTTGCTCCATAACTTGTTGGTATTTTTTATGATAATAAACATGGATCCTCAGAACTTTCAGTTGATATGTGATGGAAAAGTACTCACCATCAAGATTTATCTTCAGGGTGTCCCATGTTCCCTCATTGGCGCCATTTCCAAGCTTACATCTAGTCTTACTTACTAACTCACGGCCCAATGCTATAATGTTATTGTTGGCGAGATCAGCCTGGCAAAGTATTGGCAAGCCTTGGAAATCCCTTTCTAAAATCGTCAATTGATTGTGGCTCGCTAGCAGCTTTTCCAATTTAGGTAAGTAAGTCTGTAACGGAAGGATATATTTATATACCATCCTTGAATTTCAGAAAAAGAGTGCAGTGTCTTACCCCGCTCATTTCTTCCAATGTCCTCAAATAATTATGGGAGAGGTCAAGTAGGCTCAATTTTTCAAGGCCCATAAAATCGTCAGGGGATATCTTCTTCAATTTGTTGAAGCTTAAATTCAGTCTAATCAAATCTCTCAGTCCAGAAAGACTTCCATTTAATGAATGGATCTCATTGTGGTCCAGTTTCAGATCGGACAGCTTTATGTTCCATTCGATCAAATTCTGCACAAAAAATATTTATAATAGTTCCTGTTACCTGTTCGTATTCTTTGTAAAAAAAAAACATAATGTAATATCAGATATTGATAGTATTACTATCAATTCTTAAGGTTAAACATCGAGGTAACCCATTAACTCAATTACAGTAGGTAGGTGGAAATGCAGTTGATATATTTACATACTCCAACACTAAATCATTTATATTTTGGTTTTACCACTGAATAATTTATGATCTTGAATCTAGACGTTTCAGCTTATTAGTTTGTATCACCCTCAAGGTAAATAGAACTACCATATCTTGAATAAACTTTATTATGCGGATCTTTCATTAGTTATATTGTCTTAATAATAAATTTCACTTTTTCGATATTTATTTTTACCCTCAAAAGGACACTATATAATATGGCGTGTTGTTTATTTTAATCTATTGCTCTATAACTGTACATTGTCAAAACCTTCCAACAAGCTCGACTCTGCGCCAATAGGAAAAAAACCACCTGGCAAATCGCCACAAAAAGTGATATATGGCAGTCAATTTTAGGTAAGGAATAACTTTTTTGTATATTCCTTGCTATGTATTCTGCTGGTTATTTCGCTATTTAGGTTTTTTCAATCTTGCATTGTTAACTTTTTTTTTGTCAATAGAAAAGGGGTCTTTCTATTGTCGGTTGAATATGTATCGTTTCTTATTCGCGTTACAATATTCATTTATGTTCTTTACTTTTTATACCAGTGTTATTTAACATATAATTTGTTCTTCTACTGGATCAACTACCACTCGTTTATTTGTGGTGATTTGAATTTGTTTGAATATTTCAATTGTTTGTTTTTATTCAATTATGTATGCATGTCTGTGCTTGTGTGCCGTTGGGTCTTTCTGTTACACTTAGTGTACTAATCAATGTGCCCCTCGTACGAATGGTGACCACTTTCCCCTACACTTCAGAATTACTGACGAAAAAATATAAATGAGACTAGTAGGGATGGACTGACCCTGATTATTTACACTGCTCCTGGGTGTTTACGTCGTATATTTTTGAGCAAGCCCCGTGAAAATTACGCATTTTTAGGATCGGTTATTTCGATCCATTTTATATGAAAAATTTGCAAGCTTACCGTCGGGGGTCCTTTAATAGATGAGATTTTATTGAAGGAAAGATCTATAGCTGATAGTTTCTCTAATCCCTTGATTTCTTCAAAAGAAAATTCTTCCATCAAATTGGTGGTTACATTGAGGAATTGAAGGTTTCGTAAACCACCTAGAGAATTATTCAATGTGGTTATCCTGTTGAATCCTAAAAAGAGATGTACCAAAGTCTCGGTCTCTTTGAAATCCTCTTCAGTAAGCTGAAATATAATTTAATTATAGATATTAAATTTGATAGTTAGAATTAAAAGAAAAATGATGAACGCATCCATGGAAAGTAGTTCCTAGGGTTGTAGGGTTCTTAGATCTAGCAACTGCATATGACACATTATATTATGAACAGGTATTTGAAGATCTAGAAGATTTGGGAATACGAGAGATAGCTCACAAATTATTCAGATTATATCTGCAAAATCGAAAACAGTGTGTGAAGTTTGGATACGTCACATGTTCAGAAAGAATGATAATATGTGGTATACCCCAAGGAACTGTACTGGGACCCATTTTGTTTAACCTATATGTAAAATCCTTACTAATTCTTAACTATTCTTCATTAATAATCTATGCTGGAAAATATATTTATACTTGATTCTAGTGTTATGTAGGATTTGAAGAAATCCTTACGCATCTGTTCCATCCCTGGCGCACACCAGACTTATCAGAAAGGCTTGAGTGCGCCATCCCATAGACGCTGGTGATTCGGTAATATTTTTAAGAACGAGAGCCGTCGGGATTTTAATCTGGCACCAGTCGCATCTTGGTATGGATCTATATTGTAAACCTCCTTAGGCCAGTTAGTGCTGTGTATATTGTCGCGATGTGGAGCCTTATGAACGACCGCCACCGACTCCCTCACCCAGTAGCGAAGTAACTAAAGCTGAGCGTGTTACAAGGTCAGTTAGTGCAGCCTGGTGATGACCACCTAAACAGAGCTACACACCTTACGGTATCGTGCGGACAGGTTATGTCCACCTAATATGACCAGCGTTTCCGCGGCAGATCAAGATACGAAATACAAAAAGTGTCTAGAATTTTGTAGAATTTCACGTGAAAAACGAAGTTGAATTTTGTTCTTCACTTTGTTTACAAACAAATACAATCAAATATGTCATTGTTGAAATGAATTTTAATTAAGATACTAAATACAAGTGTCTGAAATATAGTCTGATAATTAAGATGATGGGAGTTGAACCTATTGCTGTCACGCTGTCTAACTAGTTGAACAGTAGGTACCATTTCATCCTATAGTAACTATTATATAAAAAACACTCCTCAATGTTTGAAGATATTTTTTCTCGACGACGGTTAATGGCGGATGGGCTTATACCCTTTCATCGCCATTATCTTGTATAGAATGTAAAATGATCAACTTGGTGGTGCCCTCACGTCAATGTCATAAGAAATAATCCTTTTGTCCCAAGTTTAAGAGTGACTTTTCTATTCAAATCGAGCTAACTGCTTACACTATTCCTTTAAACATCTTAATTCCAACGTGTTTTTGGAAGAATTTCAGGTTTTTGTGCTTGTGATGCTAGCGGCATTTAAACAAGGTGAGACATAGACACTCGAAATGAGCTACATATAGTAACGATAAAATAATTCAAAAAAGAACCTATTTCGTTAGTCGACAAAAAACTTACGGTGTCAATCATGTTGTTGTCCAGATAAACTCTTTGCAACTTTCTTGACTTCGATAAACATCCATCCAAGCTTCTTAGCTTGTTGTGCTGCAAGAACATGGTTTCTAAAGCTGGTAAGGTCATCAGGGATCTTGGAAGTCTCTCTATTTTATTGTTTAATGCATGGATCATCTTGAAACTTTGTGCTCCTTCTGGTAACTCGTTCTCTAAGTCCGTCAGCTCGTTGTCATTGATGAAAAGCCAATTCAGATTATACAGGTGCCTGATGGTGCCATTTAGTGTGGTCAACATGTTTCTTCCCAAATGAAGCTTTTGAATATCTGATGGGATTGAATTTTTTTCTATGTTCGTTATCCTGCAACCAGCTACTATGAGCGATATGAGGTGGGGTAAGGCCTGAAAATATTGCAATATATAATGCTTTAGATATTTTAGCTGATAGAATCCGTGTAAATGATTGTTCGGCAATAACCATCATTTATTATTGACTACTTTTAAACAACGGTTTAAGCAGGCATATTTTACTTTTTCAATGTGAATTGCTTCAAAAAAGGACGACACGATTCGAAAATTCAATAAAAATGAAATTACACTAAATGAACGTGAAGAAACTCTGTGCGAAAAATTGACACATGAGTGAAAACTCGCTATATTTGCGATGATGGATACGTCGCGTTCAAATTAAAATTTGTTTTAATTTCGATGCGATGTTGTATATACATTGCGTTTATAATATAATTAATTTGCAAGATAGAGTAAGCAATATATGGGGAAAAAAGAGTTATCTACCCGCTGTATGAATCGGCACAGATTTATTAAACAACAGGCTCGTGGATCTACTGGCTTATTGATTTACTATCTTACACAGCTACTTCGGCTTATTCCAAAGATCAAGTTTTACTAAGAAGGAACCCGGTTCCAGCCGATGGTAGAAATGAATCAATGTTCCTGTATGATTTTACGAAAACAGTCTCCCACCTTTTCTTCAAGCAAAAAAAGAAGCAAAACCGATGATTGCAATCATGTTAATAAATAGGCAGACCTAAGATATTGCAGGTTTGCTCACCTGGAAATTGGACTCCCTCAGTTTTTGGATCTTTGTCCGACCAATATCAACAGTTCTGACATTTGGCATATGTGGCCAAAGGTGCTCAGGTACTTGATCTATGAAATTGTCGGACAAACTGAAATAGGTGATACCTTGAAGTCCTTCGAACACGTCGGTGTCAATTTTTCTGAAACAGAAAAATAACGATAACTCAAAGATATATTTCAATGAATATTAATGCAAAAGTATTCATTCATTAAATCAGACAACATGGCATCATCGGCAATATTCATAGGATAGGTGGTCGAAGGCTGGTAAAGGATTTCGAGGACCTATTAATTCGTGAAGTGAATAGGTTCATAAAAATCGAGAAATGTCCACTGATCCTATAAACTCTGCCAGCAAGTCCTTTTCCTACGTTCTCAAAGGTACATGAAAACCCCGTGATAACTGGAAATGTATGGTAGACAGTGGGTGACTCCAGGTTTGGGTTAAGGCAATAGGCAACCAACCTATTACTCGGAAAACTATTTCACTGCCCAAAGTACCCAAAACACGCCTCGGAAACAGGACAGGATTACTTTACGACGAACATTGGCAACGAAAAAGAATACGAGAATAGGAACATGGAATGTTAACAGCTTTGTGAATACGACATCTGAAGTATCACAAAGATAACAAGGATTAATATGGATATTTTGGTGTACACTGAAATCAAGAGAAAAGGTACAGAAAGCGAGTGCCTCGACAACTTTCCTCATATCTGGTCAGGAATAGAGAGGTCGAAACGGGCTCAGGCAGGAGTCTCTGTACTAATAAACAGAAAACTATCCAGTTTCTTCAATTACTATGTTGCTGTATCTGAGAGGATTGTAACCTTAACCTTAAATATAATTGGCTTAAAAACACTCATTGTGAGCACATACGCACCAACAGACGATTCTAGTCAAAATTTAAAGGATACTAATTATACTGCTTTATAGAAAGTTCTGCCGAATACGGAGCTCAATCAATAAATACTATTAATTGGAGACCTCAAAGCAGAGAGAGGATGTATTGAAGGATTCTGGCGAGAGGTTGATTGTTTTGTGTGAATTGGATGGTTAACAGATTATCAATAGTTTTTTCCAGCACAATGTATTTCATCGGTACTCCAGAGAAAGGTCGTCTCTACAGCACAAATCAATTTTCGATTATATCATTGAAAGACAAATTTGTAAAATCAAGGTTACAGACTGCGGAGTTAAGAGAGGAGCAAATTGTGGTTCCGATCATCGGCTAAAATTTCATTCTATTTCATAAAATATCTTAAAATACACAACAAACACATCCACCTGAATTGGAAATTGAAAGGGAAGATTGTATGAGATACAATCTACATGATAATAGTACCGACTGGCTGTATGTGATGGGACTGGGCGCAGCACTGGCAGAAATAAATATGTCCAATAATATCTAAGAGAATATGAGAACATAAGATCATCAGTGAAGAGACTAGCGGCTGAAGTTTTGTGAGAATAACAGAGGAGGAATTGAAGAGACAATCCAGTGTGGTTGACAGATAACATAAAGGAGCTTATAGGTGAAAATTATATCACCATATCAATATCATGGCTAAGAGATCATAAACTTACAAATTGGGATCCATATAAACAAAAAAACAAAGTCAGAATTAAGAAGAAGATAATAGAGATGTGAGAGAGAAAATGTAAACTGGTTGAAAGTTTGATAGGTGGTGCATTATCATATGATATGTCATCCTTCACATAGAATATTTGCTCGACTTCATCAACGATCACGAGAATATGGTTCATTCGACAAAAGAACGCAGGACTGTGGTCGTCATCGAGAAGTACGAACACCACAGCTTGTGTACGTGTTTTGTGTTAACGTTAGGTTAATTTCAAAATTGTAACTTTTTTGGTGCTTGTGAAAAAATTGTTATACAAATTTTATGTGCTCCCTTTGAGGGGCTGTATCTTAACAAGGGATGCTCCAATGAAGTTTCTTTATATGAAAGATCCTTTTTTCGATGAAGAATCACCTCCTTAAATATTTTACACTTATTTAGTTACACCCTGTAGATATAATACATATTTCACATATAATAGAGTAATTTATTTATTCTGTTTACAAATGAGACCTCTGAAAACGATTGAGACCGTCAAATTAAAGGAAATGTCATTATAAATCAGAAACGCAATAATGCGCTTCGATAGATCAAATTTGGGAACTAAGTTAATGATACTTTATTACGATATCCCTTATTAAAAGCGTTCCCAATTTGAGTTTTCGATATCTCTCTGTTTATTTAAGATTTTCTCGTATGTTCTTTTACTTCACAGACCTTACGTGAGTGCTTTTCCACACTTTTTCAAAGGAATTCACCTTGAGAACCACAGCACGTGTCTCACGGAACGATGGTAGTAAGATATAATCAATAATGCTTTTACTGAAAATGGCCCAAACAATTATTTCATACCAATCCGTTCTTTCAATTTTTCTTTTGAAGAATAGAAATCAATCACAGTGAGATGATGGATAGATTTAATGACAAATGATGGACTAAGTACTTCCGATAACCCAATAGGTCTTTGATTAAGATTCAATTACGCCAACACGGGACGATATATTGGCTCCTTAGGTCTAATCAAAACTAATTAATCTCATGAATGTAAATATTGTCTCAAACAGTATAGATCTTGGCCGTTCGACTCTTTCTATAATTTTGTTTTTAGATTAATAACTCCTTATGTAGCCTGTCGAGTCCTTCTAAATTACGAATTCATTTTATGGCGGTAATGATGGGTTAGTTATTAATATATGTTTCACTGAAATGTATGTAATTTTGAAATATCGACCTGAAAATGGTATAAAACAGGTAGGTATGTATGATTTTTATCGTCAAAATCAAGACTGTCTGGTCTTCTTAATATGCCATAACTTTTGAATGAAATAAACTAGAGGTTTTTAAATTTCCGGCGTACCTAGACTGAGTATTTAAATATACAAGTTGTCCAGAAAGGGTATTGATTATTTGTGAGTTCAATCACAGCATTGTTTTTAGTTAAATTTTTGATTTTATGGTTGACAACATTGAATGTCAACACGGGTCCATTGCATGTCAATTGTCAATATTAAACCAATTTGAACGCACTTTTCAAATTCTATAATCTGCCAATTTGCGTATCAGTCACACCAACTGCGAAAATAAAATACAAAAGGCACTAGGAGGTATAATCTGAAATTTGACATTGAATTTCAATAAATTTCTCACAATTTTTGACTGAAATAGAGAAAATATCGTCTAATACTCGTTGCAGAAGGCAATTCCAACACTCATGCGTTCAAAAACTCGCTCCTTCGTCGCTCTTGTATTAGAATATACCTACTATTGTATTAAAATTTTTTTTTGAAAATCAGTCCCATTACTTAATTTACAGACCTCGTACATGTAATATAATGAAACACAAGCTAGTACTATTGGGAATGCAGCAATAAAAGGGATAATTCTTTTTTATGTTCAGCTCCAAAACGCCTTTATTGCTACATTCCCAATAGTACTAGGATGTGTTATATTATAATACATACCTATACATTAAAATATATAATATATAGCACCTCAAGAGCTTCTGTAATATTTATCCAGCAAAAATACTCCTGATATTATAATATTATATATTTTTTTCAAACCAGAAAAACCTCAACTTCAAATATATTCATCAAAAAGCTTATCTACTTTTGTGAAATGTCAAAATCATGTACTATTTTTACACGCAATAATAGACTGTGATACGATATCTGGCTTTTAGAGGAGGGGTAAAACAGCAGTTTTCAAAATGGTTGAAAAACAAAATTTACTTCAATGAGCTGAAGTATTCAAAGAGAGTAAACTCAACAAGAAATTATCACGAACGGCATCCGCTTTTTTCTTTCTATCTACTGAACTCCTAAAAAACTACCTAATGAGCTTGATCACTTTTTATTTTACATCACTTGTTTTGCAACAGTTTCACATTAAACAGAATCACAGCTGACCGGTAGAGTAGCCCTCATGGGGATTCCTCATTAAAAAAACTAAGTACACTATCTCATAAGTAGCGTGGAAACGTGGGCATAAATCAGGATAACCACTTTTATAATTTTTTGAATCGTTATATCTCAGAAACGGTGGCGTACTGATACATTCTTCATACCTAAATAATTTTATTTTTCACTTGTACATTATATGTTTATTTTACCTTAGAAAGGGTTGCTATAAATACACTCATTATGCCCGTGGGCATTTTAGCGGGCATTATGGATCATAACGCCCGCTCGTTGTGCGAGAAGCAAAATAAGCTAGAAAGAAATTATTTATTTCACAGAATTTTAATACTAAAACAACGACAACTCAACAAACGAAAACAAAGTCTTTCTTAATTAAAATTAAAAGAGCAGTTTTCGAATTTCCCGGAAAAATTCTTCAATCGTGAATCTTGGGATGTTTTCGAAACCTGAGGAGCGAAAACTTGACCATAAGTACTTGGAAGTTCGTTCACAAGAGAACCACTAGAGAATTCATGAGAATCTGTTACCGAATTCACAATCATCGTCGATATTTTGTTTTTGGAAAAAATGCTCTGCTCTATGTAACCTTCCGCCACAGATGCACTCTTCCATCTTCCGTGTATTTTTAACGTTTCATATGATGCACCAGCCTCAGTTAAAAGAGTTGCTGAAGTCCGTCTCAAACAATGTCCTGTATATTCATTTGCATTATCCAATTTTAAGTATTCGGCAATCATCGAAGGCACACTTCCTATGGTATTTTTGCCAACAGGTTGGATGGAGCACCGACCATTTCGGAACGTGAGGAAAAATCTAGGATTCTTCACTCCACTGGGTCTCAAGGATATATATTTTCTGACCAGCCCCAGAGCTCCTATTTTTTCTTCCTCTACAATGCTAAATCCTTTTGACATACCGGTTTTAGTTTCGGGTATTTTAACAAGTAAACAGCTACCCTTATCTTCTATATCTTTGATAGACATTTTCACTAATTCATCTCTCCTTAGTCCTCCAAAAACACTCATTATTAGAACTACTTTATGAAGAAGATGAATTTCATCAGGAGCTTCATTGATGAATGTATGAACTTGTTCTGCTGTCAAAACTTTGGATTTCTTCGGAATATATCCTTTAGATTTCATTTTTAAAAACGCTACTAGCCGGGAGAATTGTGAAATATTGATATTTTCATTGACAATCAGTGTAGATTTCAAAATAGAATATTTCGTCCACAATGACGCAGGACAAAATTTTTCAGACTGAAATAAAAAAAATTACCCACACATGAACAAAATGAAAAATAAAATAGCATATACCAATTCTTGAAAGTACTCTAATAACACTGTTTCATCTATAGCAATTATTACATTTTTCAACTTCCATTGATGGAATGTTTCATAATCCTTGTCGTAGACGAGATTATTTGGCAAATTGCTATTCATTTCTGTTATTTCTTTAAATCCTCACAACGAAAACAGTAATGACATTCACTTAATAAAATGATGACAGCAATAACTTCAAAATATTAACAAATGCCATGGTTACTACTGAAAGTTAAATGGAAAAAAAATCATAGGAGCAATCGAATTTTATTGTAATTGAATGATATATTCGTGAAAAATAAAATTTTGTATGCACCACGAGCGTTATTAGATCCTAACGCCCATCGGGCAACATTCATCCCTCGGGCCGAATGTTTCCCTCCGGGCGTTAGGATCCATATAACCCACTAGGTACATAAATAACTATTATGATCAAAACTCATTTTTTTGACCTTTGACTTCGAAATAAATTTTTTCCATACGAGGAAATGATGAGGAACTTTCACTGATTTTCAGCTTGATAGGAATTTATAGTACGTGTATGTGCCTTCGAATGTCTAAATTCACCTCTGGTTCAAAAATTGTAGGTGAAAACATCGAAATATCCCCACCCTGTAGTTATCGATAATTCAAAAAGCCCTACGAAAACAGCAATCAAATAATTGAATTTCATCATTTACGCCGCCTGCTAAAGTTCATCCTGATGAATAAATTTGATCTAATTAGTTAATGATGCGCCTACAAATCAGAATAAAAAGAAATATCGCGACTTAATGGTGGGCGCCAGGCTTCGGCCTGGCTGACACGTTGTTTACTTCATACAAATTCGGGTGAATAACTGACCTGGAAAATTTCTGTCAGTTAATATGGCGGCATTCAATATGTGTTTTGAATCGGAATGATCGAACTGTCAAACATGGTTGGGGATGTATAATTGATCATTCAGGAATTATTGACATCTCAGGCGGCTGTGGAATATCGAATGGAGTTATGTAACAAACAATCAGGTTCATTTCTGAGGGCATTTTCATTATACTGAAATTGCCATATTTTAATTAGTAGCTAACTATTTTATTCAATTCATATATTAGGTTTCCAGTTGATGAAAACGAATCAGTTAGTGTTTTAATAATACCTACTATTTTCAAATTTCTCATTGTAAAAACAGATCCTAGCGAGTAATTATTCGAATTCAAATATACGCGCCATACTCATTAATCTTTTTTTACATATGCCACACTGTATATTTGCATATTTTTGAAATCCTCTTAATGCCGTGATTTCAACAAACTATATTGAATGCTTAATTAATTGCTCTATTCGTGTTGCATTGTTATTATTATTGCTCAAAAAAAAGCTGAAAAGTGCACCTTAAGACCATGCAGTTGTCGTTGGCGTAAACCCATTCTACAAAGGTAAAATTCCACAATTTAAGGCACTAATTAAACACAAACAATTGGGCTGTTCATGATTCGTCGAGAAGGCCAAAAGTCAAATGTATTTATTGCCCCCTATTAAAGATATCATCTAATAAAATGACAATAAGTGCGTGTCAAATGAGTGGAGATCAACACGGTACAAAGGTATCGAAGCAACAGGTAGGTTGTTCTGATGCAGATCAGATTTTGTAAGGGAGCTGCTTTCCAATTTACTTCAATTTATCAACTTATTCGATTCGTACCATTTATCATTCGTAAAGAAAAACCTCCCATATAAGGGAATCTAATAAAAAAAACCAAATAAGGTGGAACATTTTTATTTATATTAAGAAAAAGTACACATTCTGCCATTTTATAGAATATACCATTCTCAGGGTCTACCATTAGTCTTATTTTTCAAATAAAACATCCCTTAAAAGGCTTCCTTCCCTGTCGATACACTGGTTTAGTCTTTTTCGAAGGTAATTCATTACTCTTTGAGTCAGGTGGAATAGCTTCAACCTCTTGAATAATTGCTTCTTTCAGGGCTTGTAAACGTTGTTCAGAGGTTGAAGCTATTCCACCGGAAATGACTGAAAGAGGTATGAATAACTTCAGGGAAAGACTCAATTAGACAAATCTCCTTTTTTTTCGAAAATGTGGGTGGTAAATTCGCATTTTAAGGTTGCCATCTTCTCACCTATGGTTAACTCACAAACGAAAATTTGACTCAAGGATAACGTACTAACCAATGCGAAAGAAATATTATTTGTTTCTCATTTTTAAACGTCAGTTTCCAAAAACGAAATTTTAATCAAGAAAGTTTATTTTATCGAGTCACTAACTTGAAAACTAACAGTTAACTTGCAAAATTTTTACAAGTTAGTAGTATTATTTACATTAGAAAATTATGTATCACCTCAAACCATTTTATTGATTTTGAAAAAACCAAAATATTGCACAAATGCCATAAAGGTAAACACATGGACCTTTTAGAATACTTAGAAATAACATCAGCTTTTAAACAAAATCTTCCCATTGTAAATGATCAGTTAGATTTCCGTCTATCACCAATTTTAACATGTGTTACTTGATATGTTATGTAGATGTGTACTGTATTAACCTATATTGTTTTATATTCAGTTTTGAAAATGGGATGAAACCCGAAACATGCATGTCAACGATGCTTTAAATAAAATTTGTGAAACGTACAGTCAAGTGTTTTTATTCAATTTTTGTTAATTAATATCAAACTATGTTTCACCATGGGATAAGCGAGGAATCAATTACGATTAGAAAATTTTGTTTTATCGTCATATATGTTGAAAATCGTGGTACAATTACAGATTTTTGATGATAGTGATGATGATGAACCATCTGTTGACTTAGAAACTGCTGAACTCGAGGACTGCAGAACATTTGTACTCTCCTTACTACCAAATAATTTGCTAGACATTTCGATTTTTTTGTTGACCGAATCATCGACATAACTCATCGCAATTTCGGTGCTCTTCCACCCTCCTGCACGCTTTAATGCTAAAATATCTCCACCCGAATCCGCAACCATAGTGGCTCCAGTTCTGCGAAAAGAGTGTCCGGTGTATAACTCTGGGTCTTTTAAACCTAAATATTTCGCTATTTGCTTTAATTAAAAATCAGGGTAGTGCAATTAAAAATACAATTGTTGTAAACATTGGTGCATGTTTTCTTCAAGTCAGAGTTATCGGTAATGGTCCCAGAAGAGGTAGATGGCATGAGGTTTATGCTGTTGATGGCATTTTCTGCAGTAGGCTCACTCCTTCGCAGTTTCTTGACAATTAATTCGTGGTGTTCCTCGTCGAGTTGGAGATACGACTTGATGGAGTTACTGTTGCATTGTCCAGTTATTTTGATTATCTGCTGCTCTCCCAGGCCCAATTTCTTTGCTAGATTGGAGACGGCTGTTGCACGACTGGAGTGATTGGTGATTTTTTTTTGTTACCAAGGTCAAGCCCAGCTTTTTGTGCTGACTCATTAACCCACTTTGAAATCGTGTTTTGGCCTACTGGGAACTTTGTACCACCTAGCGCCTGGAACGTTATTCCAGAATGGATTTTGGGTCAGGAATAGTCTGTCGCTCTTGATATTGACATCTCTCTCAATTTCTGGAACAGTCTCACTGGGCACTTGTCAGTGATTTCCTGATTCTCCACCAGCCACTTTGCTGTCTGATAATTTTTTATCACCACCTTGTGTGGTCTTGCTGAAAAATTGGATTGTATTCAATTCTCCCAGTTGTTTCCCCGTCATTTCGCTGATCTGCCTTGAAGTGATGTATTGACGCCATGCTGCCCTCACCACCTCTCCAAGCCAATTCCACTGATATTATCATGAATAATTTTTTCTGGAGGCCATCAGGAGTTTCCTCGTCCCAAACAGTGGTCATTGCATCCCAATCTTTTTCCTCCAACGCTGCTGCACTTGCCCTCCGTTTTTCCGGAATAGATTGTAAAACCTTACGCTTGGCATCACGAGCTCCTCGAGCGGTCTTGAATGCAGCATCCGAAAATGGGTTGATTTTGATGTCGAAATCGTTCAAATACTTTTTCTTGAAGTAATTTGGCAGTCTGATTCCACATTGTTTTTATTGTACCTTCCTTTATAGTCTTCCATCCATTTTCTTCATATTGCAAGCGTAATCTTTCATAATGTTTGCCAATTGCGCTTCACTCGTTTCAGCACTCAATGTGTATTCCCTCTCAGTACAAAAAAGTAGTAAATTGGTTCCAAACTCTTTTTTTTTTGCCTTCTCCGTATTAATGGGAACATTTCCTTTGACTTTTTATCGATGGTGGACAGAGAACAAACCCAAATCGACTCATTTTCATGCAAAATCTCCAATTTTCACAATTGAATTCAACCTGTCAGTTTGACGTGTGCTTAATTTGACTGGATCATGTTTTGTTTATATAGCAACTACCAGAGAAAATTTTCAAAAATTATCAGTATAATACCATGTAGGTTGTACCACGTGACGTCGAATTGTGCAATCTCTATTGGTCGATATTTGGGCTGGAAAATAATCGCCACCAATATTGCAGAATTAGCTAATATTTCAAAAAGCGGATATCCAGAGATAATCAACATTAGATTTTAAATAATCGAATTTCATCATTTTTATGATACCTCGAGCAAAATGTAATGAGAATGTTGTCTGATGATAGAAACAAGTACAAGGAAAGGACTAGGTATGTGTGTTACATTGATCACGAGTCCCCAAATTATTTAAATCAAATTAATACCATTATAACATTATACTTATTCTAAATTGTCAATATTTATATAAAATATGAATACTGGAATTAGGTCAGATATGCAGTTACGAAACAATCGTGTAAATTGAATTCTGAATCAACGGCGGAAGAAGATGATCATACCAATTTTTCAATTTAGGTATTATCACCAATTTTAACATGTGTTACTTGATATGTTATGTGGATGTGTACTGTATTAACCGATATTGTTTTATATTCAGTTTTGAAAATGGGATGAAACCCGAAACATGCATGTCAACGATGCTTTAAATAAAATTTGTGAAACGTACAGTCAAGTGTTTTTATTTAATTTTTGTTAATTAATATCAAACTATGTTTCACCATGGGATAAGCGAGGAATCAATTACGATTAGAATATTTTGTTTTATCGTCATATATGTTGAAAATCGTGGTACAATTACAGATTTTTGATGATAGTGATGATGATGAACCATCTGTTGACTTAGAAACTGCAAAACTCGAGGACTGCAGAACATTTGTACTCTCCTTACTACCAAATAATTTGCTAGACATTTCGATTTTTTTGTTGACCGAATCATCGACATAACTCATCGCAATTTCGGTGCTCTTCCACCCTCCTGCACGCTTTAGTGGTAAAATATCTCCACCCGAATCCGCAACCATAGTGGCTCTAGTTGGGTCTGGGTCTTTTAAACCTAAATATTTCGCTATTTGCTTTGGGACACCACCAATAGTGTGCTGGCCAGCATTAAGGGAAATGCACCTTCCATGTCAGTATCTCCGAAAAAGTCTTAGGATTTCTGTTCCAGGAGGTCGAAGATTTACATATTTTCCGTATAACATGCAGGGCTTGAAGCTGCAGCCATCATCGGTTATGGTGAATCTTCTTGTTGTTAATTTTTTGTTTGCCGCAATGTCACAATAACGTATTTTCCCATATCTTCTGAATCATTCATGTTTAAGGAGACGGCAACATCCAAAAGTCCCAAATATTGTTACAATTTTCGCCAGCAACCACTAGTCATCAGGAGTATGTAAAAGGAATTGTTCTGCCTCTTCTTTACTTAATACCTTGGCCTTTTTTGGAGTATAACGCTCATTTTTGCGTTTCAGAAACGCTATTACCTGTTGATATCTGCAAATGACAACTGAACGTCATATTTTTATTGAAAATTTTTTAAGGAAAACAAACCCGCGAACAGGGGCATTTTCATTCATTTCCAAGCAGCTTTTCAGCATTTTGCCCATAAATTATTAGGGCTGAATCTTGCCGATAGTTGATTCAAGTAGATCAAGAAAACATCTTCAGTTACCCCAATCAGACTATTTTTGTTTTGCCACTTTTTGAAGTCGTCGTATTCCCGCTCGTACCTTGAAGCTGATTTTGCAGGTAATAAACTTGAAGCTACACTGCAGGCTGCCTCAACAATTTCTTTTGGTACATTCATTTTCGCTTTCGCCAAAACAAATTTAAAAAAATAAGCAGACATGTTCATGGCAACGCTTCCATATGCGACAAATTATTGAGATTTTTTTGGAATTTTTCTAACCTTTTTACAAATGAGAAACAAATAAAATATAAAACAATACACGCAAGGTAACGGGTTTAACTGACTCAAGGAGGTAACTGACTCAAAGAGGTAACTGACTCAAGGAGGTAACTGACTCAAGGAGGTAACTGACTCAAGGAGGTAACTGACTCAAGGAGGTAACTGACTCAAGGAGGTAACTGACTCAAGGAGGTAACTGACTCAAGGAGGTAACTGACTCAAGGAGGTAACTGACTCGCCTGCGGCTCGTCAGTTATACCCTCCATTCGCCAGTAAAAACCCTCTTACCTTGCTAGTAATGTTATATACTATACTTCCTTTTCGAAAATGTGAGTGCTTACTTCTCACAATTGGGATGGTCTTTTCTGATTGTAGGTAACGTAAAAAACTGAATTTTTTCGATTTCTGATATTTACTGAGATAGACTTTCAAAATTTATTTCTTTAATTTCAAAAAATATCTAAAATAACATTCCCGTGAAACTTGCACCTATCGGAATGCGGGGTTTCATCACCAGTACCTCTGAGTTAGAAACGAAAATTTCTGTCTTACAAATAGGTTCCAACGACTTAGTGAACAATGCAATACAAATCTTCTTTTTCAGAAATTTGTATTCTAAATTCGCACTTTAGGGTTGCCATTTTCTCAGCACAGGTTAACTTACAAACGGAAAATGTTGTCTTAGAAATAAAAACTAACGATGCATAATTTTTTTAGAGAAAAATAACCAAGTGGAAGCTCGTGAAGTAGCACTTAGCGGAATAGGATGTTATTTCATTAAAATATTTGACTTACATCGTTCTGTGTAGTTTTTTAATATCGAACCGAAAGTGGTCTAAATTGAATATGCTGCTTCTTCGGGTTCATCATTACTTTTTACAGCTGTATTTTAAGTTTTTAATGTGAAAATAATCTGTTTCTAATTGATTAATTGTTTTAACCGATATGCACCTAAAAATATCAATCCATTACACTTGGATAGTTCATTGTTCTTCATTAAGAAGGTAAACAAATTTTCTTCATGTTTCTAGTATCCTTGATAATATATGTTAAATCTTCATTTTGATTAGTGGAGGTAACCAAAATAATAATCGCCATTGTTATATTTCACCGGAAACTATTTTAATATTTTTTCATGATATTGTCAAAATTTTAAAAATGTCATAAATTTCTGGACGTAATTGACATCTTGAACAGGACAGCTCCTCGAATATCATATGGTCAAGCAGTACCAGTAAGAACCAAAACGCTCATTTATATTAAAAGCAAAACATTAACAGAATAAGATATTTCATACTTCGAGAATAATTTTTCTGTTCTGCTAGATTATAATGAATACCATCTCTATTTAAAATCTATGAATATTGCAGAATTAGCTAATATTTCGTGCGGATATCCAGAGATAATCAACATTAGATTTTAAATAATCGAATTTCATCATTTTTTATGATACCTCAAGCAAAATGTAATGAGAATGTTGTCTGATGATAGAAACAAGTACAAGGAAAGGACTAGGTATGTGTGTTACATTGATCACGAGTCCCCAAATTATTTAAATCAAATTAATACCAATATAACATTATACTTATTCTAAATTGTCAATATTTATATAAAATATGAATACTGGAATTAGGTCAGATATGCAGTTACGAAACAATCGTGTAAAATTGAATTCGAATCAACGGCGGAAGAAGATGATCATACCAATTTTTCAATTTAGGTATTTGCGTAAACACAGAAAATTGGCAATTGAATCCTGGCTCACAAACATTCATTATCAAACAGTCTATTCATGAACTTTCGGAAGATTTTTATATATCTAACAAAAATTCCATTAGTATTTCATAATAGTATATTCTAATACAAGTTGCAGAATGTCCAACTATTCCAACACGAATGCGACGAAGGAGCGAGTTTTTGAACGCATGAGTGTTGGAATTGCCTTCTGCAACGAGTATTAGACGATATTTTCTCTATTTTAGTCAAGAATTGTGAGAAATTTACGGGAATTCAATATAAAATTCAGATTATACCTCCTAGTGCCTTTTGTATTTTATTTTCGCAGTTGGTGTGACTGATACGAAAATTGACAGATTATAGAATTTGAATAGTGCGTTCAAATCTCTACATGGTTTAATATTGACAATTGACATGCAATGGACGCGTGTTGACATTCGAAAGGATAGGATGTCAGTGTTGTCAACCATAAAACGAAAAATATAACTGAAAACAATGCTGAATGAATTCATTACCTCACTGTTTTTAGTAATGTAATGAACTCATTACGACACTGAAATAGAGAAAGGTCTATATTTCTGTTAGTGCCTATTCTGCACATTCGTGAGGTGAAAAAATTCACGTTATTTTCTGAAACTGCTGAATTTCAGCATAATTCCTCAACCAAGTGTTCACGCTCAATTTTAATCATGTCCATAGAAAAATACCCAATTCCAAGAAAACTACGTTTAACATCACTATTTCTTCATAAGCGTCAGTTTTCTTTGAAAATTATCAGTCCTGGAGCAGATTATGTTTGCTGACGTTTTTGCATGTTCTCTCGAAATAAATGATAAGAAATTGTTTACAACGAGATAAAAGGTTAGTGGAATTTATAGAAAATGTATAATTATTGGTTCTTCGATGATATGAAGGCGCGGTTTCAACATTGAACCGACATGTCGGATATTCACAAAATGGAAGATCACCGTCTTGCTATTTTCATTGACTTATTGAAGGCAATCTACCACGTATCCTGTAGAGTGCAACTCAACGTCCAAAATATAATTTTGTTGAGAAATCACAGATAATGATGAAATCCTTATAGAAGGACCAAGGAGAAGCTCCGATATGGATTCTCTGTAGGTCTTGAAGAAATCATGTACATAATTACATTCTTTTCCCAATT
Organism: Micraspis discolor; assembly: GCA_030674115.1. Taxonomy (NCBI): domain Eukaryota; kingdom Metazoa; phylum Arthropoda; class Insecta; order Coleoptera; family Coccinellidae; genus Micraspis; species Micraspis discolor. The sequence goes on along the minus strand of JARTUT010000874.1, from coordinate 2,228,738 downwards.
TATTCCCAATTATTTCTCGTTTCTGATCATGCTGAAAAAATTCCTGGTTTTGATCTGCACCAAAAGCATCTATTCAGATGGAATTCAGTTCCAAGCGCAAATTGTGAATGTGGAGAAGCAGAAGAAACAATACCTCATCTCATCAATAGTTGTCCCATATAAGAATTTCAAGATGGTTTTAGGGCTATTCATCATGTTTCCGATTTTTTCTTGGAATGGGTTATAAATTTCAAACGAATATGAGACGTATTTTTATTATTCAGTTCTTTTTTCTGCTTTTGTCTTTATTTCCAGATTCGATGTGAGCAACTTGAAGAAGTCTCGATCTCCATCAATAGAAGACCACTCTTTAAGAAAGAATTCCCTAAAATATATTTCAGCTTATTTTTGTACTTTCACACTTAGGCGGGGAGCCACGGTTTTTTTTACTAAGGTTTTTTCCCTAGGCTTTTATGTGATACGGCGAATTGTTTGACACCCCGTCACTAACCCCTGATCTATATGCTTCATTGTTTGCTTACTAAATATTGTAAACCAAAAGTTCAAATGGGTATGTTGAGTGCCGTTATGGACGCTTGTAGTCTATGGTAGTTCACTCGCATTTTCGATGAGTGCCTACCTATCCGGAGTGGAGGAAGGACTCGTGGGCTGCTTGATAGTTCGGCTACAAAATGGTTCACCTAGCCTAGAGCTTTCTAAACAATCGGAGTAGCCTTTAAAAATGCAGCAATATAAACTGCAAACTTTGAGAGAATTCCTACATCGCAATCAATAATCGAGTAAGTTACCATCCAGGCTACCAGAGTCCATTTCAAACTGACAGCCTCAAAAAAGAAAAAAACTCACTTGAAGTTCAACTTATCTGAGATGCCACAGGACTATACTGATTATCCAGGGTGTTTCAAAAAAAGGTAACCCCCTCTCTAGGATAGATAGAAAATTGAAAAATAATTGGGCTTTGCTCAGTAAAAAATTTTCGTGACACCATCCATATTCGAGATAATTGAAATATTGAAGAAAAAAAAATTATACACATTTTTTAAAATTTTTCAGAAACTACTGGCAATATTGTAATGAAATTTTATACGAATATGTTTTGGAAGGTGATACATCCAATGAATTTGTTTTTATGTCTGACTCTCGTAGAGGGCGCTAGTTACACGGTTCGTACCAAGTAGTATTTAACATAACTTTTTTAGTATTAGATTTATTGAGTAAAATTTCAAGCGTACTTAAACATCATTCAATTTCACAGAAAAAAGGTACTCTTGGTAAAACTCGATACTTTGTACCGTTTTCGGAGTCTTTTGATTTAAAAATTATGAAGTGATAACCAGTGGCGGCTTGTCCTATGAGGCAGGTGAGGCAGTGCCTCATCAAAAAAATTCTGAAACGTATATTTCTTCATTCCCTTTCATCATCACTTTTTCCCTCAAAATTTTTCCCAATCTCACGTTCCTTGTATATTCATAATAAATCAAATCCTCTTTGACTAAACGGTTGGAGGCATGCCTAACGCAGGCTTCTTTGACTGAATTAGCGTGTTATCTACTTCGATGACCTACGAGAACGTAATAATAATAATAATAATAATAATAAGAGAGTTTATTAGTGAAAAGCCTTATAAACTCTGAAACAAACTGAGAGTTATCCTATTGATAACTGTGTCCAGCTAATTCAACTAAAATAACATTTGTAAATACCCATATACTGTATATAAATAAACGGAATAAAAACAACTTAAGTATCCCCTCTGTGTCGCTTTCAGTAATTTATGTCTTCATCGGTGCTATATCGTCTTCATCGGTAATACAATGTCCAAATCGGCAATATAATGCCTAATCGTTAATACCTGCAAGTTATTTAATTTTCGTCTTCCAAGACCCGATGTGATCCCACCCCATGGAGTGAGTGCCGTAGGTATTCATTTATACACTCAAATTTACTCAATTTGAGTTTATTATCTTATGGATCCTAGATCGGTCTTCCTCAATTAGCCATAATTAGCCATTATTCCTTTCTTGAATTTTGTCTCATCTCGGGTTTCTCTCAGCGTCTTCGGTACAATGGAGTAAATTCTTGAAGCTATATATGCACAACATCTCTGGCCAATTGTCTTCATTGCTCTTGTTCTTTCATAAGTTTGTTGTTTTTCTCTAAAAGTGTATTTGTGTTCCTTCAACCTCACTGATAATGGAAAGCCGTTCTAGGATTAATAGCCGATCTGAGATCGTTTCTTTTCTGCGATGTCCAGAGGTTTATCTGCGTCGAAGCGGTGAGAACATATCTACGGCTTTGAAGGCGGCTTCTCGAGGAATTAGAGGCTGGCCTCAGGTTTTTATTCGAGTTAATCGGGAAGCGTGAAATAGAGAAATAGGGTTAGTTCACTTTGTTGTTATTTAGTGATATCGCGTTTGCTGTGTATCGCGTATGATTATAATCTTTTTCAGGTGAATTTTTTCTGAAATATAAATCTTTTTTATCGAAAGTGACTACCAGATCGCGAAATGGATTCAGCGGGACCTAGTAATAGTAAATCTTTTGAAATTCCTAAGGAACATATTCGGTGTACTTGTGATATTGTTAATTTTTTAATAAATAAGCAATATTTTCGACTCATTCGTATGATGATAAATTATATTTAATTAAGGAAGTCAAGCGACCTGTTCCAGATTTGAGTAAATCTCTAGTGTCTAGTGATGGGGTCAGTAAATCAAATCAGGGATTCCAAAATACGTGGTATGACAAGTACGACTGGCTTACTGGAAGTATTACTTTGAAAAAAAAATTTTTTTGGCCGTGCATTTTATTCACAGCAACTAATAGAAATTCCGACAGAGTTTGGTCGAAAAGTGGTTTGAAAAAAAATTATCTCGGGGTCTATCGCTACACAATAAAAGTGCTCAGCATATTTCATCTAATTGCAAGCTTACCGTTATGAGAAAGCAAAAACAAAATATCGCCACAGCAATAAACAATGCGCGTCAAATAGAAATTGAAAATTTCAATGCTAAAGTCAAAGAAAATCGACAAATTTTAAGAAGTTTAATAGATATTACGATCCACCTCTGTATGCAAGAGTTACCTTTTAGGGGCTCGATGAATCGAATGAGTCTTTAAATCGCGGAAATTTCAAAGAATTGGTAGTTCTTGTTAGTAAATTTGACACGAATTTAAAAACCTTTTAGAAAATGACACCAACAGTAAATCGGTATTTTCTGGTACATCTAAAACCATTCAAAATGAATTAATTGATTCTGTTGCTTTTGTTGGGAATAAACAAATCGAGGACGAAATTTCACAATCATTGTTTTTTTCTTGGCAAGTTGATGAAACAACTGACATAAGCTGTCATTCCCAGTTATCAGTCATTTTTTCGTTATGTAATAGATGACCAACTTGTTGAGCGCTTCATGGGATTTTATGATGTTAGTTCATTGTTTTTTTCTTGGCAAGTTGATGAAACAACTGACATAAACTGTCATTCCCAGTTATCAGTCATTTTTTCGTTATGTAATAGATGACCAAATTGTTGAGCGCTTCATGGGATTTTATGATGTTAGTTCATTTTTTTTTCTTGGCAAGTTGATGAAACAACTTACATAAGCTGTCATTCTCGAATAAGTGATTACTTGAAAAGTTCAGGTACGTTTAAATTTCGAGGTAGAATGTGATAACCTTTTAATTTGTTGCCTAAAGTTGCTTCCCAAACATTAACTTTAAATGAGTGTTGGTAATGTGCTACCCTTTTGACATGTGGATTCTCATCAGGAGTTAAACATATCTTGTCACGTAAAAGTGGCCTCGTCCGTAAAAAGAATACATTTAAAAAAATTTGGATTGAGGTCTGTCCTTTCTTGTAGTGTTTGACAAAAAGCCATTCTAACCGGTAGATCGTCTGGCAAGAGCTTTTGGACTTGTCTGTAATGATAAGGAAGTAGCTGCTGCTCTTTAAGTATCCTCCAAGTACTTGAAGAAGACGTATTTGTCTTGCCACATCCCTTACGCTAACTGTTGGATTTTGATCAACTAAATTTAAAATCATATTTTCTTTGTTAATGGTTCTTGTTGTTTTTGGCGTACCAGAATTTATTTTTTTAGGTCTCACACTCCCAGTTTCTCGACAACGTCGTTCAATTGCTCTAAATGAATTTTTTACTTGGAAAGTTTCTTCGAGGAAACTTTTCTGCATAACGCGTAACAGCTGCACTAGCGTTTCCTAAACACTCTCTTAAGGTTACTAACATGTCAGTGTATCCAAAATTTGAGTACATTTTGATTAACAATATCTAATTTAACAAATAGGTAATGTAATTATTGTTGACTCAACGTCAAAACTATTAAATGAAAAACAGTTTTCCATGGCAACTGAAATTGCAGAGAAAATGCTATTGCCGTGTAAAATTCATCGGTTATTACTTCATAATTTTCAAATCAAAATACTCCGAAAACGGTACAAAGTATCGAGTTTTACCAAGAGTACCTTTTTGTGTGAAATTGAATTATGTTTAAGTACGCTTGAAATTTTGCTCAATAAATCTAATACTAAAAAAGTTATGTTCAATACTACTTGGTACGAACCGTGTAACTAGCGCCCTCTACGAGAGTCAGACATAAAAACGAATTCATTGAATGTATCACCTTCCAAAACATATTCGTATAAAATTTCATAACAATGTTGCCAGTAGTTTCTGCAAAATTTTAAAAAATGTGTATAATTTTTTTTTCTTTAACCGTATCTTGAATACGGATGGATGGCGTTACGAAAAAGTTTTAAAGAGATAAAGAACCACCGCAAACTCTCTCATTTATTTTTTTCCTCAGTTTTCTACCTTCTCTGATATCAATCTGATATATTCGGACACTTCCAATCTTTTAAAAACCCAAATAAATTTTTTCAGTTTCACTCAACTCCTTACTACATCAACGTTATCCCCGGATGACAACACATACTCAAATTTGTCCACGGATTGCTCCTCAGGGAGTTGAATATTGAGAACATTTTCTGCTCGATATCAGAAACTTGTTGACGTTCGACTTTTTCAAGAAGAAGCGATAAAAAAATTTTTAGAATAACCTGTGGCGACTATTTCAGACGAAATAAATTTTTTCGATAGAAATGCTCGGACAGGTCGATTTCTGTTTCGAGAGGGACAACTCGTAGTTGGTTACGGACGCATAGCTCTTCAACCCTTGCTACTACAACCCTCACCCCCAATTGATGACGAGATATTGTTGATGATGGAGCTCGTGTTGAATGATTGTTTGGGCTATTACCATCATCTATTGACTTCTGTCAATTGACTTTTTGAAAATTGATAATTTTCAAAAGGTTTCTTACTTTTCTCCTTGATAAAGATAGAAGATGTCTATCGAAACGTCGGAAATCATTACATCCACAATAGATGATGGTAATAGCCCAAACAATCATTCCTCACCCCCAAATTTTGAATAGGTAAGATGGGGTGAGTGATACCTCATTTGAAAGGTATTTTTATACTGATTTCAGCACAGTAATTATTTTTTCATTTAATACATAAGTTCTCGAAATATTCTTAACTAAGTATTTGAAAATGAAGTGGTGTTTTCTTGGCACTTGTAGTGTTTTTTATGAAAAATCGACATTTTGAGCTTAAAAACAACCATGACTGTGGCTGACACTGAATATCTTTAATCAAGATGCTGGAAATTATGTGGAAGATCAGATTGTGTTTCAGCAGGTTGGAGCTCCTCCACACTACGCCTTACCAGTTCGAGAATATCTGGATCAAAGATTTCCAAATCGGTGGATTGGAAGAAAGGTTTCCACTGAATGGCCAGCCAGATCGCCAGATCTGAATTCTTTCTTTGTGGCCACTTGAAGAGTAAAATTTCCTCTACACAGCCCGATTCCATAGAAGATTTAAGAAGACGTATAGTGAACCAATGTCGTCAAATCACTCCAGAAATGCTGCAAAATGTGCGCCATCGTTTCGAACAAAACTCATTTCATTATATGGAAGCTAATGGTGAACAATTTGAATATTTAATTAATTGATGTGAGTTTTTGATAAATTATTTACTTTACTTTGAAAAGTAGATCAATATTTGAAATCGTTCTGATACCGTACAGTTGGAGAATGATTTCAGTGAATAAAACAGCTAGTCGAACATCTGACCCTAGTAGCATTAACACGTACGGTATGACTTCATTTGCCCAGTGGTAGATGTTTTGCAATTTCAAATACAAGTACGGAAATTTTGGTGTTTCGGAAGCACGAAATGTCGATTATTCGCAAAAAATTAATTTAAGTGATAAAATTAACTAACGCATGAATATTTCGAGAACTAATGCATAAAATGAAAAAACAATTACTTGCTGAAATCAGTATAAAAATACCCCATCTTCCCTATTCAAAAATTGGGGGTGGGGGTTGTAGCAGCAAGGGTTGAAGAGCTATACGTCCGTAACCTACATCTTAAATTGTCCCCCTCGAAACAGAAATCGACCTGTCCGAGCATTTCTGTCGAAAAAACTTATTTCGTCTGTAATCTCGTCTGTTTCGTTTTCAAATGGCCACCCTGTATATTCTATTTCTGTATATTTGTTCGAATAATATCCAAACGCCAATATTTAAGTTTGACATCCATCTAGTTCTCTTGTTACTCGAATGGGAATATCTCATTTATTGGAAAAAAATTTCGTACAGTCGAAATCTGCAGAAGTGTTCCTCTTTTGCTGATGTGATTCTCTGGCGATGAATTCCAGCAGTAATTAAATGATTTTCAATTTCAACAATATGAGGTAAATAAACATAAATATATCAACAGCTTTTAGTCTCGTCAAAATTAGTGTTCAGAATGTATTGCTTAGAGAACATGCGAAAGATTGGGGATTTACTTGAATGCTTTTTAAAAATTTCGGGTTAACATGAAAAGTACATCGTACTTACTCTAAATTATCGTGATTGAGTTGTAAGCTGACGATGGTCATATTCAACTTCTTGAACAATCCAGGTGGCATATCGCGAAGATTGGACCCCAACACCTTCAAACTAACCCTATCATGTACCCCAAAGTGACCGTGAAGTGCCGTAAACACCTCATTATACGAGTTCAACCCTGTGCACTGCACGTTCTTCATTTGCGACCCTAATTCCATTTTACAAGTACACGGAAGGATGTTCTTGGACATGGGACACCCTATAATCGAAACGTTCAGCATCGTGAGGAGTAGCGCGGAAGCCATGTTCACGTTTGAGCTATATCGCATCGAACTGCCAGCGATCTTCGATAGAGACACTATAGTTGAGCACTCGGTTTATCATTCGTATTCCTACACACGCGTGCGGTTCACATTTAGACCGAGGCTATAGAGATCTTGAACAGGCCTCCGAAGAAGATTTGGTCCTTCGAGGTGGATCATCTGGCCTGGCCTGTAAGCCATCGTTCGTTCTTATAGACGAGGGATGGTCTGGATCTTGCCGATTCGATGTACGGGAGAGGGTGAGTTGCCTCATGAGATATAAAGGGTGTATTTCTAAAATAGAGGATTTCAGCATAAGAATGAAGAGTTGCTTCCACAAGAATTTGAGTCTTAAAATACAGGCATTTTTGGCTCTTATTTTAAGTGTAATTTTTAATATCAGTCGGGAAAAAGTTTCAACAGATTTGGTTCGATCCATATATTGATGACGTAAGCTAATTCTAGTAGGTCTGGCCGTACCCGATATAACTTACAATGGAAACCAGTTAGAGTTTTCAAACTTGAGGAAAGATTCAGTGTTTGAACATTTACTTTCAGTTTTCAAATGGGCCAAGTCAGTGCATCCAAAGATATAATCATGTGATATTTAGTTTTCCCAATATCTGAATTAATATCTAATTTATTAATTTGCATATTCAGTGGATTTTGAGAAATAAATATCTATAAATTGCATTGTCATGAAATTCACCCAAGTGTTAAGGTAGTGAGGTCCCTGTCATTATTTATTTTGACTTGTTATATTTCTACATATCTTGGGTTCATATACACCGTCAACCAATCCCAGATTGTTACGTTTGGACTAGTATAGCTTTTAAATTAGTGATTTTAAGTCGATTTTTCATATTTGGGAGTTGAAGAACGATTACTTCATTTTTGAGCACCCTTTATAAATTTTTTGGGAAACCCCATTTAGAAATTGAGAATGTTCCTGAAATTTTTCATTAGGATATTCGAACGCCATATGATATAAGTAGTCAATTTTGTGTGGGAATAAAGTTAATCATCATTTCTCGAATTTAAGCATAATGAAGTCTCAACGTGAAAAGATAGTTTTTCTTTATATTTAGGAAGAATAAAAAATCCAAAAAAAATAAAACATGTGATTTTCTTTTGAAATCATATCACTAGGAGTTGAAATCTAGTGATTGGCTATAAAAACAAAGATAAACTTTGCCCTTCAATTCTAAAAATTTTTATGTTGAGGTAGGTACTCAATTTTCACGTACATTTCAGGTACTATTTTATTTAAAAGATAATCTCTGACGATGTTAGTTCTTTTTGCGCATTTGTTTCAGTAGATCAGCGTGCTACCGTTTTACCCAAATGTCTGGAATTTGCGAATATCCTGCTGAAAACGGTCACAATCGTTTGGGTGTGACTTCCTGATGAAGAATACAAAGTCAAACTCGGGAATGCCCAATCGGTCATATAATCTCTATCTTCCTAAATAGATGAGCTAGAGTTTTCATATTTTCAGAATAAGTTGACTGACCAAATTTCTCTGTCGACTTCATTATTTGGCCAATTCCGTCCAATATTTCAGAGGTAATGAACATCTGAAAATTTGATTCCTGTATAACTCCTAGAATATCCATCGGATCAAGTTGTAATGTGAAAGGTAGTGCGCCGTTCCACTAGTAATAAATGCACGAAAATTAATCAAAACAACTGCAGGAACTAATGTAAAATAATTATTTGGGCTACATCTTCTATCTGCAATTTTTTTCCTACTCGTCGGCAGAAATAATTTGCACACTCAATACACTAATAATATTTGGGTACTAATCCCAAAGTACTATCCCGTACACTGATTTTCCCTTTCACTTCCGAATAACAGGCGCCAGAAGCAAGTTTCCATGCGATATCAATCTTCAGGAACAATTTGTGGTGCTTATTTACACACGGGAAGAGATTAAAGTGTTCTTTGGTACCCTGAATGAATAAATGGTTTGTTTAATGTAATCTTCAAGTTTACTGGGATACCAGATACCACAATAAGTGTCTTATATCAACTTTGAATGGATTGATGTTGAACACTCATTGTCTTTGTACCCTTTGAACCCCATAAGAATGACTGGATTGCTTTTTTGAATTCATATTTTTGATTAGACGATTGATTTTGAAGAATCCGTGGTCACAACTAATTTTTTTTTCGACTGATTGCAGAAAAGTTTAGGTACATGCATTTTGTATACAGGGTGAGTAAGTAAGTGAATTTATACTCTTAATTAATCACATAAGTTCACTCTAGTTATGTAAAATATAAATATTGAAATTTAAATAATTTATAAATTTATTTCTGTCTGGATGCAATGCCAACTGCAGAAATGATCAGTGGTATGATATCAACACTGTGCATGCCCCATATCTTCCGAACTTCTTATGCTAGGGTTTCATACTTGGGGACTTTCTCTTCATCTACTTATGTTCTAAATTGTGTGTGCTAGGCACAGCAGTTTCGATAAGTTAAGTCTTCCTCTGTGTTTATCTATTATTGTAATCTCAAATCTGTTATGCTGAAAACGTTCGGTTGGTAAGTATTGTCTTGTCCCAACATACTCTTTCAAAATAAAAACTGTCGCAGGTGAGTAATATCTACTCTGAGCGCTAAGCCACAAGCGAATGCTCGTCGACACACACGAAATTTTAAAGAAAAATATGTAATTTATTAGAAATTAAGTTTAATATTCACGAAAATACAGTAGGGTTCTTCCATTTCAAATTACTTGGTGAAAGAATTTTCACAATGCGTTGGTGTATTCATTTGTCTATCAACTCCCAAAAGCTGTATTACTTTGTATGTTAATTACTATCCTCATATCCCTCCTCTGATCAGTCGGTATTTTCAAGAAACAGGCCTTCAGTTACTAATTAGTGAATAGGTGTTTGATAAAAACGCAGTCCCATCTTGATCGCTGATTACACAAATTTTTTTTGGTGCCTAGAATTTTTGAGCTGACTTTAACAATATTTTTATTGCTGAATCCAAATATGATAGTAGTTTTTCTGTATCAGCTCTAGATTTTTAGAAAATAAATAATAATAATAAATAAAAATAAAAGTCTGAAATTCGGAGTACCAATGGTTAGGAGAGAACCAAAAATTTACTTCGATGACTGTTATTTCTGCCTAGTAAATATTACTGGAATCAATCGAAATAACCGTAACAAGTGGACTTATGCAGATTTAGTCTCTGCAAGACGCCCTATCCCTCACTCAGAAGAAGTGCCAATTCCAACTTTTCAGCAGCTACCAGAACTCTGTGAGGACACATGTCTCTCTGATCAGAATTCTGACACTACTGAAGGTGACAGTGATTTTGAAACGATGTCATCAATTCCCCAATGTTTCAACCTAGATAAGTTAAATGACCTCACTAGAAATCTCAACCTGTTGAAAAAAGCTTCTGAATTACTAGCTTCCAGGTTGAAGGAAAAAAATTTAATTGAACCAGGAACGAAAATTACATTTTATCGCACAAGGTAGAAAGATCTGCTACCTTTTTTCTCTGAAGAACAAAATCTTGTATTTTGCCATGTTATTAGAGAACTCCTGGTAAAAATGGGTTTTCCTGAACATTTTCCGGATGATTGTCCCCTATTTATTGACAGCTCAAAATGAAGTTTGAAATGTGTTCTTCTACATAATGGGAACAAATATGGCTCAATACCAATTGCTCACTCAACGAAAATGAAAGAGCAATATGTCAACATAGCTTTGGTTTTGGAATGAATAAAGTATCATGAACACCAATGAGTGATTTGTGTACACTTAAAAATGGTAAACTTTCTCCTTGGACAGCAAAGTGGCCACACCAAGTATCCTTGTTTCTTGTGCCTCTGGGATAGCAGAGACAAAACGCAACACTGGGTTAGAAAAGAGTGGCCTAGAAGAGAAAACATGGATGTTGGGGGCAAGAATATCATCAATGATCCTTTAGTTCCGCGAGAGAAAATCATGTTTCCACCCCTGCATATCAAGCTGGGTCTAATGAAGCAGTCTGTAAAGGCTCTTGATAAGAATGGATCATGCTTTGCATATATAGGGGAAAAAATGCCTCAGCTGAGTAAGGAAAAATTAAGCAGGAATATTTGATGGTCCACAAATAAGACAGCTGATTAAAGACCCTGACTTCATAAATTCAATGATTGAGATTGAACAAAATGCCTGGAATCCATTTGCTTCAGTTGTCCAAAATTTTCTGGGTAAACATAAAGCTGAAATCTATGTTGAATTGGTCAATGAGATGCTGAATAATTTCAGATCACTTGGGTGTAACATGAGCATTAAGGTGCATTATTTACACAGCCACTTAGACGGTTTTCCTGATAATTTAGGCGACATTAGTGAGGAGCAAGATGAAAGATTGAAATGTATGGAGGATCGCTATCATTAAAGATGGGATACTCACATGCTGGTCTTTAAAACGGTATTGTTCTAAAATACATTCAAGAGTCCCTCGCAAAAGAAGTTTGCGAAATGTTTAGTGAGTAATTGGTTTAAATGATGACTTTTTCTATTTTCTATAGTATATAATGAATAATATCTGTATAATATAATAAAAATCCCTTTATTAATTTGTTTCTTTAAACCATGGTATTTCTTTTAGAATAGTGTAATGTATAATTCACAAAAATGTTGATATCTTTAAAATTCGAGCTGACAGGCAAAAACTAATAGCATATTTGAATTCAGGGCATCAAATTCATATGAATTTACCTCCAAAATCTTCGGCACCAAAACCACTGTTGACCAGTGTTATGAGTTCGCCCTGTATATGACATCGATCGCTGAATAGTCGTAATTTTGCCCTTTGGAATAGCCAATGACGTTTTTCTCATAGAAGAAACATCGTTAGATACACTATGACCTAGAGAAAAATATCATAAATCATAAATTTAGGGTTTTTTCGAAGCCAATTACTACAATTTTATACGTCTAGAGGCAGCGGAGATGTTGATGTTTTTTCTTCTCGTTTACAGATAATACGATCGTAAAATTGTCGTAAAACTTTATCTAGATCGGATTTTGTAGACCAATTCAGTTACCGCCTCGATTTTCAATAGGAAATGTGTGTGTCTGTTTTCGAAAATATATCACTTTCGAAGCACATGACAGCTTAAGAATAAATAATATTCGACAAATTTATCTTAGGAAATATCTCTACAGTGACAACGTTATTTGTGTAACTTTTCTCTTATTCTCCTATTTGGAAATATTACTCATGTGATACACAAATATATCAGAAAATTCCAAATATAACAGTTGCTATCTTAACACCAGATTTATTCCCAAATACATTGTTCTGGGATCCACCTACAACAAGCGCGCAAAAGGAGGAAGTAAAATTTAGAAAAGCACTTATGTGATTTCTACTAATGCCTTCGAAGCAATATAATACAGGGTGTCTACTATAATAGGTGCCAAACTTCAGTAGGTGATAGTACAGGTCATTTGCAACAAAAAATGTCCTATAACACTTTTTCGAAATGTTGATAGTTATCGAGTTATTCACTTGGTTGGTTTTTTGCTTTCCCTTTAATTTTTTATTCTTTCCCTGATTATAAAAACAAGAATATCTCTGTTATTCTTAAACATACAACAAATCTGATCATATCATCGCAAAGGGCAGGAAAGGTGCTATAAAATAGGTAGTTACTAATGTTAAAAATGTTTTATACCGGGTGTTGTAATAGGGTAAATGTAAAGAGTGCAAACTGTAGAAGTTGTAGAAGTTTTTTTTCTCAGGCGCTCAGGTGAAACTGGATAGTTTCGAGGTTTACGAAAGGTTTACGAAATAGAGAAGGTGGTCGAAATGCTCAGCACTGGAGGCAAACACCAGCAATACTTCGCGCTATTAGAGAAGATCCCACTCGGAGTGTTGGTGCCACATTAGGGCTTCACCATTCCACAGTACACAGAGTTTTGAAATAAAATAATTTACACCCGTATCATTTAAAAAAAGTCCAGAATTTGTTACCTGTGGATGGTGAGGTCAGATTAGAATTCTATAGGTGGTACCTAAATAAGTTGGAAGAGTGGGGATGTGATCAAATATTATGGACAGATGAGGTAACATTCACTAAAAGTGGAATAATAAATTTACGAAATTCTCATATATGGGAAACAGAAAATCCACATGCGACTCTTATATCTCATTATCAGCATGAATTAAGAGTCAATGTTTGGCTGAGATTCATGAGAGGGCGGCTAGGGCCGGTAATACTTCCCGATCGCCTTAATTCCAATGAATCTACAAATTTACTATATAATAACGTAGTTGACATTCTTGAAGATATTTCAATAGCGGTAGATATGAACTTTATTTTCAACTAAACCGATGCTCTGCCCATAATAATCGAATTGTGAGAGACTGGATGCATCAATGCTTTGGGGAGAAATAGATTGGAGGATATGATCCCTTGAGATGGCCACCTAGAAGCCCCGATATTACACCATTAGACTTTTATGTTTGGGGCACTTTGAAAGAAAATGTGTATAAAAATCGCATTAATGAACGAGAAGAACTAATCAACAGCATTCAGGAATGCTGTGATACAATGCGTCGAAAACGTAATGAACTTCGAAAGGTTATGGATTCTGTACGAAAAAGGTGTATAAAATGCATTGAGCAAGGGGTAGACGATTCGAACAGTTTTTGTAGTTTTTAATTCGGTTTTGCAATAACATTGATTTTTACGTTCATTCTGTTTCATTCAAAGTTTATTTAATGTTTTTATGTTACTATTAGTAATATTTATAACTGGTTTGAACCAACAATGTTTTGAAATGATTTGTTATAAAATTTGCGTATCTGAATTTTATGTTTTTCTGACTTAAAACAGTGATATTGTTGGAAAAATATAAAGTTAAGTGAAAAGTTGATGTACCGTTCAAAAGTCCATTACATGTACTAGTTTTTCCTAGAAAAAAAACCACTACTTATTCACCAATTTTCAATGGTACAGCTTATAAGAAAATACCACTAAGTTTGCACTCTTTTAAATTTTTACCTTTACCCTTTTACAACACCCGGTATAAAACATTTTTTTAAATTAATGAGTACCTATTTTACCTTTCTGAAGATATGATCAGATTCGATGTAGCTGTAAGAATAACCGAGATATTCTTGTTTTTAAAGGGGAGAGCAAAAAATTTCGAAAAACCAAGAAGAGTCAAATAACTCGATAACTATCAACTTTTCGAAAAAGTGTTTAAGACATTTTTGGTTGCAAATGACTTGTACTATCACCTACTGAAGTTTGGCACCAATTATAGTAGACACCCTGTATATTAAGAAGGAACATTTATGAAGAACCATCGTTCCAGTCGTGCGAGCTAGTCGTTATTGACGATTGGTTTGTCACCTCGAAAGCGTTCCACAGTTGCACTTGAAGTCTTGATTCTCTGAGATTACCATGCGTCAATAATGACTAGCTCGCACCACTGAAACGATGGTTTTTCGTAATTGTCGTTCCTTTAAAAAAAAATAAATAACTCTTGAAATGTTGAAATAGCTATAGATAGGTTCTAATTCAAAATTTTGAATTAATGATGAATTCGAGTTGTTCAAGTTCATGATGTCCTCATGAATGCTCTATACATTTCAAGTCTTTACTGCATACTCTTTTATCTGACTGCATATTAGTATAATTTAATTTTGTAAATTTGAAGATTTTTTGAAAAATGTGGGTCTTTTATTACGCCATTTTTTTCACATAAATCTCAGTAGCTTGAAACCTGTTGGATTCCGCCCATTTCATGGCACATTGTTAAAATCATCATCAAATGAGGTATCGAATGATGTCTTAATATACTTAGTGTGCCATTTTGAATAGGAAAGTAGTTAGTTTCCGGTAGAACCGGAAGTTGTAGATATCCGAAAATATTTTAGTGATGAAGATTATTATCTTAAATTTTCATCCCAAAATTCGGATTAGTTTTCTAAAAATGGCTAATTGGTTATCGGCAAGAATCCCATGTATATACCCCTAAATCTTTATTGCAGGTGGATCAATGTACAAGTCAACAAAAATGCTCACGGTACACGGTACTATTACGGTTTTTCTAAGACTCAAAAGCATTAAGTATTGTCATACTTCGGCTTTTTTGGCGTCGAATACAGGAATCGCCTACTAACGAAAAGATTCCAACTGGGACTAGCACACTCGTACAAATCTCAAATTCATATAATTCCCAACTTTGATAGTGATTTAATGAAGTGTTTACACGTTCCTGAGATATTCTAACGAAGAATTTCAGGCGCGTGGTAGAAATGGATGACGCTCGGGCCATTTATCATGGAAAAGTGATGCTGTTAGGAAACATGGAATGCTGATGATGCGTTTGCCATGATTGATTCGCATTCCTTGGGCCAAGACACTTAATTTAGACAAATCGTGAAAACAACATGTACAGGATGGTCAATATTGATAAGGGATTGATGTCATACACGAAAAAAGAAGAACACGTGAGATCTGGAGTTTATTTTAGTTTATTCGATGATCCACTTGTGGTTCAGCCATCTTAGCATCTAATGGATTGAGCAGAATTTTTCAAAGCTTTATTTTAGAGAAAGGTCATATCGGGTGTCCCAAGGTTTATTAATTCATTATAGAAATTATTCATGCAAAATATTTGAGATAAATATAAGGTTATCTGAGGTACATTTCTGAAATACCTTTTAATTTCCAGTGTTGGCAGATGTACGAGGGGGGAGTATTTAAGTTAGCGGAATAGGTGGAGAAATAATTAATGAGGGTACTCAATAAAAAATTTACGAATAAGTAACTCGTTACTAATATAAATACCAAGTTTTATAGTTATTAGGTCATTAGTTTTTGAACTATTATCGATCATAAAAGTCAATCGGAAAGAAATTGTGAAGTATGGAGAAAATCGAATTCCGCGCTGTCATTAAATTCCTTACCAATCAGTTTGAATCATATTGGATGAGATGTCATTCGTTTACGGGGACTTTGCCTTGGTATAATTATGGTTTACAAGTTGCATAATCTATTTAAGCAAAGCAGGGACTCATCCGTTTTTATAACGGGTGATTTTTTAAGAGCTTGAGAACTTTTTTTAAAAAAAAACGCATAAAATTTGCAAAATCTCATCGGTTCTTTATTTGAAACGTTAGATTGGTCCATGACATTTACTTTTTGAAGATAATTTCATTTAAATGTTGACCGCGGCTGCGTCTTAGGTGGTCCATTCGGAAAGTCCAATTTTGGGCAACTTTTTCGAGCATTTCGGCCGGAATAGCCCGAATTTCTTCGGAAATGTTGTCTTCCAAAACTGGAATAGTTGCTGGCTTATTTCTGTAGACTTTAGACTTGACGTAGCCCCACAAAAAATAGTCTAAAGGCGTCAAATCGCATGATCTTGGTGGCCAACTTACCGGGCCATTTCTTGAGATGAATTGTTCTCCGAAGTTTTCCCTCAAAATGGCCATAGAATCGCGAGCTGTGTGGCATGTAGCGCCATCTTGTTGAAACCACATGTCAACTAAGTTCAGTTCTTCCATTTTTGGCAACAAAAAGTTTGTTAGCATCGAACGATAGCGATCGCCATTCACCGTAACGTTGCGTCCAACACCATCTTTGAAAAAATACGGTCCAATGATTCCACCAGCGTACAAACCACACCAAACAGTGCATTTTTCGGGATGCATGGGCAGTTCTTGAACGGCTTCTGGTTGCTCTTCACTCCAAATGCGGCAATTTTGCTTATTTACGTAGCCATTCAACCAGAAATGAGCCTCATCGCTGAACAAAATTTGTCGATAAAAAAGCGGATTTTCTGCCAACTTTTCTAGGGCCCATTCACTGAAAATTCGACGTTGTGGCAGATCGTTCGGCTTCAGTTATGAAATGTCAAAGCATACTGAGCATCTTTCTCTTTGACACCTTGTCTGAAATCCCGCGTGATCTGTCAAATACTAATGCATGAAAATCCTAACCACAAAAAAATCACCCATTATAATTAGAATAAATATTTTTCTATAGCGATAAATGTTTTTTATTGTTGATGAGTGTTGTATATGTAGCAAAAATTTTTTCATGTAAAATGACTGTTTTTCTAATATGTTTCCTCAATTTTTTTGTTGTTTATTAATTCATTTCTTATAAAGTCTGGAAGTTCCTTTGATTTATTTATATCACATGAATTTCATTTATTTTTCATACTGTTTTTTCATTGAATTGTATTTTCAAAGTATGCTAATCTAAAACCTTGAATCCTCTAAATAATTTTTATTCCTTCTATTTTTTACGTGCTAACAATACTGAAGACTCAACTCTTCCTTTCAATTTTTATGTTCTGCTTCTGAATGATTTGTATTCATAGTTGAATGTCATGTTATGATTTTCAAAAGTTTTTCGAATTACCTAATTCTATTGCGAATATAAATAAAATATTCTTCTTTCATTTATTTAAGTATAACTTCAGTATCCTTTGTTTTTCTCGTCTTCATTCCATGTTTCCTTTACATTTTGTTCATTACTTTCATATCATTTAATAACTTAGCTTTTTTTCATATTAATTCAATTTTCCCTG
This sequence comes from Micraspis discolor, assembly GCA_030674115.1. Taxonomy (NCBI): domain Eukaryota; kingdom Metazoa; phylum Arthropoda; class Insecta; order Coleoptera; family Coccinellidae; genus Micraspis; species Micraspis discolor. The sequence goes on along the minus strand of JARTUT010000874.1, from coordinate 2,210,932 downwards.
ATCTGAATTCCATGAATTTTGTAGTCTGTTCAGTTTTGGAATTAATTTCATATAATATAATACTCTGTAATTATATTACTAAAAATATTCCAACAGAATAACAATAAAATAATGAAAATTTATAACATCCTTTTTCTTTATTGTAATAAGCTAGCATATGCCTGAATTTCACATGAGCGGCATAATACAGTACATATTCACCATGCATGCTTCTGAAAATTTAAAATTACAGCTGCTTTGGTAATTCAAATTTCCCGCTGATTCGTTCCTGTACTACCAAATATGGCGGCCGATTCGTGTCACAAAAATTAGTTATTATTATTTAATATTTCCAATTTAATATTTTGTACTAATTATTTTGTTTTTTCAAAAATTTTTGATTGATTTGTTTATAAAATATCTACTGACAAAATCAAAAATATTTGAGAACCGGATGGTACAGAAACGTGACGCCATATTGCCGTAACGGACTTCCGTTGCAATGTCGTCCAGTTACCTTCTAGTCGCGCCTAAAGAAGTTTTACTTCAAAAATGGCAAGAATATTGTAAGACGCCCTTCTAAAGAAAAACCAACTAGCAGAAATGGTTGAAGTATCAGATAAAACCATTCCAAACTTTCTTCACGATCATATTGGTATGACTAAAGTAAGTGCAAGATAGGTACCGCTCACGACGTCTCAAAAACAATAGCGCCTGAGAGATGAGTATTGACTCGGATTGTTACTGAAATGAAAATTGGGTTCATCATTATGAACCTTAATCCAAACAGGACTTATGAAGTGGCACAAAAAGAGTACACCACGAAGAGGTAGTACACCCAAGAAGTTTAAGGTGTCACAGTCGACGAGGAAAATCATAGTAACAGTCTTTTGGGACTCAGAAGGGGTTCTGTTGATCGATTACAAAGACAAAGGTGTCTTCATAACCGAAGAATACTATGCTTCATTTCTAAAGCGGTAGAAAAAAGCCATCAAAGAAAAAAAAGGAGGGGAAAGTGATTGAGCTGTCCTCCTTCTATACGACAACGCGCCTGTTCACAAGACCCGCGTTGCGGTGCTTACACTGCAGAAAGTGGGCTTCGAAATTTTGGCTCACCCACCTTACAGTCCTGAGTTGGCTCCCAGCGATTTATATATTCCCAAACTTGAAAACAGAACTTCGTGGAAAGAAATTTTCAAGTGGGGAAGAAGTAAAAGATGCAGTTTATGCGTATTTTCCAGAGGAAGATCAAACTTTTTTTCTTCAAGAGATTAATATGTTAATTGAAAGAAAAATGTATAAGGGTTGCAGGTGTTTGTATTGAAAAGGAAAAATAATTTCGTGTTTTCATTTGTATTTCTTACTCCCCATTCCGTGAACTTAAAAACTTCTCGCATACAAATTTGTTAACAGCTCTGTTATTTCAAATGGGACACCCCGTATTTTTATTTTTTTATGTTTCTCTTTAAAAAAATATATATACTCACCTTCCCTATATCTATCTTTAACGGTTTTTGAGTTATAAATTATTTGATGACGAGATATTGTTGATGATGGAGCTCGTGTTGAATGATTGTTTGGGCTATTACCATCATCTATTGTGGATGTAATGATTTCCGACTTTTCGATAGACATCTTTATCAAGGAGAAAAAGCAAAAACCTTTTGAAAATTATCAATTTTCAAAAAGTCAATTGACAGAAGTCATGAAGGAAAATGAACGATATTATATACTCATCTGTGATATGATGATCTTTTTAAGTTGGATCGAACTATCGGCGTCCAAACTTCTGGCAGATCTATAGATGGAGCACTTATGGAATCAGGTGTTATTTTCATAAATGCTGCTTCTTTGATTTTTTCTTGCAAGTTTTTCTTCTTTGGATATTATTGATGCTTCATCCCACTTTATACGATGATTCTCATCTACAGCATGTTGGACCAACCTGGATTTGTCGCTGTTTCTACGGAGAAACTTAACGCCCTCTGAATGTACGAATAAAAGAACATCAGAAGCTTCTACGAGTACTAGACAGCGACACATCCAGGTTGGTCCAACATGCTGTAGATGAGAATCATCGTATAAAGTGGGATGAAGCATCAATAATATCCAAAGAAGAAAAACTTGCAAGAAGAAAAATCAAAGAAGCAGCATTTATGAAAATAACACCTGATTCCATAAGTGCTCCATCTATAGATCTGCCAGAAATTTGGACGCCGATAGTTCGATCCAACTTAAAAAGATCATCATATCACAGATGAGTATATAACATCGTTCATTTTCTTTCATGACTTCTGTCAATTGACTTTTGAAAATTGTTTTCGAAATTTTCAAAAGGTTTCTTACTTTTCTCCTTGATAAAGATAGAAGATGTCTATCGAAACGTCGGAAATCATTACATCCACAATAGATGATGGTAATAGCCCAAACAATCATTCAATTATAAATTATTATTTAAATTTTTAAATCAAATTTGGCATGACCTTCGATAATAGTTTGACCTGCTCCAACATTCTCCAATCTTAGTTGTCAGGTATACAGAATGGTCAAAAACTATCAACCGAGCTGCCGGGAATTTGGAGGCCAATTTATCATCTTGAAAACGATAGAAGATGTCTGTGGAAACGTTAGGAATAACAACAATCAGATTTGATGGTTATTGCCCAAAGAATATTTCTACTCGTCTTCAATGTTCGTATTAATTCGTGTCAATATCGAATCATTTAAAGAACAAAGATGCAAGAGCTCCGGACGTTACATCTGCCCTTCTCCATTTTCTCGTATTAGTACTTATAACTTAATTCATGATCATGTTATATATCGAATACTGTTTCAGTTAATGTTCCTCTAAATATTAGATCATTTCGAAAAATTCCAACATTTTGAAGATAATGGCCCAGTTTCGACAAACTGCAGCCCAAGAACAAAATCAGAATAATTTTTGGACAAAAGAATCCTGACTTGAAGAGATTAAAGGTTTATGAAAACGCATTTAGATCGTGGGATAAAAATAAAGAAAGACACGTGCATATTGAGAGTGTGTTTTTTCAGAATTCCTTTTAAACATTGTAGTAATCTTTGAACCTGATAATGTATGTGATCTTTCCAAGTAACTAATCAGTGACGAATAAATAATTAATAGGAAAATGGAGATATATGATATATTGAATTGGAAATTGTTTGAAATATTATTATAAATTAATTAAATAATAGATATCATCGCCAGCGTGTTGTTCATTTGTACTCTATTACTTACTCATTTGTCACGTTTTCTAAGTTAATTGAATATTTAAAGGTTCAACTGGGGTGATCAATAGACCAATAATTCTTTGAATATACTTGTTGTTTCGTAATCATTCAATAATATGAAGGATTATCTATAAAACTTTTTATTCTATCTTTCAATACTGAAAGGCATATTGCCGATTGGCGAAATTTTCATTTTTGCTCTCTTATTTAGTAGCGGCTTGTCCTATTAGACAGGTGAGGCTGTACCTCATAAAAAAAATCTAGAAACGGGACGGACAGATTAATCTAATATTTTTTCATTCTCTTCCATCATCACTTTTCCTCAATACCAATTTATCAATCTCACGTTACTTGTATATTCATCTTAATTCCTCATTAAATAAACTGAATCGTGCTTGCCCAACGCGCTTCTTTGTCTAAACTAGCATGTTATCTACTTCGATAACGAGATCACCTGTAGGTCGAAAATATACAGGGTGTGCGGCACATGGACCGTCAAATTTTTTTGGGGCGTTGGTAGGGTCATTTGCTACCTTTTCAGTCTTGGAACCTGGGTCCTTAGTATTACGGTTACGGAGGTATAATTTTTTTATTAGGTTTTTCTAAATTACCCAAAATGTACCCTTCGAAGCCCCATAACTTTTTTTGCGTGTGCTTTTACATGCATACATTTTATTGTATTAAGTCTACATGAGTGTGTGTTTAAAAAAAACGTATTTATTGTTACAGATAACACCACAAAATTAACACGTGGGCCTTTTATTAAAAAAAAAAATTATGAAAGTATGAAAACATCTCCACTCCTATTGAAATTTTAAAAAAGTTACAGCTATTACAAACTTAGTTTTATTTTAAAATGTTCTTTGGTTTATAACGTTGCTAACCATATGCTATTTACGTAAACCAATAAAAAAAAGAATACTGCAAATAAGGTTTTAGTCAGAAGAGTGAAGAAAGTCGCACCTAAATAAAAGTACGGATTTCGACACAACACAGAGAGCAAGGAAATTTTACCTGCCCGTTTTAGACGCGTGTGAATTATTATTACTATTTCTTTCCTTAGGTTGGATTGGGTTAGTCGCCGCTGACTTGACCCTACCGTCATTCGAGATTTAACTGTCTCTGCTGTTAGAAGTGTCTGTGCCGCGTTGTTCAGTTTTTTAAATTTGTATTTTTTTGTTTTTGTTACTTTTATCGACTTTTTGCTACTGTTGTTTTAATTTTGGTTGTTGATATGCCTAATTTCACGAACGCTGAGTATGCTGATATGGTGATGGCATATGGCAAGGCCGATGGTGTTGCTCGTGCAGCTCAAAGGATTTATCAAGCCAAATTTCCTGATCGAAATTACCCCACCACGAAACATTCTCGACGACTTATCGACGATTAAGAGAGATTGGAAACTTAAATTTTCAAGAGCCTCGGGTCTTCAAAGGCTTGAAGTATTTGATCGTCAACTGCTACATGGTGTTGCCTCACATTGACCCGAGGCTCTTGAAAATTTAAGTTTGAAAAGGGATTTATAAAGTCACAGAATGAAAACATTTTTATTGACGAGGTAGATAATATTGTTGAGAAATCAATTTATAAATTTTTTCACAACTTTCCTAACCCTTTTCATTTTTCTCATTCATTCAATTCAATATCACGAATCACTTCAGTTAACAACTATATTTGCTAGGAATGTCTTTGTTACTTCATATTTGACTTGGAGTCCAATTTTCGATAAGTTGAATAAATAGTTCCGATGTTCATTATACAGAGTAGTTTTCCATATATTTATCAATGTTTTATGATTACCTACTCATAATATGTCAATCTATTATATTATACGCGTAAAGGTGGGCTTGCATTGAAATAAAGAATTTTACATACACAAATACACCATAAAGTTGGCTTTCCGATCTCTAGTTATTGTAACATACGGCACTTATGGAATGAAATTATTTAAAAAATTATAAAATATGTGAACTTTTGAATTCAGGTATGCGTTATTGAAACATAAATATATGTGTCGGTGTCCTTTTTTTTTAATGGGACACTATTTATTTGTAAACTTTAGAAATCGCCTCAACGAACTGATTCCAACAAACTGTAATAAATGGTTTATTATGAATTTCACAGAGTGAAATTTTGACTCTTGAAATATTGGTAGTTTTAGCACTCTTGTTCTTCAAACAAAGTGTTGACAGATTTGCCCAAATTTTCATCTGTTCGTCCGTGACATGATCAGGTCCGAATGCATTTAAACCAGAAGCTGAAATTTTCAAGGTTCCAGAGACTCGACTTCCTGAATTAATGGATGTATTGATGTACCGTCAACATGACGCCAAATAGATAAAAGTGACCCTATATAACTATGACATTACCTATGCCAGGGAACGATTAACCAATTAAAATACTTCTCATCCGCAGATTTGAGTGGAAATAAATGCCATGATGGTAATGAACCAAGGAAGAATGGCGCCTGATATTCTTTCATACTAATGATTGAGGAAAATGAGAACAAATGTGCCTATTAGATTGCTGTATGAAACAGAGCCGGATTCTAGCTTGATTTTCAAATAAACAAGCCAATCATTTAGTTTTTCACGATTGCTGCTAATAGATGAGGATCTCAAGAGGAGAATTTGGATCCACTACAGCTTATCAAATTTTCATAAGGTAGAGGGTAGATACTCTTCGTGATCCCGTCAAGGAGAGATCTACTACAAGGCCTTGGTTACACCTTTAACCCATATCTCGGAGAATCATGACCTATCACAATTTCTTCCAACAATCTTGAACGTTTGTCACATATCGTCTCCATCTTCCAACACGCCTGGCCAGCGCGGAAGTAAATGGCCAAAGCCCCGTGGGTCATGATGATTGGATCTTAGATTTTTCCTTTCTTTATATACTTTTCTGTTAATATCTCGGTAGGTGTCGAACTAAGAAGTAATTTGATCAAAAATAACAAAGACAAGTATATAAATTGAATTAAGTCTTAAGACTTAAGAGATGGCCCCCGTACCTCGTTAAACGCCACCGCCTCGTTTTCATAGATTTGAAATTGGTCTCTTTTGCCTTCTCTGCTCTCGTCTGTGGTCTCTCCTAACCTAAAACGACTGTTTGTATCCGTTTTTGAATCTGTCGGTTTTTGAATGTCTCCATTTTTATCATTTGATGTTGTAGCCTCGTAGCTATTTTCTGAGGAATGTTTTCCCTTCAATTTGCCTCTTTTCTCTACAGCAACTGACGCATGTGAGTAACATTATGTTTTAGTTGTTGATGACTCCTTCTTATATTGTTTTAAATAGATATTTTTATTGTTAAGATTTTCATCCCCATACCTAGTATAAACTGGGTTCTTGTGTGAATTTATTAATAAAACTTTTCAGCATCCTGATGAAGGAGCCAATATAGTTCCGAAATATAGGTGTTTGTACCAATGGTTGTTTGATTATAAATAGCCCCATTAGCCAAGAACCCAAATAACTTTCACATACTACTAAACACACGGCTAATCTCCTCCTACATAGAAAATATATCAATATCCAAAATAATTTTAAATTTCAGTTGACTTCAATTTAAACGTGAAATGCTCTATATAAGATTCGAAAAGTAAACAAAAAGTAGTGTCGAGCTATAGATTTTTATTATTTCATTATTTAACTTATTATTTAACATATTTCTACTAATAATAATTTTTCATGAATCACTGACACTTTCTTTTCACGAATTTTATCCAGATACCCCCTTTACATCTCAATGTTATTCGGTAGGATAATGAGATTTCTTCTTTCCTTTGCACTAGCCCTATTTTATATTTCCTAAGAATCGAAGATATTGCAGCTTTCATTTCAAACATGGCAAATTTATATCCTGAAAATTTCAAAATATTTAGTCCACATTTCAGGTCCAAACATTAAAAATTTATCTTCATTCCTACCTATACAATTTCTTGGACCAGCACTGAATGGAATGTATCCATAAGGGTGTATCTTGTGGCAGTTTTCTGTTGAAAATCTATCAGGAATAAATTTATGTGGTTCTGGATACAAACATTCCAATCTCTGTGTGACAAATGGGGAAATGAAGACGTTCGAGTTCTTTGGTAGAACATATTTACCTAAAAAAAATGGTAGTATAATTGGTACATTTTTCTTCGAAAACATAGAATGTGGTTCTGTCACGGCGAATGGCAAAGGATATCGTTCTATGATAACACATTTTTGCGAGATTATTCTAGTAGAAGATGCTATCGATTTGCCCAAATAGCGGTAGACCGGAGAGGAAACTGTATAGGTATACCTGCGCAGGTCGACCGGAACGTGTGTGTCGTAGTTTTTCAAGACTGCACAGGTCGCCGGAGCAAATTCGAGATTCGACTCGGTCTAGTGGACCGTACGGTCGCTGCTAACTAACACACGACCTGTCCGGTTTACCGTCACCACACACGGGGCAGACCTGCGCAGATATACCTGCACAGTTATCCTCTCCGGTCTGCCGTAGCGTGTATGCCCTGCATTAGAGGGAAAATAATGTTTTTAAGCAATTCAGATTTAATAGTGAATGCTGTGGAAGATAATTTTCATTCAAACTAAACTGGATTATAAAGGGTATATAACTCCTAACTATTAGTGTTTCATGTCTACAAACATATTTGGTGATGTATTTAATTTACCTAATTGAACATCTTCGTTTAGTTTCCTACAGACGATTGGAACGCTGGGACATAGTCTCATGGTTTCTTTGATGCACTGCTCCAAATATCTCATTTCATTAAGATCTTTCATAGTTGCTGGCCTAACGTCATGCTCGAAAATCCTTATTTGTTCTTCATACACCTTTGATTGTTCCGCCTCATGTTTTGCGAGAAAATGCAAAGTGAAGGCCGTTGCTGCTCCAACAGAATCTTGACCCTACAAATTGAACAATTTTCATCTTTATTCTAGAAAATTAGCATTGAATTAAAAAAAATTAAAGTTTTCTGTGCAATGAAGCAATGAGAATCGGTGAGAATTTTTATCGGAGGTGGTTGTCAGCTTCAACCAATAGCCGCTCGAGTTGATTGTCACCTAGAGGAAGGTTTTGCGATTCTGATGATATCAAATAGAATCAAAACTTCTAAATCGTAACCCTATCTCAATGAGAGCACGTTTTCCGTGTTGTTATCTCGAAGAAAGTCGGCTGCATGATCTATAACATCTTTGTGATTTCATCCAGATTGACATTGATAGTATTCTATTGCAAATACAGAGTAAAACATATAGTAATATGATATTCTTGAGAATTTTTATATTCTACACGATTCCCTTTTGATATTATACATATATCCCGATACACTTTTCAATTTACCACATTTTTTTTATGATTCAGCAGTGAAACATTTCTCCGAATCAAATGTACTATTTTCTGTCTATTTGGATATGAAATCTTTGAAATTAATACTCAGATCCACTCGTTTTCGAGCATACATCATACATTTATATTAAAAAATAATCTTAAACTAATAATTTGGCTCAAACTATAGATGAAACATAGAATGAAACTGCATTCGGAGGAGTAAAGCAATGACGTCAGCTATCGGATGGATAACATCTTTTTTGGAACTGTAAACAACCCAAATTGCCGATTCGTGTTCTGGTAAAACCCAATAATAAAAGGTATCAAGCCCCATGGGCAACAAGGTTACAAACTGATGTATATGTTAATGGAAAACTGAAGGGGAAGTATAACGTTGAAAATATTATATACTCTAATAACCAGGTGACTTTTAATCTCTTCTTTGCATGAAGTAGTTGAGAAAATGCCTACAGAACCTCCTAGTCCTAACATACAACAGAAAAACAATAGGAAAACTGCTTTGCCTATGTTCGTTATTTTGTATTGGCCTACATAAGGCTCCATAAAACGACAATAAACATTCATCTCGGGTAGTCTAGCGTCTAGCTGGTGTCATGATTTTCTTCATAGAAAAGCAGGCATAGGATAAGATGAGATTACATTCTATGAGAGTGAATGATAATGCAAAATGTGTAATATGAAGGAACCTCATCGTCTTCAATTGCGAAGCCTTTTTCCAATGGAGGTAGAAAAATATTCATATAGATGGGAGGAAATATGACATCTGTTGAAGAGAAGCCTAGATCTAACTCACATTATGTAACCACATACATTGCAGGTCACAGGGATAGTTTGGAAAGTCTTCTAGACTCATCCCTTTATGTTCTTAAGAACATAATGCAAATATCTGATCACAATTAAGGAGTCACTGATTCTTGGAGGTATTCAACCCTGTTAGATTATCCGTTGAATATGGGTACTGAAAGTTCTATAAGAGACACCTATAAAATATAATTGGAACTAAAGAAATTCTATGAAAATATAAAACCTGCTTCAACAAATACATAACTCAAAGGGAAAAAAGGCTTTAACGTGTCGAGGACACATGGTGACCTCCATTTGCAGAGAGCATCATTCTTTTTACATCTCATAAAATATTCATCTGAAAGAAGAAAATATTTTAATACTCAAACACAAACGTTTCGACTAAACAAACAATATATATATTGCTGGGTTTTGGCTGAGTTACGATGGCCCTTAGAGTGATCCTCAGTGACGTCAGTGCATTGCTTCCTTCCGTGAACAATATGTTGAATGAAATATGAATAGAAATCTTACAGCTAACATGAAGGTACATAATTCATTTATTATGTCTTGTTCGGTGAATTCTGGATTTCCCTCTGATAAATTGATAAATATTTCCAGTAATGAAACGAACTTCACTGAAGAAGAAATTGGTTTATTCCTTACATTGTCCAGCACCTAGAAAAGTATAAATTAGTATTTTGAATATGTCCTTATCATATGGAGATTTGTACTCTATTAAAATGGTGTTGTTATAAAGTAGTCAACAATTGAAATTGATAACAGTTTTCTTCGAATTCATAGTATCCAGTAGTGGTCACGAGTGAATATTATGTGCCTTCTATTTTTCTAATTTAATGAGGTAATCAATAGCATAATTGGTATATATATATTCTTTTGAACTTTTGGCTTACAATATTTAGTTAGCAAACAATAAAGCATATAGATCAGGGGTTAGTGACGGGGTGTCATACAATTCGGCGTATCACATAAAAGCCTAGGGAAAAAAAACCCCGGTAAAAAAAAAACCCTGGCTCCCCGCCTAAGTGTGAAAATAAGCTGAAATATATTTTAGGGACTTCTTTCTTCAAGAGTGATCTTCTATTGATGGAAACAGAGACTTCTTCAAGTTGCCCACATCGAATCTGGAAATAAAAAGACAAAAGCAAAAATACAAAATTTGAATAAAGATAACACCCTCAAATTCGCCTTTTTGGATTAACTCGATATTGTGAATCAAGGATTTTTCAACATAACAAGCTAAACCGTAAATTTTACTAAGGAGATAATCAATGAATACATAACCTTTTATGGTTCCTCTTTCACGAAGATTTTTTTAGTATCCGTATGTGTCTCTTAAAAGAGAATAATCTCAGCACCATAGTCCTTTGCTAGTTTAGAAATATAATCACTCTTGTCTTTAGAAATACCCTCTATATTCACATCTAATACACAAAATTTGTCTCCAATCTGCAAGGAGTATTCTTCGAATCGGGTCTTGCGGTCCAAGTGTTGATTTTTCAGATATTCTGATGTTTGAAGTCTGCTATGGAACCCATTCAAAGGCAAATCATCTTCCATAGTTGGGTAAGGTTGTGATATAACACTTATTTCATTGAAAAAATAGCAGAGGAAAAAAAAATAATTGGTTTATGGAATGCACGGTATATTCTTCTGCTGAACAAAGGCTTTGTGACTAGTAGGCCTTTTACATACCAAGTCCGCATACCAGACAACAGTACCTTCCCTGCCAATGGTATGAGAGGCCTACCATTTTCGATCTTGTTCGCGTTTCTACTAGTGAGGCTCAACATGAACCAAATTAAAGAGAAAAATATGACAAGAGCCTAAACAAACCAAGAATGTATCAGAAGTGCTCAATTGGCTCGAGTAAAAAATGAAAAGGTCCAGAAATGCAGCTGAAATTGAACGACAAATAGGAGGTTGAACACATCCTGAATTAAATAAAAGAAGATCAATGTATTTTGCAAAAAAACGGATGGTTTTCTTCAAAATATGGTGATCTCAAAGGCAAAAGAAACGGTGAAAATTATCCAGTACGCAGGTCGAAGTGTTCTTATTGGTGACCATAAAATATGCTCTTCCTCAGAAGTTAATTTTATTGGAAACAGTCTAGATTGCACATTCTACCCATATTTGCTTGGTATAACCTTTTCTGGCGGGGATTCACTGTGGGGTTTAGGAAATAAGCAGATCCGTTGAAATCATAGTCAGTGAATACCTAAGATTACCTAAATATTGATAGGTGCCAAAAACTTTCGGAAAAACACCAAAAATTATTCCTGTGACTTTTGCGTCACAGTTTCCACTTCAATTATGTCCTGAAATATAGTTCTTCGCGAAGAAATGGCTCCTTGTATTGAATCCTTCAACTTAACCATTTTTTCAATTTGAATATATCATAACATCATAATGGAATCAGCAAAAACCTTTTTTTTTCCATATTCGGAACAAAAATTGTTTCATAATTAATAATTCAAGCTCTATAAAACTGTTAGGGTTTACTTCTATTGATGACACAGTGTTGTTAAGGGTAAATTAAAGTTTTCACCTTCTTAGTGAAGTCGTGTAAATTTGTTCTCTGCATTTTCTCTTTATCAGCGTCTTTGGTTAAGTTGAAAAAGTAATCAATCAACATCCATGGTCTTGAAATCCTATATGGAACAATGAGTTCTCCCCTTGAAAAAAACTATACTGAAATACAGTTACTATACTCTGCTGCATCCGAAAAAACTCACTTTCTGAATGGCGAAGACTGGTATTCCTCATCGGTTGCCCTTATGCCTAAAATTGTCCCTGAAAATTTCAACCATAACAGGTTTTCTCGTGGTTCACAACAAAAAACAATAATAATAAAAAAATAATAATGTGGAAAAGCATTGGAATGAAATCGTTAATTAACTCATTGATAAATATTTAGAAAATAGCGGAATATAATATCGCTGATTAATCTTTTTTTGTCGCCAATTGCATATTTGCATTTCTGAATTTTTCTTTTTGATAGATTTAAGTCATTTTTATTAATTGAATGATCGAAGTTCGCGAGTTTTGTTTAAGCCGTTTGGAAGCACTTCTCAGTTATATAGGATAAAAAAGTTTTGACCTGGAAAATATGTGACTAGGCTAACTAATCACATATAAATAAAACGCACATCATTGCCATTGTAAGAACCGACTACAACATATAATAGAATAATAATATTGACTTTGAACAGCACAAAAAACTATTTTCCGCAGATAGAGAATACGTAAATTATTGACCGAGTCCTAGAGCACAAAAAACTTATGGAATAATTCTAAATTAGATAAACATGAATGGTTTCACCCATGATAGATTGAAGTATCGAAGGCTGAGCTAAAAAAGTTTCTAGTTTCATAAAAGTAAACACATTAAGCAATTGTGAAGAAATATCAGAATTCCATATATTTCCGCGATGCCTACATATTGAAAAGTAGAAAATCGACCGTAAAAAGAAGATATCTAATGTGTATCTATCAACACGCAATAGCTGCGTTTAATGTTTCATGGATGTTTCAATTAAACGCATTAAATTAATTAGGAGATACAAATCACAGTAGAAAGTGACCAATAAGTTTTCTTTGGAAGAGCTTCAGCCTGTAGAATGTTTTGAGTGGTTTGGACCAAGTTTATCTTTTCACACTAGCATCTCTTCAAATTGATAGCTGACTAACTGCTAATGAATCTGTAGTTAGTTCAACACATTTTGGAAAAAGAGCTGTATTTTGGTAGGGCTTTGCTGCTTCATATCTTTCATCTAATGAAGCAAATTTTTTGAAAATCTCCAGACTAGAATATTTTTTTATTTTTCTCAATGCTTTATACCCATCTCATAACATATTTATTAGAGCACAATAATATTGTGCAACAATATCCGACATAGTTAAACAAAAATTTGAGGATATACAGGGTGGCCATTTGAAAAAGAAACAGACGAGATTACAGACGAAATAAATTTTTGATTTCAGCACAGTAATTGTTTTTTTATTTTATGCATTAGTTCTCGAAATATTCTCAACTAAGTATTTGAAAATGAAGTGGTGTTTTAATGGCACTTGTAGTGTTTTTTTGTGAAAAATCGAGCTTCAAAACAACCATGACTGTGGCTTCCTTCCTCCAATCCACTGACATAGAAATCTTTAATCAAGATGTCGAACAAACAAAGCGTATTGCGAAGGAGCTCAATCTTGCTGAAACTCAATCTAAATTATCTTCGATATAATTTGCAGTATTTCCAATAACATGCGGTAACACTTGATCGATAGAAATCTCCAAAAGGCCCAAATACGTACATATCTCTAATCAGATTACCAGGTAAGAAAATCAAATCATTAATGATGCCACAGAAATATTCCAGTCCCAATTCGTGAAACGATTTCCGACTTAATTATGAAGTGTTTTCTCAGTTGGCTTCAATATGTTTTCATTTTGTTGATTATTGAATTCATATCTTTTTCAAAAGAATGAGAATCGATAATTTTTTATTTATTACGAACAGATCATTAAGTTGGCTTACTGGTTCTTTGACATGTGAATTATTCTTAGTTTTGAATCGAGACTTGTATGTGTTCTAATTCATTGTTCAACATGGTTTATTCAATTGCAGAGCGGGTGGAAATAATTTCACTTTTTTTGCAAACAATCCATGTGCGAATAGAACTGCACAATTCTTCAATCAACGACATTTAGATAAACATGTTAATAGGAAGTATATTTTGAAGCTCAAAATGTCGATTTTTCACAAAAAACACTACAAGTGCCATGAAAACACCACTTCATTTTCAAATACTTAGTTAAGAATATTTCGAGAACTAATGCATAAAATGAAAAAAATAATTACTGTGCTGAAATCAGTATAAAAATACCTTTGAATTGAGTTATCACTCACCCCATCTTCCCTATTCAGAAATTAGGGGTGGGGGTTGTAGCAGCAAGGGTTGAAGCGCTATGCGTCCGTAACCTACATCTTAAGTGGTCCCCCTCGAAACAGAAATCGACCTGTCCGAGCATTTCAATCGAAAAAACTTATTTCGCCTCTAATCTCGTCTGTTTCGTTTTCAAATGGCCACCCTGTATAGATGCTATTGATATCTTACATAGTTACAAATTTCATGTCGTAGCTTTCTTTCACAAGAAGATATTATTTTGCCATTTACTTTAGGGCAAGCTTCACATAAGTTAATGTTAATAAATTAAGTTGACATTTATATTTCGTGTCAACTCTTGGCTCATTGAAATTTTGGGGGGACCGTAGAAAACGAAATTATTTTCTATCGTCTAGTACCCCTCCATTCGCATCCAGCTCATAGAAAAAGCTCCAAATTATTTGTCTGAAAATACTTTTGAAATTTTCGTAAAATTGGAAGAGAGAAATGTCAAAAAGTCCATCAGAAATTGCAATGTTTCATTCTTTTTCACTGCTAGGTATTCGATTGACATCGGTCGGACTTATTTATTCAGATTCAATTGGTGAAATAATGTATGTTGTGATATTTGTAATATGACTTGAATATATAAGGACAAGAGCTTAGTTGAAGACAGATATTCTAAATGGTTTTAGATGGAGTTGATATAGCTACTTTTGATTGGTTTTCAAGAGATGAGAATTCGAGCTCCGAAAAAAACTGGTGGAAAACTGTGAGTGAAATAGGTAAATAAATATTCATTATAATATCCACCACAAATATTTCAGGCATCTTATACTCGACACTTGTCACAACAGAACATATAAAATTTTAAGCAAAATTCATGTCATTTCATTTTTCATCATGTGTTTATGAGTATTAATTATTATGACCATTGTGGATTACTTACTGTGTAATGTGTCTAATACCCAATCATTTATAAGGAATGTTACGTTTGTCTCCCGCATTGCATCAAGTTTCTCAACCAAATCTCTAGCAGTTTCTGCGAAAATGGGCACAAAATTCTCCAGAATATTTATGTGAAAATATGGCTGAATCAATTTTCGATGAATTTTCCATTTCCATCCTGAAAATTTAGGATATATGCAATAATGACGAAATTGATTGTCATTCGGTCAATAAGTAATTTTCTCTATTTCAGTGTCGCATTGATTTTTTTCGTTATATTTTTGACAGTTTTGTGGTCCTATCCTTTCACTGACATCAACTATCCATTGCATGAATTGTCAATATTAAACATGTAGAGAATTGAATGCTATCCAAATTCTATAATCTGTCAATTTTCGTATCAGTCACGCCAACTGCGAAAATAAAATACAAAAGGCACTAGGAGGTATAATCTGAATTTTTCATTGAATTCCAATAAATTTCTCACAATTTTTGACTGAAATAGAGAAAATATCGTCTAATACTCGTTGCAAAAGGCAATTCCAACACTCATACTTTCAAAAACTCGCTCCTTCGTAGCTTGTTTTCGAATTTCGCATTCGTGTTGGAATACGTACACATTAATAATAATAATAATGAGCTTTATTTCAAGTAAAGTTGCAATGTGAGTACATAACATCTTGAAATGAAATAGTGTCAGATTCAATTTGTTTACTGGCTAGAAGTCCTGTGCCAGCTCTTCATATCATACATCAGAAATTCTCCAATAGTGTATGGTTCGATCTGTATTAAAATTTTGAAAATTTGCCTCTTAAAACCTTTGAGAGTTGTAGTTTCATTTATGTGATCTATAATTTTGTTGTAATATCTTATGCAACTATATTCTGGTCCCAGCATATCTATGCTGTGGACATTTTAATTTTGTTGTCCTTGTATTATATGTTGTTGCAGATTTTGTCTGAAAGTAGTTTCTGTTCTTGAAAACAAATATGAGGCACTCTTGTATGTGAACTGCAATTGCAGTCATCAAGCTATTTTTACGAAAAATTCCTCCACATGATTCTCTGCTGTTCATCTGCATAATTGTTCTAATAGCTCTGTTCTGCATCTTCAGAACACGATCCATTGTGTTCCCACTCCCATAAAATATAATTCCATACCTTAGTTTCGATTCAAATGTCGCTTGATAGATTACATTCATGAATAACACATCTATATATTTTCTTAAAACGCCTAATGAGTAGCAGATGGAAGCTAGCTTTGTGCAAAGTGATGATATATGTTCGCTCCAGTTTAAATTCTCGTCTATTATAAGTCCTAGGAAGCGTCCTGAGTTTTGTAGTTCAACTTTGTTGTTATCGAGTTGGATGTGAGATGGCGTTAGAAAACCGGAATGAGCAGTCTTCAGAAGAATGGTACATGTTTTTTCTACATTCATACATAATTTATTGGATTGGAACCACAGCAGCGTTTCTTCTAATGTGCTTTGAACTAGATTTGAAATTTCGGGGAAGCTAGATGCCCTCAGAGTTAAATTGAAGTCGTCTGCATAGTTGATCATTTGCTGTTCAGTTTTGTTTGAGAAGTCATTAATGAAAATGATAAAGAGTACAGGACCAAGAATACTTCCTTGTGGAACACCAAGGTGTATGGATGCCTTTTCAGATATAGGTAGTTCTTGTGCCATTTACGTTGATAGCGACCTTTTGTTTACGATTAGATAGGTAGGATCTAAACCATTCTTTTTCTATACTTCTTATTCCATAGAAGTCCATTTTAGTCAATAGGTAATCGTGGTTCAAGGTGTCAAAGGCCTTAGATAGGTCAAGCAATGGAGCAATTACGATTTCGGAGTCCTCCAAGCTAATTAATATATTTTGAATAAATTCGAATGCAGCTGTAGTTGTTGATTTCCCTTTAAGATATCCGTGTTGTGATGGAGCCAAAATTTTCTCTTGAATGAGGAAAGTCACTAGTTGTTCACAAATGGCCAACTATAATATTTTTGAGAAGGTAGGAAGAATGCTGATTGGTCTGTAGCTTTCAGGTTTGTCCTCTTCCCCTTTTTTGTATATAGGCATTATAAGGGCTTGCTTTAAAAGTTCAGGAAACTCCATATTTCATGGAATTATCGATGATATGAGTGAGTGGGGTCGCTATTTCTTCAGTACAAAATTTTACTGTTTTTATTGGGATATCATCTATTCCAGAACTGTTTTTATTCTTGAGCCTTCCTATTAATTTCAATGTTTCCTCCTGAGTGATTGGGAGAAATTGAAGTTTTTGTCAATTCTTTTGATGTCATGATGAAATGGTACGTTTTTTTGGTGACTAATTTTTTCTTTCGCTGACGTTGCAAAATACAGATTAAATTTATGTGCCATTTTAGTAAGGTCACCAGGAATCTCTTTGTTTTTGTTTTTATTATTCTTAATTGTTGCAACTGTTCTCCATAAAGTTTTCATTTTGTTATCCGAATTTAGAATATGCTGTTTAAATTTATTGCTTTTCTCCTTTCTCAACAATTCATCATACTCTTTTTTGACCTCCTTGTATGATTCCATGAAAACATGATTGAAAGACTTACAAACATGTAATAGGTCAAGTCTGGTCTTACAATTTATTATTTCTTTACTCCGTAGTTTGGGGTCTTTTGTTGTACCTACTCTGATCTTCTTCATAGGACACGCCTGGTCTAGCTCAATTTTAAATAAATTCGTAAAGGTCTTCCATTGTTCATTTACCCACTCGTTAGGAATATTGTATAAAGCATTCCAATCAATGGCCTTCAGATTGTCAGCTAAATTTTGCATGTGGTTTGATGTTAAGATTCTTCTATATTGGTATTCCTGGCCTTGATTCATCTGCTCCTGTATTGTTAACATTTGTGCTGTATCATGATCTGACATATTGGTTCAAATTGATCATTTGTTATCGGTAGCGATCAGTATCAACAATTTCACCAGGTTTTAGGAGCTCGTGGTACACCACACCCTTCTGGTCCCACCAAACATATAGCATTTTCTCTTTGCCTTATCCATCTGGTTTTGCAGTCGATGTTAATTGTTGTCCCGGATCAACCCATGATTCAAAGTGTCATCTCCATCCAATATCGTTCGCAATAAAACTCCTTACCACTAGCGAAATAATTGTGAGCAATAAACAAATTGATGTGTAAATTAGATAACTGTTTCGCTTGTATTTCTTAAGAAAATTGAAACAGTTCAAGTTCTAATAATGCCAACTTCAAATTCATAAATCTTTGATCACCAAAAATTTACATGGATATGTAAACAGGATAATTTAAAAACTTGTAATATAATAAGTAGTAGGTACTCAAAATAAACAAAATATCAATAACCAAATATCAATTTCAATTGCAAAGATAGATTTTTAACGTTTCAATGACTTCGTCGTTTCTTCTTGGGCAACTCATGAGCTTTCATTCAAAAAATCCTGGAATCCTAATAATGCATCACGCAAGTTGAGAAATCGTAAACACGACTATATCATTAGGCGAATCAAATTCCAATCATGACAGCTCAAGCATTAAGTTTGTTACGAATGATGCTTAAACAAAGATTGATACTTGCATTACCATTATTTGTTATAAGTCCTTCACCTATGAAGTTATGCAAGAGTGAATAAAACATGTTTTTCTGCGTCAATTTTCCGTTACTTAGGAGAATTTGCAAATGGGTTGGATCTGTCACGAAGAAGAATGGTACAATTGATATCCATATACGGAAGATGGGTCCATAAAGCTTGAAAGCGTTTTTGCCTATGTATTCGAGCCCTGGAAAGAAATAATATTCATTTTGAGTCATTCAAGCACCTCTTGGCTTATCAAAAACGTTTACTTGATATAGCTTGACTATACATATATGCTAATATGAATTTTACATCATAAAATCACGCAAGAACGTATTATGCTTCTACTCTAGGTAATGAGTTCAAAATAACGTTTATGGAACATACTTTTACTAAGATTATTTTATCTAGGTAATTTTCATTTCTGTATGAATTTTTTTGGGTATAATTAAATTACATGTTTTCATTTTTAATAGCGCAAATAAAGTTTAGGTAAAAGACTACGTATTTCATAAATAAATGAGTAATACAAGAACATAGTTTTTTTTAATTAATTATCAAGTCTTAAAAATGTCCTTTCCGTGGATATAATTACTTCAGATTTTGCAATGACAAAATATAAAATATTATGTAGATTGTATTGTAAATTTTATTTTCAAGGTGTATATTTATCGTTATTTTAATTATTATATTTCTTTATGTAGTTGCTATAGATACTGTAAGATAACATATTTTTTCATTCCAAAATCGGAGGTAATCCCATCCACTTTTTTTAAGACTTGATAATTAATTAAAAAAAGAACTATATATATATATATATATACCTCGAATTTTGAGGTTTGGTATAGAATAACAAAAAACTCTAGAACTAGTCAAATTTTGTTGAAAGGGGTCGAGCATCACCTTGTTGGAAAGGCTATTCAATTTCCTGCATGAGTGTATTTTTTTTTCATCGCTTTATTACTATACAGAGTTACTCAGTAATCCATATTATAAGAGATAATGGTTAGGGAAGAAGATCAATAATAGATGATGCTTATTGCCCAAATAATAATTCTTTACATAAGTAGGTAGTATTTTACAGAATTCATTGTTTTATCGGTATCAAACTTCAGCTGCACATTATCCAGAGAGAAAAAATTGAAATGATCGAGTTTTTGGAGGTTTGAAGATTGGTAATGTGATATTTTTGATAATGGCAAATTATAAGGAATATTTTTTAGGCAATGTCTCCTATCTGGCATGGATATTCTCAAATAATTCAACGTTTTAGTGAAAATTCTTTCACACTCAATTTTTGAACATATTCATTGTGACAGTAGATGCCAAGTACATTGATTATTGTTCAGAAAGTTGCTATATCGAGCTCAAAGTTATTTTGGGATGAAGTAAAGGGAGATGCATTCTGAAAAAATGAAATGGTTGATATATTTTGAATATCTTCGGATAAAATGGAATGAAATATCAATATTATCTAAAACAGAAGAACTGGCAATTTGGATAATTAATGAAACTAGGCGCCTCTCAAAATTAAAAGTATAAAAATTCAATTGATTCTGCGCAGTTCTTGCAATTTATTCAGTATCCCTACTGTGGGTCATACTACTCACTTCTATTATCGCTTATTAAGAAGGCATTTCCAATAACAGGATAGGCAGAGGGTCCTGGAAGTCTGAAAGCTAAGCATACTGCTCTGAAATAATTTCTCAGCCTCCAACCAAAATAAATGAGAAACAAAACGAACACAGCATTCATGCAGTATTCATTCGATGATGCAACCATTATCTGAAAAAGTTGGATTGACTTAAACAAGGTATCTGTAAGAATTCAAATGTACAGGTTATTATAAATTTATTATAATTTATTTTATATTATTGTCAATCAGATAAAAAAAAACATTTTATCAAATAAAATTGGTTGCTAACTTGATATTGAAACCTCGACGACCTAAGTGAAAAATATATAAAGAAACGTAACGAAAAGGGCTGGCAAGCGCTGATAAAGAGATTGAAGAAGCAATAAAATCCGGCTTGTCCCCCCAAGAATTACGACATGAATGATGCAGCCGTCCAGTTAATGACCTAAAAAGAATATAATCATCAGAAAGAAATGACAGGATCAAAGAGGCATCGCGCAGTGCCATGAAGGTACTTAAACAGCTGTGGGGTTAGAGGAGACATAGTTGATTGAAGGTCGTTGCTGACAATACGTGTTAGCAATGAATATAAATTCTTTAGATAAATTATTACTTGAAGTGGCGTAAATAAATTAGTTGAAATAGGACTTGTTATTTTTACGAAATTGTTGTAGAAAACGTATTACCAATAATAATAAAAATAATAATAATAATGTTTATTTTCGAATAATGCAAACCTGATAAATCAGTGAAGCTAAAACCTTGTGTGTGATAATACCTTAATATTAATAAATCAACATTTATTTAAGGATCTTCAACAGGAAGTGTATGTAGAAAATTTTTAATTCACTCGTATACCATATGTGCAAGCATGAACAAATTCATTTTCTCAAAAGAAAAACATTTGTCAACAGCATCCTGAAAGAAGTCAATTTTCATTTCACTTTTACCAAATTTTTAATACTTTTCGAGGGATTTTAATTGCACCTTGTGCCATCCTCATCAATTCATCAAATATTGAGAATAGGGAAAGTGGGTCATGTGGTAATTTTAGGCCAGGTGTTTGTATCTTCTTTACAGGGGTGCAGAAATTTTAGAAAAAAATTTTTTTTTTTTAAATTAGATAAATGATGTTTTCAGTATGTGTCCTTTTCATAACTCATTCACTTTGAGACAATGGTACCAGGTGAAATTTGCACCGAATGGAAGTCGACCATTACATTTTTATTAATGCACAACTTTCAACCTCTTTCATCAGGTACCATCGTCTCAAAGTACTTATTTTTATTCAATAAAATGTCAGATCTTAGATAATAGGATTAATTGCTTATCTCAGTGATGGCTGGTACGGACTACAAGAACTTCTTGCAAGCGATACGCCCTCTGACTTATCAAATCAAGAAAGTATATTTCCGAATTCGAATTCCGATTGAATTGGTGTCACTTGTAGTTTATGTATTACGTGACACTCTGATATAAGGTGCAAATGCGTATTTCCTGAATATTATATTATGATTATGTTGACGATTGATTAATATGGTAGGTACGCTAAAAATCATACAGTAACTTTTGTTGTATTTTGCTTGTTTACAAAAGACATAATTTAGAAATTCTATCACTTTCATCTTCTCAAAAATTCTCTTTCAAAACAATCTCAAATCCATTGAATTTCAAGAAAGAAAACTAGTCCACCGTCACGTAATATATTTTCTAAGATCTTTCTGATTAGTTTTTTATGCGCTTGTTCGAACAGCGCGCTATTATTTTGCCGAAATGTCTGTAATTTCTGATTATCAAGCTAAAAATGGTATTAATTTATCGAGTTGGATATCTTATGAAGAATACGGGTTCAAACTTGACTATGTCCGGCCGCATACTCTATATTATCCAGAGGAAATGAGCTAAAGTTTTTATATTTCAAGAATAGGTTGATGGTCCAAATATCTCGGTCAAGTTCGTTATTGGACCAAATCCGGGAGATAATTAATCAGATATAAGCATCTAAAATTCATCCGAAACATGAAAATTTGTTTGAATTCGTTGAAAGAAAAGAATCTGACAAATTTGTCGTTGAGCTATAAAAATTTGAAAAATATATCAGAAATTATTACTCAGATCGACGGATCTCAACAAAAATCTGTGCATATTCTGAATATTTATTATCGCAATGTAACTCACCTGAATATACAGGGTGTAATTAAATAAGTGTGATTCCTCATCGAAAAAAAGAAAGGATTTTTGATATAAAGAAACTTCATTGGAGCATCCCTTGTTAAGATACAGCCCCTCAAAGGGAGTACATAAAATTTGTATAAAAATTTTTTTCACAGGCACCAAAAAAGTTACAATATTGAAATTAACCTAACGTTTCCTACTAGCAAAAAGACACTTATCCAGTTATTTATTTGGTTTGCCCCATGGTTGTAAGGGTGGGAAACGCAGGTACTAACAAGAGAATAATAATAAATCCAGTTCGCATTTATTACGATGTACCTATCTCTGTAGTTGTTCGTAAAATAATTTTTTCCTACAAATTGGTTTATTTTGGGCAAAATCTCATGAGACATTTTTTGTTTAGAATGAAACAGGCTATCGGAAATAAATTTTTAAATGGTAAACAAATAATAAGACAAAAAGTTACATTGGAAATAAACTTTAGGGGTTGCTTTTCCCACCCTTACAACCATGGGGTAAACCAAATAAAGAAAACCTCCTTAAATATTTTACACGGATTTAGTTACACCCTGTATATTTTTTGTTTCTATATACATTGTTATATTTTTTGTTTTAACCGAATCTGCTTCAATAATCAATATGATAAATAAGTTAGGTCTACAAATTGAAAAAAAAATTAGAAACCACTGACATGAGGTCTAGTAACTGCTAGTAATTATACTATTCTTTGTAACTTGTATTTCCGACATTATGGTAATTTTGCAGTTTAAGGACCCACCACATTTTTATGTTTCTGCAATTTTAGGGGTGCTTCAGTAGACCCCCCTAAAACAATAATAAATGATTAATGATAATTTTCCGAATAAAATATTTTTTGCAAAAATTCTTTTTTTCCATGTTCCACTGTTTGAAATGGCGAAAAATAAATTTTGATATCGTTTTTTGTTATAACTGAACTCAACCGTACCTAACATAATAGAAAAATCTAAAAAAAGTTTTTTTAATATTAATTTCATTTTTTTTCTTCAATTTTGGTATTGTTTTTTTTAAACCTAACTCAAACTAACCTAACCTAACCAGACCAGCAATTATGTAAAATTTAGGAAGGGTCCTTAAACTGCAAATTAACTGAAATGGTAGTAACCAAGTAATCATATATAATAATAAATAATCGAAAATTACAAATTTTTGGGCAGATGTGTGATCCAGCAACACATAAATGTCTAGTGGACACTTTAACTTGAAATACCCTGTATAATATGTACTGAAATTGTTTATTTCAAATAGGCCAACAAAAAGTTCCGCGACACCAATCACCTTCCTTTTCACCCCTTTAGCTCATTCCGTTTGGAGGTAATTGTGCCTACGGATGGACGGACAGAATTGATTTTGGCGACGGATTCTTCATCTGTGAGTCCAAACTAAGCGATTGATACCTCTTCCAACCAACTATTCGAAAAATACATACATTTGGACAAATTAATAAGCACTACAGGGTGTCTCAAGTTCGAGTGCCTATTAGACGTTTCTGAAGAACTAGACATATTTGAAATCTGAAAATTGGGATTATGATATTGTTCGAAGTTCTCTACAGAGCTAAAATATTTTCGAAGCCCAAAAACTTCCGGTTATACAGGGAGTGAAAATAAATTCGACGAAAAAATTTTTTTCAAGTTTTCCATTCCTGGTATGATCGAGTACTCAATAGTGAATATATTTCTGTTAAAACCATTGTATTGGATCAAATAGTTTTCAAAATATCCAAAAAAAACTGAAAAAAAAAAGTCAAATATGTTCAGTCAGTAATATATTCATTATTCTTATTTTAAATATCCTGAGCGTAAACCGTTTTTCCAACATCGAACAGGAAGGATGTGAAAAGGTCATGCATCTTTTGGATTTCAAAAATATCATCATAGGGTGTTTCAAATTTTGTGTTGAAAATTGTGATCCTAAATTGGCCATAACTTCTGTTTTTCAAATTAGAACCCAATTTTTTTATAATTGTGTTGGATTCTGCGGTCAAAAATAATGATAGTTTTCTCACATGATTATGCTCCTAAATTCAATAATTTCGTACACCATAAATCCAGAAAATCTCAAATAACTTAGATATCATTGAATTTAGGAGCATAATCATGTGAGAAAACTATCATTATTTTTGACCGCACAGTCCAACACAATTATAAAAAAATAGGGTTCTAATTTGAAAAACAGAAGTTATGGCCAATTTAAGATCACAATTTGAAACACCCTATGATGATATTTCTGAAATCCAAAAGATGCATGACCTTTTCACATCCTTTCTCTTCGATGTTGTAAAAACGGTTTACGCTCAGGATATTTAAAATAAGAATAATGAACATATTACTGACTGAACATATTTGACTTTTTTACAGTTTTATTTGGATATTTTGAAAACTATTCGATTCAATACAATGGTTTTAACAGAAATGTATTTACTATTGAATACTCGAGATCATACCAGGAATGGAAAACTTGAAAAAACATTTTTTCGTCGAATTTATTTACACTCCCTGTATAACCGGAAGTTTTTAGGCTTCGAATATATTTTAGCTCTGTAGAGAACTTCAAACAATATCATAATCCCAATTTTCAGATTTCAAATATGTCTAGTTCTCCAGAAACTTCTAATAGGCACTCGAACTTGAGACACCCTGTATATTCAGGTGGATAAGGGCTCCAAAAATAAAATTTGCTTAAAAAATTTTACTTGCTCTATTTTGCTTCATTGCCCGGAAGGAACGGGCAAAACCAGAAAAATTACCGAAATTCACTCAACTTCTGAAAAAATGGCTTAAGCTTTAAATTCCATCTAGAAATCAGTAACAAATATTGGTTGAACATAAATCACAGATGCAAAAAATTTTGATAATCAAACTCATATTTCTTTGGCGAATTATCCTTCGATGAAAGTCGAATGCATCAAAATATTAATTAACTCATCGATCGTTTTATTTTCTTTTGTTTCGACTTCTTATGATTAATTGTTTTATGCTCAATAGATCTCAGAAACTGTATGGATACTTACCAATTCAAAAGATACCCTTTCTTTCTTTACAACACTGAGCACTACACTTCCAATTTTTTCGACAAGACTCTGACTTCTAATCACGGAACAAAATTCCGCAAAATCGATCCTCAACCAATGATCCGTTAATGATATTCAGCGTACGTTCAGCCTTGATTACAAGGAAAAATTGAAATACGAAGATCTGAACTGTCTTCAGCTTAAATCAAGAAAATAATAAACACCAATTGCGGCTGCAGAGCACGCATATTCACGTGAACTGCATTAACTACCTCCTCCGAAATGTTTATGGGGTGGGAGGTTGTTTTGGTGCATTTCTTTATGTACAGCTAGGAAAATATTCTTTTTGTGTCACACCAAAGCATAAATTTTACCTTTTCCCCGCTTGTTATAGTTCATTAAACTAGTGGAACAGCGTGCTATCGATTTGTCCAAATGTCTGTAATTTTTGAATATCGTATCGAAAATGATTTCAATCGATTGGGATCGACATCCTGATGAAGGGGTCAAACTTGAGTATGTCCAGCCGTATCCTCTCTTTCTCTCGGAGGAAGTGAGCTAGATTTATCATTTTTCAGAATAGGTTAATTGTAAAAATAATAGATAATTAAAAAAAGTCTCAGCTATTTTTCGTCACTATTAAGTGTTCATACTCATTGGCACGACAAGGACCTTTGAAAGTTAAACGAAAACGAAAGAAAATTAACAATGAAATTCTGACAATAAGAAAAAAAATGACTAGAAAGAAAATCGAATGCTGGAGCACTGACTTCTGCCTACCTGGTTTCACAGTACGGCTGAATTCACCTGTCCAGGCACTCGCGAGCGAGAATAGTCACTTTTTCACCAGAGTTCTAATTTGTAGATTTATCGAGAAAATTCATTGATTACGAAGAAAAGTGTTGCACTTCATGGATGAACGCCGATTTCGTACTCGTCGTTCGACACCGGTCATATGCTCCAACACATGTTACGCGCCCATCGGGAAATGAAATGAACATACGTGGGCCACACGAAACGAGCAAGCAACTTGGAATAAAATGAATGAATTTAACTAATAATAATGAGTTGCAGTAACACTCATATCACGGGCAACACTAATCCGATAGTGTCGAACAAAAACATATTTTAAAGGAGACTGTTGCGTACCACGGTTAGTTTACTGTGTTTATCGACTCAGTTGGGATGTGTATCTTAGAGGTTCAAAGATATACGTCGATTCCAAAACGGTGTATCGAAATTTCACTTGATACTGCTGGGTTAGCTCAAAATAAAACACTATTTAACTACAACAGTGAAGTGACTTTATTGTTTCGTCAGTCTATAACTGAGCTTTATGTTTACAGGAAGGAGGTTTGCGTGTTTCTCTCGCTAAAATACACATGTTTTTAGTTTTTATATTCTCATCCTTCTGGTGCAAAAATGGGATACAAGCATTCGAGAACATTCTAATGGAATTACAAGAGCCTTCTTGGAAGATCCCATTCTCATGTATATAATGGGACCACATGTTCCCTGATCAAAGTGTTACATTCCTTACAAATAAAATAGTTAAAAAAGGTTCCTTCAATATATTTGTTAACCCTGTAATTGAGCTTTATGCTTTAAATGACCTGAGTGGCCAAATATCCTGTTGGTCATGTATCTGTTCAATGAGTAAAATAGAGATCGTACAAAACTCTTTTGATACATTTCAACCCTGAAATTGGGGTGCATTCCTTAAATGACCCGACCACTCAAGCAATTGTCTTCTCAAGAAAGATTTTAGATGAAAATATTTTCAGGGAAGCAGTGAAAAATAGATGAACTTAAATTAATTTATTTTGGTTATACAATAAACTAAAGTATACTGAGGATGTGCCTTATCCTAGTTATCCTTTCTTCCAGCATAGCCATCTGCAAAACAAATGGAATTATTAGGCAAATCAACACCTAATGACCAAAATAAAACCAGATCTGAATACATTTCTTAATTAATTAATGGAATCCATAGAAATTGATACCGGTTTTGATTCGCAAATTTTAGGGCATTAGGACTAATGAGCTGTCATTTTGAAGTATGTCGTATGTTTCTTTCTCTATTTCAGTGTCGTAATAAGTTCATTACACTACTAAAAACAATGCTGTAATGAACTCATTACAGCATTGTTTTCAGTTATATTTTTCGTTTTGTGGTTGACAACACTGACATCCTTTTCTTTCGAATGTCAACACAAGTCCTTTGCATGTCAATTTTCGTATCAGTCACGCCCACTGCGAAAATAAAATACAAAAGGCACTAGGAGGTATAATCTGAATTTTTCATTGAATTCCAATAAATTTCTCACAATTCTTGACTGAAATAGAGAAAATATCGTCTAATACTCGTTGCAGAAGGAAATTCCAACATTTCATACGTTCAAAAACTCTTATTTTTATATTTTTCAGAATGATTTGTGCTACCTATGTAGTTTATATAAAATTTTTGAAAACTGTTTGGTATTATATATTCATCAGTGACGATTAATTCAATATATTTTTTTAATTGCACAGTTCTTTATTTCCTCACAACATAATTGTGATAAAAAATCAATCTGCTTTTTAGAAAATACGCTGTTTGAAAAAGCGAACAATTTATAGAACAATATCACATTGCACTAATTGAATTCAGCTGCAAAATCAAAATATAGAAAGAAATAAGAGAAAAATATTCATAAATAGATTAAAACTCATTCAATCTGTAGTAAACCGAGTGTCCATTTCGTTTTTCGCTTAATTTGACCTGATGTCAGTTCTTTCGATAACCTGTAAAGGTGCATTTGTTGTACTCAGTGCATATCAACACTGGCGAAGTAGAAAGACGTATAATTCAAATTTCCGTAACCTGTCCACTTTCGTAAGTAACGCCAACTGTCAAGATACAATAAAAAGTCACTAAAAAGATGCAATACGAATTTCTCATTAAACTTCATACGAAACTTCATTTAAATAAAGCAAATATACTCAAAAACTCCTTGCAGAAGGTAATTTCAACACTGATGTGAAATAGGGGACCATTCTGCAACTTGTTTTAAAATAACTCTATACTTCACTGAAAAAATTACTTCACATTCGCAGGTGTAAGTCTTAGTCTAGGAATTCAGAAAACAAAATTTGTTCGTTCGGTTCGAGCGTGTTTTTAGGATAATTGTTCAATAAATAAATACATGTAATAGTATATTCTAATAAAAGTTGCAGAATGGACACATATTCCAACACGAATGCGAAATTGAGTGTTGGAATTGCCTTCTGCAACGAGTATTAGACGATATTTTCTCTATTTCAGTCAAGAATTGTGAGAAATTTAATGGAATTCAATATAAATTTCAGATTATACCTTCTAGTGCCTTTTGTATTTTATTTTCGCAGTTGGTGTGACTGATACGAACATTGACAGATTATAGAATTTGAATAGTGCGTTCAAATCTCTACATGGTTTTATATTGACAATTGACATGCAATGGACGCGTGTTGACATTCGAAAGGATAGGATGTCAGTGTTGTCAACCACAAAACGAAAAATATAACTAAAAACAATGCTGTAATGAGTTCATTACAGCACTGTTTTTAGCACTGTAATGAACTCATTACGACACTGAAATAGAGAAATGTATATTACCATTGCCATATTCAGGAAAGTTGTCTGTTACTACCTTTAGATTTATGTAATCAACATAAATGTAACTATCTCAAAATAATGAATGACGGCGTTTCAAAAGAAAAAAAGGCAGTGTATAAATATAGGAGTACTCCAGCTGATTTCAGGAGGAAATGAATACTCACCCTTTTTTCATGTGACTGCTTCGTTTCAACAGGAACGTTCAGTTTATATGTACTCTTTTCTATCATACTAGCCATTTTTTGTAACTCATTTGTTAGTTTTTCCTCCTGTTTCTTGAATTTTTCATGATCTACCAATAGATTTTCTCGCAATTCGTCAGGTATAGTGATGAACAAATTGGTTTTGTTAGCTAAGGAGTCTTTAATGACAACCTTATTGTCCTCGTATTCTTGAAAACTGTTTCTTATACATATTGAAGCACAACCAGTTAAATCTTCAATTAAGTGTTGAAAAGTTTGATGTTGCGGATCCAAGGTTACTATTTGAACTGAAAAAAAATTACGAATTCTCCTAATTATTATATAAAACGAATTACATATTACTTAGAGATCAGTTCATATTGTAAAAAAATGTAGATTTTATTAGTGCAAAATGAAATCAAAGACATGCCAAAGACTTACTAATGATTTCCATTGTTACGCCCTCACATAAATGTCATACGAAACAGTACCCTTGTCCGAATATTTAGAATGACGTTACCATTCAAATTATTACAAGTGCATACACCATCATTTTAGACATCATATAAAATGACATTGAAAAGACATAATAAAGAAGGAGTTCGTGAACAATTCCGCAGGAAGTTATATAGGCAGAAATTGGAATTGTTGGTAGGTACTTGCCGACACATGCTTCTATTTACTGGCATCATCAGAACAAGGCAAAGAAACGAAAAGAGAGAAAAGAATAGTACTACAATACTCTGGTATTCCTCTAAAACCGGACATTCTAGGGTTAAAGAGACAAATTGATCGTTAGCACCTGCTATATGCTACCTTTTTTTCCCTATATGTGGCCATTGAACCCTAACTCTGTACTAAATTTCAGCTCTCTGAAATTATGGGAAGTACCAATTGTATTCTGATGATCGTGAGTGAGTGTTATAAATGCGAAACTTTGCTTTCGCATGATTTTGGAACTAAATGACCAACAGAATTGAAATTTTGAATTTTAATAGCTTACTGGATGATGGTATTTTCTGCGTTCTGGTCTCTTCAGAGTTTCTCAAATAGGGGTCTGAAAATGCGGCGAAATGGTTCCGGTAAATGATGGTACAGTAGTGTTCCCAGATAGTCATAAACATATCATGAAAAGTTCAAAGTAATATATAATTCAACCATCTGAAATGTTTATATCATAAAAGATTTAGTAGGCAAGCTCCAGATCCTTACCATCAGACTTGTGTTTTCTCGAAATGTTGAAGGTTCTTCTGAGTCTCCTTATACCTCTTATAATTTCTAAGACACCATCAACTGTGTTCTCCAATGATACGTCTCTCCAATGAGTTTCCTGAAATATTATCATATATCAGGGAATCATCTGATATCAAGAAGTAAAATGATTATTAGCAGTAAAAATGTAGAAAAGCACTGACGCGTAGTCAGGAGCTTTTGCGTGCTTGTTACAGAATATTTTCCTGTTCTCTGGATTCTCTGGAACGGT
The DNA here is from genome assembly GCA_030674115.1 of Micraspis discolor. Taxonomy (NCBI): domain Eukaryota; kingdom Metazoa; phylum Arthropoda; class Insecta; order Coleoptera; family Coccinellidae; genus Micraspis; species Micraspis discolor. The sequence goes on along the minus strand of JARTUT010000874.1, from coordinate 2,179,963 downwards.
GTGATACTAATACAACTGCACCAATTTTGGTGCAGTTGCATTTTGGCATCAATAGATTTATTCCATATCTTGTGGGTTTCTCACTACTACTGTACAGATTGGTTAAATTGCATAAAAAACAAATATCACTTAATCTAAAGGTCCGTATCTTGTACTTCCTAGAAACATTAGTCTTTTGCAGATAAAATCATTCATCATCTTTTCTCCTAAATTGCACCATTCTTGAGATATTTGAAGTTGAAAGGAATTAAATCGATATAATCATATGACGAAACTTGGGTGAGTGAATCATTTCCTAGAGGGAAACAAACGATTATCCTACATCCTACAACTGACGAAGATATTTTTTTTATTTAATTGCTTCACTGTCATTCGAGTATTAAAGTCACGATCTTCGACCTTTCAATTTTCACCTGATCTCAGATAAGATATATTTTATCTCACCTTGGGGTAATTTTTCACTAGTTCGCCTATATGGTGTAACCTTTGATGGAGGTGAATAGACAGGTAGGGCATAAAAGGATGAAGTGCTCTCAGACCTCCATCCAAAGCATAAAGAAGTGTCCAGCAATGCCCAGCAGCTTCTTTACTTTCCAGATCACGTAAACCACGCTTCGTTGACTCCTATAAAAAAAAACTGGTATCAATTATCTACTGAGCGTAAAAACCAGTGCATTCAGAAACAGACGATGTTTTCAACATATTATTTGATGCTTTTCTTTGCTCATAAAACATATGTAGAAATAGGGATCAGTAAGTAACTACATTTTTTCATGAATACCATTGATACCTACCAAGTAGTTGTCGCAGAAATCATAATACAAAAAATTCTTCAGAGCTAGTGTAGCTACGTGAAATTCATACTTCTGAAGAGCTTCGTCCATAGTTTGTACAAGACAAGAATATCGACTAAGAATCCATTTGTCCATAGTCGTTAGCGACTTCTCATTCATATATTCAGTACCTTGGGCTTCAACCACTTGCTGATACCACATATTCGAAAATTTGGTAGCTTGCCATATCTTATTACAGAATAATTTGTTAGTGTGGCACTCTTGAACATCAAAACTGATGAAATGACCTGAAAATAGCAGTTTTGAAAAGTTACGCAAACTATTCTTTCATTTGTATTTTACTTTTTATATTATGGGAAACCAATGTAAACCTCAACGCATCAGCGCCACATTCCGGTATACCATCAGGGAATAATTTCTTCTGTTCTTTGATGGATTTATCCAGTTCTTTTTGGGATAGTATCCCCTTCTCTACAGATGTTTTCAGTTTATTTTGTAGTTCCTGAAAAATTCAAAACTTATGAAAACTCCAGAATTCTTTTGAACAACCCGCATATCATCATTGACGAAGAAATAATTACCTAAATACCTTACTCGTACTTGCAGATACGTTTTTCCTCTACGTGGATAATGTTTCATATTTAGAAGTTGAAGAGCCGTTGAGATAACATAAACCTCATTCATTATTTTTCTAATAACCTAATAATTTTTTATGCCAAAGAAGATAACCATTTACTGTATTATCATGTAATGTTTATCTCGGTCAATAACACAAAATATTATATTGTAATACAAGTTGCAGAATGGACACATATTCAACAACACGAATGCGCTCCTTCGTCGCTCATTTTCGAACGCATGAGTGTTGGATATACCTTCTGCAACGAGCATTAGACGATATTTTCTCTATTTCAGTCAAAAATTGTGAAAAGTGTAGTTGGTTTGATCATTATTCTCCTAGTGCCTTTTGTATTTTATTTTCGCTGTTGGTGTGACTGATACAAAATTGACAGATTATAAATTTGAATAGTGCGTTCAAATCTCTACATGATTTGAATTGAGTTATCCTCCCAAAGTCATTACAGCACTGTTGAGATTCATTACGACACTGTGAAAGCATTATCGTTGCAATAATTCGGCTTTTTGGTAGTTGGTTTATCATTTTTCACGTGAATAGACTCAGCGTATAAATGTTCGAAGAGTTTTCCTCCCAAAGTGAGGTTGAAATAACTCTTTACTATTCTTTAGCCTAACTCTTTCTATGCTTGCCTTTAACGGTTAATTGGCTAGTTCTTGATTATCTGACTTTAATATATTGGGACCTCTTAATTTTGGTGTGTCCACACCGAAGTAGTCATTTGAACCAAGCAATTCACCATGGTATTGTATTTAAAACATTACCTACCTGCAAGGTAATTCCATCAATGACATCTTCTGGAGCTATCACATTCCCCAAACTTTTCGACATCTTTCTACCTTGAGAATCACATATAACACCATGTAGTAAAACTTTCTTGAAGGGTAACTGCCCAGTAATTTCAGTTCCTAGCATTACCATCCTGGCCACCCAAAAGAATAAGATGTCGTGACCAGTTTCCATCAAACTCAAGGGATAACATTTATTGAGATCAGAAGACTAGAAAATAAACCTCTTGAAAAACTGTCAAGAACAAGCTTAGCCATTGTGGGCGATCAAATTATTATGGTTACTTGTTAATTCCACTTTCCTGTAAGTGGAACATAAATACATTGAAAATATAATGAAAATCACGAAATTGATGTTGACAGACGTACGTATATTTCTGAATTGCGGACAAATACTAAATTTTAACATTTATTTAATACAGGGTGCGGCAAAACAAAAGTGCAGTTTTGATGGTTCATTTTTCAAAAATGGCATAACCTACGAAAAAGTGGTTTATTCTGCTTGAGTCAATACTACACTTCTATTTCCACTAAAGTTTCAAAGATCCCATCAACAAGATGATATCCTCCAGAAGCGATACACTGATGTAGGTGATTTTTGAATTTTTCAACTGCGTTCTGGCACATATCGATTGGAATGGGGGCGATTTCCTCTCTAATACGGACTTTCAGTTCTTCTAAATTGTGAGAACAACGCTTAAAAACCTTTTTCCTGAGATAGTCCCAAAGGAAAAAATGCCAAATACTCGAATTCTTGCCGACCACCTCAGGTCGCCCCTCAGAGAGACGAGGAACGCGAAAATATCTGCCACAGTTTGGTCATTGAAATCTACGCCGTGAGTGTTGTAGCCCAAATATCCCCGAGGCCTTCTTCTTCAGCCAACCGTGCCACTTCAGGCTAAACAAAATTTTCGAGCGTAGAAGCATAATGTCGAGCAATGACGGTTGTTCTACGTCTATCTTCCCCAAAAAGTACGATCCAATACCGCAAATTTGGAAATGGTGGTTACTGTCAGGCCAATTTTGTTTGTTCACGGCACCAGACAAGTGGAACAACATCGCTTAGGCGCCATTCACACGGTTTTGAAAATCTGGAGGCATCAGCTCCTACACCATTATAAGCTTATAAGGATGGAAGGATAAATTTTAAGTCAAAATCCCCATTACAGAGCGGTCGGATATGTTTAATGCAGTTGCATGTTTCCGGCAGAGCGTATTAGTGACTGTTCAACAGCTTCTCTCACTAGAGCAACATTTTCAGGAGTTCTCATTGTTTTGGGCGTTTCCATCCCCTAGGCCTTTTTGTGGAACCATATTCTTCCGATGCACGAACCCAACTCGCAATAACTTGGCGGTGCGGAACGACATTACGACGTGGAATGTTGAAGTGTCCGCTGAGTGATAATGAAAGAACGACCGTTTCCAAAAATCGTGCGAACGGCGATGCCTCGATGCTCTCCGCTCCATAACATTTTTACGACTGAAAACCAGGCGAGTTATCGGTTACAATTGTCGCTTTCCAGTCACGTGCGTGTGACCCCTGGGTTGCTTGATTTTGAAGGTCTAAAGAAGATCGGATCGCACTAAAGGCGCTCACGGGGTGCCTTAATTGGTGACTGGGATTCAATAGTAGCTATTTAATCCCCTTCCAGGCTCCTATCCCCACCACAACGGTTGCAGTCACCCATCGCACTGCACTTTTTTGCCTCATCCTATGCAAACATGACATAATGAAAAAAAAAATCGAATTCAGAACTGTTCGAATGCGACTCGGCATACTTTCAAAGATTTCAAACAAGTTTCCATTTTCACTACGTCATGGTGCTATTCAGATATCAGATTTTCAAAAATCTTGGAGATCAGTTCAGGTAAGCTTACTAGTTTCAATGATCTCGCAAATTTTTTAATAAATCCATGTCCGGGAGATCTCCTGGTTATAAAAAAACTTTAATTTTTTGCTAACAAAGCTGTAACAGTTTTTCATTTGAGGCACCCGACTGAATAAATTTTTAAAAAATAATCTTCGTTTGGAAACCATTCCGTGATTAAACAACCGATTCGGAGAAAATTTGCGAAAGGAGAGCAAGAAAATAAAGTTCTAAATTTCGGTAAATGAAATCCTTTTCGCATCCCAAAAATTTTATGCCGAAACCAGAGTGAGAGATCATTTAAGTATGACATAACTTATTAGCTGAGAATCCGAATCAAAGAAATGTTTTGAATTTATCTTCGACAACTACTTAGAATCAATGCTGATTCTGGGAATAAAAAAAAATCGTTTATATCCTGAAGAACTCTAGAATAATTTTCATTTATAATAATTCGATCACCCACTATACCTACATCTGTTGGCCAACCGAAAGCCGAAAATGGCAACAGCGCTGAAGAGAACCACGTGTCCAAGACATCATTGTCTTGTTCCGCAAGAACAGTTTCTGGAGGAACCCCAAATATCTTGGATGCCTTTTGACACGCTGATTTCTCATCTACAGCAGCTATCCAACGTTTTTCATCCCCGATTTTGCACAAATATGCTGGTATTCTGTGGCCCCACCATAATTGTCGTGATATACACCAATCTCTAAAATGATTATTAATTAGAAGACATAGAATAAGGTGAGTTGGTCGATCGTGGACATATTTTATTCATCTATATCTTCATATGCTTTCCATGGAATATAGTATTTGAGAAAAGGTACTCAGAATGAAATGAACTCAATGTACAATGTAATAATTGGGGCTATATCATAAGAAAAAGATTTACTATATCATCAAACAAGACATCCAAGGTTTCTGCTGTAGTTCTTCGTGAAGATACTAGCCCACTCAACACTAACTAATCTCTAATAACATTTTTGTTTTCTCATCTGAAAACTCTACTAGAAGGACAAGGATTTTTCTAGCTACCATTTCGGAAAATCGACATTTTATTGACAAAAAGGCAAAAGTAACAGAAAGTCAAATCAACTACGTCACTTAATCGTATCCCAGCGTTGAATCTATTTCTTTGTTTGGCGCATTTTCACTTTTCGTCGAAGCCCACTTGCCGCGTGAGGTCAAAGGTCGCTCAATTCAACTTACTGACGTACATAACACAACCTGAATTATTTATTGATATTAACAACTATTCATGAAGATTATAGGAGAAAAGTTAGAGAGTTACAAGGACTTATTATGTCGGCAACCTTTGCAGAAAGTCCACTTGAATACTCACCGAATATTTTTCAACCAATGGGCCCAATTATCTCGAAATCCAGCAGGTTCTATAACCAGCCTGCCTTCTTCGACATCTTTCAGTGCTCTTTGTGCCATTTCATCACATTTAATGAACCATTGCGGCTTCAGAAGATATTCGATAACGTCACCTGATCGACTGCACATAGGTACAGACATTTTGTGCTGCTTTATATCCCGTAGGAGCTCCATAGTTTTTAAACGATCAACAATGATGTTCCTAACTTCAAATCTTGGCAAGCCTTCATATTCTTCAGAAATTGACGTCACCCTACCAGTTTCGTCGAAAACTTGTAACGAGTGCAAAGAGTGACGTTTGCCAATAGAAAAATCCACATGATCATGAGCAGGCGTTATTTTGACTGCACCTAAAACTCCAATAACTGAGTATCTTTTCTGAAAGAATTTAAAAAAAGAAAATAAGCATTGACGTGCGGTCAGAAGCTTTCGTAAATTTGTGCTATGGTCCCGAACTCTGCAACAGCGTTATACTCAATAAACCTGCCCCAATGAATGGAATTATTCTAAATTTCAAATACCGACTGACAGTTTTTCTTCAGTTTTGGTCGAAGCCCAAATTCTTAAGAAAACGAACTTTTCCATCGAAAATCATATAGATTTTCATATCTCTCTTGTACTTTGAAATATCTTATTTCTTCAAGTTCAAATTATTTGCCTTGAGATCTTCTTGAGAAAAAAGTGTGAAATGAAACATTAATTTTGACTGACATTACTGGCAACAGTTCGTCCAAGAAATCTATGGGTGTCATAAATACAGAGTCCGTCAGAAAAAACGGGTAGTTTGGCTGATACTCCGCGTGTGATGATCCAATAGGGGTTGGGAAAAAGATTTTCGAAAATGTGGATACGGGAGTTTCAGTATGCTCACATCGTGGGACAATTCTGAGATGGGTCTCAACGTTCAACAGTACAGGTAGTATGATGAAATTCAAACCTAAAGCCCGAAATCGAACGACAGAAAACCCAAAAACATTTGGAAAGTACAGTATTATACTTTGAGGAGCCCCAAACGTTTTGTACGTTTGCGCGCCTATTCTCTTGGGACGAGCGAATCAACAGTGCGTCGAATCTCAGTACCCCTACAAAACGCAACTTTGTTAGGAGAGTATTGCCAACAACGTCTTGATCTTTCAGAGCTAATATCTAGATCATGGACAACAATGATGAGGCTTATTTTCATCATCATGATAGTTACGGAAACAAACAAAATTGTCGGTACTGTACCGCAACGATTCCTCAGATTCTGCATGATAATCCACTTCACTCCCCTAAAGTCACAGTTTTGTGAGTTATTGGCCCTACGCAAATCATTAGATCTTACGTTTTCGAAAACGACGGCTGTCAATTCAGCCCGATACGTAAAAATGTTAACCAATTTTTTTATCTCTGAGCTTAGCCATCTGCGTATTTGTCTCAGAAAAACTTTGTTTAACAAGATGGGACCACATCACACACAGCTCGAAATATTGAGAGAATCCCATCAATGACAGAAAGACGAACCTAATCTATTAATACCGTTTTCGGCTAGATATTCGAAAATAACAGACCAAATCAAAATCAAAAGAAGCTTTTTGTAAGTGTATATTTATGTTCGAAGATTTAGGTCCGTGGGATCAAGAGTAGCGTGACGGCTAGGACCAATATGGTGTATCTCAAGTGGTAACCCATATTTCATTAATTCAATTTTTCATTCTTTAATTCTCATGGTGAGGATTAAATTCACTCAGTTCAGCTTTGATGATGTATCTTGTGTGTTAATTATGCTGTAAAATTCTATTTTATTCAAATTCATTTCATTGGTCCGAAATTTCATATACAGAATACAGTATTCATAGGGTGCGAATTGGCTTTCTTCTAAACATACCAGTTCCAAACTGCATGTCAACAGTTTCATCTGCTATTATTGGTATTTCCTCTTTTCTGAATGGGTGGTATATCTTCCTTCCAATCATAGTACTATATCTTTTATCAAATGGATGTACTGCTACTGCTACATCACCCAAGATAGTCTCTGGTCTGGTTGTTGCCACTATTATTTCTTCATCTACAATTTAATTAATCAAGCGTTTAATTCAATATAGGTGTAATTGAAAGAAGTCCATTATTTTTCTAATACATGGTTTTAGATTTATGTACCTCGACTTGTATAAGCCGAATCAGATTCCACTACAAAGCAATTGAATCCACAGTGACTATTACCAGCTTCGATATTCGAAAATTACAGACTAACTAAGTGCGCAAGATAACCTTCAAAACAAAAGCAACTCGAAGTCGAAAAAATATGTAAACTAAGTTGGACTATCCAACTATAATGAATAAAATCTCTGATTTCATAGAAAAATAATGGATTTCTTTTCATTGCACCTATTAAAGGATTTTCCAATAAGCATTTGGCAACTTTGAATTCAAATTTGGAATGCACCCTTCACTATCCATCGAACTATCACTGTCAAATTATTCAGTAAACTGGGGTTGGGTGCAAAGAATTGACCCTGCTAATGTACCACCGAAGTAGAGTCCCCTTCTTGAATGTTTTGATTGTTCTTTAACCCAATAATATTATTTTTGAAATATCTCAAAAGGTTTGCATTTGATTTGTTTTTAAAATTGTCAATTTCTTATTGGAAACCCCTTTATTTCTTAGTTAACCTACCTGAATCACTTAATTTGTACGAAAAATATACCATTCTGCCAAATATTACCGGTTTTTCATATCCGGGGACATTGAGAGTCGTCTCTCCGTTAATTTCTACATGATCAACTTCAATGTCTGATATGGCAGACCTCAAAAAGCATGACCAATTCACCAAGTGGTTATTCCGGTAAATCAGTCCTTTTTCAAACAGACTGATGAAAACATCTGAGACAGCTCTAGCTTGTAATGGATCCATGGTAAACACCTTTTTATTCCAATTCAACGATAAACCCATACGATTTAATTGGGATACTGTAATTAAAATAAAAATTCCTTACGTTAGTCTAGTAGTTATCAATTTTAGTAATAATGAAATCAACTTTCAAACATGCAATCAAAAAATCAGTCAAATGTTTGAATAGTCTATAAGGGTAAGATGCCTTTTCATACTAATTTAACCATTAACTACGGCAGAATTTTCAGTACATACATACGTATCATATTTAGAATTCGCAAAAGCTTCTGACCTCATGTATTATTCAATTTTTTTTTTAATTTTGCCGATAATGTTGAAAAAGATTTGTAAATATTTTGAAGAACTTATTTTATGCAAAAATCGGACTTTCAAGTGTTTTTTTTTTTTTAATATATTGAATGTTTATTGTCAATGAGAGTAACAAATAATTTCAAGATTTTTATTACCCCTCCACTTCGTTGAGGATAGCATCAATTATTGCCAGCTAAAAGAATCAATAGAAGATTTGAAATTCCCGCCAATATACTTCCTTGCAAAACCAAAACATGGCTGACCCGGTTACCACAAATTAATAAGGAGATTTCACTGCTTAATTTAGGTTCTGTAGAGTTTGTGAAATCGCCTGAATTCATTAAGTTCTATGATCCTTAAATGTCAACTTCAAATCTGACAAAAGGTTAGGTTAAGAAATGTACCTTTTTTGTGTTATGCAACTGAGTAGAATTTTTGATTGCTGATCCAAATAATTGCTATCAATTGATGTAAGATCGCAACGAATACATTCATAAGTTGAATGCGATTATCTTAAATGTCATTTGGAGGAATAATTAAAAGATACTGCTTAGTAACAACTTTGCCCATTTTAGTAGTGTCTTCAATTTACGCAGACTACAACAGAACACAAATTTATAAAGCGAAGAAATTAAAAAATCTTAAGAATGAGTCCATGGAAGCACATATCTGAGTTAAAATGGGCTTTATTTCCTCTAACTGGGGGTGCTATTGGATGGTGGCTAGATTATCAAGAAACATTGCGTCTCACCTTATTCAGAGACAAAAGTATGCTTTATGGTAGGGTTTTGAAGGAAGGAGAGAAGCCATCCTGGCCTTGAGTTCATACTAGATTATGTTTAGAACTATAGTATGTGTAAGATAATAAAAAACTTGATTTGAATTCAATGTTTTTTTTCTTTCCTTATCTTGATGACAGCATATCACTTACTGATTTCAGCCTCCTTGGTTTCTTTCCAATCCCATATTTTGTTACAGAATTTTTCTTTACCAATATCATGCCTTGTGAGTTTTTGTTTCTTCAATAATTGTTTTTCTACCAGCACTTGAGTTGCTATACCAGCATGATCTAATCCAGGAACCCATGTTGTTTCATAACCCTGCATCTGTTTCCTAATTTGAGGAAACGCAAGTATACTGATTTGCTGTGGAACATGTAATGGATATTTACCATCTTATTAAGATATCTTGTATTGTTCCGGTTAATGCATGACCTAAATGCAAATTTCCTGTTATGTTGGGAGGAGGTAAAATCAAATTGAAAGATCTATTGGTTTTTGTATCATTCTTAAAGTAATCTAGCCTCAATGACTTACTCTCAACTTGGCTAGGTATATAAGCACGATCCAAACCTACAAAAATCATTGAACGATGCAGTTTATATAAATAGTCCTTGAATCAGTATAAAGGATTATCTATTGGTTTGCCAAAACAAGGTTTTGAGACAGATAATTCAAAGCCCGTTTGTATTACCTGGAATATTTGAATATAATCGCAATCTCTTACTTAACCTCACTCTTTTTTTAGGGAAATTGAATAATGTTTTCCCACAATTTTTACAGTTTTTTATCATCTTTACGAAAATAGAAAATTAAAATATCAAATGCTTTAAAGAAAATCTTAGGATTCAATAATTATCAAAATCCTTTTATGCGGTTATGTTTAGCAAATCATAGAATAGAAAACACTCGTGTCTATACACACACATTACACTTTGCCTCCGTTTGTATCCGCATGCGCAGTGAGTTGCGATGAACCGTTGACTGGCGTTGACGGTTTAGCGGGATATCATTTTATATTTATATTCCGCAGCGTTCCGTAGCTCGCATCATTTCGTTTTCGTTTAACATGGAAACATTCTGCGAAACCTGCGAAAAAAAATTCTTTTCCAAGGGGACTTTAAGAACCCACATGAAAAAATTCCATCCTGGTAAATATTAAATTTAGAAATGTTTGATTTATGAGATACGGGGCTTTAAATTTCTAACCTGATATATCCATTTGAAAATGAGAATATGATATTTGATTCTGTTAGCGCTGGTCCATAAATATTGAGATTTCGCATGTCGAAAATTGAAGATAACCTTATGAAGATATTTTACAGACCAAATCTTGAACCTTGGGCTATAATATAACCTATTCAATGTTAATTTAAATTGATAGGATCATATTACTTTTTTGGGAAGAGTTGCGCAAAAATAAATTATATCAGGTCAGAATTTGCCTACACTTTTGGGCTTGAGCCTTCTCTTTTTTGAAATTGTTAACATTCAGAATTGTAATCAACTCATATTTTATTTCAGATCAGTTTACTATAATTCCAAAGCGAACTAATCCGCCAAAAGCAAGTTGCAATGCTTGTGGTGAATTCTTTGTGAAATATTGCAATTTAATAAGACATGTAAAAAGGTTTCATCCAGGTATGAATTATTTTATATAAGTGAATTCATTTTTAACACGTTTATAATAGCGAAATAGTTTAGTGCCGAGATTTAAATACAGTTCAGTACAGTACAGGGCATCAATAACCACAGCAGGTGCGAACGACCGCAATTTGTGACTTCAACCCTTGGGTTGAAACCTTCTTTGGTTTTCATGGCTGCTTTGCCCTGAAGAAGCCATTAAGCAAGTACCTGGGCAACTACCTAGTAACCTCAATTTCTGCTGATCTATTTATAATATCCTTACCTGTAATCTTGCTTGCTTGTTTGTTTTTATATAATTCTTTTCATATCTCGTGACGTACACATAGGATTTCACCAATTTTTGGAATTGATACTTGATTCAACATAGTACCTTATTCATTGAGCTGAAAATAAATTGTCGCAATTAATAAATGCTCTACCGGGTGTTCTTCACATGCCAGCTCATGATATCTATCGTCGACAATCGGTAAGACAGGTTGATAATGATTGCTCGACAAAACTAAAAAAATACAGTTTATAGTACATGGGATTGATAAGGCAAAAATAAAGATAGTTCAAAAAACTGAGGAACAAGCTTCAATGATGAACTAGAAGGCAAAAATAATCGTTAATAATTCACAAATTCATTAAGTTCATTATAAAAGCGCGCTCTTCAGTTTTAGAACTATTTTTTTTTCAAATTTATTTTTTATTAATAATGAGATTATTAATGACAAGAACTAATAGTAATATTTTAGGATTCAAATTTGATAATAACTTCAAACTTGTTTGTTAATTTTTATTAGGTGGTATTTCAGTTGCTTTCTATAAAAAATCTGCATGGTTTCTAAAATTTAAATGCACACCCATAAATAAACAACTAACTGTAATTTCAACTATTATAGATAAAGAGCAAGATTTGGTTAAACCCAAGAAGTATACATATGAGTGTGAGATATGTAAAAAGCATTTCAGTCATCTGAGTCATTTTAAAAGTCATAAGAAAACTCACGAAGAATCGGAATGTAAAAAAAGCCTGAAATGCAGTATTTGTGGTTTCTTAGATTCTTCCAAGTCTCAGTTGTATTGGCATTTTGAAAATATTCATGATTTGACTATTACCACCAAATCCATGAATTTCGATAGCATAGACGCCTTCACCGATTGGAAAGCACAGGAAGAAAAGGCAACTTGTTCCTCTTTCATCAGTAATCATGGATGGCGTAGTAGTAAAATTAATAAATATTCAACATACGTTTGCCATCGATCAGGATATTATAAGAAAGCAGGAAAGGGGATAAGGCATATAAAGACACAAGGATCAAAAAAAATTGATGGGTTTTGTCCAGCTGAGATAAAACTAACAGTATGTAATTCTTCAGGAACGTGCCTTGTAAAATATATCAACACACATGCCGGACACACATGTAATGATTTGGGACATTTAAGTTTAACAAAAAACGAAAGAGAGAATTTTGCCATGAAAATTGCATCAAAAATTCCATTCCAGACAATTTTGGATGAGGTTAGGGATTCTCTTTGCCAATCAGAAGTGAATCGGACTCATCTTTTAACAAAAAAGGATTTGCACAACATACAACAAACTTTTAAATTGAACAACGAGGGTGTAAGACACTCAATCGATGCGATCAGCATAGATTCCTGGGTGAAAGAGGTTGAAAATAGTGAATGCGTGCTGTTTTATAAGCCTCAGGACATTTCCTTATCAGAACATCCAAATTTAAGAAAAGAGGATTTTATTCTGATCATCATGAATACTGGCCAACTAGAAATGCTCGAAAAGTTTTCAGGCGATTGTGTATGCCTAGATGGCACACACGATCTCAATCCATATGAATTTCAAATGCAGACACTATTGGTTCTCGATGATTTGAGGGAAGGATTTCCTTGTGCGTTTTTAATTAGCAGTCGGTCAGATGAGGAAATCCTGGCACTATTTTTTAAATCTATAAAAGAGAAATTAGGAAGAAAAATAAAGCCACGAGTATTTATGTCTGATATGGAAAAGACCTTCTACAATGCATGGACACGTATCATGGATCCAGCATCCTTTCGGTATTTAATTAATTGCTATGTGGTACCATTAATTAATTTTTTATGTGCTGTAGATTATTCTGCACATGGCACGTAGATCGATCTTGGCGTAAGAATCTGAATAAAATTCATTCCAAAGAAAAACAGGTGAGTACGAAAGTTCATAACTGTAGGCAATTTAATTCAATTTTATACAATTGCGTTATCTCTCAGGTAATGGTCTACAAGCAACTTAGGACAATTCTTCAAGAATTAGACCAAAATGCGTTTTCCCAGATGATTAAAACCTTTTTAGAACTTTTAATAAGTGATGACGAAACTTCTGATTTTGGCGAGTACTTCAAAAAATATTACGCGGGAAATGTGGAAGCTTGGGCGTATTGTCATCGTAAACAAAGCGGTTTGAACACAAACATGCATATAGAGCGCATGCATGAAACCATCAAATACATATATTTGAATAGCAAAGTTGTGAGAAGGCTCGATAAGGCAATAAATGCCTTGATGAAGTTCACTCGGGATAAGCTATTTGAGAGATTGATCACTTTGAATAAAGGTAAAATTTCCAATAAACTCAAAGATCTGAGAGCACGACATAAAACGAGTGAACAGATGGATCTGAACTTGGTACTGGTAAGAGATAAAGGATGGGATGTACCTTCAATTTCATGTCAAGATTTATATAGAGTGGAAGAAAGAAAAATCAACTGTAACTGCAAGCTTTCATGTCAAGATTGCAAAGCTTGCATTCATCAGTATTCCTATACTTGTATCGATTCCTCTGTAAAATGGAATATGTGCAAACACATCCACCTGGTCTGCAAATTTCTCAATGAGAAAAAAGCTTTAGAAGTGAGAAATAAGTCACAAAACTCAGGTAAATAAATAATCTCTCATTTCAAAATATGATAGCTCATTGTTGTACTTAAATGCAGAGTGTATTTATTAAGGTAATTTAAGGACTAAAAGTTTACTACAAAGCATTTACAAATTTAAAACACAATACCGATAGATCAGCAATTATGTATCTGAAATTTGGTTATAATTGATGACACTCAACTGCAACAACTTATATATGCTATAGACATATGGAAAGAATGTTCACTTATCTTCCATTTAAACTATATGTTCATTGATTCTTTCACACTCATTGTGCTGGCTGATTTTGAATCGAATTGTTTATAGGTCTGAGAAAAGACTTTAGAACAAGCGCGCAAAAGCTCCTGACGTCACATCAGTGCTTTCCACATTTTTTAATCATCTATTCAATTAATAATAAATCTTCATATTATATTTATTTCGGGTTCCATGTGTTTAATAAAAAAAGTTTTAAAGGTAACCAAATTTGCGTGTCAACTAAGTTATTTGTTATTTGTGGTTATCATAACTTTGGTTTGGGTCTTGTTTATTTAGTTTTCAATAATGGATTGTTTGGGATATTCTCATTATTTATCACGATTATTGCAGCAACCCTACACCTTTGTAAAAATTTAATGACTTACTTATGATAAGTTTCAATAATCAATATAAATGATGGAAGATAGCCAAACAATCGTCATGTATAATTTGTAATTGCATATAATTGAGAACAAGGGTAGGGGTTAATGGAGTTGGTAATTCATTAATATTTGGTTATTGATTTACGGGTTAGTTTGATTTCGGTTGACCTCTAATTGTGTGTCTACAACTGATGTATGTATAATAGAATTAATGGTGAAATACATACTTGTTTTAGATAACATCAATTTTGAAAGTGATGATACCTTCTTCAGAAAAGAAGAAGAGCAGAAAATAATTACTGCTCTTTCGAAAAACACCCCAAATGATTTCGAAAATGAAAATGAAAGAATTATATCAGAGTTCATTAACGACGTGAAAGGAATTAGAACTATGGAGGAGCTTTTAGCTCTGAAAAATATGGTAGCTCCGATTAGACCGACATTACACTCTATACAGGCTCAACAATGCCGGAATATTCAAACAGTAGCCACAGGCTCGAATAATATTCATATTCACCATAATAAGAATATTCCAGTTCAAAGGAGCCTGTATAGAACACATAAAACGAAAAAAAAACGAAGTTGTGGTTTATCAAACCCAACTAATGATGAAGTAAATGAAATATCAATTAATTTACTACAAACAGAATAGTTAATTAATAATAATTTTTATTTTTTATATTTTTTTCAATAAATATTTTCATGGATATTAAAGTGCTTTTTTTGTACCTACCTTATTACTATTCTTTCAAGCCCTTTTCGAAGGAAAATGGTTGAGTATCAAAACAGCCAAACCATCAAGATTAAATCAGTTCACGATGAATTGTGAAGTTCAATGCAAATAATTTATTTTACTACTAAACGCCTACATATATATGATACCTTTAGTCGTTTAGTGGTAAATATGTGGCCATATTATGGCCTTTTTATTGAAGCTCAGAGACCAACATCTGGACATGAAAACCAATTTCCTTTTAGCTTAACAGTATTGATTTTACAGGAAGACAGAGTTGAAAGAGTCAATTTTCAATGGCCAATGTTTACCGAACCGATAATAAGACAATGTAGTTGAAATCTATCTATAAAACTTTCCAAATGAAACAAATATTAGGTACCTATACATAAAAGGGCCATTTAAAAATGTCAAAATGATACTGCCACAACAATTTTAAGAAATACGCTGTATGATGCAATAGTACAACCGTATTCATTTTTTATTATACCTTCCAGGTAAAGCATAGAGACTCTTTAAACTATTATTAACTTTGGGGAGTTTCAAAATATCATCTATTGGACTATTTCCATGAGTAAGAGAGTAAGTAGTTCAATTCGTTTCACTTTTCATAATGATATAGGTATTACGGGAATTCAAATTTGCTTGGTAACTCTCTACGCAAGCGGATACAAACGGAGGCAAAGTGTAATGTGTGTGTCTAGACACGAGTATAGAAAACCACTATTAAAAATATCGTGAACCGTTCAAAATTGATAGTGATTTTGGAGAATGATGAAGTTTAAATAACGGTGTATTTTTGATAATATGGATTGGGATGCAAACACATTACTGTCTGTTTAAGTGGATTTCCCAAGTGCTTGATGTACAAATTTATTCAAAGTGCCTAATGCCTGCCACAGAAGAAAAATTTTGTTGGTAACAAGATAACATGTTTAACATAAGTTTAATTGTCAAATTGTCAAATGATGGCAAAATTTGATTTACATTTGACCGTCAAATGTACACAATAGTAATTTCATAACATTAGGATCATTGAGGTGCTCTAGGACCTAGAAGTTTAGTATTTGTTTTCTTAAATAATTAATAACATAAAAATGAATTTTTTTCGCAATAAAATACATGATGTTGAAACAATTTTGATGATATTAAATAAAAAATACTTGAAGACTTTTATTTTTTTAAACCAACCTTCACATCTTCATCTACGGAATGAGGAAAGCATCTAAAGTTTCGTTGCAACTTTCTAGGACGCAGGAGTCATCAATTTAGTTTTCCGATTTTTTTTATCTGCCTATTTATGCATTTCGTCCGTGGCACGGACACTGGATGCGTCAGTGTGGCTTTTTAAAATGTGCATCATGTCAGAGACGTTGGGGAATTACCATGGTAGTTTTAGCAGATAAAAAGACAAAATGAAAATTTCGATAAATCTAGGCAAAAAAAATAATCATTGATCAATTCAGACAAGTATGAAACAAAACTATAATTTCAAGAGACGAATTTTCGATGTTGAGATCACTTATTATTCAATTAGGTTGGAGAATGTTATTTAATTTCTTTAGCAAGAGTTGGCACTACACGTTCCTCTCGTTACCGTGACTATTGAACACAGTGACGATATTAAGAATTAAGCTCCGCCAGATTTAGATACATTGGAACGAGTTTGAGGCAGTGATTGCAGAATTGTCTTCAATATAAAATATTAAAATTGCCGATTTATAAATCTTGGATTAAAATGAATGGTTCATTAGCATGTTAGATAGATCCCGCGACATTTAACAAGATAAGTAAAGTACATCCACAAAAAAACTGTACAGCTTCGTAATATTAAAAGCTCATCAAATAAAAAAATTTAATAAAGAACAGTACATCCACATAAATACTGTACAACTTCATAATATTAACAACTCATCATATAACAATAATTTAGTGGCTTTTTTGTTTTTTCTTAGGAGGCTCCTCATCTTCCTCAATGCATAAAACGGAATTCAGATCTCTTTTCGGGAACGATTTCAAATCCACACTAGTTGGTAAACAAATCTCGATTTTAGAATTTGGTTTCTTGTTCATCTGCAGATATGGAATAACACTATATGTATTAAAGCCTCTATCAACTCTCAAGTATTTCTGCAATAATAAATGTGCAATAATTGTTTCAGCATCTGATTTACTTATTGTATTAGAGATTTCTGCTAACCAAAAATTAACAAGCTTCAAAAGGGTGAGTTTGGTATCTTTTTCTTGTGCAGAAGAAATAATTCGATGCAAAGTCTTACATGAAGAGGTTACATCATAATAAACCAATTGAGAAGATTTTTTGCAGTAATCACATGATTTGTTACAATTTCCTTTATCCCAAACTTCTTCGAAATGTTTTGCGATAAGTGATCTTCGACATTCGCTGTTGTTCAGGCAATAATTAAGAACAGAATGAGCATTTGATTCCTCCACTTTAGATGATGCCATACTATAAACCCTCAAATAATCACTCAGAGAGAACATCAACAAACAATCAGCCTTTTTGCCATCTCTTCCCGCCCTTCCACTTTCTTGATAAAGACCTTCCATGCTTTTTGGCATGGAATAATGGACAACAAATCTTACATCTGGCTTATCAATACCCATACCAAATGCAATAGTGGCTATAATTGCTTGATATTTGTTCGCGAGCCACTTCTCGTGAATTCGTTTCTTTCTATCAGGTTCAAGTTGAGCATGATAGTTCATTACTTGAATGTCTTTATTTCGTAAATACTCTGTTAACTCTTCGGTTTCTTTTATTGTGGTTGTGTATATTATGCCAGATTGATCCTTGTACAGGGTTTTAAGTAATTTTGCTAGTAAAGTCAATGAATCACTTTTATCACTTGTTTTTTGAATTACTTTGTAATAGAGATTCGGTCTATTGAAAGGGGCAGTTATCACAGTGCAGTCTTTTATGTCTAACATTTTCTGGATGTCAATTAAGATGTCCATGGTTGCAGTTGCAGTAAGTCCAATAAATGGTACATCGGGGAACATATTTTTTAATAAACCTGAAAAAATTTTAGTTTGAAATATTATGAATTTATACATACAAATAAACCAATTTGTAATTTCAAAAAATTCAAACAGCAAGTTCTGATATTTTTTTTTGGAGATGATGCGAAAATAGGTGAATACCTGGATGATAACAATTAATTTAATGTACCTATTTCCTTTCCATTTCATTGTGCAATTGTTATGAGTATAAATGCATTATTAATTAGAAAATTGGAGTCTCATATGTATAATTGAAACAATCAAGTTCATACAGATCTTTTAGCGTACTGATTTTTCAGAGATTCTCACTGGCCGATAGAAGAAATAACAGCTAAGCCCACTTTTCTTTCTCAAAAAAGTTATATCCCACGAACTATTACAGGCAAAGGGCGTATTGCATAGACTTACCCAAAAATTCGTATTCTTTCCTAAAATCATGGCCCCATGTTGAACAACAGTGTACTTCGTCAATAGCAATACGATCTAAATTTTTATTTTTATAACATTTTTGCAAGTATGATATGAATTGTTTACTTTTTCCTAGCCATTCTGGAGTTACATAAAGTAACTTCAGTCCCCCACTTTGTGTAGTCAAAGAGTTATGGATCATTTTCTTATGTTCTTTTGAGGAAGAGCTATTGATTGTGTCCGCTTTGATTCCAAACCTTCTGAGCGCAATCAACTGATCCTCAATTAAAGATATCAAAGGTGATATAACCAAAGTCATGCCATTGTTGACAATTGCTGGTAATTGATAAACTAAACTCTTTCCTCCACCAGTAGGCATTAACAGTAAAACATCTTTTTTGTTCAAAGTAGCATTTATAGCAGCTAGTTGTTTAGAACGAAAACTATCAAATTTGAATGTTTCTTTTAAAATTTTTTCAATTTGTTTCGACCAAGAAAACTCTCTGTTTACCCAATCTTCAGAATCACGAGTTTTCTTCATTCGTTCACGGTCATATTGTGATTGCAAATCGTCTTTCTTTGTCTGCAGAATTTTGAGTTTATTAGCAAGTATTGACTGTTTCTCTTTTATGTCATAAATCTGTTTCTCTATTTCCAAAATTTCCTGCTTTATTTCGTCATCAGCCATAGCCACTTTGGGTGGTTGTTGATTCTTATTTTTCTTGTTTTTGGCAGTTTTTCTCCTCTCATACGCGTTTTCCCATATCAAGTGCGGCGAAGAACCATGAAACGGACAGTTAGCTATGCTTCCAATCTATTTGGTTCGTACAATTCAACAGCCTGAATTCCAGAGGTGCAGGAGTTGAGAATGAAGCTATCAATCCCCTTTTAGTAAAACAGGTTAGCACAAACAGGGTGGTCCTGAAAAGAAAAAGTATGCTGTATATAAAAAGTACTGAAAAGTCTAATTCCAAAATTAGATCAATGCAACAAGCCTTCAAAGTCAAATTTAGAAGTGATTACAAAATCTCACTAGCAAGCATATCACCTCAGGTTTAGTAGGGTAAAACACCTCACACAAATCAAGAGAAGGTCATATCCTCAGGGCAAGTAATATTTTTTATGAATTATCGATATTATCGGTCACCGAGCCTAAGACAACTGCACAGAGCGGAGTCGCTGACAAGTATCCTTGTCAAATTCACTGTTGGAGCTTCAGATAATATCCTCACTTAAACACAATAATTGTTTCGCCAAACACTGTGGCTTCTTCAGGTGTTGCATTTTGAATGAAAGTTTAGAAAGTACATTCTATATGTCCTAATGGCTGATAATTTCCTTTTTCAGTACATTGATGTTAAGAATTCTATACCCCGTTATTGATATTATCAAATGCCGGTTTTGCACTAGGAGCCTAGGGGATCAATTTTTAGAACCAGAGGCCAGGTCTTGGGATCTGTTCTCATGGTTAGAACAAACCAGAGATAGGAGCTCATCTGATCCTACACCGTCAAATACAATTCCACAAAGCAGATGAAAAGGTGTATAAAAAGCAAACGATGGGCCCTAATGGCCACAATGTTCATAATGTCCAACACTAAGGAAGGTAAAATTAAAACTCAGCACTGAAGGAATAACACACTCACAAAGCTGTCAGGCATTGAAACCAAGATTAGGTCAGAGAAAAACTACCTTTGTTCGTGAATATTTTATCTTTTCGAAAGTAACATGAAAGCCTAACCAAATTCATCTGAAGGAAGATCAAAACATAAACAAAATATTAATATTAACTTTATAATTTTTTGGCTCTCCTGCTGTCATCTAGCGCACATTCATGGTACTCATCACAGGGTGTTCATTTATAGTTTTCTGTTACACACACAGAAGTTTTTGACATGGAGATGTGATGAGTAACACTGTTGAATATAGTTTTTCACATCAACAAACACAAAAGAAATATGAGTTGTCAATACTTACAATGGAAAATATGGAGTAAAGCGATTATCAACAATTTCTCTTTCAAAGTGTTGAGTTTGTAACTACCGACACCTATTAGCGAAAAGAAATATTTTCGTATTTGCAGAATTTTATACCTCTATATGAGACCTGCTATACATAGTGTCCCAGTAACTAGTGAAGGTGTGAAAAACTCTGAATTCAGCAAAATTTTCGCCGATTTTCCGCGATTCGGAGAAAACTCCATAGACTACTTAGAAAACGATTAGCAGCACTAGTACCAATGTCTCTGACCAATGCCGTCACCGAAATATAGAGAAAAATTCTCCCCTTCATAGAACCATATGAATTTTTCCAAGCAAATTCTGTATACCTATTATATTTTTGTCATTTCAATTTTAATCTTTCGGTTCTTGCATACATATTTTTTACAATGAATTTACAAGTACCGGTTAATCGTTTGAAATTCCTAAAAACTGATTACCAAGAACCAACAAATCTAGAAGATCATAAAAGAGAACTCTTATTAACTGGGAAAGCTACCATATATCAGATATTGAGTGAGATAGACGTTGAATATGGCATGTCCGATGGCTTCAACTATGGTTCTTATGGTCGATACTTAGCAACAAGAAAGAAACACAGCAGAAAGCCAGTTGGACCAACTGAACTATTCCGAACGCCGCCCGTAGAATCTATGAAATGTGGGTTTTGGCAGACCGACTCCAGCCTGAAATCTGATCAGTGGTACAAGCCTAGACAGAGCTATACTAGATGGAAAACAGATATTGTGCAATTTGCTGATTCAGCGTTAAAAGTCGACAAATTATTCAAGTTCTGAATATTTTAATATACATAAAATTTTGGTTATTTGGATAGTTTTGTTCAGTCTGCAGAAAATTGATGGTTATTTAATATTTTTGCAATTCCACACTGGTGTACGAACTATACTCATCAGTGTAGTCATGTAGAGTGTGATTTATGGCACAGAGACCCTAGGTTTATTCGAGTTCGTATTTTCCTGACTGTTCTCGGACAGCTTTCGGGGTGTGCAGAACTGTTGGAAATAAATAATGGAAGAATATGCAGAAATACGAAACAACAATTCATAAAAAAGCATTTTTATTTATGCGAACTTTAATTTCTGAGTTATCGTTGACTCTGCGAACTTAATACCTAATAGCTTTTTCGTAAAATATCTTACAGACGAAGTCGAGGATATCCCCTAAAATAATGTATAAATAATGGAAAATAAAATTTTCCAATCCAATTTCAACACTTTTCTTGAACATAGCTAAATTCCGAAGAATAGAAACGAAAAAAAAAACTGTTTCCTTTGATCTGAATAATCGATTATCCAAATTAATGTAGCCTCAGACACCTTGTACAGGATGGGCATATTTAAACCAGAGGAGGTTGACAAAATCGGATAGCCCATTCTAGTTTTCTTTTCTGAGAAATTACAAACAGTAGTAGTATTCATTTTTGGCTACCTTCTTTTATAATCGATTTATAAGAGAATATTGGAAAAATGGCGATATCGAAAAAAATTTATAAATCCGCTAATACTGATGGTGGAGATCTGAAATTAAAACATTATACAGACATTTTTTCACGTAGAATCCAGTGGAGTGATTCTCATTTTTGCACCATTTTCAATGATGAAGCTATGACCTAAAGTTATAATTTTTTAAATAGGAACACTATCTTTATGTACCATTTTCTGAAAGCTTAATTTTTTCTGATTTCAAAAATGTGCAACACCGTATTGTTTTCATAAACAAAAGTCATGGAAAATAGTCGAAAACCTGTTTTCATCTGAATATCAATATTTTCTATGGTTTCAATTGTCGATAAACACAGAAAAATTCAGCATCGTATAATTACCACAGTGTCCTTCTAGTAGTCTTTTAATTTCTATGCTCCTTTTTCAATTTCTCCAAGATCAAAGAATAATGGACTGCTGTCATAGAGATTCGAGATTTTTACTGTCAAATCATTCGAAAGTTTGAATTGAAATTATTGTTTAGAAGGTTAAAAGTTGTAATACTAAAACACCGAAATATGCCCACCCTGTACACTTACAGTTTCTTCTCATAAATTGGGTACTTCAGCAAAATCAAACTAAATTCTCAATTGAAGTCATTCTCTCCGAACTTATCAGAATGAAACTGGAACGATTCGAAGTTATCGGATAATAAATCGTAAACTTCTTTTTGATGGTAACTTGCACTTCATACAACCCAAAAGGGTACTGATCATCATATAAAACTTCCCAAGTTACTTTCGGTTCACGAGATAAGATCTGAAAATTTAAATAATTTATTATGGAAATTTATTATAAAAATGGTTTTGTTGCCTCTTTACAATGGGATGGAATGGCATTATCCTCCCAATAATACGAGAATTCACCAGTTGCAGGTTGATTCTCAAAGAATAACTTGGCAGTAAAACTGATCGGTTTCCCTAATTACAGTTCCATTATTTTTTATTTGAACACTATATTCTTCACATTTTAATGTATCTGAAATTCAATAATATTCTTTATTCGATTAAGTTAATGGATCTCACTCACTTAATAAGGAAATAATGATAAAACCAAATAGATGAGTTTGGCGTTGGAAACGCATAATTACAATTATTTCTAAATAACTTCACCTATATATCGAAATGAAATAGGCAAACAGAATTATATAATACTACATCAGGACACGCTTCCAACGATGTCATTATCCGCGCCAAATTATTTTTCAGGTGATCTTTACGTCACTCTCGAGATGAGTGTTCGGCAATTGGCTCAGCGCCTCTTGTTTTTCGAAAAAAAATCTGTGATCATGAATTGAGTTCCTTTTTGAAATTATGTATCGGTTAGTTTTTTGTGGTCATTCTTCTGGATAGGGAGCCCAAATGGAACCTGTACCTAATAGATATACAGAATGTTTCATGAGTCGTTCGCCATAGCCAATTTGTAATGGAAAATCATTATTGGTTCAACAAATTCCCGCAATATTTCCAAATAAAGCGCTGCCTTAATGTTACCCTTTCAGATATGAGGACCGATAAACATTCCTCTAAAAATACCGACCCAAATATTGAAACTGTCCAATGTCCACTTTTAGGGATTGTTTTTATTAGGAATATCAGAGCTTCTAACGCATGCTTCATCAAGTCATCATGTCTGTCCAAAGTTTGGGTTTTCAGCACATTTTTTTAAATACAATGAGCGAAATTCGAGACGGAATTGTGCTGGTCATTTGGTAGTGACTCGTGAACTTTTCTCACTCTATACGGATTGAATTTATTTATTTTCGCATTGCTGTATTCTTTGGAATGCCTGTATTTAATTGCATTTTGCGAAGTGAAATATTGGGTTGTTTTTGTATTTCCTCTGAAACCGTTATTTCTCCTCTATATCCCTATTCCTAGCTTCATAACCTTTTGTCCTTGGTTTTGGAAAAGAACCGTAACTAAGTAAGTTTTGCTGCAACCTAGTGACCATATCCCGAAACGGTTATCTCCTTTCAGGATATCGGTCCAAGGAAAGATTGCTGGCAGCCTGAGCATCTTCATACGATTCCCAAAAAACACTTTATAATATCATAGCTTTCGTAATTTCGTTAATTTAATTAACATGCAGATAAATATTCTAGTATGTTAACAACTCTGTTCAATGAAGCATACGAAACTTGAGAAGCAATCTGCATTTAGTGATAATTGTGTGACAGTATTCATATAGACTGTAGTTACTCTGGTAATTTGTTTCATATTAAAGCGCCGCAACCCAGATTTAGAAAATACATCTAAAATAATGCGAAAACAGCCACAAAACAAATATAAATAGCAACTATTATATTGTACATTTCAAACAAAAAAAAATTAGGATGGCCCATAAAATAATGCTAGTTTATGTTATACCAGGCATGTTTTTTAAGTCAGTACCGTTTTGGAATTAAAAAAAGACGTGTAAAGATATCGCAATAATTTTATTTTTACACGAAAGCCTGTATCTTAATCTACTTTTCAACATAATTTCCGTGAATATTGACGCACTTGTCATAAGATGGCACCAGTTTTTGGATACCCTCCTCATGAAATTCTGCCGTCTGACTTGTCACAAATGTTTTGACTTCATTATCGTCTTGCAGACGCTGACCGCCCAGGTGTTTCTTCAAGTGCAGTAACAAATGGTAGTCGCTGGGTGCCAGGTCAGGGCTTTTCGTCCACTTTCTGCACCAAATCTTCATTAACGACCGAAGGACACCCACTCCGTTCTTCATCACGCACATTTGTGCGGCCATCTTCAAATGCCCTCACCTTTTTCCTTACCATTTCATCACTCATAATGTTTTGTCCGTAAACTTCATAGATCTCACGATGAATATCGATCGGTTTTACGCCTTTAGCACTAAGAAATCGTATAATAGCCCGTACTTCACAATCAGCGGGACTCACGATTGTCGGAGGCATCTTAAACACTCTGTAGGTAACCAACCCGCTTGCGCGGAACGCCAACCGTAACGTTACGGCGGCGGTATCTCAAACCGGTACTTACTTAAAAAACATTCCTCGTAACTTGGTCGAGATATTTGAAATAACCTATTCTGAAAACATGAAAACTCTAGCTTATCTCTTTCTGAATTGTTCACCTACGGCGCGCCAGACATATTCCAGTATGACCCTGTATTATCCATCAGAAGATCAAACCGAATAGATTAAGACCATTTGCGGCTAGATATTCGAAAATTACAACATTAGGGTAAAACGATCGAACGCTGTTCTACCAGAACAAGCAAGCAAAACGTCATCACGACTTCCTGGAGTGTGGGTAAATTTATTTTGATGGAATTAATTCAACGTTCACTAATCGATAAAGTTTAATGCGTGTAGCTACGTCAAGTCCACAAAGCGAAAACTTTCGCCAACGGACTATGGATGGAAATTCGTCAACGATAAAATCGAAATTATCTGGTTTGTTGATGATAATTGCCAGAAGCGTATGAAGACGTAGTAATAACACCAGATACTGCAAAATTAGGTGTATTTTTCTGCAATGATTGAATAAACCGTCAAAGAATTGGAACAGCAATAAATTAAATCACGAATGACGTCATCGCCCTCATAATGACAATCGGGCCGCAATAAAGACCATAACTGTAAATAAAAAGGCAGGATAAAAGGTATTCTGGAACAATCTCGAAGGTGAGGAATGTTCTCATAAAGTCATCAGGATATAAAAGCAGCTGTCTAGCTAGATGAAGACAGAATGGTTTGAACAGATACTCGGTGATAATTTGTGAAGATAAATTTCTTCGAGAAATGAAAAATTTAAAAAAAAAAAAGGAAATTGTAGCTCCAAGTGTCCTGTTTTTGGATTGATCTTAGAAATAAATAAATCATTTATTGGTCCCACGAGACATGAAAAATGTATGAGACAGGTCAGGAAAAAAAAAAAAAAAAATCAGCTAATACAGAGTATCATCAAAAACATCATTCAAAAATGCACTAACAGTATAATAACAATAAAGTCTTCACACTCCCTTTGAATTCTCTGATATTAAGGGATCGAATCTGGGAAGGATTGAATAATTTTATGCCCTGATACATGGGCGACATCTCAAATTTTCTGGATCTATGCTTAGGTATGAACAAGACACCTTCACTTCTAGTGTGGTAATTATGGAAACTAGATAACTTAGGAAGGCTATTCTCTTTCTCCTTGATATATAACAAAGTTCTTAGAATAAAAATAGCAAATAATGTGAGAATACCATTTTGTATGAAAACTGGCTGGTGCGAACGCGAAATATATAATATGAAACAACAAAATTCATATAAAGAAATGGTCTACAGGACGACCTTGGACTCATACTTTTGTTTAAAGATCATGCGATGCGAATACGTTTTAGCGTGATGATAAAGACCTTCTATCGGCTTCTGCGTATCCATAACATGAAGTCACCAGTGTTGAATTTAGCGCGAAAGAAGGACGCCTCAGCTGTAAGATAACAAAAGGACCGAACAACGACCTGGCTATAAACTAAGCTATAGTAGATATTGATCAATGATGACACAGGCAGTGAGTGTCTGACTATTTATAGCAAAAAAAGAACGACTCAACTTACTAAAAACCGAATCAATGTGACTGAACCATTCAAGATTTTGGTCTAAATGAATACCAAGAAACTTAACAGTATCTTTGGATGTGGTTACTGCATCTTTGTTACGAAAAATAAGTTTCCTACGACTACATGATCCGACAGAAAAATGAACAATTTCTGTCTTGTCAATGTTTATTACGAGATTATTCATACGGCAGCATTTTACAAAATAATCGAATAAAAACTCGCACAATATTTGGAGCCCTTCAAAAGAGGAACCCCTAAGAGCATACGACGTATCATCAGCAAATAGAACTATAGAGCACATCTTTGAACATGATGATAAACCGTTGCGTAAACAAAACTGCAACAAATCACTTCTCAAACTTTCCGGAAGGTCGTTAATGAAAATGAGGAACAGCAGGGGTCCTAGAACAGATCCCTGCGGTATTCCCAATTTCAAAGTGTATTCGGAAGACAGAGAGATAACTGTTCAACCATTCTAGGAATATAACCCTGAAACCAAGGTTATAACATTTTTCCATAATGAAGTTGAAAGAGAGACTGTCAAAGGCTCTTGAAAGGTCAAAAAACCAGCGACAACATTTTTTTTAGTCTTCGGCGTCTTCTACGGGCGTGGAAACTTTTTTTTGCTCAACCACTATGAGGATCGGATTCATAGTTTATGAAACAGAACAATGACCAGATGTATTTATTTGGCTCTTCGTTGGGTTTTTGTGGAGATACGCAGCTGAAAAAGACACACTTAACATTATTTGTTTCCCCAGTGCTTTCTAAAAATTTAACATAAACCTTTTTTTGGTATCCTTAAATTCAAGTGACTGAAGAAAAAATTTTTTTTTCGAAAAAACAATGGCCAGGCGGTGAAGGATATTTATTAAAGTTTCTTTTGTTCCTTTTCCATTTGAATTGTCGTATCGAGGTCTATAAAAAGTCAATCTCAATAAACAAGGTATCGATCCTCATATTACAAAAAAAATGATAAAATTATTTTTTTCTGTACAACGATTTCTCTCCAAGTTATGGCCTGTTAAAAATTTGTATTGTTTGATCCTTCAACTTTTTCCATTAGTGTATATAGGAAAATGTTTGGGAAATACTTAAAATCACAAAATAGTCGTTGGAATTACAATAGAGTTGGACATACTTATTTTTGTTCCTGGATTCTTGGTCATACTAATTCTCAATCAGGGAGTGACATCAGTTTGAATAAATCCTTGGTATTGGAAAATACAAACATTTGGGTAAGACGGTATCTTCTTGTTTCACTAGGAACAAGTAGACAGTAATAACGCCAATAACTAGCACATTGATTTACCCCTGGAGGAGTTAGCAAAAACAAATATGCTGGTGTACCACTTCACAGATGAGGTCATTGGTGAGTAAACTCCTCTTGCAGTAAATAAAATTTTTGTTTTTACAATGGGTTTATACAATAATTTTTATTTGAAAACCAAAATGCACAAAAAAATAATTGTTGAAGTTAAAAAAAATTGAAATTACAATATAAAGTTCAATTGAGAGTAACAGGATCACACCCATAAATTAATAATAAATAACGTTAAGCATTACATAGGACTTTCTATTACCTCAATAAATCACATAAAATACGGAATAAACAATTCTTCCACAAATGGATGACTATGAATATGTCAACATTTCAATATGAAAAATAACTAAAATTAGTTCAATTGAATAAAAAATATGAATTCCAATATATACAATATTCATTCTATCAGGATGATAAAATCAACAATATAAATTTTGAAGGAAGGATTAATATAATATGTACAACATGTACACCTAAATGGAGAATTCAAAGAATAATTTAGAAACTCTTTCGTTCAACAACAATATAATTCAATTTTGGAGTATTAGTTAACGCCACTCAACAAAGTGATTGTTCTCTCTTTAGCATCTGACTCTTCGTCTTCTTCATCCTCCTGAAAAAATAGAACATTAAGAAAAGCTGGATTAGTTTATTAAAAGGTGAGCTGTAACATAATGGTTTGTATTGTCATCTTATGTTCCCTTGACATCGCCCATGACTGAGATAAAGTTACGTTGAAATGGTGACTATGACTGAATGGGGTCATTAAGAAAAAGCAAAGTAACGAGTCAGGCACACATAAAGGTATTTCAAGCAAATAACCAAGAGTAACCGGTTATCTTTGGTCTTTTGTGGTAAATACCTTTTGCATTCAAGCGGCTTGGGTTATAGATCCGTGACGTCATGAGTTAACCTCAATTTGATCGAGAAATGTCAAGAATAACCTAAATCGTAACCCTGCTCGAGAGCAGGGTTACGATTCTGGTTATTAGAGCAAGTAGGGTTAGATGTGTATGAACATGAAAATAGTAAACAACAGCAAGGACTTTGAATTATTTGGAAGTTGAAAAACTGATCTTTGTACAACCGAAAAAGACTATTGAATATTTCACAGAGATAATTAATAATCCAAACTACGGCAACACAAATTCGATTTAATGAAATGGATGTTCAACTCCAGTAGGAACTAAGGCAATTTAAGGTCAAATTAAAAATAATACGCTCTTCCTAAATTCACAGGTTCAAAAGAAAACTTAAAGAACGTGGGTGAAATGTTGTGTTGTTTGGATTGAAAGAACTCATCAAAAATGGGACCACAATGTAGCAGAATGTAGTTTTTTTTTAATATAATAAAAAACAGAGCAATTATGAAATACAGTTCTTGAAAGAAGGAAATACTCAGGATCTAATATAATCATGTGCTTCTGAATAATGTTGCTGAAAATCATGTGGAAATTGTAAATTACAGATCAGTAATACAACTGGTCTGTCATCTGAAGGTGCATTGAAATGAAACTTATAAATCCAATGATTTTCTTGAATTTTAACTTTGAGGGCTGTAGGTATTTGATCACAATTTAAATTTTAGGAAAACTCAAAAATAAAATTGGAAGCAGAAACTGTACATTCAATGGAGAAAAATTTCATTTCTATAAATCACCTAGGTAAAAAAATTATTTGGAAACCATTAGAAGCATTGTAGAATGTACAGATTAGGTTTGCTTTTCATTAGAGAAAAACAGAATTCTTTGTGTATTTTGTTAGCTGCAGTAATCAAAAATTTTATCAGCAGCTGCAAACATTGAATGCAGTGAGAAACTTAACCAGTCATCAACTGAAAGTACGTTGAAGTAACACAGAAAAACCATCTATTCTTATTGAATTTGTTATAAAGATAATATTCAATTCTATTTCAAATTTCAGGATAACTCTATAAGAGAAGAAATAAAATGTTCAAAGAGCAAATGTCATTTGTGTGAAGCAATCTAGATTGATAATGATTTGAAAATTACAAGAAGAACCTGAAAATTATAGCCACAAGAAATCAATAAAAATCCATTGAGAATTCTGTTAATGAAACTATGAAAAGATAAATTTTCAGGTTGCTTCAAATTTATGTTATGTGTGCAATACTGAGAGTATCTGCAAAGCATCGTATCAATAGTTTGGGTGTTCTGAGAATGCACAATATGGTAGCAATGAGGAGAAATTTTAAGGTAGATCATTAAATTGAAAGAAGAACCAGTAGAAGTGACCAAATAACTCTTTTTTTTTTTAATTGGAATAAACTGAAATATACAAATTCAAAATATTGTTTGTTGAAACCATCATGATATTTTTCATTGCCGTTCCTAAGGTTAAGAGATTAAGAAGTTCTTTCATTGCCTTTTTGTGTTTGTTTCAAATTTTCATCAATATAAATAATCTTGAAATAATGGAAAAATAGATTTCATTTCTAACTCTGGAAAAAAATTCGTCATTGACTTTAAAATTAAAACATTCCCATTCTGTCTCTTTGACTTAATTTTCTTCCTTTTACTAGCTGTTAATATTGATATTTTTCATTTTAATCATTTCTTGTCATTTTCTTCATTCCTAGTTACTCACAAAATAATTTTTTTATGATAATTTTTTTACATGTATAGATATTAAATGAGTTTAATTTGGTATTTTTTCCTTGTTAAATTTATTGTAGTTTCAGTAATTCCATTATAAGGATATATTGGCTAATAAAAAATTGCTTATAAAAATGTCTCTTAGTTTATATAAGCTTTGGGAATGGGCCCTTTTTATCTGAATCAGATAAATGCTCGGATAACCTATGAGCATAAATAAACGCGAATCAAAAGAATGACAGCACGGATGTAACCAAACCAGAGCATTCAAGCGATAATTTCTGGTTATTCTTTCTGGATTTCGAAGGAATAACCAAGAAGAACCAGCAATAACCGCTAGATGGACCAAAATAATAACCTGGTTACTCTGGGTTATTCGCTTGAAATACCCTATAATATCCCAAAAAAACAGTAGCAAAAACCAGAGCCGGACACTTCAGATAGCTCACATACAAAAATTTGGGCATCAAGGTGAAAACGGCTAGTACAATATATAAAATGATATACAGGCCCCTTCTACAGTACAATACAATCTTTCAGAAATTAAAAAAAACTCAAAAATCCCGAAATAGCTGAAAGGGCATGCTTGAGAAAGATCTGACACCCTAACAACCCATTCCACAATCCACCCAATCAACTCTTATATGAAACAACAGAACTAGAGCCAATATTGTCAAAACTGCGGGAACAGAGCAAAAAATTCATCAAGGGAATCACTAATAAAACTATAAACACCAGTATGACACAAACAGCTCACAAAAGGCCAAAGTAGCAGCATTACCAATTTTTGAACACTTACTATCATTGAAACAACTTTTTCTTTTTGTTCTTTCTTAATTATTTAATATATCCAATTTATAAATTATTAATGTAATTGGCAGGAAGACTTTGGTTGATAGGCATTTGATGATTTTGATTATCAATAGTTTGTTTCTCTCTCAGATATTGAATAAACTTTAATTAATTTTTTATGCTTAAAAAAGGTTTTGTTCTACCAAAATCATCTAATGACAGACTATTAGGAAAGAATTCAAATTTCATAAACAGCGGCTAGGCCTGTGCTCCAGCTTCACTCAAAATTTGCAAAAAATATATTCAGTGTAATACTTACATCAAATCCAAAACAATTCATCATATCTGTTTCTGTGGTTGGACCAAATTTTCTATCGACATCTCCATCTTGCTCGTTCTCTGCCTCTGGTATTCTTCTTGCATTTTGTAATGCTTTAATAACATCTTCACTGTTAAGATCTGTAAGAAAAAAATGAAATTATAGATAGAATAGTATCAACATTAAAAAATATAAAAAATCCCACTGAAAAATACAAATTAGTTGAAAATTAACAATGTAAAAAAGTAGATTAAGAATCACAAAATTCTACATGTGATAAAATAATGCATTGATACAATGCAATGCTGAATAATATAGCAGTAAGAAAAGAACCACAGAAGATTATGAGCGCGAAGCCCGAAGGGCCGAACGCGGGGCAATCTTATGAAATAAAAAAGTAGTCATCAGTTTCAGGTTGAACCAGAAGTTGTAGAAGCCTGGAAATATTTTAGAAAGTTAAACTGTGTCAAACCCCGATATGCTCATAATCAGTTGAAACCTGATCACCTTTCCATAAACATTCAGTAAGCCATTGTTTTAAAACGCATTACTTTGTCAGGACTGTCTTATTAGAGTGTTTATTAAATTGAGGTCTGTCGAATGATTGATGTAAAGGTTATAAAAATGAAACTGACTTTTGAATCGATCTTTGTGTTGTAAGTAAAACTGAAATAGTAAAACTCTAAAATAACCACCATTAAATGATTCCTTGACACTCACCATGATCAGGCAATATAGAATCCCCCAGGATTTCTCCAGCTCCTTCTCCTACCACCATTGTTTGGTCGTCTCCCTCTCCCAGCTGTATAACTTCTAGAACAACATACTGTTGACCGTCGGAACCTTCCACTGCCATCATATCAATTTCTTCTTCCTCTTCATTTTCGGAACTCAAACTGGGCATTACCTCGACCTGTTGCCCGTCTATCATCTGAATCTTCTTCTGACGACCGAGTTTAAGCTCTAATTGTCTTTTTTGAATGTTGGGATCTGGATCGTGTGAGGCCATGTGTCTTATCAAATTTCCTGGAATAATTGGAAAATTTTCAATTGTAAGATAGGCAGTGATAGAAGTGATTGGTTACTATTAAACAGCTTATGCCAAACTGCAATGAAAAACTTAATCATACAGGGTCTATCTACTTTCTAGAATAGATACCTGTTTACTAATTATATTTTTGACTGAGATATAAAGAAACTTGACAGACTGTCTTAAAAATAAATGATCGTCTAGATTAATGCTGGGTTTCATAAACGTTGATTGAGCGATTGTATACCTGAAATTCCGTGAATTCATTGAAGTATTCTGTGAATTCTTTAATCAATAATCTTCTTTATTAAACCCACTATAAGATCAATAATTAATGAAATATGACTTGAAAATTTTGCCAACTATTCACTTACAACTATGATTTTAGTATTAGGTGTACAAATAAGTTTCCGAGGTTTGTCAAAAGATGGCCCCACCAGAAGGTTATGGAGAAATTGTCAGATGTAAAACGTAATATCCCAAGTTTAGTCATCTGGCAACACCATAACCTTAAAGTACTAGTGATTCCGTATCAGCATCACGTAATTTTTTTCGTGCAAAAATGTCAAGTTTTATTCCGAATAAGCATCATTCGCGGGAACTTTTGATTTACTTCTTTAATATGAAAAAATCTGCAGCTGAGGCGCATCGATTGCTTCTAGAAGCATATGGTGAAGCTGCTTTAAGTGAGAGAAGTTGTCAGGAATGGTTTCAAAAGTTTAAGAACGGTGAGTTTGACGTTAAAGACAAAGAAGGAAGATTCGTCCCAAACGCAAAAAGAACTTGCACTTACTCTACAAGTGACTCAACAAGCAATTTCACATCGTTTAAAATCGTTAGGAATGATTCAAAAACAAGGAAATTGGGTTCCATATGAACTAAAGCCGAGAGACGTTGAACGCCGATTATGCATGAGTGAAATGCTGCTTGCCAGGAATAAAAAAAAGAGTTTTTTGCATCGTATAGTCACTGGTGACGAAAAATGGATTCACTATGATAATCCAAAGAAGAGAAAGTCATGGGTTAAGCCCGGCGAACCATCAACATCGACAGCTAAGCCGAATATTCATGGAAAAAAACTCATGCTGTGTATTTGGCGGGATCAGCTTGGTGTCGTGTATTATGAATTGCTGAAACCAAGCGAAACCATTACTGGAGTTCTCTACCGAACACAATTGATGAGATTGAGTCGGGCACTTAAGGAAAAACGCGCCCATTACTACTCCAGACACGACAAAATTATTCTTTTACACTATTTTGCTCGTCCACATGTTGCGGCGCCGGTAAAAACATACTTGGAAACACTCAACTGGGAAGTTTTGCCCCACCCGCCGTATTCACCAGACTTAGCCCCTTCTGATTATCATCTGTTCCGGTCGATGGCACATGGTCTGTCTGAGCAGCGCTTCACATCATATGAAGACACCAAAAATTGGGTAGATTTGTGGATAGCGTCAAAAGATGAAGAGTTTTGCGACGGGGTATCCGAATGTTGCCAGAAAGATGGGGAAAAGTAGTGGCAAATGATGGAAAATACTTTGAATAAAACGTAATGTACTTTTCCTTTACAATAAATTCCTAATTTTTTATAAAAAACCGCGGAAACTTATTTGTACACCTAATAGGTCCAGTGTAAAATTTAAATTCACAATTGAGATACGACGACGAGGCAGACCAGTGGGTTCTCGAAACGCTACCCGGACAACCCGAACTGAAAGAAACCGACGCCGCGTTCATATCAATAATTACGCAATGCGATCAGTATTTGTAGCGAGAAGGGCTCCGGTTGAAGACGAAATTCCCGCGGTTTCTGTCGGCGAAATGAGCGAATCGTGTCAATTTTGCAATGCTCTGCATTTTAGGGGTGACAAAGGGCGAAATGGATTCAGCCAGTGCTGCCAGAAAGGCAAAGTTGTAATGAGGGAGCAGATGCAATTGAAAGAAGTACCAGCTTTGCTCAGAGAACTTTACACAGGAACAGATGAAGAATCGAAGAATTTCCAAGACAATATACGCCAGTATAACAGTGCCTTTGCGTTTGCTTCCCAAAAAAATGGCAGAAGGTTTTAATAACCAAGGAAATTCACAACGCTACCATTTCGACGAAATACGAGCTCATCTTGATGCTCGGTATGTGGGTCCACCAGAAGCAGTTTAGCGACTAATGAGTTTTAGTATGGACGGAATGAACCACGTTATAAAGCAATTAGCAATTCACTTAGAAGATCAACAAAATGTCGTATTTGTAGCCGGTGCAGAAGAAGCAGCGGTAATTAATAATGCCAGTAAAGATACCACATTAACTGCATTTTTCAAACTCAACAGCGGTTCTCAAGATTACCTCTACCATGAAATACCGAATCACTATGTTTGGGAAAGAAATGCTTGGAAGAAAAGACAACGAAGAGGTGAAGTTATAATTGCAAGAATATACCAAGTTTCACCTAAAGACTCGGATCGCTATTTCCTACGATTGTTACTTTTGCATGTTCGTGGCCCTAGATCTTATGCCGACTTTAAGACAGTCAATGGCACGACATACGCAACGTTTCTTGAAGCTGCAAAAGCAAGGCATCTACTGCATGATGGGGTAGAGTGCCATATTCGTACACCTCCAGGTTTCCTGCACGAAAAACAGGAGCTTTCATCAGCTCCCTTTTCTTTTTCGCGCGTTCCACGTTGTCTTTCTGTAGTTGCTCCTATTGCCTCTGCTCTTCTTCTTTTGCTTCTTTTCAGAAGGCTGTTTTGAAATCGCCGCTGTTGGCGTTTCAGTTGGGCGTCGGAAAGTTTTTTGGGCATTTTTTTAAACACGTCTTCACTCGATGAAAGCTAGACACAAAATGACATGAACGGCTGCTTATAGGGGGGCATTTGCTAATAACGACCGCGCGCTTCCTTACTTGCGCCCGTGGCGGCACGAGCTTTTCCACTACTACTGGTATATAATAACTGTGAAACTAAAAAATGATAAGTATCATAGCAAGTGATTTTTCAAATTTTAAAAGATGAGATCTCTGGAAGTAATAGTTTTTCAAGAATAAAAATAGTATCAATGTATATGCAAGATAGCAATGCACCAAAAAAAAAACATACTCAATTTTTTTCATTACTTTGAAATTACTGCGCCGATTTGGCCAATTAACGAACTTGTTCGGAAAATCTACCCTAAAAATTTCAGCTCTCTATTTCATTCCATTCGGACGTAATCATGCCTACAGACAGAATCGATTTTGACCACGAATTCTTCATCAGTGAGTCCAAACAAAAAAGGATTGACACCACTTCCAACCAAATATTCTAAAGATACAGACATTTGGGCTATCTGTTCAGGTGAACGAGAACGCTAAAAAGGAACTTGCTCAATCCTGGTATATACATTTTTTCCTAACAACCCTTAATGGAAGATGTGCGGAAGTTATTGCTACTGAGACCACTGTCTTCTTCAAATCTCTGTAAAAGAACCCCTCTGAGCGACTCATAGAATTATTCTTTGATACAGATGAGATTTAATAAAACTGAAACTGACCTACACTTCCATTTCGCAAATGAATGAATTTTGAAAATGCGAAACTGAAATAAGAAATTAGAGCCATTAAAATACAACTTACCTTTATGCCTAAAAGCACGAGAACACTCAGGACACTCATGAGTTTTTTCTTTTGGCGGAGGGGGAATATAATCCGGGTTATGATACAAATTCTCGTGTCTTCTCAAAAGCTGTCTTTGCCTGAATGCTTGGTCACAATGAGGACACAAAAACGGTTTCTGGTCAGTGTGTATCAGCATATGATTTTCAAGATGTCGAGCGGAAATGGTAGCGTAAGGGCATATGTCGCACTTGTAACACTTTTCACCATCGTGAGTTTTGTTATGCAACTGGAACAAAAAATAGTCAAATAAAGCAATAAAACAGGGGAAGTTACATGAAAATTTTGTAAGTACTGACGTGAGGTCAGGCTGTATTGGCGTTCTTTTCAAACCAAGTATTTGCAAATAGAAATTAAAGCTTTGAGAAATCACAGAAAGTTGATACTACATGGATTGATAAGTCCCGAGACTAACCCAGAGATGGCGCTCGTAGTAAACCAGTAACTACGTCTTTCTAGAGTACAAACCTTTGCTTGAAACGTGTCAAAATTTTAAGTCGATCGGACCAGAAACAACCGAGTTATCGAGGTTGGAGTGAAGTCGTTTTATAGTTTGGAAAAAACGTGTTTCGTGTTCTGATAAAACATTGTTTTTTAATGGGGAAAAACACCGTGCAAGCGAAACAATGGATTGAAAAATGTTACCCGGACTCTTGTCCATCATTTGTCGGTGGTTTGCCGAGTTTAAACGTGGTCGTACCGACACAAATGACGCGGAACACTCGGGTAGACTTAAGCTCTAATTGTCTTTTTTGAATGTTGGGATCAGGATCATGTGAGGCCATGTGTCTTATCAAATTTCCTGGAATAATTGGAAAATTTTCAATTGTAAGATAAGCAGTGATAGAACTGCTATTAAACAGCTTATCCCAAACTGCAATGAACTTAATCATACAGGGTCTATCTACCTTCTTGAATAGATACCTGTTTACTAATTATATTTTTGACTGAGATATAAAGAAACTTGACGGACTGTCTTAAAAATAAATGATCAATGAGATTAATGCTGTGTTTCATAAACGTTGATTGATTGATCAATTAGTTGATTGAGCGATTGTATACCTGAAATTCCGTGAATTCCGCATTCCATTGACTGACATATTCATTGAAGTATTCTGTGAATTCTTTAATCAATAATCTTCTTTATTAAACCCACTATAAGACCAATAATTAATGAAATATGACTTGAAAATATTGCCAACTATTTACTTACAACTATGATTTTAGTATCAAGTACTAGTAAGCGGGTAGATCAATAGGCCAGTAGTTCAATTGGCCCATGGATCAATATAGACCATAGAGCAATAGGGCCCATACATCAATGAAGGGCGCAGAAACACTAAACACGT
This sequence comes from Micraspis discolor, assembly GCA_030674115.1. Taxonomy (NCBI): domain Eukaryota; kingdom Metazoa; phylum Arthropoda; class Insecta; order Coleoptera; family Coccinellidae; genus Micraspis; species Micraspis discolor. Next base: position 2,142,026 of record JARTUT010000874.1, on the reverse strand, counting down.
CAAAAAACCCGATGAGAGCGAAAAAACATGAAAGTGCTGGAAAAAACACGAAGAAACGCGAAAAAACACGGAAGAATCCGAAGAAACACGAAAGAAACCGAAGTTACATGAAAGAAAACCGAAATTACACGAAACAACGCGAGAAAACATGAAAGAACCCGAAGTTACACGAAAGAACGAAAACAATCCAAAGGACCCCAAAAACCCCGAAGCAGCACAAAATAACCGGAAGCGCGCAAAAACCTAAAGAGTGCAAGAAATGCCGAAAGAACTTGTAAATTGCACACCTGTGTATCAATCGATCGTGAATTCATTGTAAATGGCACACCCTGTATGACATTTCATTGAATTTATCTCCTTACACGGAAAATCACGAAACCTCGAGGAAAACACTGGTGAATTTCAGCGCTACTCGGATCTGACACCCTGTATATGAATCGAAAATATTTTACCAAAACACACCGAAGGAACACAAAAACTCGAATTTGCGCGAAAAAATCAAATTAACTTATAAATTGAGCACCTCGTATATCACATGATCGCAAATTCAATGTAAATCGTTCACCCTGTATGACATTTTATCGAAATTCGATCCCACTCTATAATTGGTTCGCAGTGGGTGCTTTTTCCATAAAAAATTCAGACGGAAAATCTCTCGAAGAAAGAATCTGGTGAAAATCAGTGCTTTCAATGGGCACAGCCTGTATAGCGATTTTTTCGAATGCATAGCCTGTATAGCGATTCATCGCGATCTGTGTGCATTCTTCAAGGACGAAAATGAATTCGCGCGAAAATCGAGCCTGAAATGCCGATTTTCAAACGCATAATTTAGGTATTTTTCTTTCGATTCGTGAACGGCGGGTGGTATCTAGAGATTCGGAATCTCCTGTAGATTCTTATTCGAGAGCTTTGAAGGCGCTAAGAATCTTCCACCGCCCATATCGAGCGAAAAATTGATGCCGTATTTTCAAATTTGGAGCTCGCGTTCGGCTATCATCGGAATCGAATCAGAAACTATGACACTTCTCCTCGAATTATCGAGAAAATTGCAGTATTTGGAATGAAGAATTAGCGGCCTTATCTCGCTACTTGGATGCGAAAATTGGTACCCAGAGATGGGAAATTTCACGTAGATTCGTTTTCTACCGATCGCGGGGCGATTTATATCGTTTTCGACCGGCACGGAGGGAAAACGTAGGTGCGGTTTTGACGTTTCAGGGAAGTCAGAGTCTAAAAATTGCCGTTTTATATGCATAATTTTCGTATAGATGTCGAGGGCTCCGCGGCTGAGCTCGTAGCCAGGCACGGGACGTTCTTCGTCCAGAAAAAGCGACAGAATCGATTTTGACCACGAATTCTTCATCAGTGAGTCCAAACAAAAAGGATTGACACCACTTCCAACCAAATATTCTAAAGATACAAACATTTGGGCTATCTGTTCAGGTGAACGAGAACGCTAAAAAGGAAGTGCTCAACCCTGGCATATACATTTTTTCCTGACAATGGCAGATGCGCGGAACTTAGTGGTATTGAGACCACTATCTTTTTCAAAATCAGTCTCTGTGAAAGAACCCCTCTGAGCGACTCATAGAATTATTCTTTGGTACAGATGAGATCTAATAAGACTAAAACTGGCCTACTACTTTGGTGTTTGAACATGCTTCCATTCCGCAAATGAATGAATTTTGAAAATGCGAAACTGAAATAAGAAATTAGAGCCATTAAAACACAACTTACCTTTATGCCTAAAAGCACGAGAACACTCGGGACACTCATGAGTTTTTTCTTTTGGCGGAGGGGGAATATAATCCGGGTTATGATACAAATTCTCGTGTCTTCTCAAAAGCTGTCTTTGCCTGAATGCTTGGTCACAATGAGGACACAAAAATGGTTTCTGGTCAGTGTGTATCAGCATATGATTTTCAAGATGTCGAGCGGAAATGGTAGCGTAAGGGCATATGTCACACTTGTAACACTTTTCACCATCGTGAGTTTTGTTATGCAACTGGAAAAAAAAATAGTCAATAAAGCAATAAAACAGGGGAAGTTACATGAACATTTTGTAAGTACTGAAGTGAGGTCAGGCTGTATTGGCGTTCTTTTCAAACCAAGTATTTGCAAATAGAAATTAAAGCTTTGAGAAATCGCATCTACAAAAACAATAGTTTGAAGTTGATACTACATGGATTAAGAAGTCCCGAGACTAACCCAGAGATGGCGCTCGTAGTAAACCAGTAACTAAGTCTTTCTAGAGTACTAACCTTTGCTTGAAACGTGTCAAACGTGTCGATCGGACCAGAAACAACTGGTTGGAGTAAAGTCGTTTTATAGTTTGGAAAAAACGAGTTTCGTGTTCTGATAAAACATTGTTTTTAATGCACCGTGCAAGCGAAACAATGGATTGAAAAATGTTACCCGGACTCTTGTCCATCATTTGTCGGTGGTTTGCCGAGTTTAAACTTGGTCGTACCGACACAAATGACGCGGAACGCTCGGGTAGACTTGTGGAAGCCGTTACACCGGAAAATGTGAGTGAAGTGACAAAAATTATAATGAAAGAAGTGAAGCTGTGAAGTGAAAAAACTTTTTCACTAATTGAACTTGAAAATTTATCCCTGCAAAATTTACATTCGTATGCACAACAGGAATGCATACATTTTTGCTTGAATTAATTATATCTAAGATCAGAAAAAACGAGATTATAATTCATTTCCGCAGTTCATGCACAAAACATTTCAGTAACTTTTTGTAACCGAAAATTAAGCACCAACTATACTTCCAAGGTTTGCTTTGATGATAATATATCTTGAATGACTATATAGCACAAGATTTGTTAAAACCCACATGAACGTCAGATCTTGTCTTATTTCATAGTACTAAATAAATCCATAATACTCACCTTAAAACTGTATCTATCAGGAAAACTCTTTCCACATCTTTTACACTTGAGAGGAGTATCTGATGTGTGCAACTTCTGAACATGAATTCGAAGATCAGTTTTTCTTCCACATTTTGCAGGACAAAGCTCACAATGAAAAACTGGTTTTTCCCCTACTGAAAAAAAAAAAAAATTATTTCTTTGAATCACATCAAAGGAAATTTATGAAATGATAGAATATAGATGAAAACTAAATGAATAAAATTTGTAAGCCACTTTGGATGAATGGAAGAAGTGATCGAACTTCTTGTGAAAAAGAGTTTTAAGGCAATGGAAATTAATTCTGAGATGATAAACGTGCCAGGTTATACTGTTCCTTCAAGAAAAATGGTATGTGGGTGGATTTATTCATTTGAGACCATACTGCAACATCAGAAATCATTGAGCATATAACTGTATATCATGTATATGCTTAATTGAATGGTAGGAAAGACAATGAAAAATTGTCGAGCTGGTCACGTTTGACGTATGATATCCCAGAGTTTCAAGACCTCAAGTTCTGGGCCCACCAATGGTACTTAAGAATGTAATCACATTCAAGAGTTCAGTGCTACACTGTGCTGACGAGAGGCAAAACACCTCGAAACCGGTCCACAGTTGCACTTGAGGTCTTGAAACTCTGGGATATCATACGTCAAACGAGACCAGCTCTGCACTAAGGAAAGACAATATGACAAAAGGCTAAGGAAAGAGAAGGTCAAAGTGTACAAAGAGCAAATCCTCACATCAGACAACAAGAGCTAAAGCTTGTGGACCACAGTCAGGAGCATTAAGGGTCAGTACAAAACGAACAACATTCAAGTCCCTGGGGATGCTACTAAAGTAGTGAACGACTTCAACAACTACTACCTAACATCTGCCACCAACAAACCTAGAAACTCTAAGAAATGCGAACTGAAACATAAGATTCCCCAAAATTCTGAAACACTAACCTTCACAGAAATCACAGAAGAAGAAATAACCAAGATAGTATCTATGCTAAAGAACAAAAAAAGTTGTGGAGAGGATGGCATCTCCGCTTCTATAGTAAAAAAATGTATACATGTGATTGTTAAGCCCATTACCCATATTGTGAGCAATTCCTTGAAACACGGCATCTTTCCTGACCTACTAAAGAGGGCAATTGTTGTTCCTGTCCACAAGAAGGGAAACCCTGAGTTAATAGAAAACTACAGACCCATAAGTCTCCTACCAGCCTTCTCTAAAATTTTTGAGCTGGTGGTAAGCGATCAACTGATAACCTTTATCACAGAACACAACATCCTATCACCGAACCAACACGGTTACATCAAGGGGAAATCCACTCAAACTGCCATCTACGACTTTATCAAGAACATCTTAACAGCCTTAGAGAATTCTGAAATAGTAATCACTCTTTTTCTAGATCTGTCGAAGGCTTTCGATAGTCTAGAACATCCCTACATCCTAACAAAACTCAAACAATATGGTATCAGAGGGACAGCATTGCGATGGTTCGAATCCTATCTGCAATCTCGTTCTCAAAGGGTGCTAATTAGTAAAGATGGAACACAATATAAATCCAGCTCGAAAATGATAGACGTAGGAGTTCAGCAGGGCGGCATACTTGGGCCCATCATCTTCATTATCTTCATAAATGACATCAATGAAGAAACCAGCGACAAAAACATTTCAATCTTGAATTATGCAGATGATACTAGTGTCTCTTTAAAGGCCAAACAATCCCTGAGGTAGCAGCTCTTTCCGCAACACCCTCTGCAAACTGAGAGAGTGGTTCCAGACTAACGGGCTATGCATGAACACTGAGAAAACACAGGCTATATTATTCAAAACACCTAACTCTAGACTCAATACACCACAACAGCTGAATATAGCGAATTATAATCTGCCACTAATGGAAACAACAAAATTTTTAGGACTACACATAAATGAAAATCTAAGCTGGAACGAACACATCACAGAACTGGGAAAAAAACTAGTCACCATCTGCTACTCATTAGGAGTGCTTAAAAATACCTAGATTGCCACTGATGAAAGTGATATACCAGGCAGTATTTGAGTCAAAACTTCGATCACGGATCATGTTTTATGGTACCTCTTCGAAATCCAGAGAATAGCTGTGTTGCAGAAAAGAGCCATACTGAAACATCTATGGGATGAAAGCTAGAGATTCCTGCAGAGGTAAGTTCCGTGAGCTAGGACTGCTCACTGCAGTTGCTGTCCACATCCAAGAATGCCTCATCTTCACCTTCAAAATAAACAACTCTTCAAGAGAAATCAAACAGCGGCCATTACACCAGAACAACTCATTTGAAATTTCCAGTTCACAGGCTATCCCTAACAGAAAGAGGCCCGAATATGCCTGTGTAAAATACTACAACAAGACTCCTCCACACTTCAGAAATGAAAGAAACTTGAAAAAATTCAAAAAATTAATCTACCAACTACTCCTCAAGATAGAGCCATATACTGTAAGAGAATAACTGGAATATAGCATGGCAGATTGCTAAGTTGCTAGACTGACACTATTTTATTTCAAGTGCGATATTTTTCTAAATGTAGTATTTTATTTAAAATAAAGATTATTATTATTATTTTTATTATTATTTCATTGTCTTTCCTACCATTCAATTGAGCATATACATGATATCGTTATTAAATCTCAAAGTATAACTGAGCATGAAATTGCTAACGTCTCAGATAATCAAAGTACTCAATATTGTACATGACATATCACATATGAAATAGCTATCTGAAAAATTAGTGCCGCACTGTGTCTAATGAATATGTATGCCCAAATTCATCTATCCAACGCAGAAGTAATTTAAGTTAACCTGTTAAGTTTTTTGACTTGAAATAGTTCTGCTCACGATATTTAAGTGCATTTAAGGCTTTTTCTAGAATTATTAAACCAAATTAGAAGATTTTTGACACAGCATAGTTCGTGCAACGGTTTATTAAATATTCAACAGAAACTCCACAATGAAAATGAATTTTGATAACTGATAACAACATGGATTATTCTACCTTTTCAAACAATTGGAAGAAATGCTTATTTGAAAACAGCCAAATTCAATAAACTTATTCAAGTTGCTTAGAACAATTGTCCTCCAAACTCCCGACAACTCAACTGATGGTGCACTTACAGCATTGAAAACGATTTACATGAATCGGCATTCATGCATTGCTTGATTTTTCTTCTCGTAGGTTTCTCTTCTTTGGATATGATAAATGTATCGTTCCATTTTATCTGACGATTCTCATTTACTTTTGTTTCATTCATAATAGTTTCTTTTTATTCATCAGAAAAAATGAGAAGAATTGGAAATAAATCAAGACACAAGATACCATCAGGGCTAATCTAACAAAAGATAAACCTGATGATGAAAACCAAAGAACGAAGAATTGCCCATATGAGATACCATGCGAACGCGGAAGATATTGATATTATATCGGAGAAACAAAACACCCCTTGAAACTAAGAATAAAATAACATCAGAAGACACCGGTAGATCTGAGATGGTCCAATACGCTGTAAATCATAGTAAAAATGGAACGATACATCTGTCATATATAAAGAAGAGAAACCCACAAGAAGAAAAAACAAGGAGACATAATTTATGAAAATCGCTCTTAATCTCAATCAATTGGGTTGCCGGAAGTTTGGAGGCCAATTGTAATTTACTTGAAGAAGTCTTAGAACCATAGATAAGTACAAATTTGATCTCGTTTTCAGAGTTTTGTCAATCTTGACATTTAATAAAAATGGAAAAATTTTCAAATATTGTCAGTTCTTTTTCAAAGCTAACTATTTGCCTTGAAAACGACAGAAGATTTACATGGACACGTTGGTAGCAAGAAGAATAATAGATGGTGGTTATCTCCCAAATAATAATTCTACATCAACAAGTTTGAAATGATTAAGAACATATCTAAAGAAAAGGTTTATTGTAGTTGATAATATGAATAAATTTACCATTATGCGTCAACTTATGTGCCTTCAGACTGTTGGATTGTGTAAACTTGGCTGGACATTCATCACATTCATACGGTTTTTCTCCGGTGTGGATCCTCAAGTGTCTCTTCAGTTTAAAAGTATCTGGACTAGCATAGGTGCAGTGCGGACACTGAAAAAAATTATTTACTACTGTACAACTAAATTCATGAAGAACTGTACAATGCAATGAATGACTCATTTCATGCTGAATGAATCAAATACATATAGAATAATGATGAGAGTCAGAAACCCTCAGTCCTTTTTTCAAAACAATACAACGATCCTTACCTGATAAGGTCTTTCACCAGTATGACAACGTATATGTCTTTTTAACTTTGAAAGCTCAACACTAGCATAATCACATTCATCACACTTGTGAGGTTTTTCATGAGTGTGACGATACCTCACATGGCGTACCAGCTCACCTAAAATAAAGAACACATAAAAATCACATCTGAATGAAATTCAATAAATTTTACCTGAAGTTGTGAACGCTGCAGGACAAAACTTGCAGCTATGAGGTTTTGTTCCAGTGTGGGTGTTCACATGATTCTGCAGGGATGCCAAAGTTTTGAATCCTCTTTCACAGACACTGCATTTATGAGGTCTCTCTTCAGAGTGAGATTTCATATGCCTGGAGAGCAGATACCTTTTGGAACTTGTATAATTACAGTAGTTACACATGTGTGCTTGTGCAACTACCTGAGATTTTCTAGGTAATAATTTCACAATTTTTGACTTATCATCTTCAAGATCTGAATCGACTAATCTACTTTCCTCAGCTTCGTCAAAATCATATACTGAAAATAAAGGTTTATCTTCAGTTATTTCAATTAATTAAACAAAACTCACAAGACCAGTTTTAACAATTTTTCAATGTTACACAAAATTTGTATCAAGACCTCTATAAGAAAGTTGACGAAGAATAATTACCTGCCATATCCTGGTCACCTTCTCCCTCCTCTCCATCTTTCAATTCAGAGGGATCTTGTACAATCAAGACATAACTCATTTCAGCAGATGCATCTTCAGAAGGTACCAGAGATACACGTTGATAAGTATCCCTGTGTTGATCAAGATGTTGCCATTTTTCTACAATTTAAGTTGATCGTGATTATACTATCTTTACTACAAAACTATCATTGAACTTACATTTTCTACCTCCAGCTCAGGTTTATTTTCAGCATTGATTATGAATTCTCTATCACCACTACTCGAGCTCACTCCTGGTGTAGAGACAACAGTCATAACTGGTTGTGCTTCTCCTTTTGCTTGAAAGTAATAATGCCCAGCTTGGTCAACAAAATATGTTCCTTCGTCTTCATCTTCAACTTCATCTAAGGAAGAATAAATAATCAAAAATATGAAGATATTATAAATTCATCTCGACAATTCAACTTACCAGACACTTGTTGAATGGTCACATCAGACCCAATTTCTTTTTGAAATCCTGCTAGATAAGATTGAATTTCAGTTACATTTTCGGATTGCTCCTCCAGCTTAACTTCATTCTCTGGAAATTGTTCAGCCATCTTGGAGAACTAAAAATTTACACAATCAAAAACTATCAAACAGCAGTATACCATAAGTTAAACTGAATAAAATAACGAAACTTATTTTCAATGACATAAGCCAAGTAAATTTTAAAGTGAGAAATTTAGACGCCATTTTTCAGTATAAATTGGCTTGTATAGAAAATTTAGAGTCAAAAATGTTGATTAAAAACAATTAAACGAGATCCTCGACAAATTAAATAAAGGAAGTGTATGACAAATAACTTAGGGAATCGCTCGTAGGGGGCATTTCAACAAAAATTCAACGAATTATCACTGAAGGCGCTGTCATCAATGGCTTTGAACGTCTTGGCATCGTAGGAAATATTTTGTTAATTACCTATATTTGAGAGATATAATTTAACCAAATTCTCATATGAACTTCAAGTGACAGCAAATACTAGCAGAAAAATGGATTTATACAACATAGGAAAAGAATATTTTAGTTTTGTACTTTTGTTTCTTACCTTGCTTCCAAGATTGTCCTGTGAGGGCGTATGGCGTATTATCACCAACTGTAAAATGAAATCAGAGATGGCGACCGAGTCTAACGCTTACGATTGCGCAGAATACTGTTTCAGGTTCAGAATGAAATTAGTAGCGTCGCAGCGTCGGATTGAAAAAAATTACCCAGACTAATAATTAAAATCTTACTGAGAACCCATATTACTTGCGTAACATAGGAATTATGTTGAGTACGATGGTTAAAGGTTACGAGTTTAACTGAAGCATAGCGAAAAATAAATTTATAACCCTTAAACCATAGAAAAAATCCTCGTTAAACCATAGAAAAAATCTCCTCTTCTTGAATTTGATTTCTGGCCTCTGCAGGCGTTTCATCTATTCATGTACAGAGTGTCCCAAGATGGGTCAAACAACCAAAATCTCGACTCTTAGACAAGGTAGAAACTTCGAAGAAAAAATATTTTAAATGGCATCAAAATCACTAGCGAAAGGCGTCGTAAAATTCTGTTTGCAATCACCACCAGATATTTAAATTTTTCTAAAATCTAAACGTTTCTCAATCAAATGAAGAAATATGTTGAAACAAATTTTTATCATGTTACGTTAATTCAACCGTTGAAAATAATAATTATAATTTCGGGTACATCCACCATTTTTGGTCAGTCCATTCCAGAGATATAGAGTGGGGAGAATACGCTTCGACCACTGCGCATCCAAAATTAGTGGCTAAATTCTTATGTCAAATTTCGACCATTTTTATACTTTCGTAGTCAGCTGTTCTATGTTGACATACTTGTCAGGTGAATTAGAAATTGCTCGAATTTTACATTGTGCTGATAGATACTTCGATACTTACAACATGTCTTGTATTGGTAAAACGTGTGAAAACTATAAAACAAAGAAGGTCGAGGGAATTTCATGTTATACGTAAGTTTTTATTGAAATTAGCCGACTGATCATACCGCATGGCATTGTTTATCTGCTCAGTGGCGTGTTGTTTACTTTCCACAGTAATATGATTCTTTTTATTTTCCCAAAATCAGTTGATATGAGGACAGTTCGGACTGATATTCTGAGTATAGATTCTGAAGATAAAGATTTATCTAAGAAATTGATATGCTCTATACATTTCATTTTCTTTTTAATTTTATACCAACTATCCCTCAGATATACTGCTTTCTACGCCAATGAACCGAAAGTATAAAAATGGCGGACGAAAAATTAGCCACTTCGCGCATCTCGAAGATCATTCTCTATATCTCTGTATTAGACTCTATGTTGCAGAAGCCCTGATTTAGTGATAAAATTAAATTGCAAAAGCTAGGCACAGAAAAATAGTTTAACTACCTGCTAACATAGAGTCTAATACCCTTATACAAAAAATTATAATTATACAAAGGTTCAGAATCTAACTAATTATATAAATATGTATATATAATTTATATTTGAAAAAATGATATATTGCGGTAAAATTAGTTATAAGAGAAAGATAATGGGTGAAACCGCAGGAGTTATCAGACAGAAAATTATAGAGAAGCAATAAAAATGAACGCTCAGACAGATTAGGTCCATTTTAATAAAGACAAAAAATACAAAAACATAGAAACAAAATACTTTTATTCTTAATTAATTTGTCACAAAACGGCAGAATATAAATATACAATATTTAAGGAAAAACAGAAAAGAGTTATTTTCACTGTATAAATAAATCGGATCTATTATCAATTATCGTGTCGGCAAGTACCTTCCATCCATTTACCATATTTTCTGCACTCCTGCGGTTTCACCCATTATCTTTCTCTTATATATATAATTTATATATATATTTATCCTTCATAATTAATATGTCCTTATGAGAATATAAAACGAACAGATTGAAGTTACCTGTAATTTCAACACGTGACAGTTCCAATCGATTTTATGTATCTCGAAGTAGATTAGAGAGGGCTCTGTGATAAGTATATAGCTCGAAACTACGTCTACTTTGTGTATTTATGTTCACAGATGCTATTATGCCGTACGTCAAAGATCAAATTACGTTGTTCGTTATAAACAAAGTCCTGGAAGAACACAATGAATAACCATACACCATCAGAAATACTCACTAGAATTAGGACACGTAGTGTATATGATCCTATTGTTGTATTTTATGATTTGAAGTCATCTAGCAGAGGTCATAGAATAACTCTTGCAATGATGATTATAAGAGATTTACTGAAGCCAGTCCCAATCACTATGAAGCTAGAAATGATTTCCATGATTCAAACCATCCTAGACAGTTTTAGATAAGCATATATATAGTTTCCTCATGCTGCTCAGACACTACTGATTTTGCATCATTCACTGGCTGTTTTGGTTCTAAGACTTAAAGAGACTTAAACAAAGCTATTAACTAATTTTAAAATGAAGTATATTTCCAATAAGATATATTATTAGTCTGTTCTTATCAGCTTAATATCTGATACCATGCATGCGGAGCCAGTATATTAAACTGATTTTTGGAAATTGACGGCGGTTAGGGGCTTGCTCCACCGCCGTCGCGGGTTGGCCCGGTATTGCAGTACCTCCGGGATCTGCCCATTAATTTAATTAAACACAATGTCCTCAATATTTGTTAATGACAAGTTAATTTATCGATACTTGCCCTATAATTTTCAATATCTTCTAAAATAGCAGTAGTTCTACGAATGACTCGTTCCTACTATATTTTTACGGAGAATTTTGAAAGTTGATAAGACCGCTAAAGCCATCTCACTTCGTCAGTGCTTCAAAGGGAAAATCTGCAAGTTGATTTGATCATTTTCGGTATCCGTACTGGGAACAAATGCTTAAAAAGTACCTCCTTAAATATTTTACACTGTATACAGGATGTTAACCACCTTCGGTTATGCTAATGTACTAAATTACTTGATCAAATTTCATAAAAATTGGGAAACATGAATTTTCAATAGACGGAAAATATTTTCACATCCAAAATGTTTCCGGTGTACCGGATGTAAAGATCAACTCAATTTCTTCAAGTGGGACACCCCGTATATTTATATATTTTTGATTTTATTCGATGTAAATTTTTAGACATCCCAGTCAATTCTGAGATGATTTTATGAAGGATTCCGAGTTATAAGGACATATTTGTGATTTTAATTGCATCATTTATATAATTATAATTGAAACCTTCAGATTCATTCAAAGATAATGGATTTCATTTATCTACACATTACATTACTGTTCGTAACGTTTTCATATATAAATTAGTTCTTTTTTGCTTTTAATCCAGAGTACAATAAAGAACATTACACTTAAAGGAATAAAGAAAGTTATCAGATAGAAAATTATAGAGAAGCAATAATAATGAACCCTCAGAGAGATTAGGTCCATTTTAATAAAGACAAAAAATACAAGAACATAGAAACAAAATACTTTTATTCTTAATTAATTTGTTACAAAACGGCAGAATATAAATATACAATATTTAAGGAAAAACAGAAAAGAGTTCTTTTCACTGTATAAATAAATCGGATCTATTATCAATTATTTTCGATCACATTTCAAGAAATTTTAGTGTACTGGAATGCATATTTCTGATTCATTCATCACCTAGAAGTTAGCTCACTATACTTGTACCACCACTTTTTAATAAACAAAATTCATCAATACCTTGATATTTTGGCGCCAATGATTTAAATATCAATAAAGTGACAAAATATGTAAAGCAGAACATAAATTAAATCTCTCATAACCAATATGATAGGTTCTACCCTGTAATCTACAATTGGCGCCAATTCTAACTGCTATTGCTATAGATCGTAATTCCCTGAGTTAGGAGGAAGTTGTTGATTACTGTTCGATAAAATTAAATGCAAAACGGCACCTAAAATTAGTACTACAAGGAAAATTTGTAAGTACATTATTGATTTAATGCTTTGATTGAGTTCTAACTGAGTTCTAGTTATGTCTTGTAATATGGCAGTAACCTTTCCAAAGTTTGGTTCAGCATCCGTAGATGCATGTGTGACTGATCCATTCTTCATCACATCTCCTTGTGGTGCGCAACGTAAATGGATCTGATTCTCTTTTGCAACAGTAAGGGTCTGAAAAATTAATAGGATAAACATTTATCAACATTGCAACTTTATTGTCATACAATCGAAAGTCTTCCTGCTAATTTTATTTCAATATTTGCCATTTATTTGAAAGAAATAAACACAAAATTACAACAATAAGTCATTCTGAAGTATATGGGGTCAGGAATTTAAACTGTTCGTTTATTCAGAAATAGCTATTAGGTGTACAAATAAGTTTCCGCGGTTTCTCAAAAGATGGCCCCACCAGAAGGTTATGGAGAAATTGACAGATGTAAAACGTAATATCCCAAGTTTAGTCATCTGACAACACCATAACCTTAAAGTACTAGTGATTCCGTATCAGCATCACGTAATTTTTTCGTGCAAAAATGTCAAGTTTTATTCCCAATAAGCATCATTTGCGGGAACTTTTGATTTACTTCTTTAATGTGAAAAAATCTGCAGCTGAGGCGCATCGATTGCTTCTAGAAGCATATGGTGAAGCTGCTTTAAGTGAGAGAAGTTGTCAGGAATGGTTTCAAAAGTTTAAGAACGGTGAGTTTGACGTTAAAGACAAAGAACGCAGTGGAAGGCCGAAAGTGTACGAAGACATGGAATTAGAAGCACTATTGGAGGAAGATTCGTCCCAAACGCAAAAGAACTTGCACTTACTCTACAAGTGACTCAATAAGCAATTTCACATCATTTAAAATCGTTAGGAATGATTCAAAAACAAGGAAATTGGGTTCCATATGAACTAAAGCCGAGAGACGTGGTACGCCGATTATGCATGAGTGAAATGCTGCTTGCCAGGAATAAAAAAAGAGTTTTTGCATCGTATAGTCACTGGTGACGAAAAATGGATTCACTACGATAATCCAAAGAAGAAAAGTCATGGGTTAAGCCCGGCGAACCATCAACATCGACAGCTAAGCCAAATATTCATGGAAAAAACTCATGCTGTGTATTTGGTGGGATCAGCTTGGTGTCGTGTATTATGAATTGCTGAAACCAAGCGAAACCATTACTGGAGCTCTCTACCGAACACAATTGATGAGATTGAGTCGGGCACTTAAGGAAAAACGCGCCCATTACTACTCCAGACACGACAAAATGATTCTTTTACACGATAATGCTCGTCCACATGTTGCGGCGCCGGTAAAAACATACTTGGAAACACTCAACTGGGAAGTTTTACCCCACCCGCCGTATTCACCAGACTTAGCCCCTTCTGATTATCATCTGTTCCGGTCGATGGCACATGGTCTGTCTGAGCAGCGCTTCACATCATACGAAGACACCAAAAATTGGGTAGATTTGTGGATAGCGTCAAAAGATGAAGAGTTTTTTCGACGGGTATCCGCATGTTGCCAGAAAGATGGGGAAAAGTAGTGGCAAATGATGGAAAATACTTTGAATAAAACGTAATGTACTTTTCCTTTACAATAAATTCCTAATTTTTATAAAAACCGCGGAAACTTATTTGTACACCTGATAGATTCCCTAATTCAGTCAGAAAATGTGAAATTAGAGTAATGTCAGGCATACCTTCCATGTTTGATGGAGCATTTCACTAGACATCTCAAGTTGATCAACCGGTATACTAAGTACAAGAAATTTGTCTTTGGATACGTTGGTGCTTTTATAGGCTGCCAGAAGAGATATATTAATGGTTATGGTGGTACCTGGAGCTAACGTTCCTATTCCTGGTCTAACTCTGAACTTCTCTGGAGCAGTGGTTTTTACCTGAAATTACATTTATGTATAAAAAAGAATTCACTATCATTCCCATCTACCTTATATGATATATGAGAGGTAGATATGTTCTGAAGAACTAAGTTACAGACGTAGTCGTTCTCTTGATCTTTGACGAATTTGAGTAACCCCTCTGGGCTGACCACTCGGACAAGGGCTCCATCTGGAAATGTTTATATTCAACAGAAAAATTCATATACTCGTTTATATTCAGAAAAAATAATAAATTACTGAAAATATACATAAAACTACAGAACAAAAATTTAGAAAGCACTGACGTGTGGTCAGATTGCTTTGGCGCTCTTGTTGACCTACTTGCGAGTAAATATTCAAACCATAACAAATCTATAAGTACTCTGATCAGGTGATTAATAGTCTTTTCCCGTACTATGGGACAATGTGATGCAAATATCAACGCCTAATGAATGAACAAACCTATATCTCAAATTAAAAATAACTACTCATAATTTTCCCCAAGTTTTGTTCGAAGCTATAATTCCCTTCCCCTAAAAACGTCACTGCTTTTCTGAATTTTGATAACGTATATTATTTCAGCTATCGAGATTGAATTCTATCTCTATGATTTCCCGTTATGAAAAATTTTGATAAATATTACGCCAACTGACACCGATTAATGAGCCCGGCTCGGTCTTAATGAATTCATTACAGTAATAAAAACAGTGCTGTAATGAACACATTACAGCATTGTTTTTAGTTATATTTTTCGTTTTGTGGTTGACAGCACTGACATCCTATCCTTTCGAATGTCAATACGCGTCCATTGCATGTCAGTTGTCAATATTAAACCATGTAGAGATCTGAACGCACTATTCAAATTCTCAATCTGTCAATTTTCGTATCAGTCACACCAACTGCAAAAATAAAATACAGAAGACACTAGGAGGTATAATCTGAATTTTTCATTGAATTGTAATAAATTTCTCACAATTCTTGACTGAAATAGAGAAAATATCATCTGATACTC
Source organism: Micraspis discolor (assembly GCA_030674115.1). NCBI lineage: Eukaryota > Metazoa > Arthropoda > Insecta > Coleoptera > Coccinellidae > Micraspis > Micraspis discolor. The sequence goes on along the minus strand of JARTUT010000874.1, from coordinate 2,126,290 downwards.
GTTGCAGAAGGCAATTCCAACACTCATGCGTTCATGATTTCATGATCAGATGGATATTTTTCCAATTAACGAGGAAGGAAAATTTCAGATACTCATTCTGTGGGTGCTCTAGCTCATTTCCTACGAATATAATTGTATTTATGGTCGGCCGGCCAGAAATTGACTAAAAATATTCATCTGGATATCGAACCTGATCGATTGACATTTTCGACCCGATTTTCCAAAATTACAGACATTTGATGACGATAGCTCGATGTTTCACTAGGAACAAAGGTGCACAAATAACGTTATTTAGATAGTTTGTTTTTAATGACCTCAAGTTTAAAGCACGTTTTATGAGTATAACCTAAATTTTGTTATTAGCTACAAATGATGCTTGATTTCTATATCAAGCATTTCCATGTGGAAAAAATTTAAAGAAAAATAAATGTGATCATAATTCATCTGCAACGATCAGAATACCAGAGCCACCTGAGTTCACGCAAAATTGATTAAGGGTGTTGATGAAAAACTAACAAGCGAAACATTTTTCAAGGCTTATACATAATAGCACGTCTACATTTTCTTAATTATTCGTAAAAACTTACCTTCTTCAGAAGCGTGAACTGAACCACCAACGTCTGTCATTTGTTTTGCATCATGGAAACGGACCTGAGACAAATTTATTGATTATTCGACGGCAACGCTGAAGACGCAGCCTCAGAGATACAGGGTGTACATTGCACTTTTCTGAGTATGTTTATTCATTAAAACTGAATCAATTCTTTTACAATAGAATTATTACTTTTATAATAAAATAATGATAGAATCATTCCTTCAATAATAGAATTTGGAGTGCGGAGAGAAAAAAATGTCACTCACATCAATATATCGGGAAATACCTTGGACTGAGTAAAGTACACTCTGACGAAAAATTATCCAGAAATTCTCATTTAAATTGCCCTCGTTGAATATTTTCAGGTATCATAAAATTTCTTGGCATCGATAGACATCTAAAATGGGATGCACACATAGATGCAGTATGGAAAAACTGTATAGTTCTTTTTTATGTCGGAACAGATTGTTACTTCCCTTGCATTCACTTATGAATGTCTACTACAGTTTGGTTTCCAGTCACCTAACATATACTATCTTGTTATGGGGGAATTCGAGAACAGATGCAAATAGATAAATATTTAAATAATTCTTTAAAAAATAATTTTGCGTTTGATATATAATGTTGCACCATGTTTGGCAAATAGAATATTGCCATTTGCTTCCATTTTCATTTTAAGGTGTTTGATTCTTGTTAAGGAAAATTAGAATGATCTGGTAAAAGTTTCTAGCTTCCATTTCTATAATACTAGAAATGATGTCATATTGTCATACCCAAACATAGGACAACCAAGTTTGAAATGTCACCTAAGTATCAATGCATTAAAATATTCAACCACCTTCCACGTAATGTCTCTTAGGCCCGTTTGCACCAACGCCCCTTAAAATGTCACTTAGCTAAGTGCCGCTTAAAGTTAAGGGTCGCTTAAATTCATCTCCAGTTGCACGACTGTCACTTAACAGAAACATAACTAAGGGACGCGTAACTTTCTCAATCTAGTGACATTTCAGTATTTCATTTCTCCCTAGATCAATAAAGCGATTTCATTGGCTACACGCAATATTTGATGTTCTGTTGTTAAAGAAGTTTTAAATATTTCGTCTATTCTATGGCAGAAATATTTGTTTATAAATTAATATATAAATAAACAAGCCCGATATGGTTTTAATTAAAGACTTTATACGTATATACGCCTAGGAAATCCACAATTTCTATTATTTCCAAGTCGTCATGAAATGCATCAAATTCATTAAAGAAGTCCATTATACAAGTTAATAGCGTTGTTCGAAGTATATATTACAATTAAAATTAATATTATTTCATTCACATCACATTTGTTCGAAAATCACAAAGAAATACTATACAAATATTTGGAAAACCAAACAAATCGAATTATTTTAGGTTAGAATCATAGATAAATACCAAAATAAATGTACATTTACCTTTGATCTATGGGTAGAATCCGCCCTTAAATAGTTAAGTGGCCATGAATGAGCACTTAAATATAAGGCTCGGGATTTAACTTAACGCTTAACAGTTGGTGCAACGCAATTGAAGTTAAGGATTCATTTTAAGGGATGCTTAACGCTAAGTGTGGTTGGTGCAAACGGGCCTTAATGTAATTAATTTTAAGAAATTTGTTAAGCAGATACTTCTGCAAAAGTTTTATTATAGTGTTAATGTGTACTTTCACGATAATTTTGCTAATATCTGAAGTAATTTCCAACTGTGACTTATCCTATACATACCTTGTTATGTCTAAAAGGATCTATTATTATTATTATTTGTTAGGACTGTCCGTGTAATTACTATGCCAAACATGAACACGCTCTGTCAACTAGTTTGTTTACGACCGGTGTTGAAACCAGTCAACCTCTGCGAATGTTATAATGGAAAAAATATTGAACAAATAGTTTTTTTCATATTTGTAACGGCTCATCCAAAAACGCGCCTACATGTTTCTTTGAAATAAAACACGCACAAGCTGTTTTTTTCATTAAAAAAATGATCCATTACAATTATAAGTGGAATAGTATATCATTGAAATGTCCACCACGACTGCGTCTGCAGCCATCAATCCGAATATCGAAATTTTCAATGACTTTCCGATATGTTGCTGGTGTTATTTCACGAATTGCAACTTGAATGTTGTTCCTCAGATCATAAATTGTTTGTGGCTTGTTAGCATACACTCGACTTTTCAAAAACCCCACAAAAATGTGTTACATCACATGACCTTGGAGGCCAATTGAAATCTGCATTTCGTGAAATTACACGTCGGGGAAATTTTGATCGCGCAAAAACGTAATGTTTTCTCGAGTTTTGTGACATGTAGCACCGTCTTTCCGGAAATAGACGTCAGACACATCAATATGACTCAACTGTGTCCATAAAAAGTCTCTCAACATTGATTGGTATCGATCAGCATTCACAGTAACAGCACATAAATTCCTAGGATAAGGTTAAGAATGGATATTCCTGCTAATGATAAATGTTACAAATCGAAAGTTGATAAATCGAAATTGGTAAATCTTCATTGAGATGATTAAGTAAAACTTCTGGACATTTCTGACAACCATAAATTGGCCCTGAGGAAATTCATTTGTAAATAATTGAAAATTTACCTTTTTCATCACTTACAGATTTAATTATTCCAAAATGAAAGAAAAACATCACAAATTCAAAGAACAAATCCCACCAGGATTTTAATCCCAATAAGACATTTAATCATAATACCTAGTGGTTTGTATCAGTATCAAATGGCAGCAAGAACTTTTAACATCTCATGATGTGTATTTTGATGAATCAGTTAGATGATAACCTTTTCGGTTCATTCGAAGCTTGAAATCGGAGTCTTATTTGCAAGGGATAAGATAATCTGAAAGAATGAGATAGCATGATTTGGGAACAGATGTAATGAGAGAAATCTCGAATTTGTTCGTTTTTAAGAGATTTCATCGCACTCGCATTAAACTTCCTGTAATACTGGGGGCTTTAGGCGAATCAATTGAGAATGATTTGATTTCCTACATAAGCACTAAATCACAAAGCACTGAGGTGAGGTCAGATTGCTTCAACGCTCTTGTTAAGCTACGAGCCGAGGACCTCTACGAAAAACAGGGCACATAACCAATTAACTATAATTGGTACCATATCTTCGGAAGTATATTAATTCCTCAAACCTACCCTGAACATTTCAGCTCATTCCGTTCGTACGTACAGACAGGATTTTGAACTCGGATTCTCCATCAGTGGTTTAAACAAAACGATTGATACTACTTTTACCCAAATATTTGAAAAACACCAACATTTAGGCAAATCTATAAGCACTCTGTTCAAGTGAACAGAAAAAACAGGATTTCTCTCTGACGGCACCTAGCTGGTCGCTTTTCGGATTATAATCTCCTTTGCATTCAGATATACTTACTTTCGCATTGAACTTTTTGAGAGATTATTCAAACCTTGGGAAATCAAACTCCCACAACATGTGTTTTTATGTTTTTTTTTTTCATTAAGATCAAAATCTCCTAAGAACGAAATCAACCGAAATAATAGGTTGTCAAATATCTCCCTTCTGCCTTTTTGTTTTTTGAATTTCGCGGCTATGTACAAAGCGCTACAGAGCTTGTAACTGGCAATACTATACAAAATTTGAAAGGTCTTGACATAACCTACGAAACGACTCTATGCATTATTTCTTTGGATATTGCGTTCAATAGTTATAGACGTGTAAACATGGAGTTCACTAAGGCCGAAATTCGCGCTATTTAAAAGTTTTCCTTCGTTAAAGCCAAATTCGCCAGAGTGTTTTGGGGGATGGTACTCTATCAGTTCGAACCGCGGAGGGATGGTTTCGACGATTCAAAGCCGGCGAAAACGACACTATGGATAAGCCAGTCAGTGGAAGATCTGTGACAACAAATACCGATCAAATCATGGAATACATCGAGTTAGACCGGAATGATCCATCTTGTAACATCACCCAGGAGACGGGACTTAGTCACCAAACCATCTGCAGAAGGCTGGATACAAAAAAAACCTTCAGGACCGAATCAACGCCTGCGATATGCCGCTGAAACGGAACGAACTCGACCCATTCTTGAAGCGGATGGTGACAAGCGACGAAAAATGGATCACATTCGACAATATCAAGCGAAAACGGTCGTGGTCAAAGGCAGGTGAATCGTCCCAAACAGTTGTCAAGCCGGAATTGACGCCCGGGAAGGTTTTGCTGTGTGTTTGGTGGGATTGGAAGGGAATCAACCACTATGAGCTGCTCCCATATGGCCAGACGCTTAATTCTACCATATATTGCGAACAACTGGACCACTTGAAGCAGGCGATCGACAAGAAGCGTCCAGAATTGGCCAACAGGAAGGGTGTAGTGTTCCACTAGTCAGAAGCTACGGGAGCTCGGATGGGAGGTTTTATCGCATCCACCATATAGCCCGGACATAGCGCCAAGTGATTACCACCTGTTCCTGTCCATGGCGAACGCCCTTGGTGGTGTAAAGTTGAACTCAAAAGAGGCTTGTGAAAAGTGGCTGTCCGAGTTCTTTGCAAATAAGGAGGGGGGCTTCTACGAGGCAGGTATTATGAAGTCGCCGTCTAGATGGAAGCAGGTTATCGAACAAAACGGCGCATATTTGAACTAAATCCGATCACTGTAACACTTTTTATAAAGCATTGAATAAAGAGCTAAAATGCGGAATAGACATATTTGACAACCTATTATTTCATCCCTCAGAACGAGCCTGAAAATATCAACACTCTTGCTGTAGCTCATTTTGTGAGTTATCGTGCTTACACAAGAATCTATTCTGACTACTCATAAAAAAAAAAATTGTGGGAGTAGTGTCTTTAGGTCAGGTAGATTTGGAGGTCTACATTTCCGTCGTTACCAAACTTTGAAAGAATCTCCGAAAGTATTAGTATCTCAAAGTTATCAAATGAATTCTTATTATAGTACTGCATCATAAAATCTACTGGGTCTATTTGAACAGATAACAAACTTAGCCATCCCTCAAATATGTTCTAAAAATTTCTCTCTAGCTCATTCGGTTCGTGCTCACGGATAGACGGACGGAAAGAATCGAGTATGTGAAAGCAAATAATAATGAAACAATTTGGTGAGGAACTTCAATGATAAATTGCTAGACATTTTCCCCTGTCCATTTCGACATTATTACTTATAATGAAGCACCTTAAAGATGCATCAGTTGAAATCAATACAGAATTTTTGAATAATAATATTGAAATTAAAACAGCTCCTGGTGGGTCTTGAAGTTTCTTTGTCAGATATTATATTTCCGGGTAAATTTTACATTCATCACATAGTGAATGCACTATAATATCAATAAACACTCATAAGTCCACAGTTGAAATGACTTCTTACCTTTCTGTTGTTGGATACAGCCAATCCTCCATCAATTTTTTCTTCCGATTCGAATCTAAATACATAATCATCTTCACCACCCCAACATTTGAGAGCTTGATCCATTGGAACAAACTTATGTAAATCTGATCTAGAAACAAATTTTATTTTTTTTACAGCTCTTTCCGGCAACCAACTTTTTATCACTTTGAAGGCCGCTAAAAAAGAAAGTTTTCAAATGAAAAAATTTAAACAATAATGATATTTTTATAATAATAATAATAGTAGTAGTTTATTGATTACCACAAAGTGCATAGGACAGGTCAAAACAATATATAATAACTATAATAGTAGCATTAATTAAAAGTGTATTAATTTGTTGCATCACTCACGGGAATAAAAAAGAAGAAATTCAAATTGTATTTCAATCATTTGTTGTTGAAAGTTTATTTTCAAGAAATCTAGAAATTTTTATTCAGATACCTAATGTCTGTAGACTGTGATTTCACCAATTACGACTTCCGGAGTAAAGCTAAAGTAACATGAATCCGTTAATCCAACACCATGATTATACGGCGAGTCTCCCATTAGTACACATTTTTGGCCCCATTAAATTGAACCAATAGGAGAGCCACCGTATCATCGTGCTGACGGAAAAAAGGATTCATGTGACCTTGACGCGTAAATGTATTTAATTTTAGGATTTTACTTTCTAGAATTTTGAACCAAAATTTGAAATTGTAGAAACAAGCAAACCACAACTTGAAAGAAACTAAACCATATTTTCAAACAGAAGATCATAATTAGAGAGCTATCGAAACCTCAAATAGGGGATGCCTTTAATAGGGGATACCATAATAAAATATCGCATAGCATGATTGCCAAATTTGATCTGTCAAAGCTCTTCATTGAGTTTCCACTTTATATTGAAATTTCCGTTAATTTATCAGTTTCAAAAGTTTTCTCTGGTGTCATTTGTGGAAAAATCAAAAACCTTCTAAGAAAACAAGAGGGAGTGTTGCGAAGACATATTATAGCTTTATTTCACCCTTACGATCCCATGAACAATTTATTAATGAGGGTTCCAAATTAAACTATGGGAAGAAGGTGGATTCATAACACTAGATTAAAATTAAAACGATTGAACCAATCAGAGGTTTATACCGGATTGACAGAAGCCAATGAAACTTTGAATGCAAAACCATTTAAGGAAAAATTTCAAACTATCAGAGGGATGAAAACCAATTAAAAAGAATTAAGAAATTCTCGATAAATCTATTAAAAAAAGAATATTATGAAAGACTAGAGAATCGAAAGTCAGTTCCAACAGGGTAGATCAAAGAAAACACAGTGATTGTATGTTATTGCAGTTAAGTCAGTTCTTAAATTACGGTAGTGGAGTTTCATCCTTTCCACAACTAGAGGAAAGAAGGAATAAAGGTCAAATATAGATTTAATTATTAGATTATATTATTATTTTAATTAGTTTCAATTATCCAGGAGTTTTATTGAATTCCCTAATGCTACAGAACTGAAGACTTGTCCTTCTTGCGATGAGTCGAATCCTGAAGATTTTTCCAAACTAGAGAAATACTAAATAAATTAATCATTCATGGGTGGATAGCTGCTTAACTTTTTTTCACCATTTGAGCATAATTCAACTTTCCCTCTTGCCTATTACTGCATTTATGATCTGTACCATTACACTTCTGAACTGATTTTCTTAATGATTCCATTACAGTCTCCAACTTTATAAACATCTTTCAGTTCAATTTCCTTGTCGTTTTTCAGTTCAGAAAGATTACATTCTCTTTTGCCTTGCATGTTTTCTTCATACATCTCAATTTCTTCACTTATTTTGTCTTCCTTAACCTCACATTTTGAAGATGACCATCTTTTACCATTTGGTTTCTTTAATTCTTTTATAAAAAAATCTAATTCCTTGCTGTTTATTTAATGTGATACCATTTGTTACAATAACTTTTATTGCACCATCACATTCACCACACAAATATGCAGAAGCTATGCTGAAGGGCATCAAAATGATCTGCTACAACCACTGCTGGAGAACCACGAACCACCAGACTATGAAGGCGATAGCCACCGGATCTAATATGATTTTTTACGAGAGCGCCTCAGTGAAGGAAGCCTCCTTAAGCTATATAATGTATTACCTATTAAAAAGGAACAATAATCCCGAAGAATTATCCTACCTAATACCTAATACTTGCCGGTTGAGAGAAATGACCAGTTTTTTACTCATGATAGTTTTTTTTCTATGGTTACAAGGATGCTATACTTAAAAGAATTGAATTATTCATTTATTGAATGAATGGTCAATAATCAGCTTAAGATAAAAAAATACTAATGAATATCTTTTTGCCCTGTCTTTTCAAGAAATAAAGTGCCAACTGTCATAAACATTTTTAAGAAAATCAAGCAATTATCAGTACAGACAGTTAATTTGCTATCTGGTCTAATAACCAGTATTACAATATCTTTTGATAAAGTTCTCAGAACTAATATTCAGTTTCCATGTACTGATAACCTAATGGGTATGATTTCATAAAGTGAAATAGAATCTAATGAATATGACTTACCACTCAATATCCAAGGCATTTCAAATACAATTACATAATTCAGAAAATATGGATAATAATCTTTGAAAAGACCTATCAAATATTGTGTAAAATCTAGATCCATATTCGCCAGTCCACATTTTTCCATATCAAAGAATAGTGTAATAGGCTTTCCATTGGTTTGTCTGAAAATATCCTTTTGAAATAATTCCTTAAGTCTGGCATTTTTTTTACCTTTCAAGCCTTTCCATCCAATAAATCACACATTTTCTTATCACTTCTGATTCATATTGATTTTTTACATATTGCTTGCATTTGAATATTAAAATGGTACAACCATCAATATCTTTGCCCCTTGGAAAAAACCCTCCAGATATCAGAATATCCATATTAACATTCTCCTCACAAATATCTATAAACAGTATTATAAGCTTTAATAGATATACAATTACTGGAAATTACTAGTAAAAATATTTCCATAAAAACAATTTTAGAAGAATATTAAGAGTAACTTCACTAATCAAGAAGGATCATTTCAATGTTACCATTCACATTATTTTCTTTTCTCCATCGTATAACATTCGACAACATTTGTAAACTTTCTTTTTGTTTTATTTCAGTATGCTTCAAAAACCTTCGAAGCCAATCATCATCTTTTTTAAGTCTTTGTAGGTCCTTAGGGTGAATTACTGCAATAAATTTGTAAGTACACTGCTTTTTCCTTCGTAATATTACCTGTTTATATTTATGGTACTTACCATCTTCCCCTTCGATATCAATTTTTGCAAGAGCTGATCGCCTCAATTCTAAAATATCTTCAGCGGAAGGTTCAGGATCCATTTCTCAATTATTTTATACTAGTATGCCTACAATGAATGTAATGCTACTCAATTAAAAGTAATAGGTGATACAGATGAGAAACAATTATTCTGAGATTAGCAGGCAACTGAACTATGACCAGATAAACTGATAATTAATCCTTGAATTTTTCCAACTTAGATAATTCCAAACTCAAAAAAAAAGAAAAATTCAGAAATCTGAGGCCAATAATGTCATTGTTTCATGATTGTTTTGACTTCTGATTTTTAAACCTTTCAGTTTCAATTTCACTTCTGAGTTCTGAACATAGATGAAGTTAAAGTTCTGAACAATTGTGATTGTGAACAATTTTTGGAGAATTGAGTAGTTGAAATTTTGGCAATCGGCAGAAAAGCAGGAGTCTGACTTGAATTTTTTATTTTATTTATGAAATATTTATTTATGTTTTTTTTGTAAATATCCAAGTATTATACATGTGTGTAATACTTCTTTTTTATGTAGGTATCAACACAACATTCAAATTAATATGACCATTATCGTAAAGATTTTGATGACAGTAGTCCTTCATGGGTTTTGGATTCGCATTTGGCATTCCCTTACTTCGATTATATATATTCTCTGTTTCTTTATATTTCAATTTCGCGTTCAAGACGTTCATCTTTGAAGCTATGAGAACTGAAGCCTGACGGTTTTGGAACAGTCAGACGAAGCAGAATGCGAATAAAAAAAAACTTTCTAATATGAATTTATTTATATTCAAAGCTTAGACTACAGTCTAAGATTAAAATTTTTTCTGTTTTTTCATTTTTCATACCCTAGAACCATAAGGAGTTTGCGAGCATGCTGAGTTTGCGTATTCCAATATTTGCGCAAAATCCTAACGGTTCTAGAACAATCAAATCGTGAACTCAAAAGGACCTCTTACCTCCCGATCGTGACCTGAATCCTGATAAGTGTCATATGGTGTGTATGATGACCTTTATCACAAACTTGCGGTCGCAAATGTAAATGTAAACAAACTGAAAGTTGATCTTATGAACATCCACGTACCAGAGAAATTGATCCTTGAGCTCCAAAAAATAACGTGAAAAATAGTGTAAAAATGTTCGATTTCATTATTTATCTAATAATCATATATATAGTAATATATGCCTTAGTTTTTATACTATTGGATTGTGACCTAGAAACAGGATTTTACGAGAAATTTGGAAAACCAATAGGTATATACGTCGATATGGAGAGAATGTTAGAATTTTGTTAATATTCTTTAATTGCAGGTCATCTTAGAGGAAAAGTTGTATTTATTACTGGTGCCTCTAGTGGTATAGGGGAACACACTGCTATAGCATTAGCTAAAAATGGTGTTAAACTAGTATTAACAGCTAGAAGAAGAGATGAACTTGAAAGAGTAAAAAGAGCTTGTGTTGGTGGGTTACGAACTGAATGAATATATAAATAATTAATATTAGATTGTTGTCAATTATAGAAGCTTCAAAAACACAGCTTTCTGATAATGATGTTCTTGTAATACCGATGGATGTTACTGACTTCTCGCTACACAAGAAAAATTGGGATTACGCTGTAAGACATTTCGGTAAAGTTGACATTCTTTTCAACAATGCAGGAAGATCTCAGAGAGCTGTCTTTGAATCTACTGATATCGGAGTGGACCGTCAAATGTTTGAATTAAATACATTTGCTGTGATCAATTTAACAAGAGTAGCTGTTAACTATTTCAATACTGTTGGTGGGGGACATGTCTCTGTCATTTCTAGCATTGCAGGTGTTGTTGGTGTTCCATACTCTGCCACTTATGATGGTACTAAGCATGCCATACATGTGAGTAACAATTAATTAACAATATTTTTTGTTATTTGGTCCTTTTTAGGGTTATATGAATGCATTGAGAGCTGAGAAGACTGGAAGAAGCCTTTCAGTGTCGATTATCTGTCCAGGGCCGATTTCCACAAATTTCTTGTCAGAAAGTTTCACAAACACTGTTGGTCAGGTATTTAATTGAACCTTGTAAAGTTTTTAGCCCAATTATATGACTTATTGAAGAATTTAAGAAGTTTGGGGTGTGTTCACAAACATACTACATGTGCTCTGATTACTCTGAAGCATTTATATGTGAAGTATCAATTGCAAGTAGATGAAAGCTCATAAAACATATTCTTTCTTCTTTGTATGTTTGCTAATATTTTTTCAGCAACTCTTTATGATTCTTCTGATTTGAACTATGTTTATAGTAATTTTTCAACTAATCATTAGAGGGAACATGCAAATAAAACTTCCACTATATAGCAAAAAGCAAAGAGTACTTTTTAATTCAGAGCTATTAGTCATGACAAATTGTGTTTTATTATTACTTGTGAAAAGTATTTACAGAATCCTTTTTCTCACTTCTGTTTGGATAATCCTAGTAAGAACAGTCTAGTTGAGAGAAAAATTTGATCTCTAACATGATCATACTCTAGTATTAGTGAACACACTCAGAATCTTCCTTAATTTATGATACATGAAGATTTCAATATTTTTCAGCTGTTTTCAAGATCTATATTTCTAGATTATAACTGTGAAGTAATTACACATTTCTAATACTCTTACATACATGGAGGATAGTCTGATATTAGATTCCCTGAGTATAGTCCATCCTAGAATTGTTCACAAAGCAGGAATTTGAAGTGCAGATGGAGCTCAATTTCTAATTAACAAATGTTACTAACAATTGTGGTTGAGTTTTCAAAATGCATAAATAACAATTATTAACATAAAATTTATAGAATATGTAGCTGATGAGTGTCATACTGTTTTTTTTCTTGTTGCTTAAAGGAAAAATTTTATGTGGCAGAATAGTAGTTAAGACAAGCCTGGGATGGCAATATTCACTCAACGTGGATCTTGCATAGGTTTTCTCATGAAATGTGGATTAAGTGAATTCTGGAGTTTTGATTCCAAAAATCTCAAACAGAGGTGATGATATCTACTTCACTTATCAAACAATATTCAGTAGAGTTAATTTGGAATTTTTTGGGATGCTGGTGGGCATAATTTATGAAGCGCTTTATACAGATTGAAGATATGGCCAACAATTTGAAGCTCTTGAAGGCTCACATGATTCAGCATATTTCAAGCTCAAACAGTCTTTACAGCTTACTCTCCAGTATAAAATAATGACGCCATTTCCTAAATCAAGGTCTAACTTAGAACCTTGAAAGACTCCATCAGTCTCTAATGCAGGGCATACACGCTACGGTAGACCGGAGAGGAAAACTGTGCAGGTATACCTGCGCAGGTCTGCCTCGTGTGTGGGGACGTTCCAGTAAACCGGACGGGTCGTGTGTTAGTTAACAGCGAAATTTCCAAGCCCATAATATCCCAAACATACTCTATAGGCAAATGATCGGGGGATCTGGGCGGCCAAGACAAAAGATTAACATTAAAGTCCAAACTAACTCTGGCAACATGAGGTAGAGCATTATCTTGCTGAAATATTGCATAAGCGAGCCGGTTAAGGTAAGGGACAAAATTTGCCTCCACGATTACTTGAAGGTAATGCAGCGCTGTCATGTTGACTCGAACCCCATGCCATAACGCCTAGTGTATATGAAGCTCAATATCAAACTGAGGTTTATGTCTCTCTCCGACGTCGTCTAACCCTACTTCTGCCATCATGCGCATCCAAGGAGAATCCAGGTTCATCAGAAAATATATGCCATTCCATGTTCCAAAGTTGACACCGCTGTAATCGTTGTCGGCGATGCTGAACTGTAAGAGGTAACACAAGATGAGGTCTATAATGCTGCAGTCCAAAAGATCTCATCCGACGATGAACCGTTCGGACAGTTACAGGATGACCTTGTTCCAAAAGTCTTTTATGTAGTTCTTGAAATTCTTGTCCCTTCGATGTCCGGTGCCTATTCTTCTTCGATTTTGAACATTATCAAACCAGGCTTGAGAACATCTCATAACAGTAGTTGGATTTCTGTTCGTACGGTTAGCGATTTCTCGAAATGACAGCCGCGCCTCGCGTAGGCCAATAATTCTACCTCTTTGAAATTCTTTTAGCTGGAGATAAAATCCGCGTACACTTGCTCTTAGCATTTTAATAACACCTAAAATTCGACTTGGAACAGCTAGATTGTTGTAAAATTGTTCGAATGGACTCTTCTGAATCTCTCCCTAACTAAAATGAGGATTTTTCAGTTACCATTTTCTTAATTCAGCTTGAAGTACCACCGCATCTTAACCAGCTTTGAATGCACTGTAGCTTTCCCATGCACGTGTTTTTGATAGAGATGATTGATTGATTGCAAGTTTGCAACATTTTCAAGGAATCGGTACACGAAACTCTGACAACGTCGTATTCGAAATTCAACAAACCGTATGTATACTGAATACATGCTTTAGTGAGGAATATCTTGTTATTTCGAATTCAAATCATTTGCGGATTCCTATCCTAATCTTATTCAATTCTCTCAGTACTGCATATTCTTCTTTGCCTGTATGATGCAGAAAGAAACCCTTGTACGACATTGTCAGATCGCTATATACTGATCTATGGTTCCGCTCTATGCTTAAACTCCGACTTGATAGAAAAGACTAATGTGCCAACCTAACAAAAAAAATTTAAATAAATATATTTAGGAGGGCTTTTACATTATCGATTTCTGATATTTTTTGATAGAATATATTTATTGTTGCTTGTACTTCCAGCTTGCACTGCATTAGTCCGGTCAATATAGACAATCAAAATTACATAAATTACCATAAAGCTGAAAAACTCAAAATAGTTCAAAACATGATTAAAAAAAAACATTGAAAAATTCTGAATTACTCTGGTGTATAGAAAAATTTGTATTCATGGTCAAAGGTAAAAAAAAATAAGTTTTTTGTGAAAATCACGAATTTTTGACCTTTGACCTTGAAAAAAAATTTTTGTATACCGAAATCATTCGGAATTTTTCAATGTTGTTTGTTTTGTTGTTTTAAACTATTTTGAGTATTTTCAGCTGGATGGTAATTCAAGTAACTTCATCCCGGTTATTTGGTCTAACTTGACCGGATTAGCATGGTATAGATACGTTATTTGCCCTAATTTGAAGAGGAGCTGTTTAGGAATATCCAACCCACCACCGAGTGGTTCTACATTTTTGCGTATAACCGAGTTACAAACGGTTAGGATTGTCTGTTATCATTCGTATTTTTTCGTTTGCTGTTATGTAAAATCTGTATAAAAATATATTACCAGGTTTTGAAGTGGGGAGTGTGAGTAACCAGTTGTTAAAACCCGATTATGCGCAAAAATGTTGCTATAGCATTGGTACATAAATCTGCGTGTGAGAAAATTATAAGTTTTCTTTTCTCGAAAAGGAACAATATTTTCATTTTTTTTTAAATATAATAAATCTCGAAAACCAAAGTCGCTTCAGTTATAATAATTTGATCACACACAATGCATGCTTATTCTATAGATACTTACTATTGGCCTGTCAAAAATGCGATTTGGTGATAAAACTTAGGTCTAAAATTTATTGCAATTTTTCAGAAATATGGCAAGAGTGTGCAACCAACAGACCGGAGAATGACAGGGGAAAGATGTGGACACTTGTGTGCTGTTGTTTTAGCGAACAAAATCAAAGAATCATGGGTGGCCTTAACGCCTATTATTCTTTTTGCATATTTTGCAGTCTATTTTCCAGTTTCATTTCGGTTGTGAGTATGAATCATATTTAAAATTCACTTAATTAAACAAAAGAGTTTTCGTGAAATGATCTAATTGAATAGAATAATTAAAGTATAATTTTAAGTGAAAAATCAAAACATAATTTTCAATTGCAAAATCTGAATTTTCTAGTGGATTTCTAGAAGATATAAGGGTATAGCAATGAAGTAATAAGAGGTGTATCAATAAAGATAGCACTTACCCGCGATTTCGTCCGCTGAATGGCTTTAGCGCTCTAGTTTAACCACCAGTAATTATCTAATTCTTCAGACATTGTATCTCCGACATTATTACCTCATTAATTGGGAGTAATATTGCCAGATTTTCTATTTGGGACGGTTCCATTTATTTTGAAATAGTTGAAACCAAACAATAATTAATATAAATTCATTGCAAAATACACCAAATATTCGAAAATTGGGAATTTTTGGCCAGATTTGTGATCCAACCCCACATAAACGTCTGGTAAGCACTTTAACTTGAAACAGTCTGTATAACGTGTTCTGCAATTGTGTATCTGAAATAGACCGACAAAAAGTTCCGCGACACCATTCACCTTTCTTTTAGCCATTATAGCCAAAATTGTAAATTATTTGTACTTTATAGTATATGGATAAAACTCATATTAGTTCAGCATAATTTATTCAGTGAGAAAAAATGATTTCTACTAAAGCCTTGGAGCCGACATCTCAAAGCCATATATTAAAAAGTAACGACATATAGATGGCGCTCTTTCTTGACATGTCTGGAGGTTCATCACATTCTTTGTTAAGACTGTCAGCCTCCTTTAGAACTGTCAGTGCCACACTGTGCAGATGAGAGGCAGTCACCTCGAAACTTGTCCACAGACCTCTCTGAGATTACTATGCGTCAATAATGACCAACTCGCTCCACTGGAGCTATGATTCTTGTAATTGTCGTTCCTTTTTAATAAATAATTCTTTTAGTAAACTAAGAAAATGTAAAATCTGAAAATTATGTTACACTTGTAATCAAACCGGGATCTCCTGCCTAGAAATTGTCAATTTCACGCTTTTGACCATCACAACAAAAATTAAAACAAAAATGCCATGTATGTGGGATTCGAAATTAAAAGTTTTCTCCCATTACTCCGAAACTACATGGTCGATTTGGCTGAATAACGAACTCATCCGAGATATTCATCCCTCGAGCCTATCCTGACAATTTTATTCCTTTAACGACGTAATCGTGCTTACGGACAGATAGAATTTATTTCGACACTGATCCTTTTCAGTGTATCCAAACAAAACGATCTATACCACTTTTACCCATATATTCGAAAAATACAGATATTCAGGAAAATACTTCATAACTCGTGATCTCACGTCAGTGCCATTCTACATTTATCATTATAATTTCGCACCGTCTACATTTCAATATATCAGGAAATATAGCAGAAAAATTCAATAATTAATAATTTTATTGAATTTTTTTTTATTTCAGCTTACTCAAAACTATAGGACCAGAAAGGTTATTCAGGTTGAGGGACTCCCAGAAAATCGATCTCCAAGAGGTACAAGTAATATAAACCATAACTGTGCTTCTGGTTTACTTATGTGAATGTTTTTGGGATGTTTGATGATCTGAATCATCTGGTTTCTTCAATTTTTCTTTTAAAGATGAATATATGATGAGATTTAATTTATTTCGAAATTTGTGTCAAATATTTTTTTTTTACTTAAAAAAATGTGGGAATCAAATGTATTCAGACAAGTATCTAAATATTTATTTTTCCGTCCAACACATTTCAGGCTTGAAAATTTTTATTTTTATCATGATATCAATCAATGTGAAATTGTTAATTCTTGTATAGGTATATACATTTCGTTCTTGCAGCACAAGTATTTACTTAAGAAGGACGTTTGCTAATTCCATATATTTAATTTGAAAGGATTATATACATTTTTTTTATTTCGACGTTTGGGAATATTAATTAGTTAGTATTTCATGAAAAATTGTGTACATTTCAACGCATTTCTTTTACTATATCACTTTTTTTTTGTTTTTCAATCTGTTATAGTTTTAAACTAGTCCGACATATTGAGTAACGATTAATATATTTCGTTCTCTGTTTAATTTGGTGTTATGTTTGGTATTGAATATGTGCATGGCTTGCTTCTTATCTATATCTTATCTGACTTCCTTCATCTAAAATTTCTTTACAGGCCTATACTAAATCAAGAAAGGAGTAATGGTGGAGGGTAATTATCTGTTAAGTTCAGGTAGTTTTTCTTCTCTAGGAACTTCTAATTTTTCTTCGACCGTAACAAGCTTTATTCATGTCACCTACTGACTCTTCTTTCAGCATGTTACACTAAACTTTCTGTACCAGACTTCATGTAACGTATTAGTTCAGAACTGTTGGAAATTTGTTTTATTAATAGTATTTTCTCAAATGATGCACTTGTAATGTACACTTTGGAAGTATGGAATCATCACATATTACAGGAAATTTTTCTAAAAACTAGAAGCACCTGATTAATACCAAACTATATAGGTTTACTGGGCATCAGCTTAGTTTCAGTAACCTCTGAAACTCAGAAACGTTTGTTCGGAATACTATTGCTTTGACAATCTAAAAAGAGCGCTTTAATCCTCAGTGAAAAAAATTCTAGAAATTTGACGCGGCCATAGGAACCCTGAAGAATAGTGAATGAAAGGCTGTGTACTAACAATTTTTTTGTTTTTATTCATGGTCCATGCCAAAATGCTAGTTGCAGCAAAGGATAAATGGTTGAACACCCCTCGCTGAAGTTTCTCTTGAGATTTCTTTTTGATGGAAATAAAAACCTTTATTATTATTATTATGCAATGAATTTCGAATCCGTGAAAACACAAATATATCAGGTATTTTATTCTAAAGATTTTGAGGTAATGGGGGTCTGCTTCATTTCCGATGGGTATTTGGAAAATGATTTAGGAATATTACTCTTTCCAGCGGCATCCAAACTTCAAGGAACTCGCTAATTATTACATAGATTATTTCATACAAGCTCAATAACAGAGCTTTTAGGAAACTTGATTCGTTAGTTTTGTTCAGTGACCTGGACCTTTGCAAAATAGGTTCTCTTATTGCTCCAATCAATCTTTTCCTTAGAATATAAATAACTGAAAGATCCTTTCAGTGCAAATTCGTGATCCTTGCTAACACTAATGATCCTGAAGTCATGTGATCTAAACTATCAGACCGATAAGTTTCCGAAAGCCCATACTAATAACCAAAGGTACGAGTTGAGATTTTTGCATTACAAATTTGAAATAAGGATGCACAAAGTTCGCCAATTAGTTATCCGCTAAGACTACGCGTCACTGATAAAATAAATTAAGCATAATCACCATAGATGTAATGGTTGACATAGTATGGACAATAATTCAATTGAATTATTTTGTTGGTTTCCGTTCAGTTTAAAATACTGTTGAATAGAAATTTCCAATTCATGTTCTAATATTGAACTATATAACTTTATTATATGTATTTTAGACACGAGACTACTTTACATCTGACAAAATACATACTGTGACGAATATGGTGACATACTGGAAGAGACATGATCGATAACTACAAATTTTTAGTCTAGACTTAACTGTTTTCAATTTTTTCATGTTTTTAGCTATTGTTTATTGTTCAAATATTTTAATAATGTTATCTAATGAATAATAAAAAAATAATACGAACATTTAAACTTTCAATCTCATCTATGCCTTGCTTATTCAGGAGCTGAAAGAAATTTGCAGCACTTTTCTGATGATCTTCAGCTATATGTATATTGTCCACAATGCCGCAATAGTGACAAGAGAATTTCAATTATAGAGTACTCATGTTCCTTCCTGGGATTCGTAATTTTTCTAAAACATCTAGATAGGTCGTTTTTCGCTTGGAGGACACTTTTTATGCAGAATTCATTAGGTAGAAAGCCACCATTTGAAAGAAGCTGCTCCAACCCTCAATTTTTTAATAGGGGATATGGGTTATGTGATAGGTAGTGTTCGGTACGTCCTACAAGAGGCGGTTCATTTGTCCCGTACAGGACAAAGAAATGTAGGAGTGGCTCATTTTTATAAAATTTATCACTTCAATTTGACTGTCACACTACACCTCGAGCCTTCGACACCGATAAATAAGGATTAATACCCTAAATCCTCTTTTAAGCTGGTTACTCTTATCTGATTATATGAAATTATAGCTACCAGAATCAAGCAGTTGATATATAGACCAAATACCTAATTCCACTGGCAAGAACATAAAAAAATTACATGTAAATCACCCAGCCTTCAAATAGAACTAGAACACGATATCAAAATAGTATTAGACCATTTTATAACCAAGCAAATCTCAGTGATTGATAGTAAGAATAAACGATATGTAATTTTTTACATTATCTACACTTTATAATTTACAGATTGATATTTGCGATACTGCTATCATCTGTAATATACTTATAAATTCATGGAAATGTTATGAGGCAATCGAAAAGAATATTGAAATTTTCTAATTTTTATTTTCTGAAGGTTTCATTAACTTCATATGTTCTTTTCTCTTAGCTTTTCCCCTTAGAATAGCTTTCTTGAATATGTCACAATATAATTGAATAGATGTTGGTGTGTCATCATTTCCAGGCACTGGGTATGTTATCAAATTTGGATTACAATTAGAATCTACTATTCCAATGGTTGCGATTCCCATTTTTGCAGAATCTCTAACGGCTGTATGCTGTAGTAAAATGTCATTCATTGTGTTAAAAAATATGCATAAATCAGGTAATCTTGTGACTGCACCAAATTGTTTTGTAGCATTTGTGAATATTCCTCCTCTCCAAAACCTAAAATATACACTCCTTAATATTGTAAAAAGTTTGCATGCATCTAAATGAACCTTGTATGTGCAAATTCTTCACATTCTAGAGCACACTTTTCAACAAGGTGAGAATTTTGAGCACCTTTTAGAAAGAATAAAATAATTCCATCTCTATATGCTATATGAGCAGCAACGTTCAAAGCTCTTCTTAAATATTCTGCTGTTAAATTCAAATCAAAAATAGTGTGGCCTAATCTACTACCATAAATGTAAGGCAACATTCGTTTATCCATGGATCCTTCCTTATGACCATAATGAACTCTAGCTTCGAACAAATCTTTTACTGTGAATAAATCATGAACATGAAAATAATCAGGATGCTTCAATATATCATGACCTAAGCTTTTCGGATTAGTCGTATTCAGTGTCTCTACAAAATTGTAAATTTGGGATACTAATTAATTGTCATGTTGAACCATTTCATACCTATTCCCTCAGTTTGCGGAGCAACTGAGAAACAACTAACATGTTTCAGCGCAGCAGAATGAAGAAGTAATTTTCTTGTTGACTTTAAGTAATTCATAATTGCAATAATCAATTTATTAATGAATAACAGCCCTTACTATTTATTTTATTTTTTCAATGGTTTTATTTTAGGTTATGTCGTAAGAACCATAGAATTTGTAAATCGTTGAACATTAAAGCAGCGTTGCCATATCTCTCAAAATCCCTGGAAGATGTGCATGCTTCCTATCCTTCAAATGAATGGTACGATTACAATCAAGAACCAATTGATTGTGTATTTAAATTAACTCAAAAAGAACCAGATTGTTTGCAATATGATGTAATTTTAGGAAAAAGAACAAGAACAAATCCCCAGCTTTTATGGCATGGCGCACACAAGTCATACTTAAGAGTCCATATGCGTGCGTCCAAACTCTTGAAATAAATAAGCTACAATTTTCAAGACGCAGTTCTTTCAAGGCAATTCATTAGTATTATTTTCAATATTTGAAGAACACTCTATAGAGTGTTTATTTTGTGTCCGATGTCTCATTATGTTTAAGTTTCTATGGGAAAAAATTGCAAAATCATGCGTCACGAGACATAATTTTTGAAATACTCCCTGTAAAGTATTTGTTTTTGCCTGCAATACATGGAGCTCACATGTTTTGAGATACAACCAGTAATGGATTTGTTCTTTGTTAAACCAAGTCTGTATGTCAAAAATTAGCGAAATTTCTCTTGCTACCTATAGCTATTGTGAATTCACATTTCTCATAAAATTAGGTTCCTTATGTCGTAACTAACGCTGATATTGCCATCTACTTTTTTTTTAACGTACTAATAAAGGGAAATTACACATCTTTCAGGAAATCCGAGAGATATGTCAATGCTACTCCAGTTTTTTAACGATTTTCAGCATTATTGATATTAATTGTATACTCTGTGGATTTTTTAATGGATATTCTCTGTGTTGACCACGACTTTTACTTCATCTATGGTTAACCACAAAAAAAATTTAAAAATCAAAATTAACCGCCAAACGAATGTTATTCAGTACGAAACGAAATCATAACACCATTTATTAATTGGAACAGTTTTAAAATGTACAAAAAAAGAGTCTGCAAAGAATTGATGAAACTATCTAAAGAATTTGATTCCAATTGTATATTTGTCGATAAAAACTTCAGGGAAGGTGATAATTATCTCATTAGTAGTGCCCAAATATTAGGGCCAGAAAATACACCATACCATAACGGTGTTTTTCATTTGGAAATTTATGTATCTGAAAGTTATCCCTTTGTTCCCCCTTCTATCAAGTTCATAACAAAAATTTATCATCCAAACATTGATGACTCGGGAAGAATATGTCTAGACATTCTAAAAATGCCTCCAGAAGGCAACTGGAAGCCTAATATGGGTTTAGAAGGTTTGCTGATTGCCATACGGATGTTAATGGAAAGTCCGAATCCAGATGATCCATTGATGATAGAAATTGCTCGTGAATACAAATTGAATATTGAATTATTTAATGAACGAGCAAAGTTATATACACAAAAATATGCCACAACTAAACTACTAAAATGAGTCAGAATTTATATTTCCATTTGTATTTACATTGCATTGAAAACTTACATATCTTTAGTTTCCATTATATTTTGATTCCCTCAATTTCATGAAGTTGTATTATTGAATATATTATTAAAATCTTGCCCTTACTCAATTGAATACATTTGTTAGGGAAAAGTAGAAATTAACTTTCAGACCCAACTTCTGTTTTTAGATTAAAATTTTGATGACAATTTCAAAAAAATTATTGATTAGGTAAAAGGAGAAGATATCATAAGTTTTTGATGTAAGATGTACATAAAAATAATTAGATGTACTGTATACAAATAGATGTACTGTAAATAATTAGATGTACTGCAATTAATTAGATGTACTGTAAATAATTAAATGTAAATCAAAATAATGGTTTTAAATATCAATGTGATCACATAGCTCCTTAAAAAGTGAGGCCACAAAACTTATCCTCAACTAATTTGAAACTTTCATAGTCCAGTGTCTTCCAGAAGAAGTTTAAATGTCAGTCTTGAAGTGAGGTTTTATGTCTGTAACGAAAAAAGTTATTTATGTAATTAGCATCGTATACATCATTCATAAAGTAAATGCTTCTAACGAAAGCATATATTAGAACAAGATATTTCTACTCGATAAAATATTCTTTTTCAATTATTCTTTAGTAATAACCAACCTTGTGAAAGTTGTATGAATTCAATTTTTTTTATAAGATTAGGAAATCTAATAAGAATGTTCCTTAATAATTTTGTAATAATTGCGGTACTCTTCTTCATAGGATTCACTGTATAAGAATGGGCCACACTTATGGCACACAGGTAAATACATCGATCCAGATATTTGATATCTATAGGCATTTCTTGTACAGATTGTAAGAATCAGGAGGAGGGAGAGCATCACAGCCTAAAAGGCTCATTCTCCTACCTCACTGATCTGATGTGTCCTACTTTTTGTATCATTTTCTCTTCCAGCTTTGTGGGTCCTCATTATATGATTGCTCATCTTCAAAGACCCCCATTGTATGCATATGTTTCCTCAGATTCCAGTTATCAGTTACTGATCTGCTCAGTTTTCACTTTTCGCTAGGCAAATTTTTTCTCTCCCAGAAGCCCCTTACGATGGCTTGAAATATATTTTTTTAATTATATTTCAATAACTCATTCAATAAACATTCGGATTTATAAGGTATTTCAAAGGACAAGTGTTTGCCTGTCCCAAATTCGTTTATGATAATGTAGAAAGACCTTGTTTATCAATAGATAAATTTTCCTGATTATGTTGCCACATGCATTCAAGTGATTATATTTTGAAGTAGTACAGTTTAAAGTGCAACAGGATTGTGACTGAAATGTCCACCAAAAAATCAAATTTAACACTATCAAAAGTGTGCTTGTTTAGGCTTCGAACAACTTTTCAAGTTTTTTCCCAACATGTCCTTATTCTACAAAGTATAGTGAAGTGGATTCTTGTTGACATTATTAGGAAAACGAAGCTTAAAATATTTTATTTTCATTAGAGGCGGATCTACACTACTCGTGCTCGAGTAACTCTGGAACCTTGCAAATAAAGTGTAACACAAGTGGACGAGCTCTCTTGAGTGGCTTCGCCTGTTGTCGGTACATCAAAGAAAAATATTGCATGCCGCTCAAGTGATGTCCTTCGATCCCAAGCTTGAGAAACAACTGAGATATAAGATGGGAACAAATATACTAGATAAGCCCAAGCCAGGCAAGCAAAAGTAAGAACACAGGTAGTGTGAACCCGCCTTGGGAGAAAAAATGTTAACATCCAGAATGTTATGCAAAAAATGCAAGATACTGTGAAAACTAATAAATATCATATTTCCAAATGCAGTGTGCTTCAAAAATTTTTAAACACTGAAAAATAAACTCATTTCAAGGACACGTTAACTGCGTTAATAATAAAAAATATGACTTCTCAGTATCTTGCAATATTTTAGAAGTATATTACTTACTGATATGGCTCACAACACATTCTCCAACATCATAGTAGCCTGTAAAACTTATAGGTTCTTTGGAAATACATGAATTCAACATCAAATATTTCCAAAAACAAGACTGAAAATAAAAATGTATTACACTCCTCGTCTGTGGTTACATATAACGCAGTTAACGTGTTCAGAAAATAAAGTTGAGCTTGCTTTTCATAGTGTTTTATTACTGAAAAATAAATATTTATAAGCACATACATTTTTTCTACAATGTTCTTCAAAGATAGAATGTACAAAATAATTTACAAAATATTTATCAGGATCAGTTCCGAAAATTCGATTGTAATCAATAGAGAGAATAATGCTTGTTGCGTCAATGATCCCTAAATTGTAGAGAGGATTTCAGCTTATTAAGATGCTGATTAAGTTCTTAAATGTCACACAGGCTGAAGTACTTTTTAAAATTCAGGGATTGTTGATGAAAAAGCACATTAGAGATGCAGAAAACTGATAATGGATCTTGAGAAAACTGAAAACAACTGATATATCGATTGCAATAAAAAATTTAAAGTATTGTGAACGAACTGAAGAGAAGCTATAAATATGTCAATAGGAAAGAACTACTCAGTATTAAGAGAACGATTATCATAATATATTTCAAAAATTAAACTCATTACTGTTCCTCCTACAGTTCATAAAAAATATGATATCTTTTCAGTGCATGCTTCAAGAACAATTCGAAATAGTGACAAATTCACACAAAAAATCAACTGTTTGAAAAATGATTAAGGTAATATTTGGGCCCATACATCAGTGTTCTGCAAGAAATGCAATAAAATTTCAAGTTAGAAATTTCTTGCACAAACAAGATGAATTTGATTTGTCAGAATGCATTAAAAAACCAGAATTTGTGAATACAAAATGATATGAACCCCCGTAGGTATCAAAACTGCATATAATTACTCCAAGTTATCAAAAATTGTTTTGTCCAATTACTTTGTATTGATGTACCACAAATACACACATACCCTTGTGTGATGATATTCAAAAGTGTGATGCACATCTTTTACCTGGCAACCATTTTGAAATGTCCTTATTTTGTTATTTCATTGATAAGAGTAGTTTATGTGGATCACAAGTTATGTCAGTACTCATTATTTGATTTAATTTATTTATATATTAATTCTTAGTTTTTAATTATTCTTAATATCATTCGATATACCTATCAAAACTAAATATAAAATAGATTTATCCTCAGAAAATCAATTTATATTCTTGCAGACCAATAAGTTTCCAATCTCAGAATTTGAGCACCTGGGCGAAACAGGAGATTGGAGGTAATGATAATATTTTTCTGAAAAACGCAGAATAATAAAAAAAATTCAAACTGTGAATAATCTCGCAGTACTAAAATGCGTGATATTCAAGTGAAATTGGTGTTGTTATTGAAAGAAAGGATTTGAATGCTGTAGACTCAATCAAAAAAATATCTAAAAATACTTCGTGAGTGTTGAATGCATAGACCATCGTAATTCACTTGCAATATTTGAAACAATTAGAGAATTTTATCAACAATATGCATTTCGACTGAACCAAAATGAATGTGAAGCTAATAAAAAATTTATATCCAGTGAATGAATTTGCGTAAAATATAATCAATTACTGATTTCTGCTGATCCTGTACGATGAATAATTCAATAATAATCTAATACAAAAAGACCATTAACGGACCCTGCAATTTACGACTGTCAAACTCCTTAACAATAAACATCTGTTTCTCAAATAACACGTAATAGGAAAAAATTCAATTATTCGGAAAGAGAACAAGTGCATCCAATTGGAATGAATTTCAAATATCAACAATAAAAAAATTTAAATGCGAAAAGAATACTAGAAAAGACGAGATGAACAATTTGAAGGTGATAATAGAATTCACTAATTATTACGAATATAGAAATAGGTTAATATCCCCCCTCCCAAAGCTAGAGTCCCTGCTATGAGTAAAGGTTTATATAAAGACCTCTTGAGCTGGGTCCAGTGTTCATTGACTTGCTGACGCCTCTTCATTTCTCTCACTTTGGCTTCCATTTTTTCCTTTTTCTCTTGCCTTACTCGTTGGCGCAGCTCAGAAGGAGACATTCTACTGCAAAATAAATTAATAATGGTTAAATCATAATGATCTAAACAAATACCATCAATAAAATTTGAATGTGTTGTGCATTGGTAATTATATTTGTCAAGTCACAAATATATTTCAACTAATGATTAAGAAGGGGTAAATTTTCAAGTTCAAATGGTGAAACAATATAAATATTATTTTGTCAATGAAATAAGTTAGAGAAAGCAGTATAAATTATAGACAAAAATGAAAACTGGATATACTTCTTTATGCATAATGAGGAAATTTCAAACAAGTATGTGCTCTTCACTATATTTCAAATTATCTATTGTGTCCTAAAAAATACTTTCCTGGAAGTACATCAATCTGATACCAAAATAATCTGAAACTCGACTCTTTCTATTCAGTACATTTCAGAACCTGTTGACCAGTCTTGATTAGAAAAATCCCTTTTATTGAGATTCACAATCCCATAGAAAGAAAAGAGTAGGGGGGTTGTCTATTAAAATTTTAAAGCCCATAATAAATTCACATTAACATTTATAAAATTTGTTAGAAATTTTCTTTTTGAAATATAAAATGAGTAATGTGAGCACTTGGTCAGTTCAATTAGTGATAGTATATACATACTTGAACATTATGTGTGTTCGCAACATATTTGAAGAATTTCCATGTTTTTTAATTCAAATTAGGCATCTGGAATAAGCGGTATGCATTACATCATATATACTCACTTTTCATCAATAGAACTAGAGATTTCTGTATTTTCAGAGTCTGATTTTGCTTCTTCCTCAAGCTCATCCTCACTACTGTGGTCATCACCAGGAACTGTTGGAAGAGGTCCACTAGGATTGTATGACTGAAAAATTGAAACTTGAATGTTTCAGCTTCAATGCTAGTGAATTTGATATACAATAAACTTCAATAGAGGGAGTTCAATTACTGGACAAACATACAGGGTTATAAAATAATCGGTGCATTCAACGTTTCTCAAGTTCAATAAGGATTAGATTTCTGAAATTTGGTATACTGCAGTTCTTTCATGGAGTAATTTATGCTTAAACTTGCGCTTCCGGTTATACCAGAAGTGCTCATTAAAAACACAAAAATGAATTAAAAGATCCAAAGGTTCCATAAGTTGAATAACAAATGGTAATATTAAGAATGGGGTTTTTACGGCAGATTAACATTTGATGATATTGTGCCCAGTATTCTGAAATACTCTCAACAGATTCATTGACAAGACACACTCTGAATATATTTTGGGAAAAATGTTACCTCTTCTAAGGAATCATCTCTCTCTTTTTCTTGTTCATATGATATATCACTGATTGAAACACTGTTTGGTATTTTGGGAAGGGGACGGTCAACTGGTGAAGCGTTGTTGGGCCGGTTCAAACTTGCGCTTCTCGGAGGTGGTAAAGGTGGAGGTTCGTCATTATCCTCCTCGGAACTTGAAGATGAGATGTTATTTTCGATAGAGTTATTATCAATGACAATGTGGTTGGTGATATTCTGTAAAAGATTGAAAACAAGTTAACCAGGGAAATTGAACATTTTTTCTTTACCTGGAACCAGGAAAGGGGATCGGAATATGACAGGCTTACAGGTACATATGGCAATTTGTAAAGTTTGCAGTTTCAACTTCTTCAGATGTACTATTTCAACGTCAGAGATTTTTTTAAAATAATGTACCTTCGAAGAAACATAATTGGGATGAATTATGTCAAGAAATCAAATGGATTTTTGAATTTTCTGTTCAACTTAATTCATATTACATATCCAAATTTCCATCTCCTATGCCATATAGTATATTTTTTCAATTATTAAGTATTATTGAATTATTAACAATTTTGTTATTAAATCTCAATAATTAATAATCATACTTAATGTTCTATGAGTTAATACATTGACAGACGTATAAAATGACTTGAATATAGCGAGAATATTTTCTGTCTATTAGGAAAAACTTTGCTTTCGTTCATCAACTTGCCAATTCTTACATCCCAGGGTTTTGTATTTCCTAAAACCAATATCTTTTTCAACCTACATCTAACCCACCCCTGGTTTGCTACTGAAACAGCCATCGACCTGTTAACAGAACTATGTGAACATTCTGTGACTATCAAAGAGGGGATTCAGGTTAAGACTGGTAAGCCGGCAGTACAGTTCTGTTTGGTTTTTAATTGGAATTAGTTTCAGGAGAGAAAATATCTGACAGGCATTTTTGTGGAAAGCATGCAGCAAGTCCTTCCTCAGGCTTCTTTATTCTCTTAACATGGACAAGTCTGAAGCACTGTGTAGCTTATTACATCTTTTTGAACTCAACTGTAAAATTATTGTATATTTTACCATACAAAATATTTCTTTGTAAATTATCACTTCTTCCAAAGTGAAACATGAATATCGTGAAAATACAGGGTTGTCCAGTGAAGTGGGAAGATTGGAGATGGCCTTGACAATTGGAATGTGATTGGTAGGGGAAATAGTAGCCGGATCCCGCTATTTATATGAAATGGACCGTTGAACAAGTGAGTATCGCTGGCAGTTAAACCTGACGTTTTTTTCGACGCCATTTTAACATACCGCGCAACAGGACTGTTCCTTCAGATAACGCAATTAGTTCGTAGATAACCAACTTTGAACAAAGTGGATCAACGTCTAAAAAACGAGGTGGGAGTGCAAAAACCTTACGAACGCCTGAAAACATCTCTATTGTTCAACAGGCAAAGCTCAGAAGTCCACGCCTATCTGCGAAACAACAAGCTCTACTACGCTTTAGGTGGACGGATTCTGCATGAAGATTTAAATTTTCACCGATACAAAATACATATTATGCAATCTCTTAAACCAATTGACAATCAGAAACGATTACAATTTTGTAAGGAAATGACAAATACCAAAAAATAATTTTTTCACTTATTATACAATAAATGGTAATCTTCTTTCATTATATTTACAATCATCAAATAATAAAATTTATTTTCTATAAGAATTAGTTACTTATTTAATTCTTCCTGTTTCACTGGCTAACCCTGTATGATGAAAATTAAAGAATTTTGTGTTTATATAGATGAAGAAAAAAAAATCAGTATTTATTAAAACCCCTTTGGCATTATTATTATATTTTTTCAGCCCATTTGATTTGTGCATTTTACAATCTTTCCTTCGAAAGACTAATCTACTTTTTCAATTTTCCAAAGTAATTTAATTGCATCATAGTTTTTCATTTTAGTACTCACCGTAGGGGATAAATTGAGATCTAAGTTTTTAGCACCTTCAATAATTGCTTGGTATGAGAAACGCAACTGTTCTGGTGTTTGTATCAGTCCCATCCTGTACTTCCTCATGTCTAACAGGATTTCTTTGATATTAACAGATTCTAATCCATATTTTTCAATCTGAAAACACCAAATAGATGCGATTATATAAAACACAATTCACAAAAAATAATGAAAATACTACTATGCAGACATCGAGTTCTACAAAATGTAAATACATAATATATCAGGTCGAATTTAAAAGGAAACATCGTCAACATTTTTACAAAATGAAATTATTAATTCATTTATTTTACTTATCCTATGTGCTAGTTGAAGCTTTGAGCAGAGAGTTCAATGTAACAGAGTACCATACAAAATTGAGAGTATGATACAACAGCTTATGGACAAACCGCAGTAAAAAAAAACCCTGGAATAATTTAGGTGTTTTGTTAATGTAGCACTTGTTTACAGAAAATTAACATTAAGGATAGTCCATATTTATAAACTTAAAAATTAGCTACTACAGTATTTTTAATTCATTTTATTATATTGTATAAGGAGAAGGCAGGTTAATAATTTCCAATGGCGTAGAATAAAGAAATGTCGAAAGGCACTGACACAAGGTGAGATGCTATTGCAAGCTCCTTGAAGGCATTCAATTTGAACTTGTATTTATATTCAAGACTTCATATTATAACCGAATACAAACAAATGGCTTTTTATGGGTAAAAGGTCTGAAGTTCAAATAAAACAGCTTTCTGAAAACAATGCCGACCGGTTTTGACTTAAGTAATCTTTAGGGCTCTGGAATGGATAATGTGATACAAAAAGAATAAAATGACATAAAAAAAAATCAACAAGCATATATCTTAAATTACAAATAATCAAACTTGTAATTTTCCTTCGGTTTTGTCATTTTTATGTCATCAGAAAAGGTACTTAAAATACTGTTCAGTTTTAGGGGCTTCTTAGTTTTATACATCAATGATTTTGGAACTGAGATACAATCAAAACACAACAATAACTATTTATCTCTAGTTAAATATAGCGCATGCTTGTGGCTTGAATAAAACTGTAGAGAATGTTGTCCTGAAGAATGGTTCCAACAAAATAACTCAATACTGAATAGAAATAAATAAACTTTTTCCATCCACTCAATTGTGGCATTAAAAATCCAAATACCTAACCACACCCTCAATCATGACCAATCATTGGAAACAAAGTCAAAGGGTGCTTATTTAAAGGCATAGAGCTCAATGTTGGCAACATTGTTCCAACTTGTGGCCATTTTGTCAGCTGTCCAGTGATTTGGGTTCAGTTTGGACTGGCATTTCAATATTATATGAATAGACTCATACCTGAGCAGCACTTTCAAATTGTGCAAATTCATTTTGTAAATGATGGTTGTGTTTGAAATACTTATCCCTCCTAATTCATTTTACGATTAACATCATCGTTGATTTTTATTGTCTATTTTCTTAGTTTTTGTTTAATTTGTCGTACTTGCCAGGGGGGATCAATAAATTATAATTATTTTCGATGAGGATGCGTGAAGTGGTTAATTCGAGCGGATAAACAGGAATAGATCGACCACCAAAACAAAATTCTTCGCCACAAATTAGATTTAGGTGCTAGCCAGCCGTGGGTGTTATATGCTAGAGATCAGAACATATTTCAAGCAGAACACAATCAAAATGAAATTCGTCATATCTTCAAATGAAATGTCATCAAATCTAATATTTTCGTTCTGAAAATATACATTACATGAAAAAGAACACCTAGCTTTCAATTTATTGAATGATTTCATCAAATATGAAGAACTTCTATCTCCTCAGGGTTTGATGATGAAATTCAAGATTATGCAGAACATCAATATCACCCAAATTTGATAAAATTTTCATTAAAATCTAGAGGAAATCTTATGATATCAAGCAAAATTGAAATTAAAGCTGAGATATTTCAAACTATTTTGAAAATATGAACTCTTCATCACATCTTTCAGAAGTTATAAAGTATGCAGCGGGTTGAACACACTCAACTTCAAGTTAGTATTCTTTATCAGAGAGGAGAACCTCATTGTTTTGGGTTGACTTGCTGTTCCATCAGCATGCAAAAATATTTTTTTTTATTGAAACTTTGATAGCCTATAGCTAAGCAGTTCAGAATTTGACAATGTGAGTTGTGATATGATTGTTTAATATTGATATCAACCAAGCATTCACATGCATGAGGATCAGCGTATTATTAAAAAAAAACACACATATTAATAGCAATCCTCTTAGCAATAAATTTAAATGTAATACTTACAAGAACTAAACAACTATCAACCAAACAAAAAGTGCCGGATCTGCCAATGCCTGCCGAACAATGAACAATAGCAGGACCAACGTCTGATTCCAACACCCCCTCGTTTCGCACCCTGTGTAAAAACTCTAAGAAAGCAGTTGGTGAACTGGGCACACCGAAATCAGGCCATGTGGTATAATGGAACTGCAATATGTCTCTAGTTGTATTCGTTTCTAGGTCAGTTAACCTAAGGAGTCTGGTAAGATAATAGCAATAATCTTTTTGTTCGATGTACTCTACACTCAAATTGACATCTGTCATATTGAGGATATAATCAGGCCCAATATCCGATGGCCAATACTGGTAGCATTTTTCCTGTTTATTTTCAATGAGTTTGTTCAACATCAATATTGCCCTGCAATTTTGTTCCCATGCCATAAGCCAAAAATGACTCACAGTACTAGGCAAGGGCCCTTGTGTTAATATGTATTTTCTATTTGCTTTATCTATTTTAATGAGGTTGGCATTAATGTAATCATTATTTCCTCTATTTAACACTATTCTGCTATGATCATAAGGGCTGACATCTCTATACCTATTCAGAGGTTTGTTTTTTGCTTTAACAGCTTCTAAAGCACTACTGCTATTATTCAAACTCTGTTCTCGAATTTTCTAAAATGAAAACATTAAAAGGCTTAATGTTGAAAACACTGAAATTATCAATCAACATTATTTCAACAGATAAAAATCAAAAGTGAATATAATCATCAGCCTTCAATATTTCCCCATTTCAAGCAAATTCCAGTGAAGTATAGACAAACCTAATATAAATATAATAGAAATAATTCTTCTAAGTAAATAGTACTTGAGAATGTGTTCCTCAAACTGAATTATAAACACTTATGATTCCTTATCAGAAAATGCAAAACTGGATATCACAATCAAATCATAAAATAATAATATTCATTCCAAATTGAATGTTCAAAGAAAAATTTGAAGAAATCCTGCATCTAAAAATTGAATCACTAAACAGGAAAATCCATAGGTCCAAAATCTTCGATGATGATGAATTCAAATTTGAAGGTTTCTTAGAAGAATTAAAGTTACAATATTTGAATATACTAAATAACAATATCAAACTTCTCTCAATATACAGCCCAAAGACATTTTTACATAATAACTGATTTTAAAACAGCTAGCAATAAGCTGGATTTTAAAGAATTTACACCCAGTCAGGAAATTTTTAACAAGCTCTGTACAGAAAAGGAAACACCTATTTACTCTAAATTTCCTGGACTGACCACATCTGTCTTAATCAGCAAATGATACTTTTGTATTGCAGTCCAACAAAGTTCTACTTTTAAGAAAAACTGATCAAATGATATAAATAATTTTCAGTTAGCTTTCAGAGATGATTAATTAAACATATCTCAATTTCAATTTGATGTTAGAGAGGTGATTGGTCATTTTATCCTCAATGAACTAATTGTGAAATATAAACAATGAACTCATTGTGTGATCAGGATTATTGTAAGAACCTGGAATTCCTAGGAAGGTCCTTTAGTCACAAGATGACTCATTAAAATCATTTTCTTGTTGAAATTAGTTGAGGAAATTTTTTCTTAATTGTGAAAGCTAAAACTACCTTGTAAACTACTGTCCATTCATTTTTTCTATTCAATTCAGAATATTCCTGTTCGATGTTATTGCAACCAGTCATGTTCATACACGTTTTTGGATTAGCACTAGTCTCTGAAAAAACGTATTCACTAAAAATTTATTGCTCCCATATCCCTAAAACATCGGAAGAAGTTTTTCGAATAATAAAAACTATTCAACTAATCAACTGTAAACGTTCAATTTTAACAACACTCCATTTTTTTTTTCTTCTTCTTTTATAACAATTCACACCGAGTGAAGTTCAAAAACACTATTTTTAATTAAACAACCATGAATTTCAAAGTGAAATATTCCCTTATATTGTCGAGATATCCTAATCTCAATTGAATTTTATTAAAACAAAATTTTCATTAGACGAAAATTTCTTGTGCCTGAAAAAAATCTGTGGTTAATCATTAACCGTTCATGTCAACTGTATTCTATGAATAGAAAGTGTTGCCAATCGGTAAATTGCGAATTATTTCAGATAACAAACTTTTTTAATTTTTTATATTAAATTTTTTTAGATCGTACATAGAATGTCCAGAAACATTTTGGACATGAGAGTAGCGTAGTCATGATCCAAGAACCTATTTTGAAAAAAACCTTTAGATGAGAGCCATTGTAGTCGCCCACCAGAGATATATCTCTGTCGCCCACTCTTGCATCATCGAAAGTTCCTCTGTGATAACTGTGATTGTCAGATGCCAGGTTAGAGAGGAAATGTCAGTGTCAGGGGTGTCAGGTTAGTGTCTAAACGAGGAAGTTGAACACATAAATGACATAATGGCGGATGTCCAGCGAACTCGGGAAGCTATTCAATTACAAATTCAACAAGACTGGGCTAACCGAGAATATATCGAAATAATCACAGTCAGTATTAAAAAAATAACAGATTTTTTGAATTCATTTGATTTATCTTGCCGTTCGAAGTTGGCCTTGTTGAACGAAAAGCTGACCACACTTGAACGGAAGATAGATTATTTGGAGGCGTGCGTTACGAAAGGTGAAACTTTGACGTGATAAATTTATGTAATTTTTGATGTTTCTGCTTGCATCGAATCATTTATATAGAAGTTATCTGAACAATGTCTCATGTGCTCGTAATCTGTTCGAACATGTATTGAACAAAGTGTTTAACGCCGTTGATGAAGATCGCAGAGAAAAATTGGGCCCCAATCGTCCTTGTGCAGAATGGTTGCTGAGAAATGGTGCATCGGTCAAATTTAAGGGTTCCTTGGAATTCCTCAGTGACTATAACAGTTTACCTCCTGAAGATTACCCACTGCAAATTACTGAAGTTAGAGCTGTAGATTCCAGTATCAGTAGCTATGGTTTTGGTAATTTCAAAGGATGCGATCTCATCTGGAAAATATCCTTTATTCGGTGTATTCTTTTAAACAATGAGGCGATAAGAGAACTTTCAATTCTAAAGGCATCGCTTAATCATTTAGAAATTTCTAGCTGTCCTGATATCACTGATGACGGTTTATTATTTTTGAAGGATTTGAATTTGAAGAACTTAGAATTGTATAATTTGACATTCATCAAAGATAAAGAATCTATGCTTGAAGCATTAAAATCAAGTTTACCTACATGTAAAATTGTTTTAAAATGAGTTGATGTATAATTCAAATCATGGGATAACTAATTATTAGTCTTTTTGTAAATAAAGTTAACCTTAAGATTTGAGTTTATTTTCTACTATTAATTCAAAATTAAAACATTGGAAGTGTAGATTAGTGAATTCTTAGTTATATCTCGTGGTTGAAATTTGAGGTCCGACTTGTGTTCTTTGCAGGATTAAATTTGCAAGTTCTAATTTCCACTTCTGTTTTAAGCCATGAACCTGTTGAATGACCATTGATATTGTAGATCAGAGAGATCTAATCTGAATGAAGCATGTTCAGTTATTTTGCATGATCACACAAATGACATGAGTATTATTGCATGTCATTTGTGTGATTATTTGAGTTGAATTTGTTCAAATCACCACTTTTACCCAAAGGTCTTGAAATTCAGGCATTTGAAAGAATCTATTAAACACTCTGTTCAGGTGAACGACATCGTAAAGAAATGACGTCTGTGAATACGGATGCAGTAGGCGTAAACCTCCTTAAATTCCATTGGTTCCTGATATCTCAACTAATCGCAAAGAAATGACTGTGAATACGGATGCAGTAGGCGCAAACCTCCTGAAATTACATTGGTTCCTGATATCTCAACTAATCGCAAAGAAATGACGTCTGTGAATACGGATGCAGTAGGCGTAAACCTCCTGAAATTCCATTAGTTCCTGATATCTCAACTAATCGTAAAGAAATGACTTCTAAATATATTATTTTTTCTTTCAATAGTGACGAATTTTCAAACAGAATCGAGGTTTTGAACTGATGGAAATTTGTTAGTCGTCACTTTTAATTTGAGATATAGGTTTGTTGATTCTTCATTGTGGTGGTTGTTTTAATATCACGTTCTTCAAAAGTCCAGAAAACGTCTTGAGAACAAACGTGCAAAAGCTCACGTCAGTGCTACTCTACATATGTTCGTATGAAATTAAGAACCGTTGAACTTCTACCAGTATGCCATAACTAACCGTCATCAAATAAGCTATCTAACAATGTAAAACATGGGTTGTAATAGTATGAAAATATTTTAGGGGGTAGATCATTATCTGAATCCCCGACATGCAAATTTTCGGCTCAGTATTCAATAAACGTCGAATAGACCATTGTCATCGATCACCCTGTATGTATATAGGTAATTTATGCGTATATTGTCTGGAAGGGGGTCCCTGTCTTCTTTGGTCTGTAGTTAGTAAATCTCCGCTAGCGTGCAGGAGACTTTTATATACCAAGCATAAAATATGGCGCCAATATTGTATTCTTGTGAGCTCAGTCCTCCTGTTAGATCTGTTTTACTAACTGCAAAAGCTATACAGTTAGATCTCGAGATAATAAATGTTGACCTTGGAAAGAAAGAGCAGATGACACCAGAATTCTTGAAGGTTAGGAATATACAGATTTTTCAATTTGTTCACTCGAAAGTACTTATTACCTATAACTATTTGATTCAATTAAAATTATACAGTTTAGGTTTCAATATTAATCGGTAGGTACCATTTCATCACGGCAAATTATCGCACCACTAAGTAACAACTTTACCGGTAAATTTTGATGTAATACTTCATTATTCATTGGGAATGTATAATACGATTCGTAAGTCGAAACGCGATACAAATTCCAACATTAATGAAGAAAAGACTGAATAGGTTTGTTTCATTCTCAATCAACGGTAATCAATTGTTTGCCGCTCACATAGAATCTTGCTGGCAAGGATCAAATTAAATTCTAAGATTGGATCATACTTTTATTTATCTATGGATTGGATTAAATAATTCTATTTTATGATTATGATGATCACATCAAATGACATGACATGAGCGATGTTGTCAGATCAGAAAAAAATCTTGTTAAATAGGA
Source organism: Micraspis discolor (assembly GCA_030674115.1). NCBI lineage: Eukaryota > Metazoa > Arthropoda > Insecta > Coleoptera > Coccinellidae > Micraspis > Micraspis discolor. Next base: position 2,089,540 of record JARTUT010000874.1, on the reverse strand, counting down.
TAAGTACTGTCATGAATATTGATTTAATTTACAAAATTTTCAGATGTCTGTAACTGCTTAACCATTCACCGAATTTCGCGCAATAACGAACGTAACCCAGTTATTTAGACAATTCACATATTCGGCTCGATATTAATAACAAAATTTGGCCAAAACGATAGATCGCTTTTACAGTAGGGAATTATGAGCACCCAAAAAAGAATTTTCTTCCTTGGTAGAATCGATAACTTTAGGTACTGTTCTTTCAGATGAATCCTCAGCACACGGTACCGACCTTGAAAGACGATAATGGATTTGTTGTTTGGGACAGTCATGCAATCATGACGTATATTGTGGAAAAATATTCTGCAAATGACCACTTCTACCCAAAAGATCTAGAAATTAGATCAGTGATTCATCAACGTTTGCATTTCGATACAATGTCTGCAGTGGCTAGAAGTAATGCTATAGTAAGTAAACTTCAAGGCTTTGGGTTTGACTTTGAAAGGTTCTCCAATAATACCATTCATTAAAAATTGTAGAAACGCACTGACGTGAGATCAGGAGCTTTTGCGAGCTTGTTTTAGAGACTTCCCATACTCTGGAACAGTGTGATACTAATACAACCGCCATAATGAATGAACAAACATTTTGTTGGCTCTCTGGGTGTCTTCGGAGGGTGTGTCGCACAGCTGTAATATTCGCCCTGAAGTATCTTGAAGTGGACTTTGTTGTGGGAGCTTTAGCTGCTTTCCAGTCACCATAATTAAAAAATGGCTCCAGTTTTCTAGTTTTCCTTTATTTATCTATTGTACGACCTTCTTGAGCTGATGAGTGGTTGAATGGCCTGGCCTAAAGCTCAGTTATTCTTCTGGTATTATTTGGTTTTTTTCCTATGCCCTGGATCTGTTGTGAATAACTTTTTTGGGCTATTTCAATTACTGATGAGGGAAAGCTAATTGATCGGTAGTTGTTGAGGTCTTTTCTTGATATGACGGATTTAGGTAACATAATGACATTTGCGTTCTTCCATCTTGTTGAAAAATACACTAGTTTTATTATAGAGTGATGATTTTGAATGATTCTTCTTGTGAGTTGCTTAGTTACTTAGTTCCTTTTCGCCTTTCTAATCAATTCAATCTCCATAATTTTGGGGATCTCATGGTGAGCTCTATATATGATATCTATCTTGATGTGATCGTGAATCGCTAGTTAATTGTTTAAGAAAAACACTAAGTACTATTTAGTTACAAGTTTATTAATTCCTTCAGAGTACATGTTACAATCACCGTTTGTTTACGACTGAATGACAATGTTATTTTACAGACTATTACCATTGTTTATAGATCTAATCTATAAACAATGCTATTACTATATGAATGCCATCTATACTCAAGGTGCTTAATCAATCATACAGAATTGGCAGAAACCTTCAATAATCTAAGCCATTTCAACAATATTTTTATTATTCTATTTCTTTTCCAGAATCCACTTTTCCATGAAGGAGCTCATAGTATCCCAGAAAAACTGATCGACGAATTGAAGAGCCATTATTATTTCCTAGAGAAATTACTTGAGGCTTCAAACTGGATCGCTGGCAACTATGTTACTATTGCAGACTTCAGTTTGATACCTTCTATCAAAACGGCCGATATTATAGTTCCTGTGGATGAAGATAGCCATCCGAAACTATCTAGTTGGATGAAAAGAGCTGAAGACTGGACGTTTTACGAGGCAAATAAACAAGGACACGAAGATTTGAAACGATTGATATTAGATAGGTTAAGGTGATAACAAAACAATAGTGCGAATATAGTAAGAAAAAGTAAAGATAAGAGATATAATGAATTGCATCTTGAATGGTTGAGGTCCTCACTTGATGGAAATCCATTTTCATTTAATTTGAATGTGATTAAATAAAAACTTATTGAATTGAATTTCCACATTTATTGTGTTTCAACAATATTGTAACACTACATTTGCAACAATTGTTTCGCGAAGTTCTTGGCTACTCCAACACTTTTCAGTAAACTCGTAAAGAAGGCGAGAAGCACCAGAAGTTTAAGCCCCGGCGTCACATGCACCTGACTGGGTAGAAATTCATGACGCCACTCATATCAACATCTGAGATAAAAAGACCTGTGGAAATGAGTGATCTAATCGGTCGTATCAACCGCGGGGATTAACAAAACTCACCTTTCCTTTCCTCTACCATCATATCTTTGTCTATTTCTATTTCTCTGGTTTCATACGTCATTCTGTCAGGTTATTATTTATGTTTGTCATGTGTTTTTCAAGTGTTTCATGTTCTGTAAACATTACCACATAAATTAATTCTTTTTGGATAGATATCTTTGTTGATAATATATAGAAGTTTTAATTTCTTCATTTTTATATTCATCAACTGCTTTGTATGTAATTTAAAGATGTCTCATAGTGACAGTGAGGTGCGCGATGAAGAGAAAGAAAGGAGAAAAAAATTGGGAGCGATTACTAAAGCCAAATTTAGGTGTAGAATTGATACGAACCCAGTATTCAAAACTAAAGAGATAAAGAAACATTTGAAACCAATTTTAGCTGAATTAAAGTTAATAAGATGCGTGAATAATAACAACGTGGAAGATACAAAAAACTTACTAGAAGGTGGAGTTAGTGCAAATTCAACTGATTCAATGTCTAGAAGTGCTTTACACATAGCAGTATCAAGAGGTTATAGGGATGTTGTAGAACTTTTATTAAAACATGGTTGGTTTGAAAATTCTTATTAGCAGTTAAATTTTGATTGAATCAAATGGTATATTATTATAGGGGCTGATCCCAACAAGCGAGATAGTATACAAAATACTCCACTTCATTTGGCTGCTTGCTCTCATAATGTGGGAATAATAACACTTCTAATTAAAGCTGGAGCTGATGTTGATTCACAAGATATGCATGGTAGACATCCATTACAATTAGCGAGAAGTAAGTTACAGATTCTTCAAAGGTATTGGCAGCAAGGTCATATAGAAATGACCAAACTGAAGACTGAAGTTAAAGATGTAAGTTAATATTATGTAAAATGTGTTGATATGAAATCAGTACTGTTTTTGCACATATTCTCCAAGTGTGATCCTGACAGAACTCAATCCCTAAAAAGCATGGTTTTCAGAGGCTTGTAGCGACGCAGGCTACAGTACCTCAGCCAATCATGTTTCTGAAATTTCACCTTACCTCTTCCTTTTCATTACTGTATGTTAAAAACTGTAATCCAACTACACATAGGATTGCTCCTGCTATTCTAAGTAAACATATTTAATTGTTATCCCAAAAAATATATGTTTTTAATTTTCGTAATATGATGTATATTATATATAGTCCATATTTTGAACTAAAAAGACACTTCTAAACTTTTGCAGCATATGGGATTGGATTATTATGCACATTGTAAACCTATATTATTACTTTTATTAAGTTGTTTTAATTGTATGGCAGATATGATATTATTTTTTTTTATTCTTTCCAGGTGATAGATTTGATGATATCAGTGCAAAGCGTCCAAAAAAGAAAATTTGATTGCCCATCTATAAGCCCTACAGATGGAGCGGAATTAAGTATAAATAATTTAGAGATAATGAAATTAAATGCTGATAGTGCAATCGATTGTCAAGTTGATGACTTACTCACGAGCTTACAAAATTTTCAAATAAGTTGAGCAACTTAATTGGATTGAAAACTATACAAAGAGATAATCGTTCTATTTATTGAAACATAAGTGTTTGAATCACCCCTATAGTATGTATATAAATGAATTTTAATTTATATGGTTGGAATAAAAGACTATATTTCGTAATTGATGTTTTTGTATTCACAGCCTTTCTTGCGAATTTTAAATGGATTGTCGTCAAATGCATTTATAGATTTTCAGTAGTAATAAAGACTTTCAACATACATATTAGACAGTGGCGGCTCATGGCCTGGGAAAGAGGAAGTTCACAAAAAAAAGCTTTGACTTATAAGAAAATAAAAGATTTAATTTTCCACAACCGGGTGCAGTAATGTGCATTGTTCTGTTTTTATTTGTTGAAAACCTATTTATAACTTCATCATTAAAATTCACTATATGGTCTCATTTTTTTCTTCCATAGATAACATCGCTAACGCACTAAGCCTAAGACGATTAAAAAAGGGAGAAAATATGGTTTGAATTGATGTATTTATATATATGTAAGATATCAATAACGTCTATACATGAAAGAATTTTGTTTAAATACGACGGATATATTATGAGGTATAAAGTATTTAAAAAAATGTTCCTGGAAATTTTTTAAAAATTGTCTAGCTTGTCGATTTCTGCGAATTTTACAAAAAAAATTACGTTTATAATACACGTTTGTAAGGAAGCTTTCAAGACCTTCCAAACCACTCTGGAATAGAAAATATACCGGGTGTTCACTGAGATGTAATACTTTGGTCAAAACAACTGAGACTTGAATCAAAAATATTTATTGAACAATAATTTCAATGCATCTTTCATTTCAAACATAATAGTGTATATAAAATATCTCTGAAAGTGATGGTTACCAGACTATTTCACAATATAAAAATGTATTATTGAAAAAATAACAGTTATAAACTTCAAATTCAATAGTTTTAAATCAAGTAATAATAAGTGGATTTTTCACAATAAAGGAACTGAAACAAAGTCATATAACATTTGGTGATATATAACTCCTACTTTGTAAGAATACCTTTCCCATTTCAAATACAGGGTGCGGCAAAACAAATAGTACAGTTGGGCGACTAGGCAATACAATAACTACGATATCTCATCGGATTCAACCATTTGTGATTTTTCCTGTGGAGCTACTTCAAGGAAAAAGTTTTTGGGCATTATCCGCAATTTACTAAAATTAAAGATATGCATTAAAGATGTAATCTCCGCCATTTCAGTGGATCAGAGAGCGTTTGAAAACTTCAGAAATTAGTTACATCAGTGCATCATTTCTGCAGGACATCATCTTACTGATATGATTTATTTAACTCAAATGAACAAATGAGGTATAGTAATGAAGTGAAGAGGATAAGATAAACAATTTCTTGGGCCAATTTTTTTATAGCTATTCAAAAGTGAACTGTTCGTTGTGCCGCATCCTGTATAATCATGCCAATTACCTAAATATAATTTAAAATTTCTGGAATGCTTAACTCGAATCCATTATATGGATCAATATTGCACTTAAAATTTCTCACAAAATTATGCAACGAATCAACAAATGCAAAATGAGATTTCGATTGAATATCCTTATTTATAGATGATTATTAAAGTTCAGCTTCATTCCTTATGTATAAAAACAGAGATGTTTCAGCTACGACTGAAAGCATAACAAGGATAAAAATTCAAAACGATGATAAGTGCAGCTAACAATGCGGTTTGTACCATAAAGGAAGACATTCTAACTTGTGCGATATGTCTAATTTCTGTCATCCTATATGTTTACCATTGATATTCTGAAAACTAGGCTGCCTCAATACATAACAACTCGGAAACCCTGATCTTTTAGAAATCTAAATACTGCTTCAATTGAGAAGTTCTCGAGGAACATAATCCAAACCTTCACCCTTACTTGGAACTTGAATTCGGAATGTTTTAATCAAGGAACCATTATCCTACCCAGTTCGGGAAATATCTCTGCTTGGATAGGTCCATATTCTACCTGTTCTCCATCAACTGTTATATAACCTTGTTCAGTGGGATCTGGTTCTAACCGGAAGGCTTTAACCGGCAGAAGTTGTATCTTACTGTTCTTTGATATAAAGTTGAGATGTGAGCCTGTGCTGAGTCCCAGGAGAAACTGCAGCAATTGTGATCTTTTAGTGCCAGCGTGGATAATGAGCAACCAAATCAATCCTAAAACAGGTCATAGATAGTAATTAAAATAGTATGTTTGAGATTAGTTAGATTCATACAAATTGAAAGCTGTAGACACATTTTTTGCCCTTATGAAATAACCAACATATTTTGACAAAAGCCCAATAAGGCCCCGGGAGCGCTCCTGGTTTGCTTCGATGTACTTTAGTCCTTCGTTACCCTTCATGAAGATGGAGAGAAACACCAGAAGTTCAAGCCCCGTGGTTACACGCACCTGACTGGAAAGCGACTTATGACTACTGTGGAGTCATTGGGCTTGCGCGAATTTGTACGAACATTCCATGTGTTATACCACTTGGGGTGCATTCAGAAACTTACTCCTAGTAAGCTTAAATTACTCCGAGCTTCCATAAACTATGACTCTTGGAGTAAGCTCTGTAATTGTTCATAAACTTACTCCGAGTAAGTTCGTGTACTCTCCTTCACCGTAGAGTAATATCATACCCTGATAGATTTGAATTTAGGAGATTTCATTGACGTTATATACTAGTATATATCCACCCGCCTGGTTTATCCGATACTAATGAAACAGTTCCACTTGAATTTATATTATGTACGAGGGCCGTTCAGAAACTAACCTCCGGTTAATTGAAAAAAATACACCAAGTTAAGTAAAAATATTTTAATATATACTTCTTACAACTACATCTTTGCACTATTTTTCGACATAGTCTCCATTACGATTGAGGCACTTATCGTATCTCTTCACAAGCTTTGAAATTCCTTCTGCATAAAAATCACCCGCTTGTGCCTTGAGGCACCCATCGTGCACAGAACTTACGGTAACCCAATCTTGCTGTCACTATCTCGTACAAAAGAGTCTTAGAAATCTGTGGAAAATTAGTAGACAACTCCGCCATTGTGAAACGTCGATTTTCACGAACTTTTGCATCAACTGTCTGAACGAGTTCGTCAGTCACCAATGATGGTCTACCACTCCTCTCTTCATCATGAACGTTTTCTCGTCCACTTTTAAATAAACGTACCCATTCACGGACAACTCCTTCACTCATAAATTTTGGTCCGTACACGGCACAAAGCTCACGATGAATAGCTGCTGCAGAGTATCCTTTGGCTGTAAAAAACTTTATAACAGCACGCACCTCACATTTGGCGGGATTTTCTATTGCAGCACACATTTCAAACTGCCACAAAAACTAAACTAGCGCAGGTACGATGTTCACTCGACTACGGCTTGATGCCGACTGACCTGCTGAGCGCGTGAATGCACAGATGGCGCGCTACTCCCCCCCCACTACCCGTACTGTGACCAATCGGAGGTTAGTTTCTGAATGGCCCTCGTATTAATGATATCTATTCATTTACATACCATCATTCAGTTTTGCGTCAGGAACAAAAAGGCAATCTTCACTCAAATGACTTTGATAAGATGCATGGACCATCAAATATCTTCCTTCAATACAAACCCACGGTGAACCTAAAGGTACAGTCAAGCATGGCAACTGAGAAGCTGGGCCGTACATTCTAGGTTTCTCTTTGATGGAAGAATCTTCATGCTCAGCTGTTGACTGATAGGTGCTCTCTATGGAAGAATAAACATTTTATGTAATCGAAACAAGCTTTAAATCTCTTGAATTTTCTACTATGGATGAATTTTAAATTTTTCTCTTCATTTTATAGCATCAGTACTGCTGCAACGTAAACAACAATGCAAGGTTGTAACAAAGCAGAAAGCGTCTTAACCACTGACTGTTACTTATTACTTAATAAGGAATTAACAAACAATATATGCCACAGATCCATACCGTGTTGGCCCCGCGAGAAATTGATTCCGTGACAATTGATCACGAAGATATTTTTTGAAATGTTTTAAATTATTCTTACGGAGATAATTGTTGAGAAGGTAAAATATGCTGAAAACATACAGAAATTGTTTCCGATATATGAATGGGTGCAGGCAGTGGTAGAGATGGAGTGACAGACAGGTGTGTCAAGTCCGGAGTGAGTTAAGAAATTGTCGATATAAACTGTTACGTGGTGCAAATAAATTAGTTATCAAATAAGACTCTTTTGATTATAGAAAAATGCTACAATACCGTTCGCCGAGAAAAAAGCAGTTCGACGAGAATTTGCACTGTACCACGAGTCCATTCTCGGCCTTGTGATGTGATGTTCTGTGGATGTGGAGATATCAGGACTGCTTCCAACATTTACAGGGGAGAGTTCTATGTCCTTCGGAATGTTCATGGGAGTGTTAGAAGGGAGGTACCAAATTTTTCCTTTATAACTCCTGAGTCCGATTAATCTGTAACAAAAACGATTTTCGTTAGTTCGTTTAAGACAAAAAAACCGATAGCTGAAATACAATGTAATGCGCGGGAACTTTGTTCTCTGAAAGCTAAGATTAAATTATCTTATATTAATTTAATTAATTATATTATATATGATTTTGATGTCCCATTATGGCATCTTCTCATCAAGGAATCATTATTTATAAGAAAGTTTAATGGTTTATGAAGGTTTTCGAAAAATTTGTTACGTATATACGGTTTCACCTATCCCAGGATATCGGTTGAAAGAAAAAAAGTATAGAAGTTTAAGTTAAATACAAAAGGCCTTATATATGTTTCTGTGTGCTTATTCTAATAAACCAGCGTGCTATCGCTTTGTTCAATTATCTGTAATTTTCGAATATAGAGACAGAAATGATCTAAATCAATTTTGACAACATCCAATTCACTGAAGATCCTGAGACTCCCTAACCAGAAGTAAATGAAAAATAGTATATTCTAAAACAAGTTGCAGAATGGGTACCTATTCCAACACGAATGCGAAATTCAATTTTGAACGCATGAGTGTTCTAATTGCCTTCTGCAACGAGTATTAGACGATATTTTCTTTATTTCAGTCAAAAATTGTGAGAAATTTATTGGAATTCAATGAAAAATTCAGATTATACCTCCTAGTGTCTTTTGTATTTTATTTTCGCGGTTGGTGTGACTGATACGAAAATTGACAGATTATAGAATTTGAATAGTGCGTTCAAATCTCTACTTGGTTTAATATTGATAATTGACATACAATGGACGCGTGTTGATATTCGAAAGCATAGGATGAAAGTGTTGTCAACCACAAAACGAAAAATATAACTAAAAACATTACAACATACAAAACATTCAACAAATTGCTGTAATGAGTTCATTACAGCAATCAACAGCAGTCAAATGCAGTTTATGGAAAAGACAGAAGTCTCACGTAGCCAGATCAGGTGAATAGGGCGAATGATGCAAAGTAATAACGTGATTTTTGACAGTTACAAGTCGTGAACGATGTGATGATTCATTATCGTGCAAAAGAGTCGAACTGCTGATTACTCTATAGGTATTCATGCCGAATTCGACGAAGTCTTGCCACTAAACGCTTCATGACGCCCAAGTAAAACTCTCCAGTGACACTCCGGCCGAGTGGTACAAATTATTTGTGGATAATTCCTTTGGAATCGTCGATAACATAACATAACCTTAACTTTTGACTTCACCAAACAACTTTTTTTAAACATTTCTTCATCAGATGTTCTCCATTCAGCACTTTGCCACTTTGTTTCGGGCTCATCTTCGAAACAGTTTTGATCCCCCTGAGCACTTTTAACGATGTTTTTGCAATGCCCAATTCCATCAACTTTTAGGACTTCGGTGAGTTTGTGTGGTACAAACCGCGAATCAACCTTCTTAAGGTGTTTGAGGAATGCCTAATTTCATTTCAATGACTTTTACCGGTGATTTTATTTTTATTCATACACTTTTTCAATGTTTTCTTCCGATAATCCAGTTGTGGGATCTTTTGTCGTCATCCAGCATCTTGCTACCCGATTTGAATCGCCGAATCACTCGTAAACTTGCGTACGGGATAGACAATCATCACCACATGCATTTTGTAGCATTCGGTTCGTTTCAGTGAAAGTTTGACCAAGGTTAACACAAAAATCAATTGCAGCTCTTTGTTTGAAAACACACTGACATTTGAAACGCAATAATTTTTGTTGTATGCATCCAAATGTTATGAAATTTATACCGGTTATCAATGGGGGACTAAGCCATCTACGGGTAAAATATCACAACACTAGTGGTATTTTTTCTTCAATTTTGGTTTCTTTTTAATGGAGGGTGTATATTTGTTAATTCAGCGGGAACCTATGAAGGGTTTAGTCTCTATATACACATATTTTTCAACTTTTCTCTCAGTTCGTTGGCACCGAATGCACTTGAAGCTTAAATTCTAGACAAATTTTAATGGATTTGACTCATACCAGCTTGAATCAATTGATCTGAACCTGAAGCAATTAAATTTGCAGAACAATGAACTTCGATATGTATTAATTGAACACAATGTTTAGGGCTCTCGCACCGATTACACATTAGGTAGGATATCGGTTATTCTCAAATTTTGATAGAAAATAGTCTCAAACTTCTGGATTAAAGTTTTGGATAACAAAGTTGATGTAGATTGAAATCACAAACTCGTCAGTCAGAAACTTTCTTGTAGATCGAACGTGTATCCAATAAGCAAAAATGTTAAAAAAATAATTTGTACGCGCTGACGACTCATCTATAATATTCATTGGTCAGAGTGATATTAATTAAACCCCTTTGACTGAGCAGTATATATAAAAAAATTTCTGAAAATATAAAAATTAAATAATGCCAAACACGGTGCTTTTAAAAAATTTGACAGTTTGGGAAATGGCTATATTCCGCTCAATATTCGAGATTTGAGTTCAAAATTTGGAATGGTGTTAGATAATAGTTTGATCTCAGCCACTGTTTTCGAATCTTAGTGTCAGAAATACAGAGTGGTCGAAAAAAGTTTCCATTTGTCAACTCACTTAATTGTAAAAAACTCTGTTTTCTACAATTAGATATTCAGTACCTATATTTTTTGATTTTTAGAATCAACAACCCAATCTACAATTTTTTTATGTATTTCCCTATACCTGTCATCTGTGGATTCTAAATTATCTGCGTTTATTGCATTTCAGATTGATTTAATATGCCTTAATTTCTTTGAATTGATAATTTCTCTATGCTTATTTAGTCGTTTATAAATCAACATATCTGTGACTCAACACAATTCATAGAAAACCATTATTCAAGTTTAACAAACATCAAGTATTCCAATACATAACCTGAGATTCAATAAACACATATAACTCAGAATCTGGTTAATCAAAATAGGCAAAGGGAAACGTATAGAAAACTTGTAGAGTGGATTGTTGTCATTCTGAATATGAAAAAACATACTGGGTGACCAATTTGAAAAAATTTTGAATTATGAATTTGAGTTTTTTACAATTTTGTGAGTTGACACATGGTAATTTTTTTCGACCACTCTGTATATCTGATTACTAAGATTCGAAAACAGTGGCCGAGATCAAACTATTAACAAAATCTCAAATTTGATTTAAATTTTTTTTAAATAATTCATAACTCAGAAACAGTTATAGATATATAGATATAGTGGAGTGAAGTCAAGTAATTGAAGTTTTTCATGTAGAATCATAAAATAGAAATACAGGGTGTCCCATTCAACATAAGAAAGCTGTTGCCAAATTTTCACACATCTGGCAACATTGTAAATTTGATTGTATTTCAGAAATGTATCTAAGATAACCTCATATAGATTTACAAAATTTGAAATAGTTTCCATAATAATTCAATAGGCCGCCCACCTTGGGACACTTGATATATTAAGCAATAAATATCAGAAAAAAAAAAAAAATATGCTCCTGTCGTCAAAAATCGACTTGTTTGAATGTTTCCACAAATTCTGATCAGTTGTTGAGTTAAGGATGGATTGAATGAGACACCAATACATTTCAATAACCATTTCTTACCTAGCAACAGACCAAATGCTGAACCTTTGTCCACCTAAAATTCTCAACCTTTCGCTCTCAATATCCACGTCAGAAATGAACCCCCATCCAACCGATAAGAACGAGAACATAATCTGAGATTTCGTCTCGACCCTGACCAGATCCATGGGGACGATCTTGCCCTTGATGGCGGCCAAAGCTGACGGTAGGGTGGAAGGAATGAAGGGTTCCCCGCTGTGATACGCCACGCTTCGAGCAAGCCCATTACCCGAACCGCCTGGTATTACCCCAAGCGGAATTGTCTTCACCGCTTCTGACCAATCTGCCCTTTCGAAAAGGCCATTTATAACCTCGAAAACTACGCCATCACCGCCAACCTGCAAAAAATATACCTTCATGAAAAAAGTACAAAAATTGTGGCAACAAAAAAGGTAAAAGAATATGATTTGACATAATTTTCAGAATATGAAAAATTATCTAGTCATCAGTCATACAATACACGGAAGAAGAAGTTCTATCACTTCCTAAACATAAGACAACTAGATATGAGCACTCACCCACTTATCAGGACATAAAAATTTATAATGAATTACCGGATTGTTTTAAATGTTCAAGTTTTGTCCGTTTCAAGAATGCCATTAGATATTTGATGTACTATCAGCAACTTGATACAATGTAATATACAATGATGGGCAAATGTGTAGAATCAAGTAAATACGAGGCATGTTTTTTAAGTAAGTACCGTTTTGGAATTAAAAAAGACGTGTAAAGATATCGCAATAATTTTAATTTTACATGGAAGCCTGTATCTTAATCTACTCTTCAACATAATTTCCGTGAATATTGACACACTTGTCATAACGTGGCACCAGTTTTTGGATACCCTCCTCATAAAATTCTGCCGCCTGACTTGTTAAACACTGTGTCACAAATGTTTTGACTTCATTATCGTCTTGCAGACGCTGACCGCCCAGGTGTTTCTTCAAGTGCAGGAACAAATGGTGCCAGATCAGGGCTTTTCGTCCACTTTCTGCACCAAATCTTCATTAACGACCGAAGTACGCCCACTCCGTTCTTCATCATGCACATTTGTGCGGCTATCTTTAAATGCTCTCACCCATTTCCTTAACATTCCATCACTCATAATGTTTTGTCCGTAAACTTCACAGATCTCATTATGAATATCGATCGGATTCACAACATGGATACTTGAAAGGTAGATCAACCCAGTCAGCATTATATCAATTTACAGAAGAAATAGTAAAAATTCTTGAAAAAGATGAATTAGGACTAGGAATGTTTTTGGATTTGTCTAGTGCATATGATTGCCTTTTTAAACAGTTTCTTTTAGTAAAATTAGAAAAAATAGGTCTGAGAGGTTGTACAAGAGATTGGATTGATTCATACCTTTCAGGTCGCCAACAAAGTGTTTGCATTACTAGCAGTGGTAGAGATTGTCAATCTGAATTTGTAGAATCAAAATTTGGTGTACCACAGGGAAGCGTTTTGGGCCCTGTTTTGTTCATTATTTTCATTAATGATCTCTGTGAATTAGAGAGGAGTTACATCGATTTGATTACATGTTTTGCAGATGATACTAATGTCATTCTGAGTGATAAGTTGTTTGAGTTTTTGGCAACTAGAACAGATTTAGCTTTCAAGCAGTTGAAATCTTGGTTCAGTGCTAACAAGTTATTGATTAATGGTGAAAAAACTAAAGTTATTTTATTCAGCACCCAGAGATCTGTTAAAGATAGGAAAGAAAATGTTGAAATTGATGGAATTAATGTTAGACTTGAAGAAAGCACAAAATTTTTGGGAGTATATGTAGATCAATACTTGAAGTGGAGTAATCATATTGATTATTTAACAGGAAAGCTTTGTCAAATTGGGTATGGTATTCGTTTGTTGTCGAATTATTTAAATTTTAAAAATTTGAAGATGGTTTATCATGCGAACTTTGAGTCAGTCTTAAGATATGGTATTATATATTGGGGGGCTAGCACAGAAACACAAAAATTATTTGTTATACAAAAAAGAATTTTGAGAGTTTTGTCTAAGTTTGGAGTTCTGGATTCATGTAGAGGAGTGTTTAGAAGAAATGGATTATTAACGGTATATGGTGTTTATTTGTATGAGTGTCTCGTTTTTTTTTTCTTCAGAAATAAAGCCAGTTTTGCGATGCATATGTCAGACCATAAGTATGAAACTAGAACTCTGAATTTTAATTATCCTAAGCATAGGTTGACTCTGACTGAGAAACACCCTTCATACATGAGTATAAGAGTTTATAACAGGCTGCCAGATGAAATCAAAAGAATTAATAATTTTAATTTATTTAAAAAGCAAATAAAGGAAATGCTTATTAATTTAGAACCCTATTCTCTGCTAGAGTATTTGAAATGATATTTTTTGTAATCATACTTGGTAGGGGTAGGAGTATCTTAGGAGTATTTTTTGTTTTTGTTGACACTATTTAGTTGTGTGTGTTGCATATAATTGTAAAAATGTGTGCTGTACATGCTTCAGAAATAAAGATTATTATCTATCTATCTATACTATCTATACGCTGACTGGCTGAAAATGAAAAAATTCATCTTGAATAAACCATTTCCGCTATTTATGAAATATAGATATTTAAGCAAAACGATAACTGCTAATTCAACATTCACAAAAATGCAGAATGATATGCACACTGTTCGCCAAACAATATTTATACGATATCATTTTCGTATGATAATTTGAAAGATAATTTCCTGAGTGTTAAAAAAATCTTTTGTGTAAATATTTATTCCAGTTTAGCCTTTGTATAGGAAGATAATTGTCCAGGAACTTGAAAAGCCTGTAATAAATAAGAATATGATACACTAATGCCGGAGATTTATTGATTTTACAATTACCGTCTTCTCTCCTCGTTTCATTGTTCACGTGGGAATTTCACGTCAAGTCAAGTTATTTATTCTTTTGAATATGATTAGAAGAAGCTAGTTCATATAAGGAATATTGATAACCAAGCAGGTATTGAAAGTTCACTCGGAGCTCTATTTGAATATACGAAAACTCACTAGAAATTTCAGTGCTTCTAATAAGGAAAATGAATAATAAATATTACCCAAGCGCATTTATCTATTTTGCAATAATTAAACCAAATAAATAATTGCAGTCTTAGTCTCTTCACATAACCATAGGATTTTGTGCTGGGATTCTAAATCATAAGAGTTTCAGGTTCGGCATAAATATGACGCACACTGACGTAAAAAATAGCTCATTATTCCTTGAAAAAAAAAAATTTAAGTGGTAAAACTAGTAGGACAGCGTGCTACCGTTGGTTTCGACGATTCAGAGCCGGTGAAAACGACACCATAGATAAGCCAGCCAGCGGAAGACCTGTGACGACAAATACCGATCAAATCATGGAATACATCGAGTAAGACCGGCATGTGGCATCTCGTGACATCGCCCAGGAGATGGGAGTTAGTCACCAAACCATTTTAAACCATCTGCAGAAGGCTGGATACAAAAAAAGCTTGAGGTTTGGGTGCCGCATGATTTGACGCAAAAAAACCTTCTGGACCGAATCAACGCCTGCGATATGCTGCTGAAACGGAACGAACTCGACTCATTCTTGAAGCGGATGGTGACTGGCGACGAAAAATGGATCACATACGACAATATCAAGCGAAAACGGTCGTGGTCGAAGGCATGTGAATCGTCCCAAACATTGGCCAAGCCGGGATTGACGGCCAGGAAGGTTTTGCTGTGTGTTTGGTGGGATTGGAAGGGAATCATCCACTATGAGCTGCTCCCATATGGCCAGACGCTTAATTCTACCATCTACTGCGAACAACTGGACAGCTTGAAGCAGGCATCGACCAGAAGCGTCCAGAATTGGCCAACAGGAAGGGTGTAGTGACAACGCCAGACCACACACTTCGTTGATGACTCGTCAGAAGCTACGGGAGTTCGGATCGCATCCACCATATAGCCCTGACATAGCGCCAAGTGATTACCACCTGTTCCTGACCATGGCGAACGCCCTTGGTGGTGTTAAGTTGAACTCAAAAGAGGCTTGTGAAAAGTGGCTGTCCGAGTTCTTTGGAAATAAGGATGGGGGCTTCTACGAGGGAGGTATTAGGAAGTTGCCGTCTAAATGGAAACAGATTATCGAACAAAACGGCGCATATTTGAACTAAATCCGATCACTGTAACACTTTTTACAAAGCATTGAATAAAGAGCAAATATTATACCAATTCGACCAAAAGAAAATTTGTCGAAAGCCCTTTCAAAATGTCAATGAACATTATTATTTTCTTGCTAAAATATAGGATAACCTATATGTTTTTACTTTTTTGCGGTATTCACCTTATCGAAATGATATCCCTTAAATGGCATAGAAAAAACTCCATATAGCGGCATATTCTTGTTGGAGCATTCGTTTTAGAACCTAGATGAAAGTGATGAGTTGAGCTATGATAAATTCGAGTTGATCGAGTTCCCCATACATTTCGGATGTCCCTTGTATATTATAGCATTCTGTACTTTTCGGAAGCCATCAGTACATTCAGAAAGCCCTCTGTTAATTTCCAAAATTTTCCCATGAGTAATCGAATATTTTTGAAATATATCTTCAAATCTCCGAAAAATTCTTTCAGTTGGGGGAAAATTATCACGATGGACTGATGTACGTTGTCAAAATTTAAAAGCACTGACGTGGGTTTTTAGGAGAATAAAATTTGAGCTCTGAACAAACTTAAGGAATACTATGACTAGTTATTTTTAATTTGAGATATGGGTTTGTTCATTCTTCGTGGGGGTTGTATGTATTTGTATAACATTGTTCTAGAGTACGCGCGAAAAAGCTTCTAACCTCAAATCAGTGCATTTCTACCTTTTTTATACCAAATTATCATGCTATAATGTCGATACAAATTCCGCAACTCGAAAATAGGTGAATCGGCTGTAACTATGAATTTCGATTTTTACGCGCCTGTTCTAGTCTAAACTACCCTCTATATTCAATATTTTTCAAATTCGCACAATTTCAAATAGTTAAAGAAACTGATATTATCCAATTTCACAATCATCATACAAAAATATTATTTAGAATTCATTGATTTGAATTGAAATAGAGGAAATAATTTCCAAGTTCGCAAGAGCTTCATTATAATAATAGTCCATTCTCTCATTTTTAATTGTGGACTCTGATTAGAATTTGTTTATATATTTCCTTGAGGTTACAATATGGCAATTAATATTCATACTGAAATATGCTTTTCCACTTGTATTTGATATTTTTATGATCTTTTGCTCGAAAATTTGATAAGTACTCGGTCTAAATTGGGAAATACGAGGGGGAGTTTTACTTTACAAGTTTGTCTAACTGACTAACATTTTCTTGTAAGGCAATTTCTGTTGTAGTTGCGTGAGGGTTGTCTTCTACTGATAGCAAAATATCTAACTTCACATCGTCGCGTATTCCTGGTCATCCAGATTTTGGAGCATCCCTCACGCTTCCCGTTGCATTAAATTTTGCAACAATTCTGCTTACTGTGCTTCTAGCAATTGGAGGTCTTTCCAAATGTGTTGCGTTAAATAAAGCACATGCTTCTACATGACTTCGAAGGCGATCGCCGTAACCTACCATCATTAGAATTTCTATCCTTTATCTTTCTTTTAAACGAGCCATAATAATAAAACTGGTGTCACACTAATTGTACGACTGACACTGACATACCCTTGTTTTAGTAAATCAGTCGAAAAAATTGATAAGAACAGATGTTCTTACTAGATAAGTTCAAGTTTGACCTCTTTCTATAATTGGTTTTGTTATTTCGTTTTCTATTCATTTTCTCGTTTTTTCTTATGTTCTAGGAGTGTTTGCCGGTCCGAAATATTGAATGTATGCTGATCCCACTAATGCCTAAGTTGTATATACTTTCCGGACTAGGCCGGGATGAGCTACTTTCTCAGAAAAAGAGCGTCCGGGAAGAGAGTACTACCCGGACGGTTGGCGAAAATAACAATTTTTTTTGTTAATGTATATCTCAATTCATAAGGTAAATCCTATGGTGTGCGTGCTACCATTAGTTCATTTGTGGTTGTATATAACTTCACACACATGAATAATTTGTCGAATTCCCACGAATACTTAATGATATCGTGTGTGTTCAAAAGTCAATTCTTGGATTCTATCAAGAAATTTTCTAGCCAGGCGATTTTCACGTAACTTCGCAAACCTATTTGTTACAAACTTATCCAAACTTTTTACAAGTAACGAATTGATCGGATGGATATTTCAGAAATTACTTAGCAATCCTAATTTCAAATGCTCATTACTGCCGAACTATTCGACGGATTTGGCCCAATAACACTGATTCTCTTCATTTGTATTTTTTTCAAGTTATCTCGTGAATATCTGTACATTATATGTTCTCTAAGGAAAAATTAAGATGTTTCGAGTTGATTATATCAAATTTTTCCTCAGTTCATCGGTTCTTGTTCACAAAATCGATTAGTATCTGTAGGCTGTTACAGGTGGAATGAAAAGCAATGTGGTATTTGTTATTAAATCTGTTTTTTTCTCTAGTTCAAACACATAAGGTGTCAATAATTGAAGAAATGAGAACAATATCAGCTTATCAGTCATGCCGAGAAGACGTTTGGCTCCTGTACAACTGGACCAAATAATCATATGGTGAATACAGGAAGGTTTGTCCCAGCGAGAAGTGTCCCGGCGGTTGAATGTTTCGCAAAGTGTCGTGAGTCGGGCTTGGAATAGGTTCATCCAAAACGATTCAGTAGCTTATGTTCATGGGGAGGTCGGCAGCGCAGTACAACAGCTGCCCAAGATCGTCTTTTGATCCTCAATACTAGGAGAAATCCCACTTACCCGGCGTCGCATCTCAATAGATCACTGAGAGTTGCAACAGGAGTTCTAATTTCGAACCAGACTGTAAGACGACGACTACATGTTCGTGGTTTGAGAGCACGTAGGAGGGTACAACATCCCCGTTTGAATAGGGAACACCAGGTTCATCGACGGCAATGGGCTGAGGAGCACCGCAATTGGACAGTTGAAGATTGGAGCCGATGTTTATTTACGGATGAGTCTAGATTTCGTTTGGTCAACTCCGATGGACGTATTCTTGCTTGGAGGGAAAGAGGTCGAAGGTATGCAGAACAGTTTATGGTACCCACAACAGCTTTTGGTGGAGGTTCTATATGTGTATGGGGAGGCATAGAGTTGGTTGTTCTGCAGAACACCACAATGACCAGCCAGAGATATCACGATATGATTATTGAACCCATAATTGTTCCGTTTGCGGCTGCCTTGGGCGAGAATTTCATTTTAATTGACGATAATGCCCGTCCACACCGTAGTCGTCTGGTTAATGAAGCGCTAGAAACTCATGCCATTGATAGGATAGACTGACCAGCTCGCTCTCCAGACATGAATTGCATCGAACATGTCTGGTCTTAGATGTCTAGACAATTGTCAACCTTAGAACAACCGATCAATAACCTGGAGGACCTTTCTGACGCTTTACCTGATATTTGGACGAATTTTCCACAAAATTTTATAAATCGTTAGATTGAAAGTATGCCTCGTAGGGTAGAATGGGGGACCAACTAGGTACTAGCTTAACCGAAACTTTAGCCTTCTTGTGATTTCATCATAAAATTTTTATGTTATTCAAACACAGAATTTTGAGTGTTCCTTCCTAATAAAGTCTTTTTTTCTCTCCAACTTTCCATTTTTTCATTCTTTTCTCAAGTGAACCATATTACCAACTGAAAATACTCTGATATCTAACTAAATTTATAATCTTGGAGCGAATATTTCAGAAATAAATTTAGAAAAAGTAAGTGATCCCTATCAATTGTTGAGCAGTGTATTTGTTATATTTTGTGGATATGAAAAGCCTTGCTAACTACTCAGAAAGTTCTGCATAAACGGAACAAACTCAACTTTGACCGTGCAGTACAAACGAAGAAAGAAATTTTCCTTGATTTCTTTGTGTGATAATCATTAATAATTGCGCATGCAGAGGGACAAAGGCTGGAAAATTTAATGTCCGTAAATGGTGATGTTTCTGACGCAGATAGATATTAAGGATTCATTTAAGAATTATTAGAATTTAACCTTGCCGACTAAAGTTGAACAAATGTTCACCACATATTCTTCATTTCAACAATCACTCCACAGTTAATGCCCTAATTCCACGAATTTTGAGAAATGTGGATTAAGAAAACAGCGACAAAATGTTACTTAAAGGTTCTAAATAATATACTAATATGTTGGATGAAAAAAATTCATCTAGAATATTTTCCATACTATGGTACTTGATACTAATACAACAGCCACGATGAACGAACAAACCTATATCAAAATAAAACTAACTATTCATAGTTTTCCTTAAGTTTCGTTCGAAGCTTTTTCTCCGAAAAACCCATCATAAGTAGGCATCGATTGGCTGTGACTCAATGTAAATTTCGAAAAATATAGAAAAGCACTGACATGGGGTCGGAAACTTTTGCGTGCTTGTTGTCGAGTCTTTTTCTGCGAAATAACTTGAAGAATTCTTCGAACCACAGTACAAAATTGATCTAGTTTTCGGAGTTCTATCAATTTGACACAAATTGAAAAATTTCTTAAATCGTCAGCTTTTTCGAAAGTTGTTTTTTTGCCTTGGAAACAAGTGCGCAAAAATGAATACAGTATAGGTACCTCTAATCAACATCATAAAAAATGATAAAAGTGCGATATGAATGAAGTATGCTTTTCACTTCAGATATTTGAATTCGAAAAACAATGAAACAGATAAGTCTAATCTAAAATTAAAATTGCTGTTTTGCTATCGTTCCGTAGGCAGGTAGATATTTGCGATTATTCAAATCGACACTGTTTATGAATGAATTGTTTCAATAGGATAAGGTTACGGCAGTAAAATTGAACAAAACATTTCTTCGCCTTTTTTAACAACATGCAGGCCCGGATCTAGGGGGGATTATCTCGGAAAAAAATAATTTTCTTATGCTATAATCGAAACTGTAAAATGGAAACATGATAAACCATCATTATAACAAAAATCTTCAAAATAAATGAGGTTTCAATCGATCAATCATTAACTGTATATCTTTCAGTCATCTACGAATGACGTAAAACAGGTAAGGAAGAATAGGGAGATAACATATTGAAAATTAAAGTATTTTAATTTTACGAGCAGTATTCAATGTATTTCGTATGAATTGATGTCATAAGAGTGTTTTTCTGAATTACTGGAAGTAAAATTAAAATTATGACTTCACGGTAGAATATATATGGTGTTGAAAAGAGACAGGGGAACATATATTATTATGAGATAATTTGTCATTATTGAATTGATAATATCGTAAGACAGGGCACAGGGTACTGAAAGCTTTTTTTTAATCGCATTTTCTTGGAAAGTAAGTATTCACAAAACTTTTCGCTTATGTTGACTTGGAATGTGGTACATATAGTACAGGATATTTAGCACGAAAAAATAGGGTGTCTCCGAAAAATGACATACCGGAATTTGACTTGATAAATCGTTAGGGGGCATAAAATAATGTTAATGCCAGATTTCCGAAGTGATCCAAATTGCTGATTTTGAGAAAATCCAAAAATATTTTGAAACGCGTTTTTCTCACAATCTATGGGTTTTAGAGAAAAATTTATTGAACAAAAAATGTAGAGGACATCGTAAAGTACATTTCATCTCATGGAAGTGAAGTCGTCCGACTCAAATTACAAAAAGTAGGTGGCGCTAAAGTATCAAAAAATTGTTTTTTTGGCATTTTCGTTGTAAATAAATAATTTTTTTATAAAACTGTAAATGAGAAAGTTGTTCGTCTCAAAATTTGCCACATTTTTTATTTAAACAATTTTTTTGTAAAACTTACCGTTCTCGAGCTGTAGGCGAAAAGAGGCAGCGCAGCATACATAACGGTTCTTTGTTAAAAAAAAATAACCAATAATGTTGCAAAAGTGTTGACCAAAAAGTTAAATTATGTTTGCAAAAATCTAATTTTGCATTGAAATTACATTGTACTTCATGTAATTAATTACAATCATGACTTTATAGAAGTTATAAGTTATATACCAATAAGCTAGCAAAAATTTTGACCAAAAAGTTAAATTAAGTTTGCAATGATCTAATCACAAAACGTAAACTTTTATTTTTGAAATTAATAAATTAATAGGTAAAAATTTTTAATTAAAAAAAAATTAGTCTACACATTTTGTGTCAATCTTTCACTACATTTCTTCTGTTACATTTGTTGCAACTCAATGTTGACCGTTTACAACAAGCTGCAATAAAAGGGTACTATTAATAATTGTTTATCTGAACTATGATTCAAAATATTAATATCAAGTAAATATTATGGTCTATTAATCTAAAAATAAAAAATAAAATGAAGTTTATGGAATACGCGCATTGGCGCGGTACATAATGTACCATTTTTACACTTCGGCACGCTCTAGCTCGAGAACGGTAAGGTTTACAAAAAAATTGGTTAAATATAAAATGTGGCAAATTTTGAGACAAACAACTTTCTCATTTACAGTTTTATGAAAAAATTTTTTATTTACAACGAAAATGCCAAAAAACCAATTTTTTGATAATTTAGCGCCACCTACTTTTTGTAATTTAAGTCGGACGACTTCACTTCTATGAGATGAAATGTAGTTTACGATGCCCTCTACATTTTTTGTTCAATAAATTTTTCTCTAGAACCCATAGATTGTGAGAAAAACGCGTTTCAAAATATTTTTGGATTTTCTCAAAATCAGCAATTTGGATCACGTCGGAAATCTAGCATTAACATTATTTTATGCCCCCCTAACGATTTATCAAGTCAAATTCCGGTATGTCATTTTTCGGAGGGTCATTTCCAAATAGACTGAACTAATAACCTTGATTTAGATTTTTCTTAAATAACTGAAACTTCAATTACTTCTTCCATTCACGTCGATTAATCATGCTAAAAGCGAAATCGCCGAAAGTGTCCCCAAAGGGGAAGATCTCACGGACGAACGGGGCCATTTTGACATATTTTAATTCTATTTTTGTGAATACAAGAAGAAAATAGCATAGATATACCTTCAACTTTTTTCTTCAATCAATTTTCAATTATAATAGGAAGTCATTAATTGAATATCAATAGAATATGCAGGGTGTTCCCCAGTATATCTGGCCGGCCGTTTATTATTTAACTTTCGAAGGAGACACAGAACACATCTCTATGTAATTACTTTATGGTACCATTATCCAACTTGAAAGATTCTTCAAGCTATATATTACTATATGTCCGTATTACATTATTTCATTTACAAAAAACTCGGAACACTTCCAATATCCATTTTACATGTCCCGCCTTTCGGCGTTTAGTTCATGTTGCCGCCGCATGAGGTCGCTGAAAGCAGTGACCAAATTTTATAATGGCAGTTTCATAGACAAAGTATCTCTATAGACCGCCAACTTAATAGGACGTACTGGTCACGACTTTTAGTTCGAGCGACCAAACACTATCAATGTTTGTCAGGTCAGTCGCTATTTCTGAAGGAAACTGCAATCTCATAACCAAAGATTTAACTGTTTTTCATGTTTGTACCATCTTGAATTGTTTGGTTAAAAAACTCCAGAAATTATAATTTTTTATAATAACCTTTTGTCGTTGTAAATTATTATAGTGAGTAGACAATGGAACTTAATTTTTATGTTTGAAATAAAATTATTTTCGTTCAACATCAACAACATCCGTCACGTGATTGGGAATCACTAATATTTAAGAGAACAGCACAGGTATAATAATTCTTTTCGTGTTGTTCAGTGTTAGCTGCAAGTTGAGCTAAGGTTTCGACGTGAGTTAAAGTATTTTTAATAAGTGGTAAATCATCAAATATGGGTCTTAGTAAATGCGTAGTACCCGGATGCAAAATTAACACTCCCCCAAGACATCGTTTCCCAAATTTCAAAACAGAATTGGCCAGATTTCATATGTGGCTAGATATAATTCAGAATCCAGAACTGAAAGCCATGCCACGGGAAGAGGTTTATAAGAAAAGAGTCTGCCACTACCATTTTGATGCGAAATACATCTTACCTGGTACCAGAAGGCTGGCTCGTAATGCATTACCAACTCGTTTTAGAAATGAGACTGATGCAACAGGTTTGTGGTGATTTCTCTATTTCAAACTTTTAATAATGCCATAAATGCTATGAAATTCTGAATTTCACATTAATAAGTTGGATGTTGACTATTTAATTGACTTAACAATTTATTTTGCAGGTAGTGAGGATATGGAATGGGTAGATCTGAGTGAAGCTCAATCTGGATTTGAGGTCCCAGATGAAAGATGTAAGATATAAATTATTAATCATACCACTTAAATTTCCTTATTTTCCCATTATTAAAATTTTCTTAATCTATATTCTTTAGTTTCAGAACTAGGGGAATCTAACCTCTCAATGCATCCAGAAGGAAACTCCTCAACATTTTAGAACAAAGTGAGTTGTGACATTAGAATATAATGAACTTATTAGCAGTGTTCATTAGTTCTGATTCAACTGATGACTATTGTGTCATTGAAGAAAGAAAAGATTGAAAACATTACACAGTGACTTTGTCAGTTCGAATGAATGCTTTCAAGTATTTCGGTTTTAATGAAATTAATTCAATATAATCATTTGTAGGTTATGCTTCCTCGAATCTGTAAGTAGTATTGATAACATACTAACGTAGCACTTAAACTAGCTAGTTACATATTCAAACTTTGAAACATTTATGAAAGATGCTCATCTGATTCAATCTCTCAAGATTTATGTTATACTTGACAACAAATTTAAGTGACCTAGTCGAAAACATAACCACTTGTTTGACATGGTATAATAAAGTTTTTTTTTCAATAGGAACACCAACTCAAAGATCATCCGCATACCCATTGAGAAAATGTGGAATTTCCAAAGCTCCGATATCCAAGTGATGGGTTTGATCCGGTTAAGGTGGCCGCAAAAATACTATTCGAGGCGAGGAGGAAAAGGTTACAGAAAAACACCAAAATATTTTGAGCTGAATTATGTCCCTGATTAATCTTTTTATGTAATAAATAGGATAATATATCTTGAACATCTACAGGTATTGTGACTGAATCAATCTCCTGAACAATTAGTTCTTTAAATAAAAATTTGTTAAAAGTTTCTGTTCATCTTCACCAAATTCCCTTCTCTATAAAATAAGCATTAGTTAATTCGAACCATTTTGGAGTTGAGTAAATGATACAAATCAGATACCAAACGCTAGGTGTCGCTCTGTTAGCGTGACAAGTCCTTAACATGTGCGTTGGCAGTCTATAGAGATACTTTGTCTATGGGCAGTTTCCATTCTATAGAGATGTGTTCTGTGCCATTATCTCGAAAACAACCGAGCACAAGAGTCGCACAGTAACAAGCAACACGTCAACCGTCGGAAAGAGACTCTACAATAAACCTAACCTCAAAAGGGCGCACGTGTGAACTATTCAATCTTCTGACCAAGGTAAGCTCATAATTTGACTCTAAATAACTTGTCAGTATAGTATTAAGGTTTGCCCTTTGATATTGTATTTTTCACCAATTATCCCAATGTTCTAAAATATTAATATATGAAATTAGTGATTCCGATGAAAAATTACATTCCACGCGTTTGAATTTCAATTCATGGTCCTTCGAGCCGTCAGAAATCAGTAGTTTCTTCTCATGAACTATAGTGGACTCTGGAGCCGGTACACGCTGATGGATGACGGACTGCTGCGCAGGAAGGCGCGATGTCAGCACGAGGGTGGCTTGATGTTGCCCCATGGTATGCGACGTAGACGCGACCATGGGTTTCATCTTGTTCAACTCGCTTTCGACGATGGCCGCATTCTTGAGTCGCTCCTCCTCCAACTTCTTCTGCATTGCCTCCTGGATCTCCAGGTACTTTGCAGCTTGAAGAAGGGTATCATGTCCGATGTAGAAGTCAACTCCTGGTGGAAGTTGATTCAAGAACGGCTCTCAAACTTGGAAATTCGTCGATTTATACTTCGCACAAATACATATACACTAAATTTTCTGATGGTCGGAAAAAAAGTAGGAAATTAACTCGGGGACACTGAACAAAATGTACGTAAACTACAAATATGTTAGTCGGGTGCCTACTGTGAACCATCTAGGATTGATTCCTGTACCGAGATATTTTAGTTGGAGGATATTTCTAAGTGAAAAGAACCCAATATTTCCTTTTTCTTTCTTCTTGAGGACCTTAGCCAATCCGACAAGATGAACAGCGTTGATACCCTTCTTCAAGCTGCAAAGTACCTGGAGATCCAGGAGGCAATGCAGAAGAAGTTGGAGGAGGAGCGACTCAAGAATGCGGCCATCGTCGAAAGCGAGTTGAACAAGATGAAACCCATGGTCGCGTCTACGTCGCATACCATGGGGCAACATCAAGCCGCCCTCGTGCTGACATCGCGCCTTCCTGCGCAGCAGTCCGTCATCCATCAGCGTGTACCGGCTCCAGAGTCCACTATAGTTCATGAGAAGAAACTACTGATTTCTGACGGCTCGAAGGACCATGAATTGAAATTCAAACGCGTGGAATGTAATTTTTCATCGGAATCACTAATTTCATATATTAATATTTTAGAACATTGGGATAATTGGTGAAAAATACAATATCAAAGGGCAAACCTTAATACTATACTGACAAGTTATTTAGAGTCAAATTATGAGCTTACCTTGGTCAGAAGATTGAATAGTTCACACGTGCGCCCTTTTGAGGTTAGGTTTATTGTAGAGTCTCTTTCCGACGGTTGACGTGTTGCTTGTTACTGTGCGACTCTTGTGCTCGGTTGTTTTCGAGATAATGGTACTCGTGGTCAGATTGTCTCTTGCTTGTAGTAGTGGGGGCATAATCCATACTCTATGTTCCGAAGAAGAGGTAGTAGTTCTTCTTCTTCTTACTGGACCTTGCTTAAGTCGCATAACTGATCCCAATACGCAAGTCAGTCAGCAATATGTTAGAAGACTTGCCCGAATCATAAAGCCCATGCGCGTATGTGCAGTCGCATAGTAGTGAATGATTAATAAAAACAATAATAAAAAAAAAGAGAAAAAATAAACGAACATATATACAAATGAAAACAGAACACGGTGGATCGGACGCCGTTCTTAATTGATTTTGCCCCCACGATCTTCCGATCTTATTCCCTTAGATTTTTATTTATGGGGTAGAATAAAAACATTGTCTATGAATCTCCTATTGAATGCAAAGAAGATTTGAAACGGCGTGGATGCTTTCCATTCACTAAAGGGGAAGGAAATTGAGCGAGCGACTAACCGAGGTGTTTCAAGACGTATTCAAAAGTGTGAGGAACAAAATGGTTACCATATTGAATCTCTTACCTGATCATTTATTTCGTTAATTTGAGTTTTGAAACGTATTTTTATTATCATTATTTATTTATAATCATAATTCGGTGTACTGAAGTAGGGAATCTATTTAAGGTGTTTCCTATTGAAGAGATGAATTCTCATTCGCTTCGAAATAAGTGGAAATACTAATTTCATCAACTGCCCTTTTTTGTATTCTTTAAGGGCTCCTACATTCCAAAATTTGGAAAGTTTGAAACATGTTCCCAGAAATTGTAAAAAAAAATGGGGATACTTCTCATTGGATATTCAACATTTTGTGTCATCCACCATGGATTTGAAATAAACAATATCATTAAGTGCATTTGAATGTGTTTTGCTTATACAATTGAAAAAATACAATATAAGAAATAAATCCAAAATCTTATTATTAGAATAGCAACGATTCATTTTGTGAAATCAAAAAATTGCATAACGACTAACAATAAGACCTGTGTGACACTTGTGAATTATAAAAGGGATGATTTATCTTCCATGCTCACAGAATATCCTTCGAAGAATTTGACTCTACGTACTACATAAATCCAGAAAATCTGAAATAAGTATAATCATGTGAGAAAAACTATCATTATTTTTGACAGCAGAATCCGACACAATTATAAAAAAATAGGGTTCTAATTTGAAAAACAGAAGTTATGGCCAATTTAGGATCACAATTTTCAACACAAAATTTGAAACACCCTGTGATGATATTTTTGAAATCCAAAAGATGCATGACCTTTTCACATCCTTCCTCTTCGATGTTGTAAAAACGATTTACGCTCAGGATATTTAAAATAAGAATAATGAACATATCACAGACTGAACATATTTGAAAATTTTTCCTACAAAGATTTGAGTATGTTAGGCAGGCATATACTTTTTAGCTGGTCTCAATCGATTGGGTTTGACTTCCTGACGAAGAATTCATGGTCAAACATGAGTATGTGCGTCCAAAATAGATGCGCTAAAGACATCATTTTTTCAGAATAGGTTATTTGTCTAAATATATTGGTCAAGTTCATTATCGGACCAAATCAGTCAACTAATTAAGCAGTTATGAGTATGAAATTTGGTTTATTTCATGAAAAATTATATATTCCGATGGATCGCACAGTCACTTAATTACAGTTTCTGTCTCAAATCATAAAGTAAGTATAATCTACTAAAATTATATCTGTCAAAGTACCTTCACAAATAGCAATAAACGTTATTTTACTTTTTCTCAAAAGATAGGATGACTTATAATAATGGTTAACAAACTTCAATGTACACCCTTTTGAGGTAGTAACAAAAAGTATTGTATCACAGGGAGTCTCGACATATCTCTATCAGAATCAACAGGTTCTGGGTTCAAATCTCAGTGTCTTTCAATAACAGATGTCATAGATATTAAAATCCCCAGTTTTTTTTAGCATGTCACACATGTTGACAAATACTGGATTACAAGTGTTTTCTAATACTTACCACTACAATTCCAGACCACTGATACAAATTCGAAGATCTCACAAACTCCCTAGCAAAATTAGCATACTTTGTTATGTGTAAATCATAAGGAATTTCAGCTTCTTGAAGCATCGGTGCAATCTTCTGCTGGAAGATAGATTTACCTCTTCCAGCCCCACTCTTTGGATTGCATAATATCAGAAGTCTTTTACTTTCTTTGAATTTATGACTAAGAGAAAAATCTATTATCTGAGAATATGAAACATGATCACCATTGATCAATTTCTTTATAGTAGTCCTCCATCTTTGAGCTTCCCTATGATTGTCTTCAAATTTGTCAAACGACCTGAATCGTAGGGTTATGATGGTACGTTCTCTCCTTATAGGGGTTCCTTTAGTTTTTTGCAATAAATAAGCATAAATATACAAATAGGCGCTAGCATCTGAATCGTCTAATTCTACGGAATTATCCTCAACAACTTTGAGGCTTGTAGACCGTGGCAACGACTGGCATGAACAACTTCGTTCTGGTTTCTTACTTCTCAAGCATCTACATCCGATGATATCGTTAAGAGGTATAAGTTGTTCCTTCAAATGACTTTCATTTTCTTTGACTAACGATAAACCTCTCTTCAATAATCTC
The DNA here is from genome assembly GCA_030674115.1 of Micraspis discolor. Lineage (NCBI taxonomy): Eukaryota > Metazoa > Arthropoda > Insecta > Coleoptera > Coccinellidae > Micraspis > Micraspis discolor. The sequence goes on along the minus strand of JARTUT010000874.1, from coordinate 2,060,278 downwards.
ACACGAAAAACACAATTCTTTTTAGTGAGAACGTAAAAGGTTTCTTCCAATAAAATTTTGTTTTGATTCGGTGTCTCAATTTTAATTCCTTCTATAGTTGTCATGTTAAGAAATTCATGGGATTCACAAGGTAATATCCATAATTTAAAAATGCATTCCCTGAAGTGGAATTTCAATATCTACTGTTTGTGAATAGTTATGTTTTCTAAATATCACTTCCACTTTTTATTGATGTTGACTTGAAATTGAGTATTGCAGCAAACACATAACAATTATATCTTTTAAATCAATTATAGGAACGATAAATCATTCCCCAGGTTGACCGCTTTTTCAAACAAATAAGTTACATTCACAAATCACAACACACAAGTGACAACATTCACGACCTACTCAAAATAAAAAATCAACTGAAATCGACATCTGACAGATGTATGTATATCTGCGTTCCATATTCCATCATACTGTGGTATGGTCGATATGACGAAGATATATTGTAAAACAATGTATTGTATAACTATAAATTTACCTCAACTTGAACCTCTAACAAAAATATTAATTGGAAATTCTGTAAAGATATCGATTGTTATTAACCAATCTAGGCAGCAGTGGCGTAGCATGTCTTCGAGGTATTACACTGATGAGGATTCTGAGATTTCTGATTTCCAAGCAAAGCAAGTAATCGAAGGTCTCGGAGCTCCTTACTGACTCTGACGAGAGTATTTCAGCTCATTAGAGTGATGATTTCATTATAACCACTCAATGAAAAAACTGAATTTGCAAACCCGGCCATTTTACGAATGCCGCCTGAAGTTTTGTTCGAAGAATCATGAAATACAAATGACTTGAATCATAAATCATTGTTACAATTTCGTTTCGCGCTTGCTAGATATTGGTCTGAAGAACAGAACCTTAGGTCTATTTAGTTATTGTTTTTAATGAAACAGCGAGCTATCGTTTTGCCTAAATGTCTCCAAATCCTCAAGTATAAGCTAGAAAAGAAAAGTCAAACGCTTCTCGCCCTATTTATGAAGGGAAACACTCAATAAAAAATTGGTTTATAGTTGGTTATAAGAATAGGTTCGTCTTTTTTTTAATATATGAATTACTGTTGACAATTTAAGACCAGAAGGAAAGATTAATAAGATGGAGATGTTCGGTGATGAGACGTGCCAAGGATTTCAACATATTAGCAGATACTGAATCGTTATCCCAGGCCTTTCAAATGGTCATAAACTGTCTAATTGATAACGTCAATCCGATCTCACGTATTGTTATTCGCCGGTTCGCATCAACTAATGCCTTTACGCGTCTTTATAAGCTTCAACGGGCCTACCCGAACGTTATGCATCTTCGACATCAAAATTGCCAAATTTACCGAACCATTTCTGGCACTGGCGTACTGTCAACACTTTCTTCATACACACCGGTCAATTTCTTTCTGGCTTGAACAGCATTTCAACAATTCTGTAGTAAAACAGTAAGTTAAGTCGAGAATGTTAACTTATCGCTCTCCATATTTAAAAGGGCACCAACTAAAAACACAGCATATAAACAATTGGAATTTTCACACACAAGCCTTGCTCTTAAAGCATTTAAAAATTATATGGGCTAAGAGTGAAGTTGAGTGCAAAAAATATAATCAAATTCGTGAAAAGGCCAAACTACTTATATTAAACAAACTTATAGTTGATTGTGGTGAAAATTATGCTAATAGGGTCTTCTACTCTAGAAGAATTAAAATATCTTCTTTATTGCACAGTTATATTTTGTAAAGTTAGTTTTCACAGGAAAAGTATTGTCGAGCATTGTCATCCACAAAAAAATGCTACAATAAATACTTTTCTTTTTATACAAAGTTTGAGTAGAAAAACTACTAGAGTAGTGGCAGTTTGATAGAAAAGCATCACTTTGTCGATATAATGGACAGATTGCTTAAGATATTAAACTAAGCCTAACATCTAATAATACTTATTGAAAGAGAATTCAAATTATGAGAAATGTTACCCCTCGTATAAACAAAGGAAACTCGGGTGCGTTCACAGAACACAAGGGTATGATTTAATGTTTCTTCTCATAATTATAGAGTACTTATGGCAAAAAAATACAGTACCTAGTATTTATTACACTACAAAATATTCATCTTTAAAAAACACAAATCTGTGAAAACTTGAGTCTAAATTTAAGCTAGTGACTTCCTGTTTTTGGTCATGGAAAAACGGCTTCCTCTTTCTCTGCTTGGCTCATTATGTTTAAGTGAATTTCTCTATAAGACATTCAAGAATGTTAAGAATAAAAAGGGTTTACTTCACCGATGAACCTGACAGTCATTTGATGAACAAAAATACTATTACTTTAAGAAATGAATATTTAAATATTGATTTAAACAGAATATATTGAAAGCCAATATTTTTCGAGAGAAAAGTGAAAAAGCAGTTTCATAGTATACTTGAAGCAATACAGCTTATAGTATAATAGTTACTTTCTCTGATATTGAACACTCTTACTCTGTGTCTAAAAATATTCAGGTTATCATTATTGTAATTCAATTATTTTATTTTTACTCTTTGAATCAATGGAAACCGAACCTCTAGAAAATAATAGATTTTCGGAAAGAGAAGGCACAAAAATAATTTGTTGGAATATATTACGACACAAAAATATGAATTTTATAAACTCAAACCAATCTGATTATGTTTAAGTAAGGTTTGAAATTTGACTTGCAACCAGCCAACAAGCATATTTCTCTCAGTCTGAGCTTACAAGGTACAAAACTCTGAGGTAATTCCCCCCAGTTCACTAAGCATAGTTAAATAGCTCATTTGAGCAATATGCTAAAGTAAGGGTATAAACTGCACTGTTCTCTAATTATTTGGATCCACACAAAAAATGGTAAAGACAAGAACTCAGAAATTTCTGAAAATCATCTTCACTGCTCAATTAAGCCAATACATATCATTATATGAATGTTCTTAGTATGTACAGGATGTTTATGAGGATGGAGATAATACGGAAATATTAATTTTCAACAAAACTCATAACTTTCAAACTATAATCTAAATTTTCGAGTTGATTCTATGAATGAAAAGTATAGTGGCCAAAACCTATACCCAAATTTAAAACTTTAGGAGTTATGGTGAAGGAACTTGAAATAAGGAGAAACTGATTGAAAGTAGACTGTGACTTCTGGAAAACATGGAAGGATAACTAAATTTGGCATTCATGAATTGTAATTAATTTTTCTTTGAGATTGTTATGAAGTCATATATAAAAAAATAACCTATTATGTATCAAAACTACATATGTGAATGGGAATATTAGTTATCGCATAAAAATGGCTGAAAAAATAAATTATAGTACATTTTTGGATCATTCACATTGATTGGAAAATTTATACTGTTAGAGGAACAACAAAGAATTTTTGTTTATTCCTGTTTTCTGGGGGTCACAGACTACTTTCACCCAATTAGAAATTGAGATTCCCCTCATTTCAAGTTCCTCCTGGACTTCTACTGAATGTTTCGAAATAGCTATAGTGTTTGCTCAAATAAGCACCTTATATTCGTTGATAGAACTGATTGAGAACATAAAAATTATGGGTTGTAATTTGGAATTCTTGAATCTTTTAAACATCTGCTACATTTTTGTTTATATTGTTAACAGTTTTAAGACACAATGTATTGGCAAAACTGAAACTAATTGAGGTTTGTTGGAAGAATTTTTTTCTGAAAAACTAAAAAAGTTCATTTTTTCTTATGAATCTCAATAATAAAAAGAATTGAGAAATACAAGAAGCAATAAAATAATAGCTGATTTTCTACCTTTCAAAGCTCTTTTCTATGCTGATTGCAAAGCAGCTGGCAAATTTACACTTCATAAGGTAAGTACTTACAGATGATGAGTAGGTATACAAGTATAAAAAAAATGTATATATTTTCCAGATTAATAATAATGATGAAATTATACATAAAATGAACACTTGATGGTTCAAATTAATGCAAGAAAACATCAACAGATTTCCCTGATTTTAGAACAAAGAATAAATGTAAATACTTTTCAAAAAAGAAGTGTAACTGAAGGGAACTGATTGCTATCAACTCACAATGAGTTTTGATAACAAATAAACTCAAGACCTTAATCACTATCATCTGAATCAGAAGTAGATCTCACAAGGACTGGTTTACAAGATTTATCTTCTAACATACCATGCTCAACCAAAAAATCTTGTACATCTTCGAGGGAAAACTCATTGCCAAGTTCATCAGAAAGTTTAACAAAATTCCCAATAAGATTTCCTGCTTTATAAACTAAAAGTGCTGGAACACCATCAGATGTAAACTTCCTTGTCATTCCTGCTTTTGAGCTTACTATAGTACAGAATTTGACATTCGGATATAGTTTACAAAGTTTAGTTAAACAGCTGTTCATAACACGACAAGCATCCACATTATTTTCATAAATGTGTACAATAATTTGGACAGATTTGTTTTCTTTATCAATGGCATCTAAAAACTCTTGGCCTGTTGCCAATGGGATTACATGTCCTACAAATATTACTATTTTATTAAAGCTTTTAAATCTGAAAGAATTCAAACTCACCAAATTTTATTTTATGATCGACTTGCTTCAACATTTCTTCCATTCTTTGTTTCTGGTAATCCAATAAGAAGGCATCATCTAACAGTTCTGCTATTTCAGGATCCTCTGCAGCTACTTTCTCCTTTTCTTCATCTAGCACTGACTGAACTGTTAACGTTAATTTCTTGAGAAGTTCAAGTTTTTCTCTTTCATCCTCTACCCTCTTTTCATTCTCAAGTTGTTTATAACGTTGCCAATCTTTGATAACACCCTTTGGTCCTGTGTTTGTTGAAGTTCCCTCCCATGCATTAACTTCAGGAGGATTAGATTGTACTATATCATTATTAGTTGTTTGTTTGTTAGATTCATTATCTGAATTTTCTAGATCCTCTTCATCTTCACTGCTGCTGCAATAATTATGTAGCTTGTCCCCTAAAATTTTATCTTCTAATGTTGCCATATTATCAGTTTTCAAATTCAATTCATATCTGAAAAGGAATCCTATACAAATTAAATAATTGGCCAAATTCAAATTGAGGATAAGAATTCTTTTAATTAAAAGATCAAGGATGTAAACAAGCTGCATAGAAGTAGAACATCATAATTATGTCATAGAGTAGTAAAATAAGAGCAAGGGTCAGAGTCGGGAATTTATTCAGTTCTGTGGCACTGAAATATGTTTTCTAACGAGCAAGAGAAGCAGGACAACAGGATAGTCTTTGATAACCCGATTTTCACGTCACCGGGTCATTCCCCGACGCCACTGCTCTATTGGATAACTTCGGGCATTGCTGATTGCTGTAGTTCAAGTTGGTAATTCAAAACATTAAACAATTTCAAGAGGGGGACCGGTCATTGTTTTGGTCTTTCAAGCGGTAATTTCACATAAGTCGCTTTGTAGTCGAGTGCTTGTGACCCTGGGATACAAAGATCTAGAACAGAAACGAAACGCACCAGGGTAACTCCCAGAGTGACTGGAAAGTGGCCCTATTGCGCTAAAGTAAGCAATGACCGCTAGGAGGACCAATGTAAGGACCGGTTTTTCGACTGAAGTACGCTAATGCCAGGCTAGACATTGGGATACTAATTTTCTCTGGTTTGCCTAAACAAGTGAACTTAGCTATACAGAATAGAGGGAAAACGTTTTCCGAATCAATGGTTTAAAATGGTGGAAGTTCACAACCCGGCATGTTTTTCTTAGGTCGTTGCAATCTGAGCGTTATCAATTATCAATTAATAGTAGTAGTTTAAGTTATTGGAGAAGAGTGCAATCGTGAATTGAAATGTGTGTATTCTGATTCCTCTTATTGTGATTGACAAAAATTTACAATCATGGTTGGTTCAGAAGCAGTATGTGTATTTTCCCCTCTTGTAACAGGGGAGGAATGGGCTGTTATTCCTACCGAAATTGCCAAAAAAATCGAAAACTTTTTTACAGAAAAAGTCCAGGAATTTATAACATCGAAAGCTCTACTGGAAACTAATCGTTTCAATGCTGGTGAGTTCAATTGCTCTTTCCATCAACCTTCAGTCCTGATTTAAATAATTTTTTATTCCTAGAACAAAGCTTGACAGAAGTTCGCGACAAATTAGATAAATTAACAGAAGAGAACGAAAATCTCAAAGCTAGATTTGATGTAGCTACAAGTACCATTACAACATTAGAGGAGCAGATATCAACTCTCAATACCGAATTTTCAAAATCTCAGACAACATGCCGGAAACTGGAAGAAGAAGCAGCAGAATTTCGTCATCAACGAAATCTGGCTGTGGATGAAAGAGATGAACATCTGAAAATGTTACAACGAAGAAATTCAGAAGTTGAAAGAATGCAGGCTGATATAAAATCGTTAATGGAACAATTAGAATCTGCTATAAACACAAAATGTGAGGCTTTATCCAAAGCTGATGCAGTCGAATCGATGAAATTGACTTTGGAATACAAAGAAAAACGTATTGAGCAAGAAAGAGCTCTGTTGAAAAGCCAAGTAGATAGCTTATCTGAAGAATTGCATTCTAAAACAGAAGAGCTCTTAAATAGTAGACGTGATAATACATCTAGATGTATACAGTTGGAAACTAAACTTTCTGAGAAGACACAAGAGTTAGAGGTATATGTAGAGCAAGTAAGATCCTTGACTGAACTGAACAATGACTTGAGTGAGAGAATGGAAGAACTCGTAAAGCAACTATCTGATCAACGTGATAATGAAGGAAAGATTGGCGATTCATACCTGCAAGAAATTGATGCTAAAACTAAATTGGCTAATGCATATCAACAAATGTATGATGAAAATAAGAAATATGCAGAAGGCTTGAAGGAGGCTCTTGATGAGGTAGGAACTTTTTTTATTATTCTCAATATTGCATTTTACAAAGAATCCATTGTGGAGTGTGCAAATTAGTATTTTATTTATCTTATCTGAATGTTCAACGCCATTATTGTTGAAATGATCTGAAGGAGTAAATCTGGTATTTAACCCTTCAGTGGAAACAAGAAAGAGTCCCAAGTTATTCATTTTGATAATTTGTCAAAGAAACATTTTCTTCCTATAACATTTTACCACATTTGGTCCCGTTCAAAAGATATAGGGTGTTGAAATTTCATAAAAAAATTGCATTTTCACCTGTAATATTCAACAACAATATCAATTGAAATGATCTCTTGTAGAAGGTTTTTGATAACACTCGTGCATATTTTGGCATCAATAGATTTATTCCACTTGTGGGTTTCTCACTACTACTCTACAGATTGGTTAAATTGCATGAAAAACAAATATCGCTTGAACTAAAGGTCCGTATCTCGTACTTCCTGGAATCATTAGTCTTTTTTTCATATAAAATCATTCCTCATCTTTTCTTCTAAATTGCACCATTCTTGAGATATTTGAAGTTGAAAGGAATAGAATCGATATAATTTTGTCCAAATTTTCTGATTTTGAAATTATTCAATAATCAGATTTGTTCAATGTTGCCATATTTTATGTCTTTATAAATATTTGTACAAAAGGTTGGGGAAATCTCTCCAGTCTATGGTTCCACCACTAAACACTATAGATGAAATTAACCACTGAACAATTTTTGTCTTACATTCACCACAAAATCTAAATTGCCATTTGCTGTATTCATTGTTAATGATGTCTAGCACCTTGTTTAATATTTAATCCAGAATAATATTCCATAATAAATAGAGAATTTTTGCTGAGATAATCATGAACGCACTTCTTTTGTATGTTTGTTCTCGGGTAGATTTTCTTATCCCGCTTTTATACATTTACGTAGATGATATTATTATGGCCATACCTAGTGATAAGATTCAAGTAATGTTAGAATTGTTCAATTCATTTCATCAAGATTTAAGATTTACATACGAAGTAGAAAACAACGGTACTATACCTTTTTTGATTTGGTGCTTATTAAAGAAAACAACAAAGTTATTTTTGACATTTATCAGAAACCAACAGCTTCTGGAAGAATACTTCACTACAAGTCGTTTCATGAATTTAATCATAAAATATAAATAATAAAAAAACATCAGGCAAAAATCTTGAATCTCAGCCATCCCAGTTTCCACGTGAAGAATTTTAATTTGTTCTCGAAAATGTTACGTGAGAACGGTTACCCCAAATCTTTAATCAATAATATTTTTTACGCCTCATCCGTCAATAATCCAGTTAACGCTCCAGAAAACAATGAAGCTACACCATCTAAAAAAACATTTAAACTTATTTTTGTTCCGATGTTGACGAGGCAACTCATCCATGCACTGTCTAGCAGCGGTGTCCGTATTGTTTGCTATTACAGGAAAACAATTAAGAACTTTTTTTCTAAGTTAAAAGACCTCACCCCTAAAATGTTACAATCTAATTTAATTTACAAAGTTAACTGCAAAAGTTGTCAGTCTTCATATGTGGGTCAAACTAAACAATACCTCAAAAATAGAATGAAGCAACATGAAAACGATTGCAAGAGTGGCAATTTTAGTACGGGTTTGTCATTTCATCATAGAGATACAGGTCATAGTTTCGATTTTGAGGAACCTGAGATTCTATCTAGGGAAAATAATTTAGACAAGAGAATTTTCAAAGAGATGATCTTCATCAAGAAAACAACAGACAACGCTAATATTCAATCTGATACTTCCACCCTTAATAACATATATATAAACCTCGTTAGATAGTCGATGAATACCCCTGTATAGTGTTTCCTGTTTGTGTTTTTGTGGTGGGAGTTTCATATGTTCTATGTGATAACTCGCCCGCCGGTCTCTCTGTTCAGTTGATTGTTTGTTTACTATGAATAGATTACCAAGAAAATCTCAAGTATTTACCGAGCCCTCCAAGCATTTATTGCTATTAAGTTTTATTTTTATGACTTTTCCATTGACTGGTTCTTCCTTGAAGAATAAAGGATTTCTTAGGTAAGAGATTATGGGCAATGGTGTTTTTGATTTCAATACAATCTAGTCAGTCTCCAAACATTGAATTTTTTAAAGTTGATTAAACAACCTAAATTTTGAAAGAAAATTGTAATTGTTCCTGTAATCTGTTTGTGTAAATATCGATTTAAGTTTGTTCTAGCCACATAGTCATCCATGTATTAGTGTTTTGATTTCTTTTATCATTGTAGCCTGAGGAAGGCGAAATATAACGCCGAAACGTCGCTCTAGGAATCCAAAGTGTTTTCATTCAGTTCCTTAAACCGAGAAGTTGTCAATTACTAAATAGAGAAAAAGTTTTCCATCACTCTTCGGTACTTCGGTATATTTTGACCGTTGAAATAGGTAATGCTCCAAATTGAGCTCATATGAGTTTTAAAAACTTCGAACCCAGTCTCCTAGATTTGTTTTATACCTTTATTATTTTTATTTCATACACCGATTCAACCTTGTTCACAAACTTAGGAGATAATAGAATTTGACTTAGTTTTAATATTTCTGAATGTTTGTTATGATGCATGGTTAATTAAAATTCAATCAATATTGAAACTGGAAGCTATAAGCTCATAAACAAGAAAGATTAGAATAGAATGCATTTTCTGACCATAATCATTTCATACTGAATTGAATAATTCAAAACTATCGATATTATCCTTCCAATATTTTCCACATTTTTGTGAAAGAAAGCTACAAATAACTGTTGACAGTTTTAAACAGAATCAAAACAACAAGGAACCACAGAACACTTTTTTATTGGGAACAACCCACCACAGAGACGTTATAATATTTTAGTGTGATAATAATTCACTCTAATTATTCTGAGGAAATTATAACTAAAGATCAATAATAGTTACAGATATTATCTTTCATTTAAAAAAACATTGCAAATATTAATTTTTTCTCTCCTGGGGTTTGGTAATAAATTAATATTCTATGGTAAGCTATTAAAATTTGACATAATCTATGAATAACCATTATTCAATATTTATGTACTTGTTTACGTAATTAAAACAGATACTCTGATTATAAAAATCAGTAATCAGTAATTATAGTCTAAACAGAATAGATTCATATTAATGATTTAACAAAAAGTTTTTTATTAAAGAACACCTAGTTGATTTTTCAAAATCAAATTCAGGTATTTCTTCAAGAAAGTATAATTGCACACCTAAATCTGGAAATATTTGTAATCTATCCAGGTAAATTGTTATTGGGATTCAGTACAGAAAATAATCATCAAGCAAAGTAACATCACTTTAAAATGATTATTCGTAGTGACATCATTCATTGTTGTTGAAGATTTCGAAAAAGATTTTCATATTTTTAACAGTATGATATCAAGAGACCTCATAGACCTGTTCACTGGTCTCTGTCAAGGAGAAGAAACTTCAGAAATATCAGTGTTTGGAGTCATAGATGATTTTTTCTGGCTTTGAGTGAAAAAAAAGCAATGTGACAACCTCTGCCTTGGAAGTTTTCATAGAAATGATGGTTTTCATGATTTGGAAATTTTAAGAAGAAAATTACAAATGTATGATGATAACACCCAATAATTCTGAGGTTTTTTTGGAATTTCTCACTAGAAAGGCATGGTTTATATAATCTTGAAGTAGAAAGAAAATATAGTAGAACAACAAAAATATGTTTATGGTGTTGAATTTTTTTTACCAGAAAATTAGTATTTTGTATCTTCCTTCTGGATATGGACCTCATCGGATGAAACATGAGTGAGTGAATCATTTCTTAGAGGGAAAATAATGTTTTTAAACAATTCAGATTCAATAGTGGATGCTGTGGAAGGTATTTTTCATTCAAACTAAACTGGACTAAAGAGGGGTATTTGCCCAATGTGAAATCTTAAAATGCTTATAACTTTTCAATGCAGGTGAATATAGAAAAACCGTAATGGAAAAAGTCGGACCTGCTCCAAAGTATCATACGCATACGCTTTGCCATCCTTAATGATATAACGCAATATATAACCTAACTTGAATTCCTTTCTCGGCACTCATTAAACCTCAGCATAAAAATTTAATTTAGGTTGATGGGTCAATGGGTGTATCTTTGATTGCCTTCCGATGTAATTCATCTTAATAGCGAATCGGAACCGGCTTTTGAAAAAGTAGAATCCCAGGATATTCCAAGTGTATTCAATTTTGTTGCATACATTGATTATTCGCTAAAAATCATAATTATTTCAAATAATGAAACATCTGATAACGCAAATAATATAAAGTCTGTTGTTGTGTGTGATTTTGGTATATTCTTAGGGTTAAAGACACTTATTATTTTTACAGACTCAAGAATTATTAAGAAACGCTACGAACAAATATGGAGAACTGGAAACCAAACATAAGGAAAGTGAGCTGGCACATGAAGAGATCATAAACAAGAAGAATGAATATATCAACATTTTGAAAAATGAATTGGACAAAGCTAATGGACTTCTTGAAAATGGTAATCAATTCAAAATACAGAAGGATTTGGAAGGTAAAGTCTAAAATTTCATTAAAAAATGACATGAAAGTATTTGGTTCATTTTATTAGAATTGTCTACAACTGCTGCAACAACATCCAATATTCTCAAGAGCGGAATGACATTCACCGAATTGTATTCCAAATATGTGGCAATGTCTGAAAAAGTCCTCACTGTGCAAGAAGAAAATGCTCGTCTGAACCACTATATAAACAGTATTGTGAAAGAAATTGAAGAAAAAGGACCTTTCATTAAGAAAATTAAAGATGATTATGGTAAACTTATGGATGCACATGAGGAGCTGAGACTCAACAACGATTCATTACTTATGGAAGTGCAGCAGCTCAGAGACAGTAACTCAGAGTGTAGAAGACTTGAAACAGCTACAGCGAGAGAGAATGATAGGCTGCAGAAGGATGTTTCAGATCTCAGTCGGCAAGTCTGTCACTTACTCCAAGAAGTTGAACAGTGTCGAATGGGTTCATCTCTAACTTCTCCTGATATGGACTTTGCAGATAGTTTCAGCTCAGCTGACATCATCACGAAGAAACTGGTCACTTTCAATGATATACAAGAACTCCAACAGAACAACCGTAAGTTACTTTCACTTGTGAGGGAATTATCGGAGAAACAAGAAGAAGCAGAGGCATTTGATCCATCAAACTTTGTACTGCTAAAATCTAAACTTGATGATATGAGAGAGCAACAACAAGAGCTGCTTGAAGAAAAAGATAAGCAATATAAAATGTTGGAAACTTTGAAGAACCAAAGAGACATGTACAAGAATCTTTACACACAAGCAGTTAAGGCTACTGGAGATGACACTCTGAACCTCCAAGATAGCATTGATGTCAGCAAAATAACAAAAGCTTCTTCGAGTGATAGCAATAATTCTGATGATAAGGCAGTGAGAGACCTTGAAAACCAACTAGAGACTCTCAAAAAAGAAATAGAACAGCTCAGGACCGAAAAGGATAGTTACAAAGAAGAGAAGTTGGCAAATGAAAAGATCCTAGATGACCAGTTGACTTCTTTGAGGAAAGAGAACAAGGATCTTACGACTTTGAACTGTAAACTAGTTGCTCAAGCTGAGATGACAGAGGAAAAGTTCAAAGTTATGAAGAACAATACTGAGGTGCTGAAAAAGCAGATAACTGCATTAGAGAAACAGAACAAAATCTTCAGCGATACTGTCTTAAAACATGAACAGACTGTTAGTTATTTGAGAGATGATGCTATGGAAGCACATTCTAAACTTTCCAAGGCAGAAGTCATGTTGGGTGAGTTTCATGCATTTCTTATTACTAAATATTTTATTTATAAAATTATCAAAATAAATAAGTTTGATTTGCTGCACAGTAATTATTTTTTAATGTTGTGGATATTGTTTTGGGTTTGTCATAGTTCCTTTTTTTTTATTTCAAAACATATACATACATGAAACATACTCCAACCCGGTAGTATCATACCGCAAATATGACAAGAACAGAAACGCTTTGCGAGGTTTAACTTCTACTGTTTCGACTTCTTTGGCATATCCAGCAATGCCACTATGTTTTGAACTATTCTTATGATGACCCTTACTATCATTTATATTTTTCGCACTAGAATTGATTGAATTAATAATAATACCTGCTCACTCATTGTACTCAAACGGCAGACCTAGACAATGAAAAATTTACATGTGACAACAGCGCTAAAAGTGATAACAAGAATGCGACACCCAAACAATGTTCTACAGACCTTCCAAACCGATTTCTATATGAAAAAACTGGAATAGAACCAATAAGTGAATGAATCCAGAGACTAAACAAGAAATTTCTTTAAACATCTTAGTTTTGGAGTGCTTTTGAAGCGCTTGAGGTGGTTGGATTTTGATTCAATTTTTGTGGTTACAACTGAGGGAAGATGAATAAAATATATAATTTCTGTGCATGAGTCTGTATGCCCTCATATTAGATCACAGGACTACATAATCGATGCCTTTCGTTTTATTTCAATATGTTTTGGAATTGAAATTACATAGATTCTGTTCTGTATCTATGTCTATTCTTATGTTAGTTGACATGTTTGAAATGATTGTATTTTATTATAATATAATTTCTTCAATATTCGTAAAAATTTGTCTTAGAGATGTATGTGTTGAACAACAACAACGCCAAAGCTCCTGACCTCAAGTCAGTGCTTATCTGTTTTTTATTCATAACGGGACAACAATGTTCATGGGTATAATATATAACATGTTCTTACAGGTAATCTTGAGAAAGAAAATAGCCTACTTAGAGATTCAGAATCGAGATCCAGAAGGGAATATGAATCAATGAAACAACAATACAATTCTCAACATCTGATCCAATCAAATATAGAATTGATCAAGGCCACATTAGAACGAACAGATTCAGAGGGTAAACTAAGACTTGAAGCACGTCTGGATGAGGCTCACAGAGAGTGTTCTGCCCTCAGAAGACGTCTGCAAGAGGAGCAAGACAGATTTAGACAGTTAACAGATCATCTTCAAGCACAAACACAAAATGCTGTCAAGAGATGTGAAGAAGAGAAGGAAGAGGCGGATAAACTGAGAAAAGAATTAGGAGAATTAAGGGAGGAATTGGCAAGCAAGAATGTTCAAATAATAGAACTAACAAAGAAAATGAAGATGTCCATTTTGGCTATCCCTGAAAGTCATGCGGAAGGTAAGAAGATTAGACATCTTGAAGAACAGTTGGAGAACAACAAGTCTGAAATAGATACCTTGAAGGCCAAGTTGAAGGCTGCCAAGGAGGCCTCCGATCAATATTTCAATATAGCAGAGAATGCTGAAAAGCAGTTGAAGATCGCGGTCGATAAACAAGAAGAATTCAAACTTGAAATTGAGAAGCACAACAATACAATTAAGGAATTACAGGAGAAGTGCTCAGAACTGGAAGGCGAACTCTCTATACAGATGGATGATCAAGATATGGCAAATGTTGGCAACAAGGCCAAACATATTCAGCTTGAGGAACAGCTGAATGTCAGATCTTTGGATCTGCAGAGCAGCAGAGAGCAATTGGAGAACTGTAGAAAGGAGTGCAAGTCACTAATTGAAAATTTGAAGATTGTTGAAAATAAGTATGCCAGAGAGGTAATGCTCCATTCTGCTGATCTTCAAGCTTTGACAGAAATGAAGGAAACTTTGGATAAAATCCAGAATGAAATGTCACAGATTAAAATGGGCCGTGACAATGCACTTAGCGAACTGGAATCTAGCAAGGAGAGTTGGAAAAAGCAGGAAGAGTACTTGCTCAAAGACAAGGCGGATCTTGAAAACAGACTCAAGGATCTTGACTCCCAAAATAATCTTTTACTATCGCAACTGGACAATCTCAATTCTCAACTCACCATTTTCCAGACACAAATGAGCTCCGATAACGTGAACCAGTCATTGAATGAATCTGCATCTTCCTTGAATAGATCATTGGCTGAGGATGAAGTCAAATCTTCCGAACAATTGTTGAAGGTAATAAAATACTTGAGACAAGAGAAGGATGTTGCTGTCAGTAAGAGTGAAATATTGGAAGCAGAACATTCTAGGTTGAAATCTAAACTGGAGTTGGTCACAAAGCAACTTGATGAGATGAAACAGGTTAGTAGTGGATCCTTTGTTTCTGGTGAGACACTTTGTATATGCTGAAGAAAAATACATCAAATTAATTTTTCATTTTATTTTGTTTAGGTGGTTGAGAACGAAAGACAGAAAAACGAAATATCTGTTGTTACTGCTGCTAAACACGCTGAAGTTCTGCGTAAAGTGGAGACACTGAATGCTATCACAGATAGCAATAGAGCCCTTCGACAAGAACGTGACAATCTGTTGATACAAGTCACAGATCTCCGTACTAGGACGGAAAAGCTAGAGACTGAATTGGCACCATTGCAAGAAAAGAACATCGAACTGACCACTAAAGCTGAGGCTATGCAAACTGAAAACGTTTCTCTTCGAGCAGAATACAACAGATGGAGACAGAGAGCGAACCTTCTAATTGAAAAATCAAATAGAAACAGTCCAGAAGACTGGAAAAAACTTCAAAACGAGAGAGACAATCTTAACAAGCAATTAACAATTGAAAGATCAAACATAGTAAAATTGAATGATGATATAAACACATTGAAACAGGAAAAAATTAAAATGGATGAACAGCTCAAAAATGTCCGATCACAGAATTATACTCAGGCAGAAGAACTTACCAAACTCAAGGAAGATGTTTCTTTACTTCGTACACAAATAAGCAATACAAATACAAACCTAGAACAGCTACAGGAACAACACAAAAAAATTACAGAAGAAAATAAATCAATGCAAGAAGAGGGTGTTAGTAAGGAAGCAACAATAAATGAATTGAAGAATAATCTTACACAAGTAAGAAAAATAGCCAAGAAGTATAAGATACAATGCGAAGATCAAACTAAGGAAATGGAAGCTCTGAAGCAACAACAGGCAGAGCAGAAAGAGAGTATGCAGAATCAAACCAGTCAGAGGGAAGAGCAAATCAAGAATGATCATCAAGTGCAGTTGGAGGAACGCTTGAGTCAGGTGGAAAATGAAAATAAGGAAATGATTGAACAACTCAACCAGAAGGTAAGATTCCCAAAAACAAAAAAAGGTTGTTTCATTATTTCATTCCATATCTGTATCAATATTATTGAATAATTTTCAGATATAAAATGAACAATGAATGAATTTCAAGAAATGAAAGTTTCGTTCAAAGACATAAAGTGGGGAGCGTATGCTATAAAATTCAAAAGGAAAGAAATATTTACGTGTATGAACCCAAAAAAGAAAGAACTCTGGCAACATGAAATCATTTTGGCTCAGTGTTACTGCAACTTATTATTAGTTAAATTTGTTAGTTTCATTCATTTCTCTTCCAAGTTACTTGCTCGGTTCAATGGTAATACACTCTGTATATGTTCATCTCATTTTCTGATTAACACGTAACATATGTTGGAGCATATGACCTATGTCGAACAGACAGAGTACTGAAGCGGCGTTCATCCGATGAAGTACAAGAACACTCTTCTTGGAAATAAATAACTTTCTCGTTAAATCTACAAATTCGAACTCTAGTGAAAAAGTGACTATTCTCGCCCGTGAGTGCCTGGACAAGTTCATTCAGCCGTACTGTGAAACCAGGTAGGCAGAAGTCGATACTCCAGCATTCGCATTTTCTTTCGAGTCATTTTTTCATATTATTTCAGAATTTCATTAATAATTTTCTATCGTTTTCTTTTACTTTTCAAAGGCCCTTGTCGTGCCACTCAGTGATTTTTTCCAGTCAGAGGCGGATCCAGGAAAAAGATCAATTTTTTTTTAATTTCAAATCTTTCAACATCAAATATCTTGAAAACAGTTTAGGAAGATAAATGTAGGGTAATAAATTCTTTTGAAATGTTCAAGCATACAAAAAATTCTAGGATGTGTTTCATAACTGCCTATTTTGTTTTGAAGATTTTTCGAGTTGGTGATGCATTAGTTGGTTTCCAGTCACCAATTTAGGCGCCCTAGGAGCGCCTTCAGGGTGCTCTATCCCTTTATATTCAAGCATCCCTGGGATCGCACGCATGGTTTGGAACACAGATCATCCTGTTTTGATACTAATAAGCACATTTAATTTTTTTGATGGAAATGAGAATTATTTTACTCCATAAGGTTCAGGTTTTCATAAGACATCATTTAGTTCTATTTAGACAGTTCATTAATAATGAATTCATCGTCGATAACTTGATACCGTGTCTTCCATGACTATATCAAAATTCAATAGCGGGAAAAGTAAATAGCGGACGAATCTAATAGCGCATGACATTATTTCATCTTCCATCTCTCCCTATTGAATTTAATTCATGGTCTTGATATAGCGTATATAATTATGTCATCTTATTAAATTTAAATTACATGTTAACTGTACAAGAAAATATATCACCTAGAGTGGACTAAGAAAAATCCTTCTTTCAGGTTTACAAAAATCAATATTCTTGTACATTAAATCGCTCAGATTCATTAATTAAGAGAATCCACTTTAGCAGTAATTTTTCTGGTTTTATACAATGAAATCGCCTTGGTAATTCATAAGATGTCTAAAATACTGGTGTGTGCACTTGTCAAATTTTGAATGAAAACGTCATTTTACTTTTTGGGACATGGCGACTGTTTAGTTTTATACTCACATGAGGGAGCCACAAGGCAATTCATTCATAACATAACGTCGCAAACGCTTGACATCTGTTGAAATTTTAAATCAAATTAACCTCAAAAATGAAAGAAATTTATTTTATTCCCCTGAAAAATTAACTAGACAAGTATCTCATGGATTTCACCGATTAACTGGATTTTAAATAAATATTCTTGTGATGCGAGTTGTGATCACGTAATGCTTTCAATTAGTATGGTTTATCCATTTTTTTCTAATAAATTGAAGTATGATTTTTCTCACTAATACATGGTCTCTTGCTCAAACATAAATGTTTTCAGTATTATTCTATAAAGATTTTACAAGCCTGATTTATGGTAAGTTGATGCTCATTTATGTGTATTTTATTAATTTCTGATCTGATCATTTTTGGATAAGCAGGGAAAGGTTTGTAATATCAGTAGGAATGTTCTCTATTGGGCTTGGGAAGGAATGATATGGGAGGTCCAGTTCAAAGTAGTTACTACAGGAGGCATGGGTGATTTGTGAGCTCTCTTTCTGTAATGATGAAAAAATATGTATTCTCATTCTCAAAAAGTTTTAATTTAACATATAAAATAATAAATATATATACATATATTCTTTTGAACTTTTGGATCACAATATTTGGTTAGCAAACATTAAAACATATAGAGCAGGGGTTAGTGACGGGGTGCCATACAATTCAGCGTATGACATAAAAGCCTACGGAAAATAAACCAGTAAAAAAACCTGGCTCCCGCCTAAGTGTGAAAGTACAAAAATAAGCTGAAATATAATTGAGGGACTTCTTTCTTCAAGAGTGGTCTTCTATTGATGGACACAGAGGCTTCTTCAAGTTGTCCACATCGAATCTGCAAATAAAAAGACAAAAGCAGAAAAAAAAACTGACTTTATCAATTATATCTATGAAAATAGGTGTTTGAAATGCGTATATGTTTTGAGGATTCTTGAAACGCATGCATAATATTTAGTTGGTACTTGATATAGAACAATTTCACTTGAGTCATTAAACAAATCATTTCTACCCACCTTTGGCACACTGAAAGTTCGTGAATTTTCATCCGCAGCACTAGACTGTCCACATAAAATATAAAAACGCATTATAAAAAATGGATAATCACATTTCACACACTTTTATACAAAAATTTCGAATAACGCAATAATTAATTTATTCTAATCAGAAACTGACATTCGAATAGATTTGAGTAGCGCTACCTGGCGGAGAGAAAATGAAAGAATCCCCATGTCGCCAAACCTGTAAAACAAAATCGGAGGAGTGCACACACCAGTATTTTAGACATCTTAGTAATTCATTAAATAGATCTGTGCATATTCAAAGTAATTATATTAGACATTATATTATACACAGCGTTTTTATGTGTCAACTTACCTGCATTCAAAATCGGTTGTTAACCCTGCAGGTACTGTTTTAGGACTAATACCATTAATGTAGAAAAAAGTGAAATTCTTCCTGAAGATTTCGTTGCTAAATATAATTTTTCAGGTACGTGAAATAACTGAAGAAAACGAAAATCAAAAACGCGAGGTCGAGAGAGTAGTCAAAACCAGCCTGGAAAAAGAAGAGAGATTCAAACAGCTGTTTAAAAACGCAAAAGACCGAATAGTGACCTTGACGGAACACAACAAGGAACTGAAAGAAGAGCTCAAGAATCAAGACCGTCCTGGAAAATCAGGAGATAGTAGCAATGGAGAGATGCTTGCTAAGATAGAGGTACTACTGAAAGAAAAAGACGAAATGATGGCTGAACACCTACAGGAAAAAGAGAAAATGATCGTTGAGATTGACGTGTTAACCCAGAAGCTCACTCAATTACAACGGCAGCTGGGACTGCAACAAGGCTCTAAACCGAGCACCAGTTCTGGTCCTGCTGAAAAGTCCGTTACTGAACCTCCGACGGCGAACATTAAACCAATGGCCGGTCATTCGACGAATACGCAAACACAGTCTGTGCCCATTCAGCCTTGGCGAAATGCAGGTGAGACGCCGCTGGCGAGCATAAGACCAATGTCCGCCCAGTTGCGTACAGTGGCGGTATTGCCCACCAGCCAAAGTCCCAGCGCGGTAATGGTTCCTCCTCAACAACAGGTGCACACCACCGGTTCTTCGATAAGTAGTATAGAAGCTTTGTCCAGCAGTCCTACTAGTTCGCATACGGACTATGTCCCGGCCACCAGTTCCGCCAGTTCGGCAATGCTCGGACCTAGACAGGTAGGTTTTCTAATAGGATATCGCGAAACAAGTTGTAGAATTGGTTCTTATTTGATTATGAATGCGCATGAGTATTATAATTGCCTTCTGCAACGAGTATCAGATTGTATTTTATCTCTTTCAGTTAGGTTTTGAAGGAATTCAAAATTTGGATTCCGAGTTCTTAGTTTTCATGTGCCCTGGCATAGCGTAGTTTTTGTCGGATGTCTTAACAAATATTTCTGCATATATGCAAGCTATAGGCGGTTTGCGTAAATCTGAAAAGAGACATCTGGTGGCGACTTTCAGCATATTTGTTGTGAAAGAATTGTCAATAGATCAGTAATAACATTAGATTTCCTAGAACTTTTCAGTTGTTTTGGAAAGTATTTTTGTGAGTTTACCCAGAAGAAGGATGGATATTGAGAGATCATTTGGATTTTTGAAAATAAATTTTGGTCATTTCTCCAAAGGAAATGAAGAAAAAGGACTAGCTTTGAAGAAAGCTGGTCATGTTTACAACATTATAGAGCGGACTGGTTTCATTACTTCCAAAGTAACGAGACAAACTTCAATAAATTTGCTACCTTACAATGTTGAAATAACCATAACCACACTTCTCGACTATGCCAAAATATGAAAATGTTTGTTTTTTGTACTTGTTCTTCCAAAAGAGAAGAAAAAAAAAATTGTTTGGCAACTCGATGAATATAGTTGAAATAAAACTTCTAGTTACACAAATGATAAGCCAAGTTTAATTTTCATCAAATAAAGTAACAATATATTTTCAACATTGACTTTACAATTTCCATGGCCGCTGTAAGCTAAAATTGAATCTATTGAAGACAATACCAGCAATACACTTCAACTCTTCATCACATTTTAAAGATTTAATACCATGGAAGCCCATACATTTGATAGGTTCATCGATGCCAACACATTTGTCGTTTTTACTAACAAATAATTTGGTCTTATCGGCAATATTACATTGAATTGCCACGGCAGACATTTCTTCCGCACTATTTCTTATGAAATTACTCTCAAATAAAAATATATCATCATCTGAATCTTATGGATCAGTTTGACATGAAAATTCCTTCTGGCCTCTTTCCACTTGCACTGAATGATTATTATTACCTATTTCAATTAAAGATTCAACAATAGATCCTTCCTTTGACTCATCCTTTCTTCTTGATCTTGCTGTTTTTCTTTCAAATCTCTCCACTCCCATAGCGGAATTATCCACTTTTTTATACATCTGAAATAAGTAAAATGAGATCGGACATAGATAACTGAAACTGAACTAACCTTTGGAAAAAATCGTTGGGTTATAAGACGGGCAATCAGGTATATTACTTTTGGCATTTCCTACGAAATGAGCACTACATATCTTCTGGAATTTTGTCGGTTGCCATTGCTTGGAAGTACCATCATTACTAAAGTTTTGAATGAATGAAATTATGATAACATCTCCAATCAATCAGATATCCTTACCAAACTCTTCTAACTCTATTAATCCATATCTGCTTCCGTTCTTTCTCAAACCATTTATTAGGAAAAGAATAAAATTTAATAGAATTGTCTGTGTTATAATAAACATTGTTGCAACCAACTACACAACACTGAATACGTGAATTTCGTGAAGAAGATTATACTCCTAGGCCTTCAGCATTCATTTTCGATATTGAGGTTGTAAATCAACAATTGCATAAACTCTTAAGTACGCTTCCACCACAAAAGAATCAGAAATTATGCCCCAAATCAATATGTAAAACACAGGGAAATGACAGCTAATTTGAATTCTTTCACAACAAAAATGTCGAATTCCGACACCGAGGTCGCCACATACAAATATGCAAACCGCCTATTGATTGTTGGAATTTTATCATCGTCGTGTAGAATCACGAGAAGATATAGGAGTTTTTTATATGGTGAAGTCACAAATTAACATAATCTCAAGAATTAATTATTAATGGTATTATTAAAGATTAATGGTATATTGTTAGCTGGTTTTCAGTAAAAGGTAACATAAAAATTAGTAGTACATTTGAAAGGAAGCATTTTGAAGTTTGTGAATCATTATTATTATTATTTTTATTTTCCTATTACCATATACTTCAAGACTCATTTCAAGGCTGTTTGCTTGCTCTGACAATACATTCTGAAAATGATTATTTGGGCTGTATCCAGTCTCTGTTTTTGATCGTGTGACACCGTTTGAAGATGTTTGGTTTAAGTTATATGGGGCCAGACTATTTTATCTCCCAGGGCGTCAGCCTCTCCCGCGAGCTCCTCTGTGTAGTGAAACAAATACCGAGCTTGAGTCTAGGTAGCCTAAAGTGGAGAATGAGGTGGGTACTTATTGGAGGTATTAATTGGTTTTTTTAAATATACAAAAATACACTTCATGCTAAAATCACAAAAATTTCAGTCCAAGACAAATGGGTTCATTCTTGTATTTTCAATCTGAAATTTTCAACAATGCGATCAGTCAAACTAAAGTCCTCAACCAATTGAATTTGACATTCCAATCAATTCTTACAACACAACATATCTGCCAGTTTACGGTGCACATTCCATACCAAACAGCGATTAGCAAATCCCAATTGAAAACCCCAACTAATTATAATACAAACTTCAACCACAGTGAGGGAGCAATCAAATACGACTGTTAGGAATTGAAGAACTGTTTTTCAAAAGCTAACGATAGAATATATCTATTGAAACATTGGTAGGAAGAAGATCAATAACAGATTGTGGATAGCGCCCAAATAATCATTCTACAAGGGTTCATTAGTCAAAAATTCCCCAACGTCACAGCCAAGTATGACCAAAAAATATTTCTACATCCTAAAACAGGGATGCGTGAAATTTCAGGATTCCGGGCATCAAGACGACCGATGATTGCACTATTATAACATCCCCGTATGTTTTTCATTTCATAATAGTTCATTGCTTCTTCTCATCTACAGGTAGCAGTTCCTCCTTCTCAGTCTTCGCAAGACGCCGAAGATGAAGATAGCGGCGTTCAGTTACATACAGCGCCTCAGCAACAAGCAGTAGCATTGGTCCTTCCCCGGGTTGAACCACCTTCCGGAAGTAGCAGTAGTAGCAGCAGCTCCGGTCCAACCCAGGAACAAGGTACTAGCAGCAGTAGCAACACTGTCACTACTTCTCAGGTGGGACACAAGAGACAGCGTGATTCTGATACCGAGGCGTGCCAGGCGGATGACCAGGGAAAGGCCATGCAACAGAGCAAGAGGTCAAGGTTGCAGGTAACTTTTTTGGCCTCGAGTTTTTATAGATTCATAACCTTTGGTTTCTGAGATTAGCCGAGTGTGAAAGTGCTATTTTAACATATAAGTGTATTTGGATCGAAAAATCGATGAGGCGTGCTGTTTACCTTTTTATTAGCCTTTTATGATGCCATTTCAGCCTAAAGAATACTTAACGCTGATACACCAGTGAGATTTTTCATAAAGTGATTTTGATCACTTTTGGATCAATACCTAGAATTAAGCTCAGAATTTTGGTAGAAATCAGTGAAACTACATATTGACAACATATTAAACCCAAGGTGGGTGGCCAGTTAAATGATTGGGGAAACAATTCTTGTAAAAAATTTCAAATTTTGTACATCAACATTAGGTTATGTAAGGTAAATTTTTGAAATATTTTCCAATCTTCAGTGTTGCCAGATATATGTAGATTTGTCAACAGTTTTATTATTTTAAATGGGACACTCTTTCACCATAAAATATTAAATTGTTTCACTTCCCTATGTCTATCTTTTTAGTGGTTTCTGAGTTATAAATTATTTTCACACATTTTAGATCAACTTTGAGCATTACGAAAATTGCTATATTTTGCTTCATATTTAAATTCTGAAAAAAATTCGAAATTTAGCATGATCTCAGATAATAATTTGTCCTTCGGCACTGTTCTCAAAAATTAGCTGTCAGTTACAGTGTTCCAGAAAAAAAATTACTATTTGTCTGTTCGCAAAATTGAAATCTCTGTGTTTTTAAATTAGACACCCAGTATGTTTTTCCATTTTCGAATGAGAACAATACACTCTACAAATTTTCCATGCTTTTCCCAATACCTATCTTGTTTGGATTCTAAGTTTATTGAATTTCAGGTTATTTATACAAAAACTTCTGCAATATACTTAGAATTCTTATTGGTTGACATGTAAACTTGAATGATGGCCACACCGTTATTCCAGACATCTTAGTTATAAGTATGTAGACCTCGAGAGCACAGAGAAAAAAATCACAACGAATTTAAAGCATAATAAGTAAATCCGAACTTCAATAAAAGCAGATAACTAAACAGGATAGGTTGATAGAAAAATTGTTAAGTGTGTTGTTCTCATTTTGAAAATGAAAAATCATTATGGGTGACAATTGATAATTTTTTTTATTCACTCTTACTAACTGTCAAGTAATTTTCGAGCACAGTGGCGCAGATCAAGCTATTATCTAAGATTATGCCAAATTTCGAACTCAAATTTCAAATATTGATCGAAATATAGTCATTTTTGTTTACTCCCCTCAAATTAGATTGAAATGTGTAAAAATAATTCATAACTCAAAAACTGTTGAAGATAGATAAGGGGAAAAGAAAGTAAATAAACTTAATCTTTATGGAGAATCATAAAAAAATAGAAATACGCAGTGTTCTATTTGAAACAACGAAAGATGTTGCCAAATTTGCATATATGTGGCAACAGTGTAGATTTGAAAATATTTCAAAAAAGTACCTTACATAACCTAAGGTTGATCTACAAAATTTGAAATTTGTTGCATGTATAGTTCCCATATATATATATATATAGATATTCTTTTGAATGTTTGGTTTACAATATTTAGTTAGCAAACAATAAAGCATATAGATCAGGGTTTAGTGACGGGGTGTCATACAATTCGGCGTATGACATAAAAGCCTAAGGAAAAAACCCCAGTAAAAAAAACCCTGGCTCCTTGTGTAAGTGTGAATGTACAAAAATAAGCTGAAATATATTTTAGGGACTTCTTTCTTCAAGAGTGGTCTTCTATTGATGGAGACAGAGACTTATTCAAGTTGCCCACATTGAATCTGAAAATAAAAAGACAAAAGCAGAAAAAAGAACTGAATAACAACAATACAAAATTTGAAAGAGATAAAGAAAACATCCTCAAATTCGTCTTTTTGGATTAACTCAATATTGTGAATCTAGGATTTTTTAACATAACAAGCTAAACAGTAAATTTTACTAAGGAAATAATCAATGAATACATAATCTTTTATGGTTCCTCTTTCACGAAGTTTTTTTTAGTATCCGTATGTGTCTCTTGAAGGAGAATAATCTCAACTCCTTTGCTAGTTTAGAAATATAATCACTCTTGTCCTTAGAAATACCCTCTATATTCAAATCTAATACACAAAATTTGTCGCCAATCTGTAAGGAGGATTCTTCGAATCGGGTTTTGCGGTCCAAGTGATAATTTTTCAGATCTTCTGATGTTTGAAGTCTGCTATGGAACCCATTCAAAGGGAAATCATCTTCCATAGTTGGGGAAGGTTGTGATATAACACTTATTTTATTGAAAAAATAGCAGAGGAAAAAAAAAAAAATAATTTAATAGGCCACCCACCATGCGGAAGATCATTTGGGCTATTTCCATTAATACCATAATTGCTGAAATTACATTTTTGAGAGCCTTCTCTCAGTTTGGCAATTTTTTAACCGCTTCATATTTTTCATCTTCTTCATATTAGTGAATAATCTTGAAATTTAAATATTATCAATATTTTTTTATAGCTAACTGGTACTGTCAGCGATAGCGTCTTAGAAGTTGAATATCAAGTACCAACAAGTAGCCAAAGAGATCATGATGACGATAATGTTATAGTGTTAGAAAGTGACGAAGATGGTGGGGCTGATGAGGGTGAAGGTGCGGATGATGAACCAGATGACGCAGACGCGGAAGGCTATGATATTGAAGCGATGGTAAGTTTTTTCCCTACTCAATTCGTGTTGATATTAGCCAGCGAATTCAACACTAACTGTTTTTCTTGTGGAAATGAATTGAAAAAGTCACTGCATTGCTGTATTTCACCTAATATATTCAAATCTAAAACTTGAAATTGATATGAGCCTTGTAAATTTGACGTGTGGCGCTATCTAACGAAAAATAAAGAAGAGTCCTCATGTCGCAAACCTGTAAAACAAAATCTAATCAGTGCTTACACCATTATTTCTGAAATCTTAATTTCAACGTCGTCAACGAATGATTGACATTTTGCATTACTAAAATTTACAGGATATTTAATGTGTATATATTTCTAAATTATTTATAGTAGGTTGATTTAATGTCATGTGGATTTCTGGCTGGTTTCAGTAATATGAGTATCTCTGCTTTATTCAATTATTTTATTGACCATGTAATATTCAGATAATATTGTTGTTGGGTTGAGCCTACTGAAAATCGCTCTCAGTTTCTTTGTTTAAAACATTGATGTAGAACTGGAAACTTCTGATATCTTTCAGGAACAAGATAATTACGAAGAAGCAGATTGTCCTGAAGAAGAGGAAGAAGAAGCCAGCAATGAAGTAGAAGTGATCGATGACTCCAGTGAGGTGCCAAATCAGAGTGAAAGATCTGCTGCTGAAGGTCACTCAACAGAAGAAAACACAGAACAGCCTCAATCTGAGGCAATAAGCAGCGGAACAGATGGTACGTCTTGAGATTTTCAATTGCTAATAATAGAAGAGAGGAATTATTATAAAAAGACTATATCACTGGGTTATAGGTGTTGATATTCAGAATTTCAAAGTGTATTTTTTTATTTAAGTTTTATGAATATTAATTGGCCCATACTTGAAATTCAATTTTTTATGCTTTTAATTAATTTTATTTCTCATCAAATTATTCGATTTAATATTTTTATCAGAAGCAAATTGTGATAAATTAAGGTCTGATCATTTTTTGAACAAGACATCTATAAAATGTCATTATATGTACCGTATCAAGCTGTGCAACATGAAGTATGCTTGTGCTGGATTTTTTAATATTTACATAGAAATAATTCTATCGTCATGAAATTAAAATTTGTCATAAACATTCAAGCTTTATTCAGAGATGAAAGGAGAAACATACCTATTTTGTTTTTTGGAAGCAGTTGCATTGAATCAAACAGTGAAAATTTATATAATAAGCAGGACAAAATAAATCTAAATATTTTTATCATAATCATTAAGCTTTGTATTTGCTCAAGCTGCTTTTCTGTTGTTCTGTCTTAATGAATTATGTTCACTGCCATATAGCTTTTTTATCTATTTTGAAATAACTTATATCTGCAAATAAACTGTTTAGTAATGTCGTGGCAACTACTTATTAAGCTGTGTTTTTCATGTTTTATTTCAAACTTATTGAAATGATCTTTACTGGCTGTAGTTCTTAAAGTGATATCAAATAAACTACATAATTCAAGTTGTTTTTAGTTTTCAAGGATATTTTTCCTCAAGTTTTCAACGTTAATAACAAAGGTTATTACTTGAAATATTCATTTAGGTGAGGATGATATGTTTCAAGATTTGTTTGTAAATTTGCTACCCTATTTTTAATGAACTATAACTCCATATGATTTTTGAATTAAATTTTCCATTATAATCAAAATGATTTCAAATTTCTTGTTCTAAATTCATTTTTGTAATAAATCATTACTTATGAAATGGGGAATTTATCAAATAACTCAATTCATATCACTCTTTACTTTCATTTTTCGTCGAAAGCTGTTGGCGATTTTCAGGTTTATTTTGTGTTGCAATAATTATAGTAAATATTTCAATACTTGAAGGTGTGAAAGTGTAAGTGAGTGCTGTGTTCTAAGTGCCCTTTGAGTTAAGAGTGATATAAATTGAAGGAAAGTATCGTTTTTATTTATTCTTTAGTGAATAGTATTGATTCAAGAGATGGTTCTGAATTCTTTTTCTTTAAATTTTCATTTATTTGATATCACTTTCTCTTCTCTTTTCTTTTTTTGTTTGAAAGTTAAAAAAATTATATTGTTAGCAGTATTACTACTTTATTGGAACATTGATTCAAAGAGTTAACATCTGTATGTCAAATATGCAAATAGGTTGTTCTCTATTTCAAAGTATAGATATATCATCCAAAACATCAGTTCATATGAATTTCTCAGATCTTTTGAAATATTTCAACATTTGTATTTTTCGAATTTCAAATAAGCATAAGACATTGAAAAACTTGTATGAATTTGGTTTATACAGCAATTAAGAATTGAGCTAAGAAAGATCAACATTGGTATTTCAACAAGGGAGTTGATACAATAAAAAAAATGAATCAACCTAAAAGTTTTCATCTTAGCCTGTTAGCAACAACTTTTGTAAAGAAAAATAACTTCGAAAGTATAATTAGGATACCGCTCTTAAATGCCAGATGTAAAGCGGTTTTCAATTGCTTTTTTTGGCGAATGATATAAGAAGGGCAAAATTAAATCTTAGGATTTGAGAGAGCACTTTTGATACTGTAATACTGAACATTGAAAACTTAAAGGTTAGCTCTTATTTTAATTTTTGTATTAACGCACACCTCATTCCGCAATTAGCGTAAAATAAAGATATAGAGCACAAGTCTGTAATATTGAAGCTCATAATGAAACACCCCACAGAGAACGAAAATAATTTTCAAAATTGTAAATATTTTTATACATAATTCACAAATAATAACTAACAAAAATATTATTCTAATTTATATCAAGCTGGATTATTATTTGGCAATAAGAAGTAATGTTCAATGAAAGTGAGTATAAATAAATGTTCTGCAAAACATGCTTCAACAGTTAATCAAATTTCTATTGTATTTTCTTCATCTTGAATATTGTCCTGACTATAACATAGTCCAATATCGAAAAGAACTGTTGTAACACAAGTAATATCGACTCAAGTAACTTCTGGAGAAAGAAACTTTTCTTTTTCATACTTCAAACAGTCCTCATAACATGCCAAGTTATCCAGAAAAGGTGTCAATAGAAAGCTATTTCATGCATATTCATTATCTCCAATCCTTGATTGGACTATGAATACGGCCTTAACTCTTTCAAGGCCATGCGCTCAAGTTAGTGAGTTCCCACGGCAATCGAAGAAAATTACTCAAAATTTACCTACCTTGTTCTGTTGAATTTTATAGATTGTGTTTGTTTTTTATGCTTTTTGGGTCCCAGGGTCCTCTGTTTCTAACTAGTTTTTCGTGGACGGGAATTAAAACTGTAAAGATATGTTGATATTCTCAAAGTTTTAACGTAATGCGCTGAATAAGACTCATAAACTTGAGTGATATCTTATGACATTTTGATATGTGTGGCGTCGATAAAGTACACTTTACTGTTGATATCATTAAAAACTATGTCAAAACGCTACGGGTACCATATTTCATGACGCTCTTTTACAAAATTGAGTTGACTCAATGTGATAGCTCAGTTTGAGTTTGAATTATTGTGGTAGTGCATAATATTTTACTGTGTATCCATCTCTAACTCAGATGCGTTTCATTTGAATGAATGTCATTGCTTGAAACTCACATCGCTGTCCCTTCATGACGTCATATTTTAATCATTTTCCAAAGGTACTTCTACATCTAGCGGTGTCACGATCTCCCAGGCCTCCCCCTCTGTACCTTCCGCAACATTATCGATGTTCTCGCGAAGCAGTCGACCAATCCCGTCGCTGGCCCGTCCGCACCAAGCCCATCTGCTCCTTCCTCACTTGGAAGAGGGGGGCGATGACGGTATAGTTCCCTCCACTCCGACCCTTCTGGTGCCCAGGAGATCGGACGCGTTTGGCGAGGTGGTCAGTTCCCCTCACGTACCTAGCGGAAGGTTCTTATTTACAGATTCCGCACCCCCCACCACATCAGGATCCGTAGGAGTATTGCCGGAACAGACTCTAGAGGCGGCCGTGCCGGACGAGAATAGTACGATACGAATTATGTAAGGATGTCGATGATTTATATTTATGTTGTTTGTGTTTCAGGTACCGGTCGAAGCGTACCGAGCACTCCGCTGCAATCTTCGCCCCAAGAGGCTATTCCTGGTACTGAAGAACAGTCTTCTGGACCAAGCAGTCAGCCAGATGGTGAGTTGGGTAAGACATCAGTGAATCGAAGGCGCATTGAATACTCGCGTCTAGACACACACATTACAGTTTGCCTCCGTTTGTATCCGCATGCGCAGTGAGTTGCGATGAACCGTTGACTGGCGGTTTAGCGGGATATCATTTTATATTCCGCAGCGATCCGTACCTCGCACCATTTCGTTTAACATGGAAACATTCTGCAAAACCTGCGAAAAAAATTCTTTTCCAAGAGGACTTTCAGAACCCACTTGAAAAAAATCCATCCTGGTGAATATTAAATTTAGAAATATTTGTTTTTTGAGATACGGGGCTTGAAATTTCTAACCTGATACATCAATTTGAAAATGAGAATATGATTTTTGATTCTGTTAGCGCCGGTCCATAAATATTGGGATTTCGCATGTCGAAAACTGAATATTACCTTATGAAGATATTTTACTGACCAAATCTTGAACCTTGGGCTATAATATAACGTATTCAATGTTAATTCAAATTCATAGGATCATATTACTTTTTTGGGAAGAGTTGCGCAAAAATAAATTATATCAGGTCAGAATTTGCCTACACTTTTGGGCTTGACCCTTCTCTTTTTTCAAATTGTTAACATTCAGAATTGTAATCAACTCATATTTTATTTCAAATCATTTTGCTATAATTCCAAAGCGAACTAATCCGCCAAAAGCAAGTTGCAATGTTTGTGGTGAATTTTTTGTGAAATATTGTAATTTAATAAGACATGCAAAAAGGTTTCACCCAGGTATTAATTATTATATATATTATTTTATATAAGTGAATTCATTTTTAACACGTTTATAATAGCGAAATAGTTTAGTGCGGAGATTTAAATACAGTTGAGATGGAATTATTCGTGGGTGATTCCGCAGAAATGCAGATCTGCAGAAAAAATTGAGATTAGTAGGTACTTGCTGACACGTGTTTCTACTTATTGGCTTCTTCGGGGCAAGGAAACCTTGAAAATGTGAAAGGAATTAGTACTATGGAGGAGCTTTTAGCTCTGAAAAATATGGTAGCTCGGATTAGACCGACATTACACTCTATACAGGCACAACAATGACGGAATATTCAAACAGTAGCCACAGGCTCGAATAATATTCATATTCACCATAATAAGAATATTCCGGTTCAAAGGAACCTGTATAGAACGCATAAAACGAAAGTTGTGGTTTATCAAACCCAACTAATGATGAAGTAAATAAAATTTCAATTAATTTACTACAAACAGAATGGTTAATTAATAATAATTTTTATTCGTTATATATGTTTCAATAAATATTTTAATGGATATTAAAGTGCTTTTTTTGTACCTATCTTATTACCATTCTTTCGAACCCGTTTCGAAGGAAAATGGTTGAGTATCAAAGCAGCCAAACCATCAAGATTAAATCAGTTCACGGTGGAAAAATTGTCAAATTACCTCCTCAGAATTGTGAAGTTCATTGAAAATACTTTATTTTACCATTAAATACCTACATATATATTATACCTTTAGGCTGTTAGTGGTAAATATGTGGCCATATTATGACCTTTTTATCGAAGCTCAGAGACCAACATCTGGACATGAAAATCAATTTCCTTTTAGCTTAACAGTATTATTTTACAGGACAGAGTTAAAAAAAGTCAATTTTTCAATGGCCAATGTTTACCGAACCGAAAATAAGACAATGTTGTTGAAATGTATCTATAGAACTTTCCAAATGAAACAAATATTAGGTACCTATACATAATAGGGCCATTTAAAAATGTCAAAATGATATTGCCACAACAATTTTAAGAAATACCCTGTACCTACACTCTTTTGTGGAAAAGGTGTTCTTTCAAGAAACTTTTACGATTTCACTGTATGATGCAATAGTACAACCGTATTCATTGTTTAATATACCTTCCAGGTAAAGCATAGAGACTCTTTCAACTATTATTAACTTTGGGGAGTTTCAAAATATCATCTATTGGACTATTTCCATGAGTAAGATAGTAAGTAGTTCAATTCGTTTCACTTTTCATAATGATATAGGTATTACGGGAATTCAAATTTGCCTGGTAACTCTCTGCGCATGCGGATACAAACGGAGGCAAACTGTAATGTGTGTGTCTAGACACGAGTGCATTGAATTGCGAGGGCAGCGGATTCAAAATAATTCCTGCAAACCCTTTGATGCAATGCACCTTTGGTTCGATGATCTTTTGTGAAATTGTGTGTCATATTTAATGCGTCTAATATACGAGGATGGATTGATAAGTACCCGTGTTTAGAAGGAAAAATCAATTTTTTAAAATTTTTCATATTTATTTTAGCGCTCACCTCCTAGTTTGACGTGAACTGTGTTCCGTCCTCGTGAATAGCTTCCAATCTATCTTTGATTTCTTCGCTACCAACCCATCTTTGGTTTACTAGCACGCCTTCCCTTCCAAATACAGGAATCTAATCACGATAACCCTCTTTTTCTATTTTTCAAAATAAGTTGTTCATTATGAAATACCGGAAAATCAAAACCATCCGATGAATTGGTACGAAATTTTGTCAGACGTCGTTTGAAAGGTGGCACTAAAATATAGTATACAGATTTTTGACCTACAGTTTCCTTTGTTGCCAAACACGGGTACTTATCAATCCAACGTCGTAGTTGACTTGATGCGACTTACATCACTGTCATCACGTGTTTGATTTTTTTTTTGGTTTTGTATCGGCGTCATGACTCATAAGGTCCTGTCACATTGGTGTAACATCGCAGCGTATTGCGATTTTAAAATTTTTTCAAAAATTCCTTCAAACCATCAACGTTTTCTGTTCCAAAGAATTACCTACCATTACAATAAGCGAAGCGGAGGAAGCAGAACAAGTAGCTGACGGAGGTGCTGGTGATATGGGACCACCCGCTATTGCAGGCACTTCTTCTGAGGGTTTACAATCTGAGGAACCAGTAGAAGAAATGATGGAGGCAGATGATGAGGTAGGCACCAATTTGATCAGTATTTAAATATATTTCTATCATCGCCATCTTAGAATTCACGTAATAAACGTAAACTATTTTTTCTAACTGGAAATCACCAATGAACTCTGGTGAAATGCAAATATTCACTTTGATTATTTATCATTAGTTGGAAAGGGGTAAATTTTTGCGGCTGTACTTATAGACTTGTGATACGGTGCATTGTGTTGGCGAAAGAACATCTTTTTCTTTTTCAAATGAGGCCTTTCATGGGAAATTTCGACCTTCAAACTATCCAACAAACAATAAATGAAATTCCATGCGCATCCCAAAATACTGAGGCCAATGCATCCCATATGTAGAGTTCTTTGTTCTTTGATTCTCGTTATCGGGTTAACTTTTGTTAGATTAGCCCTGATGGTATCTTGCATATCGTCTTGTGTTTATGATACAAATAATTAAGAATTGAAACAGGAGTTTCTTTATCCCTGAACTTAGGAAGTATAGAAAGTTTGAAAATTACCTGATTGAACAAAAAAAAACTATAGCTGTCTCTAGATTGTTAATCGACAAGTGCTGACAAATGTGTAGTCCATTAGGTAGTAATTAATCTAACATCAGTGAATATAATAATTCCAGGTTAGTTCAGAAGGCGAAAAACCTCCAGCAACAGAAGAAGGCGAAGAAGAGGAAGGCAGAGAAGCCGAAGCATCACCCAGTACAAACGGGCGATCAAGAAATACTCGTGGAATGGGATTAGCAAGAAGACAAACGAGGAACATGGGTAACAGGGGGTTCCAAAGAAGCGGGCCCACACCTATTGTTTGGGGGGAACACAGACAAGGAAACCTTAATCAACCAAGAATGCAAGGTAAAAGAACATCCTGATTTTTCATTCATAATTTTGTTTGTACGTTGGAATATATTTGACACCCGATTGCAGACACGTCATCACTCACGTAAGTCAACGAACTAAGCACTCTGTAGCTGTGTAGAGACCAGCGCTGACAGTGAACTTAAGTAGTGTGACCTCTTGATTTAGGTCCTAAAAAAACCTACACTAGGTATTCACACCGGTTTTGAGACAACAGTCTTGAATATTATGGGGAAAGGAATTTAATATTCTGGTACACTCACATGCATCTAAATAACTATGTTCAATTTTCCAATGTTTCTAAACCTACATTCAGTTCCAAGCATATTGGTACTGAATTGCCATCTACTAGTCAAACTATCTTTAATCAGTGGTGGATATACAGCAGTTTTGTGGCTACAACCCTAGATACCTCCGGATTTGGAGGCTTAACCGAGCATCAACCACGATGGAAGCATAAGCAATCTGTGTGATGCGATCAAAACTCAAGGATTCAACTAATACTTAAAATGGCAATAATGCGGTGAAATTAGATACTATAGAATTATAGTGGGTCAAACCGCAGGAATGCAGAAAATTTGGGAATGAATGGAAGGTACTTGCCGACACGACATTGGCTTGATAAGGGCAAGGCAAACAAGAAAACAGGGGACTACAGTCATTTATTTCCATTCATCTAATTTCACCGCATTATCTACATATTAACACTATAAATGAATATTTTTATGGGATCGCGGCATGTGATAGGCCAATATGAAAGATATTGAAGATATCGAATTGTATTCACTTAAGCACATAATTTCCTATATATCATATATCACAAATCAATTCCGATTCTGCAATTCAATTTATCTTCGATGGCAATTTATCTTCATAATTATTAACTGGAAGAAGTAATTTAATTATAAATGAGCGTCATATAATTTTTCGGTAGATGTCCAGTTGATACAGAAGATAAATAATCATTTCAGAAGATCTACTGACAATTCAGCAAATTTGGCAACCGTGAATCATTGAACATTCAGACAACCTTACCTAACTTTCAAACATCTGTCACTTGCTGTCAAAAGGTGTATTGGCGTTCAGCTAAACCGACATAAATACCTATCGGTAGCGTAGCGATTTCCGCTACCGATGTTCTGCGGCCACTGACGGTCACATGAATTTCAATTTCATCTATACATCCAATTCAATTGACTCTCGCATAATCTGGATTTTCAGTTACCGTTCGTATTGTGTATATTTTGAAATTATATGACTCGGGAGTGGGGAGGATGATTAGTTATAAGTCGGTTATGCGCAAATATGTGCCTTAAAGTTTAAGCCTATTGAAACTTTTGGGGCTAGCCGTGGGTAAAAGATAGTTTGTATTTATCAGCTTCATCTCTTTTCTAGCCAAATGTAAGTTACTGTTTTGGTTGCAGGACACACCCCACCCAATTTCAATCGAATGGCCAGGAGATCAAGAGGAAGATCACCTTTCCGAAGATTCTAATGTGTGAAATTTTATTGTAGGTAGAAACCATTCCATATTTGAAAATGTTCCGGTTAATTTTCATACGTATTTGAAATATACAATCTTCATTTTCATTTACTTATTTATCGTCGTATTATTGTGAATAGTAAAAGAAATTACTTATATGTTTATCATCGACTCCATACCATTTGTTTAAATAAGGATAATCTATGATTTTTGATAAAATGAGTCTCAGTTTCAAGAGATATAGTATGTATGTGCAGTTTTGTTTATATAATATAAATTTCATTGTCGAAATTCTCTTTTATTTCAATCAAAGTTGGAGATACCTAACTGTTAATTTATATACTTGATACAGGATATTTCAAAATCAGTTTGCGCACAGCATAAATGGCTTTCAGAACAACAACAGATTCTGGACGACCTTCACGAATGTTTTATTGGATCGAACTACAACCTCAACAAAATTCCCCATATCGTCATTCCAAATCTTGAGACATGGGGATTGTTTCCTACGACGTTTACGTGAAGGTGCAACCATGCAAATCGTTCATAAATATTTGACGTATCTTTGATTTTATTCAATCATTTCAACGTCGTCAAGGAATTTTTAACATTTCGCATTACAGAATTCTTCAGGATATTTCATGCAATTTTCGTCGACTATGAAAAGTTTTTCTTGTGGAACTGAATTGAAAAATTCACTACATTGCTGTATTTCACATGATATATTCAAATCTAAAGCGTGAAATTGATGTGATTTGTCGTTAATGCTGTGCGGCGACATCTAACGAATTGTTGAATGTTGAGCAAAACGATAGCTCACTGTTCCACTAGGAACAAGTTCGCAAAAAATTTAAATGAAGTTTGGATTTCAATAAAAAACATATATTTCTCATTTCACCAAAAATTCATCACAATACACAATAATAAAATAATATTTGTCACAGCTAACCTCCTTGATTCGCAGTTCTAAAAGGAAACTTGGCAACCACGCCTTAGGTTCTGGAGTACCTATTTATGGATATTTATTCTGTTAATTGTCATGTAACATCGTCAATCACCGTTTACTTCCAGAGTTCTTTCCATCTTGAGATTCTTTCCTCTAAATGCTCTTTTGGAATACTGATTAGTAGTTGTTGAAAATATTTCTTTCTTTCAATCGACATTATCGTTTTATATTGTTTGTACTTCTTTGACAAGAACACTCTGTATGGTTTCTAATGATGTATGTCCTCAAAGTGTATTCCTCGTTTATCAGAGTTGGAAACCTGACATGCAAATCATTGAAATGTTTCACTTGGCATGTCTTGCCTTTTTGGCAGCAACCAGTTCCATCGTCGCATCTGGAAGGAGAATGGAAAAAAATCAGAATTATTTTCAATTATGTTTAATGAAAAAAGCATATTAATAATGGATCATGCGTACACCTTTGCTATAAAGCTGAGTTTTGTTTTTTCTATTGTGGCCAGACAAAAAATAAAGTCCAACAAAATCAATTTCTCTCATGATATTGGGGTTGTTAATTTAGATATTAGGAAACCCTGTTATCAATGAAATTGATTCTCCGGCTTCAGGAAGGGCAGAACCGGACTTTGAAAAAAATTTCCAACAAAATGAATTTTTTTGGTAAAGAAATCTTCAAAGTCCGGTTCTGCCCTTCCTGAAGCGCGATATTCGATTCCATTGATAACAGAGTATTCTAAATATCAAAATTAACAACCTCAATATCGTCAGATGGTGCGACAACGCTTTTTGTTGAACTTTTTTTCCAATCCCTCCGTACCCTCCCTGAAGCACGACACTGGATTTCATCGATTCTAATGATTATTCAAGTCATAAATATCACTTTAAATTCATTAAACATATGCGACAACGTATTTTCAGGAATTCGTCTTGCTCTATCGAATAGCCCATTCCAAAGATTCAAATTCTATTTGTAGCACCTCAAGCGCATGGTAATGGATCACACAGAACATTTTAAATCATAGATTTCCTTTATTATCTTATAATAACAACTAAATGGGTCAACTGTTGAAATTCAGAAGCGAATAATTGCTTAGAGCAAATTTTCAGCCGGGATCAATAGTTACAGCATGCGCAAGGCACCGTCCGCTAAGCGATAAAAGTGATGCTGGAATTCGTTGCTATTTTCACAGTCGTCATTTTATTCATTCACCTATGTACATAAAGCTATTTTAAACAAGCATATGACCCATAAATCTTGCATAGGGAGTCAATTAAATATATGTATAAGACAAATACACGTACACACATTCAAATGTTTTAATGTTGTATTTCTTTAACATGAACTTTGACTTGGAACGGTGGGAGTGCCTTTGAAATTGCCGTCATCTTTTTTTGGGGTTTGTTCACTAAATATTTTACAATATTGAGAAAATAACAGCACGCTATCAATAAACGGCAAATGCTTATGGTATAAATCGATTGACCTCTTACCTCTTACGGATACGGCAGATGCCGTGTTTATATCACTATGATATAATAATTTAATAATAAACTCATGTATGTATCTGATCGAAGTATGAATGGCCATAGTCGTCCCTTCAATTGTCATAAGAAACTTTTATGAATGAGTACCTATGTGTAATGTAATAAGTCCGACCGATGTCAGTCCTATATGTATGTGTACAGCATCAAGCATTGAAATTTCTGACGTAGCTTTTGACATTTCTCTTTTCCAATTTTACGAAAAATTCTTATTTGTAGCCGAATAATTTGTGGGGTTTTCCATAAGTTTGAGAGGAATGAGAGGAGCCACGATGGGAAATTTTCTCTGTTAATTAATTAACATTAACTTAAACTTCTGTGATTGCTTGTCCTAAAGTTAATAAAGAAATATTTATATCTTTTGGTGAAAGAAACCGACGACAATAAAATTTGATAATGTGTAAGATATAAATAACGTCCATACATTGAATACGACGAATATCTTATGAATTATAAGGTATTAAAAAAAAATTGATCTATCGTGTCGATTGTCTCGAAAACAAATAGGCTCGCAAACTATTTGTTCCAACCCAATTCAAGTTATCAAGTTATAGAGGAAACCAAATTCAGATGCTCATAACACCTGAATAATTCGCCGGATTTGACCAAATAACGAACTTAACCGAGATATTTGGACAATTAACGTATATATATTGAAAACTCTAGTAATCTTAGTAAGATAGAGATAATATTGCCTGCCGGGCGGACATTCTCAAGCCAATCGATTTCGGCTCGATATTCGAAAACCAGTGGAAAAGCCCGTGTCGCCACGGGCGCAAGTAAGGAAGCGCGCGGTCGTTATTAACAAATGCCCCCCTATAAGTAGCCGTTCATGCCATTTTGTGTCTAGCCTTCATCGAGTGAAGACGTGTTTAAAACAATGCCCAAAAAACTTTTCGACGCCCAACTGAAACCCCAGCGAGTTCAAAACAGCCTTCTGTAAAAGAAGCAAAAAGAAGAAGAGCAGAGGCAATTGGAGCAACTGCAGAAAGAAAACGTGGAACGCGCGAAAAAGAAAAGGGAGCTTCTGGAAAATCAGATGAAAGCTCCTGTTTTTCCTGCACGAAACCAAGATAATAACTCTTCCTGGAGGAACATTTCTCTGCTGCGCTTCTTGTTCTACATAATCCATTAAACCTTGATACCTTTTTATTCCTCATTTTGGCTGATTTTGTCTTATCCAATTTAAGTTATTACTTTCTTGATTGACGTATGAACAGCAAACGTACTGCTGAAACAATTTTCCCGCACTGTGTGGAATCTATGTTGCAGAGCTTCATTAGTATCAAGTGTGTAAAGTTGACAGAATCTAGGCGTGTTTCCAGGTTGCGGAATAATG
This sequence comes from Micraspis discolor, assembly GCA_030674115.1. Taxonomy (NCBI): domain Eukaryota; kingdom Metazoa; phylum Arthropoda; class Insecta; order Coleoptera; family Coccinellidae; genus Micraspis; species Micraspis discolor. The sequence continues at coordinate 2,021,081 of JARTUT010000874.1, read as the reverse complement.
GAACCAATTCTGCTGTATGATGTTCCATGCAGACAAAATGAATAAGGGCCAGTTGATGCAAATTCTCTTAAGCTAACTTTTTGGGAAGCAAACGCAAAGGTACTGTTATACTGGCATATATTGTTTTGGAAATTCTTCGATTCTACATCTGTTCCTGTGTAAAGTTCTCTGAGCAAAGCTGGTACTTCTTTCAATTGCACCTGCTCGCTCATTAAAACTTTGCCTTTCTGGCAGCACTGGCTGAATCCATCTCGCCCTTTTTCACCCCTAAAATACAGAGCATTGCAAAATTGACACGATTCGCTCATTTCGCCGACAGAAAACGCGGGAATTTCGTCTTCAACCGCAGCCATGCGTTGCATTGCGTAATTATTGTTATGAACGCGGCGTCGGTTTCTTTCAGTTCGGGTTGTCCGGGTAGCGTTTCGAGAACGCACTGGTCTGCTTCGTCGTCGTGTCTCCATTGTAAATTAAAATTTTAAAATTTTACACTGGACCTAACTCAAAATTGAAAAATCGGACGTGACCCGTTTTCAATTTTAACCCAAAAATGGAGAATAACCATCCAAATTTGGGTTTTCAATATCTTTTTCAATTATAATTTTCTAAATTAACTTACTCGGTAGGTTTGGAACTTAAAATAAGCTTGAAATCAAACTTAAAATCAAGCTCGTCAAAACACGTGTTACCATATGATTTATAAGTCACATGTTATAATTCAAATACAAATAAAGTTAATCAAATTTACACCTCTTAGTTTTCATGTTGTATCTGAGCCGGATAAACATAAATAATATCATCATCTGTATGCTTGATTGAGCAGACCATAGTTACCAAACTATTGTCAACAATTTGTTTTTTTAAATGTATCTTGACTTTTTTGGCATCTTCGTTTATTTCAGCAATATAATTTGACCAAAAAAATCGATTTGTGAGATTGTTTAATGGGTCTGAATAAACAAATCGAGTTCCACTGAAAAAAATGGAATCGATTTTTAAAGTCTTCAAATACCCTGGTTTAATTAAAATTCACTTCACCCTTTTAAATTGAAAGCCTACATAAAACAACTGAAATAAAGTGTTTTTCCTCTTCTAGCAATGTTACCATATGATTTATAAGTCACATGTTATAATTTAAATACAAATAAGGTTAATCAAATTTACAAATGTTTTTAATGAGTTATATGACGGTAATAGTGACTTGGAGTGTAAGAAGAAGAAATAAAGCCCATATCAGTAAAAATTTGTTGAGCGGTGGCGCCATCTACAGCGAAAACATGCCAAACACCCTTAATTTTTAAGTTTATTGTGTTTGTTTAGAGAAATTATACATGTTTGGCACTTGTTATTATTTTTCTGCATCAGTTTAGATGCCTACCGTTAATTTAAAAAAAATTGATGCAAATCGGTTGATTGGTTTAGGCGCTAGACCTTACTATGCATCATAATATTATACTAGATAACGGACATTTGGGCCAAACGATAGCATGCTGTTCTACTAGAACAAGCGTAAAAACAGTGAATTAACCTCACCTGTAAAGAACAGTCATATGCGGTCTAACCTCTAAAGAAGTGTTTACCAGGTCAGACACCAAGATGGACCTCGCTTGTGGCACTTTACAAGACAGCGCACAGGATCTTTGATACAACTCAACACTACAAACACCACTCATAACAACATAGCAGATAAGGATCCAGATAGAAACGTATAAGAACACCGAAAGTCGGTTGAACATATTCGAAGTTCGTCACAGATCCTCGTAACCGGTGAACGCATCAACTTTTGTTTGAGATGCCAATGATTTTTTCTTTATTTTTAGTAGACACTTGTGGATTATCTTAACGACCGCACGGTATTCAGTTAGAGTGGCCGGTTTTCCTTTACGATTAGGATCTTACGAAGTATTTATACATTTGTTGTGTATCTGATCGGTTTTTATCTTTCGGCTGGGTGTATCTTGATAATAAAACATCGGTGACACAGGTCTTCTGATGAAAGTGGGTGCTGAAACTGTCGTGGAAGCGTCTTCATCTTTCTGACGAAGTTATCAGTGAAGTTTCGTAGAAATGTTGTTGTCTGTTTGTTGTAAACGAAAGAAATGAGATTGGGAATTCAAATAATGTTTTTGGTTGTTGGCATACGTTGACGCATGATTGGAGGCTCAGTAGCGGGTCTTGGCACATTTCGAGAAATCATCGCCGAGCGCTTTAGCGTCATTTTTTTCAATTGGTGAAATGTTAAGAAATAGATCAGAATATGTTCCTGACAGAAGGTACAGGAATGTGAAGAATGATTGTACAATTTCAACATCTTTTGATGCCTAAATAAAACAGGGTGATTCACAGCTGAGGCCTATTAGACGGTTCTGGAAAGCTATTGGGAATTTCGAACGGAACATTTGCATGTTCATGATATATTTTCAGCTTCCGGTTACACCGGAAAATGACTACTATTTTCTTAATTCAAATGGCACACGTAGTATGCTATGGTATTAGATACCTGATTTAGTGACAATTTCAGCAAACTTGGATAAATCCTCAACAGCATTCGATTTATTGGAATTCATGAGAATAAAATGGTGAAGAGAGTTCGAATTTTTAAATATTTTCGCAGAATTAATTTAAATCAAGAAATCTTGAATAGATTCAATTCGGTCAAAACGTGTTGGATATTGTTGATCCTTGTGGGTTCGTGGTTTTCAAATGATTCATTCAATGTAAGCTTTTCCTCAGTAACACGGTCAGTTTATTGCTCCTTACTTAACGTCAGTGCTCCGAAAGTTTTTTATCTCTGCCGACTGTCTAAGGTGAGATCTCAGGTAGTTGAGATTCTAAGAGAGCGAGGAATTGTATAAGGTAAAAATAAACTGATGGATGAAATAGTGGCCATATTCATGAGTATTATTTATTTTTCTTGACCCAACTTGTTTATCTAGTGGGCGTTTCTCGTTACCCAAAATGATAACAATTATTTGTATCACCTATCGGCTCATGTCAATCCTCTTTATCGGTCATTTCAGGATGATTCAATCAAAAATCCAATACCGGCATATTGCAGCATTTTTATCGTATATTGACCGTCGTTGACATATTCTATACCTTTGAATTTCAAAACAACTGTCACCAGGAAGTCGAGACATTTATCGATATTTCTTTATGAAATTTTTCGTTGTCGGAATTTTTCCTCTTTGGGGTAAAACTAAAGCATCAACATGAAAAAGTCATTTTGTGATCAAAAATTCAGAAAACAGTGCCATCAGTTTTGTGGCGATATTTCGAAAATATGTGGCATTGCGAAAGACAGAGACACCTCATTCAAAATTTTTTGTTCAATACATCAACAAAGAATGTACTAGGCGAGTAGTAGGAAAAAACATGTTTGGTACATTTCTTGAAATGTACCAAAACCTGAGTACTGAAAAATAGTACTCACTTCGGAGCGCTGTAAAACCTTAGCTATTGACTCAATGAAAAAATGATGCGAATGAAAGTTGTTCCTCAAAAAACGATGTACAAAAATGGTCAGACATCATTTTTTCATAAAATGATAAAACAAAAGTTACATCGAAAAATATAAATTTTTTTCTCAAATTTCCGAGATTTTCGCTTATAACTTTTTATTTTATAGTTCTACGACAAAAAGTTACTGGAGCAAAGTTGTAGAGAATTTAATTTGCAACAAAAAATGTTAATAAATTTTTTTTATAAAATAAATAGTTTAAGAGATATATCGTAAATACCATTTCAACCCCTATTTTCAAGATGGCGGCCGTGGGACAAGGGTGGCGACCCCACAAACTTGGTTTTAGTTTAACACTGACCCCCCTACACATCAAAAAAATAAAATTGCGTCCTCTAAAAACTAAAATGTAACATTTCAATGGACTATCCGCAGGATCTTCGAAACAAACACCAGTTCAATATGATAAGGACCTATCTGTTACTCGTCAGTTACCTGCTGCATTAACCCAGGAAAGACTGGTCAATATGACGAACTGTCACAATATTAATTTGAATATTAACGTTAATTACCATTCTAATTAATTGTATTTTTCAATAAAATATCCCTTAAATTCGTTTGTTTGTGATCGCTCCGGGAGTTTCGTCAATATTTAATTCCGGAGCGATTAAATGTGACACTTTAGTACCTGTCACAAGGGAGTGAAGTTGTCACTTTAGGCCCGGAAGTACGAAAAAGGATAAATGCATTGATATTTTTTTTTATCCCGAATAAATGAGAATACAGTTTATGATGTTCAATGTAATGTGTGGGAACATATGGAACCTGCTAACAAAGATTCACTGCACTAAGAAGTGGATTATTCTGAGATATATTTCAACCATGATTAAAAAAAAACTAATTGGAATTTACTTTGCTAATTCTTACAGATTTATGGAGCTTGGCAAAAATTTTTGTCAGTAGATTAACATACACCATTTTCTCAACTTAATCAGAGTGAATTCACTTTACTTCTTTCATTGCAAACTATCTGTAGATTGACCTAAACATAGATATGGTAGTATAGAGGAAATCCTCATATTCATTTACATTGCAGAGTATTTCCTATGAATGTTTACTACACCCATGATATCGTTAGTTTCGCATTAAATCCTGATTCCTAAAAATAATGTATGTTTGACATCTGTTAAAGATTTCATTATACCTAAACATATTATAGCGTCTAGACCCTAGACTAAACTGCGAAACATTTTCCTAAGCTATGTGATCTTTGCTCTAAAAAAAGATTAAGAATTAACGGGAATCACCTCATTCTGTGATGTACGAGGGTCGACCACAAAGTTCAAGGAATGGGAGTTGCAACAGTCTTGACGTTCTTTTCGCTCTCTCCCCAGAAAATAGTGAAAACCTGAGTACTGAAAAATAGTACTCACTTCGAAGCGCTGTAAAACCTTAGCTATTGACTTAATGAAAAAATGATGCGAATAAAAGTTGTTCCTCAAAAACGATGTACAAAATGGTCAGACATCATTTTTTCATAAAATGATAAAAAAAAGTTACATCGAAAAATATAAATTTTTTCTCAAATTTCCGGAGATTTTCGCTTATAACTTTTTATTTATAGTTCTACGACAAAAAGTTACTGGAGCAAAGTTGTAGAGAATTTAATTTGCAACAAAAAATGTTAATAAATTTTTTTTATAAAATAAATAGTTTAAGAGATATATCGTAAATACCATTTCAACCCCTATTTTCAAGATGGCGGCCGTGGGACAAGGGTGGCGACCCCACAAACTTGGTTTTAGTTTAACACTGACCCCCCTACACATCAAAAAAATAAAATTGCGTCCTCTAAAAACGCAACCTAAAATGTAACATTTCAATGGACTATCCGCAGGATCTTCGAAACAAACACCAGTTCAATATGATAAGGACCTATCTGTTACTCGTCAGTTACCTGCTGCATTACCCAGGAAAGACTGGTCAATATGACGAACTGTCACAATATTAATTTGAATATTAACGTTAATTACCAATCTAATTAATTGTATTTTTCAATAAAATATCCCTTAAATTCGTTTGTTTGTGATTTAATCGTTCCGGGAGTTTCGTCAATATTTAATCCAGGAGGGATTAAATGTGACACTTTAGTACCTGTTACAAGGGAGTGAAGTTGTCACTTTAGGCCCGGAAGTACGAAAAAGGATAAATGCATTGATATTTTTTTTTTATCCCGAATAAATGAGAATACAGTTTATGATGTTCAATGTAATGTGTGGGAACATATGGAACCTGCTAACAAAGATTCACTGCACTAAGAAGTGGATTATTCCGAGATATATTTCAACCATGATTAAAAAAAACTAATTGGCATTTACTTTGCTAATTCTTACAGATTTATGGAGCTTGGCAAAAATTTTTGTCAGTAGATTAACATGCACCATTTTCTCAACTTAATCAGAATGAATTCACTTTACTTCTTTCATTGCAAACTATCTGTAGATTAACCTAAACACAGATGTGGTAGTATAGAGGAAATCCTCATATTCATTTACATTGCAGAGTATTTCCTATATGAATGTTTACTACACCCATGATGTCGTTAGTTTCGCATTAAATCCTGATTCCTAAAAATAATATATGTTTGACATCTGTTAAAGATTTCATTATACCTAAACATATTATAGCGTCTAGACCCTAGACTAAACTGCGAAACATTTTCCTAAGCTATGTGATCTTTGCTCTAAAAAAAGATTAAGAATTAACGGGAATCACCTCATTCTGTGATGTACGAGGGTCGACCACAAAGTTCAAGGAATGGGAGTTGCAACAGTCTTGACGTTCTTTTGGCTCTCTCCCCAGAAAATAGTGTTTATCAATATGTCCGAATGTATGTAATTTTAGACTAATTGGATTAAACTGATTTTATGATCTATCAGCACGATCTGTTTATTCTTCTATCAGCACGATTATGCTCCAACGGATCGAGCTGAAGAACTGAAAATTTCAGAGTAGTTTTGAGAGATGAATATCGTGACTAAATTCGTTATTCGGTCGAATCAGCGTGGTCGCTTTTTCGAAGTGAAAAAAAGTTTTTTTGAATAATACTTGTCAGATTTTTTTTAGAAGAAGTGGTTTCAGAGATATAATTTTCCAAAGTTTGGAATCTATACGGAAGTATAGTATAGTAAGCTAACATCAGTGATTTCACCATTTCAAAAGTCTTATTCTTATGACACCTATTAACGTAAGTTGTCTAAAATAATTGTGTTTGCACTTCTCCTTATTCGAATTGAAGCATCATCCTTAATATAGAAATTGATAAATGCGGTTTTTTGAAAATAACCAAAAAGGCATTCGTGGGTAACTCCGCAGAAATATATAGAAGCAGAAATAATAATGTTCGGTAGGTATTTGCCGACATGTGTTTCTGCTCATTGGCTTCTTCAGGGTAAGGCAACCGTGAAACCAACAAAAGAGTAGAAATAGGAAAAGAAAGAACAAAGCTGTAACACAGGGTACTGGCGCGAACGACTAATTTGTAGCTTCAACCCTAGAATCTCCTGTTTTTGGAGGAATACCAATGTATCATCACGACGGAAGCGTTACGATGTTATACAATTGTTTTTTTTTCTGTTGACAATGTAATTGAACTTGTAGGAATATCTGTTCTTATTTGTTGTTAGAATTCCTTCTTTATCTTGCCCGAAAAGTTGTCATATTAAATTTAAATATTTTTTTTTTCGAATAAAGCTGTTCGGGAACAACAGCAACTGCTTACGTTATTCGAATGGTTGAAGAATTTGACGCTGATGGTTCAGATGTAAATCAAAATAGAGCTCATGTAAGACACGAAGCAGGGATGTTTCCTTTCCGTGTAGAAAGTTTCCATCAGAATTTCACAAATGTAGATGTTAGTTTTATTGTGATTTGACTGAAGGTCGATCGAAATGAAGAATGACAATTTATCTGAAAACTGAGTGATCAACTTTTGACAAGTTTTTGTTTTCTTGAACTTTATTCATAATTGACTGAGAACTACAATTAGTGAAATAAGAAATTATTCATAACGAATGCTGTGTTTATTTGGGTATTCAAGCAACTGACTTGAAAGAGGCTCAGATTATTTTCTCAACAACCGACAATAAAAAATTTATAGATTATAAAGTTCACGAAAACTTTCTATCAAGCATTCATGTAAATATAAACACTGCATTTCTAATTCTTCACTGGCAATCAGTGCTCACATCAACACACCAGCGACATCTACAATTCTGTAATTTCGATTGCACTTTTTGATCAGTTGTTTGATAAAAAGATCAACCTCTATCTTTACTGTCCATAACAGTCATGGAAAGGTCTTTAAGTACCTACTACCAGGAAACAATACTTCATCTCATCAATAGTTGTCCCATATATAAATTTCAAGATGGTTTTAGGGCTATTCATGATGTTTCCGACTCTTTCTTGGAATGGGTTATAAATTTCAAACGAATATGGTACGTATTTTTGTTATTCAGTTCTTTTTTCTGCTTTTGTCTTTTTATTTCCAGATTCGATGTAGGCAACTTGAAGAAGTCTCTGTCTCCATCAATAAAAGACCACTCTTGAAGAAAGGAGTCCCTAAAATATATTTCAGCTTATTTTTATATTTTCACACTTAGACGGGGAGCCAGGGCTTTTTTTACTGGGGTTTTTTCCCTAGGCTTTTATGTCATACGCCGAATTGTATGACACCCCGTCACTAACCCCTGATCTATATGCTTTATTGTTTGCTAACTAAATATTGTCAGCCAAAAGTTAAAAAGAATATATATATATACCAGGAAATGTTATCGTTATGTCGCTCTTTCCCCTACATTTTCTCACAATTTTTCATTCTATTATTACATAAGTATCAAATATGACGAATGGTTTTTGTGCGCTTCCTTACACCTGAAACATTCTATTTACTTAGAGAATCAGTGAAAAAATGATGCAATTATTGAAATTTGTTCCATGTTAATCATCATTGTTTTTCAAACGTCATAAATATGAGAAAGGTATTACTCATTTTCTCATTGATTCATGAGAAATAATATAGGTACATGATTAATATGAATAATATTTCAGATGAATAATGAGATATTGAAAATATATTCATTGCTCATTTCTTTGATTAAACCACAATGATCAACAAGCTGCTTCTGCACATTGAATTGCATCTGCAGTATCAAGGCCTACCTCAATTCTCATCGTCAATAAAGTTTTCTCGGAAGAATCACACCTACATATAACATAATTAATGCGCCAGGCTCAATTCCCTATCTTTACTATTTCAAAGTGTTTTTCTATCTACTTGGGCGAATATATTATAGATATTTATCTATCTAATCTTGATCTTAACAATTATCACTTGTCAAATTATATTGCCTGTGTGAATTAAAGGTTTGAGTAGAGGTAAATAACTAACGGATTAACGGCTTATGGAAAAACCTCAGTAATAAATCCTTCCTTCCTATTTAAGTTCAGTGATATTAATCCAAGTATTAATTCAACATCGACTACCTACTTTATTACATTCTTAATATCAGTCAACTTGATTCATAAGGGAAAATCTAAGATCAATTGACACTCACGTTAGTCATGCTCCTAGTTGATAGAATAAAATGAATTGATGACTCATTTATTTTGTGAAAATTCATCTTGAATATTAAAAGAAAACAATTATTTTTGTCTAATTTTCACTTTATTAATACTATTACACGACGTGTTTCGGTTGTTAAACCATCTTCTGGTGCTAGATACAGACTGAAATATTTCGTGGGCTTAAATCTATGGGATGTTCAAAAGTGGTGAATGGTTTATTTCTATTTGGGTGTTGAGTGGGGACAAATTGGGATTTTTGAACAGATTTGTTATTTCCATCACTTCCAGCAAATTCAATTTCAGGCCTTTTTCGCATCTGTGAAGGATTTTAAAATTTATGATATCCATATGATGCTCTTCAGTCACGATATGATCATAAACTGCTGACTGTTCACCTCATTTTAGATGTTCTTTTAATCTGGTCTCAAAATTTCTGCCGGTTTGACCTACATATGCAGCGTTGCAATTTTTATAACAGATTCTATAAACACCTGAAATTTTCTCGGGTTTAAGTTTGGATTTTGAGTTATATAATATTTTACCTACTAAATAAATTAAATAAATAAAAATTGAGTTAACCCCCTCTTAATTTCAGAAATTCAGGAGTTATTTTCAATTTGGCTATCCCAAAATTACTATAAAAAGGAGAAATATCAAGAAATCCGTCAGAAATTTTCAATTCCGATGCTTTCACAGATACATATTCGATTGACCTCGGTCGGACTTACCAGTTCAGTTTCAGTTGGTGGAAAATTAATCGAAATCATTAGTTTTAATTCAAGATATTTGTAATTTGGACTTGAACACATGTGGTACATCAGGGGACAAGACCTTACTGAAAGGCAGATATTCTGAATGGTTTTCGCAGAAGTTTAATGCTTACTTTGATTGGCAATTGCGGGGGATAATTTGAGCTCCGAACAGAAGTCGAGGAAAACTATGAGTAATCATTTTCAATTTGAGATAGAGGCTTGTTCATTCATTGCGGGGTTTGTATCATTATCAGACTGTTCCAAAGTACGGGAAATATTCTATAACATACGCGCAAAAGCTCTTAACTCACGTCAGTCGTTTTAAAAACTTTTTACTAAAGGAAACCCCCCCTTTACACACGGTATAAATATTTCCATATGGCGAAAAAATCAGTCTAATTAACAAAAATAACCGTCTAACCACCTGCCTTACCATTATTCCGAGCAGGTGATGAATCCCAGAATCCTTCTATTTTTACCTAAATTTCGGCGCCAATGCCAACCGATTTTAAGTGGATAATATTTCCTCGATTTGAACGTGTTACGGCCGAGCCTAATCAGTTGACTCTTAAACCTCTTCGAGTCGCTTTTATCTAGAAGACATGTTAAATGAGTGTTTACTTTGAAACAGTGCGAGGCTATATCTAGTGAATAATGTTGTTCGACCGTATGTGTTTCTACGAAAGTTCCTTTGTATGTGTCGAGGTATTTTTTGGTGGTTGGTGCTTCCGATCCAGGACCAGAAAAGGAATATACCATTTTTGCACGCTGGATCCCGTGCCTGAGCGATCCTAAAACCGCCGAAGACTGAGCGAAAGGTATATGGTACTAACCTGAATGATAGGTCGAAGTCTGTGACTACTATATGAATATGGTACTAATCTTTCACGTCTAAAGATAAATGATTACAATATAAATAAGAGAATATTTTTCCATTCGGATCGGTTTAAATCTCAGATGTAAGCATTATGAATTGTTTAATGTGGCTAGTACATCCCTGGAACCTGATTCAGTCTCAACAACATTCTACGGTCATTAAAAAAACTATTGAAAAGCACTGACGTGAGGCCAGAAGTTCGTTGTTCCACTAAACTCTAGCGAGTAAAAACTGACTAATGCGTCAATATACTAGAAGTATCTTTTACACCTAGAATATGATGAATAATGTGAAATTGGGTAGATAATTGTGGATCTTCTGTAGAAAAACTTATCGCCATCTTACAGTAAAGAACCTGGAAGACCGGTTTCAGCCTCTTTAAATCTCAGTGACGCATATATCAAAATAAAATGCAGAGTTTATATTGCCAGTAGGACGGCACACCAATTTTCAAATATCAAGTAAAAAATCCACTGTTCAGAACAATTTCTTCAAAAATAGGCTTTTTGCTTATGTTTCAACGTTGTATCAAAATACGATTTGGTATGAGGGGAGAAACCTGGTACCTTTTCCGACATTTAATCTCCCTATATAATGTCAGTCGATAATTTTTCCTCTGATATTTTTTCAATGAAATAAGTGTTATATCACAACCTTCCCCAACTATGGATGATGATTTCCCTTTGAATGGGTTCCATAGCAGACTTCAAACATCAGACGATCTGAAAAATCATCACTTGGACCGCAAGACCCGTTTCGAAGAATCCTCCTTGCAGATTGGCGAAAAATTTTGTGTTTTAGATTTTAATATAGAGGGTATTTCTAAGGACAAGAGTGATTATATTTCTAAACTAACAAATGAGATAATTCTCCTTCAAGAGACGGATACTAAAAAAAAAATCTTCGTGAAAGAGGAACCATAAAAGGTTATGTATTCATTGATTCTCTCCTTAGTAAAATTTACGGTTTTAGCTTGTTATGTTAAAAAATCCTTGATTCACAATATCGAGTTAATTCAAAAGGGCAAATTTGAGGGTGTTTTCTTTATCTCCTTCAAATTTTGTATTTTTGTTATTCAGTTCTTTTTTCTGCTTTTGTCTTTTTATTTCCAGATTCGATGTGGGCAACTTGAAAAAGTCTCTGTTTCCATCAATAGAAGACCACTCTTGAAGAAAGAAGTTCCTAAAATATATTTCAGCTTATTTTTGTACTTTCACACTTAGGCGGGGAGCCAGGGTTTTTTTTACTGGGGTTTTTTCCCTAGGGTTTTATGTGATACGCCGAATTGTAGGACACCCCGTCACTAACCCCTGATCTATATGCTTTATTGTTTGCTAACTAAATATTGTAAGCCAAAATTTCAAAAGAATATATATACAGGGTGTCTCAAGTTCGAGTGCCTATTAGACGTTTCTGGAGAACTAGACATATTTGAAATCTGAAAATTGGGATTATGGTATTGTTCGAAGTTCTCTATAGAGCTAAAGTATTTTCGAAGCCTAAAAACTTCCGGTTATACAGGGAGTGAAAATAAATTTGACGAAAAAATTTTTTTTCAAGTTTTTCATTCCTGGTATGATCGAGTATTCAATAGTGAATACATTTCTGTTAAAACCATTGTATTAAATCGACTAGTTTTCAAAATATCCAAAAAAAATTGGAAAAAAAGTCAAATATGTTCAGTCAGTAATATGTTCATTATTCTTATTTTAAATATCCTGAGCCTAAACCGTTTTTACAACATCGAAGAGGAAGGATGTGAAAATATCATCACAGGGTGTTTCAAATTTTGTGTTGAAAATTGTGATCTTAAATTGGCCATAACTTCTGTTTTTCAAATTAGAACCCTATTTTTTTATAATTTTGTTGGATTCTGCGGTCAAAAATAATGATAGTTTTCTCACATGATTATGCTCCTAAATTCAATAATTTCTGAGTTATTTGAGATTTTCTTTATTTATGGTGTACGTAGAGTCAAATTGATTGCATCTAAAATAATTCAATGAATATTCTTTCGAAACCATGGGAACACTCTGTACCCATAGAAGATAAATTATCTGTTAATAATTCACAAGTGTCAGGTGTTATTGTTATTCGTTATCTTCATTTCTCGATTTAACAAAATGAGCCGTTATTCTAATTACGAAATTCTGGATCTATTTTATATACATGGTGAATGTGACAGAATTATTAGTAGAACCTGCCGGGCCTTCAACGAGAAGTATCCCCATTTACCTTCCATGACGGAGAAGATCTTCAGAAAATATGTTTCAAACTTTCAAAGATTTGGATTTGTAAGAGCCCCTAAAGAATACAAAAGAAGGGTAGTTGATGATGAAGAATTGAAATTAGTGTTTTGACTTATTTCGAAGCGAATGAAAATGCATCTATTCGAAGTGCAGCTCATGAAATCGATTTAGACAGAAATTCAGTGCACCGAATTTTGAAAAAACACAACATGCATGACTACAAATATGAGAAAGTTCATGCATTAGAACCAGGTGACTACATAAAAAGGTTAAATTTTTGTAGAGGAATATTCGAAAGACTTGAAAATGATGAATATTTTTTGAAAAAGATCATTTGGACAGACGAAGCAAAATTCAATAATGAAGGACTATTTAATAGAAAGAATTGCCACATTTGGAGAAGTGAAAATCCTCATAGAAAAAGACAAAGAAACCCCAGAACAAATTTAGTTTTAATGTGTTTGCTCTTTTGATGAACCATAAAGTGCGGTACTACATTTATGAAGAAAATTTAAATACAGAAAAATTTTTGGAAATCCTGAGAAATTTTATTTCTGAGTTTTTGGATGAACTACCGTTGAGTAAGTCTACTACCGCATATTATCAATTGGATGGGGCTTCGGCACATAGTTCGCACGAGGTGTCTGAAGAAATGAATGCAATGTTTGGTAATCGGTGGATCTGACGCCGTTCTTCACTGTTTTGGCTCCCACGATCTCCCGATCTTACTCCCTTAGATTTTTATTTATGGGGTAGAATAAAAAACATAGTCTATGAATCTCCTATTGAAAGCAAAGAAGATTTGAAATGGCGTGTGGAGGATGCTTTCCACTAAAGGGGGAGGAAATTGAGCGAGCGACTAACCGAGGTGTTTCAAGACGTATTCGAGAGTGTGTGGAATAAAATTTCCAAATTCGGAATAGAATTTTTCCTGTTTGGCAGTATTATTCCACAAGGTTTATACTACACTTTCCTTGTAGTCTGATCCATCTCTTTTCTTTATATTGAAAGCCCAGTCTAGCATAATATTATTGAGCTCTGACAAACTTGTTTTTTCATTTACAAGGTATTCCCGGCAGCACAGAATTCTTCCAATTGTTTCCAAATGACTTGACTTCACTGTATTAAGCGGCACACTTTTCTTCACACTTTCCTCAATTGAAGTAATATTACAATTCTCAAAACGTTTCATTTTTATCTACTTTATGGTAAAATAAGAAAATAAACTGACAGAACTGCCAAATGTGCTGTTGAAGTTATCGCTAACAACTGCTTGTTTATCGTAACCATGACGACCGCTACTTCCACCAACGGCCAAAGCTATCCGGACGTATTAATATTCCTATGCAAATTAGGCATTTGATAAAAACAAATTTCTAAAAGTGAAAACACTGTGAGGTTGAGTGTTTTCAGATATAGTTAGTTTCTAATGGTCCGTTTTCAAAAATTGAGCGATTTCATTGGACGATGTAGTATAGTGTTGAATGATCATTAGAATTTTCAGTTAATCTTGCAGATATAATTTTGAATTGTTTTAAAATGCTTATCAAAAGATCGTGGCCTTTCCCACGAATTCATCGTTGAATCAATGAACGAGGACATAGTAAATCATTTCTCTACTAGGCTTTTAATTCATGGAAAAATATCGTGACATAATTTTTGAAGGCTTACATCTTTTTATCACTATATATCCCTAGATTTTCGATTCAAGTTGACTCGTTACGATTCCTTATCATTTGTGTAGTGCCTAATATAATTTAACCTTCAATTGGAATCTATGTTCAAATATAACGATCTAGAATATGAAGAGAATGGAATATCAGATTTTGTTTATATCTTCTGGTCTGAAAGTTGTAATGTTAAAACATCGAAATATGCCCACCCTGTACAATGCATAATTCTCAGCAATATCTGTATGAAAAAGTGTATTTTATAAAGTTTTGTTTTTTATCCAATAATAAAAACTCCTATGTCTCCTTGGAATTTCGCCCAAAGATGATGATATTTCAGCCTGTCGATTTTTACGAAATTGTCAGACGTTATTCAAACGATTTTGAAGTGACATATCCATCGGTTGGATATTTTACCATGTACCGAAACCAAGTTTCGGAACCATTGGACTGATTTTGCTGCACTCTTATAGTGTATCCTGGAAATCCATTATTCAAATCGAAATTTAACCGCTTTGTTCAATTAATCAATTAATACCTTTTTATTTCTAGGTCGAAATTGGATCACAACGAAGTCCATTCCCCTGCATCTGTGATAGTTAGTATTAATTTTCGATATGATAAGATTTCTTGCTATTGGATACTGTATGATATCGATGTTGATAATGCCCATTTTATGTACGAAGAGGAACGTGGAACCGTGGATCGAACACAATGCAAGAGTTGACAGATTCACCTGTAGTACACCCCAGCCGAGAAGCTTCGACTTGAGTGAAATTCTACCTAAGAACAGTACCTTAAGGACTATAGCAGGAGTGAGTAATCTTGAGAGTCCTACCATTTAGACACAAATGTTTATTTAATTAAATCTAGAATGGTTGGACAGTTCGCAGAGTACCATCTAATTGTCAACAGTAGAGCTAGAATTTGTACGATTTTGATATTTCATCTTTCATTCTGAATTTCATTTCGATCTGTCGAATCATTCATTGTTAGCAAGCTATTGGAAGTTAAGGTAATAGTATATTTTTGAAAATGAAGAAATTGAACATCTTGCAATTATTCCAGTTGTTTTCTCGTAACTACGAAATCGACAGACTGACAGAGTCTCTGAGGATTTGTGGACCGGAGACTGGTAACACAGTTTCTACCAGATGTAGAGTGCAAGAAGGACTTGTCGGATATTTCCGGTTTCTTCTTGGACTGGATTTCCCAAATTAATGAAAAATCCCTTTAATTGAAAAGAGGTTGTACAACTTTATTTACACTATGTACACCTCGGATGTCTGGATGGCACATATAACCTCCTCTTACGACCACAATGAGTCAACACACTCACTAGAAATGTTGTAAATATTTCTTAACCTTAGTTCTATTTATGTTAACTGGTTGAATCAAACAAAACCTTGAAATATATACAAGTTCCCCCTCTTCAAAAGGGGGCGTAAAAACGGTTTGACCAAATAAATGGAAAGTGCAAAACGTACAATTCTGGCCTTTCCCGAAAATACCCAGGCGGAATTCCAGCATTCGACAAAGGTTCAAATATAAAGATCTATTTATTGGTCATCCGGTCATAAACTCATACCGAAAGTACCTCTAGTCATCCGGTCATAAACTCATAGCGAAAGTACCTCGTTGTAAATTCTTTCACTTTCGAAACTAATTGGGGTACTTCGGATATTGCAGTTCCACGACCGTTAAAAATCTTAACACCAGTAACAAAATGGTTTCAAGGCAACTGAAATTTATTCTAAGATGGTGAATGTGTTAGGCGAATCTGCTCCTTCAAAAACAATTGTATCTTACCTGGCTGGTGAATCTCAACTATCAGAAACAATTATATGTAACCTATCTGTTTTTTTTAGCAACCGTACCAGCATTGAATATGTTCCACGGGAAGTACATCCAACCAAACTAATATGCAACAACATCAGAAATAATTAAGCAAATACATATATATATTCTTTTGAATTTTTGGCTTACAATATTTAGTTAGCAAACAATAAAGCATATAGATCAGGGGTTAGTGACGGGGTGTCATACAATTCGGCGTATCACATAAAAGCCTAGGGAAAAAACCCCAGTAAAAAAAACCCTGGCTCCCCGCCTAAGTGTGAAAGTACAAAAATAAGCTGAAATATATTTTAGGGACTTCTTTCTTCAAAAGTGGTCTTCTATTGATGGAAACAGAGACGTTTTCAAGTTGCCCACATCGAATCTGGAAATAAAAAGACAAAAACAGAAAAAGAACTGAATAACAAAAATACAAAATTTGAAAGAGATAAAGAAAACACCCTCAAATTCGCCTATTTGGATTTACTCGATATTGTGAATCAAGGATTTTTTAACACAACAAGCTAAACCGTAAATTTTACTAAGGAGATAATCAATGAATATATAACCTTTTATGGTTCCTCTTTCACGAAGATTTTTTTAGTATCCGTATGTGTCTCTTGAAGGAGAATAATCTCAGCACCATAGTCCTTTGTTAGTTTAGAACTATAGTCACTCTTGTCCTTGTGGTAGGGGTGGCCACAATTAAAGAACAAAGTTCTTGTTGAAAGATCCTTTAATTAAAAAAAAATAGAGAAATAACAAAGACCTTGCCAAAAAATCTACCACATGCCTACTCAAAAAATTTAGAGGTTTGATGGAGATGGCACACCATACGAATTTATCATTAAATTTCAATAGTTTTCCACGAAACTTCACCGAAATAGAAAAAATATTATCTGAAACTCGATGCAGAAGGCAACTTTAACACCCGTGCGTTCGAAAATTCGTTTTTTCGTCGCTCCTGTTCGTGTTGTGATAGGTTGTTTAGAGCACCAAAAACACTGCTGCAATGACCTCATTACAACGCGTACCTGCCCATTCAAGTTATTTTATACATTTCTATAGGTGAACCAAAACCACTCACCTCTTTTATGGATTTTTCAGACGGTGTACCCACAGAAGACTGTGCTCTACAGGTGTGAGCATGCTGGTTGCTGTAAAGGAGTGAAACGCTGCCTCCCAAACAGCATAGATGAAGTCCAATTGGTTTTTGCTGTTTTATCACCAACCATGAAGCCGAACATCCAGTACCAGCAAGTAATAGTTACTAATCACACGCAATGCTCTTGCCAGAACCGAAAAGATAAGCCAAAGTAATGCAACGTGATTTTTTTGAAAATGTGACGAATGAAATGGAAAATCTGAAAGATTCAGGATGGTGCTTTTATTGTCCGCAGTGTAGAATGGGATTAATGAAGTTGATACGTAAGTCAAAATAATGATATTTTGATGAAAAAATCTTGAAAAGCACTGACACGTGACAAGTCCGGAAAATAGGTTTTTTCTGATCGAAGCAATATTGAGCTATATCACCTTAGTTACCATGTGTCATTACACACTCATATTTCCCAAGGGAAATATGAAACGTCAAATCATATTTCTTTCAAAACGTCAAATCATATTTTATTTCTTTATTTAGTAAAAAAATGGAAACTGCAATTGTTGAAATTTCCACTTCTTTCTTGAGAACATTCCGTGCAGCAGCAGTCTCGAACGAATCTTCCAAGACGGTCTTCAAAGATTGTGCAGATGGCTCTCCCTCCACACCTGCTATCATCTTCGCTACCTTATTTTTGTGCAGCATACCAGATAGCCTTCTGAAACAGAGGAACTTTTTCAACCATCATGTCTCTTGAGTGTTGTCATTGAGGCTCCTGCATCGGCAACCAATGTCGCGGACGTTCGTCTTCCACAATGGCCTTTATACATTTTCGGATTATCTAAACCCAACCATTCAGCAACCTTACTCGAAGGTATTTTTGCCGATAGGCTGAAGAGTACACAAAAACCTCATCACTCTTCTCAACTGTCTCAGTTGCCATTGATATGAAATTACCCTATATGGTATATTTACTACAAAGAATTGAATACATTATATAAATTTTTGCAGGTCTTCAGCGAATATTGAAATTCATCAATTCGAGCGAATGTAATATCCCTTCTATTCATGGAAAAACAAGAAATCTTGGAAGAAAGAAGATGGAACGATCTGTGATATAAAATAATTGAACCTACACATGAGTCAATGAGCGTAATAGGGCCTAAGCCAACGAAGCTGACATTGTGTGTATTCAAATTTTTACCTCGGATTGCACTTAATTTGATGTGACAGTGCCTCAAATTTCTTTCTTCATAATTATAGAAGGATGAAGGAGGTATCAAAGTTGTTGTCTGCATCTGAGAAAAATTCATAAATAAATATTAAGGAGTCAAAAACAACTAATCTTATCATTTTTTGAAATGATCGCCTAAAGCTTCGGCCATTGTTGCGCGCATAGACTCAAATATTTTTGTTTATTTAAGATTTTCATATTACCCAGAATACATGGGATGGTGCATCTAGGAGAACAAACTATACGAGATTTTGTATTGATATTGTGAATTTATGTACCTCAGCCAATGCAAATGTCCATATTTGTTCGCATGTGTGATAATATATTAAAATATTTATAACCGACTGATTCCAAATAATTCAAATAAAGAATCGAAATGATTGTGGTGAAATTAATATTCCACGATGAGTGAAAAAATATTGGTTTAAAAAAAAATTATTCAGACATATTATTTGAGAAAAAGATCGAACCTTTCTCAGGGTGGCCTATTAAATAATTATGGAAACTATTCATGCATAAATTTCCGATTTTGTTGATCAATAACGTTATATAAGGTATATTGTAAAATTATTTTCAAATTACCAGTGTTGCTAGATGTATATTCATTTGGCAACATCTTTGTTATTTTGAATAAGTACGCCTTAATTCGATTTTTTATGTTCCCCCATGCAATATTAAATGCATTTACTTTAACTTACCTATATCTATCTTCAACAGTTTTTGAGTTATAAATTACTTTCAGACATTTAAAATCAGAATTGAAAGAATTACCATATTTCGCTCGATATTTGAGCTTTCGGTTTGAAATTTAGCTTGACCTTAGTTTGATCTGCGCCACTGTTTTCGAACCTTAGTTAATTCCGATCATTTCTTGAGATAAAAACATGGTGGTTCACTACCGAACAATGGCATTAAGCTAGATAAGTCGCTGGCCAATCAGAAATCTGATCGTCTATTGTCGCCGCCCCCTTTTTACAGTGCCGACAATAAAATCTCAAGCCTTGCCCATTTGTCGTTGAACTACGAAATTCTGATCATTTCCTGATTATTACAAAAACATGATGATTTAATACTAAAACAAGGGCATTTAGCCAGATGAGGCGCTGGCCAATCAGAAACCTCATCGTCTATTGTCGCCTCCTTCTCTATACATTGCTGACAACAGTACGTAAAGTCCCACCCATATGTTGTTCAACTACTAACTTCTGATCATTCCCTGAGATTATTATAATAACATGTATGATGATTCAGTACTAAAACAAGGGCATTAAGCAAGTTAAGCCACGCAGAAACCTGATCCTCTTGTTGCTTCTCTCGTTATATAACGTCGACAATTAGATTGCAAGCCCCGTCTATTTGTCGTTTAACGACTAAATTCTGATCATTTCCTGAGATTATAACAAAAACATGATGATTCAGTACTAAAACAAGGGCGTTTAGTAAGATAAGACGCTAACCAATCTGAAACCTGAGCGTCTTGTCTCCTCCCCCTTTTTACAGTGGCGACAATTAGATCGTAAGCCCCATCCATCTGTCGTTCAACTACTAAATTCTGGTAATTTCCTGAGATCATTACAAAAACATGATGATTCAATACTAAAAGAAGAGCATTTAGCAAGTTAAGTCGCTGTCCAATCAGAAACCTCATCGTCCCTTGTCCCTCCTTCTTTAAACAGTGCCAACAACTGGATCAAGAGCCCCGCCCATCTGGCGTTTAACTTCTAAATTCTGAGCATTTCCTGAGATTATAACAAAACATGATGATTCAGTACTAAAACGAGGGCATTTAGTAAGATAAGACGCTGACCAATCTGAAACCTGAGCGTCTTGTCGCCTCCCTCTTTTTACAGTGCCAACAATTAGATCGTAAGCCCCACCCATCTGTCGTTCACCTACTAAATTCTGGCCATTTCCTGAGATCATTACAAAATCATGATGATTCAGTACTAAAAGAAGAGCATTTAGCAAGATGAGTCGCAGTCCAATCAGAAACCTCATCGTCTCTTGTCCCTCCTTCTTTAAACAGTGCCAACAACTGGATCAAGAGCCCCGCCCATCTGGCGTTTAACTTCTAAATTCTGAGCATTTCCTGAGATTATAACAAAAACATGATGATTCAGTACTAAAACAAGGGCATTTAGTAAGATAAGACGCTGACCAATCTGAAACCTGAGCGTCTTGTCGCCTCCCCTTTTTACAGTGCCAACAATTAGATCGTAAGCCCCACCCATCTGTCGTTCACCTACTAAATTCTGGCCATTTCCTGAGATCATTACAAAATCATGATGATTCAGTACTAAAAGAAGAGCATTTAGCAAGATAAGTCGCTGTCCAATCAGAAACCTCATCGTCTCTTGTCCCTCCTTCTTTAAACAGTGCCAACAACTGGATCAAGAGCCCCGCCCATCTGGCGTTTAACTTCTAAATTCTGAGTATTTCCTGAGATTATAACAAAACATGATGATTCAGTACTAAAACGAGGGCATTTAGTAAGATAAGACGCTGACCAATCTGAAACCTGAGCGTCTTGTCGCCTCCCTCTTTTTACAGTGCCAACAATTAGATCGTAAGCCCCACCCATCTGTCGTTCACCTACTAAATTCTGGCCATTTCCTGAGATCATTACAAAATCATGATGATTCAGTACTAAAAGAAGAGCATTTAGCAAGATAAGTCGCTGTCCAATCAGAAACCTCATCGTCTCTTGTCCCTCCTTCTTTAAACAGTGCCAACAACTGGATCAAGAGCCCCGCCCATCTGGCGTTTAACTTCTAAATTCTGAGCATTTCCTGAGATTATAACAAAAACATGATGATTCAATACTAAAACAAGGGCATTTAGTATGATAAGACACTGTCCTATACAGAGCCAATCGAGTCCTTTGCAGCCTAAAATTTTGTTCATCTCCGGGAGTTTTCTAGTGCGACGATTACATGAAAATTTTGCAAACCTATTCGCTGCAAGCTCATTCAATCATCTTTCCAGTTACAACTTGATCGGATGAAAAATGACCGAGATATTTAGGCAATTAACCTATTCTGAAAATATAAAAACTCTAGTTTTTCTCTTTCGGAAAATAGAGTATACGGCCGGCCGAAAAGACTCACTTTTGACCGCAGATTTTTGTATTGCATCTTGGCAGTTGGTGTGACTTATATATTAAGAAAGTTGACAGATAACGGAATTTCAAAATGAATCGTCGTGCACATCTGTGTTTTCGAATTATCATATTATATTGACATTTGACGTATGTTTGAACTTGAGAGAAATGCTAGTGTTGGCTCATTGCTGCACTGTTTTTAGCAACAGTTACAATTTTTTTAAGCCAAGGAATACTGGGCGACTCTGAGGTGAAAGTATTCTCAACAACAATGATATTGAAACATATTCTCAAATGGAAAAACAAACATGATGATTTACTGAAAACAGGTGTTTCCCTGATTTTGTGGTATAAAAACTGACACAATATAAACTTATCCACTATGTTTTTCATACAGGGCCGTCAAATGGAAAAAAAATACACCAAGTTAACATTAACATCTTACAACTACATCTTTGATTATTTTTCGACTAGTCTCCATAACGATTGAGGCACTTATCATCTCTTCAAAAGCTTTGAAATTCCTTCTGCATGTTTCCAGCCTGACCGCATCTTTGAGCTCTTCGTCGTCATCAAACCGCTGGGACCCGAGCCATGATTTTCACGAATTTTGCATCAACTGTCTGAACTTCGTCAAATGATGGTCTACCACTCCTCTCTTCATCATGCACTAAATAAACGTTTTCACGGACAACTCCTTCACTATAAATTTTGGTCCGTACACGGCACAAAGCTCACGATGAATAGCTGCTGCAGAGTATCCTTTGGCTGTAAAAACCTTATAACAGCACGCACCTCACATTTGGCGGGATTTTCTATTGCAGCACACATTTCAAACTGCCACAAATCTAAACTAGCGCAGGTAATCACTCGACTACGGCTTGATGCCGATGACCTGCTGAGCGCACTGTGACCAATCGGAGGTTAGTTTCTGAATGGCCCTCGTACTTCGTAAAGATAATCGAAGAGAGGATGTAGCAGTCACACCAAGAATTATAAAACCACCGTGTACCTTTTATTTTTTGAGTTTGAATATCATGAAAATCGGATTCCCAGTGCCGTACAGTATATTTGAAATTTAGATTGAGGAGATAGAGAGATTATGCAATGGATTTATAAAATATTTCATCAATATGTGCAATTTCCTGAATTTATTTGGTAAGGCACTACCTCAGTTGCTTCATTAGGTGGCTGCAATTACTGGGATGCGAAGATCAGAAATTGACGGGTCCCAGCAATTTTTCACATTTCCTTTGGAAAATCAAGGTAAAAAGTTTTCGTTGGACCAGCCTGCATATTATTTCACAAATTTCGAATATCTATTCAAAACAATAGGACAAAAGTTGACTTTCATATTTCCTAACAAAATTGAAAAATTTCAGACTCCGAAATGTTGAATGTAAACTGAAATTTTCTTGGATCAATTTCTTCTTTTCAACTGGCAGGAACATGAGGTATGATTGACCACATCCTTATGGACGTAATTGATCTTGGAAACACCAGGTTCGACAATACCAAAAATCAAATTAACCATTTCAATTGTTTCGGGGGAACACAGCTTCATTCCTGGACAACATCCAGCATTTTCGCATCTGTGTAGGATGGTTGAAGATGGATAAGCATTCTGAAATAAGATTAAATTGTTAATTATACTCAGTTGACAGAAATCATGCTCATGCATCGGATGGAGCGGAGTCCCTATAACACTTTTCAACCCATTGCTTCGTTTAACGGTATTTTTTTCCATCAAGAGGCATTGTAAAAATAAAACTCGAATTTTATTTATTCACATAATATTTATATTATTATTTTTGATCCATTGTTTTGAAGATAGCAAATCTAGCATCACTCTTGGCACAATATCTCACCAACTAATGAACAGAATATCATGATATTTTAACAGCTGTCGTTTCAAAGTTAGTAATAACAGAATAAAGGTGACTGCAATGAAACTAGCGCTATCTATATGCTAGGC
The DNA here is from genome assembly GCA_030674115.1 of Micraspis discolor. NCBI lineage: Eukaryota > Metazoa > Arthropoda > Insecta > Coleoptera > Coccinellidae > Micraspis > Micraspis discolor. The sequence goes on along the minus strand of JARTUT010000874.1, from coordinate 1,997,198 downwards.
CCGGGACTTTTCAGCCCATATAGTATTAGATCAAACGCGAAATTTGTCAAGACATTATCAAAAATTTCCATCTTATGTACGTATAGGTCAAATTGTTCAGCACAAACGGATTGAAGATTCCCATTCCTGATGAACATAAATTTCGATGGATAAACAGTTCTTTGGACCAAAAAAATTATGTTTTATATAGATAGTAAAAGAATAATGGAGTTTTTTTGTTATGACAAGAAATTCTAGTTTATTAATCTGGTAAAACAGCGTATCCGAATATCACGGTCAATTTGTTATTGGATCGAATCAGTTAAGCTAGAAAACCTTTTTAAAAATTCTGAAATAAAAAAATATATGGAGCTCGTAAATATCTTGCATATTTTGAATATTAAAATTTGTAGACTAAAATCACGAGAAGCTAAAAAAGTTTTTTTTTAAGTAATGCCTCGCAGAAGCTCATAGGATCAAGTAAAGAATGGATATCAACTTTTCTACATCTACGATTCATGAATGATGAAAATTTTAAATTGATAAATTGAAGTTTGTAAATCTTAATTGATTCTACCGTAATTAAAACATATTTTGAGTTAAATTTTTGAACATTTTTGAAGTGAGCTCGGTCATTTTTTCTTTGAAAGCCATAGATGTGTTGGACGAATTGACAACATACTGGATTAAAATTTTTCATGATTCCCCAGAAGTATTCAATTTCACACTTCATCTACAGGAAGGTCTCATTAATTATCACTCTGAAGTGATCTTTTCGTCATTTTTGCTTCAATGAAAAAAGCACAAGAGCTTACTGGAAGAAAGATATCGATTTCTATGTAGATATCAAAGGGGAGGATTTTGTGCATGTCTAGACGTGATTGATATCTTACATATCCTCAAATTTCATTGTCGTAGATTTCATTCACCAGAAGATATAATTATTTTTCATTTACTAAAGGGTACTAAACTGTTTGCCCGTCCGAAACTCTGGTATAATCATGAATATAGACTTGTTTATCGATGGATTTTGAAGTAGTACAGTCGCTTTGTTTTTTTTAATTCAAGATAATTGTAATTTAGACTTGAATATATAGGGTATTTCAAAATGCTTAGTGAAATATTCTAAATGATTTTAATGGGTTTCAGATGCCTAGTTTTGATTGGTTTTTAGGACAAAGGAATTTGTGCTTCGTACAAAACTTAAGGAAAACTGTGGATAGTTTTAATTTGATATATAGGTTTGTTCATTGGCAGTTCTATTAGTATTACACAGTAGAACATGGGAAAAAACCCTAGAACAAGCTCGCGGAAGCTCCTGAACTCACCTCAGTGCGTTTCTTAATTTTGAATGTACGTACAAATTAATGATAGGATTATATCTCTAGAAGAACGTTCATTTGAAGATTGTGCGGTTGATTTATGCATGAATTCGTTGATTTTTAGTGATATTCAGTGAATAATTATAGAGTATTGTATGTACATATGAATTCATTTTTCGAGTAACATTCAGATGATAAATACACTTGCCTCTACATGCAATAATAATGGATCATCTGACTCGAACAGTTCTGGTAGTTCCAAACTTCTGGCCTGTGGAATCTGACATTTGAAATTGTCAACCGATTGGCTGTGTTTGTACCATGACTCCCTTATATCGTTAGTACACAAACCACAAGAAAGAAATACCAACACAAAGACGAAGAGAACACGTTTCTCCGAACCCATCATGAATTTTCAACTACATCCGTTGAATAGAAATAAGATAACCTTTATCCAGAGTATTCGATTTCGATATTGAGTTCCGTACAGTACAGGGCGTATATCAAGTGTACCAACAATTCATTCATTTATCTTCGGCATATGACACTGTGTGGAAAGATGGATTCATTTTCAAACTGTGTACCCATCTGAAATGTGGGAAAATGGTAAGATTATTAGAAAATATGTTATCTGATAGAAGGTTTCGTGTTTTTATTCACAATAAGAGTAGCACTTTCAAAAACATTGAAAAACGGTATTCCTCAAGGATCAGTTCTAGCTCCTTTATTTTTCAATTTAAGCTGTAACTTTCAATGATCCTCCTATCGAACATAATTTCTATCCAAAATACTTATGAGTTAAATTAGATTCATCTTTCAATTAAAGGGCTCATTTAAATGATCTGAGCCAGAAACTGAAAACTAAAAATAATATTCTTCAGAAATTAGCTGGAGATCATCTTGGGGAGCTGATGCTTCCACTCTTCGCACAGCATCTCTAGTCCTAGTCTTTTATACAGCTGAGTATTGTTGCTCTGTTGGGTTTAATAATGCACATACACAAAAAATCGAAGCACAATTGAATAGATCCATGAGAATATTATGATTATAAAAGGTCTATAAAGTGGAAGTATCTTATGTCGATGCAAATGGAGTGCAGTTCCATTATTGCATTAACTCTAAGTGTAGTTCTTTTACTGTGTTTAACCTTCTTGAAGCTAATCCAGCAAAAGTTAAACCCGACAACGAGAATCAAAGAACAAAGAACTGTTTATAAGAGATATCATGCAAGTGCGAAAGATCTTTATCAGAGGTGAAGGTGAAAATAAAAGGAAGGGAAATGTTGAGAAGTTTAAGGTAAAGAGTTTTTGAGCGCTTATTTTAGAGACTCTTTCGGTTCTCTGGAAGAGTGTGGTGCTAATAAAACCAATAAACATACGTCTTAAATTAAAAATAACCACTCACGATTCTCCTTCAGCTTTGATCGAAGCTTAAATTTTCTCATCCTTAAAAACCAACTAAAAGTAGGTAAAACAATGTTTCATTGTTAATCGATTAGTCTAGAGTTTGCTTAGTAATATGTTTATTATTCGATTTAAAATTTAGCTAAAGTTTCTGGACAGCCAAAACAAGCTTGGCATAAGGACCTATTTAGTTAACTGTCTTCTAAACTCTTTTCGACTCAAATCCACCAAATATAAATTCCAGTGTTGCCACTTGTAACAAACCTAATATATGACATGCCCCTCCTTTTTATTAATTATTATTACAAACTAAGAAATCAACTGACTATTCTAAAACATAATCTCTTAAGAAAGCAGAGGGTCTAACAGTTCGATTTGTATGTGCACAATAAGGGGCTGAAAATCTTGATTCTGCACAGTATTGATCAACATGTTGGATGATTGTTTGGGCTATTACCATCATCTATTGTAGATGTAATGATTTCCGACGTTTCGATAGACATCTTCTATCTTTATCAAGGAGAAAAGTAAGAAACCTTTTGAAAATTATCAATTTTCAAAAAGTCAATATTGACAGAAGTCATGAAAGAAAATGAACGATGTTATAAACTCATCTGTGATATGATGATCTTAAAAAGATGTGATATGATGATCTTAAAAAGATCATCATATCACAGATGAGTATATAAACTTTTCGAAGTCTGTAACATTTATTTACCATGAAAACGAGAGAAGATGTATTTTGAAACGTTGGGAAGAAGAACAATAATATTTGATGTTTATTGCCCAAATAATAATTCTATAAGAGTCCCATGATCAACAATTTCGTCAGCAACTAGGTATAGTGTTGTTATAAAAATCACCCTGAATAATATCAGAAAATAACGTGACTGTGATTTGAGTGATTTATCTTTGAGGGTTATGTCCATCGTATCATCTATTTCTTATCTGCTAATTAAAATTCATTTAATAAATATTATTCAACATTACCTTGAGTTCAGAGAACAACACGCAAATACGTTTTCTAAGTCGCACGTAAAGAAATGATTCGTGTTTTTTTCCAAAAAAATTCGTAAAATAGTGGTTCTACGAAATTAAAATTATGCAATGAATTCCTCAATGTACTTGAGTATATGGTGCGTCAAAGGAATAAAATAGTTAGCAATAGGTTATGCAATCGTTGCATTCAAATTGAATTGCAAATGAAACGGGGTATTTTTAAATATTTATAACTACGAAAACCTCAAAGAGTTTCTTATTAAGAGTTTTCAGATCTTCTTTTCTTAATGTATCTACTGGATTCAGATCTTATACTGGGTGTCCCGTAACTCAACGTCAATCGGTTACTGGGCGATATGCTGTAATATGATATGTCTAGCGATGCTGGATATTGGGTCTTGATAAGCAAAAGACCATATCTAATCGAAATTCCCAGATATTCCAGACAGTAATAAACCTCTCAAACATATCACCCCAATAATCATAAAACCTAAGATTTAAAACAAAATTTATTGATCCGCTTCATGGAAATCTTGATTGATGTACGACGTAATAAAATTTGAGAATTAGCTAGGGGGGTCGACATATGATATATTTACGTGGCCCTCTCGACCTTTAGGGATTAGGGTTTCGAATTAACGATGGGAAAAAGGTGGATCTTTAGTAAAAATTAAAATTAAATCAGTAGACCAATCAGAGGTTTGTATCGAGAGACTCAATTGACTAAAGCCAATGAAACTTGATTTCGAAGTAGTTGGGGTAAATTTCGAACTATCGAAAAGAAGGGCACCGATTAAGAGAAATTAGGGAATTCCGGATTATGTTCGATAACGCCCCCGGACAAAGGGATATTAGGAAAAATTTGGGAATGGAAAGTCAGTTCAACGTGATCGGTAACAAGGAACACACTTAAAAAGTATAGAAGAAATGCAGTCTTTTAAATTCTAGAAAAATAGTAATTGTGTTGTAATTGAGTGAGTTCAAAATTTCGCTAGTGAAGTTCCGTGTTAGAAGTCCAAGGAAAAAGGTCAGATTTTCTGTGCTTGCTAAAATTGTCAATTGTTTTAATTATTTTTGTGCTTGCTAAAATTGTCAATTTGTTTTTTTGTGTGCTTCGAATAAATTAGTTTTTGTTATTCAGGAATTTTATTGAGTTCCCTAATCTTAAGAACTGAAGACTCGTCCTTTCTAGCAACGAGACGAACCCTGAAGATTCCTCCCGTCAGGAGAAACTCTAAATAAACAACATTTTTTTAAATTTAAAATTTTTCTTTTGAACACCTCTTCGTCGGTGGAAAGCAGCTCTTCTTCTAGGACGTTGGAAAGAGGTGTTCATTACAATGCTAGGTTCTAGGAAAATAAAAAGAATAAAAAATAATAAAAAAATAAATGAATAAAAATTTAAAAAAATAAAAATAAAACAATTGTACCTAACATTGGATTTGTGACTGTAATCAATATCATGGTTATTTAGGATTACGTTTAAAAAACACTGCAAAATTAGAAAATTTGTGACTACAAAAATATACCTATTACCACTTTACCATGTGACATAGAATTTTTTTAAATTTTTGCTAGAACTAGTATAACCTAGCATATCGCCCAGTAACCGCTTGACGTTGAGTTACGGGACACTCTGTATATTTTTTTGATGGTATCACGAAATAATTCTGCTGAACAACATTGTTCCTATCGGTCCAGTTCACTCAGTCAAAAAGTCATTCCATAGAAAAGTCGTTTCGTCGAAATGTCCAGAAAAAGTTCATTTTGGCGAAAACTCTACCCCCTTACGCCTGATTGGCCCTCGAGTCAGAGCACCGTTGTCTTTCATCTTCGTCTAATCAGTTATGAAGTTTGAAATAAGTTAGGCCACTTCAAATACAAACGTTTTTGAGAATTCTGCATTGGCTTAGAAAAATGTGGGGTTTCAATTTGATCTGATAAAAATAGAATATTCTTAGGTTAAACTATGACAATAGACAAGGATTAACGTTGGACGAAATAACAATATAACCTCTTAACCTTCAGTCATTTTTTTGATATATAAGTTTTAATAACAACATTGATGAAGTTTAGTGAAAGCTATGATAACATGGAAAGAATTCGAACAATAAATTATTGTTGCCTATAGAATATTACATATTTATCAGTCAAGTTGATCTATCTATATAAACTATCGATAGAAATATGTCACGGTTCCATGGAAATTACAAATTTCGTATGTTTAAAATCGTTCCTTGCACGCTTGTTCTAGTTCAGAAAATAAGTAAAACAGTAAAACTTCCTGATGAGGAATACTTTTTATCTTCCGAAAGGGATGAGCAATAGTTTTCATATTTTCAGAATAGAATAATTATCCAAATATCTCGGTAAAATTCGTTATTGGGCCAAAACTGTCAAGTGGTCCGGTCCAACAGTTATGAGCATCTGAAAGTTGTTTTCTCGATAAATCCTAGAATATCCCTCCGATCAATTTCCAACTTTAAGGATGTTAGAATGAAATTTAAACCAACGGTTTGAAAAATTTAGTAGAAATGGTCACGCTAGAAAATTTGAAAAAAATCCCAAAACTTAACGTGAGAAGCTATGAGTTCACCTTTTTTTTAAGATCTCTGAAAATAAAAGATATATTTTGATTGGAAACCTCGTTTGAGGTCATCGAATATACAGGGTGAGTCTTTCTTTGATGTTCTTGAGATGAAAAGAAATATTTTTTCCATTACGGTTTTTCCATATTCAGGTGCTTTAAAAAGTTATAAAGATTTTAAGTGTTCACATTGGACAAATAGCCCTCTGTAGTCGTTTAGTTTGAATGAAAAATACCTTCCACAGCATCCACTATTGAATCTGAATTGTTTAAAAACATTATTTTCCTCTAAAAATGATTCACTCACTCATGTTTCATCCGATTAGGTCCATATCCAGAAGGAAGATACAAAATACTAATTTTCTGGTAAAAAAAATTTAACACCATAAACATAGATTTTTATTGTTCTACTATAATTTCTTTCTACTTCAAGATTATAAACAATCCCTTTCTAGTGAGAAATTCCAAAAAAACCTCAGAATTATTGGATGTTATCATCATACATTTGTAATTTTCTTCTTAAGATTTCCAATTCATGTAAACCATCATTTCTATGAAAACTTCCAAGGCATGAGGTTGTCACATTGCTTTTTTTTCACTCAAATTCAGAAAAAATCATCTATGATTTTCCAAACACTGATATTTCTGAAGTTTCTTCTCCTTGACAGAGACCAGTGAACAGGTCTATGAGGTCTCTTGATATCATACTGTTAAAAATATGAAAATTTTTTTCGAAATCTTCAACAACAATGAATGATATCACTACGAATAATTTACTTTAAAGTGATGTTACTTTGATTGATGATTATTTTCTGTACTGAATCCCAATAACAATTTACTGGGATAGATTACAAGTATTCCCAGATTTAGGTGTGCAATCATACTTGCTTGAAGAAATTGAGTTTCTGATCAACATGTTGGATGATTGTTTGGGCTATTACCATCATCTATTGTAGATGTAATGATTTCCGACGTTTCGATAGACATCTTCTATCTTTATCAAGGAGAAAAGTAAGAAACCTTTTGAAAATTATCAATTTTCAAAAAGTCAATATTGACAGAAGTCATGAAAGAAAATGAACGATGTTATAAACTCATCTGTGATATGATGATCTTAAAAAGATCATCTGTGATATGATGATCTTAAAAAGATGTGATATGATGATCTTAAAAAGATCATCATATCACAGATGAGTATATAAATTTTTCGAAGTCTGTAACATTTATTTACCATGAAAACGAGAGAAGATGTATTTTGAAACGTTGGGAAGAAGAACAAAAATATTTGATGTTTATTGCCCAAATAATAATTCTATAAGAGTCCCATGATCAACAATTTCGTCAGCAACTAGGTGTAGTGTTGTTATAAAAATCACCCTGAATAATATCAGAAAATAACGTGACTGTGATTTGAGTGATTTATCTTTGAGGGTTATGTCCATCGTATCATCTATTTCTTATCTGCTAATTAAAATTCATTTAATAAATATTATTCAACATTACCTTGAGTTCAGAGAACAACACGCAAATACGTTTTCTAAGTCGCACGTAAAGAAATGATTCGTGTTTTTTTCCAAAAAAATTCATAAAATAGTGGTTCTACGAAATTAAAATTATGCAATGAATTCCTCAATGTACTTGAGTATATGGTGCGTCAAAGAAATTAAATAGTTAGCAATAGGTTATGCAATCGTTGCATTCAAATTGAATTGCAAATGAAATGGGGTATTTTTAAATATTTATAACTACGAAAACCTCAAAGATTTTTTATTAAGAGTTTTCAGATCTTCTTTTCTTAATGTATCTACTGGATTCAGATATTATACTGGGTGTCCCGTAACTCAACGTCAAGCGGTTACTGGGCGATATGCTGTAATATGATATGTCTAGCGATGCTGGATAATGGGTCTTGATAAGCAAAAGACCATATCTAATCGAAATTCCCAGATATTCCAGACAGTAATAAACCTCTCAAACATATCACCCCAATAATTATAAAACCTAAGATTTAAAACAAAATTTATTGATGCGCTTCATGGAAATCTTGATGGATGTACGACGTAATAAAATTTGAGAATTAGCTAGGGGAGGTCGACATATGATATATTTACGTGGCCCTCTCGACCTTTAGGGATTATGGTTTCGAATTAACGATGGGAAAAAGGTGGATCTTTAGTAAAAATTAAAATTAAATCAGTAGACCAATCAGAGGTTTGTATCGAGACCTCAATTGACTAAAGCCAATGAAACTTAGATTTCGAAGTAGTTGGGATAAATTTCGAACTATAGAAAAGAAGGGCACCAATTAAGAGAAATTAGGGAATTCCGGATTATGTTCGATAACGCCCCCGGACAAAGGGATATTAGGAAAAATTTGGGAATGGAAAGTCAGTTCAACGTGATCGGTAACAAGGAACATACTTAAAAAGTATAGAAGAAATGCAGTCTTTTAAATTCTAGAAAAATAGTAATTGTGTTGTAATTGAGTGAGTTCAAAATTTCGCTAGTGAAGTTCCGTGTTAGAAGTCCAAGGAAAAAGGTCAGATTTTCTGTGCTTGCTAAAATTGTCAATTTGGTTTTTTGTGTGCTTCGAATAAACTAGTTTTTGTTATTCAGGAATTTTATTGAGTTCCCTAATCTTAAGAACTGAAGACTCGTCAGAAGACCCGTCAGAAGAAACTCTAAATAAACAACATTTTTTTAAATTTAAAAAACACCTCTTCGTCGGTGGAAAGCCGTTCTTCTACTAGGACGTTGGAAAGAGGTGTTCATTACAATGCTAGGTTCTAGGAAAATAAAAAGAATAAAAAAATAAATTTTGGTGCTTGTGAAAAAAAATTGTCATACAAATTTTATGTACTCCCTTTGAGGGGCTGTATCTTAACAAGCGATGCTCCAATGAAGTTTCTTTATATGAAAGATCCTATCTTTTTTTCGATGAGGAATCACCTCCTTAAATATTTTACACTTATTTAGTTAAATCAAGTACACGACTGTAATGTTGTTGTTGCGGATTAGCATTGAAAGGTTTCAGCAATTTGCGGGCTGATTTTTTTTTCATTAGAGCGTAATCATATCTTACTGTCTATTGTGAACTTCACAATTTTGTATATTAAATTTCCCCAAAAATTTGAAATTTTTCTTCTTGAGTCTTGTATCTAAAATAAAAAAATTCAAATAATTATATGGAATTAATTTTTCAATGGTGGAAAATAATATCTAATACCACCGGTATATGTACGTACTATTATTACTATGGCCTAATACAAATTTTGGGTTTTATTTTGAATTTACATAAGGGCACCATCAGTACTATACACGTGCCGCGCGCTTCTCTTTCCCATCAAGTACTGACACCCATGAAAATGACCTGATTAGACAGGCAGATCGCATGTTAATTTTAATCAGTTTTTAAATTTTCCTGGAAAGTACCTGGTTCTGCCGACTCCGCCTTATATATAAATCAATAGAGGAATAACTGGCTGCAACTCCGGTTTAAGCTACCGCAAGATAAGGCAGACAAAAATTGATCAGTCGCGTGCAAACCAATTGAGCGAAATGATTAATCTTTCGATGATTGCGCTACTAGTTCTTTCGGCGTCTCATGCCAGTGAGTATAACTCAAAAAATAGCGTCGTGCAAAGGTGGAAAGAACATAATGAAAAAATAGAAAACTTCGAATGTAGTGAGCCACAACCAAGAAGTTTTGAGTGGTACGAGTTAAAACACGATGATGGAAGACCAGTGGATAAGAATTTTTTCAGATATACAGAAGTGAGTCCTTTGAAAGATAATATGTGAAGTCAGATCTTCAGATTTTTTGGGGAAATTCGATATGAGAAATTTCAAATTCCTCAGCTTATTTTGTGAACAAATCTCATATCAACAAATTACTATATTCACAAGTAGTTTTCAACTCATCTGTTCTCCTCAGCCGAGTACTTCTCAATTGACCTGTTACTTTGGAAGATTTGGGAAAAATGGTATCGATTATTTTGGGGTTTTAGGTTCACTGATAAATAATTTGAAGTAGAAATCGGTTTTGTTGCTCTCGAATGAGTTAGAGAGCTGATACCCGGCGTGATCAAATAACACTTTCAAAATGAATTTTTCATGTTGCAGATCTTTTATTTGAATACATACTATACTCAACTGTGATAAACTTATACTTTTAGAAATATATTTCTGCAAGATTGTTAGCAAGTAGTTTAGCAAGTGCGCCAAAGATACCTAACGTAACCCCAGTGCTTTCACCGTTTCTATTCTTAAATTTTTTCATATTAATATACTGCATTCCTCACATTTTTATAGAAATATTCAATCACTCATACGGTATTCCTCAGATCTCAAAAAAAGTTGAGCATTTGTGAATGTTATTGATATAATTCATATTCTAAAATTTCATTTTCGTAAAGTGAACTTACGAGTTCTTTTTGCGAGCTTATCTAGTAACTAGTAGAACAATGTTCTATCGTTTAACCTAATTGTCCACAGTTTACATATTTTCAAAATAGGTTCATTATCCAAATATCTGGGACAAGATTTTTTTGGCCAAATCCATAGAATAGTTCAGCATCGGAAAATTCGGTTTCATCAAGAACTCCTTGAATTTTCATCCGATTCATTCGTTACTCGGAAGAAGTTTGATTGAGGTCAAAACTAACAGTTTCGCGTAATATCGTGGAAATCGTCTCGCTAAGAAATTTTTGAAAAATTCCCAAAACTCTTTTATTATTATTTCAAAATATTGGTGTATTGACTCTTTAACAATCTGTCGCTTGGTTTAGTATCATACTGTTCCGGAGTTCTGGAAACAATTTCAGAATAAGCCCGCAAAAGCTCCTTATATAACGTCAGTGCTTTTCCGCATTTAATACTGTGGTTTTTCCCAAACTGAAAATTGATACCGATACATAGAAAACATTTATTAATGTATCAATCAATTGTGAAGCTAAAATCAAAGGAATTAATTAAACTGGGTGAGTCCAGATATATTTCTTCAAGGTAGGGAGTGGTGTATTATAGCTAACTCAATAATTATCTCTGTAATTACTTCATTTATTTATTTTTTTGATCAAGAAATTTAGCAGTTATCAAACAATATTGTCTGTGTGAATTGAATGTTCAAGCTGTAAGCTTGAACTGGTCGTAGCACCTGCTGTGCTCCCTTGTGTTATAGTTAGTCCTCTTCTATTCTTTCCTGTCAAGCCTTTGTTTCATGGTTGCCTTGTCTCGAAGAAGCCAATAAGCAGAAACGCATAGCGGCAAGTACATACCAACAATTCCTATTTCTGTGTCTTCAACTTTCTGCGGAACTGCCCACTAATACTCTCTTGGTTATATTTAAAGATTCGCATTGATCAACTTCTATAATTAAAAATATCAACTCACAGTTAGTTGGAAGCTCGAATTGCCTTCTTTCAAAAATCAACCAACAGTAAGATATTCTTTCGGACTATTTCATATGTTGTAGTCCAAATTGCAAAAAAAAGCGATGACTCTTAAACCTCAACCCCTACATGAACATAAGGAGGATGAATAATCTCCTATAGACATAGCGGAACATTAAACTTTCCCAGAACACGATTTCTTGGACTCCCTTACATGCACGAATTTATTTTTTGAATCCCAAGGTTATCTTATAAGCTATGAAGTATTAAAAAAACTACATTTGGGAATTTTTCAGAAATTTTGTAATGTAGATTTCTACGAAATTTTGCAGGCCTATTTATCTCAACCTTCTACATTCAAGTTGCAACTTGATCCGATGGATATTCAAGGATTTATTGATGAAACTAAATTTCGCCGAATAACGAACTTGACCGAGAAATTTGGACAATTAATGTAATCTGAAAATATGGAAACTCTAGCTCATCTAAAAAAATTTCATTCTTCTGCATACGCATGCAGTAGGCGTAAACCTCCTGAAAATCCATTGATTCCTGATATCCCAACTAATCGTAAAGAAATGACGACTATACTAAGCCTGCTGTAGGCGTAAATCTGCTAAAATTCCATTGGTTCCTGATATCTCAACTTATCGTAAAGAAATGACCATAGTAGGCTTGAACCTCCTGAAATTCCATTGGTTCCTGATATCTCAACTAATCGTGAAGAAATGACGATTGTAGACGTAAACCTCCTGAAATTCCATTGGTTTCTGATATCTCAACTAATCGTAAAGAAATGACGACAGTAGGCGTAAACCTCCTGAAATTCCATTGGTTCCTGATATCTCAACTAATCTCAACTAATTGAATGAAGCACTACTCAAATAACGGAGCTTTTAATAAACAACATTTTCTACAATACCATATGTATCACTCACCTGTCGGTGTCTAATGGTATTGAGAAAAAAGAAAGTTTGGGATTATTGAAACTATTGTTTTTGCAGTTATATACTCTACAATTGTTAATCATTTTGGAATTAATTTGTAAATAACACACAATTGAAACAGATTACTTACTGGAATGAAAATAAATGATTAAATAAATGAGCTTTGCTGGCTCATGGTAGATTTTGACTCAAAGAAATTCCACTGAATTATAGGTTAGGTTGTATTTATTTCTTCAACTTCTTTTTTGAATTTTAAATAGATCTCAAAATAATTATATTCTTCTAAATAATAAACGAATAAATTATACAAAGGAATTATTTAAGATGTCTAAAATAATAATGACATTATTCCAGACATCTTAGAATTATTGATGAAAACAATGAACAAGGACCAAAATATGAGGTTAGAATCCCTGCGAGATGCGCAAGTCAGACTTGGTGTAAGAAAATCCACGGAGTGCTATTACTGGTTGGTATCTATACTGTGATTTTTACTCCTGTTTGGGTCTCCCACCTCTGGTCACTGTCATGCGCGACCAAGATTGGGGAATCGTCGACGGTTGCTAGCGTCGGATCCTTTCAATATGTTCCTCAGAAGGGAAACATCGCCTGGTCACCAACCCAGCACGATGCTGAAAAAATGCATCATTACAAAATAAATCAAGTTTTCTATATTACTTCAAACTTTCAACCTGGATGCCCAAAAAACTAAATCAAATACATTATTACAATTGTAGTTATACCTGTAAAATGAATTGGCGTAGCTCCAAGTTATATAGATTCGTTATTAAACTCACACAACTGTAAAATGTGAAATGAAATTTGATCAAGAAACAAGGGTTGAAATTCTGCAATAAACATGGATATCATTACAATATCAATTACAATAAATATAGGTTGAACCGGTAAACACAGCGACAAGCATTCAAGTAAGTGAATTTAGCATGTTGATCTTACCAAATACCATGCAGTGATGAATATTATTCTGGTGATGATACTCAACTGATTTCTTCAAAGATATGAAGGAATTATAAAAAATGAATGGGATTTTAGTTACCAGAAGCAATAAGTTGATTTATGGACCATATTGTAGAAATCGTTTTAAGTAAAGGCATTCAACGTGTTCCTGAAAGGAATTGTGATTATGCAAACCAGGCATTTCAAATATATTTGTGTGAAAATTTGCGTACTACTCTATTTTCGGAATTTAATTTGATATATATGTATATATGGTTATGCATTTTAAAACTTGAACTCATCTAAAAACATATAAAATTAGACAAATTTCCTTCTGTGAGCTGATCAAAACCGACGCCGTTTGGATGCTATTTTCAACGCATGGCGCAAACGACTGCTGGGTTCGTCCTAGTTGGTCATCCGTGAATTCATTAATTTCTTATATTCTGGGCTTGTAGGCAGAGAAAACGACAGTGAAGCATTGTGGATTTCCACGCCCTGCTGTGAACTATGAAGAAATATGAAAATACAGTCGAGAAATTTTTTGACGGGAGCTAATTATAATATCTTTTTCAGGTGCTCCCAGCATCCACTATCCTGTACCGATGTGAATCAGCTGGCTGTTGTTCTAGTGGAGAAAAATGTAGACCTAAGTCGACGGATGATGTAGCACTTGTCTTTGCATATCATGATGACGATGGTTACAAGCATTATATGACACTGTGGGGAGAAAATGATACCGAGTGCTCTTGCCAAGAATCAAGCGATAAGCCCAAATAACATCGGAGAATGGTTTAATCTTAAGACTGTATTTATTGTATTGAAAAAAGTATTTGGAATGTTAAGGCTGTGATCACTCAGATGATAACTGAAGGTTTATTCTTTTATTATATAATTATCTGATTAATAAATGAGTATTAAGAATTAAAAATTTGATTAGCGATATCCAAATTTAGATGGATTTTTTATTTTTAGTCATACATATTCATCCTTCACATTAGTTGTAGTTTGATTTAACAAGTCGATCTTCCCAATTATTTAATCGCTCTTGAAAGTCTCCTGCAGAGATTTTGTTCTATTCGTTTCATCAGTATTAGACCAAAGGTCAGTGACCAATTTTGAGTTGTCTTTTCACAAATCATTCAAACGTACGTACTGTATATTATTTGATACTCGCTTGAAAATGAAAGGGAATTTTGGTGTGACGCCCTTTTTCGGTATACGGTTAAACTGCTCGGGCGCCAGACTATTTTACCTCCAAGGGGTCACCCTTATTATTGAACTCTTCTGTGTATTGAAACGCAAAGATCGAGAATTGGTAGTCTCCATTGGAGAATGAGGTGGGTATTTATTGGAGGTGGAGATATCAATGAAATAACCAAAAATTGGGAAATTATACGCTAAAGTAGCAAATGATTCTGGTGAAACCCCCTTTAAAAACCATTACCAAAGACCCTGCATGAAATTCGGAATGGATGAAAATCTTGTTCATCTGACTGGATAATCTAGAAATATAATCGATTTTAATGTCTTGAGCTTGTTGTCAGGATACGTCAAAGTTTTGTCAATAATTTTCCTACGCTGATATTGTAAAGGCTCGCAACAGTTCCTGCAGAAATAGTGTGAGAAAAGGTAAGTCCCATTTCAGTTATTGAGTATTGAGAAAACGAAAGCATTCCTTCAAGTAATTTAAATTCTTGTTCGTTCTTCAAGATATTTTGTAGCACGATTAGAATGAATGCTTTTTCTCTTATTAGTGAAAAGCTGCTCAGTATGTTAATCATTGGCTTATTCCTTGAGAGCATGTATAGATTGATATATATTTCATTCAAATTTTTAAAAGCGAGCGTCACATATTTTCCACACCTCTCGGAAAAAAATTCATGATCCATACAGTAATAAGATAAAAATATAGAATAAGTCAACACATAAGGTTGTATAGGAAAAAAAACTTTTTCCTGTGTTCAGAAAAACTATTATTCTTCAATCTTTGTATAGCGGTTAGTGAACATCTCTGAACTGAGTTGCGACATTGTAAGATCCTCAGAATAGAAAAATAGATGTAAGATCGGCACATATAGCAAACAGCCATTGAACGAGCACGGTGACTATGAAATTTCATTTTCATTGTTCAATATAATTGATAGAATCATTCGAAATTTTCCATAGCTTTTCGATATAACCAGTGTATTACGATTTTTCGAAAACTCCAAAGTATGCTTGAGTTTCGGCCATCACTTTCTTATCTCAGCCAAATCTCTTTCCAAATGAGCATCTTTTACAGTTCTGCGAAGAGCCAATAGTCGCTGGGGGACAGATCTGGAGAATACGATGGCTGAGGTAGCAATTCGAATCTCAATTCGGCCATTTTAGGCACTCTTTTCATTAACTTGTGACAGATTGTATTGGTGAAAAAGTAACTCTTTTTACTTAAAAAAGGCATTTTCTGGGCAATTTAGGCCTAAAGCGATCCAACAAAACGATATAAGAGTCGCTGTTGATTGTTTTTCATGTTTCAAGAGGTCAATGAATAAAAATTCGATCCCAAAATAGAGAGACCATTACTTTCCGAGCAGATGTTCGAGTCTTTGGACTTTTTGGCCGTTTTCCTTGTCTGTACTCCACTCAGCACACTACTGCTTAGATTCCGGAGTGAAGTGGTGAATACATGTTCCATCCATTGTGATAAACCGACGCATTTAGAATATAGCTTTTTAAAACCAAATGTTCGTGTATGATGATGTAAAAACTACCTTTTCATAAATTTAGTGTCAGCTATGTTTTTGCAACTTCACTTTGCTAGTGCCCATGAAGACTTCCAAGGTTTCAATGTTTTCATTCATTTAGCCGACCAAGGCATTCAGCATTATCGGTGTTCTTACGATCACGTTCGAAATCGGTAAACCATCGTTTGATGGTCGGATTTGATGGCGCAGAGTGAGGATAGCATTATTCAAGGCAAGCCTAGGCTTGAATGGAGTTTTTCCCATCCAAGAGCAATGATATATCAAAATGCGAAATTGCCTAAAATCACCTGAATAGCATCACTTGAATTATAACTCGATAAATAATAAACCAAAGCTCATGAAATTTTGACAGAAAGTTTTTGAAGGTTGGTATTGTTAGTGCCACCATCTGGTAGTTATGGGCCGGATCTAATTATCGATGTAGCATTATAATACCAACCAAAATTAATCCGTTGAATTTGCATTTTTGACAAGCATAAAGATTGAATTCAGGTTCTCACCAGGTATTTGGAGACTTGAATAATTCCCAATTTTAATAATATACCATCTGTTAGCGGAACGAAGGATGTCCAGTTGAAAGAGATGTTCATATGATAAGGTTGTCCAAGGTTACATTCAGAAAGTATTGTTCTAATGCGAGGAGAATTGCACAAATAAATTTCTGAGAACTTGGGGAGGGGTTATATTTCCTAACAAATATACAGGCTTCTTCTGGATTGGAGTTACAAACGAAGAGGAAAGTTTCGTTAAGTGAATTCACAAAAAGAAAATTTGATCAAATATGGAATCGTGAGTGATTCGCTTTCGAAAGTGAGTTTGAATTAATTTCAAGTTACACTTTACGAAATATTATTGGATTTCCATATATCTAAAAGAACCCTCTTCAAAAAAACAGATATCGATGATATTCTTTCTATACTTGGCTTGAACCTTAGACTACATTTATTTACATTGAAAAGTGTTGCATCTGAAACTTAGAGCGGGTCGATTTAAAATTTTTTGACTCTGATTATTCTTTTAATCTGCTATCAAGAGAATTGCGTATAAATCAACCTAGAGAGGAAACGCAGTTCAAAGAAACGAAGCCAGAAATTTACTAGTACGATTTCTGGTTTATAGATGGACTTTATGTTTCTGGAAATAAATGTATTTGTTCTTTACAGCACCTAACGGAGAGTTACCGAACTATTAGACGATGGCCAGGGCCGGCTTCAGAAAATATGTTGTTCTTCACGAAGATTCATAGTTATTTCATTTCGATATTTGTTCTTCCGAACTAAGCGTCAAGGGGAGACCAAGATAGTAGCATTATAAATTTAATCCCTCATATCATGATTTATCCGAATTTCTCCCATGTATGTTATGTCATTGGATCTTCTCAGTTATGATTTTATTTATTATATTTGTGTTTTTATAGAATTTCAGGAAACAATTCTTTAAACGAACATAAGATTTCGAACTGAAATGGCGCGTTTACATTCGGCTATCATTTTCAACTCAAAAATGAAAATCGTGAGGGTTTATTCACAATGAATGTAACGTAAACAAATAAGAACTTGTTCCATTAATTGCTCATTCAAATATATATGGTACATACAATTTTCTTGTGTACATGCGTAACTGACCTAAATTCACTTCACATATTTGATATCACTAACAATAGCCCATCATTCATTCATTAAAATCGTCATCTAAATATAAACAGATCATTGTACAGTGAGTCAATATATCTAAATAATAAAATATTCTGAGAGGTGATGTCGAATAAATCCGGTCCTGGCTCAGACCAGCTCTAACAGAGAGACCAAGTCGCTGCAACCATAAATACAATGAAATAAAGGTTACCGTGTTTACACGCTTGAGACCGCCACTTTATCGGTAGAATTTTTGGCTTCATTTCTTTGAACTGCGTTTCCCCTCTAGGCAGATTTATACTCAATGGAATCAGTTAAACTGTAAGATTGGTTATTGTTTATTTAAGACATATGATTGTTGTTGATTTCTGTATCACAATGTTCCAAAATTTGGGAAACACTTTGTACCAAGCGCATGAAAGCTCATGACCCTACGTTACTGCATTTTTAATAATAGCAATTCGATATTAGAAATTTGAGAGGCTGTTATTGTAATATTCGTAAGTTGCTACAAAACGCTCTCTCACATTTTGACCACCAAGGAAGAAAAACATATACCTGATGGCATTTATAAAAAAAATTCTCAAATCTTTTCAGTTTGGATCATGTCGGTGGTAACATTTGAGAAGCCTATCCAGCACATCGGATTGGCCGATTGGCACGCAAAGCAGTGGCAGAACCAGCAAACTAATGATACAAGACGTGATGAAGCATTCAACTTGCGCCACGAAAGTCGCCAACTACGCAACGAAACACGTATCAGGACGGACTGGGACACTTACCACAACAATGTTCGTCTGGCAGATCGGGTAGGTGAATTTTTATTCTGATAGATTGTAACAAACATAACATAACATAGACATTCGAGTGCCACGTTGTGAATCTGGTATTACCAGTGTTCAGATAAACGTTGAGCTAGTTCGAGGTCATCTGAAGCGAGTGAGGGTTGATGCTGCTCCTTGTCTGGACGGTTTGTTGACGGTGAACCCATGAAGGTGGTTGGCCAGTCACTGTGATCTGGGCCTTGTGATCACCGAGGATCTACAGTGGTCCGAGCATATTTCTTATGTATGTGCAAAGACTAAGCGATCGACATACTGTATTGACAAAACGTTCAAGGGAGGCGCTGTTAATACTATTCTGACCCTTCTTACCACATATGTGAGGCCCATCCTGGAGTATGTCGGTCCGGTCTGGTCGCCATCCACGGTGCGCGATGCAACCATGCTAGACTTATGTCTCAACTTTTGTATTTGTATAAATAAATAAACATACGCCACTTTTTTGTCAGAAAAAAACTACGAACATTATGAATAAAACTAACTACAACCGTGGAGTCTAAAGGACTCCAGATACAAAGATTGGACTATCCAATATAATAGTCTAGCAAGGGTAAGACTCTACGTTATGTTCAAAGTAATAATTCAGATTCGTGATGATTAAGCATAGTGAAAAATAGATGGTAAATAAAACACAAAGGTTAGACCTAAACGATGAACACTTCCTAAATTCGGGTCTAAAATGTGAAGGGGAAAAAGCTTTCAGCATCAAAAAAACCCTTGGTGATAAATACAATAATGTTAAATGATAACATTATGAAGCTGCAAGAGCGAATCCATTAGATTAGAGCGAAACTGGAACATGGAATAATTGTGAAGGTAATTCTGGAGTAATGCAGGCTGAAGGCATTATCCCTACTTATGCGGTTCGTCCCTGGCGCACACATTTGGACTCATCAGTATGGCTCGTGTGCGCCATCCACATGAAATCCCTACAATCTTACACCGTCCTTCTTTAGGGAAATTCTTCAGAAGCCGATAGGGTCTTTATCACCCAAAAACGTATTCTGCGCATTATCTTTACCATGAGTCCAAGGTCGTCCTGTAGACCAATTTTCATCCGAAATAGTATTCTCACATTATCTGGTATTTTTATTCTAAGAACTTGGTTATATATCAAAGAGAAAGAGAATTGCCTTCCTAAGTTATCTAGTTTTCATAATTACCACACTAGAAGTGAAGGTGTCTTGTTTATACCTAAGCATAGAACCAGAAAATTTGAGATGTCGCCCATGTATAAAGGCATAAAATTATTCAATCATTTACCTTCCCAGATTCGGTCTCTTAATATCAGAGAATTCAAGGGGAGTGTGAAGACTTTATTGTTTAAGAATTGTTATTATACTGTTAGTGAATTTTTGAATGATGTTTTTGATGATACTCTGTATTTGCTGATTTTTTTCCTGACCTGTCTCATACATTTTTCATGTCTTGTGGGACCAATAAATGATTTATTTATTTATTCAATAATATCCAGCTGTGTGTGACTTCGCTGTACTAGTGACTTATTTAAGATCCATCGTTGGGGCAGGTTCCCTGGTGTTACTCCGGAGTAAGAACATCCTCCTATCCTATATAAACAGTATTAAGGTAGCTATACTTTGCTGACATAAGAAATATTTTTATTCCTTGAAGGCTCCTTGAATTTGAATGCCTTACCAAAGTATATTGGAGTGTTCTTGAATTGATGGCTACATGTATGTACATATCTTCGACTCATACTAAATTTAATGCGTCAAATAAAGACATTCATTATTTTAAAATAATACTAATAATAATACTAATACTCGTTGCAGAAGGCAATTCCAACACTCAATTTCGCATTCGTGTTGGAATAGGTGCCTATTCTGCAACTTGTTTTAGAATATACTATTTAATTTCAACGGCGAACTGAAGAATAACTTAATTGAATGAAAAACTTAAGAATTATGATCAATGAACGGCGAAATGATGGATAATGACGCATTTCATGGGTACACTTTCTCATATATTCATGGTGAAAAGAGAACGCATATGTGGAACATTCTGAAAATTATTTGACGCGTACAATTTTTTTCGGTCAAGGCTCATTTCGCCAAAAACAGATTGTTCGATCAATGTTCTTATATTTGTTTTATGCCCTATTTTCCTTTGACAACAACTGAAAAACAAAACTGAAAATAATGAACAGATATTTACTAACAATTCGAAACTTTTAAATGAAGAATGAATTACATTAGATTCGTAATCAAAATTCATCATCGGGTGTTAGTAGATACAGCTGATTATAAGAACATTATTTTCCTGACTACATCAAAGAAATAGTCTTCCAAGGACTTAGATACTATTGGAGTGATACACACCGGCCTTGTCAACTATTTTCGGGTAATATTATTGGATCCCCTGGCTAACGCCTTGAGCATCCTTTCTGAAGGATCCCAACTATATTAATGCTAACCAAAGCGAAAAAGTGAAAATTTCAAACATCTACAATGAAAACTCATTATCGCTGTTTCAGGTGACCGAGTTAGATAGATGGAGGGAACTGCTTCAAAGCTGTTTGGATCGCGTAAATTCCGAGATCAACGCGCTGAAGGACGAAAAATTCTCGACAGAAAGAGAGATCGACGCTCTGGGAATCCCCCTGAATGTTGTCTCGGAATGCATCTCGATGAGGGACAACAGGTTGGGGGCCGAACTGACCTACGATGACGCCGATACGGAACTGAAAAAGGTTGGCAGGTTTGATACAGTTCTTAACCCTGTTGAGTTTGTGAAAAGTTGGTAACAACTGTTTAGTAACTATGCCTAATAGTAAAAATTCATTTTTGTTCTGTACAAATACTTTGGAAGCATCGTTGTTTTCTTTCCATAGTCCGAAAGAAGAGTAAAGCGTATAAAAATTTTTTCAGAAAAAAAATTATTGGGATTAGGATTAGTCCGAAAGTTTTCTCATCACCCTGTTATATCGCGTTTCAAATGCATGTGTTAAAATTGTGTTGCGACTGCTGATAAAAATCTTATCAACCCAAGATCAAGCGCGCAACATTTCCTAACTTCTAGTTAATGCTTTTTTCAGTTTTCAACATTATTATATCGATTATCGACTCACGCGTTAAAACTTCCTGTAGAATCAATTAATCTTCAATATAATGACATATTATACAACCTCGTAATGTTTTTGTAAGGTCTAGAATCGCTGTAGGTTAGATGGTATCCTCAAGCTTCAAGTGATAAATGATCAATAAAAACGTTCACCTCTGACAATTTAAATATATTTCTTGACGATTTTTCAGGAACTGTGCGTACTCGAGGCTGTCAAGAAACACCTGATGGAGCGATGTCTCGCAGCATGGGAGAAAATAAACAAATTGCAAGAGGTTAAGTTCAAACTCGAGCTGGATCTGAACGATAAAACCGAGGCCATGGAGATAGACAAAGATCAATTGACTTTAGATAAAAACTGTGCCAACATCAGCCATAAGACAGATCCATTGAGAATAGTTAAAGGGTAATATTAATGAAGGTCTAAATTTACTTTCTATTTTTGTATAATGAGTACAAACAATACTAAAAACAGTGCAGTAATGTTTCTAACCATTATTTTCGTTTTATGGTATTCCGCACTAACATTACCATCAAATTTAAGTACAATCCAAATGTTAATGTGAGATGATAATTCGAAATCATCAATATTCGAGACCTATTTGAATTCAGATTCAAATTCCTTAATCTGTCAACTTTCTTCAGACACGCCAACTGCAGAGGTGCAATACAAGATTCACTAGAATGTACAATATGAATTTTTCATCAAATTTCAATAATTCTAGAGGATTTTTTTAATTCATCGAGACGGTTGAATCAGTATCCAGTATATATTTTTGTTTGGCATCAATTAAATAACAAGCGCTCAAAAGCTCCTGACCTAAACTGCTCTTTGAGATTTATTGGTGGTTATAACTGCTTCACTTTATTCTATTTGTACATCTGCGCCGCCCTGTATTTAATAATTTGGATTTCAATGTCAATTTCGGTAATGAATAACTGAAATATGATTAATTCAAGATTGTGTTTTTCATTTATCTACTAATAGCATACAAGAGGGATCTTGATATTGTTTTAAAATTCAATTCACGACGTGATTAACGACAGGATGTATGCGTTTAACCAAACCTCTTTTACTTTTTATCTGAATATTCTTCAAGAGCATGTAGAAGGCGCCATTAAATCGTATGATCCAGAAATTAAATTCAACCAGACATATCAATCAAGTAATAGGTAGAGTCCATCCAAGAATAATTGACATTGAAGCAGGCCTTGAAATGTCAGACGTAGCTTTATATACGGTGAGAAAATGTTAATCATTGTGCTTCATCGTGAAGATGAGTAATAAATGTAACAAGAGGAATTTTTCGATATTTTATTCACCTCGCGTCTACTCTATTATATATATATATATATCTCAAATGGTTTAGCATTTTATTTTGAAAAAAAATTGTCAAGTCCTTATTGGAAAACCTTTTCAAATAACTATATGCAAAATAATATCATCAAAAATTTGTAGAAACATTTGAATTTTCTAATATATCTAAAAACAATTTTTGTTTCTTCTCTGTATCAAGTGTAAAATTAAAAAGTTAAACTATAAGCCATGGAGCCACCAGCAATTTAGTTAATCTCGGCACCAGCGGATGATTAACATCAATCGCGAGATTCAACAACTGCTCGTAATATACTAACTGACATAGAAAAAAAATTGTTAGTATTTTTAATTTTCCGCACTTGTTCTAGTTTAGAATACTAGTAGTACAGCGTACTATCATTCTGTCCAAATGGCTGTAATTTTCGGACCTCGAACCGAAAATGGACTTAATCGATTGGGTTCGACTTCCTGGCCATATACATATATACTCTATATTTCCCAATGGAAATGAGCTAGAGTATTCATATTTTTATAGTAGGTTTATTTTCCAAATATCTCAGACAAGTTGGTTTTTGGGCTGAACCCGTCGAATAGTTCAGAAGTTATGAGCATCTGACATTTGGTTTCTTCAGTAACTTCCAGAATATTCACTCGATCGCTTTGAAACTTGAAAACCGTTCGAATAAAGTTGAAATAAATAAGTCTACCAAATTTCGTGAAACTCCTTAGGCTACGAAATTTTGAAAAAAAATCCTACAATTTTTTGTAATATTTGAAGACTCTTAAGATATCCATCGAATCTCTACAAAATTTTGTGGATGTAATTGATGTATTACGTTAACTAACGAGAAGATATAGAAGCTTTTTTAATGGGTTTGTTTTAGTTCAGAAAACTAGTAAAACAGCGTTTTGCCTAAATATCTGTAATTTTCGAATATTGAGCCTAACATAGTCTGCATCGAGTGGGTTCCACTACCTGATGAAAAATTCGTGGTCAAATGGTCAATGTCCTACTGGCCGGTTCAGAGCAAGCGCACAACAGCTCCAGACCTCACGTCAGTGCTTTTCTTAATTGTTATATACCTGTATACCTGTGCAGGTCTGCCTCGTATGTGTTCGTTAGCAGCGATCGTACGGTGCCACTAGTTCGAGTCGAATCTCGAATTTGCTCCGGCGACCTGCGCAGGCTTGAAAAACTGCGACACACCCGCTCCGGTCGACCTGCGCAGGTATACCTGTACAGTTTTGCTTCTCAGGTCGACCGGCGCGTGAATGCCCTACATTTTAGACGTCGTTTGGAAGAAAGCGTGAACCTCAGTGGAAGTATCCCTAGAGAAAAAATAGATCTTAGTGCATCTATGCCAAAACGTGTTGGGGAGTGAATAGATAATCGCGGTGGAAAAACAAGTTTTCTTTTGTTCAAATTTCTATCGTTTACTCCTTGCTATGCTATCTCTTTTACGATAAAAATAAATAAAATTCAAATATCTCCTTCTGGTTGTTGCAGTTTCTTTGTCAGGTAGTATATCCAAAACAATTGTAGAACTTGGTTTGTATTCATTATGTGAGAGTAGTCGTAATTTCATGAAGTAAATATTGAGTCAGGCATTACTCGATATGTCTGTTATAATTGGTGAATCCCTAGAAGATTTACAGAAATAGTCAATTCCCAGAATGACACGATATCGTGTTAAGAGGTTCTACGCAAAATAATTTCGGAGAATTGAAATTGAGAATGATGGATTTACTTGAAAAAAAGTCACTAGAAACTTTGCCTGCTCATTTGTTCATTTATTATTCGACGATTTTTTTCTATGCTTGTACAGGAGCTATCTTTTGGCCCAGATGTTTGTTACCTTTGAATATTGAAATGCAAAGCATCTCTAACTCTAAGATGAAAAATCCATTATCATAGTTGAGTGTGTACGAAGAATCCGGCTGACTGATTCATTCGAAGAAGATGAGTTTCAATGAAAAGATTGATTGTCCACATATCTACGTCAACTCCGCTCAGTGGCGTTACGATAATTGACCGGCCCCCCCGCAAAAATAATTCTAGGGCCCCCCGTAAGTTAGAAGTATTTCTTCTTATAGAAAGTCTTCTCAACGTATGTAGCCGCGTCACATCCGCGCTACACAGTACGCGTAGACGTTTAGATTTTTTTTTTGATTTTGTGAATATGGTCTAATGGGATGCTAGAGATTTTCTTTAAAAAAAATCTACAGAAAAATGCATATCGGAAATAAAGCTGAAGTAGATCTAAGTAAGATCTAAGACAACACGTTCTACTAAAGCCTGTTTATTAAAAAGTTACATTGAATGACATAACCATATAATAAATATCAAATTGAACTGAACATTTCATTGTCATTTTATATTCAAAGATTATTGACTAAAGTATGACCTACGACAATAGCATAAAAATTAATGTTAATAAGATTATATTAAGTAATCGATTTCATGTAGATTTAGCGAAAAATCTGAATTGTCGTTCATTCTCAATACTCAACAAACTAAGCCCGCTAAGTCTTTCTTGAGTCATCGTGCTTCTCAAATAATTCTTTATCAACTTTAACTTAGAAAAGGATCCCTCTGCACTCGCGACTGTAACTGGTAATGTCAAAAATAACATAAAAGCAGTACAGAGATCTGGAAAACTAGCTTCAATTGTAAAGTTTTTCAAAAAGAGGAGATCAGCTAACTGTCGTATTGATGATATTTTCTCAATCTCAGATTTCAATGCAATTCTGAAAGAGTTGCTTTAGAAGTTTAGATCAGTACTGAGATGATATTCAGATTCCTCGACCAAGGCATTCGCTTTCTTCGATATTAAACAGGAATCAATGGAATTTCAGGAGGTTTACGCCTACTGCATCCGTATTCACAGACGTCATTTCTTTACGATTAGTTGAGATATCAGGAACCAATGGAATTTCAGGAGGTTTACGCCTACTGCATCCGTATTCACAGACGTCATTCCTTTACGATAAGTTAAGATATCAGAAACCAATGGAATTTCATGATGTTTACGCCTACTGAATCCGTATTCCCAGACGTCATTTCTTTACGATTAGTTGAGATATCAGGAACCAATGGAATTTATTAAGATTTATTTAAGATCTACAACTTTGGTTTGAAGTACTCTTCTGATCTTACCATTCCGACCTTTGACAGCGAATAACTTTTGTAGCACATATGAGATCGATGGGTATGTTTAAAACTTCATTTATAAAGGTAAACCCAATCTCCACCAATATTTGGCTCTGCGGTAATTTTTGGTATTTTAAATATCGGTATGGAGCAGATTAGACCAACACTTATATTCAATATATGACAACAATATATAAACTATTTTTTTTTTATTTTCAGTTCGATTCCCTATGAGTCATGGCTCGAGCATTCCCGCTACACCAAACTTCTCGCAGACAGTGAACTCCAGGACACTAACAAACTTCGAGAGGCTCTCTTCGTAGTACGAGAAAGGTCCAGAAACGACATGAGAGCCCAACGAGACACTGTGGATTTCGCCCTCCGAAAGAGGATTTACGAAACTCAAAAGGCCAGGAACGAGTTGGAGTGGCAGCAAAAGAAAATGAGAGATGAGATGGAGAAGGTACAGGCCGAAATCATCAACCTGGAGAACTCGATCCAAGATAAAGAAGACGCAATGAAACTGGCAGAGACAAGGTTGGAAAATAGATCATACAGACCTGGTTTTGAACTTGCAAGAGATGAGGCGGAGAATGGACTTAAGGATGAGGTTATGCAGTTGAAACAGACTCTGGCTGACATCTTCAATAAATTGAATTGCGCCAAGGCCACCTACAACGCCCTTGAGGATCAGCAGCTCATCATAGATAAGGATTTAGCCAATAAATGTCAGTCACTTATGACAGATGTAAGATGCTTAGACATGAGGATTAGGTTGAGGACTGGAGAATTCGCTGGCCCGGCAACTGATACCGATAGGAATATCGTCTTGACCAGAATGGAGAACGAGATTCCTCCAAATTGATTTATTCAGGTTGGTTGTGCCATGTGATTAGAATAAATTAGACGTGTTTTTGTGCGACTTTTCAGAAGAAAATTTTGAAGTGAAATTGTTCGAATATGAATTAAAATCGATCGATATCGATAGTGTTTTATTATATTGATTTTCCTTGAGTAACAAAACCCACAGGGATTTTCTAAACTTATACAGGCAAGACAATATCTCTCATGCCTATGAACTCATCCACGGAGTAAAAGGTTTTTGTAAACAGAAAAGTTTTGATTTTCATCCTGAATGTCTTGATTAGGAGTCCCTTGAACCCAACAAGAAGCTTGTTGAACAGAGTGGACATCGCTGGAATCTGTTCAGTTTAACGTACTTCTTCCTGTTTCTGGTACCGTGGTGATGGATATACGAGGCTGATCCCGTTGGTCCGCCCCTGGCCCATTTATAAACCAAAATAATTATTTATTTTCACATAGTATTGTAACCTGGTATGTATAGACTAACGCTACAAACATACAAGTCTGAACATGTTAACGCGTGCCTACTGTAACGTCCGAGGTCGAGAGAGTCACGTATCAGTATCAAAATGGATCGCGTCGAGCAGCGAGCGGTGATTAAATACTTGCGTTTAAAAGAGATGACCCCAACTCAAATTCATCAAGATTTGGTGGATACATTAGGGAATCTGCAGTATCATATGACATAGTGAAAAGGTGGTGTCGTGAGTTTAAATGTGGTAGACAGTCGTGTATAGACGAACATGCAGGTGGAGCGCCCATAACCGTTACTACCCACGAAAATGTTAAAAAGGTCCATGATCTCGTGTTGCAAGATCGACGTGTGACTATTAGACAATTAGTTGAAGATACTGGTCTCTCATATCATGTGGTACAGAATATACTTACTGCCGAATTAAACATGAAAAAATTGTCGGCGAGATGGGTACCACGAATGTTAACAGATGCACACAAGCAAACTCGAAAAGACATTTGCAGTCGTCTTTTAACGCGGTATAGACACGACAAAGAAAATTTTCTTGCAAGATTGGTGACAATGGATGAGTCCTGGATCTACCATTATGATGTAGAGACCAAAATACAGAGTAAGGAGTGGACACACCGAGGTTCACCACCGCCGAGAAAATTCAAGATGCAACCTTCAGCAGGGAAGGTCATGCTAACCGTATTTTGGGATGCTGAAGGCGTAATTTTGGTAGATTTTCTGCAGAAGGGAGCCACAATTACAGGTGCTTATTATGCCAACTTAATTCCTAAATTACGTGACGCGATAAAAGAAAAACGTCGAGGAACGTTGCGCAAAGGTGTTCTCTTGCATCAGGATAATGCACCCACTCACAGGTCCGCCATTGCAAGAGCTGCAATAGCTCAAGCAGGTTTCGAATTAGTTGAACATCCACCATATTCGCCAGATTTGGCCCCAGCGATTACCGTCTGTTCCCAAAACTTAAAGAACACTTGCGTGGTAAACGATTTTCTTCAAATAATGATGTGATATGTGCGGTAAATAACTGGTTTGCAGACGTTGAACAATCTTTTTTTCGGGAAGCATTAGAAATGTTAGAACATCGATGGGAAAAATGTGTTAACCTTAATGGAGACTATGTAGAAAAATAAAAGTAAAATATTTGCAATTTTTTTATTGTGAGTGGGTCAGGGCGGACCAACGGGATCAGCCTCGTATGATAGCGTTGTATAGTTGCTGTTTTTGTGAAAGTAAACTTGATTCTCAAGTATAAATAGGGAGGAAAGAGTGAGCAGTTTGAGTTCACTAAAGACATGCTTACAGAAGTCGCGGTATTCCAGCCCACCCAAGACCCTGATCGCCCGTCTCTAAAGTCCAAAAATAACCCCAGCTTGGGCACAACTTCTTCATACTAGGACTCTGTATACAAGATGTGTCTCTACCAAGGCAACATAAGCAGTCCTTAGAGAGCCGCAAAGGACCCCCAGAGCAAATATGTTAATGCTCAGAAGAGAAGCTAAATGATGAAGCTGAACCGCCCACGTTAGATTGGGAAAAATATTGAGGAAAAAGTGATGATGAAAGGGAATGAAGAAATATACGGTTTAGAATTTTTTTGATGAGGCACTGCCTCATAGGACAAGCCGCCACTGGTGGTGTCGTCAACGAAGATAACCGACTCCGCATCAGTCACATAGTCAGGGAAATCGTTAACATCGAATATAAAAAGAATGTGTCCTAGCGTTGAACCCTGGACCACCCCGGATCCGATGGGCCTAACATCGAACACCTTACCCTCCATCGCAACAACCTGGGATCTTTCACTGAAGAATGAACAAACCAGGCTCCGAGCTACCTCGTCGAAACCGTATTTTTCTAGTTTGTATTAAAGCCTGTCTCAAGGAACGCAGTCAAAGACCTTCGTTAAATCGATTACTGATGCTTGGGTAGTATTTTTTATTATCCCACAACTTGGATGCCAAATTTGATCTATCTAAGTTCATTGAGTTTCTACTTGATAATGACATTTCCTTTAATTTGACAGTCTAAACAGTTTTCTGTGGTCTCATTTATGAAAAGAATGAATAAATAATTCCGTTATCTGTGAAATTTGTATTAATATTTGTATATTTTACGTAACACATGGATCAATAACTCCTGGGACTAACAAAAATAAAGCAGATTGAATTTTATCGGGTAAAATATCTCTTCTGTAATATTCAAGTTCGTTGTCAGCAATTCCGCTCTTTTTTCTAATATAACTATCACTCGAGAAAATGTCAAGTGAGGTGTCTGAAATAGTAAACCCATAAATCATTAAAAATTCAAGAAATAGAGGTATTACGTGAGTAATAACTCAATAACAATAATTCGAAAACCATAATTCAATAATTACTGAAATCCTGTTTGATTTATTATTCATAAACGAGAATCATCATCAATACATAATAAATTTGCATTCCGATCGGTTTTGATGAGGATGCAAATTCAAGTTAACTTATTTTAATACACTAACTAAAACCATTGGGTAGATTAGAAACTCAATGTTGAAACGAATGTAGAATGAATAATTTGTGAACTCGACTAAGGAATCGGAATCATTATGATTTTGATCACCTTAATTAAAGAGTTTTTTGTACCCATTTAAAAGCGGTTTCTGCTTTTATGGAGATCAACCGCATAGTTAAGCAAATTATCTTAATCCCGCTTAAGACATATGCGAACTAATTTTGTTGTGGGGAATCCCAAACAAGACGTAACGTAAATATTCTGCATTTCAACTTTTACAGCCGCTGGGGGAAAAATGATTAAGAGCCAGCGACAAATTGTTTGTCAAACAACCTGCATTTGATGGAATTTACGACTGATGTCATCATTCATTTTGAACCCATTTATAGTATACAGTAATAAGTAAATTCTCATATTTATCTAACGGAATTCAGGAAACTCATGGGAAATACCTTGTTTGTGGTTTACTTGTGGGTGTCCATTAAACTGGTTTTCTACCGTTTCGCCCAAATGTTGGTTATTATCGAATATCTCAATCGATTGGATTCTTAATATAGGATCCGTGTGTAATACTAAAAATACTTGTTGAGATGTCGAAGAAAGTGAATGCCTTGATCGAGAAATCTGAAGATGATCTCAATACTGACCTAAACTTCCAAATTAACTTTTTCAGAATTGCATTGAAATCTGTGATTGAGAAATAGAAATAACATCAATACGACAGTTAGCTGATCTCCTCTTTTTGAAAAACTTTACAATTGCAGCTAGTTTTCCAGATCTCTGTACCGCTTTCATGTTATTTTTGACATCACCAGTTACAGTCGCAAGTGCAAAGCGATCCATGTCTAAGTTAAAGTTGATAAAGAATTATTGAGAAGATCAGTGACTCAAGACTAGCGGGCTTAGTTAGTTGAGTATTGAGGATGAACGAGCAAGAAATATGGATCTTCACGAAGTGATAAAAATATTCGCAGCGAAGAAAGCAAAACGACAATTGAGATTTTTCGCTAAATCTACATGAAATCGATTACTTCATATAATCTTATTAACATTAATTTTTATGCTATTGTCAGGGCCGGATTAAGGTTGTCGTAGGCCCAAGGCACTCCAGCAGCGTAGGCCCCGAAATAATAAATATTTTTTAACTGAAATTGACCGCTAATATTAAGTAATAATTTTGTTGTAGATATAAATCCGAAAATGTGATGATGCGGTATAATAACATTATTTCATCATATCATCATATTTATCCTCCACAACGTATGAAGAACTAATAATTTTACTGGGGTCAAAAGTATTGGAAAAAATAGTTACAGAAATCAAAGAAGCCAAGTATTATGGAATCACTGTGGATTCTACACCTGACGTTAGCCATACGGATCAACTCTCCATAGTTATTAGATATGTCTCAAAAACTGGAGATATATATGAACGATTTTTGATGTTTGTTAAAATAGAAAAACATGATGCCAAGTATCTTTTTGACACTCTAATTTCAGTTTTAGAAAATCAGGGAATAGACCCAAAATTTTGCAGATGTCAGTCTTATGACAATGCGGCTAATATGAGCGGAGTGTATTCGGGAGTACAAACTAGATTTAGGGAAATCAACAGCGCAGCCACTTGGGTACCATGTGGAGCTCATAGTCTTAATCTAGTTGGCACAGCGGCGGCAGAAAGCTGCTTAGAAGCTGTAAATTTTTTTGAAATTTTGCAATCGCTCTACAAATTCTTTGCAGCGTCCCCTCAAAGATGGTCTAAACTAAGGTCTTTGGGAAGTAAAATTTCTGTAAAAAGACTTTCAGAGACCAGATGGTCAGCACGTTATGAGGCTGTAAAAACATTATGTGCCCATTATGATGATATACGTGGTATTCTTACAAATATTTCAACTAGTGAAGGTATGAAACCTACAACAGTGATTGAGGCACAAACCTTAATCCATCAAATGAATACTTTGGAGATGGTATTACTCACAGTTATTTAGGAAGATCTACTAAAACACGTCGATATTGTAAATAAATCTCTTCAAGAACCTGGCATCGAGTTTAACACGATGGTGCGACTTTACGACAGTTTAATTCAATATTTATCTCACTGCAGAACTGAGGACATGTATAATAGCTATTATCTTAAGGCAAAAGCCCTTGCACCAGATTCAGAATTTAAAGAATCCGAAACTAGAGTTCGTAAGAGAAAACGACAGTTCGATGAAGGGCCAGATGAGACTCCCTCTCGCAGTGCCAAAGATTCCTTTAAGATTAATGTTTTTTTTATTGTTCTGGATGTACTTTGCGCTGAAATGACAAAGAGACGCACTGCGTATACCAGCCTTTATGACACATTTAGTTTTCTTACGGATAATACACTGACCGAGGACATTATCAAGGTTAAGGCTCAAGCTCTGGTAAAAATGTATCCGTCTGACTTAGAAGAAAACTTTGTTGATGAGTATTTGATTTTTTCAAATTTGTACCCCAAAACCACCTCTATAACGGATCTCATCAAATTACAAATAAAGGATAAACTTGTGTCAAGTTTCCCAAATGTTAATATTGCATTGCGCATATACCTTTCGATATTGGGTTCGAATGCAGAAGGAGAAAAATCATTCTCCAAGTTGAAGCTTATAAAAAATTTTATGCGTTCAACTATGGGTCAAGAGAGAACTTCGTCACTGGGCCTTCTGTGTATTGAAAGTGATGTCGCTCGCGGCATTAATTTTGAAGATATAATACACGAATTCGCTGTGTCAAAATCCCGAAAAAGGAGTTATTTTAGGATCTATTTAGTAAACCATCGTTTTGTATTCGTATTTTTTGTGTATTTGTATTTAGATATATTATTTTGACCTTCACTATATAATAATATAAAAATGTTTATAAGTTTTTGGGGTATTTTATTTCAATATATTAAGACCTTTGGCCTTCGTAGGCCCTAGGCACGTGCCTACTGTGCCTAATTGGTAATCTGGCCCTGGCTATTGTCGTAGGTCATACTTTAGTCAACCATCTTTGAATATAAAATGGCTATGAAATGTTCAGTTCAATTTAATATTCATTTATGGTTCATGACTTTCTATATTCTATAATATTATTATGTATCCGTATAATATTGGTGGAAAAGAGCTGGCACGTGCTACACAGATTAGGGATTTAGGTGTGATATTTGATGAAAAATGTTCTTTTGTACCTCACATTGAAAATCTGATATCGTCAGCATTCAGAGTGTATGGTTTTATAGTTCGTAACAGTGTGTATTTCGCAAGCACTAAAACTCTTCTATCCCTTTTCAATTCGTTGATAAGAAGTAGACTCGAGTACGCCAGCCATATATGGCGACCTATATACCGGTGTCATGGGGATCAGCTGGAGAACGTTCAGCGTAAATTCTGTAAATTTCTAGTTTGGAGAGAAGACTCTGTATATCCTCCAATAGGGTGTAATCACAGACGTCTACTGGAAAGGTTCAATGGACAAACATTGGAGAACAGGAGGGCTGTATTAGCCCTTAAAACTATTTACAATTTGCTGAATAACAGGATTGATTGCCCGGCATTGTTGGAGAAGTTACCAATTTTTATTCCACGGTTGGAAACTAGAAGTAGACATTTGTTTTATTTGAACTCTGGTAGGACTAATCTGAACCTGCAATCACCAATTAATTTTATGTGTAATATTTACAATACTGTGGCTGATAAGTGTGATGTAACTGTTGATTCTATAGATAAAATAGTGGACATATATGTTAATTCTATTGAGTAGAAATTTTTTGTTCGCAAAGTTCTGTAAAATTTTGTTTTTTTTTCTCATGGGGGTCAGTTGATATTCGCTTGGATTTTTTTATGTTGATGGGTTTGGTCATTTTTAATGTTTAACATTACAATTTTTTGTTTCATGCCTATGCTGTCATATGTTAGTATAAATTTCTGATGATTTATCACAATTTTCCTGTAATTGGGTGTTAACCTGTTGGAAATAAAGGACTTATTATTATATTATTATTATTATTATTATATATGAAAAATAATTCTAACTTACGGGGGGCCCTAGAATTATGTTGCGGAGGGGCCCGGTCAATGATCGTTATGCCAATGCCTTAACTTCACAATCATAAGAAAAAAGTAGTACTCAGTCTATTTTTGTTGTAATAGGCATTCGAAAACGAATAGGCTCAAAATTATTGAAACACATCAAAGCATTAAAAAGTATTTAATCTTTTTTTAACATTGTTATGGTAAACAACACTCAACAATATAATTTTAAATTGAAGTTAATTGAAATTCTTGTAAAATATCTATTAACATGTCGCACACCAACATCAATAGTGTCACAAGTCAAAAATTCTCTTTTTTCGGAAACGTGAAAAACTATTTCCGCTGATATTAATTTTTCTGGGTTTGAAAGTAGCGACAAAATGAGAGAGTCCCTTGAAATTGAATTTTAAACGTTGTTTGGTATCCTTCCCTATCTGATATTTCGTAATTGTAAAGAGTATTTACACACCACATACTCGTATCACGAAAGGCGGATCGAACGTGTAGGGCTGATTGCATAGCCTGCGCGTCCGATTCTTTTCAATTCTCTTTTCATTTATATAAGGTCAAACAATCACAGAAATCAATTTTGATTAATTACCTTGACATTAACGTTCCGTGTCTATTATTGGCACATTGATAGTTTTGGGGCGGTCGAAAACGAAACAACATAAAATCTCCAATCTCCTGGTACGCCCCATTCGCCCAAAAACTTATAGAAAAAGATCTATAGTATTCGTCTGAAAATAGAAATTTTTCTTAAAATCTAAAAATTTAATGTCAAAAAGTCCGTCAGATCTCGATGCTTTCACAGACACGTTTTTGATTGGCATCGGTAGGACTTATAATTGCAGTTTCAGTTGGTGGAAAAATCAGTCA
This sequence comes from Micraspis discolor, assembly GCA_030674115.1. Lineage (NCBI taxonomy): Eukaryota > Metazoa > Arthropoda > Insecta > Coleoptera > Coccinellidae > Micraspis > Micraspis discolor. The sequence continues at coordinate 1,962,088 of JARTUT010000874.1, read as the reverse complement.
AAATGGTTCATTTAAGGCGAGATAATGTCCGTTGTCAAAATTCAGAAAGCACTAACGTGGGTACGGAATTTGGGCTTCGAACAAAAAAAATTATAATTATGAGTAATTATTTTTATTAGACATAAAAGTTTGTTTCAGAGTACAGAAAAAGTCTAAAGAACATACGCGCAAAAGCTGCTGATCTCACGTCAGTACTTTTCAAAATTTTTTTGATAAACTACTATGTTCCATAATCTCAGCAATTATCACGACTACATAGTATAGAAACATATGAATTACACATGAAATGTTTCACGACGGAAACCACATAGGAATTAATTCCATTCAAGACTTATTACAATTAGATTATACAGGTACTTATTGATTTACCAGAAACTTATAATTGAAATAGTTTTAATGAGTTTCCCATCCTGTTTTCTTCTGCGGAATAATATTCTTTTTTTTTTTAATTACTACTATTTATCGAATATTACATCATCATGATTATTCTTTATGACACGCACCATACCGAACCTTTTTATTTCTTTGTATTTAACAATTCAATACAAATGCAAGATTTAAACTGAACGCCATATTTTACATGTCACATGATTACGGAATTTGAGCTTCGAACGAAACTTATGGAAAACTATGAGTATTTATTTTAAATCTGATATATAGGCTTGTTCATTCATCGTGGTGGTTGTAATTGTATCACATTGTTCCAGAGTACGGAAAAATACTCTAGAACAAGTTCGTTAAAGCTCCTGACCTCGCGTCACTGCTCTTCTGAATTTTTCTCAATTCTCATTATATAATTACCTTCTCGCATCTCGATTTTCGTAGGCAACAACATAACATGATTTTGCTCTTCCAGATAGGTATGTCGAGAAATGTGACAGAATAATTCCATCAGTTTGATATGCCTTAAATAATTTTGGATATCTTGAATCAGTTCAATGCATTTGTCATCATTTTGAAATTTGAGTTGGCTTTTCACTAATAAAATATTTTTAAGAAAAGACGATGTGATCAAATTCAAAAATATTTTCGTGTATTACTGCTCATTTTTTATAGATAACGCCAAATATGCAAGTGACCTCTCTATTTTATTAATTTAGTCTATGTGTATTTATTGGTCCTGATATTAAAACATGAATGGCATTCTGACGTGAAAGGTATTCATGGAGATCTCTAGCAATATAAGAAACATAGAAACTTAACCCTCATATATTTTTTAATTTACAAACGTAGGATAATACTCTGGTAAAAAATTGTGAAAAATGTATATGATATGCACAACTGAAATCTCACATTCTTTATGACATTTGGCAAAAGATCTTGTAATAAAAAAAAATTTATAATTTATAATTGAATTCCACGCTACCACGTACTAAATTAATCTTGAAATAATATGAAATATTATTAGTAATAGTATTTTCAAAAAGAGCCACTCCTTGTTTACAATGCATGTCCCATTTTATTTTTTCACCAACTTTCGGCGGTTCAATGGCACCTGTAGATATAACTTCCTCTGGTTTATCACCATGCCACCATTCAACCCATACCGCGATCCCATTACATGGCTGTTCACTGCAAAGAAAATGGATATTGAGCAATAAGCTTTCATCTCTCAAAGAGCTTCCAATTTTATCACCCTGCATACAACCCATTCCCTCTCTTTGCTATAATACACTCACACTAAAAAGTATTTTTAAGTATTTGTATGTTGGTAGGAACCTCTGTAATTACGAGGGGGAGTTTTTAAGTTCGCGGAATGGGTGGGAAGATGATTTGTGAGGGTACTACCAAAATCTGTAGGAATTAAATAACTCGTTATAAGTATAAATACTAAGTTTTATCGTAATTATGTCAACTATCGTCGATCAAAGAAGTCCATCAGAAAGAAATTTTGAAGAATGGAGAAAATCGAACTCCGCACTGTCATTAAGTTCCTTACCAAGTAAGGAAAACCAGTTCAGACCATATTGGAAGAGTTGTCATTCGTTTACGGAGACTCTTGCCCTGGTAATACTATGGTTTACAAGTGACATAACCTCTTTAAGCAAGGTATTTAATTTCATTGCAGCTTCTGGGCTGAGACTGTAGATTGATACAGCCCTATCGGGGCTGTGGGTTCTGTTGATGATGCCTTACCTTTGTGGGCTTGCCTGTATAGACCTTACCCCCTGTTTTATGTTACCCTTCCACCCACGCGCTTAAAGTAGTAGCTAACATTATTGCCTGCTAGTTGTAGCCAGTCTGTTCGTTACCAATAATACTAGATTGTACACAGAAGCCGTTTATTGTGGGAAACCTCCCAGACTCCTGCTGCATCCAGGAACCAAACTGCTGATAGGATCAATCATTATAGAATTTGGGTACATAGCAGAGAATGCTGAGTCCCTGATTGCTGTATGAAGTGACCAAGTGCAGTTGAGAACCCACTAGACAGCTTTTGAGAAGAAGAAGAATAAGAATAGCTAATGAATCATCAACAGAAATCAGTAAAACGTACAGTTTTTTTCATTTCATTCGTTCATTCGTGCTATGTTTTCGGTAGAATACTTGAGCAATGAACTGAAATTTGAAATGAAATTCTAATCAGATCTATATGTTTATCTTTAATCAATGTGTCATAACATGACATAGACAGATGGCAAAACAGATGACACACAACAGAAGGAAAAACACAATCCATTATGGACAAAAATGAATTGTGTCTGAGTTCAGTTATTTTCAGTATTTACTCTCTCCTTTCATTAGAGCCTCCATAATTTGGATCATTTTCAGAATGTATGAAAAATTTAAAAATATTTTCTGCTTTCAAACGCTAATTCACCTTAAGAATGATAAATGTCTATCAAAACATATGTAGCAAGAACAATCAGAGATAGTGGATATTACCCTAATGATAATTCAACAGTTCCATCAAGAAAAATTTCTAGCAACAATCCAGTTACAGGTCAAAAACTGGTGGTGAAAAATACAATGAGCCTAGTTCAAGCAAAATATTGACATCAGTTCTTGACAGGTGATTTTAATGATTTTATACTTGAATAGCACTTGTCACTAAAGAATTGTTGGATAATAAATACTTGGGTCTTTTCCGAGGATAACCTGTAATTTCTGCTTTAGTGAGATGTTCAATCATATGAGGCATGTGATTTGCTCCCGAAAGTATTGTAGGATTTCTGTTATCGTTAATCAAGCATTCAAATATTTTTTGCCTTCAAAAGCTAATTTACCTTAAGAATGATAAATGTCTATCCAAACGTTTGTAGCAAGAACAATCAGTGAATAATACTCGAATGGTAATTCTACACGAGTTCTATCATGAAAAATTTCTAGCAACAATACAGTTACAGGTCAAAAACTATGTGGTGGTAAATGAAAAATACAATGAGCCCAGTTCAAGCGAAATATCGACATTAGTTCTTGGCAGGTGATTTTAATGATTTTTTACTTGAATAGCACCTTCACTAAAGAATTGTTGGGTGATAAATCCTTTGGTCTTTTCAAAGGATAACCTATAATTTCTGCTTCAGTGAGATGTTCTTCAACCATGAGGGATGCGATTCGCTCCCTGAAGTATTGTAGGCTTTTTAATATCGATAATCTTCAATTTTTCATTACAAAGAAATAATTGAAATTAATGACATTGTATTTCTGCTAAAAAGACGTTTCAGCTCGTGTAGTAGGTAAAATATGTACCCTGATTGCCTAAAAAAGTCAAAGGTTACATCTCTGCTCAAGATAGGAAATGTTGCTTTAATAATTTCAATTTATGGAATTACTGTTGTTTCAAATTGTTACACCATATAAGCCAGTGAATTAGTTCAACTTAAATATTTTCGTAGGTTTTCTATGATCACAAAGTATTGGAGTTTAAACAGATATTGTGGCAGCTTCGTAAAGTTCTACATAAAGACAATAACCATCAGTCTTGGTATTTTGGCGTCTAAGTCATAAAGATGCGAAAAAAGAATTAGGTTCAAACCCTGAAGGTTCCTGTTCACAAATATCACAAAGAATGAATCCGCAGCGCATTAGTGGGAGTATAAAAACATGGTATCCTACAGTATAATAGACCTTATAATGTTGCATTCATTTTGTCCACTAGGCAGTTCTCTGCAGAGAATATTGTACAATAACATTATATCAATCTTCATTTCAAATATATCCAGTCATCAGATAACTGTCAATTTTTCTTTTTAAGAAATCATACATTTATGTTAACAAATAAATAGTATTGAATTTTACCTTTGAATCTTCAAAACTCCTTTAGTTTTAATGACATCCACAGAAAAATCTGACAAATCTATAGCTGCAATTTCCTCCACGGAACTCAAGGCAATTCCAGGGTACTCCCACAATGGTTGAGGTTCAAACTCATCATCACAAGATACTGTGGCTTCCTTAAAATTTTATCATAACTCGTAAAAAACATTTTATCAAAGCAGCATTGAAATCATACCCTAATCAAGTCATCAAATATGTTCATGTTGAAGCCTTCACATTCTCTCACAGGCGCTCTTATTTTATGGAGATCATCGAAGTGCACAGCTAGAGCTTTTATTTTTGCATATTTAGGATAAATCTTCACATCATCATCCAAAATTGATATACATTTTTTTAGAATGAAGTAAAAATGCAAATTATCCCAGGGTAGAGTGCTTGAGAAAAAAAACGGTTCTGCTAATACCATATGAATAGAATGCCTAGGTATTAAACCTATAAAATCTGTTATTTTATTATATATTTTCAAGTTGCTTATATGGTTTACTGCTCTGAAGTCAGAGAGGCAATTATCTGATTCATTTTCATCATAGATATAGATATTATCTGCATTGAATTTAGAAGCAATCAAACTGAGATAAAAAGCATTACCTAGCACTAATATATTTTTATTTAAGGCCTGTTTTTTCAAAATATTTGAGAATACTTTTCTTCGATAACCATCATTAAGTTGTCCAATTCTATTTCTTGACATTCTATGAAATCCACATACACAAAAATGTTCTTTTTTTACGCGAGGATCAACAATTTCATGACTCTCTAATATCTCAAAAGATAGCGAATATTCATCTTGATTAACCATTAAAATTATTTCTTCCCCTTCCTTAAAATTTTTTTGGTTTGGAAAAAAAACAGATTGCATCCAATGGTCTCTCCAAGGAATTTTCATATTTATGTCATTTTTTGAGATGGGATGTTCCCAATATGGAGCACAACTTAAAATAATTTTTTTTTCAATATCCATTTTAAGATCCCACCATACAAAAATAGCTTCTGCCCTACCATCACATTTTGCGATAGCTTTCTTCCTTATAAGACTATTTAAAGATACTTCACTACTCCAATCAAATTCACCGACAACAATTGGATTTGTCAGTTGTTTAAAAGAATGTAAAGGCAACTGGCTTAATTGAATATCATGCATGCATTGACTACCCATACAAGATTGAATGCATGGAGGCACCTCCAGTAACAATTGCTCATTTTCATAGACACCCAACATTTTACTCCATTTGTCTGATAAAGGAAATTCTACAACTTGGGCATAAATGGTTGCCGAATGAGGTACTACTATACAATCTTCCGTTAGAAGAAAGCTGTGAGCGTGATTGAATATTGAAATCGCCCATTCACCAATCAAGTCAGTATCAAAAACTTCAGTAACTAAAATGTTACATTTCTGTTCTAAATCTCCTTCTTCTCCAACGGTTAAACATTGCGACTTCTTAGGAATAACTTTTATTTTATCCTTGAAACCATTGAATTCTATATTTTGAATAGCACAATTGCTTATAGCGGTTACAGCTTCACAAGCAAACACTTTGTCGGCCCCATTTCGAGCAGCCATCATTGCTAAGAGTCCTGATCCGGTACCTATATCTAGAACAACAGCCTTTTTTCCATCTCCGTGCATTTTATCAATGGCAACCTTCAATGCTGCTTCGTACTTTTGATTTCTTTCAGTATCATGCAGCATATCTGCGAATTTCGATCGAGCAATTTCCAGAAGACTATCATGGTTTTCTTTAAGCACTACTAGTTCTTGCGATCCCGTGAGTTTATTTCTTGTTTGGACAAGATCACCCATTTTTTGAAGGGATTTCTATTTTTTTTCACCTGAAGTGGAAAAGAGTGGAAAGACAAATTCAAAATAAGAATTTTTTTGAATTTCAAGTTTGAACCGCTTTGATAAGGTTATTTTGGGGGTTAACATACTTAGAACATAGAGTCATATATATACTTTGTCTATCATATATATACTTTGTCTATGATCATTTATCATTACACTTTTCCAAGTGATTTATCTACAGTTTACAATTTAAGTGGCGTTTTTGCGCGCTTGTTCTATAAACGTTTTATAGTTGAATGTCAGGATGGCCCAGTATTCAGTTTTGTCAATAAGTTATAAATAAAGTTCAAGGAAACAAACACTTGTTAAAAGATCATTCAGTTTTCAGATCAAATTTCATTTCACACCTTAATCAACCTTCAGTCAAGTCACAACACAAGTGACATCTATATTTGTGCAATTTCGTTGGATACTTTTTACATACAGAGTAATTCCACTTTTCCTCTACCCTCCATACTTGCTATCCTACTTCCTCTCACATATTCCCATAGTTTATCAAATCCACAGCTAAGATGCATTTTAGCGCATAACCCAGAGATATAGAGTGGGGAGAATGATCTTCGAGATGCGCGAAGTGGCTAATTTTTCGTCCGCCATTTTTATACTTTCGGTTCATTGGCGTAGAAAGCGGTGTATCTGAGGGATAGTTGGTATGAAATTAAAATGAAATGTATAGAGCATATCAACTTCTTAGATAATTCTTTAGCTTCAGAATCTATACTCTGAATATCAGTCCAAACTGTCCTCATATCAACTGATTTTGGGAAACTAAAAAGAATCATATTACTGTGGAAAGTAAACAACACGTCACTGAGCAGATAAACAATGCCATGCGGTATGATCAGTCGGATAATTTCAATAAAAACTTACGTATAAAATGATATTCCGTCGACCTTCTTTGTTTTATAGTTTTTACAAGTTTTAACGATACAAGACATGTTGAAAGTATCGAAGTATCTATCAGCACAATGTAAAATTCGAGCAATTTCTAATTCACCTGACAAGTATGTCAACCTAGAACAGCTGACTACGAAAGTATAAAAATGGTCGAAATTTGACATAAGAATAGCCACCAATTTTGGATGCGCAGTGGTCGAAGCGTATTCTCCTCACTCTATATCTCTGGCATAACCAGGTCATAAACGGACGTCAACAGTTATGATTTTCTAACCGTTCGTATTTTTGCCCCAACGGTTTAAATGTAAAAGAAAATGTATAAGCGGGTTATGCAACAGGAGGGCAGTAAACAGTTATGCTCTAAAATGTACCTCTAAATATCTGAATGATGGCTTCTGTTCAATAACCTAACTATTCACTTCCATGTTGAATTTTAATTCAGCGATATTGAAATTATGCAAATTTCTAGAGGTAATCTTCACTCTTTGCCACGATCAATACAGCAGCTGCTTAATAGAGTATCTCCCATCACTCAGTCTGTAGCATTGTCTATTGTGGATTTTTTTATTTTTGTAAAACCATTAAGAGACAAATGTCAAACAGTCCTTTGATATTCAATTCTTGATGCTTTCATAGCAATATTTTTGATTGACATCGATCGGATTTATAAATTCAGTTTCAGTTGGGGGAAATAATGGCAATGGTTCATTTGTTGAAATAATGTGTGCGTCAGAATTGAGAAAATGTCTGTAATTGTTAGGAGAAGGAAGCGAAGCTTTGTCCAAATCCAAAGAAAAACTATGAGAAGTTATTTTTAATTTAAGATATAGGCTTGTTCAACTTCATCGTCTCCGTCCGTTATATTGGTATCACATTGTTCTATCTTCCGAAAGTAGATGAACAAGAACGCCATGTTCCTGACTTTCAGTTTTTAAATTTGTTTATCGTCGTTTTATTCATGTTAGAATGACGAAATCTCTAAAATCAAAATGATATTATTCGATTCAAGCGGTCACGTGATTTAGATTGCACATTAAATAAAATAATTGTTTGAAAAAACACCTATATTACAACTTAATACATACATGAAGTAACTTACATTCCAAAATTCAAAATGCATATCTAGTTCTTATATCTTCTAACTTCTTTGAGACCTCGGCAGGTGTTTTTTCTAAATTTTGTGCAATGCTCTTCTGCTTGGCTGGTTCCAAGGAATTATACTGTTCGCACAAATCTCCATCGATCACATTCTTAACTGGGTAATAATAACTCCTGAATGAAAGATGTTCTCTTCCGCACAAAGGAGAATTTTCACTACGCATATGCATCTCTAAGTGTTGGAAAAAATCATGATCCTCATGTGCTGTGAAAGGTACCAGTACTCCAACGGTTCCTGAGATTGTTGTGTAAATCAAGGATTCGGAGCCCCCTGGTATGAGGGTAGCTTTCTGAAGAGAAGTAACCGTCTCTCCTACATGAAATGATGCCAAGGTGTCTGCTTTCTGAGAAGCACCATTCAACAGACCCCGGTCCCATAGAGCTTTATGACCAGTTGGATCTTCTTCCACATCATCGCTTACATTAGGAGGTAGCCTAGGAAGTTGATAAAAATAAATCAAGTTACTATTAGGGCAAAACAAATTTTATAGACTGAAGAATATTTCAACGAAATTTGTCATTAAACTTATTCAGCATATATGATTCATTGATTACACTTTATATTCATTTAAATTGTATTTCATTGCAGAATAATGAAGATAACGCTTCTTCATTATACAACCATGGCAGCATTTGCAGATGCAGTCGCAATATTAGCTTCCGATGACGATCCGGAATAGTCCAAGAGCATATTGACAAATTGAACAATTGGTTTAAAACCTGGAGGATGACATTAAATCACAACAAATCAACACAAGCAGTCTTCACCAATCGCATCAACACCTGTCCCAGCCTAACACTGAACGGCATTACTATACCCACAAGGCAAACTGTAAAATACCTGGGACCGCACCTGGACCAGTGACTAGCATGAAAAACATATATAGATGCTGAAAGGAAACAGCTAGACATGCATGTTCGGAAAATGCACTGATTTATTGGAAAGAGATCGAGGTTGACCATCCAGAACAAACTGCTGCTGTATAAGGTGGTACAAAAACCTGTCTGAACTTACGGTATACAGCTGTGGCGCTGTGTAAAACCATCCTTAACAAATTCCATGCAAAGGTTTCAGTCTAAAACCCTTCGGTTGATAGCCAATGCTCCACGGTATGTCACAAACCGAAGAATTCATGAAGACCTCCAAATACCATACATACCAGAAGTTATACAATCCATCTCCACCATCTACCAGGAAAGACTACAAGCTAACTCGAATGAGTTAATAGAAAACCTTTATGAGAATGGACCAAGCATCAGACAATTAAAAAAGACGTGACCTGAAGACCTCCCGCTCTGAAATAGCAATAGAGTAGAAGTGTCACTTGACATTTCATTCTCATATTCTCCTTTTTCATTTTTTGCTTTATTTTGTCTCCCTTTTTATTATAGCCAGCACAATTACTTATTACCTATATGTGTAGATTGTATATTGAGGAATAAATGTTAAAAAAATTCCTTTTTTATTTTATAACTTACCTCAGTACTGCAAAGTTTCCAAACTTATCTGCAGTTGCAATAGTGTCATAGTCCAATACAGAAGTACATGTTATCCACCTAGGATGGGTATCATCGGCAAAAATAATCAACTGATTTTCTATTCTTTTATATCTAACCATGAGAATGGATTCTTGTACATCAGATACGAATATTCTCTTTCCCATTGCTTGAATATTAACAATTAAATTTGGAATGTGTTTGTTTTCACATTTTCTGAGAAGTTTTTTCTTTCCCATATCGTAAAGACGCAACATTCTTCCAATTCCAGCAAGCAGTCTTCCGTTGTAAGCACAAAGAGCCATAGGCACCTACAATTAAAAAAAAAAACTTTTTTTGCAACAGTCTCGCACATGGTATTGAATAAACTTAACAATGAAAATGATTTCGGACTATTCCCACCATCTATCATTGATGCTCCTCCAACCAATGTTTCTGTAGACATCTACCATTTTCAATGTGAATTTATATATATATTACGGGATTTAAGCTACATAAAAAATACAATGTAAAATGAAAAAATATTCTAGCCCAAGTTACAGCCAATAGCCGTCTACCCGTTTCCCTCTTCCAGGCCTCCTGCCATTGTTTCTTTCATGAATCCAGTCCAAGATCTTCTTGGTCTGCCCCTCCTTCTGCGGCCAGGAGGAGTCCATTCAAATACTCTTTTCGGCCATCGATCCTCCGGCATTCTTAGGACATGTCCAAACCATCTCAATCCCTGTCTCTCAACTCTATCAAGCACCGTGTCATCAGCTTTCATGATTTGCCTAACTTCAGCGTTAGTCGTGATATACCAGCACTTCTTCGCAGATAATCCATCTCCACGGCTAATACACTGCGTTTCATATCAGCACCCATAGCCCAGTGTTGAGCGCCATAACAAAGAGTTGACTCCACAAAAGCTTGACCAATTCTTTTTTTGGTCTTATGGGAAATATGTTTGTCCCACTACAAACTGTTGAGGCATCCTACAATCCTTTTACCATTCCTTATTCTCTTTTTCATTTCTTCTCTCCCTATACCGTCTTTTGTCACTGCAACTCCAACATATTTAAAACGATCCACTTGTTTGATACCAACTTCATCATAAATTAGAATTTCAAATCTTGGCTCAGTGTTCACAGCTAGATATTTTGTTTTCTCCAAACTTACATGCAACCCCCACATCTTATATTTATTGTATAGTCTTCTCAGCATAAACTCCAAATCGTACGAGTCCTGCGCCAGCACCACCTGATAATCTGCGAAGTTTAACGAGAAAAGATGTTCCTCTCCAATTGGAATACCCATGCCTTGACAATTTCGCTTCCAACTTCAACATAGGCGTTGAACAACAGCGGCGACAGACTACATCCTTGCCTTAATCCTTTTGTTGTTGGCTGCGACAGCTCTTTTCCTATTCTGACACGAGATATATTTTCTTTATACAACTCCTGAGTCATAGAGACAAGAGACCCGTCAGTACCGAGAACATCAAGAACCTCCCACAAACAGGCCCTAGGGATAGAGTCGTAGGCTTTCTCTAGGTCAACAAATGCCAGGTGCAACTCCTGGTCAACCGCAATTTTTTTCTCCATAATTTGCTGAAGTGCAAATAAATTATCATTACAGGATCGTCCTGGAATGAATCCACTCTGATCTTCACCAATTTTGTGACCAATATCATCTGCCTACCATGCAAGATTCTTCCAAAAAGTCTACTGATAGATCCATTGACACTACGACCTCTGTAGCACCCAGGGTTTTTTCTATCGCCCTTTGACACCTTGATTTCCCTTGGTAATTCATTCAACTGACAACAACGATTAAAAAAACTTGTAAGGCGGTATATCAAACCATTTCCTCCATATTTAAGAAGTTCAGCAGGGATATTTCCTGTCCTGGCTGATAGGCCATTTTTCATTGTTTTTAAATTCTCTTCAACTCTCGACAAAATTATACTGTTAGGTACCCCTAGGGTATACGTGGTTTCCTGTTGATGTTCGATTTTGTTTTCAACAATTCCTCATAGAATTGTTCCCATTTGTCCACTGGTATTCTATTGGATATGTGATCTGAATTCCCCTATCAAACTTTCCACTTCATTGCACTGACGTCCCCACAATTGTTCCTTTTCGTGCTTGATGATATGTCTTACTTCCCTGTTGGCCTTATATTCTGACATCTGATTGGTCAAATAGCCATCTCTGATACATGATACAGGTTTTTCTTCTCTGCTATCACTGCTTTCACTTCCTCTGTGAGCCATATAGGTTGGCCACATTTTGTTGCTTTATGCTTTTCTCCCAATGCTGCTCTCTTAATGATATTTTTGATATTATTGTACTCCAGATCAATGTCATCGTCTACTTCAGTGTCACTTAAGGCCAAATCCAACCTCCTCTGATAAAGATATCTTATACTCTCTTCCTTTAACAGCTCCAATTTGTACCTTTTACAGTCTTCATCATCAATCAAATGGTGTTTTTGTTCCTCCACTACAGCTTGTGCCGATTGTCGACCAACCATATAGGGGAAAACATAGTTTGCGCTCACCAATCTATGATCTGATCTGCAATTAGGTCCTCTCTTTACTCTACAGTCGTATATCCTGAATTTTGAGCGTTGACGTGTTATCACATATTCAATAATAGACTTTTGCTGTAAAGAAGGCCTTTCTTGTGTATATTGATGAATGAGTTTATGGGGATAAAATAAGTTGAGAACTTGTAACCAATTCAACTCGCATAATTCTATCAGCCGCAAACCTGAATCATTGACAACTTCCTCACCGTATCGACCAACAACCCTGCTGTTTTCCTGACTACCCACTCTTGCATTCAAGTCACTTGCTATAATTATTTCCTGGCAAGGTTTAATCCTCATCAGAACATCCGACAACTTCGAATAAAACTCATCCTTAACTTGCATGGTGGCGTCATAATTTGGAGCGTACACCCCCACAATTACAGTCTGCATACCAAACAATCAAGTGGTCATAGTAATTATACGCTCAGATATTGGCTCATAATCTTCAATGTACTTTTGAATGTGTTTCCTCACCAGTATCGATACACCTGCCTGTGCCCTCTGAGATTTGTCCACTCCTTACCAACAGTGAAGGTAACCATCTAGGAGTTCACTGCCGTTTCAATGTGACTTTGCTTTGAAATAATCAGAAACTGTTCAAAATTCATTCAATTTTCATTGAAAGTGAAATTTGACAGAACTCTCAAGGAGAAACAAAATTAACAGAATTGGCATTCAACCATATTCTTCCAGCCTGAACTCTTAAAATTGAATGAGATTTGTCAATTTTAACTTTCAAGGAAGATTGAGAAGTATTATCATAGCTTTCTGCTTTATCTAATTAAATTCACCTTGAAAACCTTAAAAGTAGGTTAGAAGATTATAGATGGTGGAAATAAAAAAATTAAATAAAAATTATTTTACATGTCATCAATTTATAATAATATTACCAATATAAGTGGAATTTTTATTGAAATTAGTAATCAATTACTTTGATGAAGAACAAAACTCATGTTTTATAATTTTTTGTGTGTTTTAATGGAAAAGCTGAAGCTAGATCAAACAAGAATAGTTTATGGAATAATAATATCAAATATACCTTGCATTGGGTCAAAATAACGATATCTGTGAAACAAAACGCCATCTGTGGTCTAAAGGACATAATGTTTTTGTTTATCATCCGAAGTGAATAAAATACTTAACGATATTTAGGTTATAAATAATTCATTTTCTTCAGCAAATCAGAAATAAGGTTCGAGTACACTTTCAATGTCTTTTCATATATTAATAACTCTTAGAATTACTTCAAATGAAATACTAATTTACCTCATCGACTGGTGTCCTGTGAACCAGTTCTAATTCTCTCCCAGTAGCATTAACCTTGTATGTGTCCAGAAAACCAGAATTGCACTGTCTGGGATTCAACTCGAAATCTTTAGCTACGCCCACAATCAGGAACCACTGATGTTCAGGTTGACCATGAAATTTAACAAGACATAAGGACATAGCTGCTTCATTTTGTTCAAGCCTCATCAATCTATAACATGTACCATGCACGGGATCTAAGATTTTAATCGTAGATGCCCACATACCTAAAAAAAAATATTTTTAAACTATAAACTGTTTTAATCGTAATGGACTTCAACCAAATTTATGAAAAACTGATGTCTTGTTTGTTAGTCTTAATACCTAAACTCATCATTAAAAATATATTATTATTACATTACCATGTCCAGCTTTTGGAGCTGAAAATATATTTTCGGGTAAATCTTCGTTCAAGAAAGCATCTGCCATTTCTTTTGCCAGCTCCTGTTCTTCCTCACCAGCAGCTTCTTTCATTTCCTCAGCCATTTGCAACCTTCTCTGTTTCTTCGTTTCGTCAGTATATGCATTGTGTTCAGTTTCAATGACCAAAAGATTGTTTGTTTCAGGATGGATTATGAATTTTCTAGGCGTGTATTCCAAAGGAAATGAAACCTGATTGAATACAGCACCCAACTTTTCTAGTGCTAAGATTCTGAGTGTGTTAGTTGAAATAGCTACAATTCCTAAAAAAAAAGGCAATTTTTTAATATTTGGTCATGATTTGGAAATAACTTCTTACCCTCTGGACATTGCTCTGAGCTGAATCCCGAAGCATACTCTAGACTTTCATATGAAAGTGGGGTTAGGTAGAAACGATTTTGGTAGTAGTAACTAAGCCAAGATCGACTGCTCATTGCTAAGACGGCTTCTGATTGCTGCATTCTTATTCTGAACAATTTCACAGGTCGCGATCCTAAATACCTTGTACGTGTATCAGTTAAATCCCCTAAAAATATAAATATCTTTTATGTGAACGAATTAGTGCAATCTGGAGTACACTGAGCAAACAGTAACTATAAAATGACGAATGCTCTGAAGTGATGAGAATGGAGGACTTGAGGAGTCAGGATTACCAACACTAAATACCCTGTTACTTATTTAAGCAATTTTTGATCAATATACGGTAAGATTATTAACATGTAATTCTCTATTCAAAGTGACGGAATAAGCAACTATCAGCAAACTTGGTCACACACCTAATACAATAATTTGTTTTGAAAGTTCATTAAGTTTAGAATTCACAAAACGTGGTTCATACCTGTTATGGGGTCCAATACGGTCCTCAGAAGAGCACCATTCTGTAACCCAATGTTGAGATACAAACTACTTGTAGTACTAGCAGCAGCTGCATTATCCGGGTCTCTTTCCGTACAACCCATTTGAACAATGCAAAGAGATTCTGCGCATACTGGCAGAGCTTCCATCGATCTTGGTGCTAAGCCATCATTTGGATCAAGAGATATAATTCTAACAGTGCTGTCAGACAAGCCAACTGCCAAGAAACGGGATCTCTGTTCACCT
Organism: Micraspis discolor; assembly: GCA_030674115.1. Classification (NCBI taxonomy): domain Eukaryota; kingdom Metazoa; phylum Arthropoda; class Insecta; order Coleoptera; family Coccinellidae; genus Micraspis; species Micraspis discolor. Next base: position 1,947,012 of record JARTUT010000874.1, on the reverse strand, counting down.
GGAGGTACAGTACCCAATGCCATACAGAGAACATCAGAATTCATTCTTTTTCTGAAGGATTGAAAGGAATTAGAAATATAAGAATTTAATTATGTGAAACAGAAATTTCTAACCTCTCCTTATATTCATGTAATTGGCCTGTTGGATCCATCTCAAAATATGCTAATTCACCTCCTGACAAGGCAATGACAACTTGACGTTGGTTCACAGCGCACTTGACGATAGTCTTTTTTCCCGGTGCTTTCCACTCGTTCACACGTTTGTCAGCACAAATATGTCTTATGCCATCGGGATAGACCTGAAAAAAATCAATTATTGCAATTGGGCCAAAAACTGGATTGTCAAGAGCCATATTTATCAATGAAATAGTAAAGATCAAGAATGTGTTTGTAGTACAAAATTAAATAAATAGCATTTATTAATAATGATTTGAAATTGTGAGTAGAATAGTTCTACAAAAAACTGTGAGAGTTGATAGGTTATATATTGTAAAACCATTCATTTAATATGTACATTTCGGGATAATTCAAGAAAATAATAAAAAACAAAGGTATTAACTGTGAAGTGGAAGAATTTGAACTTAATGACTAAATTGTAAACTTAATGACTAAATTGTCGATGGCATTTTTGAGAGAAATATTGCTAGTATCGCCAAAGAAACAGAATACCTAAAGTATTTCACATATTCAGAAGTATAAAATAAATAACTTAGCTCAATCTCAAGATATTAATGAAATAATTGCCAAAATGATCATATAACTGTCAAGATAATGGATAGTATTGATAACACACATCTTCAGTGGAATACTCAGACTAAAACACTGGCCCCTATTGTTGAAATTTCATGGTAATAAAACCAAGCAAAGAAATCACATGAAGTAACATCATACCAACTAAAAGTCCATTACCACTCACCTCAAAAATACTGAAGAAACTACTACTTCAGACAATAAACTACAAAATTTTAGTTGAGATCCGACGAATATCTTATGAAACATCAAATATTTGAGGATTTGTACAGGAGTTGGTAGATTCTTTTCTTTCAATGTTATTCAAAAATATTTCAAGTAACAAATTCATGCTTCGCATATTTTTCAAGTATTTTTCTCAATTTTCTCTTATAGTTTGAAACCAATTGAACTTAGTAGGTTGTGCTTCTTTCCAAATTAATTCTCACATAAATTGAGCCTGAATATTTTCGTTCATTTTGTTTCAACTGATAAAGTTTCTGAGCAACTAAGAAACAAATTAGGGAGACCTGGTACATTGATTCTTCAATCAATGCAATTTGAAGGTAATTAAAATCTGACCATTACTTAAAATACCTACTTGCACTAAAGCGTCATCACTCAAAGCAGAACATGATAAAGTAGGAGTTGTTCCTAAAAATCCACTATCTGTAACTTCCTCTACTGTTTCTCCGATACTCAATACAAGAGTAGCGTTTCCAAAAGACACAATAATGTATGCATCATATTCATCATCGCTTCTTTTCTTCACTGTCCACACAGCATTTGGATTACCTGGCAATTCAGAGACAGCCATTTCAGATACTTCTAAACCATGCCTTAAAACACGGAGGGATGAGCGAGGACCTCTACCACACATCATATATAACTGTGGAGTATCTTCTCCAGCTAAGTCAGCCACCTTGCTGCATAAAATTGGAGAAAGTGACTCAATTTCGTCAACTAATACAAGATTTCTGAGAGATCTTGGTGCGAAGAAGAAAGTATCACCCTCCTCTAGAGGCATAGCGGAGCTGAATTCCAATTCATCATCGTCATCTCCTAAATGAGCTATTTGGTACAAATAATGATTACCAAATTCAGAAGCAACAAAAAGAAAACCTGTTTTCAAAACACACATTGCTGTTGCTACTGGAACAGTATCAAAATATTTTAGCTTTATTTCGGTAACCATATCATCTTCACTTTCCAAAGTGATTTTGAATATATCTCCTTGTTCTGTTTGTGCTAAGAAGAAGAACATAGATTTGGTTTTGTGTGTTGCGGAACAAACAAATATCATGCCTGAAAAATAGAGTATATCAAAATATTTATTACAATTGAAATAAAATTTATACCTCTTTCAGGATCATCAAGATCATTTCTTCTTCTAGGTATAGGACATCGAATATCATGTTGATCACCCAAATTTTTATAAGTCAGGTAATTTTCTGAACAAATTAGGACCCCTGAGGGACCGTCATAACCCCCTGGTACTGTTACAAGAAAATTAGCATGTTCTTCAAGTGGCTCAGAGTATTTTCTAACAACATGATTTGTCCCTAAATGCAATTCATAGAATGTTAAAGTTTGCTGGGTTTTTTGAGCTGCTTCTCCTGTTGGGTCCGAATCTGCATCTTCATAATCAATTTCTAGGCAAGCAAATGTGGGATTATCAAATCCTACGTCAACGCCAACCATATGATAAACTAATGTATTACTCTTATGAGCTTCCAATGGGGATGAAATGGTCAAACGCGCTTGAGCATCTCTATTTAATATATATGCCAGTTTCTGCTTCTCAACTGCCCCAATCATTACAGCTCTACCTCTTGGGTCAGCTGCAAGATACTGACCTGGTACTATACGCCTCACCCCAGATTTACCAAATGTTTCTTGGTGCACCCTTTCAAATAAATTTTTCTGGGGCATATATTCTAATATTACTATTCTACCAGAATCGGAACCAACAATAACATAATCTTTAGTTCCTCCAGTTAATCTAAAGGGCATTATAGACCTTACAATACCAAATACTTCTGTAGACAATAAAGTATGAACTTTGCCAGTGTTAGGATCCGGTCTTAGGATTTCCAGGATTTTTCCACGAGAAATAACAATTTCCTGCATTTTTGTTCCTGAAAAATTCCCGTAAATTGCATGGGTTATGGCTGTAGCCTTTTGTAAAGTAAGATTATATAAATGCATGTTGAATAATTTCACTAAATTTTCACTGATACTCAATAAGCTCAATTCAAAGAATTTCCATTTAATAAAACCCTTGGCCGGCTACATTAACTTGTTATGATGCCGATGTTTTCGATTATGGTTAGATCAGAGAATGAAATCTACCATAGAACATGCCTAAGCGGTGTTAAATCGGTGCCAGTCAGCCGCAACCTGGTAATACCTGACACGCGTCTACCAGTAGCGGCACAGCATGGATAAATATTCTCTATGCTGTGGTAGCGGGGTGAAGTTTCTTCTATATCATTATTTATTTCGTTCTTCACTGAAAGGAAACGTATCTACACGTTTTCGTAGTTTTTCAGCTAGCCGCGGTTTTCGCTTGAAATAGACTAATATTATGTTCTGTGAAATTTCCCATCTGTGATTGTTTATGTAACCTATCTTCAAAAAGTCAAACTGAGAGAAAGAAAAGCTCTGAATTTTTATATATTAAGAAGGTTGACTCTGATTCTATTAAAAGCCTGATAATGATCACCTATGAATTATGTCTTTTATTCAGAATTATGCCAAAGGTATTCTATCCATTTCAAGAAATAATGTAACTACCTCTTATTTTCTAGACGGAATTGGTCTCTTCTTTAAAACGAACTGCAACTTGTATTTATGACAAAGGGGGTATTTTGAGAAAAATTGATAATTTGGGTACTAGAGACACTCCTTACAAAATGAGTAAACATAGCATGGTTCACAGGAAGGCTAGGTTAGATAGAATTAAAATTTGAGATATTTTATTTAACCAAATGCAAATATTATTTCAATTGAAATGTTTTTTAGTTATTTCATATATGAATTCAATGTTCCACCTACGAAATTAGAAGACCTTAATGAAGAATTGAGTCGAGATGTTGACATAATTAAAAGAAGAATTTATAGAAAAAATCTATTCGATGATGTAAAGGAATGCACTCTACATGAGGAAATGTTACCTGTACCATATAGGAAAGACGTTCAAGAGTTGCTGGAACAATCAAAGAAACTAGAAAAGCCGAAATTTAAATATGGCGTGAATCTAGATTATTACCCTTTCCAAAAGTAAAATTGAATTGTGTACAGTATGATAATAAAATAGTTAACCTTTCAATCTGTTTAAGTTAATGCTTTTCAAACTTAATTTACCCAAATCAATAGAGCTATTTTAATATAAGCAAAGTTTGTCCTGCCCTTTTTTTTTTAATAATATATGCTCATTAAATGAAATGAGGTATAAATATAAGAAAAATGGATTCAAATAAACTAAATTATGACAAATATGAAAGGTGGAACCTGGAATGAGAAGAGGTGAGAATACATCTAATGTAGTCCAAGCATGTTGGAGATAAATTGGAATAGAAGTTTAGGCGATTGTCTACTGAGTGTCACCTCTGTCTTTATAATACACTGAGGTGGTTGCCAGGGTTCTTCAGAATTAGTTGTTGTCTGGGGATAGGAACTGATGATCCCAAATAAGGGTGAAACCAGTCTGCTCCCTCCCAATAGCAACACAAATTCTATGTTTACTCCTGTACAACTTCTGTTATATGATCTTGAGATTCCGTTTATAACAATGGTGTTGTTGGATGGCATATCCAGCCAATAACACATCACCAGCTATATATGAATACAAAAGAATTCTTATTACATGCTTAAACTAAACTATATCACACATTTACTCAGTACTATTACTTTCATAGTGCAGAAAGTGAAAAATAAGAATATTAGTAATTTCCATATAAATACTAAACTCCTGAACCATTTAACAGATTTTGCTTGATCAAGATATTTGAACAATCAATGTATTCTGTAAACTCTAGCTCATTTTCTTAGAATGTTATACATGTACAGCCAGCTGGTCAGCAAACTCAACTTTGATCATGGGTTCTGTATCATATAGTCCAACCAGTAGAGATTTCATTAATGGAATAGAATACATTCTGTTAAAAATTAATGATTTTACAGAATTCTAAAGGCGTTTTTGGTTAAAAACTCAAAACCATATTAGCAATCTTCACTACAAAAAAGTGTGTTGTGTTTTTTTCATCTAATGTTTTGAGAGAAAGAGGTAAGACCTAAATCTGGTTGAGTAAGGGTGTTCTTGATCAGTAACAAAAAGCAAAAAATTCTGACTCTTCAATATTTTAAACTACACGAAAAGGTCCCTATAGCTGGTTCTTGGATAAACTTCTGCTATATCTGAATGCCCATCTCTGTTGCAAGAAAATTTTTGTATCAGTTGCAGCCTCCCAAAGAAGAACCACGGATGGAATATGACATACTTTGTGATTACTTCAAACCATATCTTAATATCTATGCTCTTTATCTCCAATGATTTGAGTGTTCCCTGGCAAGTAATAAATGAATCCAAAGAAAAGAATAGGGCGCCTTGAGTTCTGAAGTCTCCAGTCGTGTCGGAATAAATATTTCACTGCCATTCCGATTTCATATCAATTTAACCCTTCTTCAGCACAGCAAGAAACAGAGAATGAACGACACAATCAAAAGCTTTGGTGGGATCTAGAATGCAACTATTTTGCATAAGGGAAAAAAAATAAAAAAGTAATAAGACAAAAAAAAATTTAATCACTGGAATATACACACATCACAATTTTTGACACTGAGCACAAGTTAAATAAGTTACATTGAAACGTAATTACCCAATTTCAGTCACACTAACATACATCCATTAAAATCGAGTAGGCGTAGTTGTATTGTGTAATCATTGAATCGTTGGAGCAGTGAATAGAAAAGGCAGTGGACCCAACATTACACTTCTTCGGTTTCAATTTTGAAACGTTTTTCACAAAATGCATACAATATATTTTGAGCCTTTATAAAAATATTCAAAATTTTATATGATACCCTGATTTAAAATTTCATTCTTTTAATCAAAATAATCACTAGATTGAATATTGATAGAATACATGTTTATTTATTCTAATTTTCTTTAAACATTTTATAAGTTGAAAGTCACACAAATGCTAACTTATGTATACACTATGTGGAAAACATTCAAAATTCAACAGAGAAATATGAGGATTCACTACTTATTCTCATTTATTGCCACATCAATTCAGGCAGCTGATTTGTAATGTCAAAATTTAATCCAGTCCTTTTTATAGAACCCGTATAAAATTATTTTATTCTAACAATCTTTTACCATTTTCGTCTCCTCTTCTTATATCCTTTTCCAAACCACCCAGGCTGAACTTTACACTTATCAGTCTGTTCTTTATTATCATCTTCATCTGTTGTATAATCACAACACACACAAATATTTGGTTTATCTTTTCCTTCAACTTTGCTATACCTAGATTCTTGTTTCATAAAAACAGCTTTTGTTGGAGGATAAAACAAGCATTCATAAGATTTTAAGTGATCATAGCAATATTCACACGAGGGTTTTTCAATGTTGACGATTTTTCTCTCTTTTTTAATGCCATCAATAGAGAAAGGGACTGGATTAATAATACTGTGTAAGCCGGAATATAACCAACTAGATTGGTATGGATATGAATAATAAATATAATCATTTCTATAAAGTTGATTTTGGTAAAATCTATTACATTGATTGTTCATGAACGATAAAAAATTATCTACTTGACTATTCGAATTGGAAGAAAAAGTTTGAACACTGGAATAATCCAAAATACTATCAATGGAAAAAGAACCCTTGAACTGGTTACATCCAGTTTCTACCTTGCAGTCTTCATTTGACCTGTCGCTATCACAGACTATTTGAGTATTATTTCGATGGAGATCATAATTGGTGAAATTTTCAATGCAGTCTTTATCATATCCTAGATTTTGTACTTGTGGTGTATTGCAGCATGTATCCTCTTTTATTTCTTCCTTAACGGTATCCTTGAGAAAGGGCTGTGAAGTGGTATGTATTTCTAATACTGATAGTTTTGAAGAATGGAAGTAGATTGGATCTTTTCTTCTGTCATAACTAGGTGGGGAAATTCCTGAAGATAAAATATAAATACTAAGCATTGAACCAAACTAATAACAATTTTTGACATTACTCAAAGAATTTATGTTAAAGATAAATACAGGGTGGCCATTTGAAAACAAAACAGACGAGATTACAGATGAAATAAATTTTTTTGATAGAAATGCTCGGACAGGTCGATTTCTGTTTCGAGGGGGACAACTTAAGATGTAGGTTACGAACCCATAGCGCTTCAACCCTTGTTACTACAACCCTCACCCCCAAATTTTGAATAGGGAAGATGGGGTGAGTGATACCTCATTTGAAAGGTATTTTTATACTGATTTCAGCACAGTAATTGTTTTTTCATTTTATGTATTAGTTCTCGAAATATTCTTAACTAAGTATTTGAAAATGAAGTGGTGTTTTCATGGCACTTGTAGTGTTTTTTTTTGTGAAAAATCGACATTTTTAGCTTCAAAACAACCATGACTGTGGCTTCCTTCCTCCAATCCACTGACATAGAAATCTTTAATCAAGATGTCGAACAAACAAAGCGTATTGCGAAGGAGCTATAACTTACCTAAGCAATCCATAACAATTTTCATGACTTCATCACATCTTCCATTGATTTTCTGATTTGCACAATCATCTTTAGGCGTCCATTGTAAATTGACTATATACAAATTAGGTCTTTTTTTTACTGGTTTATGCATTTGCCAAAGCCATGGATACTTCTTCAAGACTTTCAAACTAGAGCCTAAGCATAAAATTGTAGTTGCCTTCTTTGCATGCTGACAAGCACCTTTCCAATTCAAAGGCCACTGGAGTTTTCCTCTTTCTCCAAAATGGACAATGGTATCTTCTAAAGGATTATTGCATATATAACATTTTCTTGATGTTTTGTGGAAAAAACGAGATGTGTTTTCTGTCACATCAAAGGATCGCCAATACTCTTTGTGTGGCTTACAATTTTTACAAACTTCTAAGTACATATTGCCATGCAACTCTGATAACACAGTTTTGGGCAGTCCTGACCGTAAGTGCAGACCATCACAATTTTGAGAAACAACATACTTAAGCACATTCCTTGTATATAACTCATATAAAGCCATATGTGTGTAAGTTGGTTCAGCCAAACTTAAATCATGATTTCTGAAAGTGAATACAAAATGAAGGTTTTCTATCAGTTTACTCATAAAATCTTCTACAAACCCTATGTCTTTCCCCTGTTGAAGGCGGGTCCAAATACCATTAGGTCCCCGATAATCTGGAATTTTTGCAGAGGTGCTGATTCCGGCACCAGTATAAACAACAAGATGTTGAGACTGAGCAATTGCTTGAGCCAATATTTCACATTTACTTTTCAATATTTCAGGAGGATCTTCATATTCTTCCATTCTCTTTTTGACTTCATCTCTTTTTTTCCACCTAGACAAAACTTCCGTTACATATTCTGTTGAGTCTAAAAGTATCCTTTCTTCATCTGCTGTTCGGTCCGAAACATTTTTCTGGAGAATAGTTGATATCTGCAAATGAATTTCAAATGATGATCGATTTAATAAAGGAAAATTGACAGTACCTTTCTCAAAGCAGCATTTCTCTGTTCCTTGGCACATACATTACTTGACTGAAACTTATTTGCTCTAGGTAATCTATACCTGTTATTGAACTGCCCTTCCTCTGCTTCAATAATTTCTTGTGAGTCACTTTCATCATTATCTGTTTTTTCCATTATTTAAAATAGACGTAACATTGTTTGAAATGGAACTGAAATTCCTTCAACTTTGCTCAAATTTATTTGATAATACAGCATATTATACATTTACTCGTTTATTAATAGTCTGTTATATCTCTTATCATATCTACGAATAACTGCGAAGTAAGTTCTAAAACTGGAGGGAAATCTGCATCTGTCTACGTGACGTCATGCTGCGTAGGAACTACTGCACATATGATCCATTCTTCAACGCTCCTTCTCGTCGGTGATATTTGAATCTTCAGTTCAAATATTGCTGACGAATCACTTTCCATGCTTCCTTTTAAAATACCTATTTATTGTCAAATAATAAACTTACTTTTGATAAGAGTCTTATATTGTTTCATCACCTCCTTTATTCCTTCAACTTAAATAATTCTACATAAAATACTTTACCTTGTGTTATCTAAAAAACACATTAACTGCATTATCTTCTTTATTAACAAAATAAACCTTCTTTAACAACATTATCTTCTTTATAAATAAAATAAACCTTCTTTAACAACATTATCTTCTTTATAAATAAAATAAACCTTCTTTAACAACATTATCTTCTTTATAAATAAAATAAACCTTCTTTAACAACATTACTATACAATAACAAAATAACAAATTTTCCCTTTTTTCTCCATATAAATAAACATGAATTCATGTAATTTACTCATTGATATTAATTTCTTACTTTAATTATAACGTGCATGTTCTATAAACAACAAATATTAAAAATCGGAGTAAAAAAACTTCTCCTACATCATAATCATTTGTGTCAGCATACGTAATAAAGAAATAAACACATCCTGACCAAAGACACTGGTTGACTGATTGATTCATTCAAATTTAATACTTTCTTTTAAAAACTACTGGGTCATAGGAACTATGGGCATATAACTTATAGTATCTCTACTAGTATCTCTCTCTCTCTCTTTAACGACTTTCTTACTTAATTAATACTCTCAATGCTGCATTAAAACTGCATGCATTGAACTAACATAACTTACTAATATCAAGAAGTGAAACGATTTAACTAATTTTTGGTTACTTTGAGGTCTACCTACATTAGTCTGTGGTCTATACCACAATAGATCAAAAAAGTTTTGAGTTGTCGAGGTTAATTAACTAGCAGAAAGAAAAACTAGAAGTAAATTTTAATTTCAGGATTTCTCACAAGTTTCCAGAAGCGGAGGCCAGAACAAAAATTAAATTTTTGTTTGGAAATAAATGCTTTAATATGGAAATGGTTTTAAAAAGATTGGTTTCTCCCAGAAATATTATATCCATTTTGAGATATACTCCATTAACTCAATCTGTAAGAAATTTCCAAGGGAAGGTCTTGTTCCAGACTCATTTATTTATATTTTAATTTCAGAGAATAAGTTGTCAGTTATCTACTGAAAATATTACTTCTGACGATGAGAATATAAGTAAAGCTATGAAAGCTTACCTAACCAGAGCAAGGGAACATGAAGAATTCATGAAAACAGAAAATCTTCAGTTTCAATTAGGAAAACGGCATCTTGCTAATATGATGGGCGAAGACCCAGAAACATTCACTCAGGAAGATATTGATGTATGTTGATTTCAATAAGTTTAAATCATATGAAAATTTAAAATTTTTTAGAATGCAATTGCCTACCTGTTTCCTTCTGGTCTCTTTGAAAAGAAAGCAAGACCCATGATGAGACCTCCACATGAGGTATTCCCTCAAAGAAAAGCTGCAGAATTTGATAAAACTGGAAGACCATTTCACTATCTTTTTTACACGAGTCGACCTAATTTTTACCAATTATTATATGTTAGTAAAATGCATTAAAATTCAGTGATATAAAATTCATGTTAAGGTTTTCTAGGACATAGTGGAAAATATCGAGCAATCAAATAAGTTCGAAGACAGTATGTTGAGGAAAGGCAATCAGCCAGATCCAAATGTAAAACTGTAAGTTGATGAAATAACAATTTATTAGAGATTGGTAATAACAAACAGATTTCCATACAAGATTAGCATAGGAAGGTTCTTCCATCAAAGAATTTTTGAAGTAATATTGTAATGAGTTAAAAATAACTTTCTATTACATATTCTACTTGACGTTTCACTCTCAAAGACTCTCATCGCAATCATGTGTTTCCCTAAGAGACAAGTTCACAAGGCTACTTTACAAGCTGAAAAGCTGGCTTTTGAGCTTTCAAGTAAAACCATTATTGCATCGATTACGTAGTTTTTCTTAAGTAAAATTTGTACCTGTCATAAGATATCTGTAGATTTCATATGTGGATGTAGGTAATTGGAAATATGGGATATTATGTGGGGCAATTCATTTGAAAAAACATTTTGTTGTGATTTTCAGTTTTGTAACTTTGACAAGAAAAATTTTGGATTGAAAATATGATCAGTTTTCCATATTTCAATAGGCCATCATTGTGAATCACCCTGAATTCTGACAATTTTTTTATTTTATTTTCTAGTGATACATCAGGGTTTCAGTGGAAAGATAAAACAGCCATGGAATCGTTACTTTTGGAAACTCTGTCCGATAGAGATTATCAACAATTCTTAACTGCTATAGAAGCACTTACTAAATTGCCTTATTCCTATCGTCATAAAGACTTCATATTTCAATATTTAAAGCCTTTAATAAACCCAGCCAGTTCTTCTGAAGCTCCAAAACCTAATTATGATGAAGATGGAAGAGCTTATGTAACAGTTTATGGTAATATAAACCAATTGATCATTTTCTCATACATGTTGATTTATTTTTAATTTTCAGAATGTTGCAGAAAGGCTTCTAGAGGAAGTGTTACTTTAAGGTCTCCCGGAAACGGAAAAATTTCTATAAATAATAAAGACATAACTTATTTTGAAGATGTACAGTCGAGAGAACAGGTAAGTTGAAAAATGTGTTCGCAGATCAAGTGTCCTTCGTTTATTATCAGAAATTGAAAAATTCTGATTGATTCAATATTTTGGAAATGAGATCAAGCGTTCGTTTCTCATCGTATATATTCAATAGAAACGATGTAAATTAAGGGTATGAGTTGTATTATGTGGACAAATTTGGTGATCCCTGATCCACACTTGAGAGGATTGAAAGGGAAATGAATTGCACACACTGCAACAATGCAATAATTCATTACGACACTGAAATAGAGAAAAAAGTTTATTCTTTATTATTAATATATGAATTGGAGAATTATTTGGAAAAGATGATGTTATCCGAATGATGACGAAGATTGGCGATAACACATTGACACATAGCTATTGATATTACTGCCATTTCTGACTTGATGGTTTGCTTCAACCGGGTTAGATTCGTGGGTTTTTTTTGATAAACCTTACTTTTAAGGTATCCTCATGCAAAATAGTCAAGCGGGCGAAGGTCAGGGCTGTCACCCCTTCGCGAAATGACTTTACTAGGGAACAATTCGTTGACAACGGATGGAAAAAACCGATTTTGACGAACCAAAGCCTCAACTTCTTCAATTGTTTCTTCATCGCGAAATGAACGAAGACGACCAGAGTTTTGAATTTCAACTATCGCACCAGTATTCTCAAACATCCTGATCCATTTCCTTGTAATGAACACCTCTTTCCAACGTCCCAGTAAAAGAGCGGCTTTCCACCGACGAAGAGGTGTTAGGAAAAAAAGAAATTTAAAAAATTCAGTTTAATTATAGTTTCTCCTGACAGGAGAAATCTTCAGGGTTCGGCTCTTCGCTAAAAAGGACAAGTCTTCAGTTTTGTAAGTTTAGGGAACTCAATAGTATTCCTGAATAATAAAAACTAATTTATTCGAAGCGTAAAAAAAACAAAATAACAATTTTCGCAAGTAAAAAAAAACTACAGTGGAACTTCCCTAACTCGAATCTCCAAGGGCCAGTAGTTTCACTTCGAGTTACGGAAAATTCGAAATACAGAAAATTGGACTGGATTGAGGGTGACCAAATAAACAAAACATAGACACATGCAATACAAATGTATTGCAGATGTATTTCGAAAACAAGGTCCTATGTATGTACATTATTTAATAAAATCACACAAAAAAACAGATACAAAAAAAAACGAAACTTGTACATTCATTTCAATTACACATGTATTCTTATGGACTAAAAGTTTATCTTTGTTTTTCAAAATGGTTGATAATGTGTTTAGGGGAATCCCAAATTGTTGAGCAATGATTTTCTTTTTCTTTTAATTTCTCCTTCAGCGTCAAACACTTCAAGTTTCGCTTTGATGTCATTTTAGTCCACCACAACACAAAGCCTTTTTAAATTTCACAACTTAACTAATCAGAACTGATATTTTATAGAGCGCGCGCGCAAAACTAAGAAAAACAAGTTTGGATCTGTCGGCGACTCTCCGCTCGGTAATTCCTCGAAGTTGCAGTGGGTGTTGCCCCAAAAAATTCGAGTTATGCTTGGTTGCCACCTCGGTTACTGCTGAATTTCAGTTCGAGTTTCAGAAATATTCGAGTTATGGAAATTCGACTTTGAGGGGAAGAAATACATGGCGATGTTGTCAAAACGTTTTTGATTCTGAAGAAAATTCGACTTGAAGAATTCTTCGAGATAGGGAAGTTCGAGTTAGGGGAGTTCCACTGTAGAACAATTTCAGACGAAATATTATTGGAGGTTTCGGACTATGGACTTCTGACTGTATATAAAGTTTATATCTGACCTTTTTCCTTCTTCCTTCTAACAGAGAAAGGATGAAACTTCACTACCGAAATTTTGGAACTCACTCAATTACAATACAATAACTATTTATTTTACAGACTGATTTCTTTTTACTTTCAAGTGTTTCCCTTGTTGCCGATTACGTTGAACTGCCTTTCCATCCCCTAATTTTTCCTAGCATCCCTTTTTCAGTGGGCGTTATCAAACATAATCCGGAATTCCCTAATTTCTTCTTATTGGTCCCTTTCTCTGGGATAGTTCGAAATTTCCCCCAACTACTTTGAAATCTAAGTTTCGTTGGCTTCTGTTGATCGAGTCTCTGGATACAAACCTCTGATTGGTCAACAGTTTCAATTTTAATTTTACTTAAAAATCCACCTTTTTCCCATCGTTAAATTTGGACGCTAATTGATGAATAGTTCGTAGGGTCGTGAGGGTCACGTAAAAATATCGTATGTCGAACTCCCCTAGCTAGTTTTAGCTCTGTTTAGTTTAGTTTAACTCAAGTTTTATTACGTCGTCTATCAATCAAGGTTTACATGTAGAGCATCAATAAATTTTTGTTTCAAAGCTCAGTTTTATGATTATTCGCGTGATATATTTGAGTAGTTTATTACTGTCTGGGATGCCTGAGAATTCCCGATTAGATATTATGGTCTTTTCCTTATCAAGACCCATTATCCAGCTTCGCTAGACATATCGCACGATAGAGACGTTGAGCAGCCATTATTGAATCACCATTACTACGAGGCATGTTTTTTAAGTAAGTACCGTTTTGCGATTCCGTTGCCGTAGCGCTACGGTCGGCGTTCCGCGCATGCGCGTTGGTTACCTACATCTCTTGTCTACGCACTGACGCCATTACAGTCTGATTATTCATTGTATAAGTTGTTTACTGAGTGTTCAAGATGTCTACGACAATCGTGAGTCCCGCTGATTGTGAAATACGGGCTGTTATACGATTTCTTAGTGCTAAAGGCGTAAAACCGATCGATATTCATCGTGAGATCTGTGAAGTTTACGGACAAAACATGGTAAGGAAATGGGTGAGAGCATTTAAAGATGGCCGCACAAATGTGCATGATGAAGAACGGAGTGGGCGTCCTTCGGCCGTTAATGAAGATTTGGTGCAGAAAGTGGACGAAAAGCCCTGATCTGGCACCATTTGTTCCTGCACTTGAAGAAACACCTGGGCGGTCAGCGTCTGCAAGCGACTACCAAGTCAGGCGGCAGAATTTGTTCCAAAACTGCACGTTGAAGAAACACCTGGGATACGATCTGTCAGCTACCATTGCAAAGAAACACCTGGGCGGTCGATAATGAAGTCAAAACATTTGTGACAGTGGTTAACAAGTCGGGCGGCAGAATTTTATGAGGAGGTTATCCAAAAACTGGTGCCACGTTATGACAAGTGCGTCAATATTCGGGGAGATTATGTTGAAAAGTAGATTAAGATACAGGCTTTCATGTAAAAATAAAATTATTGCGATATCTTTACACGTCTTTTTTTAATTCCAAAACGGTACTTAAAAAACATGCCTCGTAAATAGGGTATTTCAGAGGAATTGCTGGAAAAGATATCATATGTCGAACTCCCCTAGCTAGTTTTAGCTCTGTTTAGTTTAGTTTGACTCAAGTTTTATTACGTCGTCTATCAATCAAGGTTTACATGTAGAGCATCAATAAATTTTTGTTTCAAAGCTCAGTTTTATGATTATTCGCGTGATATATTTGAGTAGTTTATTACTGTCTGGGATGCCTGAGAATTCCCGATTAGATATTATGGTCTTTTCCTTATCAAGACCCATTATCCAGCTTCGCTAGACATATCGCACGATAGAGACGTTGAGCAGCCATTATTGAATCACCATTATTACGAGGCATGTTTTTTAAGTAAGTACCGTTTTGCGATTCCGTTGCCGTAGCGCTACGGTCGGCGTTCCGCGCATGCGCGTTGGTTACCTACATCTCTTGTCTACGCACTGACGCCATTACAGTCTGATTATTCATTGTATACGTTGTTTACTGAGTGTTCAAGATGTCTACGACAATCGTGAGTCCCGCTGATTGTGAAATACGGGCTGTTATACGATTTCTTAGTGCTAAAGGCGTAAAACCGATCGATATTCATCGTGAGATCTGTGAAATTTACGGACAAAACATGGTAAGGAAATGGGTGAGAGCATTTAAAGATGGCTGCACAAATGTGCATGATGAAGAACGGAGTGGGCGTCCTTCGGTCGTTAATGAAGATTTGGTGCAGAAAGTGGACGAAAAGCCCTGATCTGGCACCATTTGTTCCCGCACTTGAAGAAACACCTGGGCGGTCAGCGTCTGCAAGACGATAATGAAGTCAAAACATTTGTGACACTGTGGTTAACAAGTCAGGCGGCAGAATTTTATGAGGAGGGTATCCAAAAACTGGTGCCACGTTATGACAAGTGCGTCAATATTCGGGGAGATTATGTTGAAAAGTAGATTAAGATACAGGCTTTCATGTAAAAATAAAATTATTGCGATATCTTTACACGTCTTTTTTAATTCCAAAACGGTACTTAAAAACATGCCTCGTAAATAGGGTATTTCAGAGGAATTGCTGGAAAAGATATAGCAATTCTTATATTATTTTCGATGGGATGGACCTTTTTTTTAAGAGACGGAAGTTTGGGCTTGGACCAAAACTGAGAAGAGTTGTTATTTCGAATTTGAAATATAGGTTTGTTGATTCTTTCACATCCATAGTAACGGTTTAATTCAATATCACTGATCCAGAGTCCCCGAATTACTTTAGAAGATGCGCGAACAAGCTTCTGAACTCACTTCAGTGCTTTTCTACATTTTTATCATTTATTTCGATCAAATGAATGAGTACACCACTACCACTATGATCTAGAAATCCAAAATTCCTTTGCTCCATTTCTCGGTCTTACATCATTCCACTTAATCGGACGATACCTAACCGAAAAAGCGGCGTAGGTGGCTTAGTGAGTACCCGTTATCAGTACGCGAAGAAATAACCCAGAAAACAGAAAAGATTATCATTTTAAAATCACGTGTCGCCGACATTCGTTGCGTCTTCGTCGCTCAACGAGCGAGAGAGCGTCTTTGCACGGCAATTTACTAATTTGCCGTAATTCGCAGTTATCTTCTCATCTCTGTCTCCGTTCCTCTGTTAGACAGTCCGTGGCTCCGATCTTTGCTATTTTTTTAACTGGTTTCTACTTACCGTGATCGAGATCATCGAGATACCTGTGCGGGAGCATCGATATCCGTTCGACCGGCGATCGGTGTTAGTGGAAACTTTGTGGCTGAGGCGGTCGGACCACAGAGGGAAACGGTGCGGACGCAATTTGAAGTGATACCGGTGTAATTGTTTAGATGCGATGTTTTTATTGCTCGAAGACGGAGATTACGGCTCAATTATGACGAAAACTACCGGGTGACGATGTTGGATGGAAGGTTCGAGTATTGTATTTCTCGCGGATTGTCATTCAGTTGATGGTGAGTTTGATAATGCTTGGATGCGAACCCTTCGTCTGTGGAGATTATAAAAAATATTCAATGACGAAAAATATTTAATGCTAGTTAAGATACGAATAATTTTTATTATGTCCATTAAAAGTGTTAACTCTATATAACTCAACAACGAAACAGAATTTGTGAGAACACTGATACTGGTTGATTCTTTATGACAGGGGTTGTATCTCAGATCGTATCTCCTTGTCAACAAAAATCGTCCTGTGTGAGCGTTTTCATGAATTTTGATTCATTGTTGAGTTATTGAGGGTGGATACTTTTAAATGAGACACTGTTTGTACAAGATTTTCATAAATTGAAGGTACAAACCAGGTAGGAGGTTCCTATGAAAATTTGGCGCTCACGTCGAGTAGTTTTCAAATTTAAAAAAATCATACCTCGGAAGTTGAAAGTAGTATAAGTATTGAATGATTGTTTGGGCTATTACCATCATCTATTGTGGATGTAATGATTTCCGACGTTTCGATAGACATCTTCTATCTTTATCAAGGAGAAAAGTAAGAAACCTTTTGAAAATTATCAATTTTCAAAAAGTCAATTGACAGAAGTCATGAAAGAAAAATGAACGATGTTATATACTCATCTGTGATATGATGATCTTTTTAAGTTGGATCGAACTATCGGCGTCCAAACTTCTGGCAGATCTATAGATGGAGCACTTATGGAATCTGGTGTTATTTTCATAAATGCTGCTTCTTTGATTTTTTTTCTTGCAAGTTTTCTTCTTTGGATATTATTGATGCTTCATCCCATTTATACGATGATTCTCATCTACAGCATGTTGGACCAACCTGGATTTGTCGCTGTCTAGTACTCGTAGAAGCTTCTGATGTTCTTTTATTCGACAAATCCAGGTTGGTCCAACATGCTGTAGATGAGAATCATCGTATAAAGTGGGATGAAGCATCAATAATATCCAAAGAAGAAAAACTTGCAAGAAGAAAAATCAAAGAAGCAGCATTTATGAAAATAACACCTGATTCCATAAGTGCTCCATCTATAGATCTGCCAGAAGTTTGGACGCCGATAGTTCGATCCAACTTAAAAAGATCATCATATCACAGATGAGTATATAACATCGTTCATTTTCTTTCATGACTTCTGTCAATTGAATTTTTGAAAATTGATAATTTTCAAAAAATTTCTCACTTTTTTCCTTGATAAAGATAGAAGATGTCTATCGAAACGTCGGAAATCATTACATCCACAATAGATGATGGTAATAGCCCAAACAATCATTCAACACGAGCTCCATCATCAACAATATCTCGTCATCAACTAGTATAAGTATATCCTTAGGAAAAAACATAAAAAAAACTTATTTAAAAAAAAATTGCCGATTTGGCGTAATGATAAATTTAGACAGTTTATTTATCCCTTGAACCTACCCTAAAAATATCAGCTCTCTAACTCATTTCGATCGGAAGGGTGCTCACGAATAAAACGGTCAGAATCGATTTTAAAGAAGGATTGAAATTAAAATAAAGTAAAGTTTTCATTTACTTTAGGACAGAAAGTCATAAAAGTTCATTCTATTTGAGGTTGTCAAAATTGACAACCAAAAATCGTGCTTTAAAAAAGTTTAATGTACCTCTATGTCTATGGGAGATTGATTCTCCTTCTTAGGGCCTGTTGATATTTCCTAATATTCGATTCCGAAGATACTAGTCTATCGGTTGGGTGCTTTCGATTTGACAGAACAAAGAAACAATCACACTTATACAGAGTGTCCTAAATACAATGGATAAGTCTGCAACTATAGATAGACACTGTCGTGGTCTAACTCATTCCAAATTTTGACCTTAATGAAAATTCCACGGTTTCCGAGATATTCATGGTTTTCGTATTTTTAGAAAATTTCCAAGTGCGATTAGTTTTTCTAGTGCCATTTCTACAAATGGAGAAGTATTTCGATATGTTTTTTTTTAATTTCACATGAGATAGTTCAGCTATCGAAAATAAGTCTTAAATTCATCAAACTAGTGTAAAAAGTTAAAAACTCGTGAATTACAAAGAAAAATTGAAAACTAAATGAAATTTCCTTCAAGTTTGATGAGCTATAGTGTAAAAAAAAATGTAGGACGCCCCTGGTAGACATCATCTTGAAAACTTGCTCAGATATTGTAGGTTTTCATTCTCGTAACTACTTGATTACCAAATAGTCGAAAATTTTCGAAAAACTTTTTTTGTTTAATCGTTATTCTGATTTTTTATCTCAATAATCTCTCTCACTGCATCATTGAGTATTATAGATTCAAGTTATGAGCATTAATTGTTAAACTAATTGTGAAAGAATGTTCACTAAAGTATAGGATGAGGTACTTAAGTAATCACTATAAATAATAGAAAAAATCCCAAAGAATCTTCTTTCTGATAATACTCTATTATCGCGAATATCACGTGTTATACGTCTTTTCTTAATTTTGTCGCACGATCTAATTTAATGATTTATTACACTGAAACAGATTCTCGTAGTATAAGTTAACACGTCGACCTAATAGTTTAAACGGCTCGCGGCGTCCTAAATTATTTAAACATTTTACACTTTAAATGCATATTTCTCATTCGGAACGGCTGGGCTTTTCCTCAATTTATTAATATGAATGTCATTATTCATTTATGTAATTCCGTTCAGAAAATGATGCAGTGTATGGAATTCGTTATGGTAATTTCAAAGCTAAAAAGTAATCATAGAATAGTATATTATAAAAACGGTTGCAGAATGGGCACCTAATCCAACACGAATGCGAAATGCAACGAGCGACGAAGGAGCGAGTTTTTGAACGCATGAGTGTTGGAATTGCCTTCTGCAACGAGTATTAAACGATATTTTCTCTATTTCAGTCAAGAATTGTGAGAAATTTATTGGAATTCAATGAAAAAGTCAGATTATACCTTCTAGTGCCTTTTGTATTTTATTTTCGCGGTTGGTGTGACTGATATGAAAATTGACAGATTATAGAATTTAAATAGTGCGTTCAAATCTCTACATGGTTAAATATTGACAAATGACATGCAATGGACGCGTGTTGACATTCGAAAGGATTGTGTTTTAAGTAAGTACCGTTTTGCGATTCCGTCGCCGTAGCGCTACGATCGGCATTCCGCGCATGCGCGTTGGTTACCTACATCTCTTGTCTACGCAGAAAGTGGACACAGCCCTGATCTGGAACCCAGCGACTACCATTTATTCCTGCACTTGAAGAAACACCTGGGCGGTCAGTGTCTGCAAGACGATAATAAAGTCAAAACATTTGTGACACTGTGGTTAACAAGTCAGGCGGCAGAATTTTATGAGGAGGGTATCCAAAAACTGGTACCACGTTATGACAAGTGCGTCAATATTCACGGAAATTATGTTGAAAAGTAGATTAAGATACATAGACCAGGGTAGATAATTTTCGAAACCAACAAAAATTACAGTAGGATGAAACCCATTAGAAAAGGAGGGGAATATGATCAAATTGAAAGGAAAAATAAATTACGGTCGATCCGAGTTCGGGAAGTGGGAGGGGGTGAGTTTTTAAGGGTAAAAAATGGTTTATCTTGATTTCCGGCAAAACTACAAGTCCTATGGAAAAAAGTTAAATGACAAAGTTGTAGGCAATAAAAAGATCTACAACTTTTGTATTCGCAGATTTTTCACATAACCTCAAAATTTAGGTGAAAAATTAAAAAAACCAAGTTTTTGGTTTTTTATTTATCTTTTTCAAAAAAAAATTTTTTTCTACGAAATTTGGGGAAAACTTACCTTATTATGTCCCAAATACACTGTAATTTATTTGATTAAAAATATTTATTATATTATATTATTATAATTCGAGTAAAATAAATAAACTTTTTAACTAAAAAAAATTGCAGCAATCACATTTTTTTGATGAAATTGTACATAATGATTAAAAAAAAATTTCGAATTTGAGGTTTTTTCAATTTTTTGCATTTTCTAAGAATATGTATTTCCTATAGTAATGTATATTTTTCTTTACACCATCAGAAAGTAGATATTTCAACCAACAAAAAGCCCCCAAACTTTTTGAAAAAAGCTGATATTTTGACATCAAAATTTTCGATTGAAAATTAGGGTGCTCTTTTGAAATTAAATTAAAATGAAGCGAAAAAATAAATATTTTTGATCAAATAAACTACAGTGTATTTGGGACATGATAAGGTAAGTTTTCACCAAATTTCGTAGAAAAAAAAATTTTTTTGAAAAAGATAAATAAAAAACGAAAAACTTGGTTTTTTGAATTTTTCACCTGAATTTTGAGGTTATGTGAAAAATCTGCGAATAAAAGAGTTGTAGATCTTTTCATTGCCTACAACTTTGCCATTTAACTTTTTTCCACAGGACTTGTAGTTTTGCCGGAAATCAAAATTTTTTACCCTTAAAAACTCACCCCCTCCCACTTCCCGAACTCGGATCGACCGTAATTTATTTTTCCTTTCATTTTGATAATATTCCCTTGCTTTTCTAATGGGTTTCATCCTACTGTAATTTTTTTTCATTTTTTACCATTTTTGTAGGTTTTGACCCTGGTCTAACAGGCTTTCATGTAAAAATAAAATTATTGCGATATCTTCACACGTCTTTTTTTAATTCAAATTAGTTACTTAAAAAACATGCCTCGTATATGAATCTTGTGGAGCCAAACTCAGATTTGAGCACTGATTCTTCATCAGTGAATCCAAGCCAATTCTTGAATTTTTTTTTGGCTCTATATCAAATTACTGGCATTTGTGGAAAACGATAGCTTGTTGTCCTATTAGATGAAAGCCCCCAAAAAACATAATTCATCAGATAATTTTCTACCAAAACATCAAAATATTCTAGCAATATAATGACGCTCAAGTATAAGAAGAACTATTAAGAACCTAAAATATGCTTCCTCTTAATTCAATTTCATGGTAATTGATGATTATGAATTTGTTTTGTTATTGAATAAAGGTCCAAATATTTATTACAGGAGTATTTGTTTTATTATCGAATTTAAGTTCATCAACCTCATTATTACTGCCATAGTATCAAGAAGTCATTGAATGAAGCAACTATTTCAACTCGGAAGAGTTTGCAGAAATGAATAAAGGTGAAAATACATACCGGTTAAGCTAGATCGGTACCAGGCAGGTTTGTAGTGTGTAGTAGAAGCATTAATATTCAAAACTTTTACCTGAATTTATCGAGAAATTGATTTATGTCGGATGGCCGAATCGATATCACATTCAATACTATTATCGACAACAAAAAAGTGGAATTGATTTCTTTAAAATGCAGGAAAGTACTGACGTGAGTTCAAAAGCTTTTGAACAAGAGTTCTAGTATTTTCCCGGACTCTGGAACAGTGTGATACTAACACGCAAACGGTCCTGACCTCGTCAGTGCTTTTCCACAATTTTACTTCTTTAAATTTCGAATCGATGACTTAATGAACTTTCCGAACTACTTGAAAATTCTTTTTAAGGCATTCAACATTCAATTCTGGGAACTGACTAATCCGTTATTTTCCTAGCGAAAAAAATCACAAATTGTTAGAGTACACATAACGACATCGGCATATAAAGATAGCTTCGAGCCAAGGTTAACAGTAGTTGAAAAACTCCGTTATAATATTATAGGTTGGTACCTTCACATTCCCCTCTTTGTTATAAGCTAGTAGGATGTGCGAAAAATATTCCGCAATTCAATTAGTCCTAAGATACTTTCATTAAGCCGACAACGTTGAACAAGTTCAAGTATGTTGACCTTCAAAAGAACTCGAGAACGATAAGTTGTCTAAGAAGTGAGCAATCCTTATTGAAATAATAAGTTACTGTTGATTTAGATCAG
This sequence comes from Micraspis discolor, assembly GCA_030674115.1. NCBI lineage: Eukaryota > Metazoa > Arthropoda > Insecta > Coleoptera > Coccinellidae > Micraspis > Micraspis discolor. The sequence goes on along the minus strand of JARTUT010000874.1, from coordinate 1,924,339 downwards.
AGGTGCCAAACTCAACTCTGCAGAGATATATTAAATTTTGAATTTGTAGGTGGGCCAGAATGAAAATAAAGAATGTTTAGAAAAGCACTATCGTGATGCCTGGAGCTTTTGCTAGCTTGTTGTGTATTTTCCCGTACTCTGGTACAGTATCATACTAATACAAAAATTCATGATCTGACATGATTTTCGAATATTTTCATTTTGTATCTTTTCATCTTGAAGAAAAAAAATTCGAACCTTTATAATTTCAAATCAGTCGATTTTCTTCTCTGTGACTAGGAAGCCGCTGAATGGATGATGGGAAACCCACGATATGTCCACATGAAGTCAAGGTCAAGTGTGACTATCGGTCAATTCCCACATCATTTCCTCGAAAATAAATAGCGGAATTTCGGCAACTGATCCATTTGAATGCATCGAATGTGATCGATCGTGATTCAGCATCATTCTTTTATTTTCATTGTCAGAATCATCCATTCATTAAACGTTAGGAGAGATAATAGTTAGATTTCCCAGCCTTGATCCGAACATTGGATAATATATAAGCCGTAACAAATCGCTCTACGGAATTATGACATTATCACCGATCATGGACGATAGAAATCCTATCGTGATTAGAGCACTTTTATAAGTGTTATGAAGGAAATTGTATGTATGCAAATTCTACACAAGTATCGATAATTACGTTCAACCATCCATATTAGACATCAATTAGACTGACATTGATGCCAAATGTGCATTTACTTGAACGCCACGAAAACTCAATAGTGTATATATATATATATATATATATTTCTTTACTTTCGGCGTACAATCCATGTTAGCAAACAATGTGCATGTAGAGTTACAGTTAGCTGGGGTTAATGACGAGGTTTCGTACAATTTGGCGTATAACATAAATGCCTAGGAGAACAACACTCAGTAAAACCATGGTGTTGTTATGTTTGAAAAAATAAGCTTAAACATTGAATGGTGAAGCCTTGTGATTGAGAGATTAATCTTATTTAACTCCTACTTACTAAGGAGAGAAATGATGTTCGATAGGAGAATCATTGAAAGTTACACCTAATTTCCTTTATTTCTCATGATTATTCAAATGAATACAAAATATCTCTGTTAGGGTTGGGACATAACCGCCATTGAACAACAAAATTCCTTAAAATCTCCAAATTAATTGATAGTATGTCCTCCAAAGTATGGTAATCCGAATAGTGGTTAACAATAGTAATATCATCAACATATATATATTTCTGAGATAATGCCGTAGGTAAATCTCTGAGATATAAATTGGAAAGTAATGGCGCTAGAACTGATCCTTGTGGAAAAACGTTTTGCAATGTTTTACTATTGCTACTGTAACATTTGCCACTTTTTTCTTTCGAAAAGAATGACAAATATCATTTTCAAAACTAACTACGGCACTGGAGTCTGAATGACTCCAGATACAAAGACTTGGCCATTTAATGTGATCGTCTAGCAAGGGTAGGACTCTACGTTATGTTTACGTAATAATTCAAGTTCGTGATAATTGAGATTAGTGAAAATAATTGGGAAACAAAGATGGTAAATAAAACACAACGGTTAGACCCAGACAATCAGCTATTTATTAAGGGTCTAAAAAATATAGGGGAAAGCCTCAGGCATAAAACCCCTTTAGGTGGTGTTAGGGCACTTGTTTAAAACTAAATGATGAGATATTAACAGTTAGCAAGGCGAGTATAACAATCCAGGAAAAGAAACTATAACAATACAGCACAGACGATAATCAGGATAATCAGAGCAACTTCCATAATACAAGAGTATAGTAACATGGTAAATATGGCAACTTCAATGGTACAACAAGAATTAATAATCATGGCAAATGTATACTTCAATAATGCAACAGGATAATAATCATGGCAAATAAGTAAATGACTAATTATGACCATCGTCATGGCCACGGCCCCAGGGTATGTGAGCCATAACTATAATATTGTATGAGCTAAGGAATTGGGAACACGGGGAAGGTCATGGAGTTCCAGCGGCGGCTCTGAAAAAATGACAGAAAGTTTCGCGGTTGATTAAAAAAGGTATATTCTCTCATGCCTTATAGCACATGATGGTAACGGTCCCTACCTTAAGGCGTCTGGGACCGGCCCTTCAAGGCCTTCGATCCAGGAACCTAAGAAATCTCATACAACAGTATAGGAATGGTCCACAATCTCGAGACCTCTAAATGAAATATCATGTAATACGAGCATATAGATAAATAAATAGCAGTACGAGATCATGGCATAAATAAACAACAAATCTTCATAGAATATCAATCACAAGTAAATAATAAGAACCAGAATGCATTATGGACATAAATAACAGAGACATGTATAGGTAAACGATAATAAGCAATATAAAGAATGAAAGCAGAGAATCTACATAATCAACCGAAGGAAATATACATAACGACAACAAGAAGATACATCACGACAGTAAGAAGAATAAGTTAACACAGTACGAAATATACACAACAATAACCATGAATAGTAAGGCAGGTACATTACACAGTAAAATGACCAATTACAACAGTACGAGACATACATAATGATTACATGAGACAGGGGTAACTTGACAACGTTAACCTTCGACATAACACCAGAGTGCTACGTACACTGGTTACATCCATTATTCCATATCGACCATACTAGTACTACCACTAGTGGAGGTCTCCATATGTTCCTGCTTAATCACAGGCTCAGAACTACAGAGCGATGGGCAATTCCTATTGCACCATAGGGTTCAGTAAATAAAGTTGATCGGTTACACTCCAGTAACACATTGTAGAAAGCTGAAAATAAGGCATTCATTGTTATGGTAGACACCTGAACTGCAAAGGCAATAATATCGAAAATGATGGAATCACATGCTATAAGGAGTTACATGAATCAAACAAAGTATTAAGTGCACAAAGGAAATAGAGCATTATGAGAACAAAGGAAATAGAGTTATATGAATCAAACAAAGCATTATGTGAACAAATGAAATAGAGTTATATGAATCAAACAAAACATTGTATGAACAAAGGAAATAAAGTTATATGAAATTAAACAAAGCATTATGTGAACAAAGGAAATAGTTATATGAAATCAAACAAAGCATTATGTGAACAAAGGAAATAGTTATATGAAATCAAACAAAGCATTATGTGAACAAAGGAATTACATTCACAAGACCACAGTATTAATGACAAATGCCCAAACACCACCTAATACATCATGAAACAAATAATATTGCATCATAACAGTATTAATTTACAAGCATAATAGAGAAATAATAAATTCACTGAACAAATCCAGTTTTCAATGCTATTCATCAACAAAGGTTAATAAAATGGACAAGCAACTAATAACATTTAAAATAGTCTCAATTATACTTGCGTGATATATTCTAGGGTCACTCAACGTAAGATGGCTTCGTTTTCGAACACACACAAAGGCACTAAACACTTCTTTTTGGGTCTCACTTACTTCTGTCCCAACAAAACTAAAACTTATCATCCTCAACACCACCTTGGATTCCTTCCTTTCTCGATCTGTCACCATTTGCGCAAGTCCGCCTTGGCAGTGACAGCCGTGTTCTTTTATTCTGACCATGGAATATTATTTCTACGGTTTGGTAACTGCCAGGGGCGTATCAGCAAAGGGTTTACGATTTTTTTGTATTGGAAAAACCTGGGATGTTACACTACTTATTGTCAACGTATATATTTTATATGAATTTATAATGTTCCTGTGCTCGTGCTTCCACAGGATGCACAAGAATAGTTCGTACATTGAATATTTTTTTCCGTATTAATTAACTACTTGTGTGATGAGAAAGCCAATTAACATGAAATCTTCATTAATTTTAGCCTTTGATTTCTGAAATGTATTACTGTGAAGTATCTACGAAAAATAAAAATGGAGCGAACATTCAAACATTCATACTGATGTGCATGTTAATGGTTTTCTTATTTTTTTATTGTTGATAATTTTCAATCTTATCAACCAACTCCACAGACGAAGGTTATCCCTCTCATGAACCCTGTTTCTCTTCTAAGCATTCAAGTTCCTTACAGGTAAATGGTTGCATTATCGATATACGAACATGTCGTGATCATGGACAACCTAGGCTTCCAAGATTCCACCAATTCTCGAAAGCTCGGCCGGTCAGTCAGCGTCAACACACCAGCCGAAAGCTTTCCCCTCTACAAAAGCCACACCTGCAACTCCGCCATGATATTAAGATGGAGGAGGGCCGGAGAAGATCCCAACATCATGCTAGAGGAAGACTATCCTTCCGACGACTTCGAATACATGGAATGCGGTCCCTCTCCACCCTCAGATCACACTCCGCACATCTACGAAAGCTTCGAAGAGTTTTCCAGCACCACGAACGAGCTGACCGTTCAAATTTGCCACGATACCATCAAGATGAACCTTGTGGAACATATGAAGCTGTCTTCTGGTAGGCATCATCTACTTGATGATATTGAGTTGAAGAAAACCTCTCAGGATAATTTGATGAACGCGTTCAAAGGTGCCACGAAGTTAGAGATTAATATTTCTTTTTTATGGGCAGCCTTCCTCAAGAGGTGGGATTTATTAGATGGATTTTTGAAACTTGGTGCATCTAAACTCTATTACGAACCAAATCAAGGTCTCAGTGCTCTTCATTTAGCAGCGTTTAGTGGTTGTATTCCTGGTACACAATTTATGATAGCTAAAGGATGTGACGTAAATTCTTTGTTCAAATGTTATACACCTCTTCATTGTGCAGCGTTCGGTGACAGTTCGGATACTGCAATGGTTCTTTTGAACAACGGTGCTAAAGTTCAGTCTTTAACTAATGGTCCTTCAAATGCTAATGAAAGCGTTCTACATTGTGCAGTTAGAGCAAATGCCGTTGCTTGTGTGAGATTGTTCACCGCCGAAGGAGCTGATGTAGGTCAAGTCGAATACTGTGGAATGTCACCTATCCATTTGGCTGCCGATCTTGGACATTCACAGTGTCTGAAAATACTTCTTGAAGCTAAAGGAACTAATGTGAACGCTATGACGAAAGAAAAAGAACAAACTGCTCTACATTTAGCAGCTGAAGGAGGATACTTAGAATGCATCGAAGTTCTATTAGACAAACATGCAGACTCGAACTCGAAGAATCAGAGAGGACAGACTCCTCTTCATTCTGCCTCTAGAGCGCAGGCCTACGACTGCGTTGAGATGCTTTTGCGTAAAGGAAACGCAGACCCAAACATAAGTGACTGTGATAAAAGAACACCACTCCATGCAGCTGTCGGAAAAGCAGCAAGATCCTATGATATCCTTGAGATTTTGGTAAGCTGGGGAGCTGACGTAAACGCAAAAGATCAATACGGATATACCCCCTTACACATAGCTGCTTTGAACGAGCTCAGCCAGTGCGTAGAAATTCTAATTTACCACGGAGCAGATGTAACAGCTAAGTCAAAACTTGGAATAACAGCTTTGGGTATAATAACTAGAAAAACGCCTGCTTCTCTTGCTATGGTTACACATAAGCTTGATTCTGCTATCACGATGCATCATCATCCAGAATCGTCGAATAGGGAGGTTGAACTGAGATTAGATTTCCGTAGCATCCTCCAACATTGTCATCCTAGGGAGATAAGTTTTTTGAACACTTTTGTTGATGAAGGTCAGAAGGAGATTTTGCTGCATCCCCTATGTTCAGCATTTTTATATTTGAAGTGGGAGAAAATAAGGAAATATTATATCGCAAGAATATTTTTCTGCTTCATATTTGTTTTGAGTTTATCATTATACGTGCTGACGGCACTTGCCCACAACTGTTACAATCACGGCAAAAATATGAATGATACTCAGCCTCTCAATGTTATCGAACTATGCGAGAAAAAATCTATGATGGGTCATATGTTAAGGAATAATCCATTTGTCATAGAGATGCAGTGGTTTGTTCTTGTTGGTATAACATGTTGCGAAATACTCAGAAAAGTGTATGGAATAGCAGGTTATCCAAGTGTTAAACAGTACCTGTCCCACAGAGAAAACATAATAGAATGGAGTGTCATCTGTAGTGTTTTTGTGATTTCTTTTATCTACACTGGGAGGACTTATACATGGCAAAATCATGTAGGGGCTTTTGCTGTGTTGTTTGGTTGGACCAATCTTATGCTGATGGTGGGACAGTTGCCTATATTCGGTTCCTATGTTGCCATGTATACAAAAGTACAAGGAGAATTTGCCAAGTTACTCTTAGCCTACGCTTGTCTCTTGATCGGTTTTACCATAAGCTTTTGTGTGATTTTTCCTGATTCCTCTACTTTTGCTAACCCTTTCATCGGTCTTATAACTGTAATGGTGATGATGACAGGAGAGTTGAACCTGGATCTATTAGTAGATGACGATCCAGAAGATCCACCGTTTTTATTGGAAATAAGCGCGCAAGTTACCTACATATTATTTCTTCTATTTGTCACTGTGATTTTGATGAATCTATTAGTTGGTATAGCCGTGCATGATATTCAAGGTTTGCAAAAAACTGCCGGACTGTCTAAGCTTGTCAGACAAACCAAACTGATATCGTATATGGAGTTGGCGTTATTTAATGGATATCTTCCTCAGTACCTCTTGAATCTTCTTCATTGGACAGCGTTGGTGTCCCCTAAAGCCTATCGTGTGGTATTGAACGTTAAACCATTGAATCCTAGGGAGAAAAGATTGCCAAGAGATATTTTGAAGTCTGCACACGATATTGCTACCAGACGTAGGAAATATGGGCATACAATATCTTCCCAAGCCAGCCATGCCACCACATACACAAAAAAGCAGATAAACAACAATACTGATCATAGTGCTATTGAGTTCATAGAAGTAGCAGCGGCAGTGCCTCTTTTACAAAACAAAATAGAAAAGGCTTCAGAACAACTTGAACAACTGGGTAGGGAGGTTAGAGATTTGAAAATGCTCATACACAATAATCAGAAAACTATGGAGCAGTTCATGCATGCGCTTGTAAATAATAAAATAAGTTCTGATTGTTGACGTTACGATTAGAGAAAATTTTGATAGCTGTGATTCATTTCGAGTTTCTGAGAAACTTGAACACAAAATATTGAATATGGTGTTGTTTTATCACTCATATTTTTTATTCGTAGGTTAGTTTTGTTATGAATTTTTATAATTGTTAATGGTATTCTTATATTTAAGTATGTAAGTAGTAATACTCAAACAAAACAAAGCAATAATATAAAAATGATTTGATAGTTACCTGAGTGAAATCATAATGTCAAGATAGTGTAAAAACTACTGAGTAATAGAAAACTTTCAATTGTTTAAAGGATGGCTTGTTTCGGCAATGAAACCACTATTATTTGATGTTAAACCCATTACCATTTGATTAAAGTTTTATAACAGAAACATTACAGTCTGTGGATATTTAAAAATTCAGTTTCCAATGTTAATAACATTTTTTTCCTCCTCAACTGTTGAACACTGTGGGCATTTCAAGAAGTTTTTATGAATATTTGTTACGTACTTATTCAGGGGCGTCGATGATAAAATATGTTTTGATGAATTAAATGGAAGAAAATATTCTCTCAATAATTATGTGCCCTCCACACTCATTTTTTACATTTTCAAGCTTCAATGTTTTAAAATTTGTATTTATGTTGTATGTACATTTCATAAGATATTCAACTGAAATTGGCTAGATATTGCAATTCAGGGTTAACACCGATCTCATTTAGATTTAAATAGCAAATTTATGTACCTGGTTTTCTCCCACAACTGATAGTTTCAAAAAGTAAAGAGATTCTTTGTTGTTTCACAGAACTTTATGCCCGCTGCCACCAATTTCGAATAAATAATATTGTACGGTTCCTGCTATTTTCCAAATTGACAAAACTATAAGAGACTATTAAGTTAGGTTTAAGAGCAATGATTCTTTTTAAATCAAGTGGAGACAATGTTCAAGAAAAAATATCACCCTGTTGATTTGCTATCAAAATTGGGTAAACTCTGAAATGTAGATACTACGAGAAAAAAACTTGAAATATTTAAACTTTCAAACCCCGTATCTGTGAAACGAAACGAAAATTAGTTTATGGGGTGGTATTTCTATCGTGGTTTCAAAATATAGTAAATCATTTCGCAAATTTTTTCATCAGGTAGCTTTTGGATTTGATACAGCAAATTTTCCCTTTAATGTGTAACTGGGTTTCTATTCAAAACAGTGCCCATAGTCTTGTTAATTATTCAAAATTTTGTTGATATTTATATTTTTATTCTTAAGATATAATGAAAGTAAAAGCATCAGCAACCTGTCAAAAATTTATTATTTATTATAAATTACATTCATTTGAGATGTTTTGGGATATTTTAGTTATTGTAGACGAAATTTAGGTCTGTGATCTTGGAAATGAAATTCAATAAAAAATAAGAAATTTTCTCCTCTATCGACGTCCTTGTACTAATCTTGAGAATTAATATTCCTTGTCCTTTCAAAAATTATGGATCTTTGTGTTCATATTTAGAGAAGTCGATTGTTGCATATAGATACATATTATTGAATTTTAATGTACATATGAATATATTTTTGGAGATGTAGAAGATTATTGAAAAAAATGAATATAACGAAATCAAAGTCTATGTTTACTCGTATATTAACATAAATTCCAATGAACTTTTCCGCTAAAAAGAACAATATTATCAGATTTGTGAATCGGTAGAGAGTATATTTGTTTGGATATTATAGTGTTATCATTCCATGTAAATTTCTTATTTGCATGGGATTTGTACTATAAATATATCACTCACATCCTGAATAGCATTGTTCCTTTTATAATTACGCCGTGACAGCAAATAACAGAATTTTTTCTCACATAAACCATATTGAATTGAATGTTCCCATATTCATTAAAATTCTTCAAAGTACTTCAGAATATATGCTGCAGTGTTTAAAACCCTAAATAATTCTCTCCGCAAAATTATCATTTTATCTGCCCTACAGGAATAATCCCATGAACAGAATCTGGATCAAAAGAATTTTTTAGTCTGAATATAGTCCGGTCAAGTTAGACCAAATAACAGAGGTGAGGTTACCAAAATTCGCATAGAGCTGAAAATTGGTAGAGATGGTCAGGATACCATTAGAAAGAAAGGGTGAAAAGTCCCTAAAAATCTCATTGTTGCTAAAAAAGTTATTCAAGGTCAAAGGTCGCGAAAATGGGTTTTTCGCTTTTTTCAGCCAAACGGTGAGTTTTATCATAAAAATAGCTCAGACATAAAGTGTAGATCGTGCAATTATCTACAAAAATTGTCTCAATACTTTTTTTCGTGAGAGTCGCCGTTTCCGAGATATGAGCGAAGAAAGTTATATGCTCCATAAAATGCACACGTTTCCACGTCACCTGTGAGGTAGTGTACTTGACGCGTTTTTTTTAACGTGGTTTCCCCGGTAGGCCTATTCCACGAACCGATCTTTACTAATAAATAATAAAAACAATTGTCGTTAATTGTAAAGAATGTGATAAAATTATTGGTCCGAATTATAATCATTTATTACATCTGTTTCTTCTTGTTCTTCGTCTTCTTCTTCGAGCTGAGTGAAAATAATCTCGTCCAAAAACGACGGATCGGATGTCTTGTCGTTTATATGAAATGAGTCCTCTTCTAATGGAGATTCAGCATTAGAACAAAGCTGGCCTTGACAACTTATACAGGCTAAGGAACAAAACAACCCAACTTTTTTGCAGCCACATTTGGCATTACATCCTTTTTTACAATTGCAAAAAAATGGTGTTGAGGTGCAGGTGGAAGTAAAGTTTGAACAGGTTTTAATGCATTATCAATCAACATCCGACCCCAGTCTTTTAGGTCTAATTGATTACCAAGCCACACTTGAACTTGATAATATACCCGAAGAAGATGTTGTGCAGAAGCCGAGGTTTGAGGAAGAGAAGCCAATTGCACTTGCTTTTTGTTACGAGTATTTTTGACAAAAGACACGTAACGGAACTTATCAATGCAGGTAATTTTTTTTGGAGCTCCGTACATGGCATGAAGAAAGCAAATTCCATGAATAATTATGTCTTTTGGAGTAGACTTATTATTTTTAAAAACTTCGGCACAATCAAGTAAATCTTGTTTCTCAAACATTTTAAAAACAGACGTCAAGGTTGCACTGGCGTAGAAGGCAATGGACTTAGTTTCTTTTGAGTTAATATTGATTTTACCGAATATATTTATTGAATATACCGAATACATTTTATGGAGCATACAACTTTCTTCGCTCATATCTCGGAAACGGTGACTCTCACGAAAAAAAGTATTGAGACAATTTTTGTAGATAATTGCACGATCTACAATTTATATCTGAGCTATTTTAATGATAAAACTCACCGTTTGGCTGAAAAAAGCGAAAAAACCCATTTTCGCGACCTTTGACCTTGAATAACTTTTTTAGCAACAATGGGATTTTTGGGGACTTTTCACCCTTTCTTTCTAATGGTATCCTGACCATCTCTACCAAATTTCAGCTCTATGCGAATTTTGGTAACCTGGTATGTATATTTTGACCGGACTCACCATAAAATGATTCGGTTTGGGTCATGCGTTCGACTTTCGCATTCGTGTTGGAATAGGTACCCATTCTTCAACTTGTATTAGAATATACTATTCTTTCACTACACCTCATATGGCCTTGGAGGTCGATTTTAATGGTCATCTTCAGATTTAGTACATCTCATGATTCTCAAGACAGGTCTAGTTTCTTTCTCTGAATTTTAGTTTCCAGAATCTTTTTTTATAGTATCATCAGTTCTAAAATGGACACTTGATCCGACAGTTTCATAGAAAATTAAATAATGGCTGATGAAAATTTCCAGGTGCTTTTTCCCCTACTTTTTTCAAATATGTTAGGAAAAATCGATGTAGAAGCAGAGGTTGAAGGTGGTGGATATTCGGGTCAAGCTGGTGCCATAAGATGGGGCATTGCCTGGGGTTTGAGAAGTTTTGTAGATGATGAGATGGCGGACAAAATGCGTTTAGGTGATATCAACAATATTTAGCATCGCTTAACTATTCTTAATGTTTTTTATTTCTGCAGCTGGTTTATTGACGAGGGATTTCAGAACTAGAGAAAGAATGAAGCCAGGTCAACAAGGTGCAAGAAGAAAGTTTACATGGAAGAAGAGATAATTAGTTTGTCATCAAGTACAAAAATCATTAAATGCATAAAAAAAATTGCCATGTTTGTATAAAATTTTAGTTTCCTGTCAAGTTTGAATTGTTCGCTGTCTGGAAGGGTATTATTCAATCTATCATATCAAAAAAATAAGATATTTTAAAGATCTCCTGTAACAGAAATAGTAAAAGATGGATCTGAGCAGCTCTTTTTCTTTGCAATAACATCAGTAGATTAGATTAACTGTAAAGATCTATTGTGCAATCCCGCGTAATTTATTATTGTGATCGCAAAGTCTCAATGAATTTCACTCCTTCCTGAGTGCTGCATACATTTTCTATTCAGGTTGTAACCTTTTCAATGTTTCGCAGGGTGTAGCCAATTTAAATTAAAAATGCGCAAATGAAGAATAGATTGAATAAGCTACTGGACCATGAATTCTCGTGTCCCAACTCCTAGTAGCATCATCATCATTAATTCTCATTTGGATATCATAAATGCCTGAATCTAAATACCGTTTCAAATAACTCCAAAAGTGAGTATAATCAAACGTAAACGTTTGAATTTGACGTATGTCAGCTGTGAGGGCATCAAGCCCCGCATATTTGACTGGGGGAAAGGAATGGGTATCGCACCTCAACTGGAATGGGCTAGAGCAGATCGGGGCGCACCAGGGTCATTTTAGTGTTGGTGAGTGGGAAGCGACTAATGTAAGACAATGTTCACCTCAGCTTAGAGGTAGGTATTTTACATACTACTGTGTATTTAATTGGTGATTACAATCCGTTATCTTTTTATTAAATCTTGGGGTTATTCATTTAATTATAGTCTTGAATAGCTGTGAAAAGGATAGAACATGAGGAAAAATGTGCGGAAGCATTCATTTCTAATTGAAATTGTATTTGGAAGTTTACATTTTTGTTAATGGCTTCAATCCAAGTATAGACATTCCAGCATGAAGAACTTCACGAGCTTTAACAAATAACAGCAGTCTTTGGGAACCTATGTCAGGATCCATTCCCTTGATCCTCAGCACTTTCAGAGATTTACTTATATCGTTACTGCAATAAAAATATAAACATTTGTTAATATTTGCAATATATGCAGAATTAATTTAATTGAATATTTCCATTGAAAATGCGACTTACCAAAGGTGAAACAAATAATTTACTAAAACGCAAGCTTCAAATCTGTCCTCGGTTTCGTAGAGAACATCTTGAAATCTGGCAATTGATTTAATAAGATGCAAAGCGTCTGGCTCTGTTATTATTTCTGGAATAAGTTGTTGCGCCTTCTGGATCCCACAATTTTCTTCTAAACTATGAAGTCTGCAGTGGGTGTATTGCATTTTGATTCCAGTATCTCCTTGAACCTTGAAGTTGAAATTTCGAAATATGCTTTAAAATTAAAGTGATTTAGCCACTACTCTTCCGCGCTTGGATCTAGTAGAACAGCGTGCTATCCTTTTGCCCAAATGTCTGTAATTTTCTAATATCAAGACGAAAATGGTCTCGATCGATTGGGTTCAACTTCCTGATATGCACAATAAATTGGAAAACCAATTGTCATGAATTTATAAATAATCATGGACATTGTTGACTCCAGCCATTAAAGTTAGCACTTTTTCAATTACCTAAGCGCTGAAAATAGCCAAAAAAATTTCTTTGGTGTATAAGTTTGATGCTAAAAGAAGCCTGATATATGGGTGTCACACGAGTTCTCCCAAAAAACCTCACTGAAGGAATTTCCGTAATGAATATCAACAAACTAGACCCATTTCTGAAGTAGACAGTGACTGATGATGAAAAGTGAAATGCCTACCACAACTTCAAGTAAAAACAGGCATTATCAAATAGAGATGAGACAGTGAAAACAATATATGTTCCCAACTGCAAAACATACAAAATATTCTGTCAACCATTGGACCATCCAAAGGAAGCAATTACCTAGAAGCAGCCAGCAACAATCCTAGGTCACCCAAATAGAACAAATCGTTAAAAACTGGGACCTTGGCTGGGATCAAAAATATAGGATATTCAACTTACTTGTAATATTTTATCCCAGGCAAATTCGTAATCCTTTTGTCTCCTCTGTTTCAAATCATTAATTATCACACAAGAGATTCCAAGAATGTCAGATGTCTCATCATCGTCAATAGGTGCTTTGGTAGCTACAACATTATCTTCTGATCATTCTGATCCAACATATCTAGATACTCACTGGGTGAAGCAATTTGTTGTTTTATCACCATTTCTTTGCATTCGTCAAGAATGTCTCTTAAAAATACTGCATTTCCTTTTCTAGTACTCATACCCTTGATTCTCCCAAATTTTACGTGATGCAATCTGTTTGCCCATGGCAAATCAAGGCGATACAGCATTTCTCTCAAATGCTTGAAATGTTCACTTTGGCTATTATCAACAATATAATACATTTTGTCAAATTTGTATTTTTTGAATCTATCAATAGCTCCAGCTAAATCTCTAGTGAGATATAGGGTCGAACCATCACTTTTAAGAATAGAAATTATTTTTTTATCGAAAGAAACCACAAGCCTTCCGTCTGAATCTTTTGTAATAACTTTTTTTTCATGTAATTTATCAATGACATCCTTTATATTGTTGGCACTGTACATTGATTCATAAAAGTATTCATCAAATTCAACACCTAATCTTTTATAAATGGTTTCTAATTCATCTTTTGTATATCCCATATATTCTCTCCATATACTTTGAAGGTCAGTGCATCCACCCTCTAGCTTGTTGAATTCTACCTTAGCTCTTTCGGAAACACCTGAATCTTTCTCAGATAATTTATTCGCATATACATAAGATTCATACAATAATTTTAGAGGATTATTTTTAATGTCTTCCCTACTATAGTTCAACTCATCTATACCTACTTTAATGAAACCAAATTGTGTACCCCAATCTCCTAAATAGTTAAGTCTGGTGACTTTATTGTATAAAAATCTATTAAGGTTGCTCAAAAAATTGCCTATCATAGTAGATCTGAGATGTCCAAAATGAAATGGCTTTGCAATATTTGGAGAACTATATTCGAACACTATAGTCTTCCTTTTCAGATTAAAATCTGGCTTAGCACAGTTTTCTAAAATATCTTTGATGAAAATATTTCTTTCTACCTCGAACAGTAATTTTCGATTGGCCCTATTGTTTGTGAAAGATATATTTTTTATTATGTCATCAGGTTGAATTTTTAGAATTTCTGATATATTTGTTATTCCAAGATTTTTCTCTAGAATATCTAGGGGTATTACCATTTCTGTATTCTGTTCGTTTTTGCCTTTATTTATATGGATCCATGGCAGAAGTTCTATTGGTGTAAAAGTGTTTGGTTTTTTCAAACTTTCAATAATCTGAAATGTATTCTGCCGAATGCATCAAATGAAACCTTCCGAAAATAGAACTCACCTTCCTTCCAATATACAATTTTAATTTTGTAGACATAACTGAATTAATTTTAATAAGGGCATTTGAAAATTTGAATTTTATTTGAGGTTATAATGAATTAATATTTTGCTCTACCTTATATTTAATCTACATTTGCTCTACTTCATATTTTGTAAATCCCCTGAGATAATGTTTTCGGACATTTTCATTATAACTCTTTCTTAATTATTAATCCTAATGTACTTTTTTTGTCGATTGTGATAAATACATGGGTATTCTTGATTTTTCCTCATGTAGCTTTGGGCAGCCCTCAATATAAGCCGCACCGTTTCTAGAATGGACAATTTTTCAGGCTTTCAAAGAATGACGTTGAACGCGATAATATTCGATCTAATAGTAAGAGTTGGGAAAATGAAAAACCATGGCAAATCATTTAAAATTATTTTATTGCCTTTTTTATATTAATAACTAAAAAAACACATAGTTGTACGAGCATAAATATTTCAATTCATAAAATTAATCTCTTCTTATGATGGCTTTTTATACAACAAATATATAATTCACTCATTCTAATCAGAGAATTCAAATAAATGAACTGTAAGAGAGCAAACATCTGTGCTCATATAAGCAAATAATATAAACTCAAAATATGAGCGTTACAAAGTATCAGCACAAAGCATCTCCCATATCCCCAGAATTGAATAATGTAATTTCATTCAAAATATGAGAATGCACACACCATGTTTTTGGACATCTCAGTTGAATGTAAAAAAAAAAGAAGTGAGTAAAGTTTGGTCAAAATGTAAATCGTTTATTTCACAGAATTAAAGCTGTTTGATCTATTTCAATACTTTTCCATTGAAAAGTTCATCAATATCGTTATAACTTAGCATCAACTACTGTTTTTATTTCCGAATTGAATTATTATTATTTCAAAAATATGATTACCCAGAATTAACTATTGCACAATCTGGAAACAAAATCAAGAATGACATGCACATATGCGAGTCAGGATTACATTTTGAATTATGGATAATTTTGAAAGCTAAAACGACAGATAAAAATAATCATATTTCGCTGAATATTATCTTAGGTTTTCTTTTAGAAAATATCAAATGTATGATTCCTTCAGAAAGGAAAATTTTGGTGTTTTTTTGGATGAAACTGACGTACAGATTAGAGAATTGTTAAAAACTGATTTAAAAATCACCAATTTTGTCGTCCCAATGCAATAATAATTCTTTATCATCCAAATGGTCACATGATTTGGAATAGCTAATTCCAAATAACTTCAACTGCCAGCAACAAAATAACATTCATAATAATATAATTCATCTCATAAGGTAGTGGAGTATTGGTAACTTCAACCTCTTATATCAATTGCTGTCTATATTATTTTCATGATCATGGTTAAAGGAAAATGTTATTTTATATTACACACAGTGAAAAGAATTCATTGTTTAGAACAAGGTTGAATCAATCCTGGTGAGGAATAACAAACTTAGAAGAATATATTGGGGACAATAATGAGCTCGTGTATCTCTCATGTGATCTACTACTATAATCGACAACTCTGTCAAAAAATCTTGAAAGCTTCACTGCATTAGAAGTTCCAGCTGCCAAATACCTAGTTTGTCTACTGTTAAGCAAAATCTCGTCTGCTCCTATTTGACTTGCGAAAGTTTTGACACATGGTTTCCTTTCACTAGCTTGATCTACTTTTGTTCCCACAACTAAGATGGGTATTTGATTGCTACCCACGTAGTTTTCAGCATCAAATTCATCGAAACTAGTAACTGAAGTTAAGGAAGTATTGGTTCCACCATAATTCAAGACTTCTTGTAACCAATCATTCAAATGTTCTTCAGATTTTTTGTTGGTGAAATCATGAACTAGAATTATTCCATGGCATGGATGGTAGAATACATGCCGTTCATTTCTATGATTGTTACTACCTCCAATATCCCACATCTCTACAAAGTAGGTTTTTTGGTCTCTTGTCCCCTCTTTATATTCATGAAGTTTCACTTCAACTGAACATCCTATTGTCCAACTGGGTGATCTAAGTGGTTCATTGTGGGCAATTAGGTTTACAAGAGAAGTTTTACCAACTCCAGAATCTCCAAGTACTATAATTCGCACTCTTTTGATGGTAGTATTCATGTTTTAGCAGTTGTAGTTGTTTGAAGGTTTAAGAAAACAAAGTAATCGTTTCCAGCAATCAACTGCTTCTTCCTTGTTTCAGACATACGTGGCTAATTATCATTTTTTCCTCATGGTAGATAGTACAAGGCAATAAAAGCAAATACAATGTAAGAGGTAAAAATATGATGATGATGAAAAAAGATTTTGTTTATTGACTTTGGCACATTTGCAACTTCTAGGTTATTCATACAGAACACAGAAAACCTAGTATAAGAAGAAAACACTAAAATCATAGAGTAAAGACAGCTATCTTTACTCTATGACTAAAATGTTTAGTGATTTGTGCTCTTTATTACTTATCAAAAAATTAGAAAAGCACTGACGTGAGATTCCGAGCTTTTGCGTGCTTGTTCTAGTCATTCCCGTACTCTGCAACAGTCTTAAACAACCGCTACGATGAATGAAGAAACCTATATCTCAGCTTAAAAATAACTACTCACAGTTTTCCTTTAAATTTGTTCGATGATCTCACATCAGTGATTTTCTACATACATTATTCCACCGTAAATGAACCATTCCGATTAATTTTCCAACAACTCAAACTGAATAAATAAGTCCAACTTATGTCAATTGAAAACTATGTGTTGTATTGCGAATTGAGATTTCTGACTCGCTTTTGGACATTTCCGATTTAACGATAAATTCATATTTTCAGACGAATTTTTTAGGGCTTTTTCTGTAAGTTTCAGGAAAATAGCGGGTGCCAGAGATCGAAAATTTCCTGAAGTTTCGTTTTCGACTGCCGCCCTAAAGTTTCAATGAGCCAAGAGTTGAAGGGTGCGTAATTAAGTAAAATTAACTTCTGTGATTGCTGGCCTTTGAGCAAATGAAAAAATTATTATTTAGATATAATTAATTATATCTTCTAGTGTAAATGAAATTTGAGGATATGTAAGATATCAATAACGTCCAAACATGCATATATTTTTGTTTGAATACCTACTTGGAAATCTTAAGAGGTAAAAAGTATGTTGACAAAATTTTGTTTGGAAATTAAAAAAAAAATTCTAACCCGTCAATTTTTGCGAAATTTTGTGAGCCTATTTGTTCAAGCAAATTCAAATATCTTCCAAGTTGATCCGAAGGATATTCTAGGAAATATGGGAAACCAAATTTCAGGTACTCATTAATTCTAACCAATTGGACGGATTTGGCCCAATAACGAACTAGACCGAGATACTCGGACATTATGAAAATATGAAAACTTTAGCTCATCTCTTTGTGAAGATAGGGAGTATATGACCAGTTGCCCGGACGGACATACTTAAGTTTGTTCCTGTAATCTTCATCAGGAAGTCAAGACCTATCGATTGAGGCCATTTTCGAAAATAACAGACATTTGGGAAAAACGATAGAACGCTGCTTTATTCCTGCTCACATTTTAAATCTTAGCGGTGAAATATTACGTTTAACATTTAATGTTCAGATATCTGAAAATAACTCCAATCTGGCAACGTTGCGGCTTATTTTGAGGTTTGAGGGCCGTCCAAAGACGAAAAGTCAAATTACGCAATACCTACTCGACGCTTTCAAGGTATTGATAAAGATATAATTGGGTAAATTAATTAACTAATAACTAATGAATAAAATACTTTTATTCTTTGCTATAAATAGAGAAAAGATAGGCTTTCGAGAGTTAAGTACCAAATATGTACTTTGCACTTGTTCCCAGAGACCAGTAAACTCATCTCATCCCTTATCCCTTAGTCTGTGGCATAGACTACCTGTCTGTGGTTGATCGGAAAAAATCAGTCTCAATGCTCTGTGACACTAGTTTTCACGTTTCACGTTAACTTTTATAACTTTTATTATCTAAATTTTTAAGATTAATTAGTTCGATTCAAAAAGGTAAATAGTGTGTTTTTTCTCAACATTTCTTAATGCGAATGTATAATGACCGATGGTCCCACTGAGCATATAAAAACTTTCGTTTTTTCATCCAAGTATAATGCACAAGGCAATCCTCAGGAAGAAAAATTAGAAGTCTTTATACCTGAGGTACGCTGCAGCATTCATTTGATGTATTTCTTAATTTCGTTCATGTCTTACTGCATTATCTTTTTTATTGCAGAGGCTGCAAGGAACTTATTCTTTTTATACTTGGCCAAGTGCATCTGTCCTTGCTTGGTTCTTGTGGGAAAATCGCAGAGATCTTATAGGTAAAAAAGTTCTTGAAATAGGTGCAGGAACCGCTCTACCAGGAATTGTTGCTGCTAAGTGTGGTGCGGATGTAATAGTTAGCGAATCTGCCTTATTACCAAAATCTCTACAACACACAAGTAGAAGTTGTCAGTTGAATCATCTTGGCAACAATCAAATAAAAGTGGTTGGACTAACCTGGGGACTTCTCTTTGATAATTTGGAGAATTTCAAATCCCTAGATATTATATTAGGATCTGATTGCTTTTATGATCCTGCAGTGTTCGAAGATATCCTTGTGACTTTGTCATATTTATTTGAGTCTAACCCACATGCTAAGTTCATTTGTACATATCAGGAGAGGAGTTCAGATTGGTCAATTGAACATTTACTAACTAAGTGGAAATTGAGTTGTCAAATACATAATACAAGTACTTTAGGCCAAAGTGCTGGAATTAATATTCTAGATCTTGTAGGCCCCCATACCATACATATTTTAGAGATAACAAGTGCTAACTGATAATGGCAACTAATGCAGCAAGAACTGTTTATAAGCTCTATGTTGCCAACCTTCCTTGGACAGTAAGTAAATACGATTTGAAGAAATATTTCTCTAAATTTGGAAGTGTTCACTCGGCTTCTGTTGTTTTTGATAAAAACACTGGTTTGTCAAAAAACTTTGGATTTGTTGTTTTTGGGAATAAGGAATCCTATGAAAAGAGTCGTAATAGTTCTCATACTTTAGAAGGAAATACCTTGAGGTTAGAAACTACACAATAATTCAATAATGGCTGAATTCGTAGATAATTTTAGTGATTTGAAAGAATTGGGTATTGATCCGAATTTGAATGAACTTGATGAAAATTTTGAACAAGCAGCAAATCATTTGCCCAAATTGATGTCAAATCTGAACGAAGAAACTCTTCTAACATTATATGCTTATTATAAGCAAAGCAAGGATGGCATTTGTAATACATCGAAACCGTCATGGTTTGACTTCAAAGGACGTGCAAAATGGGAAGCATGGAAAAAATTAGGTGACATGACAAAAGATGCTGCTAAAACTTTATATATTGATGCAATTTGTAAAATTGATCCTTCATTTGAATTAAATGGTAAAAAAGAAAATTGGGTTGCAGTTTCAACTTTTCAAATTGAAGATGTAGAATCACAGGAGAAAAATATTTTTGATTATGTGAAAGAAAACAATCGACAAATGGTCCTATCTTGCTTAAAAAGATTAAGTGCTGGGGAAATCAATCAGTTAGATCCTAATGGATTGTCTTTGATACATTGGGCTGCTGATAGAGGGTCTGTTGAAATTATCTCGGATCTACTCTCTTATGGTGCAGATATTAATGTTAAGGATTCTGAAGGACAGACTGCTCTTCATTATTCTGCGAGCTGTGGACATATAGATTGTGTTCGTTTACTTGTGGAAAAGGGTGTTCTGGTTGATATTCAAGATAACGAAGGATCAATTGCTTATGATGTGGCAAATGATGATAATATCAAATTGATACTTGCTTGTTCATGAATTATTCTTGTATTATTGGAATAAATATTTGATTCTAATTTGTGATTTTTTCCAACCTCAAAGGTTGCTCCTGGTATACCTTCTATTCTTACACTCATTGACTCAAAAATATTCTCTGAATTCATTTTGAAATAGCATTTCAAGGTGTAATTTTTTTTTGTAATTTTTGACTTTTCATCTCATTCATATGATTGAAAAATTTCAATTCAGTATGAATATGAATGCAGAAAATATGGGAAATGGATGGAAGGTACTTGCCAACACGTGTTTCTGCTTATTGGTTTCTTCAGGGCAAGGCAACCAAGAAACCAGGAAAGGGATGGAAATGAAGAATGAAAAGAAAATATAAACGACAACGGGTGACCACAACAGGAGCGAGCATCCAATTTGTGGCTTCAACCCTAGATACCTCCGGTTTTGGAGGCTAAACCGAGCATCGCCACGATGGAAGCATAAGCAACCTGTGTGATGCGACCAAAACCCAAGGATACAATTATTTTCGAAGAGAAGGTAATGCGGTGAAAATAGATATTTCACCGCATTACCTTCTCTTCCTGATATCTCAACTAATCGTAAAGAAATGATGACAGTAGGCGTAAACCTCCTGAAATTCTATTGGTTCCTGATATCTCAACTAATCGTAAAGAAATGACTACAGTAGGCGTAAACCTCCTGAAATTCCATTGGTTCCTGATATCTCAACTAATTGAATGAAGCACTACTCAAATAACGCAGCTTTTCATAAACAACATTTTCTACAATACTGTATGGTATTGAGAAAAAAGAAAGTTTGGAATTATTGAAACTATTGTTTTTGCAGTTGTATACTCTACAATTGTTAATCATTTTGAAATTAATTTGAAAATAACATAAAATTGAAACAGAATACTTACTGGAATGAAAATAAATGATTAAATAAATGACCTTTGCTGGTTCATGGTAGATTTTGCCTCAAAGAAATTCCACTGAATTATGGGTTAGGTTGTATTTGTTTCTTCAACTTCTTCTTTGAATTTTTAATAGATCTCAAAAAAATTATATTCTTCTAAATATTAAACGAATTAATTATTCAAAGGAATTATGTAAGATATCTAAAATAACAATAATGACATTATTCCAGACATCTTAGAATTATTGATGACAACAAAATATGAGGTTAGACTCCCTGCGAGATGCGCGAGTCAGACTTGGTGTAAGAAAATCCACGGAGTGGGACTACTGGTACTAAAATTTTTGCTGCACCTACTCAATGCTCTTCCTATGACAGTCATATATAGGTCTCCAAACGATGCTACAGTAGTCCAATCTACTTCTTATTAAACAATTAAACAGGGTTATCAAAGTATTTGAGTTCCGAAAGTTTCTAGTGTTTCGAACTATAAATCTATAGGTTTTATTGGATGAGAGTATCAACTGGTAATTTTCTGATAAACAGCCGAAACAGAAACAGTCTGAACACGGAGCCCTGGGGAACACCATAATGCAGCTTACATCGTCTAGATCAAGAGTTATCAACACTTACAGAAATTTCCAGACTGAATAAAAAGGGCATACCGAATCCATTCCAGGAGAATTCCGCGAAAAACTATATTGTACATCTAATAAAAAAATGAAAACAGAATTCGAAGATACAGCAATTTCATCGAAAACACAAACTAACCGCCAGTTCTGCGAAATTAAACTACCCGGAAAATTGAATTGATGCCAAGAATTGAAACAGCAGACTGCAGATTGAAAGTGCATTACAATTTGAGGTTAAAAAAAACTGAGAAATAATATATAATCATATATATTCTCTATAATAAATAAACCTGATCTATGTGTAACTTAGATATAGAATAAGTTCAACAATCAAAATGTATAAGAAGAATGCCCCTGAAAGCACAATATATTTTAGTAATTAATTGACTAAACTTTTAAGTATATAGAATTGCATTAAATCAAAGATATGAACATTAAACTTTTCCATGTGTAGTTTTCTGTCCAACATAACGAAAAATTCATTGTCTAGTGCTTAAAATAGAAGATAATCACAGAATGTTGATAAGCCTAGTTCATTAGCCAGTTTTCGTGTCAAACATGTTCTTTCCGTTTCCCTTGGCGACGTGGGCTTTCTTGATTTTGATGCTTCGTGAACGTAAGAAATACCTGAAAAAAAATTCAAGAATTTTCATGAAGAAATAAAGTGGACAATTTCATTTTGATCACTATATTCTGCCCGTCCCTAATCACGATGACTCCTGAACGGAACGATCTTGAAAGCTGAAGAGGAAGGTGCGATTTCGGCTTACCTGCTCCAGACTGGATTGGCCTAATGAATAATCTTCTATATTCAAATCCTTTTTTCCTTTCTCCAAAATACCAAACATCGTAGACCAAGGAATAGTGGTATCCAATATATAATAAGTGATCAGCTCTTGGTGCTCTTCTCTGAGCTGTACCCTTCCAAAATTCATCTCGACGAACCTCTTGATCGCTTCCGTGCCTACGTGTTCGAGACCGTGACTGCTTTCTGCCTTTCTTACTTTTATCGTCAACGTGTAACCTTCCGCGAATTTGCTCTTCAGATGTTGTGTAGAGCCTAAACATTTGAAATTACCGTTCACCATGATGGCGATCTTGGTGCAGAGAGCCTCGCATTCCTCCATGCTGTGGGAGGTCAGAACTATGCATTTGCCGCTATCTCTTACGGCGCAAAGTGCGTTCCAGAGATATCGTTTTGTCGCTGGGTCCATACCTGGAAACAAAAGAATTTTATGAAAACAATTCGATCCTTTGAATTATAGACTCTACTATAGAAGAATTAAAAAACTCCACGCATGCGCCGCAATAAGAATAGACTTGAACGAGGCAAATCGAAATACGAGGTTTCTACAACGATATAATTAGTTATTATATTAATATTATGATCATTATGATGTTAATATTATGATATTGTGCTAGTAGCTTTACCTGTGGTTGGCTCATCCAAATACAACACAGGAGGGTCCCCAATCAGAGCGATGGCGGTGCTCAACTTTCTCTTGTTACCACCACTCAATTTCTTCACTTGTTTATCCAAATGCTTCGTAAAATCGAAATCTCTGGCCAGTTTTTCGGCTATGAAGGCACAATCCATCTTGCGGATACCTCTAAGCAAACAGAACATGGTCAAAGACTCTCTGGCCGTCAAATCGTCAAGAAGAGCATCGAACTGGGGACAGTACCCTATAAACTTCTGCACCTTTTTCAGCTGATTATTGATGCTTAATCCACGCACCCAGGCTTTGCCGTAGGTCATCTTCACGTCCCCAGTCAGCATCATGAACGTGGTAGTTTTCCCAGCACCGTTTATACCCAGAAGCCCAAAGCACTCGAATTCTTTAATCCCCAAACAGAGACCGTTAACCGCCAGAAAATTGCCGTAGTATCTGGTAACGTCTTTCAGAACCAAGGTATAATTCTGCCGAAGTTGAAGTTCGCTGACTGATCTTATCCTTTCTTTTTCTTGGGCCACGTCGCTATCTTCTTGAGGAACAGGCGATGGGTATTTCTGTTTTCTCTTATCCAATTTTGCCAAGATAAGGTTGAATAAGTTGTAGTCGACCATGATGATGATGGCGAAGACGATGGTTCCGAATAGGAACATGTACAGGATGTTCGGGGTGAGGCCTGGAGGGGACCATTGATAATGACTCTCTGAAAAAAAAATTAACAACAGAAAAATTGATTAAAATTTTTGACGAATTCCTTGATTAAAAATTGAGTAATTAACAAAACGACAGGCTTTGTTCAAAAATTCATTGACAAAAATAAGAATTTTGTTTCCGGTTTGATCTTAAACTATGCTTTGTTGAAGTCAGCAATATTCTTGGATATAAACCTTCAATTGCATTATTCTTCATTTAAAATAGTATCTGCTGTGATGATGTTAGGGCCACCCTATTTTCATTATTCGCATAATATTCTGAAAAGTGAAACATAAAAGTGAAGTTATCCCTTTTTGGAAAATTTCTACGTCCAATAAGCATTTCCCGTGTTTTATCATTTCTGCATATATCTCTATATTCCAAAAAACCTTCCGTCAAGCCCCATCTCTGGAATCGGGGCTCGATTTTATTTCAAAAGTGCCATCTACCACGAACGATAAAAACACAATTAGTTTTCCGACATTTGAAGGAGCATGCTATCGTTTTATCTAAATTCTTATATACACATCCTTCTGGCGCAAAATGTGTTAAAACGGTATTCCAGAACCTTCTAGGAAGACACAATTGCGAAGAATATTATGGGACCATATGTGCCTCATTCAAAATGCAACATTCCTCACAGATAAAATGGTTAAAATTGAGATTTATGCTTTAAATGACCTTAGTGGCCAAATATCTTGTTGGTTGACATATATGAGTATATCTGTTCGATGAATTTCGCAAGGGATTGAACAAACTCAATGATGAACAGATTTCTGACGAAGCTATTCTCTAAAAAACAAAACGGTTTCTGTGTACTTACTGCAACAATAATCGCCAAAAAACGAACAAGCATCTTGCCAGCACTCTTTGTTGGATTTTTTAGTTTCGCATGATTTCACAAACATGTTGCAGTATTTGTTGAAGGCAAAAATGTTGTAATTGTTGAGAATTCCAGTGCAGAGTGAATAATGGGGCACAATCAAGAAAATCCAGTGTAGAGTGTTCGCCACCGGTGCAAGGTCCAGAACTGGTAGTTTTAAGAGCTGAATAATCAGGAAGGCCATGTCGCCAGCCAGCACGCCAAAGAGACTCATTCTAGTGTAGCCAGTCGATGGTATCTCGAAGAAATACGACATCGCGTACATGAGCGGCAGTACGGAATAAGCAAATAAGAATAGGATCAGGAATACACGAGCTGAAAATTATTGAGTTATAACGACATTTGTTTTCTTCAGAATTCACCAACAAACCAAGATCATCGGGTCCTTTGAATCCGTCCTCTTGAAAGCTGGCAAGCGTGATTACGGTTGCTATGAGGATTACTGCGAAGGCCAAAATGTCGCAAACGTAAGATGACGTCCAGTAGATGAATACTTTGAGGCCGGAAACGAACTGCAAATGCTTCGATTTGGTCATCCTTTCTCTTATATAGAAAAGTATGAAGAATGCTGATACAAAGGTCATGCTGAAGCCCAGGTTGAACGCAATGTTGAAACCCATCGAATCACCATCTGAGATCTTATTGAACTAGAATAAAAATAATGCAATTTACAAGGCACAAATATTAGGAGGCTATATTTTCAACACAATTTAGCTTGACCGGAATCCGGAAAGAGAAATGTGTAGTGTATTCATTATGTCAAAATCTCAATTCACCAAAATTGCTTTCAATTGATTACATTATTCGTATATCTTACCTGTGTGCTGAACTTAAAGGGTAAAGGATGATTGATGAAGTTGATTTTAGAGGTGCCATTGAGCTCTTTTCGATATATAGAGTTCAAAATCATTCCAAGAGCTATAGGTGCAGTGTGATAAGCATCGTTGTTGAACCAAGCAGTGAGCTGTGGTCTCTTTTTAGTGAAAATTAAAACATCTTCTTCGACCGTTTCGAATGAAGCTCCTACCAAATAGTGACTCCTTACAGATGGTGGATTTTCTCTTGTCTGCAATAAATGGTTTAATTGGAGTTTAATCTTTATCAATATTTATATAGTGAAATAAATTTATTTTTGCCGACTTACCAATCTCAACATCTCAGTGGTCAAGTTGCTGATATCCTTATAAGTTCCACTGCTACTTATGCCTTGGAAATAATCCTTGTAATCATTGGTGCCATCAGTGTCCATCAAAATTATAGGTTTTTGTTTCTTGTAAGATTCCAAATTGAGGTTCAAGGATGGCAATTCCGGCTGTTTTTGAGCCTTGCTTAGTAGCATAATTACTATGATCATGCTGACCGGTATCGAGAGGACTATAAGATGAAGACGCCATGACCTTAAGGCGGAGAGAATTTTCTTCATGAACATGGCTAAGTATTGGTTCTTGACCAAAGGATATCCCAGTAGGAAATGATCACTACTGATTGTAACTAGATTGAAAAAACAAATTTTCGATTATCAGGTAGAATTTCAAAGCATACTTGATTAATAATATTGAAGAAACATAATAACTATATCTAAAGGTCGCGTCAAGTGAGCAAAATATAATAAACTGAACTCAATGTTTAGTAACCAATTTGTTCTAGAGTTATCAGCCATTGCTAGTGCAACTTGAGAGAACATTACATCAGCAACAATAATTAAAATTTGTATTAGAGTTGAGCATTAATGCTCTGGTTGGTTTAATAGTGCACATACACAAAACATCGATGCACAATTGAATACACCCATGAGAATAATCGCTGGCACCATCTATACCGGTTCAAAAAAATTATTCTGAACAGATTGCACACTGAACATTAACCCAAGCACTTCACGCGAGTTTCTACAGTATGAATGATACCTTCGCATTGGTCCCCGTTTGCAACTCCATTTTCAGCTTTTATAATTTTCGCGCTACCTTCATGATCTGCACCAACCCTAGAAAATGTAATGGAATTATTGAGGATCTTGCTTATCTTCTAAAATCCAATTTACTTGACGCTTACTTCATGAAGACTTCCTCTAAGGTGGTGAGAGATACTCCGTAACTATTGACACCTAAAGTCTTGTGACACCTCTCCAGATCCTTGAACATGTCTTCGAATACCGAAACGCTGTCTTCCGGAAGCAGGAAATTCAATTCTGACCCCACGTTACTATGAATCTGCAAAATATTGAAATTTATAACGAATTCGTAGAACGCTTGCTTGTTTAACCAACTTCAATGGACGGAATGTATGTTTTTAACAGCTCCTTAACTTTTTCTGGTTCGCAAGTGGAGGATTTTTCCATTACAAGATTGTATCCGGCCCCATATTTTTTCTTGAGGAAGAAACTTGAACCGCAGCATTTCAGTCTTCCGCCAGACATTATGGCTATCCTGTCGCCTAGAAGATCAGCCTCGTCCATAAAATGTGTGGTCAGCAAAATTGTACGACCTGAAATCAATAAGAGGCTTTGTTAATACTCGATAATTAAAGATTTTAAAAAAACTTCAACACCTCTATCCCTAAAATGAAACCTCTATGATCCCAGGTATATGGCCTTCTTATCGAATTTCTTGTGAAATCTCCCAATACAGGGAGAGCTGTTTATTTGTTATTATTACTCTTCTTAAATGTTCACTTCAGGAACGCCTATGCAAAAAATGAGACTCTCGCCTAGGACAGTGAAGTTTCTTGTGATAATAACCGTTACCTAAAAAATACCTCGTAGTTTATATTCAATGAGATTTAATTTTCTCTGATTGAAAAACGTTACCAAGACTATAAATTATTCCATTAATTGAAAGTGATATTTCAATGTATATTGTATTCTGTCACACAAACAGGTTTCAATTCGGATATAACTTCACTTATTTTATTAGTATAACTGACCTTGCTTTTCCAACTGGATCAATTCCCAAAGAGCTCTTCTGGCAGATGGGTCCATTCCAGCGGTTGGTTCGTCCAACATCACGATCTTCGAGTTCCCGCAGAGGGCTATGCCGACGCACAGTTTCCTCTTCATGCCTCCTGATAAAGTAGAAGATTTTGCATCAGCCTTGAAGTACAAAATCGTATCTCAGTGGATATTGAAAATTTTCTAGAGTTGTTCAATTACTAAGAAAAATAAGCATACTCCGTTCAAATTTGTTTAGTCACTCAGTTAGACATGACTTAAGTGGATATACGAAGACGACTTTACCAGTAGTCATTTGCTATTTGTTGTGAAAAATCTGGAAATAGGTACACTACAAATCGAATACTTTTTGACTGTATAAGAAGCCAAAAATAATATCTGAATATACTCAGTAACAAAAGTGAGGTCTGCTGACACTAGCCAAGATGATATTTAAAGTTTATTCAAACAATTTTCAAGTTGCAAATCGATTGGATGGTTATTCTTGGAGTTATTTAGGAAACCATATGCTCATAAATACTGAACTATCCGTCGAATTTGGCCTAATAAAGAACATAACTCGAGTTATTTGGACAAACATGAAAACTCTAATATTCTCCATTCGAATATAGCTCATCTTCTTCGGAAGATTTACAGGTTATCAAACGTCAAACATACTAAAATTTGACAACGGAGTCGAACCCAATCGATTAGGGCTTGATATACGAAAATTACCGACATTTTGGCGAAACGATAGCATGTTGTTTAATAGTTTTTACACAACAAGCGCGCCAAAAGATTTAAACTAGGTATTGATCCATATTTGTTCTGTTTACTCAATTATTCTCACCTTCGGCCCGAGTTCCAGAAGACTAATGTACTTATTTACTTCTGCCATGATATCCTCTTCTCTCTTCCCTTTCAATTTGCTATAGAAATAAAGATGCTCCCTCACCGTCAATTCCTCGAACAATATGTTGTGTTGTGGACACAAACCGAGGCTGGATCTCACACCATCCATGTCTGTTCTTATGTCAAAGCTGTTTATGAAAGCAGTGCCGCTAGTGGGAGGGAACATTCCAGTGAGCACAGACATGGTGGTAGTCTTGCCTGCGCCATTGTGTCCTAACAGGACAGTGATTTGACTCTCGTACATATTAAGGGAAAGATTATCTACGGCCACATTTCCTTGGAATTCTTTTCTTAGGTTCCTTATCTGAATTCCGGCGTGTAAGTTGGTCGGTTCTTTCTCAAAAAATCCCCTAAGGTGTTCTTGGGTGACCATGTCGTCTGGTGGACCTGAGAAACAAAGTTGTTCCATTTAATAATATACATTATAAAGATAACGAAAATAAATCACAGAACATAAGACATTTGAGTGCTTTTGCACGTAATTTTGGGATTCAAGTTTTATGGCAGAAGCATCATGTTCGACCAAATTGGATCTATCGGTGTCTAACATTTGAGGAAGCTTCTGATTCCTTTATCCTCATCTTCAGAAGCTTTCTCAAGTGTTAGACACCGATAGATTCAAGTTGGTCCAACATGCTTTGGAAGAAAATCACTTGATAAAATGGAACGAGACATCTATAATATCCAAAGAAGACAAACCTACAAAAACGAAAAAAAAAAGAATGTCGTAAACAGTTTCTCTACCGATGAGATAGATGTACCCACACACAAACAGTTGTGTACTGACGGAAACTGCCACCGAGTCCAGCGATGATATCCTACTTTTATTCTTTGTAGACCTTCGGAAGATGAGCAACATCAGTCCACATAATTTAATGAAAATTCATCGAAAAAATGATATAATACTTGTGGTAAAGAATGAGGATTCCCAAGTTATGTGCTAATGCATACTAATCTCCTACGTTTCGTTATCTATATAAAAAAGAGGACATAAATGTAAGATATAGAGTAAGCCGTTTTAGTGAAGATTTATACATACCTTTGATTGTAGTTTCTTCACACCAAAACCTCTTTGTGAAAAGAAAATACCAAGGTTTTGGTAGTCCATATTCTCCAGGTATAACAGCTTCAAAATAGAGAGCGATCAGAAGGTAAACAAAGGTATCGATTATGAGCATAATAAACACAAATCCCAATGTCAAGTTGTCATCAGGAGATCCAGGTTTGAAGAGATTTTTCCATTGGCTTCCTGAAAAATCACAATATTAACAAATGCTCTACATATAGAACACTTGCCAACAATATGAAACACCAAAATTTTTGTTCATTTTATTTTTTTATTTAGCAATACACCATTCAACAGCCGCGGCCTATTGTAGAATGGGAAATTATAAGTGTTTACAAAAAGAAAAATGTTGAATAACTTGAATAAAGGAAATTAAACAAAAAAATAATAATTAAAAAAAAATTAACACCAAGTACAAGAAAAAAAAATAAGTCAATATGAGAAAGATCATATCCAGATTTATCTGAATATATTAACCTGAAATCTTCTGAGGAAATTTTCGTGAGGTATACCACGCTTCGAATAAATACCGTCAATTTTGAAACATAGATACTTCAGAAATCGCCTCTGCACATTTTCTAATCTATTGACATGTGCACTATAACCAGGGCTCCAAATGAGCACCCATACTCGAGCCTTGACCTCACAAGTACATTGAATAGTAGCGTTCTGGTGTTCTGTAACCACTTTGAGTTCCTTAGGATGAAGCCAAGTGTTTTGATGCTTCCTGAGGTGATTGAATTTATATGAGGACCAAAACAAAGTCCATGATCGAATAAGATACCTAGGTCTTTAAATTCAACAACCTTTCCAAGAACGCAACCACTAATGTTATAAAGGAAATCTATTGTACTTATTTTACGACTGAAAGACATTACGCTACATTTTTGAACGTTAAGGTAAGTAAGTTGTCCCTGCACCAGCTGTTTAGCCTATCAATGTCACCCTGGAGGTCCTAACAACCCTCAATAGAGAGAATGCCACGATACAGTTTTAAGTCATCAACTTAAAGAAGAAAGGAACAGGTCAGGTAACAACAGATATCATTGATGAAGATTAAGAAAAGGAGCGGACCCAATATAGACCCCTGAGGGACACCTTAACAGCACAAGACCTATAACCGAAACACTGAACATACAGATTTCTACGGGAAAGATGAGCTTCAAAAAAATATAGAAAATCAAGATTTATCCCGAAAGAAAGCAGCTTCCTGATAAGTATACCATAATCCAATCTGTCAAATGCCTTCGTGAAGTCCATGTAGATGACATCAACTTGAAAAGACTCATCCAATGCACTACCGATATATTGAGATAAACAAGCCAAGTTGGTTACTGTTGATCGACCTTTGATGAATCCGTGTTGACAATTAGAAATTTTGCTCTTCACATGAACATAAATGATGTCGTAAAGTATTTTTTCGAAAACTCTGCAGAAGTTGTTCAGAATCACAATTGGTCTATAGTTCTCAATATCGCTTCTTTTGCTTTTCTTGAATATTGGACTTACTCTACCCTCTTTCCAGACAGTAGGAAAATGATGTGTAGAAAGGGACAGTCTGTAAATAATGGTGAGAGGTCTGACGAGGACAATCGCACAGTCTTTCAACAGGAAAGATGGAATTCTGTTAGGACCTGCTGTCATATTAGATTTGCAGCGTTTGAGGTACTTGAGTACAATATCTTCCGTTATCTCTGGGATAGTCAGAGTTTGTGCGAAAGATCGATAATGGAGTGACCCCCTAGTTCATCGATTCAGGAATGGAAGGAGTGTTACGAAGGCTGTTCAAGTAAGCCAAAAAATCAGATGGATTGTCTGTTAGGTTGGCCTCAGCGTTTCTTGTGAAATTAGCGCGAGCCGCAGCTATTTCCTTACATCTCTACGAAGGTCTTTATACTTCTTTAAGAAACTAATGTTTCCTGATGACCTATATTTGCGTAGGTAAGAGTCTTCGGTTTCAACACGAGTAATAATATTACTTGTAAACCAGGGCGATACGGGCACACATTCGGAAAACAATAATATTTTTGTCAATTATAGACCATTGAAGTACTGGCAGTTTAAATCATTTTCTACGTTTTTATGTACGTAATCATTTTGAAATGAAGACATATTGCACACCGGCTGAGATGGGGAAGGGGCTTTGGGGCTGCAGCCCTACCAACCTTTCTACTTCAATTTGTTCAACATCATTTGTATATTTCGGACAGCATTCAGTTTAGATCTTAGAAAGCGCCATGTTTCGCCTTTGTAATAGGTTCACCCTAACAACACCTCTTTCCTCAACCTATATACGGCATATCTGCCTTTCCTTACCAGATTAAATATATATAGAGAAGATTATACGTTGAGTCAATCTGTTCTCCTGTAGAAATGTTATACAAGTGATCTGTTTTGTTTACAAGGGGCCGTTGCAGCATTGAAGATTATTTGTGAGAAGAACGTAATGTCCAAAAATTGCAACAAGTTTGACTGTACGTGGAATGCGATTCATAATTGCACTTTGTATTGTCAAAACCGAGAGGTTTCAGAATTTATGTCAGCTTTTACTAGAAAGTATCTTTATTTTTTACAAGATCTCAACACTCACCCTCTCCAGAACCTTCGAACATCAGCATTATCTGCAAACCGTAAGCCATTGCAGAGTTCATTCCTAAACTGGTACTTAGCTTTTCACCAAGAGTTAACGTATCATATTGCTTCCTGAAGATCAAGTAGGGAACGTATGACATGAACCAGATGACAGAGCTCACTGTAGCTGCCGTGTTGGCTTTCGAGAAGAACACGCTGATGGCAAAGCAGAAGGTAATAATAGAGCATACGTACAGTACGAAGAATGTCAATATGATCGATGGATCTGAGTATGTGAACACAGCAAACTCAGACGTGGTAAACCATTTAACTTTCAGAAGGATCGTTATGAGAATCACTGAGAGGCAGAGGAAGGAGAAGCTTTTCAAGAACCAGGCCAGCCAGTGCAACCAGTTTGGTAGACCCATCATCTTCATAGCTTCCTGAAATAGTAAAATTGAATTGTGATGATGTCTGGTAATCCTGGCCAATAGGCAGTATATGTGTGTCGCATAGCTCAGTAGAATAAAGCCTTGACCTTTGCTGATGCTGCTCTAAAGTATTCTAAAATTCAGAGGAGAGATCTGCAGGCAACTATGTATAAACCGCTGGGCAAGCAACTACACAACAATATGAAGGAAAGTTACTCAACATCACTGCCGATTTCACGTTTTAAAGCAAGTTGCCTTTGGATCTCAACTGTGAATTCCAAATAAAAAGCACGAATGAACACTGAGAGATAAAATGCGTATTTATGGTAAACTCTCTTTTACCTTAAGCTGTTTTTCCTTCTCATTGGTGATCATCTTCACCAAATTGGTACAGGTGTAGCAGAAACTAACCATGACGACCATACCTGCGAATGCTTGTAAGGCCTGCAGAAGCGGATCCTCTTCCCATTGGTAGTATGGAAAACGTCTCATATGCACGTATGGAAAATTCAGAAGAAGATCTTCAGTCTTATTCGTTTGAAAAGCGATTAGACTCATCGTCACAAATTCCTGGATTGCCAAAAATAGCTCGTTGGCGTAACCTGGGAAGAAAAACTAAATCGAATGTAGAAGTCGAAAACTCGTTTAATTGTCGTTTATTTGAGATCGATATATTATGCAAAAATAAATTGGATGAGAATCTGATCAGCAATACTCGGATCGATCTGGGAACGGTGAATATTCCGCTGTTCTTTCTACAGGCGGTAAAATTCTCGCTGAAGTAATGGCTTCGAGACTGACTAAATATTTCGATCCAA
Organism: Micraspis discolor; assembly: GCA_030674115.1. Taxonomy (NCBI): domain Eukaryota; kingdom Metazoa; phylum Arthropoda; class Insecta; order Coleoptera; family Coccinellidae; genus Micraspis; species Micraspis discolor. The sequence goes on along the minus strand of JARTUT010000874.1, from coordinate 1,890,577 downwards.
GGATTTAGGCCAAATCGAGGAACAATCGACCACATTTTTATTCTAAGGCAACTTCAGGAAAAAGTTAAAGAACAATAATCAGTGGACAGAGAAACTTCATGGAATATCATTAAGCGGTTTGGGGTACCTACAAAACTTGTGAATGTCTGCAGACTCCTACACCAGAATAACATGCCCAGTGTTTTTTATAATGTTTAAACCCCAGCTGCCTTCCAAACAAATACCGGTGTTCCACAGGGCTGTGTCTCAGCACCTGTTTTATTCAAGATCTTTCACTGCGGTGGGTTCGTAGAAAGCAAAATTATCGCATCTAATCACCCAAGATTCATATGGTCTATATCATAAAGGTTTTTTTATTCTGTTTATGATCTTAACTTTCATAAAAATGAGGAAGGAGCAACATCCACAGTGAATGAATTGCTGCATTATTGGGAGATTATTGACGTTTATTTTTTGGAATTTTATGGTATTTTCTTCGAAATAACACCTCTTATTGGAAGATACATTAAATGATCATCAATTATTGACAACATAATGTAACCCAATCTCTAGCATATTTTTCTGCGCTTTTTCCGAATTAAATTATTCACAAGTATTCATTTATGATGTTCGGAACAAACGAACTATAACCTACCTGGATCTCCTCCTCTCGTAGCATTAGGGTTACGAGGTCCCCTCATCTGATAAATTGGGTATAGTAGGTTTGTTTTCCAATCTGTGGGGCCCCCAATGACACCAGATGGCACCCGCAGCTCCGATGGAAATCTATGGAGTAAGACATTGTGAAGGATTTCAATGGTTCAGTGTAAAGACAAATTTATTCAGAATCAGAAAAATAAAAATTTCAGGAAATAAGAGAACAAATTAATTGAAAGTAATTGAAAATTGATAATCAGGGAAATAAATTTAATTATGAATGCAGTGAAAATAAAAAACTCAATCAGGAAAAAAAAGGATAATGGAAAAATGCAAGCACAGTATACAAAACTAATTAATTCAGAGAATAAAATGTCCATTTCAAACAGAATAATAAATTCAGTAAAAATAACCAAATCAATGAAATTCCAACCTATACAGGGTGAGTCTTTGACCACTGCGTTAATTTTAACCATAAATATTTGAAATGAATGATTTACATTAGATTCGTAAATCAAACTTCATTTCATGTAATGTAAGTTTTTATATTTTCCTTCTTCTATATCTTCTGGATGAATAATTGTCAACGTTAATCTTAAATGTGCTCATCAAGGTTTATAAATAAGTATTATTAACAACTATTCTTAGCAATTAACAGTTTAACTTACCGGATCTTCACGTTTACATCTTTATCTCTTTCGACATCACCGAATTCAAGAGCTACCAGGATGCTCTGATTTGTTTTATAATAGTCGACTAGTTCTTCTGAAGTATTGAATCCTATCACATCCAGATTGGCCATTGAGGAGTAGTCCATGATTTTTTCAGTATATGCATTTATTGGTGAGTACAGTATTGAAAACTTACTGAAAAAAAGGGGATGAATGCTATAAATTTGAAGATTGACTAACTGATCGACAGAAAATTAGCAGACTCTAATTCAAATTTCTGATTTTTTGGAGGATAAGTGGCAAACATTTGGTTGTGTTCCATTCTGAATTGACTATTCTGCGTTGTTCTAGTGGTACGATTGCAACATGTACGGTTTTTACAAGAAAACAGGAGACCGTTTACTTAGAAATGCTTCGTGCACCAGCAACTTTTGTTTGATGTGGCTCATCTGAAAACACCCGTATCACCCAATTCAATTCAATTCAATTTCCCTCAAAAAATTACAGGGTGCGTCATAAATTTCAATATAATAATAATCTCTTCTATCTTTAAAATAAACTTGTAAATAAAATACATATTACCCGTATAAGGCGAATATCAACATTATAATTCAACAAGAAATATAAAATATGAATTGTAACCTTCAACAAATTAACTATTTCGTCGGACTTGTTGATTTGAGCAAGTAACACATCTCTTACAAACAAATATTTCGGATATATGAAGTTTCAAATTTTGGAATAATTACTCGCAAGTAGTACCAAGAGTACCAATGCCATGTCATTTCAAAAAATATTGTAGAACTAGAAATTACATTTCTCACCTGATATTTCCGCTTTTACTGAAGTTGGCCCATCTTGAAGAAGTCGAATTCTCATCCAAATTACACAAGAAGGAGAAATAAGGACTTTTCAAAGGTGATGTTGGACAAAACGGCTCAAATATCAAGGTTTCATTGTGCGTTGGTTCTACCAAATTTCTTACTATAACTAATAATATAGAAAATAATACGGGTGCTAAAATTTCTATCACAGTCTGTAACGGTTTTCTGATTTGAAGTAACCAGTTCTTCCACATCAGCAAGGTGAATTTCTCCCATCTTCTGGACACACCTGAAAAATATTTTATAATTAATTATATTTTTAGTATAATAATGAACTACGTGTTCTTAGTTGTGTTTGAGCCTTTTTTGTTGATATAATATAATAAGTTTTAAGAAAAAGATCTCTGGTTGAAAGAAAACCTCCTTTTCGAAACACTGCTAAGCGGTTTGGTCTTTATTCGAAAGCCTTTCTCAGGGCAATACAATTTGATACAAAAATAAATAATATGACACTGTGAATGAACCATAGTTTCTTGTGACCAAATGATTTATTTTTTCTCCAACCATTTTTTGATATTCGGCTGCCTTCAAAAGATGCAGGGTTTTAAAATTTCATTCAATTTTTTTTGCCTATATCTTCGAAATGGATAATCCAAACCAATTCAAATTTTTTAGGAGGTTCAAACTAATGAGACACATTATTCAGATTAAACACACTTGTTTTATCATTCATATACAGTTACTAAACACATCCTAGTATTATTTTCAATTCAATATATTGATCTGCGCGACTTTTATATCATTATTTATCTTTATATCTTTACAGATTACGATCTTTTGTTATAATGTTAAAAAAAATCTTCTCCAAGAAAATATTCTTCCTAAATTCTGTGGATTGGTCAGGTTGACAGCCATTGATTAGGGCGAACCATATGTGACACAAGATGGGGTCGATAATGCCTTATCGGCGATAAACTGTTTGGACAATTGCAGGATGACCATATTCATCTAACCTGATGAGTGCATCAGCCACAAGCACAAACTCCGATCGACCGGAGAGAAAAACTCTACAGGAATACCTGCGCAGGTCGACCGGAGCGTGTGTGTCTCAGTTTTTCAAGCCTGTGCAGTTCGCTGGAGCAAATTCGAAATTCGATTCGGTCTAGTAGAACCGTAGGTTTTCCTCTCCGGTGGACCGGAGCGTGTATACCCGGCATTAGAGGTCGATCTTAAAATTCATTTGTGTCCTTTAAACGACCGGTGCCTACTCTTCTTCTATTTTGGGAATCATCATCTAATCTCGCTCGTAACAGCAATTAGATTTTTGTTCGTACCTTGGCGATTTCTTGAAATGATAACCTCGCCTTCCGTAGACCAACAATAAATTCCGTACTCCTGGCATTTCAGCGAAAACTAATACATCCACTTAGGATCTCCTCTAGCAGCTGGTTTTTTTTGAAATTTTATAAATGTGCAAAAAAACGACAACAACATTTAAGAAAAAAAATGTTTACATAATGAAACATTTTTTTTCTCCAAAACCTAAACATTTAGTCTATGATTTACGATTTATGTTTCACCAAAAACAGATTTAAAATCCAAGCATTCTTTGTTACAATATAAACGGTTACGAAATGAAGTGAATCATATATGATAAGTAGCAAAAAACGATTATATTTTCAATGTTACATCGCAGAAATCTAACAAGAATTTATTGAAGGAAATTGAGTCACTACGAATAAATCACATACTGATGTCAATCGGTGATTACGAGCGTTGGCTGTTATATTTCGGGATTGGACAACCCCAGTGTTGCAATCTGACAACTGACAGCTCTATCGTAAAGCTTTTGACATACGAGCGCTATTTGTATTGTTACAGTAACTTAAAAGATGCATCTCGCCCAAAAAAGAGAATTAACTCGTGAACGTTTTCGTACGATTATTTTTTATAACTTGCGACGTAGATTAACTCAAGAAAGTTTGTTCCGAAAACCATTAATGCTGTGCGCCAACTGATATTGCAAGATCGTCATGTGACCTATCGTGAGATTGAGACAACCTCAAGCATTAGTGGAACCAGCATATATTCAATATTGCATGAACATTTGACCGTCGAAAAAATTTCGCGTTGTATCCCACACAATTTGTCAATCGCTCAAAAAAAGGCTCTTGTCGAATAGTTGAATCAAAGGCTCCAAAAATTCGATTGCGGTGCTTCTAAGCACGTCTATGACATCGTGAAAGGTGATGAATCGTGGATTTGAGCGTATGCGCCCGAAAGTAACAGCAGTCGACTGTGTGGCTGTTTCAAGATGAGCCAAATCCCTAAACTATACAAGAATAGACTCCTTTTTTTACATTGAAAAGTGTCGCATCCGAAACATAGAGCTGGTCGATTGTAACGTATTGAGTTGGTCCACTCAGGTCATAAAAAATTTTCATGTTGCCAAACTGAGCAAAGAGTATTCAAATTATTGTATAAAATTTTATATTTTGAATTGAAACTGTCTTCTCGGATATATTAGCAAGAAATAAAAGAAAGCTTTAGTTGATTCTGCTGTCTTATGTCAGAGACCACAGCAGTGGCGGCTTGTCCTATGAGGCAGGTGAGGCAGTGCCTCATCAAAAAAATTCTGAACCGTATATTTCTTCATTCCCTTTCATCATCACTTTTTTCCTCAATATTTTTCCCAATCTCACGTTCCTTGTATATTCATAACAAATCAAATCCTCTTTGAATAAACGGTTGGAGGCATGCCTAACGCAGGATTCTTTGACTGAATTAGCGTGTTATCTACTTCGATGATCTACGAGAACGTAATGGAAAGCCGTTCTATGATTAATCCGAGGCTGGCCTCTGCGCGATCTTAGCCGATCTGAGATCGTTTCGTTTCTGCGATGTCCAGAGGGTTATCTGCGTCGAAGCGGTGACAACATATCTACGGCTTTGAAGGCGGCTTCTCGAGGAATTAGAGGCTGGCCTCAGGTTTTTATTCGAGTTAATCGGGAAGCGGGAAATAGAGAAATAGGGTTAGTTCACTTTGTCGTTATTTAGTGGTATCGCGTTTGCTGTGTATCGCGTATGATTATAATCATTCTTAGGTGAATTTTTTCTGAAATATAAATTTTTTTTATAGAAAGTGAAATTGAAAGTCAAGACAACGCTTGACAATTTGAAGGCCACATGTTCTAAAAGAGACACGTTGCCACCTCTGTATCGAAAATAAATACGCAAATTGAAGAAAATTTGTGAGAGTCATTATTAGGTTTTTCATATTTTTCATTATTTATTACTTTTTTATTGTGAGATTGATAAACTTGTCCGGATAAGTTTGTTTAAAAGCGAGTCGAATAATAACATATTCCTTCGATTCACTTTCAGGTAATTATTTCTGTTTGTTGTATTTGAATTTTGATATTAATAAAAACACTTTCAGTGCATCCAGATAAGTTTTATTGGATGCGGAATAAATAGATAAGAATTTTAAAAATTATACACGCACCGATATTGGTAGTTTGAGTTCGGTGTATTTTAACTTAATTAGTAAGGTTTATGTAGATAATTTTATTGCGCGGTAGTTCGTGTATCGTTTTGAATCGGGTGTTTTGTATGTCTCACACATTTTAATGCAGTCTGTCTTGCCGATGCATTGTTTATACTTATACTTCTGGTTTGGTGTTGTTTTAATGCTATCCTGGGAATGCCATTTTATTGTATGAACATTTATTTGATGATTTCGATGTATTCGAATAACCGTTATTCATAGGGTGAGATCGCTTTATGTTTATATTTATATTCATTGTTATTTTTGTCATCTAGTTTATATTTCATATTTACTATTGTATAGCGACGTCATTTTATCTATTTTTTTCTTTATTGCTACACCAATAGTATGCCGTTGTTTATAAGTTGGTTTTGCTTTTTAGCCTGATGAAGGAGCTAAATGCTCAGAAACGTTGCGATTGAATAAATTGTATAAAACTGTTCCTTGTGACTGATATTCCTCACCATCGAATATCCACACATTCGTACTTATACCCATTTCAACTAAAGAACTTTAAAATAAAATTCTGGTTTTTTGTCTCAATTTAAATACTATTTCCTTGTATGCAGTTTTCGCTTCGGTCAGGACACTCTTGGCCGAATTCAACGAGTACTAAACAGCTGCATAAGATTCTTCGGGGTTAGAAAATTCAAACATATATCTCATAAGTTGGTGAAATTGAAGTGGTTTCTGTATATTCCACAAAACAATAAAGAGGAAATTACCTTATCTCTTCAATAGGTTGCAATACAGAACTAATGCCCACAACGTTAACATCAGATATAGAAATCTACTCACATATCCTCGTTCTCTACCTTTTATGAGATATTACATTTTTAAGATGTACAATGTAATCCCGTCAAATTTGAAATGAATTGAATACGACAAATTTAATAATATATAATATTTGCTCTTTGGCACCTTTCAGTCTCCGTCAGGATAAGAGAACATAGCATTGTTAAAGAGCGCTTCTTTTAGTCCAGTAATCGTGCTATCGTTTTGACCAAATGTCTGTAATTTTCGAATATCGATCTGGAAATGATCAACTCAATCAATCGAATTCAACTTCCCGATGGAGAATCCGTATTTGAAATAATCTTTGAAATTCATCCTTGAATTCTACCTACATTACTGTTCGATCAGAGCCTACATTTCATCATTTTGTTGAATTATTTAAATTTAAGTATTAAATCTAAGGAGTTTCGCTGCAATCAGAAAAAATAAAAAGAAATGATTGATCGTCTCACTTTTCCTTACTTGATCCCCACTTTTTGTCGTTTGGTTTCCATCCTCTGTTATCGAACACTCTCATTTATTCTTTCTCAATGTTTCATCCGTCGAAATCTAAATTTGATTATTGAGGCGAGTATCATAATTTTTAGTCTTTCAAAAAACTGTCAACAATTCAAAAATTTTAAAAGCATCGAAGTTTGATCACAGAGAGATATCTAATATTTCAACGCCTTTTCCCGATGGAATATGGAACTATCGTTTTGTCCAAATGTCTGTTGTAATTTTCGAATATCGAGCCCAGAACGGCCTCCAACAATTGCGTTCGATTCTCAGACGAAGAATCTGTGGTCAAAGTTGAGTATGCCAGCCGGTCGTGTATGCTATACTTCTCTATACTTTTGAAGGACATGAGCTAGAGTTCTCATATAGGGTTCTCCTGTAAACAATCCTATTTTGATATACAAATAAAAATTATTTTTTGAGTTTAATGATCGGATGTTTATTCCTAAGTGATGCAAAGAGTATTTCGTTAAATATTGATTGCTTCATTGCTTGTGTGGCACGTAGCGACATATAGTTGAAAGAAAATGTTGTTCACATAAATACCACCTAATTCCAGCCATGAAAAATCGGTATAAAAAAAAATCTCGACTAACTTAATAACCCGACAAAAAACCATGTGAAATATAATAATTGGGCGATAAACTGCAAACTAACCTAATTGTCTGATCATTTCTATTAATTGATAAATAAGCTTCATTAAATCGCCAGTCAAATAATATTGAAAAAAAAACACATTATTTTCTAAGGACCAATATCGATTTCCCAAGATTTAATTATTGCACAATTTGGCAACAAAATGCTCGTGGCACATGCGCAATTCGGGCCAATAAATCCCAAGGTATAAAAGTCAAGATTACCCAATATTTTAATAATTTTGTTTTTCAATTCTACAACATATAAGCTAGCTCACAAAGATATATTCGACCATGCTGAAATCATCATTATTTTTCTTGTTAGAATAACGAATACGCGAATACGGTCCTGTCCAATAGGAACATGACTGTAATTATCGGGCACTTATATATTTTATGATTTATGGCAATTTTACATAGATTAGATGGATTTACGGTAAAAGACGAGATTTTGTATTATATTGGAGTTAAACATTTTGGGAGTAGTTAATAACAAATGAAACTCGAAATTGGAGGATGACATCCGCTATCGGAAGATACCTATTGAGAGAAACCGATAGCTTCAACAATTATGAATTCAACTTACATTCTCTACGTCTATCGTGCTCTACAGAACTATATCTGTAATTTGCTCTGGATGTCATATTGTTAACACGAAGTTTTTTCTACAAAAATATCACAAAATTCGAGATTACTTTATAACTTAACCTAACATTTTACTCGACAGATTCGAACTGTCTCAGTTTCAATACCAAAGCGAACGCTTGAGCGCTAGGTTTTCCCATGATTCATGCGATCCTCAAACGATTCGTGTTTGAATGATTAGAAGGGAACAATGAACCTTTCCTAAAAACTGTTCGATCTCGTGTTCAGCGTGGAATAAGAAGTTTTATCATGTGTTGTAATCTAATTAATTCGATTCCTTTCCGGGTATCTCCAAAAGTATCATTCAAGGTAATCGATTAATTCTGTGAGGATTCGAAACTTGAAAATTGCAATGGATAAAAGCACATATACAATGAAAAAAGTTACGAGTTAACTCATTGATTGATATCATTGATAAAATGGTGGAAGAGCCAATGTGGCTGTGGCTACATGCATAGTGAAGAACCTAGTAACCTCAATTTTCTTGTAGATGACGCTAGTAATCGCGTAACACAAAGGATTACATTTATAGGTTTTCATGATATATTGGACTGATACGGCTTGAAGCAGATATGAAGAGAATCATTTTTGGCTATTTAAAATATACAGGATGTTTCGAGTTCAATTGCCCTGAGAACGTTAACTCTCTAATCAGAATTTTTAATTATAATTGTCTACGATTATACCCAGGGCCGTCGCGTGGTTCAAAGGCGCCCAAGGCAAGATTTAGGCCCGCGCTTTCGTTTAAATTGAAAAAAATGCTGTAAGGGTAGGGCTAGAGGGGTAGTGATGAAAATTCACTCATGCAGGAAATTGAATTGTCTTTTCAACAAGTTGCTGCTCGACCTTTTTTCCCATTCAAAAATGAGATCTGTTAGGGGTTGCGGCAAGAGGGGCAGCGATATCAAACTCATTTAAACAGCATTATTTGTCCCTATTTCAACCAAATATGACCGTCCTAGCATTTTTTCGTTATTCCATACCAAAGCTCAAAATTCGGGGTGGAAGGTTATAGATGGCCCACCCTGCATATAAAGGTATTGCATTCCCAACCCACTAGTAGACTGGACTGTGTAGAATTTTACCTATTTGACTTTGAAGTTGGACAAAAAATCCACTCAATTGTGAACATAAAATTTTTGATACAAAAGAAAAAACGAAAAACGAAATTGTTGGACACAAAACACCGACCAGGGGTTATGAAGATAAAATTAACCAATTTTTAAATCAAGAAAATTCCGCAGAACTTAAATCAATAACAAATTCCAAATTCAAATCAAAGAAACATTGAAATCCTATACCTATATTCTAAATAGATGTCGCCGAAGAATGGGAACACATTAAACATGGGTCTCAAGTAAGTATGATAGGTGAAGCACTCAAATATCTCCTGAGGGAAAGCATAAAAGGAGGAAAGTTACTCTCCGAACGATATCCAGAGGGAGGCGATTCCAGAGCCGGGGAAAGAGAACTGTGAAGCTATTCGAGCTAACACTAGTCGAGCGGAGTGGTATCCTCAAGGTGAAGTTATAGAGCGCCCTTGTCTAACGCACCCATCCCCCAGAAGACAAAGACCATCATACAGGTACCCAGGCTCACGAGAGCTCAACACCTTGAACCCCAGCAAAAGAAGACGCCAAATTCGACGTTGTTTGATGGGTAGCAATCCCATATTTTGCCTATATTGACTTATATGATCAAATTTCCTTAAGTTATAAACAAATCGTACACCTGCATTTTGTAAACGCTCCAGTTTCATCAGCTGTGTGGTTGTGAGACCCATATAGGCTACGTCCGCATAATCGAGTATAGGAAGTACGAGAGAGAAGAATAATGATTTCCTGGTTTCGAAGGGCAAGAAGTTCTTTAAAAGTCGGAGTTGATGCAAGACATGGAAGACTCTTGAACTGATAGAGGTAATCTGACTATTCCAGGATAAAGTATCGTCCAATAAGATACCAAGGTTTCTAACCTCATTGGAATAGGAAACAACAGCATCTTTGAGGACAATTTTGTTATTTACTTTGTCAATCAAATCCAAGTTTCTTTTAGTACCAATAATGATCGACTTAATTTTGGTGGTATTTAAAGTCAGTCCTATGCTCTCAGCAACGACAGAGAGTCGTAAGAGATTTCTGTTTAGGTTTTCGATAGTAGCCGTGAAATCCTCAATGGAAGTGTGGATATATATCTGTAAATCATCTGCGAAAAGGTGAAATTTAATATCCAAGGAGTCAGTCAGTGAGGAGACGTAAACAGAAAATAAATGAGGACCCAACACGCTCCCTTTAGGAACGCCCGAAAATGTGGTCATCTCAACAGATATTTCGCGATCCCTCAGATAAGAATAGAAGAAGGTTATGGTATGCTCAGCAAAACCCAGCAGCTTGGCTAAAAGTATATCAAAGTCGAATCCAAGTTTGCAGGTTCCGTCGCATAAATTCAAATGTCCACATAAAAAGTAATTCAGGGGCGACAGATCAGCGCAACGAGCATGCCATTCTATGGCACCCTCCTTCCAATGTAACACCCTGGAAAAATTTCTCTAAATAATGCCTCACGGGTGCCGCATAATGGAAAGGCGCTAAAATATCAGTTCGGCTTCTAAATAAGGTTGATCGTTCTCCAAAATTTCTGTCAACTTAATTGATTTCTAAGAGATCTAAGTATTTATCTCAATTGAGATTGCCATCTATGAAAAAAGAGTCCACAAATACCGACCCAGTCATTCAGCTTTTCAGATTATTGAGTGTAGATCTTTCTAAATAGCCTTAAGTTGGTATCAGAACAATATCGACAATTGGGATGATTTTCAGATCCATTCAAATGAAACGAGCTTTCATCAGAGAAGCAGATATTAAATAGAATTCCGGATTATTACGTAACATATCACCCATTTTTTCGCAAACTTTCTGCAATAGAAAATTCCGCCAAATGTGAGGTGCGTGATGTTATAAGGTTTTTTTACAGCCAAGCGGATAATTCTGCAGCAGCTATTCATCGTGAGCTTTGTGCCGTGTACGGACCTCAAAATTTATGAGTGAAGGAGTTGTCCGTGAATGGGTACGTTTATTTGGGAAAAAGTGGACGAGAAAACGTTCATGATGAAGAGAGGGAGTGGTAGATTGGTAGTTGGTGACTGGACGAACTGTTCAGATAGTTGATGCAAAAAGTTCGTGAAAATCGACGTTTCACAATGGCGGAGTTGTCTCACCAATTTTCCACAGATTTCTAAGACTCTTTTTGTACGAGATAGTGACAGCAAGATTGGGTTACTGTAAGTCTCTGTGCACGATGGTGCCTCAAGGCACAAGCGGGTGATTTTTTTGCAGAAGGAATTTCCAAAGCTTGTGAAGAGATACGATAAGTGCCTCAATCGTAATGTGGAGACTATGTCGAAAATAGTGCAAAGATGTAGTTGTAAGATGTATATATTAAAATATTTTTACTTAACTTGGTGTATTTTTTTCAATTAACCGGAGGTTAGTTTCTGAACGGCCCTCGTATTCAAAACCATAACAAATCTATAAGCACTCTGATCAGGTGAACAATAGTCTTAACATACAATTCATAATTAAATCAAAGATGAACCCATTGAATACATACCTATATTCTAAATAGATGTCGCCGAAGAATGGGAACACATTAAACATGGGTTCAAGTAAGTATGATAGGTGAAGCATTCAAATATCTCCTGAGGGAAAGCTAAAAGGAGGAAAGTTACTCTCGAACGATATCCAGAGGGAGGCGATTCCAGAGCCGGGGAAAGAGAACTGTGAAGCTATTCGAGCTAACACTAGTCGAGCGGAGTGGTATCCTCAAGGTGAAGTTATAGAGCGCCCTTGTCTAACGCACCCCATCCCCAGAAGACAAAGACCATCATACAGGTACCCAGGCTCACGAGAGCTCAACACCTTGAACCCCAGCAAAAGAAGATGCCAAATTCGACGTTGTTTGATGGGTAGCAATCCCATATTTTGCCTATATTGACTTATATGATCAAATTTCCTGTAAGTTATAAACAAATCGTACACCTGCATTTTGTAAACCTCCAGTTTCATCAGCTGTGTAGTTGTGAGACCCATAAGGCTACGTCCGCATAATCGAGTATAGGAAGTCGAGAGAGAAGAATAATGATTTCCTGGTTTCGAAGGGCAAAGTTCTTTAAAGTCGGAGTTGATGCAAGACATGGAAGACTCTTGAACTGAAGAGGTAATCTGACTATTCCAGGATAAAGTATCGTCCAATAAGATACCAAGGTTTCTAACCTCATTGGAATAGGAAACAACAGCATCTTTGAGGACAATTTTGTTATTTACTTTGTAAATCAAACCCAAGTTTCTTTTAGTACCAATAATGATCGACTTAATTTTGGTGGTATTTAAAGTCAGTCCTATGCTCTCAGCAACGACAGAGAGTCGTAAGAGATTTCTGTTTAGGTTTTCGATAGTAGCCGTGAAATCCTCAATGGAAGTGTGGATATATATCTGTAGATCATCTGCGAAAAGGTGAAATTTAATATCCAAGGAGTCAGTCAGTGAGGAGACGTAAACAGAAAATAAATGAGGACCCAACACGCTCCCTTTAGGAACGCCCGAAAATGTGGTCATCTCAACAGATATTTCGCGATCCCTCAGATAAGAATAGAAGAAGGTTATGGTATGCTCAGCAAAACCCAGCAGCTTGGCTAAAAGTATATCAAAGTCGAGAGTGTCGAAGGCCTTACTAAAGTCTGAGAGTACTAAAACAGTGAGTAGTTTTTTATCCATGGCAACGCTAATAACATCAGTTATTTTAATAAGGGCAGTTGCGTGCTGTGTTTTTAGCGAAACCCCGACTGGTAGCAATTATGAAGATTATTTTTATTTAAATAGGTAAGAATTTGGCCTTCAATGATCTTTTCAAAAATTTTTGATAGAGTTGGGAGTATGGAAATGGGTCTAAAGTCCTCAGGACTCGTGGGATTTTGGCACTTAGGTATGGGAGTGATTTTAGCATATTTCCATGCACTAGGAAAAATGCCCTTTTGAAGTGGAACATGGTAGATGTGTGAGAGCACAGGGAGAATCTCATTCACAATGGGGCAAATATGTAGAAATCAATGGCCAATACTTTTAATGGAATGTCTTTTACTCTTCCATTAATAATTAGTGTTTTATTCTTGCAAAAAACGCTCCTTTTATACCGGTATAGTTGAAAATACATAATGATTCGAGTTTTGGCGTCAGTATTATTCGTGATATTTGAGAATGAATCGAACACATTTTTAATTGAATTTTGAAAAAGAAAAGAAATTTGCACTTCATGACTCATAAACTAAACAGCACAAATTTTCATGATCCAATTATCAATTCGGCCAGGGCAAACTATTCCACAACTACGCACTTCGCGATAAAATCATCCCAACGAGACCGTTAAAAACTTTTAATAGGCGATCAAAGTTATCTTCGTTCTTTCTTGAAGCAAACTCATCTTGAATGGATGGAATTTGGAATTTTTGAGTACCCTTCTAATTGTGGTACGAGAAAACCTAGATATTTCTTCCATTTTTCTTGTACTTCAAGTAGGATCATTGACAGAATGTCCTAAATCTCCTATGTGCAGATCATCATTTCGGATTCAGAATTTTTTCAAACTAACAACTGAGCCCGTCTTTTGCAATTTCTGACCAAGTCCAGGACGTAAGTGTGTCTTACATTCTGGTCGTCATTTCTCTCAAACAACGCACATTAATTATTCAGAAAATAAAAAACTTAGAAAGCACTGACGTGAGGTCAGATTGCTTTGGCGCTCTTGTTGAGCTACTTGCGAGTAAATACGAGGGCCATTCAGAAACTAACCTCCGATTGGTCACAGTGCGGGTAGTGGGGGATTAGCGCGCCATCTGTGCATTCACGCGCTCAGCAGGTCAGTCGGCATGAAGCCGTAGTCGAGTGAACATCGTACCTGCGCTAGTTTAGTTTTTGTGGCAGTTTGAAATGTGTGCTGCAATAGAAAATTCCGCCAAATGTGAGGTGCGTGATGTTATAAGGTTTTTACAGCCAAAGGATACTCTGCAGCAGCTATTCATCGTGAGCTTTGTGCCGTGTACGGACCAAAATTTATGAGTGAAGGAGTTGTCCGTGAATGGGTACGTTTATTTAAAAGTGGACGAGAAAACGTTCATGATGAAGAGAGGAGTGGTAGACTGGTAGTTGGTGACTGACGAACTCGTTCAGATAGTTGATGCAAAAGTTCGTGAAAATCGACGTTTCACAATGGCGGAGTTGTCTACTAATTTTCCACAGATTTCTAAGACTCTTTTGTACGAGATAGTGACAGCAAGATTGGGTTACCGTAAGTTCTGTGCACGATGGGTGCCTCAAGGCACAAGCGGTGATTTTTTTGCAGAAGGAATTTCAAAGCTTGTGAAGAGATACGATAAGTGCCTCAATCGTAATGGAGACTATGTCGAAAAATAGTGCAAAGATGTAGTTGTAAGATGTATATATTAAAATATTTTTACTTAACTTGGTGTATTTTTTCAATTAACCGGAGGTTAGTTTCTGAACGGCCCTCGTATTCAAACCATAACAAATCTATAAGCACTCTGATCAGGTGAACAATAGTCTTTTCCCGTACTATGGGATAATGTGATGCAAATATGAACGCCTAATGAATGAACAAACCTATATCTCAAATTAAAAATAACTACTCATAATTTTCCCCAAGTTTTGTTCGAAGCTATAATTCCTTTTTCCTAAAAACTTATGTCAATGCTTTTCTGAATTTTGACAACGTATATTATTTCAGCCACCGAGATTGAATTCTATCTATATATGATTTCCCGTTATGAAAAAATTTTGATTAATATTACGCCAACTGACTCTGATTAATGAGCCCGGCATTTGTCAATCGAATATCGAGCTGTGATGGCCATCGTTCAAAGAAAATCATCGGGACGTATGTCATTTCTCTTTTCTCTTGAGTAAATTGAAAAATCCGAAAAATATTTTATGAGATATGTGAGGATTAAAAATTTTTTAGGAATTTTGAAAAATTTTCTAGCGCGACGATTTCTGCGAAATTTTGCGAGCTGTTTTGTTGCAGCCTCCTCAACAATATTTCAGGTATCAATTTGATCGGATGGATATTCTAGTAGTTATTGAGAAACAAAATTTCAGATGCTCATAACTACTGAACCATCCGACGGATTTGGCCCAATAACGAACTTGACCGAGATATTTGGACAATTACCCTATTCTGAAAATATGAAAACTCTAGCTGATTCTTTTTGGATGCTAGAGAGGATACGGCCGGCCGGTCGGACAGACCCAACTTTCGCCACGAATTCTTCATCAGCGAGTCGAACCCAATCGATTGAGACCATTTTCGGCTCGATATTCCAAAATTACAGACATTCGGGCAAAGATAGGCACTCTGTTCGGGTGAACAAGAGCGCCAAAATTGAGATTATTTCCACTCGCTGTGCAGTAGTACAACCCATTGGGAAAGAAACAAGCTGATATAATTAAAGCCTTAACTAACTGAATGAATTCTCATTTTCAAACAAATTCTCCATTTATCGCCTTTTTTGCAATTTCTCGATCACTACACGTATCTATGGCAAACACATGTTGAAAATGATGAAAAAGTGAAAAAATAATATCTTCGGAGTAAATTGAGGGCTGTTCGTTTCAGTTCAGGGATGTCAATACTTTGAAACACCTTTATGTCTGTCTTGTTAGGCCGCATCTTGAGTATGCCTTCTGTGTATGGTCTCCATATACTTATGAAGATTGTGACAGGATAGAACGAGTCCAAAATTTCTTCTCTCTAGGTCGTGCAGGATGGGAATATCTTGAGTAAATTTTTCCGCATCTCATATGAGATCGCTTCTTCACCTTTCTGCTTTACGTACTCGTAGGATAAGGGCGGATGTATTGTTGTTTGCTAGATTGGTCGGGGGGCTTCTGTACTCTTCCGGCCTTCTATCTCTGTTTGGTTTTCACGTTCCATCTAGAAATGTTAGAGGTACAGCGCTGCTAGCTTTCAGGACTTATAGGTACAATTATACTAGAGCTTCGCCAATTCCAAGAATCTCGCAACATGTAAACACTGCCAGTAGAACAGGCATAGACTTCATTAATCTCAGTTACCCCTTGATTGTGCGTTATTTCAATCGAAGTTTGTATTGATCTGTTAGTTGATTTCTGGAATTTTTGTATTGTTTTCTTTTTTTCTATCAATCTGTATTAAGTTGTATTATATATTGCAATTATAATTATGTATTAATTTGGATTTGTGAAATTGGGTTTATCCTGTTAATAAATAAATAAATTGCCAGAAAGGTTGTCAAAATATGTAGAAAACAATGACCGATACTTTTAATGGAATGTTTTTCAGTATTCCGTCAATAATTAGTGTTTCATTTTCACAAAAACGCTCAATTCATACCGGTATATCTGAAAATACATAATGATTCGAGTTTTGGCGTCAGTATTGTGATTATTAAGAATGAATCGAACACATTTCTAATTGAATTTTGAAAAAGAAAAGAAATTTGCACTTCATGACTCATAAACTAAACAGCACAAATTTTCATGATCCAATTATCAATTCGGCCAGGGCAAACTATTCCACAACTACGCACTTCGCGATAAAATCATCCCAACGAGACCGTTAAATGTTTTAATAACTTAATCTTCAATATTTAAAACACTTAACACACGTCACACTCACCATGTATGCATGGCTTGTAGAGGCTTTTATTTCCCATCTCTGCTCCTACTGGGCTAGAGCAGGTCACTAACGGAAAGCGAAACCACTGTGATGAAATTAGAGAAAATTCACCGTCATCGAGAGCAGCACATCACCCACTGATCAAATTATTGAGATAACGTATTGTGAGTTATTGTATTTTTTCCCACTACTATTTCCTGATTTAAAAACCTATAGATTCATTCAGATAACATAGATGCTATTGTATTTTTGGTCGATTAGTCTAATAAAAATGAGTTTATGCATGAATGCGTATATGGTAAATAGATTACAAGTGTGCGAACCCAGACCTCGAGTCCTGGAGTGGAAAAAAGTGTAATGCTAATAAAGAGATTCGATGTTGCAAAAATAGAAAAAGAAGCCGTTGATGAATTGATTGAACAGTGCAGTCTCCATTCGAAACATTCCAGAAATATTTACTTCATCTACCTTTTTATATCAGCTTGCTTATGAATGATTGAGGTTGTCTCAATAGTGACTGTACTTTTTATTCTTATCTGAAATAGAGTTGGGCTAGCTGGGTACGGGTTTTGTATAAACAAAAATTGAGTAAGAACTTGATGTTAGATTGCTTTGGCGCTTTTGTAAATCCAAAACTTATTCAAACTGTAACTTTCAATGATTCTCCTATCGAACATAATTTCTATCCAAAATACTTAGGAGTTAAATTAGATTCATCTCTCAATTAAAAGACTCATTTAAATGATCTGAGCCTAAAACTGAAAACTAGGAATAATATTGTTCAGAAATTAGCTAGATCATTTTGGGGTGCTGATGCTTCCACTCTTCGCACAGCATCTCTAGCCCTAGTTTTTTCTGCAGCTGAGCATTGTTGCTCTGTTTGGTTTAATAGTGCACATACACAAAAAATTGATGCACAATTGAATACATCCATGAGAATAATCACTGGCACCATAAGATCTACACCGGTTCATTGGTTAACAGTTTTGTCTAACATTGTCCCTCCCCATATTCGCAGACAAACTTCAGCTCTGAATTCTTGGAACAAATATCGTTCTTTTCCCAATTTATTCCCAATTATTTCATATATTCCACAAAATAGAATTCCCAGATTGAAGTCACGTAAACCATTATGGTATAATACGTTCTTCAATATCAACATAAGTGATAAAGAATTATGGAAGACTGAGTGGAACTCTTACGAAATGTTTAATAAGTATCTCATTTCTGATCCTTTTGAAAAAGTTCCTGGTTTTGATCTTCCAAGAAAAATTTGGACAGTTCTTAATCGTTTGAGAACAGATCCAATAACATGCTATTCAGATGTAACTCAGTTCCTAGCGCAAGTTGTGAATGTGGAGAAGCAGAAAAAACAATACCTCATTTCATCAATAGTTGTCCCATATTATATAAATTTCAAGATGGTTTTAGGGCTATTCATGGTGTTTCCGATTCATTCTTGAAATGGGTTATAAATTTCCAACGAATATGATACGTATTTTTGTTATTCAGCTCTTTTTTCTGCTTTTGTCTTTTTTATTCCAGATTCGATGTGGGCAACTTCAAGAAGTCTCTGTCTCCATCAATAGAAGACCACTCTTGAAGAAAGAAGTCCCTAAAATATATTTCAGCTTATTTTTGTACTTTCACATTGAGGCGGGGAGCCGGGTTTTTTTTATTGCGGTTTTTACCCTAGGCTTTTATGTGATACGCCGAATTGTATGACACCCCGTCACTAACCCCTGATCTATATGCTTTATTGTTTGCTAACTAAATATTGTCAGCCAAAAGTTCAAAAAGAATATATATATATTCAAACTTTTAAAAATCACATATCCAAAATATTTGTTTGTAAGAGACAGTTAACTGTTCAAGTAGAAGAGTACGCCAAAGTAGTTGACTTCATATTTGGTATGAATCATATACTAATAAGAACTAATGAGTTCATTGAAATTTCATGAATAAAATTTGATTTAAAGATAGTAATTCAGGGAAAAACTTTTTACTCGTTTCTTCAAAACTACTAGGCAGTAATAAGCTGATAATTTAATATCTTTAAGTCTACCAAAACATATCTTTAGATTATTTCATTCTTGAGTGCTCGGTTGTGCTCACGGACGGACAGAATAGATTTAAGCTCATACTACTAACATCATTTTCGTTCAAAAATTCGACAATCTGAAATATTCAGACAAATTTGAGAGTACTCTGTTCATATGAACGAGAAAGATATAGCACTGATTATTGTGGAAGGTAAAAAAGCAGTAAATCTGTTTTTGTTGTTATATACCTCACACTTTATTCGCATAGTTCCTTTTTTTGGTCTGCTTGTTTTATATATACATGGTTTGTGTTGAAGTTTGTTTTGTAATGCCCTGAAGATGGCCAAACGTATTTCCGAGAAGTCGGCGAACTGACAATGTATTTCACTACAAGATTTAATCTTTTGGGAGATACAATTTTGGATCAGAATGCAGA
This sequence comes from Micraspis discolor, assembly GCA_030674115.1. Classification (NCBI taxonomy): domain Eukaryota; kingdom Metazoa; phylum Arthropoda; class Insecta; order Coleoptera; family Coccinellidae; genus Micraspis; species Micraspis discolor. The sequence goes on along the minus strand of JARTUT010000874.1, from coordinate 1,871,127 downwards.
AGATTTTTTCCCTATCTCTACTAGGCAAGAAATGTTAAAAATAAACAAATCACCGAGTTCAACAGGTTAATCAGTACATTAATACTTCATGATCATCTGACCGCACCTAACAATAGTACATTGTTTACCGGGTAGGAAAAGCTTAACATTCCTGGACGACTGTGAAAAGCAACACAGAGTCCAGGAATGTGGCTTTTCCTACGAGGTAAACATACTATTTTTCCGCAAATCGTTTAAAATTCGACAGATATTGATTGATTTAAAAACAAATGCGATAATTTTATTCCCAAATAAATGGTGCTTTGAAATTCCTAATAAAATTACTTGGGTTACTATGGAAACGTATTGAGGTTGAATTGTCAAACTTGACGCTTATAAACTTAATTGCTGGTGTTCTCGAAAGTATAATGATAAGTGATGATGAAATTTCCATTCCTGGGACTCCTCCAGAGCTGGTTGAGGCAGTGAATACTGCTTCATTAGAAATATTGCCAAAGAAATCAAGAGAAAAGTACGAAAATGCATACAGACGTTTTATGGATTATCGCATGAGTAAAAATACGAGTTCTTTCTCAGAAAATGTTGTAATGGCATACTTCCTAGACCTTTGTTTAAAGATGAAATCTTCAACATTATGGGCCTATTATTCAATGCTGAAGTCAATCCTTGCACTTAAACACAATTTAGATATATCTACATACTCAAAACTTCGTTCTTTATTGAAACGGCAAGCTCAAGGTTATAGGGCAAAGAAATCTAAGATTTTAACGAAGGAAGAAATTGAAAAATTTATCCAGGAAGCTCCAGATAAAGAAAATTTAATGATTAAGGTAATTTACAAGTTTTTAATTTCTATTTAGATTATAGCTTTATTTATTTTTAGGTGGCTGTAATATTTGGTATTCCTGGGGCCTGTAGAACGGATGAGTTAATCCGAATGACTGTACACGATATAGAAGACTTAGAATCTAAGCTTTTAATCAGCATACCTGATTCGAAAACCAACAAACCAAGATCATTTGTAATTAATCAGATCTACTTGAATGTTTATCGAAAGTATGTTTCGTTAAGACCAGAAAATATGAACAGTGACCGATTTTTTCTTTAAATATCAAAGCGGAAAGGGTTGCAGACAAGTGGTAGGAATTCATCAATTTAGAAAAATGCCCAAAATAGTTGCTACTTATTTGAACTTGGTAAATCCGACAGAATATACTGGTCACTGCTTTGTCGGTCTTCTGCAACAATATTGGTTGACTCTGGTGCCGACATAACTAGTTTAAAGAGGCATGGCGGATGGAAGTCATCAAACGTTGCTGAAGGATACATCGAAGAATCGCTTAACAATAAGGTTGAGGTGGCAAAAAATTTTTCACAGTACAGAATATTCCACAAAATGACCCTTCCACCCTGCATGTTGTCCAAAATGTTTCTCATAGTTCTAAGAGTGTTCCTCCAATGTTCAATAATTGTACTAACTGTCAAATTACTGTAAATATAACAAATTGATCTTAAAAATGTATTCAGCAATGACTTGATATTTTCAAAATATAAATTAATTCCTTATAAGCAATGTGTTTTCTATCTTTTATGTAGAACACTAACAACTGTACGGAATATCATTTCCTTACAGTAAGGAAGTCCTGACTTTTTGCGGAAAAGTGTTATAACTCTCGCTGAATTTTCATATCGAGTAATACGCTAAGCTTTATGAGTATTCAGGGAAAAGTATCGATTATTTCAAAATTTTTCAAGAGACTTCTTTCAAAATTGAGCAAAGATTAGGAGGAGGGGGAATTTTCAAAATCTCGTGATCAAAAAACAGATATAACAGAAAAAGTAATTGGGGTGTCCCTTTTAAACCTCTAATAATAAATTTAGGGTGTTGAAAAAATCCCTGAAAAATCCAACTATGCAGTTTATCGAAAGTGGGGAATTTCATTACTATTCGATTCTCAGAATCGATGAAAGAATTTATAACCGCAAATTCGACAAACCCTTCTGACGGATGTAATGGAAAACAATTAATTAATAATTAGACGCATCCCTATTAATTTTCACTAAAGAATAATTTACCAAAGTTCTTGCCATTTATTTAAAGATACCCTATGGGTGGATGGCTAAACGAAAAAATTAATAAATAAACATTCACCTGACCGAGAAAAAAAGACTTAATTGAGCTTAGAGAAACATGCACTAATATCACCAATATTTCATTCTGTTTTTTTAAATACATAATGTTATTCATTAGGAAAGTCAGAAATTCGCAAATTACAGCTCGAAAATAGGTTACCCTAGTCCATTCAATTCGTTCAATAAATCTTAATTATGTTGAGAAGAGGAATGAAATCATTTTGGAATATACAGGCTTATGACGAAAGTAGCATTATCCAATTCTCTGAATTATATTGCATCCACAAAACGAACAATGGTTCTGTAGAAATAGATAAAGGAAAATCCACGAGAAAACATCGTACTTCTGGATATCTCATAGTTTGCTGAAGCTTAACATATAAAATTAAGGAACTATAATGATTTCATCACGAAGTCTTATCAGATTTTAATAGGCATTATTAATAACGCGTCTTTCTCATACAAGCTTGTCTTTGAATATCTTTATTTACAATGTCTTCTATATTTGTTCACAAGAATAGTTATTGCTGGTGAGGTCTAAGGTCCTCCAAAGATATTCCCTTACAGACGGTAACAAGGATAATTAAATTCAGCAGCTTTTTCCAACATTGAAAAAACACTCCTGGAAAAGTGCCTATTTTCTCATTGACTTGATCTTGATACAAATGTAAACTTTTTCTCAATTGTCAATGAATATTTTCCGCCTACTGATATTATCATACATATATCGAATCAAACACTTAAATAAATGAGGTATTTCAGAGGACTTGAGCTTAGTGCAATAAAGATATTCTAAATGATTTTCTATGGAGTCGAAATGCGTACATTCGATTTGTTTTGAGATTAGAACAAAACTTGAGAAAAACATTGAGTAGTTATTTTTGATTCGGGATATAGGCATTCATTGTGGCGGTTGGATTAGTATCACACTGTTCCAGAGTACGGAAAAAGATTCTAGAACAAGAGCGTACAAGCTCCTGATCTCACGTCAGTCCTTTTCTAAATTATTTATGAAGCGGTTTTATCACAGCTAATTTGAGGGCTGATAGAAATGAACTCTCCGTAAAGATCTAGTTAAAATTTGGGACAAAGGTTCTGCAATTATTTGAATCTATTTTTTGATGATTGTTACAGTTATATCATCATAACCACTAGCAATTTTACTTTTAATTTTTCGACAATATACATGAACTCCACTTCACCCCGGAAAATAATAAAAATATTTATTCGTTTATTAGGAATACTTTTCGACAGATGATTCACGTCAAAAATGTATCCACATCGTAACAAAGAAAATACAGCAAGGTAAAATTATTTTGAAAATACATCATCACATGGTGTCCAGCCGGCCATTCATACAATAACTTCCCAAGATGATGAGCTTCAAATCAACCTACGGTAGTAAGGAGGAAATCAATAATAGATTGTCGAAAATCCATTTTATACAAGTTCCATTATTTAAAATATTTCGTCATCAACAAAATTATGTAAAAATTAATAAAATAACTTGTGAACGAGGCAGGTGTTTATATGCTTTATTCTCATTATCTGCTTAACTAATTAATGTACGACATTCTCTCTTGTCCAAGTCTCCCTTAGCCACTTATTGATTTTTTTATCAAATATAAGCAGGGAAAGGTCATAATTCAATATTTCATGATTACAAATGTGGATACAGAACGAAAAAAATTTACTAAGATGTAGGTAGTCCTATTTGATGTAATTCTGCCTTTGTTTATTGAAATGAATCGAAGGTGATTCGATTAATCTCTTTGAACTATATTTATTGTAATTATTATTATCTATTCAGAAAGAATGGTATTGCAGATAATGATATTCCTAATGACAGTCTGTCAGAGAGATTTTTGGAATCCCAATAATTCATTTTAATCGGATAAGTGTGTACATAAACGTAAAACTACCTGAACACATTTTACATTGAGTCATGATTCCATTAATGTCAGTCCAAGAGTACGAGAAACGAAATCTTGTACTTGAATATGATAAAGCGTTTTCAATATTCCTACAAACTTGTGTTAAGTTCATATCACTTGAAACAAAAAGGGTACAAAAGCTTTTCTTTTATCCACGTCAGTAGCTTTGTAATACCTTTGAGGAATTACTGCAGATCCTGGGACAGGACATCACCATACTTGAAGCTACGAATTTCTACGAGCTACCAACGTAATTGAATCAACTTGATTTTCATTTGACTTGAATTCTCTGTTACTTTTATGTAACATAAATTAGATATAATAGTACCGTAGTGCTAGTGATCCTTGAAATCCAAGCACTTCAATAAAAAAAAATAGTTGATACATATTTCGAATGGTCTCAAACCAGGATGCATCAAATGAAGAGTCCTCATTCTGGTGTGTGAATATACACTGATCAACAATTGCTAGGAATCACTTATGAACTTCTCTTCATTTGTATTTTTTCAAGTTATCTCGTGAATATCTGTACATTATATGTTCTCTAAGGAAAAATTAAGATGTTTTAAGTTGATTACTTCATCGGCTCTTGTTCACAAAATCGATTATTATCTGTAGGCTGTTACATGTGGAGTGAAAAGCAATGTGGTATTTGTTATTGAATCTGTTTTTTTCTCTCGTTCAAACACATAAGGTGACAATAATTGAAGAAATGAGAACAATATCAGCTTATCAGTCATGCCGAGAAGACGTTTGGCTCCTGTGCAACTGGACCAAATCATACGGTGGATACAGGAAGGTTTGTCCCAGCGAGAAGTGTCCCGGCGGTTGAATGTTTCGCAAAGTGTCGTGGGTCGGGCTTGGAATAGGTTCATCCAAAACGATTCAGTAGCTTATGTTCATGGGGGAGGTCGGCAGCGCAGTACAACAGCTGCCCAAGATCGTCTTTTGATCCTCAATGCTAGGAGAAATCCCACTTACCCGGCGTCGCGCCTCAATAGATCACTGAGAGTTGCAACAGGAGTTCTAATTTCGAACCAGACTGTAGGACGACGACTACATGTTCGTGGTTTGAGAGCACGTAGGAAGGTACAACATCCCCGTTTGAATAGGGCTGAGGAGCACCGCAATTGGACAGATGAAGATTGGAGCCGATGTTTATTTACGGATGAGTCTAGATTTCGTTTGGTCAACTGCAATGGACGTATTCTTGCTTGGAGGGAAAGAGGTCGAAAGTATGCAGAACAGTTTATGGTACCTACAACAGCTTTTGGAGGAGGTTCTATATGTGTATGGGGAGGCATTTGTTTGAACCAACGCACAGAGTTGGTTGTTCTGCAGAACACTACAATAACCAGCCAGAGATATCACGATATGATTATTGAACCCGTAATTGTTCCATTTGCAGCTGCCTTGGGCGAGAATTTCATTTTAATGGACGATAATGCCCGTCCACACCGTAGTCGTCTGGTTAATGAAGCGCTAGAAACTCATGCTATAGATAGGATGGACTAGCCAGCTCGCTCTCCAGACTTGAATTGCATCGAACATGTCTGGTCTGAGATGTCTAGACAATTGTCAACCTTAGAACAACCGATCAATAACCTGGAAGACCTTTCTAACGCTTTACTGGATATTTGGACGAATTTGCCCTTAAATTTCATAAATCGTTTGATTGAAAGTATGCCTCGTAGGGTAGAATGCTTGAGACGAGCTCGTGGGGGACCAACTAGGTACTAGCTTAACCAAAATTTCAGCCTTCTTGTGGTTTCATCATAAAATTTTTATGTTATTCAACCACAGAATTTTGAGTGTTCCTAATAAAGTCTTTTTTTCTCTCCAACTTTCCTTTTTTTCATTCTTTTCTCAAGTGAACCATATTATCAACTGAAAATACTTTGATATCTGACTAAATTTATAATCTTGGAGCGAATATTTCAGAAATAAATCTAGAACAAGTAAGTGATCCCTATCAATTGTTGAGCAGTGTATTACTGCAAATTATAAAATCGAAGAGTAATAATCTACCTGATTCCTGATTTGACATCCATCAGAAATATATGATTTTTTATGACTTGCAATATCATTATTTTTGTTTTTTAAAATATTAACTTAGATTATACCAGATAATGTTTCAATGAGGTTTTTGGTTAAAACAAAACTGAAATAAAACTAAAAGTTTGGTAATTTTTGCTTCCAGATATACAGTGGTCCACTGTCTAGCAGCAAAACTTATTTAAGGTGTAAAGTTCACATGAACATGACACCACAAAGGATTCAATTTTAAGATAAAGGGTGTTGAATCTGAGCTGAGATAATTAGACCAAATTTGGCACGCTCCGTTATCTTATACGTTGCTACAATATGTGATAATATCAAGATCCAGTATTTTTCAACATTTAAATTATTTTTGTGATGACCATTCATTTCTGAGAGTATTGAATACTTATCTCTCAATGACACCTTTTCATAATATTCCCAAGGATCTGATTTATAACCAAATATTTTGAAATACAGATGACATTTGATTCCATTTATATAATTCAATGAATCACTCAAGTAATAAGGTATATTCGAATGAATTAAAACTTGTCTAAACCCTTCAAATATATCAGTGCATGTTATTATTTTTTTTTCTTAAGATAGGATGATTTATGGTAATAAGAAATGAAAATTAACAAACTCCAATGTATGAATAACCATTCTATTCGTACCTGTGCCAAATGCGCCCGGTGCAGTTCACTCATTTCTTGTCGGGTTTGTTTCTTTATTAGACAAATGAAACATGTGATTTGGTCAGTATTAAATTAATGCTCCCGGGGACAATTGTTACTTGAAGAGATCTTCATATTACAAATAAGTGACAAACGTATTCAATTTTATGACATCCGCTAATCCTTACTAATTCAGAAAATTGATTTGAGGAAATCCACCTTGAGCATGGAAGAAAATCTTTATCAAAACGTTGGTTAGTATGGAAAGAACATCTGGTATAGATAAAGGAAATAGCCCAAATAATCATTTCACAGCTATTTGGGCTGAAATAAGGCTCGTTGTTCCATCAGCAACAAGCGCTTAAAAAGTGTTGATTAAAGCGTAAACAACAGTGAAAAACTATTCACCTAGAGCACTTATTTTCACCAGATAACACAAAAATATCGCCTACGATGTGAACTCGTAAAAAAACAATCAAGTTCAGTAAATTACTTTCGCAATTTATGAGGGAAGTTGCATGGACGAAATTGAATTATTGTAAAATTTAAGTATTTATAGGTGAGGCTAAATGGAAATTTCATAGAATCCGTTTTTATCGACTCGGTTGATTTCTACTGGTAAAGCGATTCTTTATAGGTTCCTAGGATTTGAGCTTTCATGAATTAATTCCAGGTTTATTTCAATACGAATTAATTTGAACTTTATTGATTTTAATTGAGTTGGTGACGATGTTGTTTCAAATTTGGATACGAACATTGTTTTAACAGTGTATGTGATTTATGCTTTTAGTGCGCTTGTTCCTAGCTCATTTAACTAGTGGAACAGCTTGATGCTTGATGAAGAATCCGTTTTATCACCGGAAGGAGATGACCAATAGCCTACATATCTAGGTCAAGTTCGTTGGGAAAAATTGATCAATAAGTTTAGCTGTTATGGGCATCTGAAATATTGTTCAGTCTCTCTGATTATAAAAAGCAAAAATTTACGCATGTTCAGTAATTAATTATAGTCTGAACAGAATAGATTCATATTAATGATCTAACAAAAGTTTTTTTATTATAGAACACCTAGTTGGTTTTTTTCATAAGCAAATTTAGGTGATCAAACTCAATTTCTTCAAGCAAGTATAATTGTACACCTAAATCTGGGAATACTTGTAATCTATCCAAGTAAATTGTTATTGGGATTCACCACAGAAAATAATCATCAAGCAAACTAACATCACTTTAAAATAAGTTTTCGTAGAGACATCATTCATTGTTGTTGAAGATTTCGAAAAAGATTTTCATATTTTTAACAATATGATATCAAGATATCATAGACCTGTTCACTGGTCTCTGTCAAGGAGAAGAAACTTCAGAAATATCAGTGTTTGGAAAATCATAGATGATTTTTTCTGGTTTTGAGTGAAAAAAAAGAGCAAAGTGACAACCTCTTGCCTTGGAAGTTTTCATAGAAATGATGGTTTCATGATTTGGAAATTTTAAGAAGAAAATTACAAATGTATGATGATAACATCCAATAATTCTGAGGTTTTTTTGGAATTTCTCACTAGAAAGGGATGGTTTATAATCTTGAAGTAGAAAGAAATTATAGTAGAACAACAAAAATCTATGTTTATGGTGTTCAATTTTTTTTACCAGAAAATTAGTATTTTGTATCTTCCTTCTGGATATGGACCTCATCGGATGAAACATGAGTGAGTGAATCAGTTTTTAGAGAGAAAATAATGTTTTTAAACGATTCAGATTCATTAGTGGATGCTGTGGAAGGTATTTTTTATTCAAACTAAACTGGACTACAGAGGGGTATTTGCCCAATGTGAAAACTTAAAATTCGTAAATGGCAGAGGATGCTAATTGCATTTCAACTCAGGGCGGACTCTGGACTTGTGGAATTTCAAATGTAGAATTTCGCCTGCATGCATTAACCCTAATTCTAGATTTGATTTGACAAACTTTAAAATGAATTTTACAATATATTATGATAATCGAATATTCTTCATGCATTATAGAATGTTTGATAATTAATTCAAAGCTGAGGTAATTTGTTGAGCATTTATTATTTTTTTCGAACGTTTTATATGAATATATTGTAAATTTGAGATTTATATCTTCAATTTGTCTCGTGTTTATAATTTTTTTTTATTCATTCAGCATGAAATTTCAGAATATTCCTTCACTATTGAAACAAAAATATTAATTTTCTATCTTTTCTGGATCGATACTTACGAGTATATCAGTATGCTTGTTACTCCAGATAAAATGAGAAACAATCCGAGAAAATTCAGTAACAAAGTGAGATTTTATTCGAAAATTAAAATAGGACATAAAAATTGCATCCAAAGTTACTATGTTTTCTGTTTGAACATTCTTAGGAAAAATTCCTCACAATTTTATTATAGCCGTGTTTAATACAATTACAGCAAAAATTGATAGAATTCATAAACCTCTCACATTTTTAATGCCTACACATATTGTCGGTTTTTAGGACCAAAAGAATATAATATTTTTTTGCTGTAAGTTGCACAACATTTAAAACCTACGATAAATATTATTAGAGCGTCGAATCAACTTAATCTGAATTATTAATTGATTTATTATTATATTATCACTATCAACTATGGCAAATTCAATCCATTAGCCTTCTCAAAATATCAACATGGCCTATTTAAACATTCATCAAATTAACCTAATTTCCTAAAGTATAGAACATTTGCTGATCTTATGTCAGTGCATTTCATCATTTTTCTCATTATATCATAATTGAATATGAAAAGTCTGTAAAAATTTCTCTGTGATTCAAAATTTCCGTATATTATGAGCAACTATTCTTGTCCATCAAAGCTATTTTTATCATCTCATGTGAATTCATGCCTGACTGCAGTGACGATGTCATCTTGTTGGAAATAGTCAATTAGTGGAATGTGCTCGAAAATTTATAGAAAACTCGAAATTTTCTACATTTTCGAAAGTATAATTTTGTTGTTCCCCCATGTATCAGTATAATTGTGCAATCCCCATCAACCCTCTAATTTTTTTTTAATTTGAAAAGTGGGTCATGTAGTACTTTTTTGGCCAAATCTTTGTACCTTCTTTATAGGCGTACAGAAATTTTCATGGACAGAGTGCTTATAGATTTACCCAAATGTCTGTTTTTTACTAATATTTGGGTAAAGACTCGCCGATGAAGAATCCATGGACAAAATAGATTCTCTCCACCCGTAGACAAGATTACGTCCAAACAGCATGAGCTAAAGGGTTGAAATTTTGAGGGTAGGTCGAAGAAAAGAATATCATGGTCGAGTTTGTTATTGGCGAAATCCGTCCAATGATTCAGGAGTTATAAGCATCTAAACATTTGTTTTTTTTATTACTCATACAAATCCATCGGAACAACTTGTAACTTGAGAGATATCTTAATTGAGTTAAAAAACATAGGCTTGCAAAAATCGACAGGCTAGAAAATTTTCAAAGAATTCTAAAATAAAAAATTTTCAATATTTTATATCTCACTAATCTAAACTAAAATCTGGGCATGTATGGACGTTATTCATATCTCACAGATCTTAAAATTTCATTGTCGTAGATTCTTTCCAGCCATAGATATGATTATTTTTCATTTACTTTAGAGAAATTACAAAAAACCCTTCCAAAGTAATAATAATATAGGTTTGTTCATTCATCGAGGCGTTTGTATTTGTATCACATTGATCCAGAGCGCGGGAAAAGAATTTTATTTATCTGAATATAGTGCTTATAGATTTGTTTTAGTTTGAATATTCAATCGCAAGTTTAGAGTGTCAATTCCATCTGACCTCACGTCTGTTTTTTACTTTTTTTTAATTAGTCAGTTCAAAGAGGTTTTTGTTGTATGCACATTGTCATGACTTTGAGACAATGGTACCTACCTGAGGAAATTTGTCACCGAATGAAAGTCAACCGTTACAGTTTTATTCATGCACAATGAATGAAATTCTCTTCATTTTCTTGAACATATATTTCGTTCTAAATATGTATTGCAGTCATTATGTGAAATTGGGCAGATAAATATTATTCTCATTATAAACGAAGTAGCTGAAAACACACGTAGTAGGCGTGAGGAATATTAGATAAAAGATTGTAAGTCCTTCTGAAGTGATGAAGATCGAAGTCATAATGATTGACTAATACAATTTTTAGGTGTATTTTCCATTCGAAAAATTTTTCTCAACAGAATAAGATAAAGTAGAGAGTGAATAGAATGGATTTTTGTGAATGATACAAACATTATACTCGATATCACGCGGTGAACTGAGTATTCAATCAATATTTCACTGAGATTAGATATTCTGAGATTTCACTCACATATCCGATCGTAATTCATATCCAAATTCTTTTAATTAATTTTTTTGGTGAAAACTGAAGCAGCACCATGTAACATGATTAGATTCGATCATATAAACACCAATATATGGCGATAACCATCATTCGTCATGACATTTTTTTCGGAATAATAATCTAATTTCGCACATCAACCACCACAGCACGTAAACGATTGAACTGACTCCATTGAAACGATCCGTATGGTGGCGGCGGCGGCGTGCGTCGAGACGCCCGGTTATGACACACATTTGTGTGCTCGGAGGCCTTACTGAGAAGATCAAGTTCAATGCTAATATTTCAAGGTTAATCAATATACGGAGTGTTTCACGAATGACTTTAGAGCTTTCAGGGCAGATGCAGAACAATATTAAAAGATAACAATTATTTTTGTCTAATTTTCACTTTTATTAATACTATTACACGACCGGTTTCGGTTGTTAAACCATCTTCTGGTGTTAGGAGACCTAACAAATATAAACATAGAGTATTATCTCGTTTCATCAAATCGACACAGAAAATTACAACTGCATTCTATGATTTTCTGAAGGATTGAGTTTATTATAAAAGAATGAAATTGACTTATAATGGAATTCTTCATATAATTAAAATTATTACATTGAACGAGTCTGTAAATATATATAATAAATCAAAAATATCTAAAATTGACATATTGAATAACATAAAAAACAAAAATTAAAAACTGTTTGAAAACTTTCGAAAGTTGCCTTGTTCAAGATTACTCAGTAAGGATTGCGAAATCAATATCATATATCAAGCTCTCCATTAAGTCGTTGTAGATTCATCAGTCCGACTGATAGTTTCTTTCCGTAGGCATTCCAGCATGAAGATCAAATATGGTGGTACACTGCCAATTATGAGGCTCAACATTGAGAGATCAACGGTAAAGAATCTGGCAGCAGAGAAAGGTTTCATAGAATTTGACATCGCAGATAATAAACGCAGTTGTTCCTTCAGACTTCTAATACGTTCTTCTGATACCCCAAGGGTTAGTGTATTCAAGTGTTTGTTGCAAATCTCGGATACTTCTCTCGCTGCTTTCACGGAATAGTTGCAAGAAATTGCTAACATTGCTGGTAGGGACTGCAAATGGAATAAGTATAAGCAATTAGTTACAGAGCGCATGATTTTAGTTAAATGAATATTAAATTCAGATTATGTTGAGATACAACTGCATCTACAAAGCAAGATGAACAAAATAAATCGGGATAACTTAGGAATTACCTACAATGGGGAAAATCTAAGTCACCTTTGATTTGCCAATGAAATAGTCCTGATAACAGATGACGACACAAAATTGTTTTTGTATTCATTAGTAGATATTATGTTGGGAAAAAAGAAATACATTATTTTAATTTTAATTTTGTGGCTTCACTTAACATAGATACAATCATTTGTTAATGTTCAAATATGCGTCCATTTTTTCAATTACTTGTTGCCATTTAGAAGGTAATTCATTATGTTCTTCCCAAAACGTCTTGTTTGTTTTAGCAAAAAATTGAGATAACCATTCTTCATAATCTTCTCTTGAGGACAATTTTATACCATCAAGAGCGATAGACATGGACAAAAATTAAAGGTAATCGCTTGGTGCCAGATCTGGACTATAAAGCTGATGAGCTGATGCATAAGAACCCCCCAACAACAGTCCCGAACCTTTTGGCGTGTCATCAAAGACTTGTAAAGTCTGATGTTGTTATGGATAAGAGATGATTCGAAGAAGTATAAACAATTTGTTTCAAATAGAGTAGCAGAAATTACAACTTTGAGTAATGTGGAACAGTGGAGGTGGGTTCCTACAACCGAAAATCCTGCAGATTTAGAGACAAGACAGACATCTACAATGCTAGATATGGAGTTTTGGATGCACGGTCCTCAATTTTTGAGGGAGTCGAAACAATATTGGCCACCAGAAAACACCAAATTGAATAACGATGGTCGAGTAACTGTGGAAAAATCGGAGATTTTTTTGGTGATTCAAGAATTCAAATATGACAATCTTCTACCAGCAGTAAAATCTGAAAAAATGGCATCCTTTTACTCTCTGAAGTTAGCACCGATATTTCGTAAGTTTATAAGTAAAATGGAATAAACAATTGCAGTCTACTTAAAAGTCCGTCAAATATGTTCGATTATATGAATTAGTTGCTATTAGCTATTTATACAACTCATAAGTGTAGATTGGCCCTTAATATTTAACCATTTAAGTGAACTCTAAGTTGTGTGTTGGATGATAAACAAAGCTTACTAAGAAATAATTTTTTTTTGGCTTTTTTCTCTAGAAATATTGAAAAATGGAAATTATTATTAGATTATTGAAATTTTATATATAATAATACTGGTGTGCTCTGATGAAAACTGGAGTCAAAACAGTACCTATACAACGATAATAACGCATGACTTCTATCTTGCATAAATCCCTTTCTAGTAGTCCCAGAGAAGTAATTTTTGTTTCTCATCCAAAGAGTGACCTAATTTGGAATAATAGCTGTTTTCCAGTCACCAAATAAGGCGCCCCGGGAGCGCTCCTGGTGCGCTCCGATCTACTCTCGCCCTTTCCAGTAAACTCGTTTCCCTTCATGAAGCGAGAAGCACCAGAAGTTCAAGCCCCGGTGTCACACGCACCTGACTGGAAAGCGACTAATGTGAAGATGATTCTATTGAAAAGAAACACCATGAAAACTTACGAAAGAACACAATATCCAGAAGCCTCGTACAATTAACATCTGTGTCTCCCATGGTTTGGTTTTATGATGGGTCTCCAAAGTCAGGAATATAGCTAGTGATGCATTCAAAATTAGATCGAGGAAAACGAAAAAAACATTTAGCATTATGTTAAATCCAAATATCTCGTTGAAAGCTACAACAGAGTTACTTAATTTCATATATATTCTAGCGAAAACTCTTAAATGTTCAGAAGAAGATATATCATTGCATATTTTATCTCTATTCTCTAGAGTTATGAGAGACTTCCGTAAATAAATTGCAGCATATTGGAAACGATATCTTATAATCTCCGAAAAACAGAAAATTGCAAAAAAACTGGATGCTATGTAAAAGTAAAAGAAGTGTCTCATGAATTGAGGATATAAATGTTGAAATCCTATAACATACAACCAGAATTGTATATTAGAAATGAAAAGGCTACAAAGTATCAGCTGCAAAATGAAGAAATATCTGAAAAAGCTTCCATGATGTTTCCAGTCGATTCTCAAGTAAGAATCAATTTCAAAAGAATTATCGATAAATAATTGTAGCGGTTCAATATTCAATACTAAATTACCCATAACCTGTAATGAATAAATAACTATCGTTGAACATTGGTGGATGATATCTAAGAATACAAATAATTTGTTCATTCGCTTTATGGCTGCATAACTTGTTGTTAACCATAAGGTGTATATACCCGAGCAGACAATGAATAATGAAGTAATACACACATAGATTCTAAATTTGAATGAATTTTGAACACTTTTTACTGGAGGCAATACACACAAGAAGTTATAAAAATTCAGAATATATTTAAAAAAATATATTTCTTTAATGAAGTCTACAACATTCATGACTCTGTAAAATGAAGAAGACTAGCACTAGGAACAAATATCGATTTTGTGATAAAGCACTTTCACGGGCGATTAAAAGCAAACTTAGATGGATTAACATGATGAGAGCAATTTTATTAGGGTTCCATTAATTCAATAGGTGGATGGTGAAAGAAAATCAATAAACACTCAAAGGTCGCAAGGAAAACAGGCATTGCAGAACTATAAGCACATCAGATGCTATATCAACTAATGAGATGATTTTTTTACTTAAAATGATAGCATAGATTCATCAATTTCTGATTCAACATGATGATTCAATACTAAAACAAGGGCATTTAGCAAGATGAGGCGCTGGCCAATCAGAAACCTGATCGTCTTATTGGTACCCTTTCATTCAGTGTCAAAAATGAGATCTTAAGCCCCGCCCATCTATCGTTCAACTTCTATATTCTGGTTAATTCCTGAGATTATTACATAAACATGATGATTCAGTACTCAAACGAAGGCTTTTAGCAGATAAGTCGCTGGTCAATCAGAAACCTGATCGTCTATTGTCACCTCCCCGTTTTTTCAGTGCGGACAATGAGATCTGGAGTCCCGCCCATCTGTCATTCAACTACTATATTCTGGTCATTTCCTGAGATCATTACGAAAACATGATGATTCAGTACTAAAACGAGGGCGTTTAGCAGATAAGTCGCTGGCCAATCAGAAACCTCATCGTCTATTGTCGCCTCCTTCTCTATACATTGCCGACAACAGTATGTAAAGCCCCTCCCATATGTCGTTCAACTACTAACTTCTGATCATTCCCTGAGATTATTATTATAACATGTTTGATGATTCAGTACTCAAACGAAGGCTTTTAGCAGATAAGTCGCTGGTCAATCAGAAACCTGATCGTCTATTGTCGCCTCCCCGTTTTTACAGTGCCGACAATGAGATCTTAAGTCCCGCCCATCTGTCATTCAACTACTAAATTCTGGTCATTTCCCGAGATCATTACAAAAACATGATGATTCAGTACTAAAAGAAGAGCATTTAGCAAGATAAGTTGCTGTCCAATCAGAAACCTCATCGTCTCTTGTCCCTCCTTCTTTATACAGTGCCAACAACAGGATCTAAAACCCCGGCCATCTGGCGTTTAAATTCTAAATTCTGATCATTTCCTGAGATTATAATAAAAACATGATGATTCAGTTCTAAAACAAGGGCATTTAGTATGATAAGACGCTGACCAATCTGAAACCTGATCTTCTTGACTCCTCCCCCTTTTTACGGTGCCGACAATTAGATCGTAAGCCCCATCCATCTGTCGTTCAACTACTAAATTCTGGTCATTTCCTGAGATCATTACAAAAACATGATGATTCAGTACTAAAAGAAGAGCATTTAGCAAGATAAGTCGCTGTCCAATCAGAAACCTCATCGTCTCTTGTCCCTCCTTCTTTATACAGTGCCAACAGCAGGATCTAAAACCCCAGCCATCTGGGGTTTAACTTCTAAATTCTGATCATTTCCTGAGATTATAACAAAAACATGATGTTTATGTTTATACTGGCTTACCTAAGTATACATACATCAATGTACACCCCTCAGAAGCTAATTCAAGCTTGTGCGAGTTAGGTTAAGCAGTGTGTTCTGTGTAGGCTATGTTACTATGTCCTTACGCCACCTTAGGCACAGCACTGTTAATTTTAAACCCAACAGTGAATGGTGGCCACATACCGAAAGCTAGAAAATTTATTTTCTAGCCCCGGACTTGAACCTACGACATTTCGGGTTTCCACGTCAAAGGACAAGGCTTTATTCCACTAAGCTATGCGACACACTATGATGATTCAATACTAAAACAAGGACATTTAGTATGCGAAGACGCTGACCAATCAGAAACTTGATCGTCTTACCCTTTTCACAGAAATGAAATTGAAAATAAAAAAATAGGAAGCACTGACGTGAGGTCAGATTGCTTTGGCGCGCTCATGTTGAGCTACTTGCGAGTAAATATTCAATCCATAACAAATCTATAAGCACTCTTACAGGTGAACAATAGTCTTTTCTCGTACTATGGGACAATGTGATGCAAATATGAACCTCTAATGAATGAAGAAACCTATATCTCAAATTAAAAATAACTACTCATAATTTTCCCTAAGTTTTGTTCGAAGCTATAATTCCCTTCCTCTAAAAGCTTACGTCAGTGCTTTTCTGAATTTTGACAACGTATATTATTTCAGCCACCGAGATTGACTTCTATCTCTATGATTTCTCGTTATGAAAAATGTTGATTAATATTACGCCAACTGACACTGATTAATGAGCCCGGCATTTGTCAATCGAATATCGATCTGTGATGGCCATCGTTCAAAGAGAATCATCGGTACTTCATGTCATTTCTCTTGAGCAAATGAAAAAATTATCATATCTTTAGATGGAAAATAGCTACGACAATGAAATTTGAGGATGAGTAAGATATTGATCACCTCAATATATTTTTATTGAAATCCGAAAAATATCTTATGAGATATTGAGTATTGAAAATTTTTTTTTTGGGAATTTTTCCAAAACTTTCTAGCATGACGATTTCTGCGAAATTTTGCGAGCCGTTTTGTTGCAGCCTCCCTCAACAATATTTCAAGTATCAACTTGATCGGATGGATATTCTAGTAGTTATTGAGGAAACAAAATTTCAGATGCTCATAACTACTGAACCATCCGACGGATTTGGCCCAATAACGAACTTGACCGAGATATTTGGACGATTAACCTATTCTGAAAATATGAAAACTCTAGCTCATTTCTTTTGGATGCTAGAAAGGATACGGCCGGCCGGCCAGCTCAACTTTCGCCACGGATTCTTCATCAGGGAGCCGAACCCAATCGATTGAGACCATTTTCGGCTCGATATTCCAAAATTACAGACATTTGGGCAAAATGATAGGCACTCTGTTCGGGTGAACAAGAGCGCCAAAAATGTGAAACAGCTCTAGTTGTTAAAATAAACATTTTTGGAAACTGATAGTGTCTTCTTTCAATTAAGTGTAATTGAAATTATTCGATTATGTAAGTAAAAAGCATTATTTTGAAATAATTTATTTTTCACACTCACACGAAATTCAGAAAAATATAAATAGGTTTTTTATTGTATATCACATCACGGCAAAAATTCACTAACAGCATAATCCACAACATCTCTTCTTCCTCTTTTTGGGTGAATCCTCCGCATTTTGATGTTTAGTAAAAGTCAAGAACACCTGAAATTAAAAAAAAAATCAGCTCATATTGATAAAGATTATTTTTTCACTCATTCTAAGCGCATTTTCTCTTGGGAAAGGGGTAAATGTCCACAATATATCCAATCTGTCGTCTTTCTGTCAATATGTCCGTCTTCTCGATTTCCTTCTTAAAGCCCGAGCTTTTTAAAACCAGAAAGCTGAAAGGTTCAAGCAGTTCAGTACAGTCTAAGGCCAGTCCTACATTGGAAGCGGATTTAGTCTGGCCAGTCAACCCGACCCGACCAGACTCGATCTTCCTACATTGCAGACCAGACCGAGCACTGCCTCCAATGTAGGAGTAAAGTACGTTTTCTTTGTGTTTGTTTCCGCCAGACCCGTCCAGACCCGCCAGACTGTCTGGTCTGGAGAAATTCCGCTTCCAATGTAGGACTGGCCTAAAGCGCCACAGATCAACCAGGAAGAAAATATTATATCTGCTTGCTTGCTACTTAGGACCAATGAAGCTAGAAGTAATGTATATAATAAATCAATTTTGAAACCTCTCGATCCCTTCAGAGTCCGTGTACGTATCAAGAGATCACACAACGGAAGCGAACTCTGGCGTCGGCCAAACTAGCGTCATAAAAAGATATTGAATCTCCAGGGACGGGAAATCAGGAGAGTGTCTAATAATTAATCCGAGCAAATTTGAACGACCATTTTCAACATAATCAATATGTGACCTCCTGAAGCTCAAGTTACAATCACTAACACAACCAAATTTTTGATTTGATCCACCTTCTCAAGGAAACTATCGTACAGTGAAAGAGTGTAGTCAGTTTGAGTGCTACCACGATAGACTGTTTGCACTTGTCGACATTAAGATGCCCTCTCCTGTTCACCAATCTACAAAGAAGAGCCTGGATATATGCGAGCATCCTCTTCAATGTCAACAACAAATCTTGGGATCATCAGCAAAATTGAGATACTGGGAGTGCCAAAAATAACAGGGGACAACACTAAGGAAATCTAGGAATAATATAGGACCCAAATGACGCATAACCACACCAATCACCACACACACCTCCCCTCTTAGGAATACCAGAAGTTAACTCCTTGTATCTCTCAATTAAAATTTAACACCTTCTTGTTTTTTATTATTAGTATTTCCTAAAAGATTTCAAGTTTTAATTTCGCGTCTGCAGCAACCGTTTTTGTTTTATAAATTTATACAGATTTCTGATACGTGTTTCGTCTTATGACCATCGTCTCACTAGTACGAAAGATAAAATAACATGAAAGAAGGTGTTA
Source organism: Micraspis discolor (assembly GCA_030674115.1). NCBI lineage: Eukaryota > Metazoa > Arthropoda > Insecta > Coleoptera > Coccinellidae > Micraspis > Micraspis discolor. Next base: position 1,851,892 of record JARTUT010000874.1, on the reverse strand, counting down.
TTCTCACTCTACTTTTAGCATCTACTGAGAATGATACCAGTTTAGTTACCTTTTGTATTCCTTAGACGATGGTCGTATGCCGGAAACACGTGTCAGGAATCTCAAAAAACCCATGAAACAAAAACACGTTGTGTTGACTTATAATGAAATTGTTATAATGTTTCATTTCGAGCCAACAGCAAATTCCATTCGATTCATTATTTTGGATCTGATCATGTAGCATAAATACTTGCCTGTTCTAAACTAGCCTGCCCTATCGAATAATCTTCTATGTCTAGATCCTGCTTCGCTCTTTCTAATTTTCCAAATAACGTGGACCACTTGGCTTCTCTGTCTTTAACATAATAATTTAGCAGTTCTTGATGTTTTTCTCTCAATTCACAACCTATAAAGGTTCGATTCATGAAACTCTCTATTTGCGTGGTATCTCTGTGTTCCATTCCGCTACTATTCTTCGTCTTCTTGATCTTGAGGGTAATGGAGAATCCTTCAGAGAATCTGTTCTTCAAGTGTTGAACAGAACCTAGGCATTGGAAATTACCATTTACCATTATGGCCAGTCTGGTGCATAATGCTTCACATTCTTCCATACTGTGCGATGTCAAGATGATGGACTTTCCACGTTCTCTGATGCTGGACAGGCGATTCCAAAGATGACGTTTAGTAGCTGGATCCATTCCTAGAAAAAAGAAGAGAACTTTTATATCATATAAATAAAGATAAATTAAGAGGAGTGCTGGAAATTCAAAGTAGTCAAATATTGTTACTGCAAGATCTATTATGTAACCTTAAGCATGTTCACTATTCTTGCACTTTCAGGATGTTCATTATTTATTACTCAGCCTTTTTTTATTTTTTGCGGCCAATATAACACGTTCGCTTAGCCAAACGTGATTTACGTAATTTCCAGCAATGTTTGGGAATACCATCTCCATGAGTAGAGAATATAAAGAAGATAGTAAATGGCATCTTCTTTGCGTTATTAGCACGACGCTCTAACCAACTGAGCTAAAGGGCCATTTGATCTACAGCTAATCTTAAGTTTGTATCAGTGAAAGCAATAATGATTAAACAATTAAAAGGTACATTTTTCAATTTTCCGAGAGATTTTCTTAATATTTTTTCCGTAAGAACCATGTACAGCGTATTAGAAAGCCACAAAAAAAACCCAGCCAAATCGGTCAAGCCGTTGTCATGTTATGCCGTGACAACGAAAATCGCGAATTCATTGTTAATGGCTCACCCTGTATGACATTTCATTGAATTGAGCTCCCTTACGCGGAAAAGCACGAAAACTTGTGAAAAACTCTGGTGAATGTCAGCGCTACTCAGATATGACACCCTGTATATGAATCGAAAATATTTTATCGAATTAAGAACCAAAACACCCCGAAGGAACACAAAAAACTCGAATTTACACAAAAAATCCAAAATAACTTGTAAATTGCACACCCCGTATATCACATGATCGCAAATTCATTGTAAATCGCACACCCTGTATGACATTTTATCGAAATTAGATCCCATACGCGAAAAAACATGAAAACTTGAAGAAAAATGCATATGGGACACCCACTGTATAATTGATTCACAGTGGGTGCTTTTTCCATAAAACTTAAGACGAAAGAACTCTCGAAGAAAGACTCTGGTGAAAGTCAGTGCTTCCAATGTGCACAGCCCGTATATCAATCGATCGCAATCGGTGCATTCCACAAAGGTAGTATAAACATTATTCGATAAAGCTCCTATGTAACACCCTGTATATGAATCGAAAATAATTTTATCTCCATAAAAAATAAACCCAAAGAATATCGTTTCATCTCCATAAATTTTACAAAGGTAAAATAAAAATTATTCGAAAAAGGTCTGAAGGTGTATTCATGAACAGAGTGCTTCGCCATTTTCTTCTAAATAAACTAAGTGGGTCCGATTCTAACATAGAGTATCATAAGTTGGATCGGACCTCGTAGAGGGCAATGAATTCTCGCGAAAATCGAGTTGAAAATGCCGATTTTGAAACGAATAGTTGAGGTACTTTTCTTTCGATTCATGAACCGTGAGTGGTCTCTAGAGATTCGGAATCTTCTGTAGATTCTTATTCGAGCACTTGGAAGACGTGAAGAATCTTCCGTCGCCAATATTGAGCGAAAAATTGATGCCGGATTTTCAAAATTGGAGCTCGCGTTCGGCTATCATCGGAATCGTATCAGAAACTGTGACATTTCACCACGTATTATCGTGAAAATTACCAAATTTGGAATGAAGAATTCACGGCCTTATTCCGCTACTTGGATATGAAAATTGGTATCCAGAGATTGGAAATTTTGTAAAGTTTCTTTTTCTATCGCCGAAAGGGCGTTTAGGGGCTTCTACCGCCCCCACGAAGCGAAAGCATCATAGGTGTTTTTGACGTTTCGCGGAGTTGGAGAATCCAAAAATTGGGTTTCATATTTATATATAAAGACTACATACCTGTCGTTGGTTCATCCAAGAATAAAATCGGAGCATCGCCAATTAAAGCAATAGCTGTGCTTAATTTCCTCTTGTTACCACCGCTCAGCTGCTTAACTTCCTTGTCTAGATGCTCAGTGAAATCGAAATCTCGTGCAAGTCTTTCGGCTGTTAAGTTGCAATCTTCCGCCGGTACACCTCTGATCAATCCGAATATCCTCAGGGTTTCCCTTGCCGTCAAGTTGTCAATAAGAGCGTCGAACTGAGGACAGTAACCGATGCACCTTTGTACCTGCTTCATCTGGTTTCTGATGCTGTACCTGTCTATCCAGCCATCTCCATGACTAATCATCTCGTCCCCAGTCATCATTTTGAAAGTTGTAGTTTTACCGGCACCATTGACGCCGAGCAATCCGAAGCATTCTGATTTCATGACGGTCAAATTCAAGCCGTTCACGGCAGTGAAGTTCTTGTAGTTCTTGGTTAGACCTTTGAGTACAAGCACGTTTTGATCCAAGAGCTGGTGGATGATTGTATTACGAACTTTTCTGTTTTCATTTTCGACGTCATCGTCTACATTCTGTGGTGTTTTCGGGAGTTGTCGATCTGGCATTAGCTTGTATTTTAATTTGGACAGTATTTTTAGGTCGGCTAAGAAGAGTATCCCAAAGAAGATAAGGGTGGTGATGTAGGTTAAAACGATGCCAGTTGCCAAACCATGTTCATCGAAACTCATCAGGTGGTAGATAACAGGCTTACTGGGGTCTGTGAAAGAATATTTCGAGTAAATAAGTCTCAGATATACATAAAAACGTAATAAATATCTAAATAGAGACGTTGAGCAGTCACTATTGAAGCACCAATACGAGTACTGTTCAAAATGGCGGACGCCAGGAATCCCTCCCCTCTCCTTTTAGACGCCCCGTTCCGAATATGGTGCGAAAACAGATACCCGATACCATTTCTGGACACCTTGTATTAACATGCAATAAAATCTTTATACCGGCTCTTTTTGTTTGCTTGTTCTAGTTTATTCAACTTGTAGAACTATGTGCAATTGTTTTGAATTATTAAGATTATATTATGATTTTTCTAGGTTTTTTAAATACACCATATACAGGGTGTAACTAAACAAGTGTAAAATATTTAAGGAGGTGATTACTCATGGAAAAAAAGATAGGATCTTTCATATAAAGAAACTTCATTGGAGCATCCCTTGTTAAAATACAGCCCCTCAAAGGGAGCCCATAAAATTTGTATAACAATTTTTTTCACAAGCACCAAAATAGTTACAATATTGAAATTAACCTAACGTTTCCTACTAGCAAAAAGACACTTATCCAGTTATTTATTTGGTTTACCCCATGGTTGTAAGGGTGGGAAAAGCAACCCCTAAAGTTTATTTCCAATGTAACTTTTTGTCTTATTATTTATTTACCATTTAAAAATTTACTTCGGATAGCCTGTTTCATTTTAAACAAAAAATGTTGAGTTTTTTGCCCAAAATAAACCAGTTCGCAGCAAAAAATTATTCTGTAGTTAGTACCTGCGTTTCCCACCCTTACAACCATGGGGTTAACTTTGTGCTAGTAGGAAACATTAGGTTAATTTCAATATTGTAATTTTTTTGGTGCTTGTGAAAAAAATTATTATACAAATTTGATGTACTCCCTTTGAGGGGCTGCATCTTAATAAAGGATGCTCCAATGAAGTTTCTTTATATAAAAGATCCTATCTTTTTTTCGATGAGGAATCACCTCCTCAAATATTTTACACTTATTTAGTTACACCCTGTATAACTTAACTTGCGACATCATGCGTTCAACCTCAATACGGCGCATAGGTCGCAATTTTCAAAGTTAAATTAAAATTATTAATAATAGAAGTTTCGGGGATACTCCACTTCAGGATTTTCACCCAAAATCCAAAAAAGTTATTGGTTAACTAATTATAAGTGAAAAACTAAATACAACTTACTATCGTCTTTAATTGTTTATAATTTTCGAGATTTTTAATGTATTCCTTTTTTTTTCAGAATGATCTGGACATAATCTCAAATCGAATGCGCTATATATAATTTTAGTAGCAGTATGTCCTAATGATATAATTTTGAACCTATCAACTGCCTTTCGCTGTAAGTTTTTGTTTCTCACAAAATTAATTGATCTATTATGAATGTGATAGGGATATTACTGCTCATGATGAATTTACTACTCCTTATATTTTAAATCATAATACCTTGACCTTTATCAGGTAAGACATGCATAACGTTGAAAACTCCTTCAGTCAAAACATAATGAGGTAACAGCCTTAGTATCCACTTGATAGCAGCGTAATCACTGTCAAGCATCGCCAGAAGGTACATAATGAAAACTGCAGGAAAACCTGAAACATGAAGAGATGTTAGTCTTCCAACAACTAGTATACGGGGATTCCCAAGATGTTCCATACAACGATTATCTCGGCTCTTAAACAAGCTGAGAACTCAAACTAAGAGTTTTATAAATGGCGTCAAAAACTCTTCTTCAACATAAATGTTGATTTTAATTAGCAGCCTAAAAATGCTAGCCTAAGATATTTTTTCAAATAGTATCTTTATATTCATTCTGATCTACTTCCTATTTACAGAAAATGTATGTTCAAACAATTCTTTATTTTTTTCAAGTAAATATAATGTTCGATCCCTTGTGTAATTCATCGAACAGATTTATTTGTTGACCATAAACAATCTTTCCCGAGAAGCTTGAGTGGTCGGGTCATTTAAGGAATGCACCCCAATTTCAGGGTTGAAATGTATCAAAAGAGTTGTGTTCGATCCCTTTTTTTACTCATTGAACATATACATCTGTTGACCAACAGAATATTTGGCCACCCAGGTCATTAAAAGCATAAGGCTCAATTACAGGGTTAACAAATATATTGAAGGAACCTTTTTTAACTATTTTATTTGTAAGGAATGTAACACTTTGAACGGGGAACATATGGTCCCATTATATACTTGAGAATGCGATCTTCCAAGAAGGCGCTTAGAATTCCATTAGAATGTTCTCGAATGTTTGTACCCAATTTTTGCACCAGAAGGATGAGAATATAAAAACTTAAAACAGTTGTATTTTAGAGAGAATCACGCAAACCTTCGTACTGTAAACATCAAGCTCCGTTATAGACTGACGAAACAATAAAGTCGCTTTACTGTTGCAGTTAAATAGTGTTTTTACTTTGAGCCAACCGTTTTGGTATCGACGTATAGCTTTGAACCTCTAAGATATACATCCCAACTGAGTCAATCGAAGATTGGTTCATCAAGAACAGCTCCAGTAAACTAACTGTGGTACGCAACATATAATTTTTATGAAAACTATCATGAATTGTGGTGCATCCACTATTTTGGGATTTATAGTGAAATATTATTTTTGTTTTTTAGGTACCCACAGAGGACTCGAAAGGTGGGAGTGTGGATTACGCACTGGTCAGGCGGTAGAACCTGTATTTCTTATCCAGCCGCCAGGAAAATATCAATTCATATATTCCATCCGAGATGATGTCTTCCACAGACTCCAGAAAGTTGTAATATTTTTTTTTTATTCGACAATTTAGTAATAAATAAAAATAATTCATACTCACCAGCAACGAAACTGATAAACCACATCCTTGCATAACCAGTGGACGGAACGGTGAAAATATATGAAAAAATGTACATGAATGGCATAATAACAACGCCAAAATCGAAGAGAAGTAAAGCTAAATAACCTGAAAAAAAGACAAATGAAAAACCTGATATTTAATGTGTCACAATTGGATACTGAATGAGGTGTGAATCCATGGGTAATAAATTATTGGCCCCCCTTTGACCGCTGCAGCGGTGTAGGGTGAAGCACTATTTTTGAGCCTAATGCTACTAATATGAGCCTAATAACAAAGAGTGCAATATGTAGTATATAGTATTTGTATGTAAGGCATTCATATGAAATTCAGATCATTGCACCAAACTGAAATATTCTCTATATGTAAACAATTATCGCAAAGTTATGAGAAAATCTCAATTATATTGCATATGTTAACTCAATGTGTCTACTGAATAATATAATCATCTTTCAGAAGTTCTCGACAGTTTAAAATTCAAACATCAATCTTACCAAGAGATTCGAAAGAGTTCAGCCCGTAAGGCTGCAAGATTGAGAATGCAATCATAATAGCAGCTGCCGGAATCAAATATGAGATGAAATCAGCAATGAACGAAATTATCCAAAATATGAACACGTTGACACCTGACACAAACTGCAAATGCTTCGCTTGGCACATTCTTTCTTTGATATTGAACATAATGTAGAAATTTCCAACGTAAGCTGCTGCAAGTGAAATCGCCATAAGGCTATTTACTGCTTTGGCTATCTCCTCTACCATTTGATCCTGTAAAAAATAATAAAATGTATATTGCAATTTAACCTATTCACAAGAAATATTTTTCTTGTTCACCTCATGGTGGAAAAGTAGGTACGGAATTGGTGTAAACATGGCTCATGGGATGTAATACTATAGCTCGTATTTCAGCGCAATATTTTATTATATAGGTATATGCGAAAATTTTCACAAAAAAACATAAAGCTGGATGAAAAATCTGGATGTTGAAGTGAATTTCAGTCTAATGGTTAGTTATGTGAAACTTGAAACTGCTTCCATAAAATTAGGTATCCATCAAAATGCTATCCCTTGTTTGAATTTGAAAAACTATCCAAAAAATACGTGTTAAACTCACGACTAGTTTCTTGTCTATCAAGATGTTTACTGTGCCTTGCAGTACTGCTGCATTGAAATGGAAGAACATTTCTCATGCCTCTCATTCAATTTGCAATTTACAGGTGCAGCAACATGCCGGCATGAAATTCCATCCGATGCAAGACTAAACTGTATACCTCATTTGTACCAAAACGATATCTAAATAAAGAATAAGCGAACCTTAATTATTTTATCCCATTTTGACGTTTAAAGACGACAAAATTCAACCCATGGTAACAAGGGTAAGTTGACATTTATCCGCTGAGTGAATTGAAATTTTTTTAATTCACTAGTGGAATAAAATGACTCACTTTCTGGAAATTATTATTTCCACACACAATGCACGTAAAACTCATTTTAAAGTATATGTTTCTTGAAATTCTACATTAACAGTCATTTCTATCATTAAAGTAAAAATTACAATCATTAAGATTTTGAAAATGGAACTGGAAACCTGCACCTCCTCCAAAGGAAACACGCTCAGTCCTTATAGCACTGGTGTTTGAGGACTTCTCAGGCCCTGCTGGAATATCCATTTCTGCATCAGGAACTCCGGTTTTTGTGACTCCACCAAGTATTTGTTCAGAAATATTTATTTTGTTTTGTAGTGAATCTTCAATATATCCTTCTGCATCAGAACTTGAGCGCCATCCACCATGTCTTTTCAAAACTGTCAAATCTGCCCCAGAATTTGCGAGTAGGGTTGCAGAAGAACGCCTGAAACTGTGCCCTGTATATTGTTCAGCATCAGAAAGGCCCAAATACTTTGAAATAGTAACGGGCATTTTCGAATGTATTCACACCTACAGGCTGGACGGTACATTTTTCATTTTTATAATTTATAAATAGTCGCTTGTTATCAACTTTGCTTGGCCTCAAGTTCCTATACTTGCGGAATATATCGAGTGCAGCAACCTTATTAGTACCATTGACCACAGTGAACACTCTTTTCTTATAAGATTCGTATCTGGAATCTACGGTCATAGTCACCAGCTCGTCGATTCTACACCCTCCAGCAACACCCATTGTGCGATATTCTCGCAACAAAGGACAGTTCTTGGAATTTGGGGTAGCGGCCGTCACTTCCAGGAATGCCTTCTGTCGGACGGAATTTTGGAAATCCCTAAATTCAGCTACCTGAATTTTTGTACACGTCCAAACTCTTTCAGTTATTAAAATTCATTCTGTCTACACTTCTCAAGGTAGTCACTTCTAGAAGTAAATTCTTTCTCAAGACGCTCTCGTGCACAGTATCTTCAATCAATTTACTTTTCACGAGTCCATAACGGCACTCAGAACTACAAGTTCCTTTAAAGATCTCTCAAAATAATCTGTTTTCGAGTCAGTTAGTTACCCTAGTTCATGTGTATGTGAATTACTCAGTTGAAATTCTCTACGTAAAAGAAAAAGGTTCTCCAGGCACAAAATGCCGTATATTGCTTTTCGTACAATATTTTTGATTTTAAAGGAAAAACTGCTTCTGCTGCCTCATTTGCTTCTTGTATAATGCACTCAGGAACTACAACCTCGTCGTCACCGCTCAACATTTTTTCGAAATAAAAATTCTTTGACGGTTCTATAATTTTGCAGCACGAGCAACATTCATCCCTTGGGCCAGAGGACCTCGGGCCGAATGTTTTCCTTTGGGACGCACTTGGTGAATGAGTAAATATTGCGTTGTAAAAATTCCATTATTTGAACGTAATCGAGATTCGCGTCACCGGTGATTCATCCTGTATTCGCATTCAAAGATGAGTCTTAAAATAGTTACCTGGTCAGTTTTTGGTTTTGGCAATGGAGAATTGATGAAATTCAATTGGAATTTCCTATCAGGAATGAAGCTATTCAGCAGTAATTGCAATGAAAGTGGAGCTGCATGATAAGGTTCCTCACTAAACCAAGCAATGTTCATTGACGAATTCATTGATGCTCCAACGATGTAGGTATATTTGGTCAGAGCAGGATCTTCCATTCGCTAGAAAATAAAAGTAATATTACTCCAGTTGAACCCCCTTAATATTTTGATTCAGTCTACACCGTGATATGCAAGTATTGAATTAAGTTCATTGTTGCGATATTCTCGCAACAAAGGACCGTTCTTGGAATTTGGCGTGGCGGCGGTTACTTCCAAGAATGCCTTCTGTCAGACGGAATTTTGGAAATCCCTAAACTTAGCTACCTGTACGACCTCTCTCAATTATTCAAATTCATTCTCTCTCTAGACGCTCTCGTGTACAGTACTACAAGTAAGTTCTCCTTTACCAATTTACTTTCACCAGTCTATAACGGCACTCAGAACTACAAGTTCCTCTAAACATCTCTCAAAATAATTTGTTTTCGGGTCAGTTAGCTACCCTAGTTCATTGTGTATGTGAATTACTCAGTTGAAATTCTCTACGTAAAAGAAAAAGGTTGTGAATTGGGAACCTGTGACGCAATTACATATAGCCAAGGCACAATTCATCAGTGGAAGTTTGAGAAGCTTTATCCAAAGTGCCTGCACCTTATTTTGAGAAATCGTCCCTCGACAATTGAAGCAGAGCTGTGGTGAACTCCAAACAACAAATAACGTCAGATCTCTTTATCATTTAATAGTACCAGAAGTGCCCAAGATTGAGCAAAGAGGTTAAAATCCTTGGTTATTATAGACACCTAAAAACTCTTTCTGTGAGTGTAAACTCAAGTGCCGAACATTGTGTAACTATTCTTATCTGTGAATACATAATTCTATTGTAACTACAAACTTGTTTTTATTCACCTTGCAAACATCTCTTCTACCAAAGATAATTTTTGGATCTACTGTTATAGTATAACCAGCGACTCAGGAAGTGCGCTGCCCTTCATTAAGCGGGTGATTATTATTAATTCTAATTTTGTACCCGCACATTCATCGATGCCCTCCCTGTTCTTGAGTTAATCCACTATGGCAAGTGCATAAACCACACAGTATAGAACAGTGTGAACATAAGTTCTAAAGACGAGAATCGGAAAGGACCATACGGATAGACTTATTCAAATTGCATAATCCCTTATGATCATAGACTCATCACACATGTTGCCAATACTACCAACTTATTGGAATCTCTGCCGATTTGAATTTGTTAGATATTATTAAGTTACCTTTTTCACTGCTGTTGTTGCGACGGAGTCAACCTCATCAAATTTCTCATTCAGACTATTCAGTAAATTTTCGTAACCACGGGTTGATTCCTTTGATCCTTCAATCAGAGTTCTGGTATTCCCATAATCAGAAAGTGAGAAAGATCTTGATACTTGTTCCTTATTGCTTGATCCAGAACTTCCGGCGTACACAACTAAGATGATGTAAAGAATTGGAAGGAGGGTTTTGATAACTTCTGTTATCCAAGATCTAATTGCTACCAGAAACTTCTTCAAGAAGATGGCTTTCATTTGGTTCTTATATAGTGTAGCTCCGGTTTCCAGATATGCCGAGTTAATGGTTACTGTAACAAAAATATGCTTGTGCACTATTAGAATTATTCGTGCTTCAAACAAATCAAACACTGCTCTGCATGTCGATATTTGCAAATTTTCCTGCCATTTGTCAATGCGTGGAAAGTGATTCGTCTCAGATGAAAAGTAGTGGCCGAATATGGAGCATATTTTGAAAGTCTTGATGAATGATTCCGAAACGGTGGTATCGAAAATCTGAAGAAACGTCGCAATGATTGTATCTCCGAAGGAGATTGTATCGATCAATAAAAATAAAGTTCGATGGAAAATGTATGATTATGGAGATTTTTTATGGATTTAAAGCCAAGAGAATTCTTCCATTCCTTTTTTTCTTAGATGACACCACATAGTATTAAATTTAACTTGATTTGTCCAGGCAAATTACATGAAAGTTGTGAGTTCTTCACTTCCACTTTACAAGAAAAATTAGCAATGAAGGGCACAAACTATCATGCGTCTTTCGAAATATAAAATTCCGCTATACGTATATCACAGATTATGCTAAACAACTTTGGAATGCATGAACGAATAGAAATGCTTATGGAAGAATTACATGATGACGTTTTCCTATTAGGACCCACATTCTGACGCATCCCAATAAGTGATGCAAAAAATTCTCAAAGAAGCTTCAAAATAGGTGCAATTCAAATAGGGAAAACATATATCCAGTAGACATAGGTAGATAGTGGCATCAAAAACATATGATAAATTACAAGGAAATGGATTCATCTTACCATTGGTATATCCTTCTACATTATAATGATCTCTTTCTTTAGATATAATTTTTCCTGTTTCATTAGTGCCAACCCTGAAAAAAGATGATAATAATAATAATTTTATTTAAAGACATTACGAAAAAAAATAAAATTAACAACCACTTAATTCTTGAAACACAAATAAAAAAATTGTTTTATCAAATTATTTCACAGAATGTCAAGAAACTCCATGATGACATGATACCGGGCGAAAGGCAAAGGTATATTAGTTTTCAATGAACCGAGAAAGAAAATCCATATCACTTAATGAAGGGATAATAGAAATTTTTCGAAAAAGTTTGAAATTTGACACACACATTGGCAATAATTTTACAGTTATATTTCAAAAAATTTAAGTAATCTTAAAAAACAGTGCTATCAATCATAATCACAAATCTTTGGCCTTACAAACTTAGCTAAATTTTCAAGTAATTCGACAGTGAGTTTCAAATAATATAATCTTGAATAACACAATTATTCTAGACATTTTATTCAATGTGAATCAATAGACTTACTTCATGAATACTTCTTCAAGATCCGTCAAAGAAATTCCAAAACTTCTTATCCCCAGCCTGTCAGAATTCTCCTCTAGTTGTTTCAACAAACTTGGGAAAGATGAAGAATATTTTTCTGGTAGAAGGTAGGTTAGTTCTGTTCCTGCATGAGATTCGATCTGTAATGAATGTAATAGCAATGTTAGGCCCGAAGAACGAAAACGCTCAGTGGCCGGAAAAAACGGCCACATCGCGTTCTGGCTGTCTTCGAACGCACAGAACGCGTTTTGGTTGTTTTTAAACGCTCGCAACGCGTTCTGGTAATTGTTAAACAGCCGGAACGCGTTTGTCTAACGGCAATTGGTTCAAATGTAAGACCCTGTAGTTTTTTACATTTTTAGAATAATAAAAATAAGTTGTTTCCGAACATGTTTGGTACTTGTGGTCTAGCATTTCTTTATGAGCACTGAGCACATACAAAACTATTGTATATTTGTCGACCCTGTACCTATTGGAATCAACATGTGATACATTTTTGGAATCAGCTCAGCTAGAGTAATCCGGAAATGGAGACAAAATTTAAAATTTAATTTCAAAAAAATGACGGTGATGTCATTACTCGAAAATAATTCACGCTGTATATTAGATTATTATTTTAAAATAAGGTAATTTAAAATAAAAATCAATGTGTTTCAGGATTATTTCTTGAAATGGTCTGATTAGCTAAAAATGAATTCGTCCATACTTCACGGATACAGTGTATATAATTTTAATTATAAGCATAATATTTAATAATCAATTTCTTCTGCAAACGATATTATATTGATAAAAAATGCAAATGTCGCTATTTAAATGTACTATGTAATTCGAAATGTCATTCAAGCAGTTCTTGTAAAAATAAGTAACGTACCTATGTAAAGTACACAAAAGTTCGGAAAAACTCGTAGTTTGTATTTAATTGTAGTTTTCAATAATTGAGTTGTTTCTAATAAAGTAATTAAAAGAGTTATAAATTCAAGTTTGTTTTGTTCTCCACGATAAGTTGAATTTGTAGAAAATAAATTGAAATTCATTTGTTCAATAAATAACTTTTCGCTTTTTAATTCATGCATTTATATATTATATACTCGTCAATATAAGTTTATTAGTGTAACTTTCTTCCTAGAACTGAAAAACAATTATAAGAAATTTAATATTGTTGAAATGGTTCGGTAAGAAAAACCGAACCCATCTTTGGTATCCAATTGTAGTTGTCAATAATTGAATTGTATTTCAATTTTCAACTTTGTTTTATGAGGGACAATATAAATTTTATCCTACGTAGGTAGAAAGCGGCAAATAATACAAGTCGAACATTAAGAACGTGAGCGTTGAACAATTGACAAAACGCGTTCCGGCTGTTTAACAATTACCAGAACGCGTTGCGAGCGTTTAAAAACAGCCAAAACGCGTTCTGTGCGTTCGAAGGCAGTCAGAACGCGATGTGGCCGTTTTTTCCGGCCACTGAGCGTTTTCGGTCTTCGGGCCTAACAGCAATATGAATACCAGAAAAGGTTGATTGAAGCTTGCGCGGAGAGTGTTCTAATTTTCAAGGATAGAGCTTGAATTTGTATTCCATTTTGGTATTTCATTTTTCAAATAAACACAATGGAAAATATGAAATAGTATATTCTAAAACAAGTTGCAGAATGGGCACCTATTCCGAATGCGAAATCATGTCTGGTGGACCCAGCCGATAGAAAGTAAACGAGTTGCAACATGTAGTCACCTGGAAAAGGATGAAAAAGGCGACTTCATATATTTTATTCCTTTAAGAACTATACCAAAGTAGCTGAGTACCCAAAATTGAAGTATAAAAAAATGGTTACAAATCATTTCCCAATTTTTCTGCGATTGGGAAGGTTATGGGCTCATACTTAATCGCTTCAACTTACGTGAATTTCCGGTATATATTCAGCCAAAATTCTTGTTATTGTGTTAGGTTGGCAGTTGGGAAGTTGATCAATAATGAGATGATATCCGGTTCCATACTTCTTTTTCAAGAAGAAGCTTGATCCGCACAGCACTTTAATTCACCACCAGACATAATCGCAATTCTATCTCCCAACAAGTCAGCTTCGTCCATGAAATGTGTTGTTAAGAGAATAGTTCTTCCTGCGAATTTAATGAGATATAATGGGTGAATAAGAAGTGTAGAAAAGTTATTTGAAGCTTGATCTTTTAAAAGAAAGCTTGGATTTATTTATTCGAAATATGTAGTAAATTATGTTGGTATCAATTGAAACTTAACGTATCATGTTTTTCAGACAATAAACTCACCATTAAACAACAACAAAGTTTTGTTATTAAGGTTCCATTAACAAATATGACTTACCCTTCTTGTGTTCTTGTAAAAATTCCCAAATGAATCGTCTTGCGGAGGGATCCATGCCAGCAGTAGGTTCATCAAGCATGATGACTTTCGAATTTCCACACAGTGCTATGCCAACTGATAGCTTCCTCTTCATACCGCCAGATAATTGGGAAGATTTCGAATCTGACTGAAATATAAAATATTATAATGATGAATGGTTCTCAGACTATTTGTTTGAAAACAGACAGAGTAAATATAAAGATTTGAAGTTGCCATCGAGAAGATGATGAATAGAGACTTGATTTCACTTCAGCAATATCCTAAATGGTAGCAAATCCCACAGGAAATTACTAGACAGCATCATATGATAGGGTTTAAAACAATGTTTTTGCGCTTTTTCTAATCCATTACACTAGCTGAACAAAATACTCTCGGTTTACCCAGATGTCCGAAAATTTCGAATATCGAGCGAAAGGTAGTCTCAAACAATTGTGTTTCTCATTAAAAATCTGAGGTCAAATTTGAGCAGCAAGTGCCCAAAAGCTGCTGACTTCACCTCAGTGCTTTTCCACATTTTTATTTGAAGAACCCATTAAATAGTTGAAAGGTAGCCTTTAAGTTAAAGAAAAAACCAATCTGTTCACTGAAAATTAGACGAGTAAGTGTTTAATAAACTGGATTGCATCAACTAGTATTTCATTTTCTAACACTGTCAATTCTATAAGAGCAATATAAATGTACATCTAACTCACTTTATCCGTCAAATCCAACAGCTTCAAATACTTCTGTACTTCGTGTTTAACTTCATCTCCTGAGCATCCCTTCAACTTGCTGAAAAACGTCAGATGTTCTGACACCGTTAAATCATCAAAAAGAACGTTGTGCTGCAGACACAAACCCATGCTGTCTCTTACACTCATGATCTGGGTCCTTATATCGTATCCATTAATCGTTGCAGTACCTTTGGTTGGAGGAAACATTCCTGTGAGCATAGACATCGTTGTGGTCTTACCAGCTCCGTTATGACCAAGAAGAACAGTTATCTGATCCTCGTAAAGATTCATGGAAACACCCTTGACTGCATCGTTGGCCCCAAAAGTTTTACACAGATTATCTATCTTGATGCCAGCTTTCAAATTCAGAGGCTCTTCTTCGAAAAATTCGCCTTTAATGGTAGATTGACGGCCAAATGCTGGAAATAGAAAGAGTTCATTGAATAAGATGAGAGATCTTATCACCCATACTGAAATACTGATCAAATACAACTTGAATTATTGTCAATCCACAAACTGTAGAGGTGCGCTCACATAGGCATTGAAAATTGCTCTATAATGAGTAATCGAAATCCACTAGACAAAATATAGAGTAACGGTAACGACTATCGATTGGGCAAAATCGCTTTCATACATCAGCATTGCTCGCAATTCGCTCTACCATCACTAAGTTTGAGACTCAATATTCGTTATTGGATAATACTCGACCGAATAGACAACATCCAGCTGACGTGATGACTCTTAAGTGTCGATTCGTCCCCGTTCTCAACAGTTTGGCCTTTCGTACTCAACGACTGGGCGGATTTAAGGCTGTACATCACCTTCTTTGTGCCTATACTATTTCAATGCTAATTTACTTCAAGAATAACGCATAAACCGTTTGTCGGATTTCATTCAAAATTTGAGTGAGCATTGGCATGAGTATTCCCTAGTGCGTACCTTCCGCCGATTTTTGATATGATGCATAGTTTTTGGCTAATTACACTTTGAAAATTGAAATACTCTTCAGATGCAAATATTTCCTCAAGGAAATATTTTATCGAAAAAAACTCATAGGTAGTCGTTCGGTATTACATTGAACTTTGAAATTAGCTAAAATTTTTTTTCAATTTTCTCAATTTTTCGAGTTATTCTCGTTCTTGTATTAAATAATTGTATTTGGCCCGCCTCCCAATGGTTGACACTTCTTTACGGCAGATAGGCCAATAGAATCTTATCCTTCATTTATGATCATTTATGACCCCAGGTATGATTACCACAACTATTTTTACCAAATTCAGGGACAATTAAATATATGCCGTAGAGAATATTGCGACTTGATTCTTTATTGCGATAATGATTTCCATATGCAAACCATAATAAGGGATCGGAATTTCTGGAGATATACGATGCTTCCAAAATTAGAGGATTTTTACAAGAAGTGCATTCTTCCAGAAATAATAGATGGCAGAATACCAAGAGAAATGAGTGTCCGCGAGATAAATTGAAATTATTATGGAAGTGGGTAAGTGTTTCTCACGAACGAAGCCTACATTCTAGTCTCAGCGGAAAAAATTATATCGAATTTTTTCAGATGCAGGGGTCGAACACCCGTAGAAAGTTTTTTCTGCTGAGGTTTTTCCCTGGACTATTGTATCATACGCAGAATTGTATGGTACCCCGTGCACCAACCTCAGCTAGGGACATTTTGTTTCAATATGTATTGCATTATATCAGCTCCCTCAATCCAAAATATATATTTTAAAAAATAAAAATTTTTTATTTCCCATGTTTGATATGCCCAGGAAAAATGTTTTGGAGACATAGAAATTTTATATGCTTCTTCAACTGATTAGATTTGTCCGAATAAATTTTTTTCATGTAGTATAGCGCCCCATGTACAAATTCAAGAGATTGTTTTAATTAATTTGCATCACTCACATTCACATAAATAATTATAGGGTCAATTTAGACATTCAGGGTTACATTAATTCCCAACAAGCTGAAAGTTGGTGCAATTGTTCAGAACCTAATTATGAATAAAATTTGAAAGTTTTTCATTATTCCGCTGTACGGAAATATTCAAGTCAAGGTCAAAGGTCAAGAATGCGTTTTTCGCGATTTTCAGCAAAAAGGCAAGTTTTATCACAAAATTACTCCAGAAAAAATTGTAGAACATATATTATCTATAAAATATGTATCAACTTTTTTCCTAAAAGCCACCGTTTTTGAGATACAACGTTTCAAAAAGTTATAAAAGTTGTAATCATCATAATATGCATTCTGGGATATGAGTTTATCCATCATACTATACTTATTTTTCAATGTACCCCCAGATAGCTCGATACACAATTTTGACTCACCCTGTATACGTGGCCAAATCATGTATATTATGACGATTACAACTTTCATAATTTTTTGAACCGTTATATCTCAAAACCGGTGACTCTTTGGAACAAAATATTGATACACATTTTATAGATAATTATATGTTCTACAATATTTGTCTGGAGTAATTTTAACATAAAACTTGACGTTTTGCAGAAAATCGTGAAAACCGCATTTTTTGGCCTCCTTGAATAAAATTTTTCCATACAGGGAAACTAATACTTTATTCATAATTATGTTTTGAACAATTTCACCGACTCTCAGCTTGTAGGGAATTTATGTAACTTCACCCTTGTTATTTGGTCTCAATTGACCGGTCTAAATAGAATGAACTCTGTATTTACCATTCTCTTCGAAACCCACAAAAAATCCATAAACACAAATTTACGTTCCGTTTCAATCTTAGCACCGGCGACAGTACCTAGAAAGTTTATTAGGGGTCATAAATACCGTACAGACCGTCCTCTTTCGTACAATGGGCGTGCCTGTTTTCAGTTCCTTGAAATTTTCGCTTGGTGCCATCTAGCGGAATTCGAGTTTCGCCGCAAGGTGGTGTACAGCCTTAACGTAAGTATATTTCTTTGAAAGCTTACAAAATTCAATTAGTTGAAGAACTTAAGCCGACCGACCTACCGAATAGTCTGAGTTTTAGTCGTTGGGCTCTTGGCAAGCATGCAGAAGATCCATTTTTTTTGGCAAAAGTTTTGTTCACTGATGAGGCCCATTTTTGGCTCAATGGCTTCGTGAACAACGAAAATGCCCGAATCTGGTGCGATGAACAACCCGAAGAGTCTCAAGAATTGCCGTTAAATCCATAAAAAAACTACTGTTTTGTGTGGCCGGTGGAATGATAATTTGTTGCCTGAAATTGAAGCCCGTGGTCTCGAGGAGATGAGTTTCCAATAAGATAGTGCCATTTGCCATACAACCCGTGAAACCATGGCTTTACTGCAAGGTATTTCGGCGAGCAGATCATTTCACGCTTCGGACCAGTGAATTGGCCGGCTAGATCATGTGACATCACACCTCTAGATTTTTTCTTTTGGGGCTATGTGGACCAAAGTCTACATGAACAACCCGGCTACGATTGCAGTATTTGAGGTCATTGGAGAATCACCCAAAATACTCACACGCGTCATCGAAAATTGGAACATTCGAATGGATCTTGTTAATCGTAGTCAAGGTCAGCATTTGAAAGAAATTATCTTTTAAAAATACTTGTAAAGAATGGTTCCTTTATTTGTTAATGAAAATTATAAAATAAAATTCTTTTTATTAATTTTTTTTATTTAAAAAAAAAAGTACCTATAAATGAATCACCCTTTAAAACATCATTTCTGTTTTGATTTGTTTGTGATTTTGGCACAAATAAATTATTAAATCTTCTCTTCCTATAAATTACTACGTACTGGAATCATATGAAAATTGATTTCTAATGAAAAAGTAAAGTTGATGAGAATCAGATGAAGTGACAAAGACTAAATAATTTTCATTCTCAACATCTACTTCAGCCTCTTTCAGATCAACCAATATCCTGCATTTTTATGATAAAAATATATCGTCTATCCAATATCAAAACTAAATATAAATTAATATTTTTTCATACATTTATTCAATAATTTCTTGACATATTGTTATAAGTTTGTGTTTATGATAGCATTCAGCGTTCTATTGTTGCTTGTGTGAAATGAAATACTTTTTTATTTCCTCTACAGAGCATGACGAGAATTCAGGATAAGAGGATGTTCTAATTATATTAGTACTAATAATTTGTCTCCTTCGAAAAATCAGTATTCAGTAGGATCTTATGTTAAAATTTACACACATATACAAATCTGACACATTATGTTTGGAGGTAGCTAATTCGAGAAATCATTTACGTTTATCAATATTGTCAGTATCTATGTGTCAGAATCAGGTCTTGCCGATGTATTAAAAACACAAATGGTAAAGGCATCAAAAACAGCCTCCCAAGTACTATATCGGATGTTTTCTCTTTATGAGAGAATTTTCGATAAAGATAAACTGTGATTTGACAGAAGGTAAAAAACCATGCCAAGGATAGATATCGATATCAGAATCTTCTGAAAGGCATTGCTTCTTCTGACGCCTAGATACATATCTTTCAAGTTTAATTTCGATGGTGTGAATCGCAAATGATTTTGCATTGTCAAATCTGCTGCAATTTCAGCAGATTTACTAATATATATATTCAACCACTGAAACAGTTCAATATTTACTGAAAAATTTTATGACTCTGATTCATTATTTCAATTATCTACCATTTTTCAAATCGGATTTATGGAACCTAATTTAAAAATTTCAAAAATGCGAACTTATTTCAACTGGGCGAACCTATTGCAAAAACACAATCATTAGTGGTGACACAATAATGTTCAACATACCAATTCTCAATTCCTTGTTATTGGGGGTTATTTGATTCGCTTGGAATGAAGGAAAATTTTATTATTTTTAATTAAATCTAATCGTAAAATAAATTATGAATCAGCTTACATGAGTTACGTTCTTGGCCACTCCAAAATTCACGTGTGAATAGGAAATACCATTTTTGTGGAACACCAAATTCGCCGGGATAGATTTGTTCAATATACAACGTCACACAAACATACAGAAAAACATCGAAGAGCATCATCAAGAGAATTCCACCCATAGCAATACCATTTTCTCGATTTACTTCAAAAAGATTGCTCCATTGTACTCCTGTAATAATATGAAACCCCTTCAGAAAGAGTCCGTTAATATATCTTTTTTTTCATGATAATTAAACAATTTGAAAAGCAATGACGGGGGATCAGAAGCTTTTGCACGCTTGTTCTATAGTCCTTAAGAGTACTCTGTGATACTAATACAACCGACAGGATGAATGCGCGCTTTCTGGAACAATATGATACAAATACAAACGCTACGATCAATGAACAGAGCTAAATCTCAAATCAAAAATTACTACTCACACTGTGTTGTGTTTTCGGAACAAAATCATCGTCAGATTAAAAGTTACCTACTTCCGTATCAATTTCTGCCGCCCATTTCAGCACAGTTTCTTAGTAATTCTTAAGACTTCATTTCACCGTTTTACATGTTTTTTCCGGATATTTACGAATAACTCACGTAAACACAAACATTTTCACCCATCGATATTTGCAAGCTGATCTAAATTTTGTTGAGAATTTTTTTAAAGTTTCGTTAAATGACATTTGAACAACCGTGAAAACGCTCCTAACCTCAAGTCAGTGCTTTTCCGAATTTGCTCATTTCAGAAGTATTTTTTTAAAAAAGTTTTTCGATCCAAAGCAATTTTTTATTAATAAGTTGTTCCCCCTTAAATGTTGAATATTAAATGTCTTTCACCTATATTTCTGCTCTCGAATAAAGTTATTACATCGAATCCATAAGAAATGGAACATGGAGGCAGCAATGCCGTGAAATATTTGATGAATTTGCCAGTTTTGTCATAACTTCCTACTCTAACTATGATGTATGGAACCATTGCAAGAATCCATATCATTCCTGCCAAAGAAGAGGCTCTATTTGCTGTAACAAAAAATAAAATGATGATGAAAAAGCCGAAAGAATTCTTTCCTCACTGAGTAGAAATAGTTCTTCCTCATTAGGTATCTAATTTACGATTATCAAGTACGAGGCATGTTTTTTAAGTAAATTTTAAATTTCTCTCTTCCTTGATATATGAGCTTAAATCTCATTATGCGCATCTCTACTGGAACCAAAAATAAAGCAAATGGCTACCATCTTCAAAGATAGATAGATAGATAGATAAATTTATTCGTCATCAACATTACATGACAGGTCAATACTAATACATAGCATTATATAAAACAAAGTTATACTAAAAATAACATCACTAACATGAGAATATTTAAAAACCGACGAAAAAACATATATTACTGAGTCTATACAGTTCAATATTTCATTACAGTTGCAGCAGTATTTTCACGCATTTTTTAAATTTATTCTATAGAAATCAACATATTCTTTCACGCTATAGAAAGCTTCATTTGTCAAAATTGATTTGATTTTCTTTTTAAATTGTGTGTGATTCAACAGCGTGATCTCATTCGGCAGTAAATTGTACAAAACAGAACCAGCATGGTACGGAGATCTTTCATGAAACTTATGGTAGTGCTTCGGAAGATGAATTCTATGTCTTGCCCTTGTTTCGTGTTTATGGAATTCTTGATGACAAACCAATTCTGATCTCTTCGAGTGTATTAAATTCAGCAATGTATACAAGTATATACATGGTAGAGTGAAAAGAGAATAGGTCCTGAAAATTATCCTACATGACGTCTTAGGTTCTAATCCAAAAAGGAGTCGTATTATTCTTTTCTGCAAGACAAACGGCCTGTGAGCATCAGTTGAGCTCCCCCACACCAAGATACTGTATCTCAAGATAGAACACACATTTGAATGATAATATGTAAGTGCGCCTTCCATGCCTATAAATCTCTTTATGTGGACCAGTGTATAAAAGCAGGTATTCACTCTCCTGCACAAAACATCAATCTCCCTGGACCATCCTAGATGGTGATCCAGAGTGGTGCCAAGAAGTCTGACTTCATCAGACAACAGCAAGACCACATCATTGAGCACAAGGTGAGGCTCCGCCGGTAGTTTAAGTGCATTGTGAAATTCAATTGCGGTAGTCTTCTCAAAATTTATCATCAGTCTATTTTTATCGCACCAGTTTTTAAATTCACGAAGTACAGTTTCAGCTTTTTTTGCTAATCCTTCTCTCGATCTATCAGAAATGATAATAGATGCATCGTCGGCGTATAAAAATACTATTCCATTTGTTATATACTCAGGTCATTTACAAAAAGTAAGAAAATCAATGGTCCCAAGACACTTCCTTGCGGGATACCCAAACCTGTGTCAAACAATTCAGAGGAGCCCTCTATCTTAATGCAGATTTTCCTATTCTTTAGAAAAGATGTTAAGCACTGGTTCATGAAACCACGTATTCCCATTCGCTCCAATTTTTCCGAAACAAATTCAGCTTCAAGACAGTCAAATGCCCTCTGCAGGTCGAAACACAACATCAGAACGTACTCACCATTGTCCATCTTTGTGGAAACTAATTGGACAATTTCCACGATTGCAGTTCCCGTCGATCTGTCTGATCTAAATCCGTGTTGTGCTTCGGTGAATAGTTTATTCTTCTCCAGAAATTGCGTCAGTCTATGGGCTAATACTTTCTCGAACAGCTTCGAGAAAACACTAACAATCGTTATGGGCCTATAATTTTCAATCTTATTTCGGTCGCCCTTCTTGAACAAAGGTATCGTTTTTCCCGTTCTTAGGATACTGGGAAAAATCCCTTGCATAATACAATTATTGATGACTTTAGTGAGATGGCTGCATACTATATCCACTGAATGCTTCAGCAAAATGATAGGAACGTCATCTACTCCTGTTGATTTCTTGTTGGGACAGGAGGCAATTAACTCTGCAATCTCCTCCTCCGTGACTGGGAAAAAATACATTGATTTAGTGTTTTCTACTTTCATTGTGGTGCACTGTGTTCTGTCGGTTGAAAAAAAATACGAGTTCAAAGACTCTGTCACCACCGACGTGAAAAATACACCGAAATTTCGACATAATTCAGTCCTATCCGATA
Source organism: Micraspis discolor (assembly GCA_030674115.1). Lineage (NCBI taxonomy): Eukaryota > Metazoa > Arthropoda > Insecta > Coleoptera > Coccinellidae > Micraspis > Micraspis discolor. The sequence goes on along the minus strand of JARTUT010000874.1, from coordinate 1,828,793 downwards.
ATATCATATTATCAACTTCAATTTGCAACCTAGGCCGAGCGATATGCTTATTCTGAATGGAATTTATTATTTGCCATATTGTCTTGGTTTTGTTAGAACTCCTATTGATTTTATCAGCAAAAAATAACCGTTTTTGGTCATTGATTAAATTATTAACTTCAGATTTCAGGGTCTTACATTTATTTTTTAAGTGTTCTTCACGATAAATAGAATGTAGCCATGAGAAAAATTCCAAGTTCTTGAACTTTCTTTTAATTTCGTCTGATATTTTCAAGTTTTTGCGAGAGCAACCCCTTGTTCTGGTTTTTGAATCGCGTTTTCAAAACACCATATGAAGTCCTCATATAAGGAATAATGTCGCTATACATAATACATCTGTGAGAAAATCTCCCAGTATTTATATCTTTTTTGTAGGAGAAAAAACTCACCTTTACTGAAGAAAACACTGACAGCGAATGAGAAGGTTATCGCCTGTATGGCAAATAAAAGGAAAAATAGGAATAATATAGTAAAGTCGGAATATTCCAGCAACTTTGCTCCATTTACTGATATCTTCATTGAAATAGCCATTATTATAACCACAATCAAAAGTGGGATAAATATCTGCACAAACCATGCTGCCCAATGTAACCATGTTGGAAGTCCCATGATCTTCATGCTTTCCTGTGATGTGAGAGATACATTAATAATTAACCTTCTGTCTCGTATTTCAAAACTATTGCAGCTATAAAGTATGAGTAAGACCTTGATGGGAAATTGCACAAACAGAATAAAGGTGAAAGTTTACAGGGTACAGGAAGTTCGAGGAGCTTGCGCCCAACGGATCACCTGAGTGCCTTGGTTTCGAATATACAAGGTTTTTCTTATTAGTGGAATTCAACATTTCATTAACTAATCGACCCAAAGATATCAAATTTTGAAGTTTTGTCACCCTTAATTATTGTTCTTCTTTATTGGTATTTGAACCGAATGAATCAGAACCGTTTCGGAAAATTTTTTTTATTTCACTATTTTTCTGATTATTAGATCACCCTGTACGTTGATGATATGTTTTTTTTTCGTTTTCGTAACCAGAAATATTTAAATTTTTAATAAAACTTTCGAATCGCTACTTGACACAGTTAGTGATTAATAATTAATTTCCCTTCGATGAATTCTTTGAACATCTATGTGAAATATTTCAGAATTCAGTCTCTCTTGTTATGTTATGGATATTTTTTTCATCCACAATTCACATAAGGAATAAAAAAACAGTGATAGGTAAATGAGGAGAGATTTCTTCAAAAATGCATTTTAATCATCATGACACTGACAGAAACCTCTCCTGATTAGTGTCATATTAATGAGTTCCACGTACACAACGCCTTGTGTACAGAAATCTGACATATACTCGAGTATGTAAAGAAAATACCAAATTTTAATGAAAATTAACTTGGTTTAAATTTATGCACAAGTCTTATAAATGAGGATAAATTATAGCTCACCTTCAGCTGTCTTTCCTTTTCCAGTGTTATGGACTTAACAGTACTAGTACAAGCATACAGGAAGGCCGCCACGAAGAGGAATCCGAAGAAAAAAGACGAACCCATGATTGACAATAAACTATCGTCAACATACTCAGGAGATGGAAATCTATGCATATAAGTTTTTTGTTGCATTTTGACTCCTTGATTATTCAGAATTTTCTGAGATATATCATTCATCACTATGAGGAAATTGTCATATGCTGAAAACATTAAAATCTTCAACATGAGATTTTGTCAATTGTTTGCATTTTAAGTTAATTCAAAAACAGTTTTGGTAATCCGGCCGAATCGCGTCAAATGATCTAAAAATCTCATTTTTATATCATAAGATGTGCACGTGCACGATTGCATTTATTGCGAAAGATCGACAAGAGCAGCCCTAATTTCACGTCAGTGATTGCTTTGTTCTTTATAGAAGAAATATAGTATTCACTTTCTTTGTTCAAAGATCAGATTTTCATTTATTCAATACTCACTAGGATTCAATGTAATATCAGTTGAAGGGTTTCTCGGTCCTCTGTTTGTTGAAAATGGTGGATACAAGGAGTCGGTGAGCCATTGGTCTTTATACCAGGTCCTGAATCTATTATTGGAAAAAAAACACATATCTTCATGAATTTATCAACACAAAAAGTATTCCTCACAATTATCATAAATTGCTTTTTTTCTCGCTTCTTTTCAAACTTTTTTCAAGACTTAATAATCACAGAACAACTTGTTATGGATTTTTGCTTTACTAGTATATAGAACAGTGACTTTATTCCCACAATGGCAACATAGCCGGTCTTATTTTCTATTGGTTGATCCGCATGTCCCTAAGAAGGGTTCTTCAACTCCTCAAAATTAAATAGGAAAGAGTATTGAGTGATAGCTATTTCATTAAAAATATCTTGACTAAAACTTTCAGCAGCGCTATATGGAAAACATCATTTTGGATAAATGAATTTTAAAAATATTTGGTTGGTTCGAAAGAGCCACCTTGAATAATTTGGTCATTTTCACAATATACAGCCCATTATTACTAAACTATACTACCCTAACTCAAGAAAACTTCCAAATTTCTTCACAAGTAACCAATTTCTTATTGTTTTTCGAACCGAATACGAGAGCAAAGGATTTTTTTGCATTCAAGGACAAACCATGTCTTCCAACAACGTCACACAATAGATGCAAGTCCTCGTCCAGTCTGATTGCCGCACCGCCTAGTTCCCCAATAGAAAATTCGATGAAGAGCAGGAAGTCATCAGCAAACATATACACCTTGCAGTGATATAAGAACTTCACAAATTGGCTGGTATACAAAATAAAAAACAGATGCCCCAGAATTGAACCCTGAGGAACCCCATTTAATACGTTCTTAGCTTTGGAAACTCCCACATCCAACTTCACGATTTGAGAACGTCCACTCAGGTAAGATTCAAAGAGGCGGCAATCTCCCCCACAAGACCTCAGTATCTCAGGAGAATGTCATGTCTAACGGTGTCGAAAGCTTTACTGAAATCCAGCAAAAGTAAGACGGCACACTTGGACTCATCGACTGAGCCAAGGATATCATCAGTGACAGCCAGAAGAGATGTAGCAGTGCCATAACCCGGCCTAAAACCAGATTGAACATCAGGAATAATTCCCCCATTCTCAAGATACTCTCCAAGTTGTGCAGACATCACCCTCTCCATCAATTTAGACAACGTATGGCACTTAGGAATAAGAGTTATCAGGGCACACCTCCACGAACTGGGAAACTCGGACTCCTACAGGATGAAGTTGAAAATATTCACTATGAAAGGAAGTATTAAAGGGCAGCAAATCTTAATAAAGGATATTGTAATTTTACCATATCTCGCCGCGCTGTTTCTAGTGTTTTTCAGATAACAAAAAATAGTCTCCTCATCAACAAGCCTGAAATGAAACTCGTTCGAACTTATAAGATTTTCTCATAAAAATCAATGATAGATCTGTCAGGTATTACCACCAGAAAAACTGAGAAAATAATCATTAATCTCGTCTGCGTCCTTTAACACTCGATTGACATCAATATGCGTCCAACCTGCAATCCCTAGCGACTTGATTTCCTTCCATAAATTCCCATTTGAGGTGTGCGATGTAACATATAGAAAATATATTCATTTTTCTCTAGTTAACACCTGATACTGATGATACTGCATTCCGCAATTGCTTGTATTTCTCCCACGCTTCTGTAGGAGTAAAAGGAGAATTCTTTCATCATATAAATAAAAAGGGTTTTCTCATTTTGCTTTCATTTTTTCCGATGTTAAGTTGATCTAATTATAATACATTTTTTTGATCATTTGATGTATTACGAATTAAACAATATAGCAATTCGAGCAGTCCAAAGATGGCTCTCTTCAAAATGATGATGATCACGAATTAAATTCGACAAGAAGACATCAAATTCTATGCCCGTCACTGGAGGAGATGTTGGAGCAGCACTTTCTAATTTTCCAAATGAATTTGTTTCTACTGTCCAAATTTTTGCGCCACTGATAGTGGAACAGCGAGCTATCATTTCACCAATTCTTTGTTTTTGTCGAATATGAATCCAAAAACAGTCTCAAACGATTGGGAAGGAATTAAAGTAATTTTATTCTCTCTTGTCTATATTAGGATCCGTTTACTGAGTCGATGGTTAAGTGGACCTCCGTCTTGTCATTTAATTTTTATACCGGTCCAATTAAAAATCACAGTTACCGATGGTATGTTAAATAATCAAGATTTTAACGAAAGAAATCCTTATGAAAAATTGAGCCAGAAAAGATCACTTCTTTTTCCCGATATTCTGAAGTATTCCATTTAGATAGATGATTCCTGAAGAATCGACACGCGGATTGTTGAGGAGTGAAGAATTTTACCTCAGTATCTCAGGAGAATGTCATGTCTAACGGTGTCGAAAGCTTTACTGAAATCCAGCAAAAGTAAGACGGCACACTTGGACTCATCGACTGAGCCAAGGATATCATCAGTGACAGCCAGAAGAGATGTAGCAGTGCCATAACCCGGCCTAAAACCAGATTGAACATCAGGAATAATTCCCCCATTCTCAAGATACTCTCCAAGTTGTGCAGACATCACCCTCTCCATCAATTTAGACAACGTATGGCACTTAGGAATAAGAGTTATCAGGGCACACCTCCACGAACTGGGAAACTCGGACTCCTACAGGATGAAGTTGAAAATATTCACTATGAAAGGAAGTATATAAGGGCAGCAAATCTTTATAAAGGATATTGTAATTTTATCATATCCCGCTGCGCTGTTTTTAGTGTTTTTCAGATAACAAAAAATAGTCTCCTCATCAACAAGCCTGAAATGAAACTCGTTCGAACTTATAAGATTTTCTCATAAAAATCAATGATAGATCTGTCGGTATTACCACCAGAAAAACTGAGAAAATAATCATTAATCTCGTCTGCGTCCTTTAACACTCGATTGACATCAATATGCGTCCGACCTGCAATCCCTTGCGACTTGATTTCCTTCCATAAATTCCATTTGAGGTGTGCGATGTAACATATTGAAAATATATTTGGTAGTACACATTATTTCGGTCAAACACCTCAAATAATTTTTATTCCAAGTTCCCGCATCTGTCCCTATACGTAATAACGCAGCTCAGCCAGCCGAGCCACAGCTTTCAGGTTATGATTTCATCTAACACATACGTCGCTCGAAGTTCCTATTATGGAACTCGTACAATACCTCGACTGTGACACTTGCGAGGTCGGCCGAGAACCCTTGGCCGTCGGCCGTCCCTATGTGAAACGGCAGGCGGGTGAAATTGTTTATTTTTATCGATGTTTATTGCAAATATCGAATTAAAAATTGTAATTTAATATCCGACATCTTCATATGTTTATCCTAAATTTGAGATAGAAAGAGAAATCATTATGTATTTAAAATTTTGTCACGTATCCTGTTAATAATTGAAATTTTCACCCTCAAATCTCAAATGACTATTGTCATAAGTACTTGAATATTATTTCAATTTCAGAAAAAAGTGTATTCGTATTGTATGGAATAAATTTTGTGATTTTATGACCATAAAAATTCATTCTTAGTAACTGTAAAAAGTAAAACAGCAACCCACGACTTGTTCATTTTTCAAAGAGGGGGTATATGAGAATTGCATTGCTTGTGTTCACACTTTGATTATTAGAGTTCAGTTCACTAGGTCAGTAGTTGGAGTGTTAGTGTGTAGGGCTTAGGGTTGTACGAGTTTTCGTTCGTTTTCGGTTACAAGTTGAATGTGAGTGAACCAGATTGCAAGTGTAAGAGAGGTAGTATCAAATTGCGGTGATCTGATTAGTTTTTTAGTAGATAACAGGTTTTCCATTATTAGAATAATTCTAATTGACAGCGTTCACAACATAATGAATATGATTTTAATTTTACTAAGTGTCACGGTTTCAAAATTCCCGCTCCAGTTAGTACCTGCAAACCGAACTGGTGGCGTTAGTCGCATTAATTTACCAGCTTATCTCATGCGTTTCAATGGACGGTTGTCGGTGGTCCTGTTCTGTGCATGTGACGTAGGTTGTCAATTACGTTGTTCTTCCGGCATATTTTTGGTTGAAATTTCCTGGAGTAATTAATCGCAATTTTGCGGATCTGAACAGGATTTTAACAGAAGCCCTGAGAGAAATCTTATCATGTTGGTTTGGTTTGTTCGTTGGTGAGATTTTTGCGCTTTAGCGGAGTGGCGTATTTGTTTGGAAAAACGACGTGGGATTGGTGAGTTAACCTATGTTTGTCAAGAGGTATTTTAAATTTTTGTTCGTATTTTAGCATCATTCTGCTTCGAATTGGGAATTATTATTGTACCGTTGCGAGGTACCGCAGATTCTGAACTGTCTTTGAAGTCTTCGAGCTGTTTGTCTAGGCTGCCTTTGAATTACCGTCGAACTGCCGTGGGAGCTGTCTTTGGGGACCTCTACCAGATTTCGCCATCTAAGATACCACACCTGTCGTCTACCCAGGGCGCATTGCTGTGAGAAATTGTACTACGTTGGCCCAGGAATATATTTGAGGCTCTAAATATATACCTTAGGGTGATATTACTGTTTGTTTAGTAAGAGATAAAGCATTATATCGAATATTCGGGTTGTGAAGTAAGAACTAGTTAGTGATCTACCTTCTGTAAGATATATCCTCGTTTAAGGGACCTTTTGTATTTCATTTGGGCTCATTATATTATTAAATAATTGCTCTATATTCTTTCTATCAGCCACTACCTCCCGCTTGTGTGATCGGGCTCGTTTGGCATCCTGAGAGTGCGTTCGTTATTTTCTCTCTTTTGCGACCCTGCGATCTTTAGTGTACTTTCCTCTTTTTTTTCTTTGTATTATCATAAAAGAGAGTGGCGCCCCTTTATAAGTAGTCTCAGCTCTAGAGCTAGCCGAGGAGGTACTTTGTGCACTCTCTGGAGCCGAGTGGGTTTGGTGACATAAGTTTTAAGATGAATTGTTGGACAGTTATACATTTTAGATATGATTGTCACTGTATTTGTAACATGTAAACTTGAAAAAGGCTCACTGTACGCCGAAACATATGTAGTAAAGTATTAATGAAAAAAAGATGATATCCTAATTTCATTCCAGTGCTCCAATCCCAAGAAAATATTTTCTGAATTATATATATATTCATGTAACTGTAAAGGTTTTATTGCCTATATGCGGGCACGCAACGTTCTAACTTGACAGATAGAAAAGACAATCAAAAATTAAAAATTGTCCTTCCGTAGTGCGAGCTGGTCACGTTTGACGCATGATATCTTTCAAGACCTCAAGTGCAACTGTGGACCGGATTCGAGGTGTGTTGCCTCTCATCAGCACAGTGTAGCACTGAAATCCTGAAGGGGGCTGCCAGTACTTAAAGAATATTGTGAGGCACTCCCAAGTATTCTCCCGAAAGCGCGCCATCTACATCTCAAAGACTGAAACAGTCCCGTTTCCTCTATGGATTCATACGACAAAAATGATCCCCAATTTTGGGTCATCTCAGCGATCTGAATGTGATGACATTCTAAAGTACCACTGACGGTCCCAGAGGGTTGACTCGCTATTGTCTTATTGACAGAGAAATCACAACTGTAAAGGTTTTATTGCGTATTTGCGGGCACGCAACGTTCTAACTTGACAGATAGGAAAGACAATCAAAATTTAAAAATTGTCCTTCCGTAGTGCGAGCATGTATATACATATATATATGCTTGGTCTGGCCGACCCACTCCTAGAGGGTACGAGCCGTCACTGATGTTTTGTCTTTTCATGAGCTTCTTATTTTTTATATAAAGAACTAACCTGACTTTTATGTTCACATTTCCCTTCAATTTTTCGTCGGAGAAATCATCATCGAAAGCAACTCCGCATCCAGAAGTTTCATTCATTTTCAGCAGATATTGTTCCAACTCGTCATTTGTTTTGAATCCAACCGGTGTTGGTGTATATGATTCCATTATCTTCTTCACCATTGCGTTTGTATTAGGTGAATAAGCCCTGCAAAAATAGTTAGTGATCATCAAACAATGCGGTATTATAGAAAAAAAAATCAAATCCAGAAATCATATAAGAAAAAAATCACAGGGGATCTGGAAATTATTGATTCAAATCAAATATAAATATAATCAATAGGTGTATATTAATCATTTTTCAAATAATGTACATGTGCAGGGTGTTCTGATTTGTTTCCGACGAACTGAAATTGGTAATAGATCACATTATTTTAAGCAAGAAAGTACCGATAAACATGGGTCCAGAAATGCTTCGTTTCCGAGATACAGGCTGTTGGAGTTGAAAAAATAATTTGTGTTATTTTAACATCTCCCGACTGATTCCAAATAATTGCATCAAAGTTGGTAGATAGGAGTTTTTTGAGGTGATAAATTTGAATTTGTGGTCAATTCGATTTTATTTTCTAGGGGGCGTCACTGGCAATCATTTCGTCCCATTTAAAACGTCGCAACTTTTTTGTGCTACCCTGTACGTCAATTTGGACGTATCAAATAATACAAAATATTTGGGAATTCACTTAGATAACAAATTAACATGGAAGGAACACGTGGTTAAAAAAAGGAAGCAAATAGACCTGAAAGTTAAAGAGCTGTATTGGCTCATAGGCAGGAAATCTAAATTGTCGATGGAAAACAAACTTCTCATATACAAAGCAGTCATAAAGCCTATTTGGACATATGGTATTGAACTGTGGGGATGTACTTCTAAGTCCAACGTATCTATAGTACAGAGAAGCCAATCGAAAATACTAAGAATGATAGCAAATGCAGCATGGTATGTGACCAATCAAACATTGCACGAAGATCTAAAAATACATTATGTTATGGACGTCATAAAGGAAAAGAGCCAGAAACACCACGACAAACTACACGGACACATAAACGACCTTCTACAGCCATTGCTAGAACCACACACCACCCGAAGACTCAAAAGGAATTGGCCAGCAGACCTTAAGTAGGACAGAAGGGGTCTTTTCATTGGAGAAGACCCTATAAACCCACTTCAGAGCCTCATGCTCTACAGACATCTGATTAGCTTATAGAATTATTTTATTGTATTCTGATTGCTAATGAATAAATGAAAAAAAAATGGACTAGAAAAATCTTTTCTAGTTAAAGAAGGTATACATCATTCAAATCGCTAAGACCAATTGTTTCCGAGAAAAACACATTTGAAGCTTATGATTCATACCAATTTTTACAGTGAATTTTCAAATTTTTCAAAAATTTCTTTTTGTGATGTACCCTGCTGGGGTCCAGGTTCGGCCAATCGTTTACACAGTTGAGTGATGACGAATAACACTCAGCACACTAACTGAAGGGTGTTTATTGTACAGGAGATATTAATTACAATCATTAAAGCTGCATGATGCAAGTTCGAGTGATGATCCCCCCATCCAGACAAATGCTTTCCATTTATACTACATTGTTTATCTGGTGGTCATAACACGTAATGTGTTGACAAAATATGATTGACATTGTATATAAATAAATAAAACAATTATTGTTTTTAACTCTGAGACATGTCTAGTGAATCTAGTAAGGTCTAAAAGACACGCATGAAAATATACAGGATGTTCATACTACATTTTGACGATTTTATTTTTCATTTATTTTTACATTACACACTGTTTTGAATAAAATATTAATAATTTTTAAACTTGGAAAAAAAAATTTTGCAAAGCCCTATTAGTATTACGTATTCTTCTTGCGCGACCACCGGCTGGCTTAGTTTGCGCGACGCATCCACGTTGGCAGGCGTATGAAGTTTTTCACCATTTTTATCTAATTATTCGACTTGATAAATCGAAGGTAAGTCACAAAATAATAAGCATTGATTTCAGTGTTGTTTATAAGTATGTAATAAACGTAACATTTCAGTTTACAATCCAGCAGCCTTTTTGTTATTCTAATTCAATTTCCTGTTAGATCTCTTTTCCCGTCTCATTGTCCATGTAAGTAATTGATTTTCGGGTGATCTTAAGTATACATAATGATTCCCATTAACACGAAAAATTACAGGACGATTCACTGTCATGTTAAAAAATAGGATAACAACCACTGAGACAATCAATTTCATCGGCTTGAAGTTTTTGTGATAAATTTTAATCAAATCTCATTTATATTCAAATATTGTTGACCGCATAGATGACTGGATTTTCTCACAAATGACTAAGAAACCCAACTATGAATAACACTCGAATATGTCATATAAGGCTGGACTAGAATATATAACAGTTTAAGAAGAAAGGAGTCTTTCTGGAGAATCGTATGTATAAATTGTTAATTTAGTGCATGTGCATTGGATCCTTTCTGCTAAAACGAGATTTCTCAGATTTAAAATCAAAATTGTGTTTGAATAAGTTCTCTCAAGTCCTTCAATAAGAGCACTAAAACAATGCTTTCAGAATATCTGCTTTCTACATTACAGACATCATCTTACTTACCTTATATTTATATATGTGTCTAATTCAGGATAAAACAGCTCATACGAATTCGCTCCCACTTCATGCAGTGTTGATTTACTCCTCAAAAAAAGTAATGCAGCAACGATGAGTAGAGGAATACCTAGTTCTACAGCAAATGCAACAGGTTTTCTCAGCTGAAGTTTCCAGTTTTTCCACATAAGCAAACAGAACTTGTCCCAATTCCCCATCTCGAATGTGATTCAGAAGTGTTGTGTTCCACATACTGAAAAATGGAAAATTATATGAAACCATTTTTCATCAACTTTCTTTGAAACAACTAGAACCTTATACCTTAGATTTTAGTCAAAATTTTAAACTTATATTTGGGTAGCACGTGTTGATTAATATATTAGAAGGAATCTTGAACGTATTAATGTACCTTTCCAAAAAATAATTTATAGGTAGAAAAAATTGACGAGCATAAGATATCAGAGAAGTGAAAAAAATGGGGGTTTTGAGCTCTTGTTTTCGTAGTGATTTGATCTCAACACGAATTGACATAATCATTGACTGCTCTACAAGGGTTAAACATACTATGTATGTTCAATTGCTTTCTACGGTTTAAGCTATGTACATGGGTTCAAAGTAGTATGAAAATAGGAATAATGTATTGAGGAACAATCGTAATTGGTTTCTATGTTAGAGGCTCATTTTCGTCGCTGAGAGTTTCCACCGACGATGCTCTGCTGGATGGGGTTGAACATTGATTAAATTGATGAAGAATAAGAAAAGTACAGGAACAGATTGTATTTCTTCCCGAATTTTGAAACCTATTGGTGAATCTATTTCTGAGCACTATGCTCACTTGATCAACATCTCCATATCTTCTGGAAGATTTCCAGAAATTTTAAACAACAGTTGTTCCTGTTCCAAAGAAATTTTAAAAATATAATAATAATAATAATAATAATAAAGGCAAACAGTTGTTCCTGTTCCAAAAAACTAAGAAGGGAGATTCGATCACTCACAACATAGTCAATTACCAATAAGACCAATATGAGTATGGCTTATTCTGTCGAATTTTCTTATACCAAAAATCAGCCGTAGACAGGAATTCTGAAGCCTCTGTATACGTTTTCTATCAGAGCAACTCAGACAGGGACCATAAACACAGTCAGCAAAATTCAAATGCGACAGTACCAACGACTCACATAGCAGCTTCCTTACATCCCGCCCCAGTGTTTCCCTGTTCACATAAATAATTCTCAGCATACTATAGGCCCTCTGTAGACAGGCAGAGATATGGTCTGTAAAGCTTAGGTCAGAATCAACCAAACTCCCAAGTCTTTAACTTTGTCACACAATCCAACCACGCTTGACCCGATTTCTATGGTATAATTTTCATCCAAAAATTTAGATCTTTCACCTCTCCTTCCAAATAAAATGGAGACTGTCTTATCCTCATTTAGCTGCAGACAATGTTTGGAGGATATATCATTGATTATATTCAGATCGTAGTTCAATGCCGAGATTGCCTGGGCAGCTTCATTCAAATAAAAGGAGATGTAAAGTTGACCATCATCTGCATAATAATGCATGTGGCAAGAGATAATTAACTTAGGAAACTGTGAGATGTACATGATGAAGAGCAACGGCCCCAGAATCGACCCCTGCGGAACTCCCCTGCATATTTTCAAAAAAGATGAAATCCTACCATCATAGCAAACCGCTTGGAACCGCCCAGCGAGATAAGAACACAAAAGCCGGACCGAATCATTACAAAAACCAAGATGAATCATAATAGCCTCAAACAGTTCATGACTGAGGCAGTCGAAAGCTTTGGAGTAATCCAAAAGAGTGAGCACAGTTAGTTTCCCCTGATCGGTTGCCCTCAAAACGTCATCTGTTATGTTCAGCAAGGCCGTAGTGCAGCTATGATCCTTCCTAAATCCTGACTGCATTGGAGGTATGATTTTATTCAAGTTCAAATGTGACCAAATTTGCCTACTCATTATTTTCTCCAGGATTTTCGATAATGTGGGCAGGATACTTATGGGCCGCAAGCTATTCATGTCCTGTGGATTAGGTACCTTCGGTACTGGTATCACTACTGCCTTCTTCCACTGGTTTGGAAAAACAGAATGTTCTAAACAGAAATTCATTATATGCGTGATATGTGGAAGAATATGAGGAACACATAATTGTAGGGTTAGTATATTTATGCCATCATAGCCGATTGCTCTACTCTTAATGGATCCGATACATTCCAAGACCTCAGCCTCATCAACAATCGAAAACTTGAAAATACTAGTCGCAATGCAGTTCGTCCGATCAGCATAGAACGACAAAAGATCATCATCAGGAGAACGATTAGGCACTGAATCCAGAAAATGACGATTTACTCGATCAACATCACAAAGCGAAGAGTCCAGATGAGTACCCTATTCTTGACTATACCCAATTTTCTTAAATTGGCCCAGGTTGCTAATGGAACTACCACTTTGATTAATGTATTTACTATAATACGCTCTTTTTCTCTCCTTACAGCAGCAGTGACTCTCCTTAGTTGTTTCTCCAAAGTATTCGAGGACGAATAATCCTTAATAGAATGTTAAATTTTCTGGTGAAATTCAATATCATCACCACTTCACAACATGGTTTCAGGCCCTAATGTATTCTACTACGAAACGGCAGCCTTTTCTGAGATCATTCGTTCAAACAGCCTATAAAAAAATTGGATGAAGGTTTACATGTTGCGGGAATATTTTTCGACCTGTCCCGAGCTTTTGATTCATTGAATCTCTCATTTATGTCTGATGAACTCTATAACTTGGGTTTTCGGGGTATATTTTTGAATTGGTTGATGAGTTATTTAACTGATCGCAGAATGTCTGTCAAGGTCGGTGGTGTAAGTTCTGAGGAGTATGGCCTGGGTCTAGGGGTTCCTCAGGGCTCTGTGCTGGGGCCTTTATTCTTTATTTTGTTCATAAATGATTTGCCGAATCATGTTCTTGCTCATTTGATCATACTTTTCGCGGATGATTCATCATTTCTGGTAACTGCGGGGAGCTTTGGGGAGCTTGAGGACCTGATGGCCCTACTATTTCAAACGTTTACCACTTGGTGTCGTAGGAATAACTTGATAGTCAACATAGAAAAAACAGTATGCATTCACTTCAAACTAAAAAATTTCGGTGGAAAACGACCTGTCTTCACTTGTGAAAACTCGTCAATAACTACAAGTGGCTCCGCTAGATTTCTTGGAGTACAAATTGACGAATACTTACGATGGAACCAACATATTGAATCTATTTGTAAAAAACTGAATAACTCAAATTTTGCCATAAATAAGATCAAGAATTTGTTTTCCCTGCATTCACTCTTGGATGTGTATTATTGTACAGCTTATCCACACATGGCATATAATGTTCTTATCTGGGGAGGTTCTACCGCACTGGAAAGGGTGCTGATTTGTCAAAAGAGGATAATCCGATTAATTTTCAATTTGTCACATTTATCTTCTCGTCTACCATATTTTATAGCGAATAATATTCTGACAGTGTCATGTATTTATATATATAAGTGTCTCCTTTATGTTAAGAAGAATGAAAGCATTATGCACAAATTGTCGAGTCATCATCATTATTCTGCAAGAAATAACAGTGTTTTGGAAGTGCCAGTTCATGCAACATCTAAATATGAGCGCTCTCCTTTATATCAGAGCATACGTCTTTTCAATCATCTTCCAACAAAAATTAAGATGTTGGGTGAACTTCATTTCAAGAAGGCAATAAAGCACCTATTGTGTAGTGGATGTTATTATTCGGTGGCGGAATTCATGAATGATGCCATGTTGGATTTGTGATAAGAGATTATTTTATCTGTATCTCTTGTACCTTTGTTTGCCGACCTGTCCCATACTTTTGTAGTCTTAAGGGATCAATAAAGATTATTATAATTATTATTATTATTGATTGAAAAATTAATGCCCCACGTATAATACGTTTCCGTGATTTTCGTAATTTCGTTCTTCAGAACTTTTTATCGGACCTATATAGTACAGTTCAGCTACTGATGATGTTCTCTACGTTGATGGTATTGATGAGAAGATATTCATCTTCAGCCGGAGTCTCGCGGAAGTATTTCATAATCATACATAAATTAAATCAAGAGTGTAACATTCACCACTTTTTCTTTCGAAAAGAATGACAAATATCGTTAATAAAATTAACTACAACACTGGAGTCTGAATGGCTGCATTTCGCCATTTAATGTGATCGTCTATCAAGGGTAGGACTCTATGTTATGTTTAAGTAATAATTCAAGTTCTCGATAATTTAGATTAGTGAAAATAGCTGGGAAACAAAGATGTTAAATAAAACCCAATGGTTAGACCCAAACAATCATCTCTTTATTCAAGGTGTAAAAAAATGTAAGGTGAAAAGCCTCTGGCATAAAAAACCCCTGTACTAACATACTATACATAACATCACAAGGTCAAATTATCAGTACTGATCTATTCAATAATATCTAATTAGATCATGCAATCATTGTAGAGATAATGATTGTTTTTGCAAAAGATCTCCGAACACAGGCTTGACTTTCAGTGAATCTCCTTAGTTTAATTATTTAGATATTATTCGTTAAAGATTTCAAGTACAACTTGGGGTTTGATTAAATCACTTACTGGTAAATGTATATATTACAAAAAAACTAGCTCTCCCATCTGGAAACCCAAAACTGCTCCTCAACGATTTCAATGACTATTTCGAAAATATGAAATCTGATAATCTAACGCATATAACACAACAAGATTGTAGTGGGCAGAAGAATGTAAACTTCCGAAATTATTCATATGGTTGGAAGATTCAAAAATTTCCTATCTTCGGGATATGATCAAATACTTAATTATGTCGGGAAAAGGGATATTCATTACATTGTCGCGCCACTGAAATACATTATGAATAAGGCCTTTATAGCTGCTATATTTCCGTCTGCACTTAAAGTTGCAATTGTATTACCTGTGCGGGTACAAAATTAGCAATAATAATAATCACCCGCTTAATGAAGGGCAGCGGACTTCCTGAGTCGCTGGTTATACTAAAACAGTAGATCCAAAAATTATCTTTGGTAGAAAAGATGTTTGCAAGGTGAATTAAAACAAGTTTGTAGTTACAATAGAATTATGTATTCACAGATAAGAATAGTTACACAATGTTCGGCACTTGAGTTTACACTCACAGAAAGAGTTTTTAGGTGTCTATAATAACCAAGAATTTTAACCTCTTTGCTCAATCTTGGGCACTTCTGGTACTATTAAATGATAAAGAGATCTGACTTTATTTGTTGTTTGGAGTTCACCACAGCTCTGCTTCAATCGTCGAGGGTATATTTCTCAGAATAAGGTGTAGGCACTTTGGATAAAGCTTCACAAACTTCCACTGATGAATTGTGCCTTGGCGATATGTAATTGCTTCACAGATTCACAATTCACAACCTTTTTCTTTTACGTAGAGAATTTCAACTGAGTAATTCACATACACATGAACTAGGGTAGCTAATTGAACTGTGCACGAGAGCGTCTTGAGCGAGAATTTACTTGTAGAAGAGGCTACCTTGAGAGGTGTGGAGAGAATTTACTTGTAGAACTTTCTTACCCCCTTGAGAGGTGTACAGAGAATGAATTTACTTGATTGAAAGAGGTCGGACGTGTACAAAGTTCAGGTAGCTAAGTTTAGGGATTTCCAAAATTCCGTCCGACAGAAGGCGTTCTTGGAAGTGACGGCTAACCCAAATTCCAAGAACTGTCGTTTGTTGCGAGAATATCGCAACATTACCTTTATATAAATCTGGTACTGTTGAAAGTAGCGACCAATTAATTTTTTTACGGGCTTTTCGAAGATATTTGAAAAGATTTTAGCCAATGCGCTTGATAATTTCTGCAGAAAACACATTTTCTGCTCTGCCCAACATGGGTATATGAATAAAAAAAGCACAATAACTGCAGTTTTTGAGTTAACTCAGAAGGTCATAGAAGCCTTGGAGACGGGTAAAATCTCGGTCGCATTATTTTTTCACTTATCCAAGGCGTACGATTGCGTAAATTATGATTTACTGTTGAGGAAACTCTATGCATATGGAAATCAAAACTATACTCTCAAGTTAATCCAAACTTATGTGAAAGGCAGAAAACAGAAAATACGTATTGCTGTGGATACTAACATTTACAGGTATTTCTGAAGAAAAAAAAATCATTCGTTGATTACCACAGGGTAGCACAACAATTGCTTCGGCAAACACTGTAGCTTCTTCAGGTGTTACATTGTGAATGAAAGTTTTTTGAAGTATATTCAATATTTATGCCTGTAATAATTTTTTTCTCCGGAATGACACCGTTAATGGGGTAATAAATATCAAAGTGTGATGGTTTTTTACTATTTATTATTGATATCTCCGGTAATACTTCTATGAACGTAAAAAGTATAGTTTGCTCTGGATCCTTATAAGATATTTACCATTATTTTGTCGAAAAATCCTACGGAATTAATCCAACATATTAAATGAAGTCTCTCATTTCACTTGGATTAATATATGTATTACGCATATACGGGATTTACGTTCAACAATCATCAAGTGGTCTTATCGCAGTATTTCAAGATAGCAAAATTTTAAAAATTATTATTATTCAAATGTTACACACTGGTTAGACTAAATAAGTGTAAAATATTTAAGGAGGTGATTCCTCATCGAAAAAAAAAAGTAGGATCTTTCATATAAAGAAACTTCATTGGAGCATCCCTTGTTAAGATACAGTCCCTCAAATGGAGTACATAAAATTTGTATAACAATTTTTTTCACAAGCACCAAAAAAGTTACAATATTGAAATTAACCTAACGTTTCCTACCAGCAAAAAGACACTTACCCAGTTATTTATTTGGTTTGCCCCATGGTTGTAAGGGTAGGAAACGCAACCTCTTAAGTTTATTTCCAATGTACCTTTTTGTCTTATTATTTGTTTACCATTTAAAAATTTATTTCCGATAGCCTGTTTCATTCTAAACAAAAAATGTCTCATGAGTTTTTTGCCCAAAATAAACCAGTTCGCAGCAAAAAATTATTTTACGAACAACTACAGAGATAGGTTCATCGTCATAAATGCGAACTGGATTAATTACTATTCTGTAGTTGGTACCTATATTTCCCACCCTTACAACCATGGGGTAAATCAAATAAATAACTGGATAAATGTCTTTTTGCTAGTAGGAAACGTTAGGTTTCAATATTGTAACTTTTTTGGTGATTGTGAAAAAAATTGTTATACAAATTTTATGTACTCACTTTGAGGGGCTGTATCTCAACAAGGGATGCAATGAAGTTTCTTTATATGAAAGATGACCTCCTTAAATATTTTACACTTATTTAGTTACACCCTGTGTAGTTTATTGACGTACATAAACACATTATACTGATTGTATTGAAACTAAGCCAGCCATAAGTATAAAGTTACTATTTTTTTTACAAAATCTTTTACTCGATAACTAGGTAACATCTTCGATATCCGTAAAAATTCATATCAGAGCTGTATCACGTAGTAGTCCGGTCAAAGTATACATACCAGGTTACCAAAATTCGCATAGAGCTGAAAATTGGTAGAGGTGGTCAAGATACCATTAGAAAGAAAGGGTGAAAAGTCTCCGAAAATCCCATTGTTGCTAAACAAGTTATTCAAGGTCAAAAGTCGCGAAAATGGGCTTTTCGCTTTTTTCAGCCAAACGGTGAGTTTTATCAACAAAATAGCTCAGACATAAATTGTAGATCGTGCAATTATCTACAAAAATTGTCTCTATTCTTTTTTTTCGTTGTGACGTTTTTACGTCACCTGTGAGGTAGTGTACTTGACGCGTTTTTTTAACGTGGTTTCCCCGGTAGGCCTATTCCACGAACCGATCTGTACTAATAAATAATAAAAAAAATTGTCGTTAATTCTAAAATTCTAAAATGTGATAAAATTATTGGTCCAAATTATAATCATTTATTACATCTGTTTCTTTTTGTTCTTCGTCTTCTTCTTCGAGTTGAGTGAAAATAAACTCGTCCAAGAGCGATGGATCGGATGTCTCGTCGTTTATATGAAATGAGTCCTCTTCTAACGGAGATTTAGCATTAGAACAAAGCTGGCCTTGACAACTTGTACAGGCTAAGGAACAAAACAACCCAACTTTTTGCAGCCACATTTGGCATTACATCCTTTTTACAATTGCAAAAATGGTGTTGAGGAGTTTTTCCGGCAGGTGGAAGTAAAGTTTGGACAGGTTCTAATGTATTATCAATCAACATCCGACCCCAGTCTTTTGGGTCTAATTGATTTCAAGCCACACTTGAACTTGATAATATACCCGAAGAAGATGTTGTTGTGCAGAAGCCGAGGTTGAAGGAAGAGAAGCCAATTGCACTTGCTTTTTGTTACGAGAATTTTGACAAAGACACGTAACGGAACTTATCAATGCAAATAATTTTTTTGGAGCTCCGTACATGGCAAGATGTAAATCTTGTTTCTCAAACATTTTAAAAACAGACGTTTTACCTCTCCTGTAAAATGCAGATGTTGTACCGCAGCCACTTATAGCGTGGAGAAACAAAATGTGATTTTGGCACTTTGCAAATGCAGATAAACTTTGGGATGAATATACTATATTTCGGACTGATGTTAAGATTTTCCAGGTTTTAAAAATAAATTGTTCTGTCAGCTGGAGTTCGAGCATTCAATAAAGTTAGTAAAGTAGTAAGTGAAAAAGAATTCAAAGAAAAAAGCGAAAAACCCATTTTCGCGACCTTTGACCTTGGATAACTTTTTTAGCAACAATGGGATTTTTGGGGACTTTTCACCCTTTTTTTCTAATGGTATTCTGACCATCTCTACCAATTTTCAGCTCTATGCGAATTTTGGTAACCTCACCTCTGTTATTTGGTCTAACTTGACCGAACTATAGAGACCAGAGCTTAAACACTCTGGACCTCATATCACAGCAATATTTTTTACTCAATATATTCTTGTCAAACATTTTTCGTTCCACAATGTTCGATAAGTCATTTTATGAACAGTACACACAACTCACCAGGAGAAAACAGTTTTATTATCCTTTTTTAAGAACTGAACAACAGAACAACCTTCACAGTTTTTGAGCTAAAAATCTGCGATGGATTTTCCAGCCATAAGTCATATTCCCTCTATCTAATCTGATTTATCAGAAGAGATAGTGAAGTGATTCAGAGTCGCATTTTTGCGAAATCGTTAAAAATATGTCGT
This sequence comes from Micraspis discolor, assembly GCA_030674115.1. Lineage (NCBI taxonomy): Eukaryota > Metazoa > Arthropoda > Insecta > Coleoptera > Coccinellidae > Micraspis > Micraspis discolor. Next base: position 1,809,025 of record JARTUT010000874.1, on the reverse strand, counting down.
GCGTGCAGATAAGCAAAGTATTTTTCGGAAGTCCTGGGAATTGAATTAGTACGTATGGGGATACAATTCATTGAAATTACATCGGACCTCATAAATTAACATGATTAATTATCAAAAAAAAACCACTGACGTTAGTCAGAAGCTTTTGAGAGCAGGTTATCAAGGGTTTTTCCGTACTCTGGAACAAATTGATATTTCCTATGCAAAATGCACCACAGATTTCACAAGTGAGTTCATTCACTCCATTTTTTTCTGAATGTTCGACTTTCTTTATTATTAAAAATCTACTACAGTACAAACTTGTTAGACAATGTTCCAACTCACTCTTAGGAAAACATTTATTATTGTTTTCTACAACAGATTGACTCATAGGAAAGTGATTCCCCAATATGCGTTTGTAAATTTTCTCATTCACCAATCTGTGAACAATCTGGTCTTCAAAATTGTTTCCTCCGCTATTTGTTTTATTATCCCTAGTCCTTTTTCAAAATTTCTTTCGTTTAATTGTTTTTTCACTAATCTCCCTAATAAACTGTTGAAGGCGGTCATTTTGTGATTCCAAAGGTGTTCAGAGGTGACATCAATTGAAACATCTGTGTGTGTCGGTTGTCTATAAATATCAAAAGAGTGTATACCATCAATTATTCTCATGATGATTTGCTAGATAGGCAGTTACATATACAGGGTTGAGATAAAGTTTGGCACCAAATTAATATCTTCAAAACAAAACGGGCGATATTTTTTAAATTTGTCAGCTGAGTGTAATGGACCACAATGCATCTGATGAGCATATTTTCATTGATGAGATACTTCCGGCTTAACCGGAAATGACAAAAATATTTTATTTGAAAAAAATTCAAATAACTCAGAAATTATTGAATTTAGGAGCATAATCATGTGCGAAAACTATCATTATATTTGACCGAAGAATCCGACACAATTATAAAAAAATAGGGTTCTAATTTGAAAAACATTTTCAACACAAAATTTGAAACACCCTGTGATGATATTTTTGGAATCCAAAAGATGCATAACCTTTTCACATCCTTCCTCTTCGATGTTGTAAAAACGGTTTACGCTCAGGATATTTAAAATAAGAATAATGAACATATAACTGACTGAACATATTTGACTTTTTTCCAGTTTTTTTGGATATTTTGAAAACTATTCGATTTAATACAATGGTTTTAACAGAAATGTATTCACTATTGAATACTCGATCGTACCAGGAATGGAAAACTTGAAAAAAAATTTTTGGTCGAATTTATTTTCACTCCCTGTATAACCGGAAGTTTTTGGGCTTCCAAAATATTTTAGCTCTGTAGAGAACTTCGAACAATATCATAATCCCAATTTTCTGATTTCAAATATGACTAGTTCTCCAGAAACTTCTAATAGGCACTCGAACTTAAGACACCCTGTATAGTCAACTTTTTGAAAGCTTAATTTTTGCCATGAACACGTTGGTAGCAAGAACAATAAGAGATGGTGCATACTGTCCAAATAATAATTCTTTACTCAACAAATATTACTCATTCAATTAAATGTACATAATTAAAGATAACACAATTTAGAAAATATTCAAATACGTGATGGAATCTTCAAAATTATTCAGCTAGCATGAGGGTACCATTTTCAATATATAAAACTGATTTGTTCGCCGGAAAACAACAGAAAATGTGGTGGTTTCATTATCTAATGAAGTGCTCATTCCTATGTGTGACATTTATAGTGAGTTCAAATTCTTACAGAAATTTTTTCATTAAGTTTGCTTTGTTTGTTAGTAATAATATAAAGGTATACAGTAAAAGTCATTTGTGCAATGCCTTTATTCTTGACTCAAGTATGTTTAAATTCGCGTTTGATATTAAAATATCACAAAGAAATGTCAACAAGTATTTGATGAAATTAAATGTGAGGCATTTGCATTCGATCTGGTATTCCTCTTTAAATGGCCAGTTGAAGCATAGATAGAATGAGTTGTGTTAATTTGTAACAAGTTCGCTTATGATATATTTGTGTCCCAAGGTGAGTGGCCTATTGAGTTATTATGGAATATATTCGTGCAAAAAATTTAAAAATTTGTAGATGATCATTAGGTTACTAATGGAAAAACCCTTATCGCCACGGGCGCAAGTAAGGAAGCGTGCGGTCGTTATTAGCAAATGCCCCCCTATAAGCAGCCGTTCATGTCATTTTGTGTCTAGCTTTTATCGAGTGAAGACGTGTTTAAAAAAATGCCCAAAAAACTTTCCAACGCCCAACTGAAACGCCAACAGCGGCGATTTCAAAACAGCCTTCTGAAAAAGAAGCAAAGCAGAGGCAATTGAAGCAACTGCAGAAAGAAAACATGGAACGCGCGAAAAAGAAAAGGGAGCTTCTGGAAAATCAGATGAAAGATCCTGTTTTTCGTGCACGAAACCTGGAGGTGTACGAATATAGCACAGGGCTACAACCGCCAAATTACAATTGTTCGGTTTGCCTAAAGAGGCAATGTAAATGCATGAAATCTTAGGCTACTGCAAGCGGATTTTTCACGGTTTTTGCCGCATAATAAATTAAAAACTACCTCAACTACAGCTCAGAGAGAAAACGCGGGAATTTCATCATCAACCGGAGCCCTTCTCGCTACAAATACTGATCGCATTGCGTAATTATTGTTATGAACGCGGCGTCGGTTTCTTTCAGTTCGGGTTGTCCGGGTAGCGTTTCGAAAACCCACTGGTCTGCCTCGTCGTCGTGTCTCCATTGTAAAATAAAATTTTAAAATTTTACACTGGACCTAACTCAAAATTGAGAAATCGGACGTGACCCGTTTTCAATTTTTACCCAAAAATGGAGAATAACCATCCAAATTTGGGTTTTCAATATCTTTTTCAATTATAATTTTCTAAATTAACTTACTCGGTAGGTTTGGAAATTAAAATAAGCTTAAAATCAAACTTAAAATCAAGCACGTCTTTCCTCTTTGAAAGTCAAAGCTGAAATTGCAGAAGCATGGGCGGAAGTCAATTTTGATTTGTTGAGCGGTGGTGCCATCTACAGCGAAAACATGCCAAACACCCTTAATTTTCAAATATTTTGTGTTTTTTAGAGAAATTATAGATGTCTGGCACTTGTTATTATTTTTCTGCATCAGTTTAGATGCCTACCGTTAATTTAAAAAAAATTTGATGCAAATCGGTTGATTGGTTTAGGCGCTAGACGTTACTATGCATCATATTATTATAATAGATGTGAGGTATATTTTATGATTGTTTTCAAATTTCCAGTGCTGCCAGATCTATATAAATCTTGCAAAAGTTCTGTTATTTTGAATAGGACACCTGTTATTTCGTCAGTTATACGGAGTGGTTAAAGAAATTACCATTTGTCAACTTACAACATGTAAAAAACTCTATTTCTTCAAGTTCGACATGCACCCTGTATGTTATTCCTTTTTAGAATGAGAACAACACACTCTAAGATTTTTCTATACATTTTCCTATACCTAACTTTTTTGGATTTTAAGATATCTACATTAATTAATTTCAGATTATTTTTTACAAAAACTTCAGAAAACACCTATAATACTTGTTGTTCGAAGTGTAAACTTGCATGATTGTTTTGTATGGATCGAGTTGAATCACGGATATGTCGATTTATAGACGAATATTAAGGCATATCAAATCAATCTGAAATTCAATAAATACAGATAACTCAGAATCCATACAAGTCAGGTATAGAGAAATGTATAGAAAAATTGAAGATTGGGTTGTTCTCATTCTGAAAATGAAAAAAATATACTGGACTAAAGGTAATTTTTTTTGACCATTTCTATAACATTCAACTAAAATTAGGAAACTGATGAAGAACAAACTATCGTCTAAAATCATGACAGATTTCGAATATTGAATATACATTATAAGTATAAATATAAATATTGAACAATATACAAAAATCTTCGTCTATGCAATGTGTTCATAGATCGTAAAACTTAACCAGATTTCTCCAGTTTAGAAGATAAGTTACCATCCAGTATAAACAAGCCCTGAAATTTTTTTAAGCTAATTCCACTAGAAAAAATTGGGCGAAAATCAACATGTAAACTGTATTGTGGTTTAGAGAATGCAAACACGATTGTCATAACCGGATGATGCGTTCATCACGATAAATCTCTATCATTATAAATAATTTTTTATCAATAGAGATTATACACGTGAAATTTCCGTTTACTCACAATTAATAATTGATAATGAACATCCAGTATTCCACAATTGATACTCAAAAGTATTATGTTAGCAGATATATAAATGAGATAAAGTAGTTCAGAACACGAGCATCCTAGACGAATTGATCACATATGATAAGATTATGCCAATCATGATTATCAACAATTGCATTCAACCAATTTCGTGTTACCTATTTATGAAACCACAGAAACCTCTAATAATTTACTATTCTTTCGATATAATTAAGATGTCTAAAATTGTGGTGTCAGCAATGATGAGATTTTGTTTTTAAATTTTGGGGATATCCAAGAAGCTTCTTTTTTCTCTTGTCAGTGGTTTTGAGTATGGTATCTGATTATCCTCCGGGATTTTTTGTTATGTTAGGAACGTAGGATTTTTGATATAATATATCAGAGCGATATGTATTGTTAATTGAACATTGGAAAAAGTATTGGGTGACAATTTCTTCAATATATTGTGTTTGGGAAAAGAAATACATTATTTTATCGACTCATGGTTTCACTGACTTGTCACGGTTTCAAAATTCCCGCTCCAGTTAGTACCTACAAAACGAACTGGTGGCGTTAGTCGCAGTAGTTTACCAGCTTATCTCGTACGTTTCAATGGACGGTTGTCGGTGGTCCTGTTCTGTGCATGTGACGTAGGTTGTCAATTACGTCGTTCTTTCCGCATTTTTGGTTGAAATATCCTGGAATAATTAATCGCAATTTTGCGGATCTGAACAGGATTTTAACTGAAGCCCTGAGAGAAATCTTATCATGTTGATTTGGTTTGTTCGTTGGTGAGATTTTTGCGCTTTAGCGGAGTGGCGTATTTGTTTGGAAAAACGACGTGGGATTGGTGAGTTAACCTATGTTTGTCACGAGGTATTTTAGATTTTTGTTCGTATTTTTAGCATCATTCTACTTCGAATTGGGAATTATTATTGTACCGTTGCGAGGTACCGCAGATTCTGAACTGTCTTTGAAGTCTTCGAGCTGGTTGTCTAGGCTGTCTTTGAATTACTGCCGTGGGAGCTGTCTTTGGGGACCTCCACCAGATTTTGCCATCTAAGATACCACACCTGTCGTCTACCCAGGGCGCATTACTGTGAGAAATTGTACTACGTTGGCCCAGGAATATATTTGAGCCCAGTTTCCATCTACGAGACTGTGAGAATAATTATGGGTTCAGAAACTATATCCTTTTGTACTTCAGTCAAGCCACGACCTAGACTGTTATAGAAGGTTAGTCTGTAGAATTTAGTTAAGATTGATTAGTATCAAAGAGGCCCAATTCAGTGAATACTGTTTAGTACATAAAACCCGACCTATCGAGAAGGTCGATTAGATATAAGTAAAGAGCTATTTGTAACGATTACCATCGAGGCTCTAAGTATATACCTTGGGGTGATATTACTGTTTGTTTAGTAAGAGATAAAGCATTATATCGAATATTCGGGTTGTGAAGTAAGAACTAGTTAGTGATCTACCTTCTGTAAGATATATCCTCGTTTGAGGGACCTTGTGTATTTCATTTGGGCTCATTATATTATTAAATAATTGCTCTATATTCTTTCTACCAGCCACTACCTCCCGCTTGTGTGATCGGGTTCGTTTGGCTGAGAGTGCGTTAGTTATTTTCTCTCTTTTGCGACCCTGAGATCTTTAGTGTACTTTCCTCTTTTTTTTTCTTTGTATTATCATAAAAGAGAATGGCGCCCCTTTATAAGTAGTCTCAGCTCTAGAGCTAGCCGAGGAGGTACTTTGTGCACTCTCTGGAGCCGAGTGGGTTTGGTGACAGACTTATATCTCTGTTTGGATTTGGCATATCTGATCAAATTTTTTTCTTTGAAAAGAAGAATTTATGTTCTAGCAAAACATATTTGGTCATTGTTGTGACTGAACGATTTGGTTGTGTGTTAGAGCGTAAAAGGTGGAGGTGAACAAAGGAAAAATTCGGTTCATTTTACAATTTTGCTTTGATAAAAGAGAGAATGCTATTAAGGCGGCTGTAAATGTAAAATGTAAATAATGTTTATGGCCCCAATACATAACAGCCCATCACGCGCAGTTATTTTGATGTGAAAAATGCACCACGGTTAAAATATTGAAAATGCTCGAAGTAGATCGGTAAGAGAGCTGCCGCAGCATCGCTCAGGAGCTAGAGATGTACCATAAAACAGTTCTAAACTATTTGCATTAGGCCAGCTTCAAAAAGAAGCTTGATGTTTGGGTGCCGCACGAGTTGTCGGAAAAAATTTGATGGGTCGTGTTTACATCTACGATTTCTTGGCAGAACGAAACAAAAGCTGATAAATTTACCACCTAATTCTTACAATAGTAGAAGCTGCGATTTTATGTACCCTATCCATAGACTTTCAGCTACAGAGAGGGATTCCAAGTACGCTTGCATGATGCTGTTCAAAAAACTTCCTCGAAGATTCAAACAAATGGACAACAGATATGTTCTCACAACTGTTAATTCAATCTACAGCCTTATACAGTGCTAGAGTACCTAAATGCTTCTTTGTAATTACCGAGTATAGTTTTTGTTTCTTTTTTTATTAAACCATGTACAAGGGTTGAGGTTAAACCTATAAACCCAGAAATAAAAATAAACATGAAAATAAACAACAGTAGAATTAAGAAATCTCGAATTGAAGAACAAAACAATTTCAATGTGACTTCCATACGTCCAGTTTACTCTTGATAGCGTTGAAGTAGACTCCACAACCGCAGCCGATTCCAAGCGTTGAAGATCCTGTTGGGTAGATAGATTTGACGAGGTGATGTTTTGAATGGTTCCCTCGACAACTTCAAGCGATGGCCACTCAAGCTATTGGTATTCAGCTGAAAAAGATCTCCTATTTCATCACCAAAATGGCCATTCGAAGCACGAAATTCAAAAATAAGGTCACCTCTTGATAGACGCTCGGCAAAGCTGGGTATATTGAAAACAGCCAGACTTTCTTGGGCGGATACTTGAGTACGGCATACGTGTGACCCAGCGTTGTACTGATTCCAGGAGATTTTCATCGAATTTAGTCGAGAGCAATGAATTCATCAAATTTGGAGCGTATTGACTGGATATTGGTGTAGAGAATTGACCAGACTGTAAGGTCGTTTAGTTTTTTGAACCTCTGGAATGAGGGGGCTGTCGTGGGCAATTCACAATTCTGGGAGTGTGTTGAATATATTTGATGGAGAGATTCTTCTCGCCACGTTTTCGACGCTCTCTCAATTCTTGTCTGACGTTTAGTGTAGCCAGCTGCGTTTTTGATTTATCATCCTGGATTGTTACGTCTCGAAATTTGGGATGTGCACGTAGAGAATCCTTATTGCGAAGTATGTTAGTAACAACTTCTGGGTTAGAAAACACTAACTTCATCCATTTTGGTCTGGAATTGGAAGTTTCCTTTGATCTGAGTCTGGTTGCACTTAACAATGGAAGGCCTGATGACCTGTGAATGTGCTCCACGATATCCGATGCCAAATTGGTATCCTCTGAGCCATTGGCGGTCTCCGGTGCGTTGGTTATAATAAGATTATAAGACTTTTTCACTCGATCCAAAATTTTAGAAGATGATAGGGCATCGACGGCCTTCGGTGAACAACGTTCAGCAACGGAGGATTCAACGCCGGCCATCCTGTCAATGATAAATGACAAATTATCGGATAGTGCTGTTTGGCCCGAGCGCAGTTCACCAATCTCCCCCTCACAAAAACGCAACGCAGTATCATGATCAGCCAGTATTTTGGCGTGCCTGGTGATAGCATCGGAACAATTTGAAAGCTGTTTAAAAAGATCATCCTGACGTCCCTCGATACGTTCTATGCTGGAAGTTAGATTGCGCATCTGGTCCATTAGCATCTCGAAGTGTTTAACTGTCATCACAAACTCATCCCCACCAACATCCCTGTCCAAGCGTGCCAGGGATGTTTGAAATGACTGTCTCCAACCCTGGGAGCCACTACGAAGTTGCCTCTCACCAGGTGTGCACGCAGAGCACGTTTTTGACTGTATCCCGTTTCTGATTGTGTATATGGTACATATGTATATATTGGATTTTCGAATGAACATTATTTATTATTATTATTAACTTTATTTTATAACTCTCAGCTTTTGCTGGTGAAATGAAGATTGGGTAAAGACTACCGAATATCAAAATGTTAATCAACTCAAGAATTTTCGCACAATGGGTGTGGTGTTCAGAATGACAGCTTTTTAAATCAGTATAAATGTATCCCTTGCTATGCCGATGGTACTCAGGCTTGCAAATAATGATCTGTGTACCACTCCTGAGGCTGACATCACGATTAGTACTATCACTATTATTATTATTAAAAGCGATCCATTTCTGAAGAGACTGGTTATTGGTGACGAGAAATGGCTCACAAATGACAATGTCAAACGAAAACGAAGCCAGTGAACCAGCTCAAATGGTGGCCAAACAAGGATTTGCTGTGTATTTGGTGGGATTGGAAAGGGGTCATGTGCTTTGAGCTATTGCGCAATGCTCATACGCCTGATTTGGATCTCTTATACCAGCAACTCGACAGCTTGAAAGCATCAATTGATCAGAAGAGATCAGAATTAGCATATAGAAAAGGTCACGTATTCCATCAGAACAAAGACAGGACTCATATGTCTTTGATGACCAACCAAAAGCTTCGAGCTTGGGAGGATCTTATGCATCCGCCTTATAGTCCAGATCTAGCACCAAGCTATCATTTATTTCTGTCTAACGCTCCTGGTCGTGTGACATTGTCCTTAAGAGAAGATTGTGAAAACGGATCTGAATTGTCCTCGAATAAAAAATGCGTTAATAGAGACAAGACGTTTTGGGAACGAAGCATAATGAAATTACCTAAATGGCAACAAGTCACTCAAAAATGGATGCATATTTGAGCATTTGGGAACGATTGTAACTATGTCGAATGAAGCCCCAAAATTAAAGTAAAAGTAATAGATATCTTTCCCCTAATCTAATATTAATCTATCCTTGTGATTCACGGAACCGATTTTTTATAACCAACGAATGATGATATTCAAGCGGAAAACTTGCAGCTCAAACTGTAGTCATGTTTTGTATCTTCAAAAAATTTAACCTGGTATTGAAAATATCTAACTTAATAACTAAATAAACTTACTTATGTAAATTATTCATTCATACTCATTATTGCGCTAAATTAGTCCAATAGATTAGCAGTTATAATTATCTGAAATATGGTTTTCTCAATTACAACGCGATGGAATGCCATTATATGTTGTAGAGAAAATATAAAATTATTATTATTGTTAATCTATCGTGGATCTTAAGAAGTGTCGGATTCGATACCATATCAACATTTTCTAATGGAACTAATACAGTCCCACTAATGTCTTCAGATATTCAGAGCTCAATTTCCCAAAAAATATGAATGGAACATCTTAGTAAACATGTATACTTACTATATATCTCTGCGTTTATATTTTGTTCTTCTTCTGATAAACAGCGGTAAATTAGATGAGATGGAAAATTATTCTGCTTTGCAAAATAGTCATCATAAAAAAGAGGTAGGGAAATATACAATACCGAGCTCAATTATTTTCTTAAGTTTTTCTACTACTGATCGATCGATAAATTGTACGAAGAAATACTTCATTAGGTATGAGAAAATTGATTAATCAACTGACAACCCTTCATCGTAACAATAACCACTAACTATTGTTTACGACATTTTTCTGGCCAAATCCAATGACAGAGCAATAACAAGGCAATTTCAAAAGTTGGGTTTATATGGAGTTACCTTGGTGACGTATAGGGAGCAGACGCAATGAGAAATCCAATATAACAACAATTTGGAGGAGTCCTTATTCTGAATATGAGTTAAATGATTAAAACATTTAGGTGCTCGATTAACTCAATAAAAAATATTTGGATAACAAGCTCTACCATAAAAAATGATCAATCGCAGAATATAGGTTGTCAATTTGAAGACTTTCAATGCGAATATCTCTGAAACAAAGAAGCTAGGGAGGGCTATTTGGTTTGAATGCTATACAGGTAGAGAATATGTTATCTGATAGAAGGTTTCGTGTTTTTATTGACAATAAGAATTGAAAAACGGTCTTCCTCAAGGATCAGTTTTAGCTCCTTTACTTTTCAATTTATATCTAAGTGATTTACCACATCATCTCAAAAATTTGTTTATGCTCTGGAAAACGTACTGTCATCTGATTTGGAAATTTTAAAGAATTATTTTATTAAGTGGCGATTATGTCCAAATCCCAACAAAACAGAGGTATCTTGTTTCCATCTGAATAATCATGAAAAATATAAGAAATTAGCTGTAACTTTCAATGATTCTCCTATCGAACATAATTCCTATCCAAAATACTTAGGAGTTAAATTAGATTCATCTCTCAATTACAAGGCTCATTTGAATGATCTGAGCCTAAAACTGATAACTAGGAATAATATTGCTGGATCATCTTGGGGTGCTGATGCTTCCACTCTTCGCACAGCATCTCTAGCCCTAGTTTTTTCTGCAGCTGAGTATTGCTGCTCTGTTTGATTTAATAGTGCACATACACAAAAAATTGATGCACAATTGAATACATCCATGAGAATAATTACTGACACCATAACATTTACACCGGTTCAGTTTTGTCTGATATTGTCCCCAATTATTTCATATTTTCCACAAATAAGAATTCCCAGATTGAAGTCACGTAAACCATTATGGCATAATACGTTCTTCAATATGAACATAAGTGATAAAGAATTATGGAAGACTGAGTGGAACTCTTACGAAATGTTCAATAAGTATCTCGTTTCTGATCCTTCTGAAAAAGTTCCTGGTTTTGATCTTCCAAGAAAAATTTGGACAGTTCTTAATCGTTTGAAAACAGGTCATGGTCGTACCAATAGCATGCCATTTAGATAGAACTCAGTTCCTAGCGCAAGTTGTGAATGTGGAGAAACAGAAGAAACAATACCTCATCTCATCAATAGTTGTCCCATATATAAATTTCAAGATGGTTTTAGGGCTATTCAGGATGTTTCCGACTCTTTCTTGGAATGGGTTATAAATTTCAAACGAATATGATACGTATTTTTGTTATTCAGTTCTTTTTTCTGCTTTTGTCTTTTTATTTCCAGATTCGATGTGAGCAACTTCAAGAAGTCTCTGTCTCCATCAATAGAAGACCACTCTTGAAGAAAGAAGTCCCTAAAATATATTTCAGCTTATTTGGTTTCAACAAAAGTATAATCTAATTTCAAACATTCTGAAATACTTCTCTTGATAGATGCACACTCTGTTATGATACGTTGCGGAAGATCATCCAATGAAGCTGGTTGTGTTTTAAACACACTAAATTTTAAGTGACCCCAGAGAAAAAAAAGGGGGATTTAGATCTGGTGATTCCGGGAACCAATCTACTGAGCATAAAATGGAAGGCATCTTGAGCATGTAATTAATTAAAATGGCACATCATTAAAACAGAGTTCATGTTGTTCTTGTTAAACTATTTTGGATTCTGTATGAAATTTATAAAATATTCTGGTACAGGCAAACTCGAAAAGGCCTTTAATTTAAGGCTTCGCAAAACGGAAGGTGTCATTTAAAATATATTATTTATATTGGTAATGGTTCCCTCCGCCAGTGTGACATTGTATCATTTGTCTAAATTTTTCAGTTTCAGAGATATTCTCATTCAAACTTTTTTCAAATTGTTAGTTGTATATAAAGCGTGCATATCTGCTCGAGTGACGAATCGGACAACATTTACTTCTCATTGTTCTACCCCTGGTTTTTATACAAAAATTATTCTTTCCATTCTTTATAACACAGCATATTTTTGTTTCCTAAACCCCTGGATTTCTTCATACAGGGTGTCAATTTGAAAACTTTCAATTCAAATGCCTCTGAAACTAAAAAATCTGGAAATCATTTGTCATACAGGTTCCATTATGATTTCTCACATCCTTAATTCTCCACAATCCAAAATCTGAAATATGACCACCCCATTACCATAAATTATATAAATTGAAACACAACCCTCTTCATCGGATGATCTTCTGCAACAGAATGTGCATCTATTCCAAAAGAGGTATTTCAGAATATTAGAAATGAGTTTGGAAATAGATAATTCTTTAAGACCAAAATGGAATAAATTTTGAGCATCTAATTAAATAAAATAACACCTCATAAAAGTTTATTTATTATGATGATAAACTGTATCTACCCTGTATAAAAAAAACAAAGATACAAAGACCTTGCCAAAAAAGTACCACGTGACCCACTTTCCCAATTCAAAAAATTTTGAGGGTTGATGAGGATGGCACAGGATGCAACAAAAATTTACCTGATTCGGGATTTTGTTGCCAAATATTTTTCTTCTGAGTAAATGAATTTTTTCCTTAATTTTGACTAGCGCTTTTCTATAAAATTTTTCGCTACATGCGTTGACAGTGAACGATTTCAATGAATTATTTGTGTGTACAAGTGGATTCGAGGATGGATTAAATTCAGATGGCGTATATCAGTCGGTATCTAGCTTGTTATCGTTACAAAATGGCGAAGTAGTCGGGTTCAAGGAATTGTGAAATTTCAATTCGTTAATGCTTTATTTTACTGAGAGACTTTTAAGTAAATGATTAATACGAAAAATTGGGAAAAATAATTCAGATGTGAATCATTTAATAATAAGTAAAAAAAAACATATAAACAGGATGTGTAACATTTAAAATAGCATGCTGCTGCCAAATTTGCATATATCTGGCAACACTGGAAATGTTTAAATATTAAAAAAATGTACTTTACATAACCTCATATTGATTTATGAACTTCAAAATTTTTTGCATGAATATTTTCCATAATAATTCAATAAAAAAATCCTTGAGAGTCCCGATATGCATAAAATTCATGCCAGTTCAGGTATGATTTTTTTTATTCGGGTAATTTAATTTTTATTCCGGCTGGGATCGAACCGAATTTTTGCAAGGAACCCGATATGGACATATACGAAACAAGGTGCACTTTCAGAATCTGCAGAAATATACAGGGTGTCCCATTTAAATGAAAAAAAAAGGTCATTTCCGGTTAAACCGGAAGTATCTCATTAATGAAAATATGCTCATCATTGTGGTCCATTACACTCAGCTGACAAATTTCAAAAATATCGGCCTTTTCGTTTTAAAGATATTAATTTGGTGCCAAACTTTATCCCACCATGCGGATTTCCATTCTCTGAAGAACATACTATACTGATTTGGAGATTTTAAAGAATTATTTTATTGAGTGGCGATTATGTCCCAACCCCAATAAAACAGTTTTGTTTTGGAAAACAAAATAATTTCTTAACTCTCATTGCAGTTCCACACAAGGGCCGAGGATATATCAAAAAATGAGATTCAAGTCACACCAATAGAATTTTCAACGTCAGAATCAATTTCGAGCGGAAAGCAGACCTTTGACAAGGAAGAATATAATGAGATAATCATTAAAAGTCCCGATACACCAACTATAGCCACGCCATTTAGTAATACTTCGAAAATGGACTTGAAGTCAAAGAAGATACCAATAATACTATTTCAAAAGTTTCACCCACAGGATCTTCTTCGTCCAGTACAACAAAAATGGAAGGAAATTCATGATCTCTTTTCAATTGCCCTTCATCCAAACTACAGCGGCTTAGTTTTCTTGAATCCACAATATCTCTGGAGTACACTCAAGGAAAAAGGAAATTCACTTCTGAGTGGTGCACATAATTCAATATATGGTATTGCAAAAGAGCCTCTGGAATATCCTTATCCTTACAGGAGAACCAGAAAAAACTGATTGTATCAAATTCAAGAACTTTAAATAAAATAAACATAAAAAATTGGATGAGGTTTCAATTCGAAATTTGGCACGACGTTAGATAATAAATTAATCTACTTTTAACTACTGTTTTTAGTTTTTAACTGACATTCTGAGGTAGTTAAAAAAACTTACTTTCATCTTCGTCTTAAATCTTTAAATAGTGTGTGAATTGTTTCGTGTTTTCTCAGTTTTGATTGATTGGATGAATCCAGCACTTACGCTTAATCCTACGGCGCTTAATACGACGGTACAGTAACCACATAGTGACAACTCTTTTAGGATTCATTCTTATTCAGTATCGTGTGACAAAAGAAACTGGATGTCTACATGTACCTTGCGACCAATTTTTTACCGGCTGTCCTAAATCGGTGTGTCTGCAAGTACCTCATATCCGATAAAATATCGGCCGATTTTTTACCGGCCGTCCAAAATCGGTGTGTGTGCAAATAGCCTAACATTAAAAATATGAAATTTCTCAACATTATACAATTGATCTCCCAGAAGTTGTTGATATCTTTCACTGTAACACTTTGAATTCGAAATTGCTCCTCAAAAGACATTTTCTCTTAATGTAGGTTTATTTTAGTTTTTAAGCTTTTGTTTTATTGACTGGCTGCTTTCTTTGGTATATTTCGGGCTTTGGGTTTTGGTGTGGATATGATCTGAATGTAAACTAGTCATAAATGATTATAGTTCGGACCAATAATTTTATCACATTCTTTACAATTAACGACAATTTTTTTTATTATTTATAAGTACAGATCGGTTCGTGGAATAGGCCTACCGGGGAAACCACGTTAAAAAAAAACGCGTCAAGTACACTACCTCACAGGTGACGTGGAAACGTGTGCATTTTATGGAGCATACAACTTTCTTCGCTCATATCTCGGAAACGGCGACTCTCACGAAAAAAACTATTGAGACAATTTTTGTAGATAATTGCACGATCTACAATTTATGTCTGAGCTATTTTTATGATAAAACTCACCGTTTGGCTGAAAAAAGCGAAAACCCCATTTTCGCGACCTTTGACCTTGAATAACTTTTTTAGCAACAATGGGATTTTTGGGGACTTTTCACCCTTTCTTTCTAATGGTATCCTGACCATTTCTACCAATTTTCAGCTCTATGCGAATTTTAGTCTAACTTGACCGGACTATAAATAGTCTTGCATCTAGTTTTCCCGAGGTAATCACAGCATGCTTTTTATTCTTGACCCTTCCAGTTACAACCACAACAGTTGAAAGAAGTTTTTCAAGATTAAAACTAATAAAAATAAATGATTTGATAAATCAGTTTGCAGAAATAAAGGCGAGAAGAATGAATATTTGAAATTTGACTTTTATTTGTAAAATGGTTGAATTATATTATTATAAATAAATATTTCTTGTCACAATATTTTTCTTATTTTGAGAAAAATTACAACCTCAATATAAGGGCCCCTAAACAAATTTTTTATACAAGGCACGCTACGCCACTGTTCATAAAATAAATAAATAAAATAAATTGATCAAACAAATAATTTTTTTATAATGTAACACTCGCTCACTAATAATAATAGTGATATAACTCAAAATATGTCAATTTTGAGTTATTGGTATCACTGAATTCAGAAAAAAAGCTCTATCAATTTCACAAAAACGTTCCAACTTGAGGGAGTTCAGTGTCCGCCAGACAGCAGTTGAATTGGTGTAGACGATTCACTCACGTCTATAGTCACATTTTCAGTTGTTATTTAGAAAATCAGCCAATTTTCAGGATTACCAAATATTATATAGGAAAGGATACCAAATAACCTCAGAAATTCGATTTCAATCGACTACCTCACATTTTGTCACGACTTTCAAGCCCAGAATAATGACTTTCATCAATGGAGAGGTTTTCCAGTTTCCTGAAAAGAGGATTTTTGAGTTGTAACACTATTGAAGTAGGTATGTGATACATTCATATAGATTTCACTTAAGTGAATATATAAAGAAGGAAAACATTAAAAGAAATGCGGTTACAACATACGGTATGTATACATATATTAATTATTTTTTTACATTTTTGTCTGTCCTGTTAGAGAAATTGAATTGAATACAGAAAAAGTATTTTGAGCTTTATTATACATAACCTTCTAGAAAATACATCTCGATTTCGAATAAATAGCCTATATTTGAACATTTAAAATAATAATTAATTTCAGATAATTAAAATAAATAGTCAATAAAAATTCAGAATCGACCTTCAAAATTAATAATAGATAGTATTGACAAAATTGCACGTTATTGAATGCAAAAATTAGGCATAGACTAAAGACTATTTCGTTATTTACAATAATACTAAACAATTTTCTTGTTGACAGTTGAAAGAGATAAACATGGCATTTGATTCCTGCATCTGATATAACAGATATTAGTCAAGGATAAGAACAAAACTTCCACATAACCTACTAGCATTTGAATGAACTATTTGGAAGCTTTATTTCCTTTTGGACTTCAACTTTTGTTTGTTTTTCTTATGGCATTTCATGTGTTTACTGAGAGCGTTTCTCCTCTTAAAGGTGGCGGGGCATTCTGTACACTGATTACTTAGATATTGTTCATCATCATCGCGACTCTCTTTTTTATGGTTGATTACCTCATGCTTCAATTTTGCTTTATATGATGAGAATGTACATCCACAAGTATCACAAGAAGTAGTAGTGTTTGCATTATGCAATTCGAGATGTTTATTCAGGTTGCCTTTCTGGGTGAATCTATGACCACAAAGATTGCAATGAAAAGGTTTCTCCCCTGAAAACAAAAAAAATTAAATAAATGTTATGAATTTAATTAAGAGACAGAGGGATTATGCAATTCAAAAGAATTATAAGTGTCGAATCTTGGCGCTGTAACCACAACTTACTATGATTACCCCGACGTCATAATTACCCACAGCATTTCTGACAGATCCGAGTGTTTCAAAATTTTGAACACTGTTATTTCAGATGAGGAATATCTTGACATATTTTCAATTGTAAAAATGTGTTTAATGCTTCTATTTCACAGATGAGATGAGATAGAGCTATTAACTACAACATCTAACCCTGCTCTAAGGTAGGTTACATGTAGTTAGGTGTGTGACGTTCTTGATACGTCGTAGTTACATGTTGAGATAGTGAAAATTTGAGTTACTGCAGTAACTAGGATTGTAGTTAGCTGTGGTTACCTCACCAAAATTCATCTTTACTCACATACATACCTGTATGAACCCTAATGTGCCTCATCAAATTAGCTTTCTGTACAAAGCCCTTGTCGCAAATACCGCATATAAATTGTTTCACGCCATTATGAGTAGCAAGATGCTTATCCAAATTAGATTTCTGGGTGAACTGATGTCCACATAATTTGCAGACATGCGGTTTCTCGCCTGTATGACTTTGAATATGTCGAAGCAAATTTCCTTTTTGTGAAAATTGTTTTCCACATACTGCACAGACATATCCCACGAATGCTTCGTTCTGATAGTTATTAAAGTAGCTAGTATGTGCAACATTATTCCACCTAGAAGGCCAACCTTCTCCTCGAATTTCTCCTTCTTCCAAATCAGTGTCCACATCACTAATAGTTTCATCCTCACTACATTCAGTTACAGTAAAATATTCTCCATCCTCATCCACAAATAATATTCCATCTTCATCTTCCACATCGTCTTCCACTTTTACGTGAACTTCAACTTCGGGTTGTATAACAGTGTCATCATCTAGAAGTATTCCTGATGCATGTCCTTCCTCAAGTTCTGTAATTTTTTTTCTTCTGAAATTTATTACTCTTTCAGGAAAGCTTGAAGTACACTCCAAATCATGGTCAAAATTTTTTTGATCTTCATTCGTATCATCGTCATTTCTATCTCCATTCGTACCATCGTCATTTTTATCTCCATTAGGGTAAATAGGATTACAGACTTCGAGGTATTCTTGATTCATCTTCTTCTATTTGAAATACTCAGGGCAAGAAAAAGAAATTTTTCTTTGCTTAACTTGGACTTTTCCTCGACGATGCTTCTTCTTCACATCAAACTGTCACTCACAGAACATCAAATATACTGTCACTCTCTGTCGACAAACGCAAAATATTCTGTGTTTTAAATAAGTAGAGACCACAGACAACCATGACCATAGATAAATTCTTTTTCTATGACCATGACGGTCAACTCCGAACCAAATTTGTGTCCTATGTAATTTTCTATGTCTCTCCGAAAAAAACTCACTTTTCTCAAATTACAACTGAGAAGACATTGTAGGTTGAAATTACAAGAACGATACAAGTTTAAAAATTTGTAAGTTAGGTATATGCGACAATTTTCTTCTTTGTTAAGGCTCGTTTATACTGGCTGGTACCTTATGCCGTAACCTTAACCTTAAAAGTTGAACCATACGAATTCAATGCTTTCGTTCATACTCTTTCCCTAACCTTTTCCCTTACCTGTAAAATGTTCAACTTTTAGGGACAAATTCATAGAAATATATATTCATAAATAATTTGGATAAATTACATATATATATTAGATAATTAGATTAGATTAACTTATAAGTGTATAAGACTATCTTATAAGTAAGACAAATTAAGGGAATGTAATATTGGGCGAGTTTTTTTGTACACATGCGCAGAATCGATCTCTATTGTGATGGCGGTCATTTCAAAATTTAAGAAGAAGAGCGCAAAAGGGTTCAAGAGGAAGAGAAGTGTACCTACCAAAAAAGTTAAATATAATTCAAGATGGACAGCACGTATCAAAACGTAGAAACACAAATTCAAAATGACGAATTATTAATAAGCATAGAGCAAAATCCATAAACTCTATGTTCTGCTTAAGGTTAAATTAACAGCCAGTATAAACGCCTACTGAAATTCTTACGGCATACGGAATAAGGTAAGGGCTTAGGGCATAAGGTACTCAGAATAAAGAACCACAGGAAGGAGCATAAGATTTGAAATTGGGGACCGGGATGGTTCCCGCATATGGCCGACTTCTGTTTCCGTAAGCAGTGGCGTAGTACGTAGAAACTGCATTTTAATGGAAAAGGTATATGAGGATGGGTTGATATAAAGACTTGATTCAGTTCAAAAAAAGAGTTTCATATAAAAAAACGCGATTTTGAAGTCGTTTATTCTGATCAAAAATCAATAATATGAATTAAAATAAAACTTGTATAAAAGTAGTATGGAAGGGCGATCAGTAAAACTTGTACTTAATTTTTGAAATGAACAAATGATAGTTCATACCTTGTTATATTTAATGAAATTTCCATTTTTGGGCTGCATAAACCTTAAGGTAATTTATTGTTACAGAAAGTAGTGAACAATAGTTCAATTACCAAATTAATTTCCAATTTTTTGGTATATATTTATTAGCATGCAGAAGAATGCTTTGAACTGGAAAAAATAAAACCAATACCAATGCCTGTTAACAGGTTTTGTATGTGCTTATTACATTCAAAGATTCACTTCTACCAGTAGGTAAAATATTATAAGAATGATATTCTTTGCGGATCATATACTTTATTTTCATCAATGGAATCATTAGAATTCAGTTAAAATTAAAAAAAAAATTATTTGATCAGAAAAAGGAAGGGATAAATAAATATTGATGGTGATGATTAATGAATGAAATAACAAGATACACAACTAACCATTTTGAATTTACTTCTTTCACAACTTTGACAACAAATGTTAGGTTATTTATCAGGAATGTTGACAGAGAATAACTAACAGATGAGTCACACCTGGTTCCCTAAGATGGCCGTTTCCGTTCACAAGATTTTCAAAGAGAGAACCCGGTGTGCTCCTTCCTGGTATTTTATATTCTATGGTTGGCGTGGCCATGGCAGTAGGGTTAAGAAGGTGACGTAAGGGATGTTACATTTGAAGTATAGCTATAAGGGATTGTACATTTTGACATATTCATGTAATCGTAAATAAAGGTATTTTGAATGATTTGTTATTGGAATTTATATTATCGAACCCCAAGCTCGTAACAATATTTTCAATCATCAGTCAATGTATACAGCGACATCTGAAAATAGGTTTCAAAAGTGGGACTAAGATAGACTTATGGTAGTTGAGATGGAACAGACAGTGACACAACATAATCCTTAAATCGGACAAAAATAGGCATGGAGTTGACCGTCTCGATTGTCTCTGATGGATAACTTAACACGAATAAGTTTGAAGGGCTCTGTGATTTTTAGTAAATAACCTCAAGGGAGGTAAACGAATAAATGATAAACTTTATTCAAAGATGTTATATAGCAGATGGTAGGTCTTTGACTATATTGGACAAATATAAACAGATTATGTGAGTCTTAAATTCAGATTTGATACAACTTTATTTTCAATTAAATATCGGTAAAATTTGGCATTCACATACATATACTAGTTTTTTGATAGCTTGGATAGTACACAATGAGTGGCCGTTGTGGCAGAGAACTCGTTTCTCAAATTGGTCTGCGACGAGATGGCCGACGCCCTAATGAACTGAGGAGGATACGTTGTAAACTAGGTGTATTTTCTGAACCAGATGGCAGCGCATATATTGAGCAAGGACTCACCAAAGTTCTGGCTTCAGTTTATGGACCACATCAAGTTCGAGGTGGTAGATCCAAAGCTCAACATGATGCAGCCATCATCAACTGCCAATTTAGCATGGCAGTATTTTCAACTGGTGAGAGAAAAAAGAGGCCTAGGGGTGATAGAAAATCAACTGAAATGTCTATTCATTTGAAACAAGCTCTAAGCGCAGCAATTAAAGTTGAGTTGTACCCATGGTCACAGATTGATATTTACGTGGAAGTTCTCCATGCAGATGGAGGTTATATATCAAAAGTATTTGTGAACTTTCATCTGATGTAAATTCATTTGCAGGAATATATCCTGCTTGTGTTAATGCAGCTACTTTGGCTCTCATCGATGCAGGTATTCCTTTGAAAGAATATGTAGTAGCATGTACTGCATCACTCAATAAAGATATACCATTGATTGATATATCACATCAAGAAGAAATTATGGGTGGACCCACATTGACGCTTGCAGTTTTACCAATATCTGGAAAAATTGTGCTACTTGAAATGTCTGAAAGATTCCATGTTGATGACCTACCTAAAGTTATGGATAAAGCCCTTGAAGGATGTAGGGATGTGAGAAATATTTTGGATGAAGCAGTTAAAGCTAATCTTAGAGATACTGGAAGTTCAACTGGATGGATTGTGTTATGAGTATTTATGATTCTGTTAGTCATAATTTGTAAATGAAATTGTTTTCTCCTGGTGATTCATGTTTTTTCATCTTAATGAACCTGTACAGGGTGATTCACAGAGACACTGTTTGAAATTCAAAGAAAGAAAAATAAATATTTGTAGTTTAGCTTTGTTTGGGAACATAAATGGTTAGATAGAATTTGTAATTGGTTTGGCAAGAAATTTTCTATCGCATTAGCGAGATTACATGACGTGAACATCTTTAGGTGGCGCTCTGTAGTGTGGGTTGAGAATGAAGTTGTTTAAGTTGATCATTTTGAATTCTTGTGCGTGATATAGAAATAAATAGTGCAGAGGATCAAAGTACTGTGAACGATTTGCATAATATTCCTGTAAAAAAGAAGTAGTCGCTAATGTTCTGAAAACATAATAAACTAAACCTGCATATGTCAACAGTGCAAAAAAGGGAAATCCCAAAGGTTACCACACACGATTGTATTCAGTTTTGTAATGACTGGAGGAATGTCCAATAGCAAAAAGAGCAATTATACGATGAAATAATCCAGAGCAAGAAGGAAGTGAAGAACTGAATCGCAGTTACTGAAACGCGATTAGTGTTGGAGATTCATTCCTAAAAGGTAAAATCAACCAACTGGAAACAGAAAATTTTACACTAAGGGAAAAAATTGACAGTGTTGATCGAATTAGTAGAAAAAATGATCTTTGGGTTGAATAACCTGGAAGGTAAGGTTGTGATGAACTACATAGATTGCTGGAGGTTGAATTAACCAAAACAGACATTGGTGACAGCTATAGATTAGGAAAAACTGGAAATTCCCCTATCAAGATGGAGCTGATTTCAACATTGAAGAAGAGAACAACTTTATCGAAAGCGAAAAAATTTAAGTGAACACCTGTTATCATTTCGAACGATTTGACTGAGATTCATCGAAGTAATTTCAAAATGTTAAAAAAAAATCTTAAGCAAGCGAGAACAAACTCATCGCTCAGATCATACATACGTGGTGACCGCCTGTTTGTTGGAACAAGGGAATATACTGTTGAAGATCTTCAGAACAATCAGCAAGAAAGAAACCCCATAGTGCACCCCCGATACCTTCAGCATCGGAGAGTCTATCAGCCTCAAGAAAGGGTACACAAGGACTCCATGTTTGACTTCTCTTGACTGCCGAAAAAAGTCAGAAACCCACAAAAGCCTTAAAATCAAATCACCACTAAAGAGAGAACCCAATATAAATAGGAAGTTGAGAACTGGCTTTGCTAGATCGCAACTGGCTGCAAGATTCTAAGGTTAGAGACATGTAATACAATTTGAAAATTTCTTTTTTTGTCTTTCTTTTTTTTTTTCGTAAATCCATCGATTAGAAGAGAACATGAATCCATGTTAGGGATGGGACATCATCATCGATGTTTTTCAAACATCGATGTTTGAGTATCGATGTCGATGTTTTTACCATCGATGTTAACTGATTTTCAACATCGATGTTGCGGATAGAATATTTGTAAACTATTCAAAGAATATTCTGTATATTCAATCACAATTGTTAACACAATATGCAGATCAATGAAAAACAATATTATCACTAATTAGTAATAATTGAATATTAATCACTGTTAATGGCTTATTACGCTAACTTATCTGCTCTTTGTCTGAAACAGAACTGGCGTAGGCCAAACAACAACAATTCGAGCAGGACAGGCAACCCTTGCGCAGAGGGATTATCATGATATTCTATGGATCGATGGGTAGGTTGTCATTTCACGTAGCCTACTGTCAACATACCACAGTAGCGCTTACGTTAACACCCCTCCCAATCTAACCATCTCGTTGTATTTTCAGTATATTTAATTTTCAGTCAATATAGGAGCATAACTAGATCTTTTACCAAATACTCAGCAGTATCTTGGAAAGAAAGATGATCTGAATGAAGTAACCCTTCCTTTCAGCATAATGAGTGGGTTGCTTCTAGAATCCACAGATTCTTCCATCACAGCCATTCATAACTACTCTCTGAACTTTGTTTCTAGAATCCAAAGATTCTTCCATCACAAACATTCATAACTACTTTCTGAAGTTTGTTTCTAGAACCATAAAGATTCTTCCATCACAAACATCTACATAATTACTTTCTGAAGTTTGTTTCTAGAACCGCAAAGATTCTTCCATCACAAACATTCATAACTACTTTCTGAAGTTTGTTTCTAGAATCCAAAGATTCTTCCATCACAAACAGCTACATAATTACTTTCTGAAGTTTGTTTCTAGAATCCAAAGATTCTTCCATCACAAACATTCATAACTACTTTCTGAAGTTTGTTTCTAGAATCCAAAGATTCTTCCATCACAAACATTCATAACTACTTTCTGAAGTTTGTTTCTAGAATCCAAAGATTCTTCCATCACAAACATTCATAACTACTTTCTGAAGTTTGTTTCTAGAATCAAAGATTCTTCCATCACAAACATTCATAACTACTTTCTGAAGTTTGTTTCTAGAATCCAAAGATTCTTACATCACAAACAGCTACATAATTATTTTCTGAAGTTTGTTTCTAGAATCCAAAGATTCTTCCATCACAAACATTCATAACTACTTTCTGAAGTTTGTTTCTAGAATCCAAAGATTCTTCCATCACAAACATTCATATGGCAATTTTTTTTTATAAAATATTGAACACAAATCGTTAGTTTAGTATTCATGGACTTAGGAGCTATACATTGGAAAAAAAAAAATAAAATAGAAAGTTTTGTGGGTAGGTTATTCAGAAAGTCATAGTTTCTCGGATATATACAGATCCAAGTTTAAATAAAACAACAAAAAATATGTACATATATTTACATCAGTTCAACACATATAAACTTACCAAATTAGATAGCCAATGGCATTAGTTGGTCACGTAAACTACGGAACCTTGGAACCAGTAAAGGTTTTGTAAGGATATCTGCTATCTGCTGAGTAGTATTTATTTTAATAATATCAATTTTATTCTCTAGTACATGTTGACGAATTAGAAGATATTTTATTTCTATATATTTTAACCTACTATTACTTGTGCTTGTAAGGCAATTTTGCCTTGCAGCTTCATTATCTTCATAAACAGGTACTGGGAATACCGTAATATTAACAGTTTCTTTCAATAATTGGGATAAAAACAACACTTCATTAACAGAATGTGTTAATGCAACGAATTCAGCTTCTGCTGAACTTTGCGCTATTGTAGTTTGAAGCTTTGAACACCACACGATAGGATTTCCAAAAGCCAAAATAACAAAACCAGTTGTAGATTTCTGACTCACCTTATCACTTGACTGGGCCAATTTCAACCGTCTACAGTCCTTTCTTTCATGGCCTTTTCTGTGACAGTGAAAACAGTGTCGCCCCTCATTTTTTTTTTTACAGTCCTTCGCCCTATGAAATAGTAGACCGCACCTAGAGGATTTTTTTTTCTTCAGGTGTCATTCTTTTCAACTTTTCAAATTGCTCTTTGGTATAAGGAAAACTTAAGCCAGTAGATGAAGAAGATGGCCTTACTTTCTTTCTAGGTGGCTCGCCAGAACTTTCTTCCATTCTGACACCTAAACAGAAATCACAATTATTAGCACTACTCTTCTTACATTTCTGGCAGGTAACTGAAACAGATGTATTATTAATGGAATCATTCACTTCAGGAGAATCCAAACAGAAAGAGCAAATAGTGATAATATCACTACCCTTAGTCTTTTATTCATTTCTATCGCTTGATTATTTCTTGCTACATCAAGGAATGTTTTTCTAACAAAGTCATAATTTGGGTCTCCTCTGGCAAGGACACTATAGTGGAATAGAAACCCATAAAGGAAGGTATGAGTCTTACTTTATGTAAAAATAAGCCACAACTAGTTTCCTGTCCAGAGGTGCACCTAGTTCATGAAATTGTTGAACTGCACTTTCAAACCTTGAAACAAATGTTACTGGATTCATCTTAGGTTGCAAGTTTATATTGCCAAAGTTGTCCAGTAACTCCATCATTTGTTGAATGTTATTTTTCCCATACATTTGCTCTAGTTTTCTGAAGGCCCGGCAGCAGTAGACTCATCAGCTATAAGCGATTTCGGTCCACTATGTAGGGATGCGTCAAGGTACTGTCTGACTTGAGCGTCATACATCTTTTCTCTTTGTCAGTAAGATGTGACAGTGAACCTCCCAGAGGATATAAAAGGAATTCTGATCTACCAAGTGCCATTATCTCCCGTTGAAATCTTTGCTTCCACGAGCGATAATTTGAATGGCCTTGCAACTTATCAGAATTATCTATTATAGGTATATGAAACGTTAGCATCGTTAATTGAGAACTTGATGCAATCGATATCTTGGAGGTGCTTGAACCCTTTTCTTCCTCAGTTTCATGATTACTGACCAAAGTGTCTTTGATATTTTTGGCCACAGTGTTCACAAAGTCAGGATTCGTGAACAAACTCAAAATCTGTGCAGTCATGTCGGAATTTTGAGTACTTGGCGAATCCTCTAAGTTGTCTTCTAGAGTTGAGCTAGTCTCAACAGTTTCTTCATATAGAGCTGATGTATTATCAAAATATGTATTTTCCATCTCTCCAAATATAAGTAAAAGGCAAAAACTTGAATATGATGCTTTTCTTTCACAAAAATGGCTACCTAGCCTTGGTACTTGAAAAACACTTGAGATTGAAATTAAGACTCCGTGTTCTTTCTAATGCTCTGCTACCATGTAAACTATTCAAAGAATATTCTGTATATTCAATCACAATTGTTAACACAATATGCAGATCAATGAAAAACAATATTATCACTAATTAGTAATAATTGAATATTAATCACTGTTAATGGCTTATTACGCTAACTTATCTGCTCTTTGTCTGAAACAGAACTGGCGTAGGCCAAACAACAACAATTCGAGCAGGACAGGCAACCCTTGCGCAGAGGGATTATCATGATATTCTATGGATCGATGGGTAGGTTGTCATTTCACGTAGCCTACTGTCAACATACCACAGTAGCGCTTACGTTAACAATATTAAACATCGGTTTCTCGATGTTTTATATATATTTATGGAAATTCAGCTATTGAATCATTTTTCAGTCAACTAGGTTTGTTTTTATATGGTTGATTTATATATTATTCAAAATCATGGAAATGACTTGTTAAAAATTGTAGAAGAAAACAGCGTCGTACTCAGAATGAAGTGTACAATGAAAGTATGAGAAAATATACCGATTTTGCCATCAAATATTCAAAAAATAGTCCATTTTCTGTCTAACTGGAAATATTTGTGACCCTTCTTTGGTACAACCAAAAATATTCCACACTGCAAAAAATCGAATTTCATTTCCTCATTGATATACAAACATGAGCATGATTTCATATTTTGTTGTCACCCTGTATAGACAGATGGGTGAAATTAGTCGTCACAGTTCTGGTTGACGTCAGGAGAAAGTTATATTCGGGTTTTACCCCAATTTTGTGTTATGATAATTTTGGAATCGGTCGTTTACTATACAGGGTGTCAATTAATTACTTGTACAAACTTTGAGGGGTTAAACTTTGCGTAATTTTAAAATAAATAGTTCATATGAACGACTTGATTTCTGAGATAGAGGGCGTCCAAAAATTAATTTTACTTGATTTTGTGCTTTCCAGTTTTTGTTTTTATTTTTGAAAAACTCGGAAATGGTCCAACTTGAAAAAATAGTTTCATCCAAAACGGCTGCTTCAAGCGGCAAATGCTAGGAGCACCTTTTTATGTAAAATTGAATACCTATTGTGCGATTTGTTTTAAAGTATAATATTTCATTTAGCAGCCACCATTATTTCGAATCATCTTAAACTCATGATTCCTGAAACCATTATTTTCGGCAGAAAGGTTGGACGCTTCGTAATCCGTACATGACATCAATTCGAATATATATATGTTCACAAACATCGATGTTCAATTAGCGATGTTCAGTTAACATCGATGGTACAGTTCGATGTTATCATCGATGTTAAACATCGACGAAAATCTATCGATGTCCCATCCCTAATCCATGTATAAGAAAGTATATGAGTATTAATAATAATTTAAGTAATATGAGTGTAGAACACTGTATTTCGCGAACTGAAGAATTATCATAGATTTCGTTAAAAGTAGTTCCCTTTATGATTCAATACACGTTGATTATTATAGATGCCGCTTCGAACCTATGTAAAGTAGTTCCCTTCCTACCCATATGTTACGTCAACAAAGTTGTTATACAGAAAATGTCAGATGTTACATTCACCAAGTGACGTGTGGCCGTGAGGAGTGATTTTCTTCATTCCGTTCCTTCTCACTTTTTCATACTAACGGCTAGCCGTCCGTGCAGTTTCGGTTTGCCGGTTATTATACAAAATTGTAATGTAGTTTATTATACACTTCAGCCTGATTGAAAAACCTGATTGTTTTTAGGTGGCATTTACACAATTTGTTTTTTTCTTTTGTAATAAGATTGGTTTTTCTATCCAAACTCTGTAAAAAGTAAATTTTCAAATTAGTGACAGTTTATGTGCAAGTGTCAAGTGTTCAAGGTTGAAAAAAATTGAACAATTGCAAAAATGACCGGTAGGATGGCCGGACAAACGATCAACGATCGCCTTTTAGCCGCCAAGCACAGTATAGCAGGTCAAGGATTAGCAAAATCTGTCTGCAAAGCCACAACTGAAGAAATGATAGGCCCTAAGAAGAAGCACTTGGATTGTAAGTCCTCTACCAGCATTTATTGAATCTCCTGGACTAAATACATATTTTTGAAGATCATACCCTTTTTTTACGTGTATGCAAATCGTGCCTATTTGGTTTTCATCTCAATCAATATGAGCTGCATTTAATCCAAACTGAAAATAGTTATTCCAGGAAATTATTTCTCTTAAGTTTTAAGCCTTCATATTTTTCCTCTGAACTATTGAATCTATCTATCTTCTACAATATCAGCAAAACACCAGATTCCAACTGATTCGCATAAGATTTTAAACAGGAAATGTAATGAAATGTTTGTCCTAACGAAGGACTATTATATTCTACAGAGTGGTCCAAATTGGACACTTTTGATTGCAGACACTAATTTCTAGAATAGAGAAAAACTAGCAAAATATTTCGAGGTCGATTTTCGAAAATGAATGCCGAAAACCGTACATTGATTCTTGACTTGACAAAAATACAAAATGATTTTCAATTTTGTGCATTTCTGCCCCAACCTCATAAATTGTTTATTTTTGAATATATACAGGGTGAGTCTTTGACCACTGCGTTAATTTTAACCATAGATTCTTGACGTCAAAAGAAACATTTTCTTCCTATAACATTTTTCCAAATTTTGCCCCGTTCAAAAGATATAGGGTGTTGAAATTTCATAAAAAAATTGCATTTTCACCTGTAATATTCAAACGACAATACGACAACGCAGTGGTCAAAAACTCACCCTGTACATATATACAGGGTGAGTCTTTGAACACTGCTTCAATTTTAACCATAGGTTCTTGAGATCGAATGATATACCTATGTGAGTGATGGAAATCTTTTCTCTATTTATTATGGAATATTACTCTGGATTAAATATTAAACAAGGCGATAGACATCATTAATAATGAATACAGCAAATGGCAATTTAGATTTTGTAGTGAATGTAAGACAAAAAATGTTCAGTGGTTAATTTGATCTATTGTGTTTAGTGATGGAACCATAGACTGGAGAGATTTCCCCAACCTTTGGTAGAAATATTTAGTAAAGACATAAAATATGGCAACATTGAACAAATCTGAATTGAATCATTTCAGCACAGAGTTGGATTTGGGAACTTATAAAATTTGGACAAAATTATATCGATTCAATTCCTTTCAACTCCAAATATCTCAAGAATTGCTATTGTGCAATTTCGGATAAAAGATGAGGAATGATTTTATCCGCAAAAAAGACTAATGATTCTAGGAAGTACAAGAAACGGATCTTTAGTTCAAGCGATATTTGTTTTTCATGCAATTTAACCAATCTGTAGAGTAGTAGTGAGGAACCCACAGGAAATGGAAGAAATCTATTGATGCCAAAATATGCATGTCTGTTATCAAAAACCTTCTACAAGAGATCATTTCAATTGATATTGTCGTTTGCATATTACAGGTGAAAATGCAATTTTTTTATAAAACTTAAACACCCTATATCTTTTAAAAGGGGCCAAATTTAAAGGAATTTTGTAGGAAGAAAATATTTCTTTTGACGTCAAGAATCTATGGATAAAATTAACGCAGTAGTCAAAGGCTCATCCTGTATATCATATCCGAACAAGAGAAACATACAAGAATAAAAATTAAGGTGGCAGCATTTATGAAAACCGCTTTTAATCCCATAAGTTCAGGTACCGGAAGTTTGGCGGCCAATTGTTCGAAATAACTTGTCTTTAAATCATAGATAGTATAAATTTGATCTAGTTTTCAGAGTTCTGAAACTTGAACAAATTCCATTGTCAGCTTTTTTAAAAGATAATTTTTTGCCTTAAAAACGACAAAAGATGAAACGTTTGTAGTAAAATCAATGAGAGATGGTGGTTATTGCCCAAATAATGATCTACACGAGTTCCGAGACAAACATTTCTCGTCAACTACTACTAAAGGTGTCTACGCTGTTTCGAAATTAGTGGATTTTCTACTGCTTCGTCAACGTGGTAACTTAATGAGTCACAGATTGACCCATTCATGGGTAAGTTCACCTCGAGACCATAAGGTTGAACCGACCAAGTAGACGCAACCGCCTATTTCTCAGAAAACAATAAGACATGCGTTATGGGTAACTGGACGCCTAGGTATTCGGTCTACCAGTGCCGACTTGATGTCATTTAGTCAAGGTATTTCGGATCAAGGTAAACTCAACGTGAAAAAGGTGAAGTCGTGGACATATCTGTTTCGTATTTCCGATAAATCTTTCAACATTTAATTGAACGAATGCGAGCTCTCACATATCTACTCAAACAACTGCATTTTTGAAAACTCAAAACCTGGATTTGATGAGTCATCCGCCGTATAGTGCTGACTTGGCACCGAATGATTTCTTTTTATTCCCGTACGTAAAAAATAAAATGAGAGATCAACGTTTTTCGACACCTGGAGATGTGATTGATGCGTTCAGAAAGTTGTTGGGGATACCTCAATCACAGTCGCAAAAATGCTTCGATAATTGGTTCAAACCCATGTAAAAGTGTATAGATCTTAATGGGGAATATTTTTAAAAACAATAAAGTGATTTTCGATGATTAATATTGGTTTTTCTCTATTCCCGAAATACGAGGTATGTTTTTTAAGTACCGTTTTGCGATTCCGCCGCCGTAGCGCTACGGTCGGCGTTCCGCGCATGCACTAACGCCATTACAGTCTGCTTCTTCATTGTATACGTTGTTTACTGAGTGTTTAAGATTCCTCTGACAATCGTGAGTCCCGCTGATTGTGAAGTACGGGCTAAAGGCGTGAAACCGATCGATATTCATCGTGAGATCTGTGAAGTTTACGGACAAAATATTTTGAATGATGGAATGGTAAGGAAATGGGTGAGAGCATTTAAAGATGGCCGCACAAATGAGCATGATGAAGAACGGAGTGGGCGCCCTTCGGTCGTTAATGAAGATTTGGAGCAGAAAGTGGACGAAAAGCCCTGATCTGGCACCCAGCGACTACCATTTGTTCCTGTACTTGAAGAAACACCTGGGCGGTCAGCGTCTGCAAGACGAAGTCAAAACATTTGTGACACAGTGTTTAACAAGTCAGGCGGCAGAATTTTATGAGGAGGGTATCCAAAATTGGTGTCACGTTATGACAAGTGCGCCAATATTCACGGAAATTATTTTGAAAAGTAGATTAAGATACAGACTTTCATGTAAAAAGAAAATTATTGCGATATCTTTACAGGTTTTTTTTAATCCCAAAACGGTTCTTACTTAAAAAAACATGCCTCGTATAAAAGGCTACCCGGCAACCCTCGTAAAGGCTGAGTTGTAGACAAGAACTCGAGGCCAGTAGTGGTTGTGTCGTTGGAAATCTAGTTTGTACAGTTAATTTTTCAAGGTTTTAATTTCGCAGATCAATGAGCTCTTTGGTTCATTCTACAGGCCACTAGCAACAACTTCGACAAATTTCATATTGTTTTATTTTTACTTCAATTCTTTTCCCAATTATACACGTTTTAGGAGTGCCGCATCAGTCGCTGCTACAATAATAAATTCTGATTCAATTATTCTTTTGTGCATAAATAGTTCGGTCAATTTGGACCATCGAAACTACCTAAATAAGCACTAGTAAGATTGTTCAAGGTATGATAAAAAATCAAAAGGTTTTCTATCTTTTTCGGTATGGAAAAAAACTTTCAGGTCGAAGGTAACAAAAAGAATTTCGCCATTTTCAGCAAAATTGTTTATTTTTTTTTAAATACCTTAAACAACAACTTAAGATAAAAAAAATTATCTTCAAAATATATACAGGGTGAGTCTTTGACCACTGCGTTAATTTTAACCATAGATTCTTGACGTCAAAAGAAACAACAAGTCGTCTTCAATTAGTCGTTCGCAATGTAAATAAAAATTTTGCCACATTTCAGGTGTACATTTTGAAAGAGCCAGAGTCCATAAATTGAACACTCTATCCCTTGTGTAAGGATGAGAATTTATGTTCTTGTTGTAGAAGTTTTTACAAAACGCCCATGCCATTTCAATAGGATTATATTGGCAATGGTATGGGGGTAATCTAAGAACTTCATGTCCATGCTCTTTCAAAAGTTCATCAATAACGTATCGTCTCTGTCGGTCAGTTCTAAATGGTAATATTAAATTCCAAAGTTGTTTTTTATTTAAATTCCGATCGAAATCAATTTTGTTATTCACCAACCAATTCTGCATATCAATTTTCTTGCTTGAACTAGTTGGTGGCTTATCCAACTGCACTGAATGATATGGTGCATTGTCCATTATGATCACAAATTTACCAGCAAGCTTTGATAAAGCTGGAATTAGTTGATTAATAACCAAATTTTGAAAAATTTCACTGGTCATAGTCTTGTGATAGTCACGGTCATTATTCTTCGAATCTAAAATGAAATCACAACCCTCCAAAAATCCAAAATTACTTCCTGCATGCAAAACAGTGAATCTTTTACCTTCAGATTTAATTTTTGATGGATTTCCTCTCATATCAGATTCGTGTGTCCATCGACGAACAGATGAACCATTTTGGTAAATCCAAGTTTCATCAAGAAACACGAATCTTATATTTTCATCCATCGACTTAAATTGCAAAAATTTTCTCAGGAAAGTAATTTTGGCTGCAACGACATGTTTTTGTTCACATAAAATTTTGCGTCCATTTACCTTTTTATATTTATAACCCATTGAATTAATTATATTGAATAATGAAGTGCGTTCTCCTTATAATCCAAATGTTCCTTAGCGTAAGTCAGTAGTGTGTCGATAGAAAAGTGTTCATTTTTCAAATTGTAATTCCAAATTTGTCGTTGCAGGTCTTTTCTAAAAATGAAATCGTCTACTTCTAGGGTTTTTGGGCCTACCAATAGAAGGAAACTCTTTATCGTCGTCTTCATTAAGAATTCCTCTGATTGAATTAATATGGACCTGTAATGAAATTTCGATTAGGATAAAACATAATATTTACATCTCAATTACGTTGAAAATGTTTGATACACTTTGCTGTATTGTTGAGTCCATAACTTCCTGACCACTATGCGCAGATTTGAGTGCAAGATAGCATTTTTTGATGCTAAGTCTTTGTTCTTTAGTTATTATTTTAGGCATTTTGAAAAAAATTCTGAAATATTTTGATTCTCTTCAAAATCAAATGTGACAGATGACAAGTGAAAATTGGCTTAACTGCTTGACATCGGCAACGTCGAAATCCGAAGAAACACTGATGCCAACCCAAGAAACTTAAATCACAACCACCCGCGATACAAATAAACTTTGAATGGAGTATAGAAGGTTTTTGATAACAGTCATGCGTATTTTGGCATCAATAGATTTATTCCATTTCTTGTGGGTTCCTCACTACTACTCTACAGATTGGTTAAATTGCATGAAAAACAAATATCCCTTGAACTAAAGGTCCTTATCTTGTACTTCCTGGAATCATTAGTCTTTTTTGCAGATAAAACCATTCTCCATCTTTTCTCCTAAATGGCACCATTCTTGAGATATTTGAAGTTGAAAGGAATTGAATCGATATAATTTTGTCAAAATTTTCTGATTTTCCCAAATCCAACTCTGTGCTGAAATGATTCAATAATAAAATTTGTTCAATGTTGCCATATTTTATGTCTTTATTAAATATTTCTACAAAAGGTTTTTGGAAATCTCTCCAGTCTATGGTTCCACCACTAAACACTATATTTGAAATTAACCACTGAACAATTTTTGTCTTACATTCACAACAAAATATAAATTGCCATTTGCTGTATTCATTATTAATGTCTATCACCTTGTTTAATATTTGATCCAGAGTAATATTCCATAATAAATAGAGAAAAAGATTTCCATTGCTCACATAGGTACTTCGGTATATTTTCATGATGACCGTTGAAATAGGTAATATATTTTCTGTCAGGACCTGTTAAATTGAAGACTTGTCTTTATGAAGAGCTGGTTCTTTATAGCTTCAGATTTTCAGAGTTCATCAAATTATATCTATTCTAATATGAGAATGCTTCAAATTAAGCTCATATGAGTTTTAAAAACTTCGAACCCAGTCTCCTAGATTTGTTTTTTACCTTTATAGAAGTTTTTTCACATCTTTATTTCATACACCGTTTCAACCTAGTTCATAAACTTAGGAGATAATAGAATTTGACTTAGTTTTTATATTTCTGAATGTTTGTTATGAGGCATGGTTAATTAAAATTCAATCAATATTGAAACTGGAAGCTATATAGGCTCATAAACAAGAAAGATTAGAATAGAAATGTATTATCTGATCATAATCATTTCATACTGAAATGAATAATTTCAAACTATCGAAATCATTATTATTATTTTATTATAATATCTTCTACATTTTTTTAAAGTTACAAATAACTGTTGACAGTTTCAAACAGAATCAAAACAACAAGGAACCACAGAACACTATTTTATTGGGAACTTCCCACCACAGGGACGTTATAATAACATTTTAATGTGATAA
Source organism: Micraspis discolor (assembly GCA_030674115.1). Lineage (NCBI taxonomy): Eukaryota > Metazoa > Arthropoda > Insecta > Coleoptera > Coccinellidae > Micraspis > Micraspis discolor. Next base: position 1,774,529 of record JARTUT010000874.1, on the reverse strand, counting down.
TAATTCACTCTAGTTATTCTGAGAAAAATTATAACTAAAGATCAATAATGGTTACAGATATTATCTTTCATTTAAAAAAACTTTGCAATTATTAATTTTTTCTCTCCTGGGGTTCGGTAATAAATTAATATTCTATGGTAAGGTATTAAAATTTGACATAATTTATGAATAACCATTATTCAATATTTCTGTTTTTGTTTACATAATTAAAACAGATACTCTGATTATAAAAACCAAAAATTTACGCATGTTCAGTAATCAGTAATTATAGTCTAAACAGAATAGTCATATTAATGATCTAACAATTTTTTTTTTTATTAAAGAACACGTAGTTGGTTTTTCAGAAATTTAGGTTATCAAACTCAATTTCTTCAAGCAAGTATGATTGCACACCTAAATCTGGGAATACTTGTAATCTATCCAAGTAAATTGTTATTGGGATTCAGTACAGAAAATAATCATCAAGCAAAGTAACGTCACTTTAAAATAATTATTCGTAGTGACATCATTCATTGTTGAAGATTTCGAAAAAGATTTTTTTATTTTTAACAGTAAGATATCAAGAGACCTCATAGACCTGTTCACTGATCTCTGTCAAGGAGAAGGAACTTCAGAAATATCAGTGTTTGGAAAATCATAGATGATTTTTTTGGCTTTGAGTGAAAAAAAAGCAAAATGACAACCTCTTGCCTTGGAAGTTTTCATAGAAATGATGGTTTTCACGATTTGGAAATTTTAAGAAGCAAATTACAAATGTATGATGATAACATCGAATAATTCTGAGGTTTTTTTGGAATTTCTCACTAGAAAGGGATGGTTTATAATCTTGAAGTAGAAAGAAATTATTGTAGAACATCAAAAATCTATGATCTCTTGAGGATTTTCCGCTGTTCGAACATGATTATAATGAAATTTCATAATAGCTCTTCTTCAAAATCAGGTCTCTTCAGTGTTAAAGATAACTTCAAAAATATCGGATTTTGGAAAATCATATCCAGTACCCAAGTGTAAAAATTTATTCGCAGAGAAAAATCACGAGGTATCAATGCTTGAACTCGCTGTATACGAAAAAGGTACAGTAAATTTTTCTTCAATATAATCCAAACTACGTCCTTGGTTATGTTTAATGCTTCAGCTATTTTCCTGGTACAGGATTGCGGATAAGCTCCAGGCATTTTTGTGAATTTCCATGGGCAAAACCGTTACAGAATTATACATATCTGCCATATTCGAATTTGAATAAACTACGGTAATCAAAAGTTCGTGAATAAACTAATCACAATCGAATTCTTTAAATCATTGAACTGACGGCGAAAAGCTATCTTTATTTATGTAAGAAATCAGAGGCTATCGAAATCAATTTCTAATTACTCTGTGACCTGAATGTGAAAAAGGAAAGGACATATTTTTCAAAATTTAGTAAGGACTAAAGGAAGAAAAAATTTTCAGAATCTCGTTATTACAAAAAAGAATAGGGGGTTGAAAAAAGCAACTGTGCAATTAATCAATTTGCTTGAGACCATTTTTGGCTCGATATTCGAAAATCAAAGACATTTGGGTCAAACGATAGCTCGCTGTTCTATTAGGACTATAAAAAGCGCTCAAGTAAAACCTTTTTTCCGTGTTAACTACCGTAGGTAAAACAGACCTAATGGAAACCAATACACACACGTACAACGTGTGAATCATAACTCAATTACCGCGTTCAATTGGAGAAAATTGAAATAGTTGCGTCTCGTTTCTCGACAGATATGGCCTCCAGTTTCTACGCAACACATCACAGCTATTCCAGTCCGCCATCAGATGCTCATGGGGCCGAAATTAGATCCGTTTGTTCTCTAGATGATATCGGCAATTGATCGGATATTGTACGAGAGAATATTTGCCCCCTTACTTAACCTGCTACTGTTGTGTGTATCTGCAGGATGAATAGATTGTCTGCAGAATGTCTAAGCAGATACGATAGATACTTGATAATTAAATTCGTTGAAAGTATCTAACACGTTCATAGAACGATGTTGGATTGATAAGTACCCAGAAATACTGTCCTATTTAATTTATTTTGCATGAATAGTTTCTACGAGGCATGTTTTTTAAGTAAGTACCGTTTTGCGATTCGGCCGCCGTAGCGCTACAGTCGGCGTTCCGCGCATGCGCGCTGGTTACCTACATCTCTTGTCTACGCACTGACGCCATTACAGTCTGATTCTTCATTGTATACGTATCGATATTCATCATGAGATCTGTGAAGTTTACGGACAAAACATTATGAGTGATGGAATGGTAAGGAAATGGGTGAGAGCATTTATAGATGGCCGCACAAATGTGCATGATGAAGAACGGAGTGGGCGTCCTTCGGTCGTTAATGAAGATTTGGTGCAGAAAGTGGACGAAAAGCCCTGATCTGGCACCCAGCGACTACCATTTGTTCCTGCACTTGAAGAAACACCTGGGCGGTCAGCGTCTGCAAGACGATAATGAAGACAAAACATTTGTGATACAGTGGTAAACAAGTCAGGCGGCAGAATTTTATGAGGAGGGTATCCAAAAACTTGTGCCACGTGCTACGGTTATTTTTCTTCAATGTTTTAACCTGTCGTTAAAAATGAAATCAATGATTTGTCCACGACAATATTGAATTTTGTTAACAAGCATTAAGACTTAATCTAGGGCTGGGCTACATATGCCTTGAAGAAAATCAGAAATTGATTACCAAATATAACAAATCTATTATCAAAATATAAATATACAATATACAAGTGCTTAATTCAACATATCAAATCTACAGCTACTAACTATGAACTATGCAAGAATCAATTTACTGAGAAAACCGTGCATTTAAGGACAATTGTTATTTCAACATATAGATGGTATTCAACGATATACAAGGATGCCATTTCCATCAAAAAATCGCCAGCAACGCACAGTTCCTCGTGCTACGGAATTTGGAATTTTTTTATTCTACAGGGGGCAATTCTGATTGAAGCGCGGGGTCACAAATTATTTCATTATATGGGGCTTATTGAATAAGTTAAGGTAGACTCATTTTGCAAGAAAAATATCCAGCAACGGCCGTTTCCATCTAGTTTTTGCAATCGTCAGCTTTGGGGGATTTTTTCTGTCGTGCTTTAGGGGGATTACGGGGGTCACAAATTATTTCATCCTATAGATTATATTCGACGTTTTACAAATATACTATTTTCATCGAAAAATCGCCAGCAATGCGCAGTTTCACTGTCCGCCGAATTTTTGAATTCGAGGGGGCTATGCGGTGGTAAACGGGGGGTCACAAATTATTTCAGTGTATGTGCTCGATTCAGTAGATTATATTGAATAAACTGACATAATTATAACGCAAAATAAATTATTTTTTGATGTTGGAGGATTTGTGGGGGTTGTTGGGGGGGTCTTTTTTATGTAGGTGGTTCCCCCCACTAATGAAGTACAAAAAAGATATAATACTTCCCGAAAAAAATCAGGTCATCTCATTCAACCGATTACAAATGACACGCAATCGTAAATATAAACCAGCTTTCGAAATCCGTTGCTGAAAAGCGTTGCTGCAATGAACACCCGTCACAAAATGTTGAATATTAAGAACATTCCCGAATTTCAGCATTTTAATTGAGCATAAAATAACCTTTTGTTATTTCTATGTCATCTTGTTTGAAAATAATACGCATAGTTAAAGAAGTTGTATTCCCTTTTTGTATTGGCATAGTTCAAGCTATGCTATGGTAGACGGCTTTCTGAAAGCAAGCGTAGTTACATCATCAAGATAGAGTGGCAGCCGACACAGGATTTTTTTCTGTGTTGAATTCCATTCTTCCAATCTCCTCGCATAACCAAGAGATGCAACAAATTAAGGTAATACATTATCACTAGTGCTTCAATTCAGCAAGTTCGTTATTATTTATTTATTCTGTTAGAGCTTCCGTTTCATCGGAGTGAATGTTGGATTCCGGAAGAACCTAAAAATAAAAGCGTTTTGATTAAAATCGGCAATATTTTATTCCCATTTTTTGATCTGTGTATACCATCGCAGGTGAACGAGACCGTTACAACAAGCCAATACAAACACACGGTGCAAATGTTAAACATCCGGCAAAGGTGGGTATTTAATATGGACATAACAGAGCGCTAGTTTAAACTACACAAAACGAAGTTAAAAGTTGGTTAGAAGAACATCGATGATGATTGGTGGACATTACAATTCTTCATGTTGAACTTGAGGTACTGGGCTAATAAGAAATTCATATAGAAAAATTTTCTGCTGGAATGCAGCAGTAAATAAGCCATACTTTAAGGGTCATTCATCGAGCTTTCTCAAATTCCGTATTTCTATTATACCTCCTCATACATCATTAATCAATTATCAAAATGCAAACATGACTCATTTTAGTCACGGAATATGCTTCATTGATCGCCACACAACTGGAGGAATTTTATGAGTTATTTCTATGGCTTTTCTCTCGTGGGTCAAAGATCGAATGTATAAACCTTCCGCAATTTTCTACGAAATTCGTGGACCACTATGTGTTACGTTAAGCATTCCCCTTATCGGCCCCTGGAGCTATGAAAACAGGATGATGTGTGGGCGAAGTCATGTTTCGGATAAAAATGTTTTTATCAAGAGTGTGTGTCGAGCGCTGATTCACCAAGTTAGTCAACGTCTTGGAGGGATATTCACACTGAATAAACTGAAAAAAAATGACCCCTTGATTGGGTAATTTAAGTTTAGTGTATCTGCGAAAGCAAGGCAAGAATGTAAGCAGCAATGACCTTTTATTGAAACGATTTCCAGCTGTGTTGTCAGATTGTGAATTTCTTCTAATTTCATACGTGCCTTCGTGGAAATTCGCCAACCATCAATGGCGGATGGGCGGGCTTATAGCCTATTGTGTCCACTATCTTGTACAATGCCACTGTATTTTTGACCACCCCATTTCAGATGTCGAAGATTAGTTCAGTAACTAATTTTTGGTGGCTCTCCGATTATTTATAGAAAGCATAGACGGATATTCATGTGGACGACAAACCTTCAATCCTATCGATTTTGCAACTTCATGAATGACAGCAAAAAGTCAATTATTTCACAATTTCCACGCTCGAGGTCGATGTCTGTTGTAATTGATTCCGTGTCTGAAATAGAAGGAAACGTATCAGTGATGATGGTTCCGGTGACCGTGAATCACGTCGTCGCAAATGCAATTATTCGCGAGTAATGTTCGATGTCGAGGGACCCTAGGAAAAAAAATTATAACGAACGTAGTTGGGAATATTCCGTATGAATCAATCTTATCTTATATTCAAATTCTTACGAAAATATTATGAATTTTTTATTGCTTTCATCAGGGTTTCGTTTGGAAGCAATATTATTTTCAACTAGCGGACCCGACAGACTTCGTCCTGTCAAAAAGATTTGTAATGTGGCAGTTTTTGTGCCTGCGTATTTTAAAAAATTCTCCTGAACAGAACCGTCACCCTGGTGATAGGGCGTTGTGAATAAAAAATAATTAAATAAAACATATATAAGGATTTAAAAGGAAGTAATCGCTTTATTGTTAATCATGTGAATCATAATTATTATTATTATCATTGTAGTGCTTTGTGGTATACGATGTTTTTTGTTTGATTACCTGGCGCATAGATAAACAAATCTGATGGTTTTCCAACACGGGAACAGGCAACATACAATTGACCATGTGAGAAACATGGGTTTTCTAGATTAATACCACAAACACTTAATGATTGCCCCTGGGACTTGTTTATAGTCATAGCAAAAGCAAGCCGCACTGGAAACTGTAGTCGTTTAAACTAAAATGGCACATCATTCGGAATCATTGGGATGCGCGGTATGAGAACATCTTCTCCTTTATACTTTAATTTGAGTATAGTTGTTTCTATCACATTGTTTAGTAATTTTTTTATCGCTAACCGTGTACCGTTGCAAAGACGCGGTTGGTTGATATTTCGCAACATTATAACCACCGATCCAACCTTTAATTGAAGATTGTGAGGTGGCAATCCTGGCAAATCCAGCGAGTTTATAAATTCCGGTGGATAGTTGACTACATCATCTTGATTAGTAGCCGAATCAACTGATTTATATATCCTCGATTCGCCTGTAATTTGTTCTTGAATTTTGAAATTTAATTCATTTACATCTATGTTTTTTGCAGCCAGTATAGCTCGTTCGCTCAACCAATCATGGTTTCTGTAATTTTGAGAAACATCTGGAAACACCTTCTGAATAAGTTCATCTTTTGATCGAGTTAACTGACAAAAACTTTCAGGAAAGTTAATGCAGCCAGTCAACATGTCTATAGGAAATTTGCCATTACCAATGTCAATGAGTTGTTTAGAGAATATGTTTCCAGGTTGGTCATTTTGCAACTCGACACGCATATTCTTGCCTAAATGAATTACTTTGACATGTTTCCACAAATTGGAGGACTTTAGACATGCATTGAGTTCATAAGCTGGCGTTGATCGTGGAATCACTGGCAATGTTTGACGAAAATCTCCTGCTAATAAAATCATTGCACCACCAAATCGGTTATTATTGCTCCGTAGATCTTTTAAGGTTCTGTCTAAAGCCTTCAAAGATTTTTTATGTGCCATCATGCTTCATCCCAAACAACCCTGATGCATTTTATCTCGCGTGCCGAAACTAATACAAAAGAAACGCGAGTTTCGGAACGCGACATTAAACTCCTCCAACTATGTATTCTGTGCTCCAACGCACACACGCACATTGTTTTGATAGATATGATCTTTGACGTTAGGAACACACCTACATTGCTTAGACAACAGTGAGTGCTTGTAATTTAATATGAACTTTATACCATAGCAATAAAGCTCAAATTGACTACGTTTTAGTTACAAATTATTTGTATGGGAAAAAGAAAAGGGCTATTTTTAGGGTTTGTCCAGCAATAATTCTAATTTTTCTCGCCGTAAAAACCATCCTTGAACTTCAACGAACATTTTAAAAAAAGATTTGGCTAAATTGGTCCAAGCGTTGTTGAGTTATGCGCTTACCAACACATTTTGCGATTCATTTTTATATTATAGAAGAAGATAGATATACAGGGCGAATAAATTATATTAGGGACGTATAATAGGTTGCCAAATATCTTCCTTCGTTAAAGGCAAATCCGCTAGAGAACTGTTCTGTATTTTTGCAGTTTCCATTAAATATTATTAATAGCAATGTTTCGGAAAAGCATTTTTACGATTATTTTCCGAATCTGATACTCAAATCTGACTATATTCTTTTGTATTCCTCAATTAATCGACCAGGAAGAAAACAGTTCCGCTGAAACCCATCTCATTTTAATTGGAGGAAAACAAACGGTTCTCCATCAGTGCCGTTCGTCTATTATTAATGAAATTTAATTAACTGTTTACGTTCCTATTTTTAGCTCTGTCGGCACGTGTAGATATACTTCCCGCGAACAAATCTCATTCCAGAAAATTCACAAGAGTTGGATGAATGATTGTCAGTTTTGTGAGCTTTTTCCGTTATTCCTCCTGATTATCAAAATAATGTATACTACACTTATACGAAACTTCGTTTCAAGTCATTATGACAATTAATATCATTTAAGCGAGAGATCCTTGTGATCATTCTTTTTATTTGCATTTTACATTTAATCATATGAATGTCAAATATAAACGTGGCTATCTTAGATCTAATTGTTTACACATTAAATGCAAAACCACCATAGAAAAATATTAAATTGGCAATATTTCGGAAACTTCAAATTTTAGGTATAGATAACCTCATACAAAGTTACCTTCATTTTTGATAATTAATGCTACAAAATAATAAAAATGGGGGGTTTCCATTTGAAAAAATCGAGTTTTGTCAGTTTTCTCAATCTCATTCTAGATCTTTTTTTTAACACTCTGTATGACTATTTGTCCAAGTATTATACAAAATCTATTGAAGTAGGTCCTTTTCAACAAGACATCTAACCCTTACTTACTGTAAAAAGGGCTTCCTTATAGGAACAATTGATAATTAAATTAGGGCTTGCAATCTTAATTTTTGACATAAAAACCTGTTTATGTCAAAAACGCTCAGACTTAGGGATAGGACATGATACATGAAATCTGCCTAGAATGTTAAGTAGAATCCAAAAATGTAATAATATATAAGGTATCCCATTTAAAATAAGCGACTTAGGGTCTATTTCCGGTATAACCGGAAGTGCCCAATAGATGAAAATATTTTAGCTCTATAGGTCCCAAGACATTTGGCAAGTTCCCAAAATTTCAAATTTTTCCTACATTCAGTTTCTGAGATATCGATCGATGCAGTTCGTCGTGGTTCACCCTGTATAGTTCCTTAGAAGATCTATTATTTCACTTCTCTTATCAGGCTTCGGTTAGATAGAACAATTTTAAGGATAAAATAAAGAATAAATTAGGGTCCTTATAGAGTTCAGCAGTAATGATAATCTATGATTTGGTTTCATTAAAGAGTCCTGGAATATCGACGAATATCGAGTTATTTATGAGTTGAAAAAAGTTCGAATAAGGTCTAAACAAAATGTTGGGAATATTGTTAGTCTGGAATGTTAAAAATTCTCTTGAAACTTTGAATATGCTAAAAAATATTCATCAAATCGCAACGGAATACTGTTCGTATATGGAGTTCATTGACATTCTGAGCATTCTAGAATGAGAAGATATATGAGTTTTCATTTTTAAACAGCAGAGTATTGGAATAGAATAGTTAAAAATTATATAAATGATATAACAAAAAGAGATTGAAGGTATTCTGAAAAATAAGAGATTTATGCATTTACAAATCAGACGAGATTAGATGTGAAGAATTATTTGGAAGGGTTATATATTCATTATTTTTCTTTTCGAATTAATTAGAAAGGTAGGGTTTGAGGAAGTCGCGTGTGGATCTAGATTCAGATAGGTATGTGAATAAATAATGAATATGTCTGTTTGGGGCGTGAGAGCCATAACATTCGTATGTGCCCGATCATTCATTTGTAGGTATATATTTTCCCTTATTTCCATTTGGTCATGCCGAGTAAACGTTGGTTAAAAATTTATGATCTAATAAATCCTTATTCTTTACGTAATTCTTATAGGTATATTCCAAAGTATTACTCCTGATGTTCTTCGTTTTTTTCAACTTACTATCTGTTGTGTTTATGTCTTTTCTTTCTTTCGCTTCAACCCGATGGTAGAAATGTGACGTTTGCTTGGACTTTTACATAATATTACGAGATTAGATTCAGCCGAAATGACGGATCTATCTCTCGACGTGAATCCTGAATATAATAAATTCATAGATTCTGTTTTTGATCGATTTCATCACTGAAATCGTGTTTGTGTTTCTTAATCTACGAAGGACAGTTCTTGGAATTTAGGGCAGCGGCCGTTACTTCCAAGAATGCTTTCTATCGGACGGAATTTTGGGAATCTCTAAGCTCAGCTACCTGTACTTTCGATACGTTCGATTTTTCTCAATTATTCAAGTATCCTCTCTCAGAACAGTTCTAGTTTGACCACCTGTGTGGTCAGTTCTACCAGTAAGTTCTACTTTAACAGTTAATCTTCAGCAGCGAATAAATATTTTTTTCGTTATTTTATCTCATCTTTTTCTTGCCGACTATTCCTGTACATTTGTTTGACATCTCAGAGAAAGAATAATTTATTGTTTCGAGATTCATCGACTGTTTTTTCTATGCCTATGATGAAAATTTATGAATTCTCATTGAATGTCGTAATTTTCATTTGTGAAAGAGGTTTGTGATTGAAATAAAACTGAAGAAAAATTGTAAGGGTTGTTATTGTTGATTCAAGTTATTCGTTTATTGACTATCTAACTTTATCTATCACCGTCGTTTTCTTTTTAACGTAAAGGTAAAGGTTTAAGTACAATAACGTACATTCCTTACGCACATTTTTTTATTCTGAAGAAGAAAATGAGCATTCAAAAATAGCAGTCGAAGTGTCCAATCGTTTCTGCCAACAAGTCCTCATTTATTCATTACTTTTGGCTGTTTTACACTGTATATTCTGACAATTTCACAATTAATTATTACTCCGTTGATAAATTGAACACCGTTATACTTTCGATAAGCTCGTTACTCACCTAATTGTCCAAAGACCCAGTTTGTCGATTTCGAACAAACAAAGCGTTTTCACAATTCTATTTTATTTATTATTCAACGATGTGCTGTTTCTAGCGAGGACATTGCATTATTTTTTCATCTGCATCTTTCGACGTGATTGTTGCAGTCGACTTTTTATTGCTGAGGTTACAGGGTCAATTTTTCCCACAATTCTCCATTTACTCATTTAATAATAATGAAGGAAGAGTCCTTGATCGTCGCTCAGTTATTAATCTTTATCCATTATGGAAATTAGAATGAATTTTTCTCTGAATATTGTCTGGAATATAATATATTCTTCGAAATAATGTTCGCATAAAAAATGTAGCATACGTAGATATAAGGTAAGGTTTAAGCAAGTTCAAGGTGTCTAGAAAGGGTATCGGGTATCTGTAAGTTCAATAAAACAGAAAATATTTGTGAGCAATGCAAAAAATCATTGTGTATTATTTACATATGAATTGGAGAATTATTTGGAAAAGATGATGTTATCCGTGATGACGTGATATAATATGGACGATGATGAGAGACAGAGGTCCTGAATACCAGAATGATGGAACCTCATAGGCAGCCTGGCAACCCTGATTTACGACAATTCCCTTTGTTTATATCTATTTGAAATCTCATCAATCACGATTGTGACAGGTTGCCCTTATCTTTTCCCTCTGTTCGTATCGATGAAACGCAAGATCGTCTCTCTCTAGTGTCTACCGGGGCGAAATCTTAACAATTATCACATTAAAATGTTATTATAACGTCTCTGTGGTGGGTAGTTCCCAATAAAATAGTGTTCTGTGGTTCCTTGTTGTTTTGATTCTGTTGAAAAAAAATGTGGAAAATATTGTAAGGATAAATTCGATAGTTTGAAATTATTCAATTCAGTATGAAATTATTATGGTCAGAAAATGCATTTTATTCTCTTATTTCTTGTTTATGAGCCTATAGCTTCCAGTTTCAATATTGATTGAATTTTAATTAACTATGCATCATAACAAACATTTGGAAATATTAAAACTAAGTCAAATTCTATTATCTCCTACGTTTGTGAACCAGGTTGAAACGGTGTATGAAATAAAGATGTGAAAAAACTTCTATAAAGGTACAAAACAAATCTAGGAGACTGGGTTCGAAGTTTTTAAAACTCATATGAGCTTAATTTGAAGCATTCCTATGTTAGAATAGATATAATTTGATGAACCCTGAAAGTCTGAAGCTATAAAGAACCAGCTCTTCATAAAGACAAGTCTTCAATTTAACAGATAGAAAATACATTACCTATTTCAACGGTCATCATGAAAACATACCGAAGTATCTATGTGAGTGATGGAAATCTTTTTCTCTATTACTTATGGAATATTACTCTGGATTGAATATTAATCAAGGTGCTAAACCTCCTCTATAATGAATACAGCAAATGACAATTTAGATTTTGTAGTGAATGTAAGACAAAAATTGTTCAGTGGTTAATTTCTTCTATAGTGTTTAGTGGTGGAACCATAGACTGGAGAGATTTCCCCAACCTTTTGTAGAAATATTTCATAAAGGCATAAAATATGGCAACATTGAACAAATCTGATCATTGAATCATTTCAGCACAGAGTTGGATTTGGGAAAATCAGAAAATTTGGACAAAATTATATCGATTCAATTCCTTTCAACTTCAAATATCTCAAGAATGGTGCAATTTAGGAGAAAAGATGAAGAATGGTTTTATCTGCTAAAAAGACTAATGATTCTAGGAAGTACAAGATACGGACCTTCAGTTCAAGTACTGATGTGAAAACAGCCGAGTAAGATAGCCTAGTTTTGTACAGAATTTTTCGCACGCCAATGGAATATTGGCCGGATAGCGATGCAAAAATTTTGATTCGCCGAGATAATTTGGGATTTTTCTATTTTCACGTTGGAATCTGGATACGGTACGTTCTCTACTACGATGGCCCATGATAAATCCATCACCAGCACTCATTCCACAGCACCCCCGGGTCGAATATGCCGAATGACGAACGAGTTTTCAATAAAAATATTCTTATCTGGCAAACTAGACATAGGATTGATGTAAAATTTCGCAATAGTTTCCAGGAAAATAAACAAATATTAACTTCATATGCCACTTCTACTTGCACCCCCAGAGGTCAGTAGAGTAGTCGGCCTGATTTTTAAAAATTCATAAAAAATCAACCATAAATGAGAATGCCATCAAACTCCTGCAGAATTATCAACCTGTCGATAAAAAAATAATTAAGTAGTTATCTCTGACTTGCAACCCCTTGGGGGGCTAAAATAACGGCTTAATGATTATTCAAGCAGATTCGAATATCTCGAGAACTAGACATAGAATCGACACGAAATTCGGTATTTGTTCTTCTTTCTATATACACAAAATAACTTTGTGACTCACTTCCACTTGCACCCCTTGGGGGGGGCTAGCCGAGTTCCAGCCGAGTTTTCTGTGAGTAATTCATACCTGGGAAACTAGACATAGGATTGAGGTCAAATTTCACAATAACATTTAGAAGCATCAACTCACAATTTCTGCATATGCCCTATTCACTTGCACCCCCAGGGGTCGGTAGGTACTCGGCTTGATTTTTAAAAATTCTGGCTGGAACTCGGCTAGCCCCTCTCTGGGGCTGCGAGTGGTAGTGAAACACAAAGTTATTTTGTGTATATAGAGAGAAGATCAAATACCAAATTTCGTGTCGATTCTATGTCTAGTTCTCGAGATATTTGTATCTGCTTGAATAATCACTAAGCCGTTATTTTAGCCCCCAAGGGGTTGCAAGTCAGAGATAACTACTGAATTATTTTTTTGTCGACATGTAGATGATTCTGCAGGAGTTTGAGATGGCATTCTCATGTATGGTTGATTTTTATGAATTTTTAAAAATTAAGCCGAGTACCTACTGGCTTCTGCGGGGTGCAAGTGAATGGAGCATATGCAGAAATTGTGAGTTGACGCTTCTTAATGTTATTGTGAAATTTGACCTCAATCCTATGTCTAGTTTCCCAGGTATGAATTACTCACAGAAAACTCGGCTGAAGCTCGGCTAGCCCCCAAGGGAAGCAATTAGAAGTGAGTCCTACAGATATTCTCTGTATTCAGAGAGAAGAATAAATACCAAATTTCGTGTCGATTCTATGTCTAGTTCTCGAGATATTTGTATCTGCTTGAATAATCATTAAGCCGTTATTTTAGCCCCCAAGGGGTTGCAAAGTCAGAGATAACTACTTAATTATTTTTTATCGACAGGTTGATAATTCTGCAGGAGTTTGATGGCATTCTCATTTATGGTTGATTTTTATGAATTTTTAAAAATCAGGCCGACTACAATTTTTTTATGAAATTTCAACACCCTATATCTTTTGAACAAGGCCAAATTTGGTAAAATGTTTCCTCTGACGTCAAGAATCTATGGTTGAAATTAACGCAGTGATCAAAGACTCACCCTGTATATATGTTCAGTTAAACGAATGATTGGTAGTATTATGAGATAACATTCTCACAAAATCTAAGTATCCGTTAATTGATTCGACGATCTTACACAATAAGTAAATTGACCCAGATATCTGACCATCGAGAATGCACTCAGGTGTTACGTTTCGGTAAAGATCTTGTTTCTGGGTTTCTCGGGCACGCCTGCTGTTTTCCTCCTTACCTTCTTGTTCACTTTCGTTTTCGTAGCATCTGAACCACGTGGTATGTACAAGAGAACAGAAGAGTCGCGCGACCGTTCGCATAATCCAATCGAAATAGAAAGTCTCTCACCAACGGCTGTTACGTAAGATATTTTTAGAAGTCGAACGATAAACAATGCAAAAATATGCAGGCGTTGCACAGACTCGACCCAGAAATCTGAATCTCACAGATAAAGATCGATATGATGATGGTATCGTCGATTCAGTTGTAAGATTTGGTAATTTAGTAGATTGAGGAAACAATTGTGGGAACTGGGAATCTTCACGTGTTGGAAAAAAATGGGGGTTTAAATAATGCAGAAAAGCAGTTACGTGAGGTAAGGAGATTTTGCACTTTGTTCTAAAGGTCTTCCCTGACTCTGGAACAATGCGATAGAATAAAAACGGAGATTGACAATTTAAATGAATCAACAAACTAATATCTCGAATTAACCGTAACCAAACTTTTCATTTTCTTTCATTTCATCCATAATATTATTCTTGTCACCAAACCCACTCGGCTCCAGAGAGTGCACAAAGTACCTCCTCGGCTAGCTCTAGAGCTGAGACTACTTATAAAGGGGCGCCACTCTCTTTTATGATAATACAAAGAAAAAAAGAGGAAAGTACACTAAAGATCTCAGGGTCGCAAAAGAGAGAAAATAACGAACGCACTCTCAGGATGCCAAACGAGCCCGATCACACAAGCGGGAGGTAGTGGTTGGTAGAAAGAATATAGAGCAATTATTTAATAATATAATGAGCCCAAATGAAATACACGAGGTCCCTCAAACGAGGAGATATCTTACAGAAGATAGATCACTAACTAGTTCTTACTTCACAACCCGAATATTCGATATAATGCTTCATCTCTTACTAAACAAATAGTAATATCACCCAAGGTATATACTTAGAGCCTCGATGGTAATCGTTACAAATAGGTCTTTACTTAGATCTAAGCGACCTTCTCGATAGGTCTGGTTTTAATGTGCTAAACAGTATTCACTGAATTGGGCCTCTTTGATACTAATCAATCTTAATTAAAATCTACAGACTAACCTTCTATAACAGTCTAGGTCGTGGCTTGACTGAAGTACAAAAGGATATAGTTTCTCAAACCATAATTATTCTCACAGTCTCGTAGATGGAAACTGGGCTCAAATATATTCCTGGGTCAACGTAGTACAAATTTCTCACAGCAATGCGCCCTGTGTAGACGACAGGTGTGGTATCTTAGATGGCAAAATCTGGTGGAGGTCCCCAAAGACAGCTCCCACGGCAGTTCGACGGTAATTCAAAATCAGACTAGACAAACAGCTCGAAGACTTCAAAGACAGTTCAGAATCTGCGGTACCTCGCAACGGCACAATAATAATTCCCAATTCGAAGCAGAATGATGCTAAAATACGAACAAAAATGTAAAATACCTCGTGACAAACATAGGTTAACTCACCAATCCCACGTCGTTTTTCCAAACAAATACGCCACTCCGCTAAAGCGCAAAAATCTCACTAACGAATAAACCAAACCAACATGATAAGATTTCTCTCAGGGCTTCAGTTAAAATCCTGTTCAGATCCGCAAAATTGCGATTAATTACTCCAGGATATTTCAACCAAAAATGCGGAAAGAACTGACAACCTACGTCACATGCACAGAACAGGACCACCGACAACGGCGATCATCGAAACGTACGAGATAAGCTGGTAAACTACTGCAACTAACGCCACCAGTTCGGTCTGCAGGTACTAACTAGAGCGGGAATTTTGAAACCGTGACAAACTTGAAACTGTAATAGATTTAGACAATGAAAGGATACAAGTACGTTTTAGGATAAATACAGAAACGTTTATTTCCGAAGATCAAATAGTAAACCGGGGAGTACCATATGGTAGTATTCTGATGGCTCTTTTCTTTATTGTATAAGGCTGTTGGGAAAGTAATTTCGTTTTTTCCCGTCAGAGGACTTAATTACGTTTTTTCGAAACCAACTTCACACTTAAGCCGCATAACCATTATATGTCTTGAGAGCTGACATTGCATGGATTGTTTGTGAAAAAGTTCTATTAATTCTACACAGTAGTTTTTGGTTGGTGCCCTTTTAAATATGCAGAGCAATAAGCAGCATTTTCGTCATATTTTACTTTTTTACTTCAGAAAAGGTAAAAATGCTGTCCAAGCGAGAAAAAAATTGACGGATGTGTATGGAGAAGGCGTGCCAGAATTGGTTTGCAAAATTTCGATCCGGCAATTTTGATGTCGAAGATGCACCACGGTCTGGAAGGCCGGTAAAAAGGCATTACTTGATGCAAATCGGCGAATAACCACACGAGAGATCGGTGACAGATTAAATTTGTCGAATTCGACTATTTATGGCCATTTGAAAGGCATGGGCTTAACCACGAAGCTCGATGTGTGGGTGCCCCATGTCCTTATATTATATTATACCTTGAACAGGATACGCCTTTTCGATCTGTTTTAAGATTGCCTCTCGAGCGGCCCTGCGGGCCGCTCGGAAAGCTACGCTTTCCGGGTCCCTAACGGGACCACCTGTCAAAATTTTCTCTGGTTCACGATCTTATTACTTTATTATATAGACGAAAGCTGTCTTTCATGTTCCCCAAAAAAAAACGAAATGACTTTCAGAACAACCCAATATATATAAATGATTTGCCTTATAATATCAGGTTCTGGATATAGACTGAATATTTTTTACTTCTTGAACCTATAAGATATCTCATTAATCTTTATTGAATATCCCGTAAATTTAAGAACGAAAAATATTTCAGTCTGCATCTAGCATCTGGCAGTTCAATATTTATTTACATAGGTAGTATATTTCATACGAATCAATATGTATTCAGATAGGGGAGATCTACGGAGGATGCAATTAGGGAGATTACTAATCGCGTTTATGATCATATAGATAAAAACATACCGTCATTATGCATCTTCTTGGACCTCTCCAAAGAATTAGATGCGGTGTGCCATAAAAGATGGTTGGAGAAAGTTGGAAACTACGGATTACGAGGTCCAATATATAAACTTTTGAAGAGGTATTTATTTAACAGAAAATAAATTGTTGATATTAACGGGCAACTAGGCAGAACAGACATTCAGGGCTATTCACTAACTCAAGTTGCTATGAATAGCCACCGAAAATCGTGGTCATCTTCAAGGTCAGTTGCTAAGCGCGAAATCGGTATTCACTATTCAAGAAAGTGGTTATGAAAGTTACTATGCATAACGACTAGTGACTATCCCTAGTAGTTTACTGGCAACTGCTTTATAGGTGTAGCTATAGATAACCACTCTTGCCGGCTACTGTTTGTTTATTGTTTTTTTTTTCATTCATGTGAACAATTAAAAGTTTTAATCGAATAAGAATGACATTTTTAGTGCAAATGAACTTTTTAATGAATTTGGAATTACAAAGGTATTAATATAGAGTATTGTAGGGTAAATGCGCCACTGCTGCAAAGGCTTAACGCTGTCTTCATATTATTCAACTCTTTTGTGAGTTGCATTCACAGTTCTCCAACTTTTACTGATTCAGCTGGTGATAGTTTTACTTTCATCATCACTTTATGTTCGCACAGGAAATTCATCATAAATTGATATCTTCATTGCTTGCCTTTTTAAACCTGTTATGTCTAAAATAAGAGATGTTAAATTAAAAATACCGAAAATTGTCTTTTATATAACCTCATCCTTCTTCCATAGTAACTGTACAGATTCCTCGAAAATAATTGAAATCTTTTCCCAACTTTCTTTAACGGTAATTTTTCGTGATTTTGAAGGTTATGTATGTGCTTATTCCACAGACAAATCCATATCATTTGTCTATGGTTGAATCGAGAAAACGGACATTTGAACTATTTTGCGGTGTTGCCATGACTCTCTTTATAAAAAGTTGTTATGATAACAACAGTTGTTAATGGTTAGTTAGAGAATACCAAAAAAGGGTAGCAGTGGCTATCGAAAGTTGTTCTACGAGTTGCTTTGGATAGCCACGGCGAAAGCAACTTGAGTTAGTGAATAGCCCTGATTGTCACTTACGGTATTACACAGGGTACTGTGTTAGGTACAATATGGTTCCAAATATATGTGAACAGTCTGATGAAAACAAAAAGCTGTGGGACCATTCTGAGTTTTGCTGACTATACAGTCGTTCACTATAACGCAAGCTTTTGGGAATAATTGAAACTGAAAGTGGAAAATTACTTCCTGCACAAACAGCAGTGGCTTCAATACAAAAAAGCTAACGCTGAATTTATATGAAACTACGAGTAGTTCACCAATTGCTTCTTATGAAACGGGTTTACCATCGATAGACAATATTGCCGTTAGCAAAGCTGAGAGCATTTCAGAGTCTTAGACCGTTAAGTATTTAGGTATCATTCCACAACGCCACCTGAAATGGGACCATTATATTGAGCATTTAGTAAGGAAATTAAGAGGATTAATATATGAGATTAAAACTATAAAAAATTTCCGAATAATTCGAAGACATTGAAAGCGGTGTATTTTGCTCTTGTTCAAACTTAAATTGAATATGGCAGTATAGGATGGGGTGGGGTCTATGACAGCCATTTGCAAAAATTAAATGTGATGAAGAATTGGATACTGAGGACGATAAATAGAAAAATAATTACTTACCCGAGCTGTTTATTGGTTCAACTAGCAGGAGTTCTCGACACAAGGAGATTATATATTATGAAGATAATAGATATATACGTTCAGAGGTAAAATACCTTTGAGCCAATTGGATCATACGTATAACACCAGAGGCAAAGAAGCTGCATACAAGACGTCAAGAAGTAAAATGAGTAGTGATCGAAGATCTTATTTATATATCCTTTGATACCCTGTGAAAAGAAAACAAGTTTTAGAAGTTTAAAACAATCGTCTTCAAATGGTTAAAGTTCCCAGCTAACAAAAATAAAATTAAAATTATATAGCACAAAAGTGACAACATTTAAACCCGATCATAGAAATTATACTCGCTTGATTTGGACAAACATTTCCAATTTTGATAAACTACTCAAATATGGCAAATAACCCTAACAAATGAATACTTGGAATATTTCGGCGATCACCACATAATCAGTTGACGTTAATACGCAAAATTATTCAGTTTTTAGGTATTGAAAATGGGTGTTTTTTTCTAGATTAATAATTCTGGCAGATAATGTGCAAAGAAAATGTGTTCATTTAAACAATTACGAACACGTTATTGATTTACCCTTGTCAATAATACCTCTGTATTTTTATTTGTTCATTTTGACAGATTAATAAAATAAACATATTATTATTATCATTATAAGTTTCGGTTTAGTTAATTCAAGATTTATTTTTTGATTTTTCTTTATTATTCAACTCTGATGATTTTATATCGTACTGTTACGGAGTCTGACTAAGGTCCTTAGAAGTAGCGTACAAATGCTTCCGATCTCACGGCAGTGTTCTACATTTTCTCCCTCATAAAAAGGATACATTCACAAGAAATGAATTTGATCACTATCAAAATTTTCACGATACTATATTGAAAAAATTCAGTATTACCAGAGAAATTCATTTAGACAATCATCAAATTCATTAGAAAAAAATGCGATATCGTGATCGTACCACTCTCATCTCCAATAAAAGGATCCATTTATGCGAATTTCGGAATGTACACAGAGAAAGATTCGATGGAGCAATCGTAATTGCCGTGACCTCGATATGAGGCAATTGACAAACCGGCTGTCTAGATTATGTTTTCCATATACGTACGAATGTCAATTGGAGGATATCGATGTAAACCTGACGCCGATGATTTAAGGGGTGGTTCTTGTTATTTGAGAAATACGAGCGTCAATCTCTTTGTAACGCCCACTAAATGATACGATATCTCTGATTTCCGAATCTATCAATCACAATTCTATTGAATACTAATACACTTTAGCTTTATGCTCTATTATAGAAAATTAATACGATGGGTATTAAAAAGAATAGTGGCCAATCCTCGTTAATGCTTACTTCAGGATAAACATCTGTATAACCTGCAACAAAACGGACTTTGTTGAGTGTATAGAAATATATGCAGAATTAAATAGTTAATCAAAATTCCTAATGCCAAAATATCACCAAGACTATCCTATCTACTCCATAGTGCTATTTTATGCAAGAATCAAACCATTTCCATTTTTTTTCAGAGAAACTGGAACTTATTCAAAAAACAATTAAATAATGATTGCAAAGTATAATTCAGCAAATCAATTTTGATATAAGAAATAGTAGATGGTATGTATAGCAATATATGTGTTTATTTTTGTGAATCTTATTTAATCAAGTAATTTAAAAGTTTCAAATGCTCTATTTATTATATTATAACATTATTTTGCTTTGTCAGATTTGCAGTTTCAGGATTGTTGATTCCTAAAACAGTTTATTAGGGTATACCTAATTTTCAAGAATTGCATTCACAACGAGAATGTATATTTTAATTGATAAAAATATTTAAGGTTGACAATCACAGTAAATTAGTTGAAGGTATCTCAACATATATTTCAGGCAACGGGTGAGTGTAGATAATGGAAATGAGAAATAATTTTCAATGTTTTGTAGAAACCCATCATACTAATTGTTGCGTACCACAAGTAGTTTTTATGCAGGGCATACACGCTACGGTAAACCGGAGAGGAAAACTGTACAGGTATACCAGCGCAGGTCGACCGGAGCGTGTGTGTCATAGGCAGACCTGCGCAGGTATACCTGTACAATTTTCCTCTCCGGTCTATCGTAGCATGCATGGCCTGCATTAAATGACCTGAGTGGCCGAACGCCTTGTTAGTTGAAATATATATCTCTTCGATGAACAACAAAAGGGATCAAACACAACTCATTTCAAAACTGACATTGAAACGTATGTTTTAAATGGCTTGACTACTTAAGCCAATTTTCTTGTTTGGAAAGTTTCTTGAGGGTTAGCAAATATATCTGTTGGATAAATTACACAAGGGAACCTACATGTATGTATTATTCAAATGTGAACAATTGGTATATCAACTGTTCGAATACCACATTTAAAAAGGCGCCAAACATCCACAAATTCAAGCTGGCGACAAATATCCTGGCGCCGCCTTTGTTCAATCTCCCTTAAGCTTCCAAGAATACAATACCATATATGGTCTTTGGTTTCACACACGAAAAAAATCGTACACCGATGTGACCATATATGGGCATTCTAAAAGCCCTCGAAGAGGGAGTCATCCCTGTCGCATAAATAGTTGGGACACAAAAAAGACATTCCAGAATTCCAAGTCAGTAAGATCATTCTTATTCAGTCAAGCATTCCGAGGCAGTTAATCATTCAGATTCAGTTCTTCATTCTCATTCATTTACACCTTCAAATTCAATCACGCATTCCAATACAGTCCACTTATTCATTTCACTGTGCTGATACATAAATTTCCTTTCGTTCTGCAAAAGTGTTAAATTATCAAGTATTCCTACGTCGAGTGTCCTCAAACCAACCACTAAGTGTGTCAAACAGTGTTAATAAAAAACATATCAAAATCAAGTTAAGTGTTCTTTATAATCGAATGAATACATCAACCTTGTAGAGGGATTGCGTTTGATCACCTGTAAAATTTTTAGCTTCTCATCTGAGTGTTTGACTTTGTCCAGAACTCTGGGGGCGTGATGAAATCCATTCGTCAAATTTTTTTTTTGCATGTATGTAAGGAAAGCACATTATGCTTTCCTAACTTTATTGGAATCTACGACGCGGCGTAGTAATCGCGTAGCAAAATGTTTAAATTGAACTAAATAAATACTAGAATGGTTTACGTGACTTCAATCTGGGAATTCTATTTTGTGGAATGTATGAAATAATTAGAAATAAATCAGGAAAATAATGATATTTGTTCCAAGAATTCAGAGCAGTAGTCTGTCTGCAAATTTGGGGACAATGTTAGACAAAACTGGTAACCAAGATCATATGGCACCAGTAATTATTCTCATGGATGTATTCAATTGTGCATCAATTTTTTGTATATGTGCACTATTAAACCAAACAGAGCAACAATACTCAGCTGCAGAAAAGACTAGGGCTAGAGATATTGTGCTAAGAGTGGAAGCATCGACACCCCAAAATGATCCAGCTAATTTCTGAGGAATATTACTCCTAGTTTTCAGTTTAAGGCTCAGAACCTCTAAATGAGAAATGAATTTAATTTAACTCCTAAGTATTTAGGTTAGAAATTATGTTCGATAGGAGAATCATTGAAAGTTACAGCTGTAACTTTCAAATTTCCTACATTTTTCATGATTATTCAGATGGAAACAAGATACCTCTGTTTTTTTTTGAAATTGGGACATAATCGTCACTCAATAAAATAATTCATTAAAATTTCCAAATCAGATGATAGTATGTTCTCTAGAGTATGGAAATCCGAATGCTCGTAAGCAATAGCAATTTGAAAATTAATCCATCTTTCCACACAGTGTCATATGCTGAAGACAAATCAATGAAAACAGCTCCTGTTTTCAACCTATTATTGAAGCTTGATTCTATGAAAACTGTAAGGCTTAGAACCTGATCTGAACAATTTCTATTTTTCCTAAAGTCTCCCTGGAAAATTTCTAGAGCATTTTCAATAGAAAATTCAATTCTAAAAAGAACTACAGTAGATTTCCACTAGACCACCCTTAGTGCGCAAAAGCTCTTCGACTAAGTTCAGCGCTTTTCTACATTTTTTTTACCCGTTCTACCATTGAAAATTTAAAATGAAAATTTGTGGAGAATTCATGGGTATTCTACCTAAACTTCGTAGCGAATACAAATAAAATTTTTGAAATTTCCAGTAAATTCAAGAGAATTCATAGCAAATTCAATAGAGTTCATAAAAAATTTAATTGAATTCATTCGAATTTGAGATAAATCAGTATTATTGGGAAACCCAAGAAATTTAACTAGAAGGAGGAAACGCAGGAAATTCAAGAAGAATTAAATAAAATCCATGAGATCTCAGAGGATTAGATTAGTTTCGTTCGTTTTTTTTTATTATTAAATATTGTTTGAAAATCTTGGTTGTCATTTTGTAAGGTTTAAGAAATTCTTTCGATATCCCACGAGGAACTTCATCAACAAGCTTATCAGCATACATTTCTTAATAAAGAGTGAACCGCAAGCGACAAACATTTTTGCGTCTGACCTGGAGAAGTTTATTTTATTCATTTCCACCTGGCAGAATGTTGGATTTGGGTGTTTACATAAGAGATAATTTTGCGATGAATATACAAGGTGTAATTTGATTGTCTTCGATATTGTATGTTTTATTAATTTTTTTATTCTTTTGCAGATTTGGTACAATGCACGAATGAACCTAACATATCAGTACCTCAACTGGCAAATCTCCTTATAGAAAGATCACAAAACACAAATTGGGTTGTAGTGTATAAGGCATTAGTCACTGTTCATCACATGATGTGTTACGGAAATGAGGTGAGTTTTGTTTTATATACACTACTGGAAAAAAATGAAGAATCAAAAAAAAAATCCTAAGTTTCCAAATTTCAATTCAAGAAAAGTATAGGAAAACAATGTTAAAGCGAGTGAAAAAAGTCAACAAAAAAAAAAACGGGAGATCAGTAGAATTATGGAAAGTACCGGCGAAAACGAGTTAAAAATTATGTGGCATTGTTTTATTGAATTTTCTCAAGTTGTTTAAAAAAAATGATCAACTAAAATTTCCAAAAAAAATTTTTTTTTTCCGCAAATCGCCAGGAAATTTTGACATTCCTGTCAAAATTTCTTGAAGAAAAAGTCAGGACTTCCTTACTGTAAGGAAATGATATTTCCGTACAGTTGTTAGTGTTCTACATAAATGATAGAAAACACATTGCTTATAAGGAATTAATTTATATTTTGAAAACATCAAGTCATTGCTGAATACATTTTTAAGATCAATTTGTTATATTTACAGTAATTTGACAGTTAGTACAATTATTGAACATTGGAGGAACACTCTTAGAACTATGAGAAACATTTTGGACAACATGCAGGGTGGAAGGGTCATTTTGTTGAATATTTTGTACTGTGAAAATTTTATTTGCCACCTCAACCTTATTGTTAAGCGATTCTTCGATATATCCTTCAGCAACGTTTGATTACTTCCATCCGCCATGCCTCTTTAAACTAGTTATGTCGGCACCAGAGTCAACCAATATTGTTGCAGAAGACCGACGAAAGCAGTGACCAGTATATTCTGTCGGATTTACCAAGTTCAAATAAGTAGCAACTATTTTGGGCATTTTCTAAATTGATGAATTCCTACCACTTGTCTACAACCCTTTCCGCTTTGATATTTAAAGAAAAATCGGTCACTGTTCATATTTTCTGGTCTTAACGAAACATACTTTCGATAAACATTCAAGTAGATCTGATTAATTACAAATGATCTTGGTTTGTTGGTTTTCGAATCAGGTATGCTGATTAAAAGCTTAGATTCTAAGTCTTCTATATCGTGTACAGTCATTCGGACTAACTCATCCATTCTACAGGCCCCAGAAATACCAAATATTACAGCCACCTAAAAAATAAATAAAGCTATAATCTAAATAGAAATTAAAAACTTGTAAATTACCTTAATCATTAAATTTTCTTTATCTGGAGCTTCCTGGATAAATTTTTCAATTTCTTCCTTCGTTAAAATCTTAGATTTCTTTGCCCTATAACCTTGAGCTTGCCGTTTCAATAAAGAACGAAGTTTTGAGTATGTAGATATATCTAAATTGTGTTTAAGTGCAAGGATTGACTTCAGCATTGAATAATTGGCCCATAATGTTGAAGATTTCATCTTTAAACAAAGGTCTAGGAAGTATGCCATTACAACATTTTCTGAGAAAGAACTCGTATTTTTACTCATGCGATAATCCATAAAACGTCTGTATGCATTTTCGTACTTTTCTCTTGATTTCTTTGGCAATAATTCTAATGAAGCAGTATTCACTGCCTCAACCAGCTCTGGAGGAGTCCCAGGAATGGAAATTTCATCATCACTTATCATTATACTTTCGAGAACACCAGCAATTAAATTTATAAGCGTCAAGTTTGACAATTCAACCTCAATACGTTTCCATAGTAACCCAAGTAATTTTATTAGGAATTTCAAAGCACCATTTATTTGGGAATAAAATTATCGCGTTTTTTTTTAAATCAATCAATATCTGTCGAATTTTAAACGATTTGCGGAAAAATAGTATGTTTACCTCGTAGGAAAAGCCACATTCCTGGACTCTGTGTTGCAATCTTCACAGTCGTCCAGGAATGTTAAGCTTTTCCTACCCGGTAAACAATGTACTATTGGTCTGTTGAAAGTCGTACAAAAATTTGGACTTTTATTTATCCTTCAAATTTTCTCAGTGTTGTATTAGATTTCATCTATTCGATTCGGCCTATTTTTCTTCTTTCTTGAGCTGTGGTCTAAAAAAATTCTCCACGATGACCCAATAAAGTTTTAGTTTTACGAACCTTCTCTGCCAATTTTTTCATAATTTTTCTACTTGTCAGATGTAAAAAATCCGACAGCTACCGAAAAACAGGATATTCAAAATAACATCTCATATTGGAAAACCCTTTATATTTATGGGGATGAGATGTTTATTTTTTAATTCAAACCTTTTTATTATTTTTTGATATTTATCTTAAAAAACTTTCAATCTGGTTTTCATTTCTAGCGTTTCACACAGTTCCTGGCATCTAGTAATAGTACCTTTCAACTGAGCAATTTTCTGGATAAAAGCGGCGTACAAGGTGAGTAATAAAATCTTAAATAACAAATAATGACAAGCATAATCTATTTTTCATTTTTGGAACTATGAACTACAATTAATCGTCCACGAGGGAGGTTCAGTGACACTTGCATTCACAGAATATCCGTTTCTACCGGTTCTGTACCCTTATAATTCTGTTCTGATTTTAGCTTGTTCTCGAACTATTATATATATATTATATAATATTATGTGATAAAGCTTGTTTTTTACACTAGGGAAAAATACTCAAACTCAACAAAAACTCAAAAAATGATTCATGACGATTTAGAGTAATTTAATTAGTAATATTATAATATTATTATAATATTTTATCAACGCAAAGTTATTATCTCAGATTTGTTCTTTGTACTTATATTCGATACTGATGAGATCGCTAAACTGCTGTCTTCTGTTTCACTTTTTGATGATATTAGCATTTTTGATAAGTCCGTTTTTCGCAATTAGATGATTCGAATCCGAACAATTTTGATATAAGTAATCTACGATAAAATCTTCCATAGTTTTTCCGATTCATATCGCAATAATGGAATGGTCTCCTTAAATTTTCTATGACGTGCGATGATAAATGCGTAACACAAGGGAACGCTCAAATATTATTTACGTTGATATTTATATATATTGGAGTTCGCAGAGTTACTTCACGTCAGAATCGGTATTGCATCGAACGCTTATTGCAGTTCCGTATTTGAATCAGCGATAAATTACAAATCAGTGAAATTATTATCGTTGAAGTTTATAGCTTAGGAGGAAACTATTTTGGGTGGAAACTTAATTGTTTGACAATGATATGGGATGTGGATTGTCACCAAACCCTTCACTTGAATTCACTAAATCCCCTTTGAATAGCCTATGAATCAACATGAATTATCTTGAAACCCTTGATGTTAAAATTGGTGATAGGCAGAATTCTAATTGATCGTTCACAATTGGGAGATTTTGTTAATAAGCTGAAGCTATTTCTAAATATTCCAAAAGGTCCATACTTTTACTTTTGTTGCATTTGTGTATTATTCTAGTTTTTTCAAAATCAATAAAATGGTTAGAGGAGATACAATGGCTTGAGAAACCAGTCGTTGACTTATTTTGGAGGAATGATTTTCTATGTTCATCGATTCGTTTTGCCAAGGAACGTCCAGTTTGACCTATGTAAAATGCAGGGCATTCATTACAGTATAGATTATAAACACCACTTAATTGTGTGTTATTCAGTCGATTTTTACCATTGAAAAACAATGTTTTTAAATATTTCTTGTTGGTACATATAACGTCAATTTTATAATGTCTAATTCTTTTGCAAATTTTGTTACTCAGAGAAGGGCTGTAGTCTATGTATATTTCTTCCTTTCGTCAATAATTGTTATCTAAAGAAATAGCCTGCATTGAGATTTTTGAGGGTGCATTTACCTACATCATCTTCGACTGCTAGGCTCTTTGTCAATGGAGGCAGAAGAACCTGAAATCTAGTGATGGAAATCCTACATGTCCCCACGATCATGAATTCCCTCACATAATACCATACCAGATTACAAGGGTGGCACGACGAGTTTCTTATGCGGCAGTTTGGTGTAAAAATCTTGTAAAATTTTTTTACGTATTAAATTATTGTTAGAAAGGTCGTACTGATTACCCTTATTGAAATTGCATATCTGTCATCTCTTCCGTTGATATTTTGAAAGTTATGAGTTTATATGAGAGTGTAATAAAATATTTTTTTCTGAAATTAAGTTGGAAACGTTTTTGATAGAATTGCACTGAATTTAAATTCAAATTCTATAATCTGTCAATTCGTATTAGTCACACCAACTGCGAAAATAAAATACAAAAGGCACTAGGAGGTATAATCTGAATTTTTCATTGAATTTCAAGAAATTTCTCACAATTCTTGACTGAAATAGAGAAAATATCGTTTAATACTCGTTGCAGAAGGCAATGCCCAATTCTTCAACTTTCGTTTGTTTTCGAATTTTGCATTCGTGTTACTTCTGCAACTTGTTTTAGAATATACTTTTGTCTGAAATTATGTTGAAAACGTTTTTGATGGAATTGCATTGAATTTAAATTTATGTAAGACCACGTATCAGCAAATATTGTTAGGTGATTTGATGAAGAAGCATCAATTATTTCATTTGATTGGCTACTTGTTCTTTCTGTCCTGTGATTATTTAACTTAAAACCCCATTATTAAACTCTTAAGTTCTTCCAAACAATTAATCTAATTTTTTTTTGTTGAAAAGGAAGCCAAGGACATAAACATGGTGAGTTTATTAAGTGGATGTTCGAAATTTCCTTTAGGGACTGCTATCACATTCACGAATCTATTTAATTGGTTTTAGTTAGAAAGCATGTTATGGTTTTCATAATTTTTTTGAGAAAGCATGAAAATTAAAAATATAAAATTCTAGTTTTTATATGTATGAAATGGTAGTTTGGAGATAGAACACCACTTGAGTTTTTCTATCAGATCTATGCATGTTCTGGGATTATTTATAGTTTTCGGTTTGGAATATTTTTGAAGAACTTCGAAAAAATTATTAAATGCTCTAGTTACGGAAAAGGAAATAAGCTTTTCTGTATAACATCAAAATGAAGTACAGGGAAATCATTTTCTCATACAGGGTGAACATTGGTAAATGGAGAAAGTCGAGGGTAGTTATTGTACACCGAGTTGTGTCAGAATAATCGTTATTTTAAGCTATCTTCATATTCAAAAGACAGAATGTAATATTCTTTCTGCCAATTCTTTCGATTCCCTCCCTATATGATATCATGATATACAGGGTGTCTCAAGTTCGAGTGCCTATTAGACGTTTCTGGAGAACTAGACATATTTGAAATCAGAAAATTGGGATTATGATATTGTTCGAAGTTCTCTACAGAGCTAAAATATTTTCGAAGCCCAAAAACTTCCGGTTATACAGGGAGTGAAAATAAATTCGACGAAAAATTTTTTTTTCAAGTTTTCCATTCCTGGTATGATCGAGTATTCAATAGTGAATACATTTCTGTTAAAACCATTGTATTAAATCGAATAGTTTTACAAAAAAACAAAAAAAAACTGGAAAAAAGTCAAATATGTTCAGTCAGTAATATGTTTATTATTCTTATTTTAAATATCCTGAGCGTAAACCGTTTTTACAACATCGAAGAGGAAGGATGTGAAAAGGTCATGCATCTTTTGGATTTCAAAAATATCATCACAGGGTGTTTCAAATTTTGTGTTGAAAATTGTGATCTTAAATTAGCCATAACTTCTGTTTTTCAAATTAGAACCCTATTTTTTTATAATTGTGTTGGATTCTGCGGTCAAAATTAATGATAGTTTTCTCACATGATTGTGCTCCTAAATTCAATAAAGTAGTCCAAATTACTGATTAACTTTAATTCTTGAGTATAAACCAATAGACGTGAACAATGATAAACACAGAAACAACGTTTCACAAAAACTGCTGAAAATAATTACCATATTATTCATTGCATTTATTTGCTCGTTTAAGTCAGACCAGTTATTCGTTTTCTTATCATGTCTTGATTATTTCTGAAGTTGAGAGAATTCTCTATTCTCTGAAGATTCATTGTGAAAAATTTCTGGACAGAGAATTAACCGAACGATGGACTGTGTAAATCTCAACAGCTACTCATTACGCTTAGTGGTGACAATGCTGATCAAGTCAGTCCATTTTCAGACAAATTTGATCGAATTTCAGAGTATCAGCCTCAAAAAATAGGTTGTGTTGTTTACTTGAATCACTGCATTACGGTGAAGAAAATTCACATAAAGAATGTGGTAACACTGCTTTCAAATTGAATGCCCGAATTTCAATCAAGAAGAAGAATATCTGTGGTTTAATTTATAAGTATGTTTATTTTTCATAAAGAGCATAGTATTTCAAAACGTATAATAATCTCATGTCAATACTGGATATTTGTCCGAAAATAATGTTTTGTTCTACGTGATTTTGTTCGACCAATTAAAAATTGTCACACCATTGTGTCACATTATAATCAATTCCAAGCGAAAGATCTGTCACTGTTGGTCATTGTTTTGGTCCTTCTAGCGGCCATTTCATTTCATCTTGTGCCATAAGCTAGAAGGACCAAAATAATTACCGGCCTTTCGCTTGGAATAGGCGCATGTGTAATGGAGTGGCTGTAAAAATCTCCTATTTTGAACGCCACCTATTGGAACCCAATCCGAACCACACAAGTAGTAGAGCATTCTTTTACAGAAGTTATGGATTTTTCTTCACTATACCTTATACATTTTTATTGTTACTTTATCATTTTGATTTATATCGTTTATATTCGAAATTGCGATCATACCGACATAATACTAGATCTCTTTAGTGTTTGGCGAATTTACTTACCCCTTTCAGATTGCTACTCTCTTTATTATTTGTTTTTTTGCTGGTTTTCGTGTTTTGAATTATTCATTTATGGGTTTGCATGCTAGAATGGCCCAACGGCCATTGTACCATAATACAATTCATTATTCATTTCAGGATATGATATGTCCCCTTTCATACGCAGATACGCGAGGTATCTGAACGAGAAGGCAATATCTTACAGAAGTGTGGCGTTTGATTTTTGCAAAATAAAACGTGGGTAAGTACGAAAAATCAGTTGTGATAAAACATTCTTGATTCGTATGTTTGTCCAAATCTTCATGGAATACAAAAATAACAAATGATGAGATAAGTTCTGACGTGATGTCAGAAGCTTTTGGGTGCTTGTGATAATAGTTATTTATGTACCTAGTGCGTTATATGGATCCTAACGCCCGGAAGGAAACATTCGGCCCGAGGGATGAATGTTGCCCGATGGGCGTTAGGATCTAATAACGCTCGTGGTGCATAAAAGATTTTATTTTTCACGAATATATCATTTAATTACAATAAAATTCTATTGCTCCTATGATTTTTTTTCCATTTAACTTTCAGTAGTAACCATGGCATTTGTTAATACTTTGAAGTTCGTTATTGCGGTCATCATTTTATTAAGTGAATGTCATTACTGTTTTCGTTGTGAAGATTTAAAGAAATAACAGAAATGAACAGCAATTTGCCAAATAATATAATTGAAAATGCAGCCAAAGCTGCAAATAATTTATTACCAGAAAAATCCAGACTCGTCTACGACAAGGATTATGAAACATTCCATCAATGGAAGTTGAAAAATGAAATAATAGCTATAGATGAAACAGTGTTATCGGCGTACTTTCAAGAATTGGTATGGTATTTTATTTTTCATTTTGTTCATGTGTGGGTAATTTTTTTTATTTCAGTCTGAAAAATTTTGCCCTGCGTCATTGTGGACGAAATATTCTATTTTGAAATCTACACTGATTGTCAATGAAAATATCAATATTTCACAATTCTCCCGGCTAGTAGCGTTTTTAAAAATGAAATCTGAAGGATATATTCCGAAGAAATCCAAAGTTTTGACAGCAGAACAAGTTCATACATTTATCAATGAAGCTCCTGATGAAATTCATCTTCTTCATAAAGTTGTTCTAATAATGGGTGTTTTTGGGGACTAAGGAGAGATGAATTAGTGAAAATGTCTATCAAAGATATAGAAGATAAGGGTAGCTGTTTACTTGTTAAAATACCCCAAAATAAAACCAGTATGTCAAAAGATTTAGCATTGTAGAGGAAGAAAAATAGGAGCTTTGGGGCTGGTCAGAAAATATATATCCTTGAGACCCAGTGGAGTGAAGAATCCTAGATTTTTTCTCACGTTCCGAAATGGTCGGTGCACCATCAAACCTGTTGGCAAAAATACCATAGGAAGTGTGCCTTCGATGATTGCCAAATACTTAAAATTGGATAATACAAATGAATATACAGGGCATTGTCATTGACTTCAGCAACTCTTTTAACTGAGGCTGGTGCATCATATGAAACGTTAAAAATACACGGAAGATGGAAGAGTGCATCTGTGGCGCAAGGTTACATAGAGCAGAGCATTTTTTCCAAAAACAAAATATCGACGATGATTGTGAATTCGGTAACAGATTCTCATGAGTTCTCTAGTGGTTCTCTTGTGAACGAACTTCCAATTACTTGTGGTCAAGTTTTCGCTCCTCAGGTTTCGAAAACATCCCAAGATTCACGATTGAAGAATTTTTCCGGGAAATTCGAAAACTGCACTTTTAATTTTAATTAAGAAAGAATTTGTTTTCGTTTGTCGAGTTGTCGTTGTTTTAGTATTAAAATTCTGCGAAATAAATAATTTCTTTCTAGCTTATTTTGCTTCTCGCACAACGAGCGGGCGTAATGATCCATAAAATCGCTAAAATGCCCACGGGCATAATGAGTGTATTTATAGCAACCCTTTCTAAGGTAAAATAAACATATAATGTACAAGTGAAAAATAAAGTCATTTGCGATACTGAATCAAAGGACATAGAGAATATAAAAGAATCAACAAAAATCATATCTTGAATGAATAACTAACAGACTCACAGTTTTCCTTTTCAAGATGTTATGCAACCACAAATGACTTCCCTTAAAAACACCTTGTATTGTTCATAAATTCATATAATTTAATAAATTCCTCAAACTATAAAGTATATTTGAATAGAATGAAATTGTCGAAGTCCTTTCAGATATCTCAGGAGATATGATTGATGATTACTGGTGAAAATCAATAAGGATATACAAACTTCTATCTTACCTCTTTCGATTTGTGCAATCGTACAAATTCGTAGAATTTAATGAACTCCAATGATTTCATCACATAATAAAACTCATATATCTTCTTGTGGGGTTACTCGACCAAGAATGAAATTTCAGAATATGCAAGATATCAATAATCTCTATGTATACGCAATATTTTGGTGAAATCCGACGAATATCATATGGGAAATCGAATATTGAAAAATTTTTCAAACCTGACGATTTTCACGGAATTCGGCAGACTCTTTGCTTAAAACATATGCTTTCAAATCTTGAGAACAAATGTAGAATACTGACGATAGGTTAGGAGCTCTTGCGGCCTGTTCCTATGTCATTTATTGTTGACACGAATTTATACGAACATTGAAGACCTTATATCAAAACAAAGTATGAAAGAAGGTCTGAGGTTGAAGCAAAACAATTTTTTGAAAATAATAACTACTGATTTCGAATCCATTGAAAAGTCTTCTACAAGACTTTGAAATGAATAGGTTTATATAAAAGCAACCAATATGGCACTTGAATTTACAATAACCAAACTTACAGTTTTCCTTCAATTTTGTTTTTATCCCAGATCTTCTAGAAGATGTAAACTATGCCTATAAACCTTTGAACGCTACCTTGACATAACAATAAAGTAGAGCTGATATCATAACTTCATAAGTAAGTTCATTACTTTTTCCCTAATGTCAGATTTCCACATAAATGGATTAAAACAATTCCGGATGGAAACCGGTAATTCATTTAGTGAAATAACATAACTATATGTTTTTAAGTTGATTTCCTTAAAGATGTATTCTACAATGTATGGCGAAGTATAATGTTCTCAATTTGTACCTTTTATTTGTATGAAAATCTGATTCTTTCCAATACTTTTTGCGCGCTTGTTGAACAAGCGGCTTTTAGCTGAAAGGAACCAACCCCAAAAACAAGTTATTGAATATTTAAGGGTTATAGTTTTGACAATTATAAAAAATTAATTACACAATAAAGATAAATTTAATTGATAACATAATTGGGCTTTAAATATGCATATACGATATGAATTATTCGAAATTAAAAAAATTACATACTTCCCTTGAATTTTTTGGTTTTAGTAGGTTGGTTCTTTTCTATAAAATAAATGTTAGAACTTTTTGGTTAAAGATACTTTATGGCTTAACTAAATAGGTAAAAAATTCATATTGTTTTTTTATTTATTCATCTATTATGGGTTTCACTTCAAAATCAGGTGCTCCACTGAATCCATCCACATCGTCTACGATCTCTGTGCCGGTTATATTTTCATAAAATTGCTTGCAATCGTTCGGAATTGAATGCATCACAGATTTTATGTCTTCTACCTTTGGATGTTATATTTTTTTTTCCTTCAGGCCACATTGGTATTAGCAAATCTTTAAATAATGCCGAATGACCTATTTGTTTTTTTCTGATATCTATTTCAGCATACGATTTATCTTCAAAATTTGTTTTCAGAAAAATTGAAAACGGTTTTTCTTTATCAAGAAGTATCTCACGTGTTTTTAACTAGCTAATATTTTTATTCTCAACATCCACTTTTCTATTTACTATTTGTTTTTCTAGCTCAGTGGTCCCATAAAATTCAGTAGATAGCATTCGCGAAACATTGAATTTATTTTTCGTTCGACAGTCTTTCATGATTTTTATATAATCATCTGGCAGGTAAAGGTACTGTTGATGTTTGAGTCCACATTCGACATCGGAAAACTCCGAATCGTTCGGGAGAAAACTATGCCCAGATACAAGAAAACGCATACGAATTCTTTTTAAAGGGGGTGTGCCTGCAGAACAGATTTGAGAATGAGTGTCATCTTAATGTTGCGGTTTTGACCGCCACAGGAATCCGACCACAAAATTATGTTTTAATAAACATGATCCAATTTCTTGTGCTCCCCGACCTGCCTCGTTTTAAGTCCAGATATAAAAATGACCCTTGTTGGTTGAGCCGGAATGAACTCCCAAATTGTAGAGCCAAATTTGTCTCTTATAAAACAATATTCCAGTTGCTAATCGTGGTAGTGGTAGTATTTTTTGAAGATCGAATGTTAAACATTCTATTTCTTCGTTTTCTTTTGCCATTTTCATATCATTCTTCATCTGGTTTCGGGCTTCTTGCCAATTTTTAATATGGGTTTCGTGTTCTTCTTTAATTTTTTCTTTTTCGTTATATGTTAGGGTATTTTGGAATCTGCTGCGATAGGTGTCGCACGTATTGCAGGTATCCTGTAAGTCTGAAAACTAACCGGTTTTCTGTTTCTTCTTTATATGCTCTGTATATCAAAGACAAAGTCATTTCTGGTGGTAGAAACTCGGCATCAGAACACTGAGCTCTACGATAATGACTTTTGTACTTTGGTATTCTGTTTATTTGGTTCATGACTTCTTGTTCTCTTCTTTCATCCACTATTTACCTGATTACTGCTTCTTGGGCTTTCCTTCTCCTGTGCAATCTCTTTCTCCATAACCATTGCAAGAATTCTTTGAGATCTACTCTTGTTAAAATTCATTTTGGATAACAATAATATTCATTTATCAGTTTTATCAATTTCTTTCTCTATTCTGGTTTCAATATCTTCAATATTTTGCGGGATTGAGTCGGGACTGTTAGGAGGCCATAAAATGGTCCCATTCCTGCCAATCCACATATCGTATCTTTCATTGAGGTATTCTCTAACATTTCTTCGTACTGAATTCTGAATGCTCATAAAAAATAATACAAATTCGCCTATTTAAACGTTTTCGTGCGACCAGAATTGATTAAAATGCTTTCAATCGATTGGGTTCGGCATTCTGATGAAGAATCCGTGGTTAAACTTGGGTATAATCACTATGTTCCGAAGGATATATCAATCATATGGAATAAGTTACTTGTTTCAGACAAATTCCTTATGGGGCTAAATTGCAACTCTACGCGATATGTGCATAAAGGTATAAGATTCCAACTTCGCATGAATATGTGTAGGATCATTTCTTTCGGTTTCTACTCGCGTTGTTAGTATGGTTGGAGAACAGACATTATAAATAGTTAATTATTTCTCTTGTCACGTTCACTTGGTTATCTACCACGTATTGTGTATAAAAGTGAATCCGTACAACACTATTGAATTCTCAGAATGAATGAATCATCGATCTGCTGTAATTCCATAAATTATTAATGAAGATAAAATTGCCGTTGGGAAATCGACCATTTGGAAGGTGTAATTGTTTCATCATCCTAAATGCTTAATTTCTGGGAGTGTGAAATTGTAATAAACGCATATGCATGAAATTATTTTTAATAAAACTATTATTATTCCGCTGAATCGTTATATTTATATCGAGCCCATTCAAGACGATATACTTCCTAATCGAGAGGATAGAATATTTTATTTGTCGTGAGATAGATCCTGAGGATTCCAAAACGTTTTATGGCTTACGATCTACTCTATTCTTTTCTGAAATATTTTTCACTGCCAAAGTTGCTGGAAAGTTGTCAGTGAATAATAATAATGAAAATGATAAATAGTAACATAGTATGTACCTAAATTACTCAAAAAATGTATTCTACTATATTTTCAGCAAAGAAGATGGGCTCCTTAGGACGATGAACACCGATAAACTTCTCAAAACAGTGCCAGTTCTTCAGAACCAATTGGATGTACTCTTAGAATTTGAATGTTCATCAAATGATCTCACAAACGGCATTATAAATATGTGCTTCATGCTACTCTTCAAAGACCTCATCAGATTGTTTGCCGGTTACAATGATGGAATAATCAATTTGCTAGGTTGGTATGATGAATAAATGTTTATTGAAATATCTATTTTATTTATTTGGTATAGACGTCTCATTCACATTGTTGTCATTCTTTTTATTATTCTTCTATATGCCAATAATATCAATCTATATGTACGAGTATCTTCGGCTACTAACAGTCTATAAATTTGTACTTACGTACACTGTAAAAAATAAAATTCTGCGCTCAAACTCCTCAGGAGTTTTTGAATTTTTCAAACCAGTTTAATTTGAATTAATCTAAAAATTTCGCCAAATGAACTATTTTTCTTGATTAAAACAACCTAGTTGATTATAGAGAACAGCTAAAACATTCGCCTGAAACTTTTGACATTTCAGCGAAATGAAAGAAACAACTGATTCAACATAAACATA
The DNA here is from genome assembly GCA_030674115.1 of Micraspis discolor. Lineage (NCBI taxonomy): Eukaryota > Metazoa > Arthropoda > Insecta > Coleoptera > Coccinellidae > Micraspis > Micraspis discolor. The sequence continues at coordinate 1,738,035 of JARTUT010000874.1, read as the reverse complement.
CAATTACAAGAAATTGTTTATGCACTTGTCTCAATATCCATAATTGATTGATACAAATACATTATTCTAAATAGCTTTTAACGAAACCATTCGTTCGTTTCATTTTTATTTGTTCAATAGAACGAAGGTACGGTTGTCGTAAATTCTGTCAGTTGATGCAACGACTACAGTTTCTTGAGACAAGAATCTCGTGAGATTATATTATTCGCCTCATTTACTTGAAGAAAACTATAAATATTTGAATAAAATTGAACATATAATTGTTGCAATATGAAGTGACATTTGTAAAAAAAAATATTGCGTAATTGATTTAATAAAACGAATTAATTGTAGCAATTTTTGTATATTGGCTGCAATTAAATCAAAACTCTATCTCTTTTATATTAAATATATCCCATTTAAATGCAATTATTTGTGCATTTTACTCACAATATTGTTGTATCCGGTGATAAAGATGACATGGAATACATGATGCAAAGCTAATTAAAGAATACGAGAAGTGGGGCTTAAATGTCAACTTAGAGAAAACCAAATATCTTTGTGTTGGTGGAGAACCGGGTGATCTGGTATTGGATGATGACAGGGATGAGATGATAACCCACTGCCTGGACTATAGCTTTTGTAGCGGCACTCTGTCAGCGGCAGGGGAGTGTATAGGGATCTCTTGGCGGCACTCTATATAGCCACGCATAGCTTAGTTCACAGCGCTTCGGTGGCCTAGAGGTTTGCGCTCAAGTTTCACACCGACTAGGTACTAGGTGCCGGGTTCAACTCCCGGCGGCTCCCTCAAAACTTCTAACCCCTGCGTCTATGGCATGGCGCACACAAGCCATACTGATGAGTCCAAATGTGTGCGCCAGGGACGAAACGCATAAGTAGGGATATAAATTCCTTCGATTCTACATTGGTGACCCCGACGTGATGGGAACGGTTGTCTTTACGTCGTGTCTTGGAAAAGCAGACGGTTGAGGTATACTCGCTCCCTCTCTGCAACTACCAACGAAACTCTAGACGCCTTTCCCATTCCGTACAATATTCATGGTCTGCCGCGGTATTGCGGTATTTATTAATATAAAAGAGAAATTATTGTTCTGTGAAGAAAAATAATGATTACATACAAATGTTTTTTTTGTTTTATCAAATTATTCCTTTGCTAGTGTCAAAAATCCTTCAATTTAGCTCAAATCAATCAGTTTCTTAACCCAAGAAACTTTCACTTGACATAAGAGATATTATCATTTTTATCGACTGAATTCTCGACCCATTCAACTAAGATCCTTTAAATCAACTACAAATCAAGTTTCAGTGAAATGTAATATTTATTTACATGAAACCAAAATTTTATTCTACGAAAAGTATCAATAGTTGCATACTAATTAATATTACCGTTGGATCAAATTTTTTACCACCTGAGTCAAAAACTCTGAGCTTGGTTGAAACGAATCAGTTTCTTAACTCAAGAAACTTTTATTTAGGTGAACGCCATTCTCAACCGTAGAGGGCGGTAGGGTCAAACACTTTATGCATTTGGCTGTATTCAAACGTACGGAGTACTTGAGACAAATTAATATGGTTTGAGATGAGGAACTATTTTTTACAGTGTACTTGATCATTTTCATCAGTTTTACCATCTGGGTGTATCTAAAATTTTTCATTTTCAGCTATCCTATTTCGCTCTTAATACTGAGGCGAGCCACAAGTCAACTGTTGTTTTGAACTACTTGTAGTTTCTTCTGCAGCCATTTAGAATAGGCTGAGAAGGCCTCTTTTTTTATGATGACAATTTTTATATTATGAAACTTGTGTAAAATGATTTTTTCACGCTATATCCATATCTTATTCATTTTGTTCTCCTTTCTACCATGATGGAATATCGTTCTGCTTTCTGTTGAACTCAGAACCACCAAAAACTAGGTACTTCCTCCAAACAGGTATCATGGATATCGTCTGAGATCTTTAACATGCCAGACACTCCCTATCACTTCCATCCCTCCATTGCAAAGCTTGATAAGCATTATGGCCAACTCTCCGGACGCACAGTGCAGGGTCCGACAAATCTGGGGCGCCAACTTGAGGCAAAGCCCTTAGAGGCATCAGATAAAAAGATTGCGGGTCAGGACAAGATCTCCCTCTCGAAAGTGACAGGACGGCCGGCGCAAATTATAACGTTGACGATTACGCTCTGAGCGCGAGCACAAGCGCTTCTGAATGTCGGCAAACAACAGCCGGTAGCCAACCTTTTTTAGCGTCCACAACCTCCGAAGGACGCCGTCAGGTCCAACTTCACCACAGTGTTATAGGCATCTCAGATGGGCGATATTTTCTGCCAAAATTGGCGAAGTATGGGCTACAACCAATAACCTGCAGACGACCAGTACGAACGGCGCAAGTAACAGCAGAAAGGTGTTTACTCCAAGTTTTATGGTTATCCTTGACATAACAGGAGAGCATGGTCTTAACTATACCATTGCTGCGCTCGGTAGGATCACAGTGCGAGGACTATAAACTGGAGTGAATATGATGTTGACTTTATATTTGACACAGCGACGTGAAAGAGGTGTCATCTGGGTGCCATTATCGCAAATGAGCAAACGAGGAACTCCGTAAACAAGAAAATATGCTGCTTCCAGCAGATGACAAAGGAAACAGCAGTAGCATTGCGCAAAGGAAAGGTCAAAACATACTTGGAGAAATAATCAGTAACTACTAAGATGTACTTATATCCGTTGGACGATGGCAAGGGACCCACGAAATCCAAACTTATCATCTCACAGGTTCGGTAACAACCGGTCGGGTTCCCATAGTTCCAGCAGGAGCTAGAAGGTCAGGTTTATGCTCCAGACACACCGAGCAACGACTATATCGGGCTACATCGGCACGCATCTTAGGCCAAAATATAGCGTTGTCTCAAGCGCCAATAAGTCTTAAAGACACCAGGATGTCCGGCGGAAATATCAATATGATGTTTGAAGTAGGCTCTTCCTGAACAGGTACCACCACTTTCCAACAATCCCCCGCATCTCCTAACCAGGATAAGGGGCGGAAACGTATTTCAAAGTAAGCCAGTGCTCCTCCCTCTAGGTAGGGTATTTGTCCGGAAATGTGTTTCAAGTCTTCTCTCATCTTGAGATACCAAGGATCCCTAGACTTATGGAACAGCTGGCGATCATCAGAGTCCAGCACCTCGTCCACAGACACTGGGACGGACCTGGACAACATATCAGGCACGACATTCAGTTTACCCTTGCGATGGACAATTTCAAAGGTGAAGTGGCATTAGGCGCAACTCCAACGAGCTAATCGACCCTGTGGGTCCTTTTTAGGCTATGCAGCCACAGCAAAGAGGGTGATCGGTAATTACCTTGAAGAGCTGGTACCCTCCAGTCAAATCGGCCAAATTAGGAATGAACCGGCGATACCATGCGGCGGTTCCCAAAAAGAACGGATGGCGGCAACATTAGTGGGAGTAGGAATACTCAAAATAGCCTCGACCTTTTCAGGATCCGGACGAAGACCATGTCTGTCGACAACATACCCCAAATATTTCAGCTGAGGGCGACAAAAAACATTTTTTCACGCTTCACGACAAAACCAGCCGCTATAAGCCTATCCAACACCTTACCCAAAATTTCTGGCGTGTGGCGAAATTTCCACTAACGATGACAATATCGTCCAAGTACACAAAGACGTACGGCTGAAGATCAGGACCAAGAACACCGTCCATAATACGTTGGAAAGTAGCGGAGAATTAGTTAGTCCGTAAGAGCAAGTTGTCGAAACTGATATAAGCCGCGACCAGGGACGGTGAAAGCCGTATATTCCCCTCGAGTTAGAAGCCACCTGAACGTGGTGATAGGCCGTTTTATATCCAAAGTGCTCAACACACGAGCATTTTACCATCTGGGTATATCTAAAATTTTTCATTTTCAGCTATCCTATTCCGCTCTTAATACTAAGGCGAGCAACAACTCAACTGTTGTTTTGAACTACTTGTAGTTTCTTCTGCAGCCATTTAGAATAGGCTGAGAAGGCCTCTTTTTCATGATGACAATTTTTATATGATGAAACTTGTGTAAAATGATTTTTCACGCTATATCCATATCTTATTCATTTTGTTCTCCTTTCTACCATGATGGAATATCGTTCTGCTTTCTGTTGGGATTGATGAAAAGCACGTTGTTTCTCTAGTTGGCCAATAGACATCGAATTTCCATTAAGTGTTAAGTTAAATGTTTAGACCATGGAATCCGCTTTGAACCACCGATTTGTCTTTCATTTCCTAAACTGATAATTCGTAAATTTTCTCGAGTTCAATATACAGTTCGTTGTGACATCATTTTTTTCACCATCGTTATTGAAATTTACATTTCCGCATGAGTGTCTTGAAATCAGAATACAAAAAAATACACAAATGAACCTACTAGGCAATGTTGAGTGGATAGAACTCTAGCATATAATGGATGAAATACGAGGCATGTTTTTTAAGTAAGTACCGTTTTGGAATTAAAAAAAGACGTGTAAAGATATCGCAATAATTTTATTTTTACATGAAAGCCTGTATCTTAATCTACTTTTCAACATAATTTCCGTGAATATTGACGCACTTGTCATAACGTGGCACCAGTTTTTGGATACCCTCCTCATAAAATTCTGCCGCCTGACTTGTTAAACACTGTGTCACAAATGTTTTGACTTCATTATCGTCTTGCAGACGCTGACCGCCCAGGTGTTTCTTCAAGTGCAGGAATAAATGGTAGTCGCTGGGTGCCAGACCAGGGCTTTTCGTCCACTTTCTGCGCCAAATCTTCATTAACGGCCGAAGGACGCCCACTCCGTTCTTCATCATGCACATTTGTGCGGCCATCTTTAAAAACTCTCACCCATTTCCTTACCATTCCATCACTCATCATGTTTTGTCGTAAACTTCACAGATTTCACGATGAATATCGATCGGTTTTACGCCTTTAGCACTAAGAAATCGAATAACAGCCCGTACTTCCCAGTCAGCGGGACGCACGATTGTCGGAGGCATCTCAAACACTCAGTAAACAACGTATACAGTGAAGAATCAGACTGTAATGGCGTCAGTGCGTAGACAACAGATGTAGGTAATCAGCTCGCATGCGCGGAACGCCGACCGTAACGCTACGGCGGCGGAATCTCAAAACGGTACTTACTTAAAAAACATGCCTCGTATTACTGAAAACGAGTTTTAATGATGACAAGGTATTCCCGCGCTCATTTTATTCAAGCAACAAACCGATCTCATTGCGTGATCTGTTTAAAGATTTCATTTTCATCATGAAAGTTGGATGGAAAACAATTTAGGCCACTTAATGGAACCCTGAGGTATTCTAAACTGTTTTCTTTTGGTATAAGCACCGAGATGTTATATTGAAATATCATTTGAAACATGCTGATGCTTCCTAATAGCTATTTCATAATTTTGAAACCATTTTAGGTACTACTTTGAATTCTTTCTCGTGTCAAGCAAATTGTTGCCCTAATGAGGAGATTTTCTACTCCTGATTGTGCTCTCCACTTTGAAGTGAAGCTAGTTTTATTATGTTATGCTAGTTAAATACATTGTATTATGAATGAATGAATTAAATGAAATCCAAATGGTCCTTGGATTCAAAAAGAGTTTGCCGTGTTTCAATTCATCATGTCCTAGTATTTTGATTCATGTTATATATTGTCAATTTAAATAGCATTATGGGTTTCATTCATTGGATGTTTTCTTCCAGAAAAATTCTTTGATATGAATAAGAGGCAATGTAAAGAAGCATTGGACATCTACAAAAAGTTCCTGATTAGAATGGATAGGGTTTCGGAATTCCTAAAAGTTGCAGAGGTAAGCTCTTGAATTCGATCTAGATCACCTCGATATGAATCATTTTCTCTCCACAGAATGTGGGGATAGACAAAGGAAATATACCGGACCTAACGAAGGCGCCCAGTAGCTTACTAGAAGCATTGGAACAGCATCTATCCCAGTTGGAAGGCAAGAAAAGTTCATCGTCAAATGCTTCCTCGCAATCGTCTAACAATCAGAAAAACGTGAAGTCTGCCGTCACTGCCCTTTCGTCTACTAGTAGCGCTTTCGGAACTGTGGCTAACAGCAAATTCGAAAATTTGTCAAATGGTATCGACGAAAATTTAAAATTGCAGGCACTGGCCGAAGAAGAAGCTGCAATGAATCAGTTTAAGGTAATGCTGTAACAGAAGATGAATCGGGGAATCACCACTTATTAACATATGGGAAGGAATACAGAACTTGTGATTTATATAAATATTTTTTCTGCAAAATTCTTATAATATCCAATTTTTTATTGTCAAATAATTGTAGATATCAGATAATTTGTTCTCAGTTCAACCTGAAGGATTTCGGTAGATGGCCGTTTCCAGAAATAAAGTACAGTTTTATTTCTCATTTTATTTGAGCAATAAATTATTTCTCCTAGGTAATGAACGACCAAGAGTTTTATGGATTAAACAATTCCATGAAAGGTTTGCCAACGTCTGATAAGAGAAATTTCACTGTATTTCAGTCCAAGAAGATTTCTTTTATGATAGTTAATGTTGTATATTCAGTAACTCTTGAACATAGGATATTTCTTATAAATGAAGCACAATTGTATTTTCCAGTCTAAAGTATCTTCTCCAACTTCTGGAGGTAACCCGTTCATGAGTAACTCCTCGTCGTCAGTCAGTACGCCCAGTGCCGCCCCTCTGGATCTATTCGCTGCCGAACCTAATATAATGCAACAACACAACTTGGCACCAATGCAGTCAAAGCCATCTGACGATCTGTTGCAACTTTCAAATCCATTCATGGACGCTTTTTCCACAGCTCAGCAACAGCAGCCTATTTTGACTACTACAAACTTTTCTGTTGCTAATAACAGTGCATGGGCACCAAATGGTAATATGTACTTCTTTTTTTTTTGTTTAAAATAATAATAATATTCCGAATGGTTCGAATATGATAAGGAAACGTCTCTGCAATGTGCCAATCAAATACATTGATTTTGCCTTACACCTACATTTGATAAAAAATATTCTGGAGATATACTTAATTGAAACACAAATATGGTGTAAATTTGAAAATTTAATATAATATATTCCCTTTTGATTATCACTAACAAAAAAAAGTTCTGACTATTTTTTTTTCGTTATTTAATCATTTACAAATAACAATACTGAGTACAGTAGCAAATACACACAGTAGCATGAGCTTCGAAGAGTTCCTTCCCTTCCAGAATCGAATCAAGAATTTCATTTGAATTCTAATGCTGGGTTTATTACCCTTCAAGAGTATACCAATTCCAGTCTGATCCAGGTAGACTGTTAAAGGCGGAGAAACCAGGGCTGAGATCGTTTGACCAATACCATTTATTGGGCACAGATAAAACACTGTTCTCTCTGATTATCATTATCGGCAACTTCCACGGCGATGGTAGCGCCAGGGTGCCGAAATTTTAAAACAGTATGATAGTACAAATGTAAACAATCATGGGTTATGTAATGTAAGTGAGCCCATGAAGTTGAAATTGAAAATTACATTTATTATTGTATTTGACTAGATTTCAAAGGATTGAAGAATTATTTCCTGATATATTTTGGAGCGCTTGGTCCTTCTAGAACAGCATACTTTTGTTTTGCCCTAATGCCTGTGATTTTTGAGTATCGATGGCCGAATGAATTACGAGGGCCATTCAGAAACTAACCTCCGATTGGTCACAGTGCGGGTAGTGGGGGGGAGTAGCGCGCCATCTGTGCATTCACGCGCTCAGCAGGTCAGTTGGCATCAAGCCGTAGTCGAGTGAACATCGTACCTGCGCTTGTTTAGTTTTTGTGGCAGTTTGAAATGTGTGCTGCAATAGAAAATCCCGCCAAATGTGAGGTGCGTGCTGTTATAAGGTTTTTTACAGCCAAAGGATACTCTGCAGCAGCTATTCATCGTGAGCTTTGTGCCGTGTACGGACCAAAATTTATTAGTGAAGGAGTTGTCCGTGAATGGGTACGTTTATTTAAAAGTGGACGAGAAAACGTTCATGATGAAGAGAGGAGTGGTAGACCATCATTGGTGACTGACGAACTCGTTCAGACAGTTGATGCAAAAGTTCGTGAAAATCGACGTTTCACAATGGCGGAGTTGTCTACTAATTTTCCACAGATTTCTAAGACTCTTTTGTACGAGATAGTGACAGCAAGATTGGGTTACCGTAAGTTCTGTGCACGATGGGTGCCGAAAATTCTTATCGACCACCACAAAACTCAAAGAATGGCCTCTGCATTAGACTTTCTGTCACGTTATGAGGACGAAGGAGAACCATTGTTAAACAGAATCGTGACCGGTGACGAAACCTGGATTAAGTACGTGAACCCTGAGACAAAAAACAATCAAAGATGTGGGCACATTCAGATTCGCCTACCAAACCAAAAAAAGCCCGGCAAGATTTTTCTGCCAGAAAACTGATGGCAACGGTGTTTTGGGATGCCAAAGGGGTGTTGTTGGTTGAATTCATGGAACGTGGGACGACCATTAATCAAGACGTGTACTGTGAAACACTAAAAACATTACGACGGGCTATACAGAACAAACGCCGTGGTATGCTGACTTCCGGTATCGTTTTTTTGCACGATAACGCCCGTCCTCACTCTGCTCGCAGAACAACAGCCCTTCTTGAGTCCTTCAAGTGGGACGTTATCAACCATCCACCTTACAGCCCAGATCTGGCGCCAAGCGATTATCACCTCTTCATGCATATGAAGAAATGGCTCGGATCCCAGCGGTTTGATGACGACGAAGAGCACAAAGATGCGGTCACAGACTGGCTCAAGGCACAAGCGGGTGATTTTTATGCAGAAGGAACTTCAAAGCTTGTGAAGAGATACGATAAGTGCCTCAATCGTTATGGAGACTATGTCGAAAAATAGTGCAAAGATGTAGTTGTAAGATGTATATATTAAAATATTTTTACTTAACTTGGTGTATTTTTTTCAATTAACCGGAGGTTAGTTTCTGAACGGCCCTCGTATATTAAACAATTCATAATTGAACCTCTTCTTCAAAAAATATCTATATGATGAATATTATGCAGTAGTTAGATTTAATCACCATTGAAGTTCATAGAGTAGAATTATCTTCTGAAACACGAATTCGCTTTTTATATATTCATATTCAATAGTTTGCTTGAATCAATATGCTGATAAAATAGATATTTTAAACAAGGCTATATATTATATCGATGGCTCGCTGGTCATTTAATAATAGGTTGTTCGGAACGTAATTTCGTTTTTTCCCGTCAGAGGACTTAATTACGTTTTTTCGAAACCAACTTCACACTTAAGCCGCATAAACATTATATGTCCTGAGAGCTGATATTGTAAGGCTTGTGTGCGAAAAAGTTCTATTAATTCTACACAGTAGTTTTTGGTTGGTGCCCTTTTGAATATGGAGAGCAATAAGCAGCATTTTCGTCATATTTTACTTTTTTACTTCAGAAAAGGTAAAAATGCTGTCCAAGCGAGAAAAAAATTGACGGATGTGTATGGAGCAGGCGTGTTAACGGTACGCAAGTGCCAGAACTGGTTTGCAAAATTTCGATCCGGCAATTTTGATGTCGAAGATGCTCCACGGTCTGGAAGGCCGGTTGAAGCTGACAAAGATGCGATAAAGGCGATGCAAATCGGCGAATGACCGAAGGGATCGGTGAGAGATTAAATTTGTCGAATTCGACTGTTTATGGCCATTTGGACTTAACCTCGAAGGTCGATGTGTGGGTGCCCCATGTCCTTACAGAGCGAAATTTGTGATGTGCGTGTGATTCGCTCTTCAAACGTCAAGAAAATGATCCGTTTTTGAAACGGATTATTACTGGGGACGAAAAATGGATTGTATAGAACAATGTTAAACGCAAGAGGTCATGGAGCAGAAAAGATGAACCGGCTCAAAGCGTGTCAAAAGCCAACATTCACCAAAAAAGGGTGATGCTCTCCGTTTGGTGGGATGTCAAAGGAATCCTTTTTTTGAGCTTTTGCCGGACAATACAACGATTAATTCAGAAGTCTATTGCCATCATCTGGACAAATTGAATGATTCACTCAAAGAGAAGAGGCCAGAATTAATCAACAGGAAGGGTGTAGTGTTCCACCTGGATAATGCGAGACGTCACACAAGTTTGGTCACTCGCCAAAAACTTTTACAGCTTGAATGGGACGTACTGCAACATCTACCATATTCACCCAGATCTGGCACCTTCCGACTACTGTTTGTTGCGGTCCCTGCAAAATTTTTTGGATGGCAAAACCTTTACCTCAAATGAAGATGTCAAAAACTACCTGAACCAGTTTTTTGCCAGCAAGGACCAAAACTTTTATGAGAGGGGAATTATGTTACTGCCAGAAAGATGGCAAAAGGTGTTGGACCAGAATGGCCAATATATAATTTAATAAAATATTTATTCATTATACGAAAACTGTGTTTCATGTTCCCAAAAAAAAAACGAAATGACTTTCCGAACAACCCAATATCCTTTACCTCACTCAAGCAAATTAGACAGATACTTTTATTTTCGAGAAATTTTTAAGAAAAGTCGTTTATAATATGTATGTATATTGATTAATTGTCCCTATATTCAATTTATGTGGAGTTATTGTATTATTTTACAGGCCAGAATGTGGTATCCAATGGTTCCTTTGTGTCAGATACAAATTTCGCATCAGTTTTTGGCAGTTCAGAACCGAAAAGTAAGTTCACAATATTCAGATGAATCATTGACTATATTTTATTAACCCTGGGCAATTATCACAATTCACCATAATAGCATGTCATTTTCAATGTGTGCACCTAGTTATTATAACCGTATATGGAACTAATATGTACTTGATGAAATATTTTTGATAACTACTACATTTTGCACATCGAATATTCTACTTGATATCATTTCATATTCTATTGTGGCAGAATGAAGGCTTGTTAGAATTAATTCTGAGAAATTTATTCTCATCATGCATTGTGAATGATCATTTTCAATTTTGATAATTGTTTTCCTTGCAAATTAACATGCTTATTTAGTTCCTTCAAGTGAAACAGTTAAAATTTCGATTTGAGGAAATGGCGTATTGTTTGGTAACTTATATTTTAAACACTTAGATAACTCAGCAACACGATAATTTGACTATGGAATCAATGAGGGGTCATGGGAGATATACAGACAGATATATGGCCAGAAATTTGGCAAGTCAATGGGCGAAATTTGAAAACCTATTTATTTCATTCGTTTTACTAGATATGTTTCTTGTTATAACGCCTGTTTCGAAATATTTGCAAACTAAAACATTGGACTACGCTATTGCTTGGGATTTGGTTCAAACACTACTTAAACAGATCAATGAAAAAGAAATGACAAACATTTTGAATTTTTGTACACGAAAACAAAAGAGTATGCGACTGCTGTTAACAGTAAATTGGAAGATAGCAATATTGATTTGGAATTACAATTGGACTTTACGGAAAGAAGAATTTCAAAGAAAAAACGAATGCCTGAGGAACAATCCAGTGATGATGCTCCTGAAATATCAGCAGCTCAACATTTCAAGCATGTATTTTTCAATATGTTAGACTGTGCTAGAATAAGCATAGAAGAAAGATTTTGCCCCAACAGAGAAATTTTAGAGGACCTTTCTTGGTTAAATCCAAGAAAATTTAATGACATAATGACGACAAAAGACTTTCCGGCTGGAGTCCTCTCTTGTATCTCAAAACTTTGCAATGTTGAAAGAAGTATATTATTAATAGAACTTAAACAATTTGCAGATCAGTACAAAAGTTTCATAAAAGTTGTAAAAACTCAAGATGAACAGATCCCAGACGAAGAATCAAACAAAGCAGAAGAAATTTTAAAAGACCGTGAACTCGATTCGGAACCTGAATCAGAAGAAGACAATTTTCGTGGTTTCTGCAATGACAGTAAAAAATGTTTCAAGTGTTTGTCATGCGCCTTCTCAGTTATTTTTGAACTTTCTGGATCAGGATTGTTCACTAACTTATATGTAGTTTATAAATTTATCCTAACGATACCCTGTACACAGGTTACATGTGAACAGGTTTTTTCGAAGTTAAAAATAATTAAGAATCGTCTTAGGGCTAGTTTAGGCCAAGACCTTATGTCTAGCCTTATTTTTATGAACATAGAGAGAGACTTGTTTTCTGACATGAAGCAATTGCTTTCAATAAAAGTATTGGAATGAAGAATAATATTGTCAGTTTCCATTCTAGATTTCCATAAACTCGTTTTAACCGAATAATGAGTTTCAAGGTCGTATATATCAAAATAACTGATTGTTTACGGGCTTACTTACTGTGTTATTTGCCTGATCTTATCAATCGACACTAGATATGCAAACAGTACGAAAAATAAGAATAAACATATTTTTCTCTATTTCAGTGTCGTAATGTTTGTTTTTAGTTATATTTTTCGTTTTGTGGTTGACAACACTGACATCCTATCCTTTCGAATATCAACACGCGTCAATTGCATGTCAATTGTCAATATTAAACCACGCAGAGATTTGAACGCACTATTCAAATTCAATAATCTGTCAATTTTCGTATTAGTCACACCAACTGCAAAAATAAAATACAATACATTATTAACAGTAAACGAAAGACATTTTCTGAAATGTATATGTATTATTTTATTGCCAATAAACGGCTCCATTTCGTCAGAAGCCCAGTGTAAAATAAAAAAATCAACTAGAGCTTCTTTGAAATTAAAATTTTTTAATTCTTTGACAAAGTCACTAGGACGGACTTGTTCAGGCTAAGCAATGGTATACTCCAATAGACCAAGCGCTCTGTCTCACTCGCACTAGTTACTGTATACGCTCCTTGCTCTCCGAACTACTGCTCACTTTGAATGCGTCTGGCAAGATGATAGAACCGTCGAAACTGTCCGGCTATTATGTAAACATAGATTAATAGGACCCCAAAAAATTATATATAAAATTTAGGTTTTATATTATAACGTAAGTATAATTTAAAATTATAATAGTTTAAGGGTGTCCGGCAGAGGGTTGCAACCATACGAACTGTCTGGCAATGAGCAACGCGAGTTTTAATATTATTATGAATCAAATATAAAAAAATTAAGTTTTATTTTATGATGAATTTGAGATGGAATTTTATACACCTTTGTTGCCTGTTACCTGCCAAAGCCACCGCTGCCTCAGCTTCATTGGTGGGGATCATTCTTACCTGTACTAGGGACACACATAGAAAAATTTTCAGCTTTTATAAAAATCCGAAGGTCTGGCACTCACGGGTTCTTGCTCTATAAGGTTTCCAATGAAACTATTCTCTCGAACTGTTAGCGCATTGATGTTTTAGTTCGCCGCGCACAGTCAAGATGGGTCGGGCATTTCCAGCGCATGTCTGAAAGAGAATTACGAATTGCATTTTGTACGGAGAACTGGGACAAGGACAAAGGAGTCGACGTCGACAACAGAAAAGATATAGACTCTCTTCATGAGAAACTGAAATTCTTAAACGTACAGAACAACTGACAGAATAGAGAAGGGTTTGTGAATAATTACAACATATATTTAAGCAGACAGATATAAATTTCGTAAACGTTGATCGCTAGATTTACTAATCGACTTAGAGGTGTTTGCGAATTCTTTGATCAATCTTTATGTAACCCACAAAGTGTGCATATAAAATTATCATTGATAATTAGGCCTATCACAGTCTTTTTAGTATGCCAGTAAACAATGAGTAATTGCGAATGTGTCATGTAAATTAATTACATGTTTTAATTGGGACAAAGTTTCACTGGAAGGGCTTCTACCTCACTCATTTCTAATACAACCATTTTCTTTCACAAGCTGCCGAAGAGACTAACGCAAGCTCATACAATCCATTCTTAGTCGAAGATTCTGAACCGCCTCTATTAGACATTGATTCGCCAACGTGCAATAAACCTATTCATTCAGTACTCAGTTATTTTCAAAAAGAGGTACACTCGAGAAACAGCACAAGAGACAGTATTAATAGTGAAGGCTGACCAATCAGGGTCTATCTGAAGATACGACTGAAAGGTGTTTGTCCTATATCGAACGACAATAACCAAATAATGTCTATGTTCACTGTAGTTGGATTAGTAAATGTTACACGTTATTTTCGTCTTCTTAGCCATACCGAAGAAAAAGGTGATACATTGCTCATCAATTTGTAGTGTGTGTGCTTATGAGGCTTAAAAAATTTGTGGAATATTAGATACTCTCTAAATGTATAGAAAATTATTATGCTCACTTTTGAGTTATAAATTTCACAGCTAATATAATTTTCCACATATCTATATGCCTCTAAATTTTTATTGTAATGTGGCTATGTGAATTTTACTGATTTACTTATTAGTATTTTAACTGACTGAGTAGAATTTTCATTAATTCATTGTATAAAAGGATTAAATGATGTAAAATTCTATTTCTGCGCCTGCATTTTTTGCTGTGAATATATGTAATTTTGTCTGCAATAATTAATTCTTCATTTTTTCATTTAATTTTAATTTTTATCATTATGTGTCAGTATGATTTAATCTACTTTTATTATAGAATGAGCACATATATTCCATAAAAGGACATGATGTCTCCTTTCCTGGCACGGCAAAGTAATCTAATAAAAAGAAATGCACCATTGGAGCGAAGGTTCTTCGGAATTGTCATTCCTTTTTATTATATTACATATCTTTCATGTTTTGAATTTATTTCTGATTAATTATTTCGAACAAGGGAGGTATGCTTGACCTACCTAATGCCATATTTAATTAATAAGCTGAGTTGATGAGCTACATAATAAAATAGTTATTATTTCGGAACTGGGCTGTCCAAGGTAGCAACTGATCGAATTTAGGGGATTTCTTCGATTTTTGGCTTCCCATTGTACTCATTACCGAGATTTTATGCTCTTATGTTAATCCATAAATCTTATATTTAAGCTTCAATTTCTTTCAATAAAATGCCTCTAGTTTTATGTTCGGGCTTTTGTAAATCCTGGGGTCAAACATACTTCTTTTTCTTCAAGACGTTGTTAACAATTGATTGTTTCATGTTCAATGTTCATGCATGTATTACTAAAATGACGTTTCAATGAGAGTTTGAATATAGAGAGATGATTGATTTTGATAGTTATTATCCTATTTGCAGACAACTTCGATGGTTTGGGAGGTGTTCTACAACCACTGTCAGCTGGTAATGGTATAAATTCTTTTAATAACAACATCAACAATTCCTCATCGATAAATAATAATGGTGCTAAGAATCATTTCAACACAAATGGTAATAATAACCCAGAAGGTGGCAAATTAGTATCGGGAGACTTGGAATCGAGCCTTGCATCTTTGGCGGAAAATCTCACCATCAATCCTAGAGTCCAACCAGTGAAGTAAGAATTTTTTTTTGTATTATCTGTATTCTATAAATTTTTGGCATAGTACAAAAATTATGATCTTAATGTTTTGTAGGGGTGTGCAATGGAATTCTCCGAAAGGCAGTTCGAAAACTGGAAATAATTGGACACCACAACCCATGTCAGCCACTACAGGTGCGGGATACAAACCGATGAATCAGTCCATGACAAGTCCTACATTTAGTGCATCAACTTTGCAACAACCTGTGTTTCCAACATTGCCTGCAGTACAGCCAGTTATGGTAAGAGTTTTAATTTAGACTATTATCACCTGAATTTGATTCATTTGTTGTCGTTAGCTAAATAAAATTTTTCTGTTGGCATAAATAACCGGATGAAGTGACTTATGCTATATCATGGGGCTAAGTCGATATCTATGCTTCATAAAACCCCATAATTAATTTTTATGGGTTTTTTTATTTTCATTTCTACAACTATTGTAATAATATAAGGTATTGATGCAAAATTTCTCTTCAATTAATATTTGGCTAAGCTTATTTTCACACTTAGATCAACTTAGTTTATGAATTTTTTAAGTCATTTGTTTTGGCAACTGTTTTAAACAAATAGAGGTATTCAACATCTTCAAAAAAAAATCATTTCGTTGTGCAGAGAAAATTATAATCAATTGTTTTTCCCTGATGAGTTATTTATAAATTTTAAGGTTGGTCACGTAATTTGAGGTAAAATAGCCTATTTAGTATGCAATATATAAGCTCAAGAAAAATCACTTTGAAAAAATTTTATCTGATGGTTCTGTGAATTTGGATTTCATTTTACTTTTCATTTGAAGGTTATGCGTCCTATGGTGAACAACCCTGTGATGCTACCCCAAATGTCATCTATGGGTGCAATGTCTCCCAATGGAAACCAGTTGGCACAGCAGCAGTCTTTGTTGTTTCACTGAACCCCCTAAAGAAAAGTATTCTATGCCATAATATATTTTATTTTGTATATAGATATTTCGGAATTATAAAAATGAAACAATCAAGGGTACAATAATGTATGTAGTTTAGATCTTATTGCATACTGATTTTGGTAAATGCTTGGAAGAAAAGACAGGATGTCTACCTCATTTTAAACTTGGATAGAATCTGCCAAGGATAGTGTTGATTAATGAATGTTGAATTGAAAGGAAATATCAGATGGTAAAAGGACTGACAATAAGAATGTGATAAAAGTTACTTTATGGTAGTTTTGTTATTTCTTGAGATTTTATTGAGAATCTTGATTTTTAAAATTGCATTGTAAAATTTCATAACATTTATGAATTATGTCCTTCATTATGTGATCGAAGTAATGTTCTTGTAGTATTGATTATGTTATTTGAAAAGGATGAGTGGAAATCAACGAACCTCGAGGCTCTAAGTAGATTGAATTATTTTTATTTAATTCATTGAGAGAATTCTTAATTGCATACCAAACATTCCTTAATGATTTGATTGCAAATTCTCAGGTTGCCAATGATTTTAGTATGAGGTTTTCAAGCATTTACTCCCAATATGAAAGTCTATATTTTGTACATATCTGTTGAAAATCAATCGTGATTTTTGTCATATCTCTGATATTTTTATAATGGAGGCATACTGATCTATATAAAACTGAAACTGTTCTCTTATATACAAATAAATAACATTCATCAAGTATGACCAGTTTATAAAATGAATCAGTTAATAATTTGAGATTATAAGTGTAGAACTTAAAATTGAAAAATGCATTTACAGTGTTGTCTTTTGATGTTCTACAATACAGCAGTATTCCTATGAGATATTCTTGGTAATTTTCGAAGATTAATCTTTGAGTGCAATATATATAGGTATACCAACGCCTAATGAAATTACTTACGTGAAATTAATGAAACCATTTATATTCACTGTTTGAAAGTTTTTTTTGAATGCTTGACAACAATCTATTATCTACCAGGTAATTGTTTAATAATGTCCTTTGATGTGTAGAGACTACGATACTGTAGTAGTAATCTTTACCAATTATCACATCATATCTAAATTTATCAAATGATAAAGTTGACTGTGTTTATGTACCAAGACAATAATTGTGGTCCACTCCCAAATAATTATTTTTAAACATAAACAACATATCTACATTTCACAAAATGCTCATCAAAATCTCCACCCATTTTGGCTCATAAAGCGTGTAAAGTTTTGTTTGGCTGTGTTATTAAATTTTTATTTGTTGTTCTGAATCAGATATACATATACTTGTAATTGTTGCGTCCAGTTTTGGTGAGCAGTCTCAACTGTGTGGTTCTTGGGTGTATTTGTTGCACGATTTTTTTCACTGCACATGTTTTCAACATTCAAACACTGTGACTTTACAATAAGTGATGTATCAAATACTGTTAATGGATTATTTTATCTATGTATTTGCCTATTTCATTTAGCTTCTTCGGGAGACAAGTCTGTTAGTTAATGTATAAATAAATTATATGAATTGATCGGTGCGTTTTTTTTTCCTGAAGTGGATATATTTTTGGCACTCTTGTTCTTCAACAAGGTGCTCATAGAAAAAAATAAAATTAATAGCAGACTTATATATTCTTTGGACAGGTATCAACTTAATAGTTATTTATACAACAAGTGAGTTAAATGAATGTTTATGCATGAGAAGAAAGTTTAAGCCACGTGGGTTAATTTCTTCGAGTGAATAAACATTTTTAACTCACGTGTCGTGGCACGACAAGGGCCTTTGAAAATTAAATGAAAACGAAAGAAAATTAACAATGAAATTCTGATAAGAAAAAATGACTCGAAAAGAAAATCGAATGTGGAGCATTGACTTTTGCCTACCTGGTTTCACAGCACGGCTGAATCAATGTGTCACTCACGAGCGAGAAATAGTCACCTTTTTCACCAGAGTTCTAATTTGTAGAAATTAACGAGAAATTTATTGCGAAGAAAGTGTGGCACTGCACCGAACGAGCGTCGACGTGTGTATTAACGACGATTTCGTTCTTTTGTCTTTGCTCGACATAGGTCACATGCTCCAACATATGTCACGCGTCCATAGGGAAAGAAATGAACATACGTGGGCCGCACGAAACGAGCAAGCAACTTGGAATAGAAAATAAATGAATGCAACTAATAACATTGAGTTGCAGTAACATGTTGTATACAATATTTATCCCATTTTGATGAAATTTCAAATAATGAATACTTTTTAGAGGAAATATTAGGTATAATTCAAATTCATAACGAGATTTCCTTCGATCGAAGTTTGCTAGGGCACTATGTGATTAATTGTTTTGCAATTGCCAATGAAAATTATAAAATCGTCAGAGATTTTTTATTTCGGAAAAATGTTGAGCGATGTCGACGAGGTTGTAGTTCCTGAGTGCCTGATACATGAAGCAAATGAGGCAGAAGAAGCAGTAATTCCATTAAAATCAAAAATATTGCACGAAAAGCAATATAGGGCATTTTGTGCCTGGAGAAATAATCAAAAAGCCAAAGATGTCAACGAAAAAATAATTTTGGCGTATATTTCCGAACTATACAAGAAAGTTAAGTCGTCATTTTTATGGCCCTACTACTCGCAACTCGCTATTTGTTTCAACCTAGTTCACATACTTTCAAGGTTACAACTTGATACGATGAATATTTTAGGAGTTATAGAGGAAATCAAATTTCAGATGCTCATAACGTCCGGTCCAATAACAAACTTTACCGAGATATTTGGACATCTATTCTGACAAGATGAAAACTCTAGTTCATCTCCTTTGGGTGATAGAGAGTATACAGCAGTATGAACATACTCAGTTCGACCCTGTACTTTATATCAAGAAGTCAAACCCAATCGATTGAGACCGATTGCGGCTCTACATTCGAAAATAACAGACATTTGGACAAAACGATAGTTGTTTCACGGAAACAATCTCGCAAAAATATTGAGTTCAGGTAATATCAATTTAGCTCTGAATAGTTATCCTGATGTTCATCGTGATATACGTTACACTACGACATGTGTTACACCTGCGAAACTTATTTTTGGAAGAGAATTCTCAACACAAATTAGACGAAAAGTTTGATAAGGTCAGGAATAGTGTTTTCAGATCGTGAACGCC
Source organism: Micraspis discolor (assembly GCA_030674115.1). NCBI lineage: Eukaryota > Metazoa > Arthropoda > Insecta > Coleoptera > Coccinellidae > Micraspis > Micraspis discolor. The sequence continues at coordinate 1,718,479 of JARTUT010000874.1, read as the reverse complement.
CCAAAAGAAATATTATGGCAGCATGAAATCAAATACGTATTCATTCGGCCAGAAAATATTTTAGACACTGAATCAGTGACTGCTCGTATCCTTTATACGAGGGTCATTCAGAAACTAACCTCCGATTGGTCACAGTGCGGGTAGTGGGGGGGAGTAGCGCGCCATCTGTGCATTCACGCGCTCAGCAGGTCAGTCGGCATCAAGCCGTAGTCGAGTGAACATCGTACCTGCGCTAGTTTAGTTTTTGTGGCAGTTTGAAATGTGTGCTGCAATAGAAAATCCCGCCAAATGTGAGGTGCGTGCTGTTATAAGGTTTTTTACAGCCAAAGGATACTCTGCAGCAGCTATTCATCGTGAGCTTTGTGCCGTGTACGGAACAATATTTATGAGTGAAGGAGTTGTCCGTGAATGGGTACGTTTATTTAAAAGTGGACGAGAAAACGTTCATGATGAAGAGAGGAGTGAGTCCTTCAAGTGGGACGTTTTCAACCATCCACCTTACAGCCCAGATCTGGCGCCAAGCGATTATCACCTCTTCATGCATATGAAGAATTGGCTCGGGTCCCAGCGGTTTGATGACGACGAAGAGCTCAAAGATGCGGTCACAGGCTGGCTCAAGGCACAAGCGGGTGATTTTTATGCAGAAGGAATTTCAAAGCTTGTGAAGAGATACGATAAGTGCCTCAATCGTTATGGAGACTATGTCGAAAAATAGTGCAAAGATGTAGTTGTAAGATGTATAGGTATATTAAAATATTTTTACTTAACTTGGTGTATTGTTTTCAATTAACCGGAGGTTAGTTTCTGAACGGCCCTCGTATTATTATTAGGAGTGGTTCGGCCAGACCAAGCATATATATATATATATATAATTAAGAAGCAATTTTCTTGGGATTAGAGCACTGGATTGAAATTAGGATTTCATCTTTTTTTATTAATACTTTACTACATATGTTTCGGCGTACATTGAGCCTTTTTTCAAGTTTACATGTTACAAATACAGTGACAATCATATCTAAAATGTATAACTGTCCAACAATTCATCTTAAAACTTAGTAAAATTAAAATCATATTCATCATGTTGTGAACGCTGTCAATTAGAATTATTCTAATAATAGAAAACCTGTTATCTACTAAAAAACTAATCAAATCACCGCAATTTGATACTACCTCTCTTACACTTGCCATCTGGATCACTCACATTCAACTTGTAACCGAAAACGAAGGAAAACTCGTACAACACTAAGCCCTACACACTTACATCTTACTCCAAACTACTGACCTAGTGAACTGAACTCTGATAATCAAAGTGTAAACCCACGCAATGCAATTCTCATATACCCCCTCCCCAAGGGTATCTTGGCCGACCTAGTCTTTGAAAAATAAACAAGTCGTGGGTTGCTGTTTTGCTATTTACAGTTACTAAGAATGAATTTTTATGGTCAGAAAATCACAAAATTTATTCCATACAGTACGAATACACTTTTTTCTGAAATTGGATTATATTCAAGTACTTATGATAATATTCATTTTAGATTTGAGGGAGAAAATTTCAATTATTAACAGGATATGTGACAAAATTTTAAATAAATAATGATTTCTCATTCTATCTCAAATTTAGGATAAACATATGAAGATGTCGGATATTAAATTACAATTTTTAATTCGATATTATAAGAAATTTCACCCGCCTGCCGTTTCACATAGGGACGGCCAAGGGTTCTCGGCCGACCTCGCAAGTGTCACAGTCGAGGTATTGTAGAGTTCCATTAATAGGAACTTCGAGCGACGTATGTGTTAGATGAAATCATAAACTGAAAGCTGTGGCTCGGCTGGCTGAGCTGCGTTATTACGTGTAAGGACAGATGCGGGAACTTGGAATAAAAATTATTTGAGGTGTTTGACCGAAATAATATGTACTTCGATGTGTTGAGTGGAAATATGAGATATATAGAGGGCAGAGGAAAAGATACTAGGGGAATTTCTCGAGATTTAAATATTGCTATTAATTCTTCGAATAAGTTTCGATTAAAAAAATATTTATTTTCACCTTCTCTTTTTCGGTTGCGTTTGGGTCGGCCCGGCCGACCCCGCCTACCCTGACGAGCCGTCACTGCACTAAATAAAGAAAATAGGTGGTTAGGCGATAGTTATTTCAAATATACACAACGGAAACGAAAAGTTATAGAATATTTCAAAAGAATATTTTTGTTGATGCCACAATCGACACGTTACGGTCAATGGCGATCGCTAACGCGCCATGATAGAGAATTTTTTTAGCCCCAATTGCAAGGTATGGACTTGGCCAACAAGTGGTTTCAACAGGACGGTGCCACTAGCCACACAGCACAAGTAACCATCGGTTTATCAAAGCAGACATTTGATGAGCTTGTAATTTCGAGAAACGGCCCCGTCGATTGGCCGCCTCGTTCGTGCGATTTGACGCCTCTGGACTATTTTCCTTGGGGCTACGTGAGATCACTGGTTTATGCCAACAAGCTGTCGATTGGTCTATTTTGCAAAAATAGGTTTACGGTCTGTGCAAAGCATTCAGCATCACAAGCATTTGTTCTTATTGTAACTGTTTCAAATATATTTTGACATGTGATTGATTTAAGCACTAGGTATTATTAATGGTGATTTATTACTTAATTTGAAATGGCAATATCCCTCGAACATTCATTTTTCTTGTTGCTCTTTTAGGGGAAAATCATTTAGTTCGATGTACATAGGCGTGCAAATAGAAAACCGCCGTTTTATTTCATAATTTGAAGTTTTATTATGAAAAACTCATTTTTCAAAATATTTTCCATCTCTAGCCACAATTTTCTTCCATATTTGAATTCTTCGTCGAAAAAATTGTTCGTATTTTGACGCGATCCACGAATCGATCCAATTTTTGGCTTCTTCGTAAGAACGATATTGCTGGTCGGCAAGGTCATGCGTCATCAATCGGAATAGGTAGAAATCAGAAGAGGCGATCTCAGAGAGTACGGCGGGTGGGATAGGATGTCCCATTTCAATGTTTCCAGGTATGTTTCCACGACCTTGGAAACATGCGTTGTCATGCAGAAGTATTATCTTGACGTGTCTTTCCGCGTATTGCGGGCGTTTTCCTTCAACGCTCGACTCAAACGTATTAGTTGATTCCGTTAGAGGGCTCCTGTAATGGTGTCGCATGGTTGCAAGAGTTCATAGTAAACTACGCCAAGCTGGTCCCACCAAATACACATCAACTTCGAGCGATGAATGTTTGGTTTCGCTGTTGAAGTTGATGCAGAGCCAGAGAGGCCCCACGATTTTTTCCGCTTCGGGTTGTCATAGTCATCCACTTTTCATCTCCGGTCACGATAAGATGCAAAAAAAACCTTCCACTGTTGCCGTTGGAGGAGTTGTTCGTACGTGAAAAGGCGCCGTTGGATGTCCCTCGGCTTCAACTCGTACGAAACTCGAATGAAATGCAAAAAGCAACACTTCCCGCAAATGACGCTTGCTCGGCTCAAATTTCGCCATGTTCGCGCACAAACAAAACAAAGCACAGTGAGAATAGACAAGCAAGATTTTGTAGAGTTGTTGACTGATGCCTCAGCTGACTATGTAAAGTTTCTGTTGGTACTTATCGACCGATTTGCAATTCTAGTGCAACCAATGGCAAAACGGCGGTTTTCCATCTGTAGGCCTGATAAAATTTCAAAATCGCAGATTCCTCCTACGCTTGAATCTGCTATAGTGAGAGTTCACTTTTTTGTATCAGCGCGGCAGACTAGCGACAAGAATATTGACCGAATTAGAAGGTGCTAACGTCCTTCACTGCTGAGTTTGTCTTAATTTCTTTATTCAGTTTGATTCACGACCACCTATTATTTCAAATGGACATTAATTCTAATATGACAATTCTAGATAGCTTATTTTATGAAGATTTCAGTAACATGTCATAGTTTGGGTAGGAACTGAGAACTTCTCGAGTTTTTTGGATTCTAATGAAGGAAGTGGTAATGACCGGGACTCAGTTTGTATGGAATATTTAGGTCGTACTTTAATTTCTTTAATTTATGCGTGCTTGTTATCGCTATCGTTTTGCCTAAATGTCTGCAATTTCCGAATTTAGAGACGAATATCGCTTGGCTGCAACTTTTTATTGAAGAATCCGGGATCCAACTTAAGTATGTCCGGCTGTATACTCTCTATCATACGAAGGAGATGAGCTAAAGTTTCATATTTGCAGAATGGCTTTGTAGTTCAAATGTCTCGGTCAATTTTGTTATTGGACTAAATCAGTCGAATAGTTCAGAAGATATGAGCATCTGTACAATAACCTTCGGATCGATTTGAAACTTGAGAATCGTTTGAATAACGTTGAGAGATAGGATTCTGCGAAAATGTGTGCAGATATTCAGGCAGTCTATATTTTGTATTAGCTTTTTTTTTCTACTAGTTTGGGTCTCCATGAGGTAGTTATCGATGATGATTTTGGAGGCGGTGGCATCCCAGATTTCGGAGCATCTTGCTTATCTACGTAATACTTTTGTTTCGTCTGGTGAGTTCCTTAAAGCTCTTAAGACGGCCAGAGCGATTCCTATACACAAAAAATGAGCACGAGATGAAAAACCCATTATCGTCCTACAACAATTCTGAAATTAATATCAAAGGTCGTTGAGAATACGTTGGAACTATTGGAATAAGTTTTCTGTTATCACCAACTGTCAATAGGCGGTTTGCATAAATCTGAAAAGTGACATCTGGTGGCGACTTTCAGCATATTTGTTGTGAAAGAATTGTCAATAGATCAGTCATAACATTAGATTTCCTAGAACTTTTCAGTTGTTTTGGAAAGTATTTTTGTGAGTTTACCCAGAAGAAGGATGGATATTGAGAGATCATTTGGATTTTTGAAAATAAAATTTGGTCATTTCTCCAAAGGAAATGAAGAATAAGGACTGGCTTTGAAGAAAGCTGGTCATGTTTACAACATTATAAAGTGGACTGGTTTCATTACTTCCAAAGTAACGAGACAAACTTCGATAAATTTGCTACCTTACAATGTTGAAATAACCGTAACCACACTTCTCGACTATGCCAAAATATGAAAATTTTTGTTTTTGTGCTTGTTCTTCCAAAAGAGAAGAAAAAAATTGTTTGGCAACTCGATGAATATAGTTGAAATAAAACTTCTAGTTACACAAATGATAAGCCAAGTTTAATTTTCATCAAAAAAGTAACAATCTATTTTCAACATTGAGTTTACAATTTCCATGGTTGCTGTAAGCTAAAATTGAATCTATCGAAGACAATACCAGCAATACACTTCAACTCTTCATCACATTTTAAAGATTTAATACCATGGAAGCCCATACATTTGATAGGTTCATCGATGCCAACACATTTGTCGTTTTTACTAACAAATAATTTGGTCTTATCGGCAATATTACATTGAATTGCCACGGCAGACATTTCTTCCGCACTATCTCCCATGAAATTACTCTCAAATAAAAATATATCATCATCTGAATCTTATGGATCAGTTTGACATGAAAATTCCTTCTGGCCTCTTTCCACTTGCACTGAATGATTATTATTACCTATTTCAATTAAAGATTCAACAATAGATCCTTCCTTTGACTCATCCTTTCTTCTTGATCTTGCTGTTTTTCTTTCAAATCTCTCCACTGCCATAGTGGAATTATCCACTTTTTTATACATCTGAAATAAGTAAAATGAGATCGGACGTAGATAACTGAAACTGAACTTACCTTTGGAAATATCGTTGGGTTATAAGACGGGCAATCAGGTATATTACTTTTGGCATTTCCTACGAAATAAGCACTACACATCTTCTGGAATTTTGTCGGTTGCCATTGCTTGGAAGTACCATCATTACTAAAGTTTTGAATGAATGAAATTATGATAACATGTCCAATCAATCAGATATCCTTACCAAACTCTTCTAACTCTATTAATCCATATCTGCTCCCGTTCTTTCTCAAACCATTCATTAGGAAAAAATAAAATTTAATAGAATTGTCTGTGTTATAATAAGCATTGTTGCAACCAACTACACAACACTGAATACGTGAAGAATATTATACTCCTAGGCCTTCAGCATTCATTTTCGATATTGAGATTTGTAAATCAACAATTGCATAAACTCTTAAGTACGCTTCCACCACAAAAGAATCAGAAATTATGCCCCAAATCAATATGTAAAACACAGGGAAATGACAGCGAATTTGAATTCTTTCACAACAAAAATGTCGAATTCCGCCACCGAAGTCGCCACATACAAATATGCAAACCGCCTATATGGCTTTCGGCCTGGCCCATCGACGGAGAAATTGGCATGGGGTTATTTCGGACAAATTGTATTGTAGGATAGTAAGTGTTATCCCTTTTTATGCGTTTCGTCCCTGGCGCACACATTTGGACTCATCAGTATGGCTTGTGTGCGCCATGCCATAAACACAGGTGTTAGAAGTTTGAGGGAGCCGCCGGGAGTTGAACCCGGTACCTAGTCGGTGTGAAACTTGAGCGCTTACCTCTAGGCCACTGAAGCGCTGTGAATTAAGCTATGCGTGGCTATATAGAGTGCCGCCAAGAGATCCCTACACACTCCCCTGCCAGTGACGGAGTGCCGCTACAGTATATTATGGAATTTAGAGGAGTCTTTCTGCATTGAACACTTGGCTAACTCATAAATCGAAAATTATGTGCCCATGTTGATCAGGCAGATTCAGGAGAATATCCGCTGGGGATGCGTGTGCACCAAGGATTTATTTGGGGGCCGTTATTCTTCATTTTGTTTGTTGATGATCTGTCAGATTCCAGAAGATCTTATTTTACGGATATGCTCGTAATAAGAGTGGTATAGATAATAATCTCAGAGGATTAATAAATTTATTTCTATTTTTATCGAAACAAGAAGAATAATGAGAAATGTTGGGGATAGCCAAAATCCTCATTCTATATTCTATATGAATGTCAAGTCTGTTTCGCGTTTATTTGAGATCGGTACTTTAATATCAACTGGAGAAATGAATTTGAAATATTTTCCTTCATAAATCTTTCTCTTATAGCTGTAAATAATTGGAAACATTAGCGGAAAACGTTGGCTATGGGTAAAGTCTTGGACAAACCACATTTCTAATATTATATCAAGAGAGGCTTATATCGGTTCAGCGCTGGGTTCGAAGCGAATGCAGAAATATCTTCAATATTACGTGTTCACTAATATTCATATTTCTATACATTTCATATGTTAATAATAAACAATAAACTTTTTATTGCTCACAAATATTTTTTGTTTTAATGAACTTGCAAATACCCGATCCGCTTTCTGGACACCTTGTGGTATTATTCAATTTAAAAATTTTGACAACGCGAGAAGTAAAAATTTGTTTCCCCCAATCAAATATATCTAGTTTGACTTCACAAGTAAACGAACCATCAAACCATATTGTATTTATTCGCCAATTTCTACATCTCTTATCGAAGATCCTCTAGAAAAACTTGATTCCCAATCGACACACTTCCCCAAAAAAACTATGTCGATAAACCTAAAATCGGCGTGAATAAAATATAAGAACGAACTACCGGATCGCCCTACATACACCCCCATTCCCGCCATAACCCATAAACCGATCCCGTCTTCCTTCTTTATGGCACCACCGCCGTCTTTCGGTCGGCGGACGCCCTGCGCTTTACGCCGCCACGTCCAACCAATCGATATAACAGTCTGACACAAGTCTAAATTACACACGCAGAACTTCACCCAATAACCGTGTCCTCCATAGTAATTTATTTTCGGATGTAAACGTAAACCGAAAATCGGCTACAATTTCTACGAACCGCCTATCGTCCTGATGATGTACAACAAGGCCGAAACTTTCTTGGCGGCGTCTCGTGCGGAATTAGGTTAGATTTGCGTCCGTGAATTTGACTGTGTCGTTTCGCGAAAGACATTTTATCCCTAATTAAACGGCCTGGTAGGATAGGGTGAATGTGGAAGTATCCCGAGGGATTAACTAACGCCGTTTGAGTTTTCCGGGAGGCTAATTTAAGGTTAGGTTTGCCTGGTGTGTACTGTGCTCGTAGTATCGTGGAAATACCTTGAATGGATGTGAAATAAGGTTAATGTCTGTTGTGGTCAAAGTTCATTGACACTATTTATGTGATGGAAGACAGGAAGAGTTGCTGGGCCTTCTGAAGGGTTAAACTACCTCTTTCAGGTGAGTTAGTACATGTTAATTTTCTCTTTACACCTAAAATAATGAGAAGAGTGAAGAAGTAATAGATTGAATGAATCCATCGACAGTTATGCCATTACTCTGTCGATTCAATCGAAAAGTTGGTAGATTTATTATTTTGGGGAAGCAAGTAATCAATTTTACTACATGAAAATAAATTTGACCAATTGGTGCAATATATATGCTCAAGATTGAAATTGTCAAAATCCTTTGAGGTAGGTTATGGTCTGGATAGATGATGAAGATCAATATTTGGGTGAAGTTTTGAATTGTTTGATTTTATGATAAGAATGAAAAATTCTTCATCAGAGAGAACAGTGTTTTCTAGAATAAATTTATAGTCCTAGGCGATGAATGAAGCTTATTATTATTAGTTTACATAAAATTCATCTGCACATGTGTTGACAGCAAACTCCTCCTAAACGACTGGTCCGATTTCAATGAAATTTTGTGTGTGCATGTTGAAAGTTGATTCGAGGATGGTTTAGATTCACAAACAAAACTGGCAGATGGTGCTACAGCTGGTATACAGGTTGTGGTTAACATTGCAAAATGGCGAATACGCTGGTTCAATGGATTGTGAAATCTTAATTCATTGCCGATTGACGGTTCAGAAAGTGATAAATACAGAAAAGTTTGAGGAATAATTTATATCAAAACTGTTGAAATATTGACAAATGGTTGTTGTGAAGGGTGCTTGGCATAGATCCCGTCACAAATGAGGTTGCAGCAGCGTTGTCCTTATCTGTAATAACTATTGGCAACTGCCATAATGTTAGAAGGTGGAAGAACTACTCTTAAGGTCTTGAAACTACCACTAAATATGCTGATCACCGAAAGGACAATAATCTGATTTATGCCAGCACTTATAGAAACTTCAATCAACGACTGCCATGTGGTATAATGATTTATTCACCACATCCCAAAAGGATATGAGAGGATTTTTTAGTTTGATTTAATTTTGTGTCGATTCCATGTTAAGTAACTATTACTAAAACACTTCAATAAAAACTTCGTATCTAGAACAGAAATACTGGCAACACTAGAAAACAACCTTAACTTATCCGTGTCCAAATGTATCTTCAGCAAGTGAATCTCGAGAACACCGCAACAGTGACGGCTTCGGGGGTGTATGTATATAGGTCTTGATTAGTGCAGGTGGTACCGACGTTATTGCATACGAGTAGATGGGCCTCGTCTTGAACTACTCCGCAGTCACATAATTTATTACTTGAGTATCCCCACTTTACCACTCTGAGTCTATTAAGTGTTCTCCACATAGAGTAGGGTAAGTGGGCTCCAGGTGATATATCTTCTTTGCCGGTGATGTTGTTTCTGGATTTCTTCCAGAGTTCTGTGGTTTTCAAGAAACTCTTTTTAATAGATGATTGTCAATTGTCAAAACGAAGGGCCTGAACTGTTAACAATAAAATAAGTATTTGCACCCTGTTATTCCTACCAGTTTAAGATACTGGAACAAGCTCGAAAAAAATTATTATATCAAATATTGGAAATTTTTTAAGAATCATTGAGCTTGGGAATTTTATAAACATTTGATAAACTCCTTACTCTCAACGTTATTCAAGCTTCAGATCGATTGGATGGGTATTGAAGGAGTTATTGAGGAAACCATTTCAGATACCCGTAATTCCTGAACCATTCGACGGATTTAGGCCCAGTAACAAACCTGACCGAGTAACCTAGTCTATGAAAACTCTAGCTCATCTCTTTTGGAAGACGGAGAGTATACGGCCGGCCGGATGCACGAAGATACTCAAGTTTGATCCTTGATTCTTCCTGAGGAAGCCAATCCGAATCAATCGAGACCGTTTTTGGCTCAATATTCGAAAAGTACAGACATTTGGATACAACGATAGCATGCTGTTGTACTGGGATAAGCGCGTGAAAATTCACTTTTGATAATTTCTTCGATAGATTGTTCACCTTCCTCTAGGTCCCATAGATGTTTGGCATGATCTGATTCCGAAGAATCAATCAGAACTTGGATCGGACGACCTGGTTTCGAAGGACCCTCCCAGCATGCATAGTTTCTCTCAAAGGAATTAATCGAAAATTTGTTTTGATTTATTTTTTCCTATTAGCTATTTTAGTTGCATTAGCCTCTTTCAATTCCAGATTGGCATGGTTTTAGGTGATATGGAAAGTGTTCGTGTGTCGTTTCGATGGGTTTATGTGTTGAATAAGTGGACTGTATTTATTCGTATTAATAATCATATATTTGCACAGATTACACTTTTAACATGGAATGAGTGTCGTAACTTATGTCTTGCTGCAGACGTCTGTGGAAGCTTAATGGGATTAGAATGGTGCCATTCGGGGTATATATAGTCCCTCAACGTTGGAAATACCTAGGCTGAGCTTTCAATTGGAAGTGGACATAGCTTCACCAAGGCTCTGGATACGACTCCTTCAGATGTTTTGATTTTTGCCACCCTGGCAATACCATCTTTGCCAGGAAAAAGTTCCAGAACACGTCCCATGCGCCATTTCATGGGAGGTGTGTTGTCTTCTTTGATGAGGACCAATTGTCCGAGTTTCAAGGTGGCTGTGCTCCTGGTCCATTTTTGATGAGTTTGCAACTCGCTTACGTATTCTAAATGCCAACGACTCCAGAATTGCTCGAACACCCTTTGGAACAGTTGAAATTGGGACAGACGATTTTCCTTTAGGTGCATGACTGAATCTTCAGTTATGGTATTACCGGCCAGTCAAGTAGAAAATGCGCAGGCGTTAAAGGGGTGAGATCGTCAGTGCAAGATGATAAAGGACAAATGAGACGGGAATTCAATATAAATTCTATTCGTATGAGTAAAGTTTGGAAATCGAAAAAAAATAATTTATATGAACCTAGTACTCGTTTTAGATGATGTTTGAGGCTCTTCACACCTGCTTCCCAAATTCCTCCGAAATGAGGAGAATTTGCTGGTATGAAATTTAAGCATTTAATGCCAATATCTACTATAGCCTTTGAAATTTCCGAATTATTTTTCTGAATGAAATTATATAATGATTGAAGATCCTTGTTTGCCTTGACAAAATTTGTACCATTGTCTGAAAATACTTCGGACAGTCTTCCACGCCGATTTACAAATCTGTGGAAGGCTTGCAAAAAATCATCGGTACTCAAAGATAAAATAAGTTCCAAATGAATCGCTCGTGTAGTGAAACAAACGAATACAGTGACCCAAACTTTAATTACTTTACAACCTCTCCCCCGTCGATCCTTCATAAAAAGGGGACCAGCGTAGTCTACTCCAACCTTAACAAACGGCAAGGATGCTTGCACTCGGGCTACTGGTAAATCACCCATTATAGGTTGAACCTTTACCGCTGAATATCTAGCGCACTTCACGTGCTCAAACTGAAAAGTAATTAACTGCTCAAACTGAAAAATTAACTTCGTGAGAGTGTGACTAGATGGAAGCAGAATAGGATGCCTCTTTGAATATGAAAAGTCAGGATTAGAAAGCCTACCTCCTACACGTATTAAACCTAAACTGTCCAGAAATAGGTTTAAATTTAGAATTTTACTGGATGATGAAAGTTCTCACAATCATGTTGTTGCGATATTCTCGCAACAATGGACACTTCTGAAATCTCCAAGAATGCTTTCTATCGGACGGAATTTTGGGAATCCCTAAGCTCAGCAGGCAGGTACTTCCTCCGATCTTTCTCAATTATTCAAAAACCCTCTCTCAGTTAAGTTTAAGTTTGACCACGTGTCTGGTTACCAGTAAGTTTATTTTTCAGCTGTGAATTCACCATTCTAATCTCTAAAAAGTTCCTCGTCGACAGTTGGGTCAGTTAGTTACCCTAGTTTATTGTGAATCTGAATTATTCAGCTGCAATTCTCCCAAGTAAAACAACAAAGTTGTGATTTGTGACTTTGTGAAGCAATTGCATGTCGACAAGCCACAATTTGTTAGTGAACATCTCCGAAGTACCTGCACCTCATTCTGAGAAACCTACCCTCGACAATTGAAGCAGAGCTGTGGTGAACTTCAAATTAGAAAAATAAGGTCAGATCTCTTTATTATTTAGTATTACCAGAAGTGCACAAGATTGAGCAAAGAAGTTCAAATCCTTGGATTTCGTAGACAATAAAAACGCTTCTCTGTGAATATAAACTCTCAAGTGCCAAACCTTGTTAATTCTTCTTATCTGTGAATACATAATTTTGTTACAACTACAAACTTGTTTTATTCAAATTGCAGACATTTTTTCTACCAAAGATAATTTTTGGATCTACTCTTAGAGTACCTATAACCAGCGACTCAGGAAGTGCGCTGCTCTCCATTAAGCGGGTGATTATTATTTACTCCTAATTTTGTACCGGCACAAATGTAAAGACTTAGTTCATATCTCTTTCCTTTATTAAATCCCTAATAATTGTGGAGTTGATTGCAAAATTAATGATACCATAACTTCAAAAACGGCGATGTTGCCGATCTCACGTGATTTTAAGGAAAATCTGGTACACTAGGCAGGGTGAAAATGTGGATCCGTTTCCTTCTAACATACGTCAAGTAACTTTCCGTTCCATACCCAAATTCTCTGCGATCCTCTAAGCCCAAGAAAATCCTCACCGAGTGCTGATCCTTGCAAACTTTCCAACAGTAATAACCCCTTGAACCGGTGCCCTTCTTCCATCCCGTTTCCTGTTTCCCATCGACGCCCTGTCCCAGATTAAATTCCTCGACTCCATTTTGGCGAAAATAACGCTCTACATAAATCTTCGAAGCTCGATATCTGATAAGAATAATCGATCTCTCTGCGATATTGCAATTTTCATGGATACACAAGGCATGGTGAGTGAGCTATAAATATTCCATAATTGGTGTTGGACGAAAAGTTGAATTAAAATATTCTGCTTCCGCCCAACTGGAGGCTTTGAGGTATTTATGTTGGTAATCGTTAATGGCGTGAAAGTGGACGAAAATTATGTTGGAGATGATTTCGTAAAGGTTCGAGCCTGTCACCTGGATTTTGCTGAACTTCCAAGAAAATCACTTAAATCCGTTATTTTTTTACTATGCCCTCCATAACCCCTACTCTCGCTACATTACCTTTTATTAGGTGTACAAATAAGGTTCCGCGGTTTGTCAAAAGATGGCCCCACCAGAAGGTTATGGAGAAATTGTCAGATGTAAAACGTAATATCCCAAGTTTAGTTATCTGGCAACACCATAACCTTAAAGTACTAGTGATTCCGTATCAGCATCACGTAATTTTTTCGTGCAAAAATGTCAAGTTTTATTCCGAATAAGCATCATTTGCGGGAACTTTTGATTTACTTCTTTAATGTGAAAAAATCTGCAGCTGAGGCGCATCGATTGCTTCTAGAAGCATATGGTGAAGCTGCTTTAAGTGAGAGAAGTTGTCAGGAATGGTTTCAAAAGTTTAAGAACGGTGAGTTTGACGTTAAAGACAAAGAACGCAGTGGAAGGCCGAAAGTGTACGAAGACATGGAATTAGAAGCACTATTGGAGGAAGATTCGTCCCAAACGCAAAAAGAACTTGCACTTACTCTACAAGTGACTCAACAAGCAATTTCACATCGTTTAAAATCGTTATGAATGATTCAAAAACAAGGAAATTGGGTTCCATATGAACTAAAGCCGAGAGACGTTGAACGCCGATTATGCATGAGTGAAATGCTGCTTGCCAGGAATAAAAAAAAGAGTTTTTTGCATCGTATAGTCACTGGTGACGAAAAATGGATTCACTACGATAATCCAAAGAAGAGAAAGTCATGGGTTAAGCCCGGCGAACCATCAACATCGACAGCTAAGCCGAATATTCATGGAAAAAACTCATGCTGTGTATTTGGTGGGATCAGCTTGGTGTCGTGTATTATGAATTGCTGAAACCAAGCGAAACCATTACTGGAGCTCTCTACCGAACACAATTGATGAGATTGAGTTGGGAAAAACGCGCCTATTACTACTCCAGACACGACAAAATTATTCTTTTATACAATAATGCTCGTCCACATGTTGCGGCGCCGGTAAAAACATACTTGGGAACACTCAACTGGGAAGTTTTACCCCACCCGCCGTATTCACCAGACTTAGCCCCTTCTGATTATCATCTGTTCCGGTCGATGGCACATGGTCTGTCTGAGCAGCGCTTCACATCATATGAAGACACCAAAAATTGGGTAGATTTGTGGATAGCGTCAAAAGATGAAGAGTTTTTTCGACGGGGTATCCGAATGTTGCCAGAAAGATGGGGAAAAGTAGTGGCAAATGATTGAAAATACTTTGAATAAAACGTAATGTACTTTTCCTTTACAATAAATTCCTAATTTTTATAAAAACCGCGGAAACTTATTTGTACACCTGATAATATCAATCCATGACTTGCTCGTCAGCTCGTTGATGTGACTCAAGTAGTTGAGGTGTCAGAGAAAAGGTGGAAAATCTCTCAAATTCAGACGAAACAAAAAAAAATCTCCATCATTTCTGGCTCTCTTGTTCACCCTAACAGAGTGCCTATTATTTTGCCCAAATGTTTATAATTTTGGAATATCGAGCCGAAAATGGTCTCAATCGATTGGGTTCGACTCCCCGATGAAGAATCCGTGGCGAAAATTGAGTCTGTCTGGCCGGCCGGCCGGCCGTATCCTCTCAAGTATCAAAACGGGATCAGCTAGACTTTTCATATTTTCAGAATAGGTTAATTGTCCAAACATCTCGGTCAAGTCAAGTCAACTGTGAAAATAAAATACAAAAGGCACACAATTCTTGACTGAAATAGAGAAAAATACTGCTAATAATATCAAATATTCCTTAAATTACATCAAGTAGTTTGTAAGTAAAATGGATTTCCAGTGAAGTCATTCCGTTGATTCCTCGTAATGGCAGACTCTGAATCGTATTCGGTTGTCTTGTTTGGAGACGAAGTGATTGAAGCCATCGAAATTTGTTGCTTTACTCTCAAATTGAGAAGGTCTTTCTTTGACTTTGGTGGTCTACTCTGTTGCTTGTATTTCTTTGGAGCAGTGATAGAGCTACATGTCTCTGAAATCCATTTCGCTGCCTCTGCAATTGCCAAGCGGTTTGTTCTGCCATATCTATAAATTTTCTTCGTAGTCTGTGATGAAAGAATGAGATCATCTCTATCCCACTCCTTATATTTTTGGCGCTCTCGTTCACCTGAAGAGAGCTTTATTGAAATAAATTTTCATGCTAGTATGATGATTGTTATAATCCAATATGGCGAAGAAAATAGGTGCCATAGATCAATGAGGCCTTCCACTTCTCATAATTAGTGTCTGTGTCCCTCATCAATGGCCCAAAATTCTCCAAAGCAGTGTGTGCTATCATTTATCCGCCTGGCCGTCCCAAACCCGTGACAAAGCTTCGTTCCACATCGAAAACGAAAACAAACAAAACATGCAGCAAACAAAGCCGAGAGTAAATTTCCACGAGCGCATAATGGCTAATGTTATGTTTATCCTGCCGAAATAGCTTTCGCTTATCGGGTTCAAATCTCATTAGCTTGCCCCACACAGTTCGTGCGATACTACTGCCGGGTAACCTTGAGGACCTCCAGATTTTGGAGGTTTGTTGTTTTACTTCCTGTTGGGAATCTTAAATCCTCGGAATAAATGGATATCGAGAATATGCATTGATCGAATTTTTTTTAGATGGAATTAATCAATTGATAATTTTTGTTTATTTTCGAACGTATAATGCTTACCGTAAATAATAACTACAGGATCATTGAGAAATGATTGTTCTCAGCATCCAGGATGATAAAATTGCTATTTCGAAAACTGTTATAGTTGTGAACTTTATTCTATTGGAACAACGACCATTGTTATTCCAAAATTTTGGAATATTGAACTGGAAATAGTTTCAAACGCTTGGGTTGGACTTTGATGAAGACTAGATTGAGTAACCAAATACTTTCGTAATGTTCGTTATTGGCGACAATTCGTCGAATAGTTCGGCATGTCATGAACTCTTGTAATAAACATCCATTCAATATTGTGACTGAAATAAATTGGAATGTGTTTGAAACCGATGGATTCGCTAAGTTTGGTGGGAATCACCAGTCTTAAAAATTTTCAACAAGTTCTCGATCACCGTATAGATACTAACCAGCAGTGACGGCTCGTCAGGGTAGGCAACCGAAAAAGAGAAGGTGAAAATAAATATTTTTTTAATCGAAACTTATTTGAAAAATTAATAGCAATATTTAAATCTCGAGAAATTCCCTTAGTATCTTTTCCTCTGCCCTCTATATATCTCATATTTCCACTCAACGCATTGAAGTGTACATTATTTCGGTCAAACACCTCAAATAATTTTTATTCCAAGTTCACACATCTGTCCTTATACGTAATAACGCAGCTCAGCCAGCCGAGCTACAGCTTTCAGTTTATTATTTCATCTAACACATACGTCGCTCGAAGTTCCTATTATGGAATGATTAACAATTGTAGCGTATACAACTGCAAAAACAATAGTTTCAATAATTCCAAACTTTCTTTTTTCTCAATACCATTAGACACCGACAGGTGACTGATACATATAGTATTGTAGAAAATGTTGTTTATTAAAAGCTCCGTTATTTGAGTAGTGCTTCATTCAATTAGTTGAGATATCAGGAACCAATGGAATTTCAGGAGGTTTACACCTACTGTCGTCATTTCTTTACGATTAGTTGAGATATCATGAAAGAATAGAATTTTAGCAGATTTACGCCTACAGCAAGCTTAGTATAGTCAAAGATTAACTTACAAAGATGGAGCACTCCGGCCTTTTTCTCGTCAACGATTCAATGACCTTGAGAATTCTATCGTTAAAAAAAGGGGCTGGACTAATAAGAGAAGGATATATATATCTCTCTTCTCCAAATTCGAATTTAAAACGCGAAACAATTCACCGGGTATTTCTGAAAATCATAGCAGAACCTTAATTTAATCAAAACCTTTGAATTAAATGTCATATTTTATATAACTTGTCTGAATTCTTTTCCCTTCATTCGAAAATTTTTAATGATAGTGTGATATATGGAGTATAAGTTATCGCTGATTTTGTATAGGAAATCTAGAATTTTATTCCGCACGGGTTTTCATATTTGGATTAAGCTTTTTCATAGCTCTGCAGAGAAGTCTGGTTTGTAGATAAAATGAGTGAAACCAAGGGAAGATGTTCAGTAAAGTAATGTTCGAATGTTTCGGGTGTGAGATTCTTTAGATTTCCCAGTTCAGATGACCCTCAACGAGCCCTGCAATGGAAATTGGCCTGCAGCGATGCGACAATTCTGAGGAAACAGGATTTGCAGTGATCACTTCGAACCCTATTTAATGACTGGCCGCTACTTAAATAAAACGGCTGATCCTACTTTGAACCTGTTTAAGAGACCGAAAAGCTTTGATATAGGTACACAAACCGATGGAATAGGAATCGACAAGGGAACTGAAACATGTTCCACAATAATGGTAAACTGCAATGTGCAAACATCACAAAACATGAAAGCCGCTGCCACTACATCTCCTCATCAACTGCTAATCCAAAAGCTGAGAACTATCCCTTTCCATCATCCTTGCTCAGTTTCCGTACATATATATGCTTAATTTGTTTTTAAAATTCAGAATTTTTTACATAATGAAGTATGCAAATCAAAATTTACAGGGTGATGAATGTAACAAAAGGAAAAATAAAAAATTAGAAACCTTAATATACTGCAGCACAAATGATGTTAAGTTAATATTTCTCAGTGTTTTTTTCAAAAGTTACCGTTCAACTGGATATCAAGTTCAGGATCTGATCCTCTGTGTATGCATGAATATTTTTATAGAATAGGAAATTGTTCTTTTATGTTCTGAGAATGCTCAAGATGGAACCGAGATAATTATATGACAAAGATTGATAATGCTGAAGAAAACTTGACTACAAATTTTTAATGAATTTCTTTAACTTTTGATGTAACTATATTAAATGAATTATAAAGAAAATTTCCTTTTTATTTGTTGCACTCTTGTTTTAGTCCATTATTTAGACATTCAATACATGAAAGTGAAATTATTGTCTGGAATTGGTAAAAAATTTGATCAGCAAAATTCACAAACTTTTATGATTACAATTATTCGTCAGCTTATTTTGTGTAACTTTGAAATTGGTGAAACAATTCATAAGACAGGAATTAACTTCTTCGTGAGAAGTTTGTCATCAATAATCAAAGGACTTCTAACTTGCAAACATAATATGATGGTTCCATTAAAATTTTGATGAAAATATATTATACATTATTCTTACATTCTTGTATTAGGAAATACTTAAAAATTTTTAAGAAATGCTTATCAAACAATTTTCATCCACATATAATAAGATCAATTAAAAGAAAATTTCTTCTTCTCATAAGATTTTGAAAAAGGATATTTCTTATTCGTTTATTTACAAAACTGCAGTATTAGTTGAACTATATGTGGGTAACATTACTATTTAATTCGTCCATTGTGTCAAAAGATATTTTCTTGTTTCTTATGAACATATTCCACAGGTAATAAATATTCTGTTATTGAACTCTTCCTCAAAGTTGTATGGCAATGACCTAAAATTTTAAAAGGTGTGAACTTTTACAATTTTCTCAGTTGAATTGTTGTAGCTTTAAATTATAAGATATTTTAGCAATAAATTAAAATAGATTGCAAATGATCAAAATACAAATTAACAGTGGAACTATTGCTACTCACGAAATTGCGTATTGGTTCCTGAGTTAAATCGTTCAGAAACACTTGTGATGAAAGAAAAGTGCTTTCATATTTCCTAATAAATAAAAAATGATTTTTCCAAATTCATCTTCATGTCGATTAAAATCCTTTTCTGTTTAGATTCCTGCTACAGGAACTAGGAACCGATTGGATATCTCATTGCACGTGATAACGAAATGTGATTTCATTGGTGTTGCCTCGATTTACATTGCTCTTATGGGATTTTGAGTCAAGGGAGGAATCGTTTTATGCGATTCTGTGGTTTCGCTTCGAAATACGTGAACAAAATTTTCAGTACTAATTTGACAGAGTGCACCCTCATGTTTCTACTCTTTGGTATAGTCGTCATTTCTTTACGATAGAGATTTCTTGTAATGGATAAGCCATCAATCACCAAAAATTTCTTGTCATCAACATTGATCCTGAACAATAAACGAAAGTATTACTTCTAAAGAAATGGGTGGAAAACGGGACATTTACGGTCAAAAGTTACATGGCAAAGTGTCCTTATTTTTTCATGCAGAATCAACTCCTGAAATTCATCGCAGTTGATTGATACTTGCTCCATATTTCCAAATAGAAATATTATAAGAAAATACAAGCCCTAGTTCAAGAATTGGCACAAAATGAGATATGATTTTGTCATTTCCTTGGCTCGTGTCAGACACATCTTTCAAATAAAACCCCGACAAAGCAGTTTCAGGGTCACTATAATTTTTATATGTTTTGTAAGGAGCAGAACAAGTCAGCCGTAATTCATGTTGGAGTATCATTACAAACCAACTTCTACGAAGCCAAATTACTGCGTCCCCCTGCATGTGACATCCTTATGACCATTAAGAGGAAGATGGCGGCCTATCACGCAGAAACCAAGCACTATTTCGAGGATAACTCATGTCCAGAAATACGCCCTATGCACGATGAAGCTGGGTGCAAGGGATAGCTTGTGAGATTCAGAGCTTAATGACAGATTGTTGTTTTGTTTGGCAGAAAATTTCGAGTAACTTGAAGAAGCTTCCAAACCAGAGATATGTACCAATTTTATTTAACACTCATAAGAGAAAATTAAAAAATTTGTCAGCTTATTTTAAAGCAAATTTTCACCATGAAAACGCCTGAAGATGACTATTGAACCGTTGTGAAGGAGAACAATAAAAGATGATGGTTATTGCCCAAATGATAATTCTACAAATCCATAAGTCCTTGAACAAAATATTCCGAAGTGTACATTTTCAATTTCACTTTCACAAATAGCCGGATTTCGATCCAGTCCGGGAAAACCGCATATGGAACAGCAGAAACGGTTTTCCTGAACATCGGGACATTTAAATTTCGAAATCCATCTTGTGTGTCACGTAGGTTTACGATAGAAGCGGGTCGTATATTTACGGGAAAATACGCATTATTGGTGGCATAACTTTCGGGTGTTATAATGGGACGTTATCCATGGGGAAATGCCAGGTTAGCGGTGTTGCCAGATCGGTAGTAAACATCCGGTGCCCCTTTTTTTTATAATATTCAAGAAAATTTCGGGGATTTCCCATGAAAAACATCGTTATGGAATAAATTGTTTTTTATCGGACGTTAAATACACTGATCAACAATTGCTACGGATCACTTATGAACTTCTCTTCATTTGTATTTTTTTCAAGTTATCTTGTGAATATCTGTACATTATAGGTTCTCTAAGGAAGAATTAAGATGTTTTGAGTTGATTATATCAAATTTTTCCTCACTTCATCGGCTCTTGTTCACAAAATCGATTATTATCTGTAGGCTGTTACAGGTGGAGTGAAAAGCAATGTGGTATTTGTTATTAAATCTATTTTTTTCTCTTGTTCAAACACATAAGGTGACAACAATTGAAGAAATGAGAACAATATCAGCTTATCAGTCATGCCGAGAAGACGTTTGGCTCCTGTGCAACTGGACCAAATCATACGGTGGATACAGGAAGGTTTGTCCCAGCAAGAAGTGTCCCGGCAGTTGAATGTTTCGCAAAGTGTCGTGAGTCGGGCTTGGAATAGGTTCATCCAAAACGACTCAGTAGCTTATGTTCATGGGGGACGTCGGCAGCGCAGTACAACAGCTGCCCAAGATCGTCTTTTGATCCTCAATGCTAGGAGAAATCCCACTTAGGCCGGTCCTACATTGGAAGCGGATTTGGTCTGGCCAGCCAACCCGACCCGACCAGACTCGCTCTTTTTACATTGCAGAACAGACTGAGCACTGCCTCCAATGTAGGAGTAAAGTACGTTTTCTTTGTTTTTGTTTCCTCCAGACCAAGCCAGACCCTCCAGACTGTCTGGTCTGTAGAAATTCCGCTTCCAATGTAGGACCGGCCTTACCCGGCGTCGCGGCTCAATAGATCACTTAGAGTTGCAACAGGAGTTCTAATTTCGAACCAGACTGTAAGACGACGACTACATGTTCGTGGTTTGAGAGCACGTAGGAGGGTACAACATCCCCGTTTGACTAGGGAACACCGGGTTCATCGACGGCAATGGGCTGAGGAGCATTGCAATTGGACAGTTGAAGATTGGAGCCAATGTTTATTTATGGATGAGTCTAGATTTCATTTGGTCAACTCCGATGGACGTATTCTTGCTCGGAGGGAAAGAGGTCGAAGGTATGTAGAACAGTTTATAGTACCCACTACAGCTTTTGGCGGAGGTTCTATATGTGTATGGGGAAGCATTTATTTGAACCAACGCACAGAGTTGGTTGTTCTGCAGGACATCACAACGACCAGCCAGAGATATCACGATATGATTATTGAACCCATAATTGTTCCGTTTGCGGCTGCGTTGGGCGAAAATTTCATTTTAATTGACGATAATGTCCGTCCACACCGTAGTCGTCTGGTTAATGAAGCGCTAGAAACTCATGCTATTGATAGGATGGACTGGCCAGCTCGCTCTCCAGACATGAATTGCATCGAACATGTCTGGTCTGAGATGTTTAGATAATTGTCAACCTTAGAACAACCGTTCAATAACATGGAGGACCTTTCTAAGTATGCCTCGTAGGGTAGAATGCTTGAGACGAGCTCGCGGGGGACCAACTAGGTACTAGCTTAACCGAAACTTCAGCCTTCTTGTGGTTTCATCATAAAATTTTCATGTTATTCAAACACAGAATTTTGAGTGTTCCTAATAAAATCTTTTTTTCTCTCCAACTTTCAATTTTTTCATTCCTTTCTCAATTGAACCATATTATCAACTGAAAATACTCTGATATCTGACTAAATTTATAATCTTGGAGCGAATATTTCAGAAATAAATTTAGAAAAAGTAAGTGATCCCTATCAATTGTTGAGCAGTGTATTTGCGTTTATCTAATAATCGTCAAAATTAAATCTACATACCGAAAACGTTCATGAGACACCTGTGGAAATTAAACTCTTGTTCGAATTCAAAGCCTCTTATCTTATTATCAATATTTGTTCCTAATGGAACAGCATTGAGAAAATGGAAATATTGTTGGATAATTCCATATTTATTTATGAATATAGCAGCTTGTTCGACCTCGAATTCTCTTACGTTGACTATCTGAAACGAAATATCTTAGCTCATTTTATATTGCTGCAATCATTAAAGGGATTTATCGATGCCTTATATTTTTTCCCTCCACTGTACATTCTGTAGGGTAATACGGGAGAATTCATCGTTTGAGCCTAAACGCTATGTTTTTATTTATCATCTTCATTTTCTACTTATTTTTCACTTGTCTTAGCTATCATGAATCTGAACGATAACGACTACAAAGGGATTGAAGAGGCAATAAGTTAAGACATGCATGATGCAACCGTCCAATTAATGACCCATAAAGACTATAATCGTCAGATAAAATGACAGGGTGAAAGAGGCCGCAATTTTTAAATCCGAAATTGAATGGCAATACGTGGAATAATCTGGAATTTCCGAGGGTGATCCATCAGGGTATATAACTAACCTAGTAAACGAGACATAGTTGATTGAAGAACACGTGTTAAATAGTGGATATAAATTCTCCACATAAATTATTACGTCATGTGGTGTAAATAAATCAGTTTAAATAAGTTTAGAATAGTATATTCTAATACAAGTTGGAGAATGGGCACCTATTCCAACACGAATGCGAAATTCGAACACGAGCGACGAAGGAGCGAGTTTTGGAACGCATGAGGGTATCTTTTGAACAAACAAGCCTACGATGAACAAACGATCCGGAAATTTTGAACCGAACATTCGCATAACCCTTGAATTATCGATTTCCTTAGAATAGCTCTTGAAGAATTCGATATTACTCCAAATCACCCTCAGCTGTTGCTTCCCCGCCTTTTTTGGCACGGAAAACCCGACCGGAAAAGCCGAATTTCCTCAACAATCCGACAACGTCGTCCCACCGCCTCCACGCAACCGCGCAGTCTGCCCGGAGGATCATCTGGATTCGTCTATGTTCCGTAGACAGACTACCGACGACATTCTGCATTCATTGTAGCTCGGCGAACGTACGGTCTGTCGATTTCCTGTGCGCGTGTTACGCGTTCTCTCCTCCCGGAATCTGACGGTGCTCCTCCGGTGACTTGTGGGTGTGAAGAGTTGTTGGTGCTGGTGGTGGTGAATTGAAGGATACGGAAAGTGAAGGTGATTTTCGATTGGCCGGACGGATTGTGTCTTCCATGATCCCGGATCTATAGTCCTGCTTGGGAGGAACTGAAGTTAGAGAAAATGCGGAAATTTAGCGGTAAGTGTGAAATGCGAGTAGTGATCAGTTACCTGCGAACATGTCATTATTTTCTCTCGACTTAATAAAATTAATTCTACTGAACAAATCTTCTACACGAATGAATCATAACCATTGTGGGTTAATTTGCAGTTTAAGGACCCTACCTATATTTCACATGATTTCTCGTCTGGTTAGGTTAGGTTAGGTTAGTTTAAGTTAGGTTAAAAAAAACAAAGCCAAAATTGAAGAAAAAAAAATGAAATTAATAATTTGAAAAAAATTTTTTTTTTTAAGATTTGCTATTTTTTTGTTATGTTAGGTACGGTTAAGTTCAGTAGTAACAAAAAAACGATGTCAGAATTTATTTTTTGCAATTTCAAACAGTGGAACATGGAAAAAAAAGAATTTTTGCAAAAAAATTCTATTTTTGAAAATTATCATTAATCATTTATTATTGCTTTAGAGGGTCTACTGAAGCACCCTTGAATTGCAGAAACATAAAAATTGCTGTGGGTCCTTAAACTGCAAAATTACCCGATTGTGTAATTGTTTTCAAATCATGAGTATGCCGATTGTTGATTGAGGTTATGGGGAAGTTTAATGTTGACATTCAGCCAACAATTCTTTTCGATCTCAGATGACTAAATGTTCGGAAATATTTAGAGAAACACTGACGGGACGTCAGGAGCTTTTGTCCGCTTGCTGTAAAGTCTTTATCCGGATTCTGGAACTATTTGGCACAATGAATGTGAAAGAATCAACAAACCTATATTTTGAATTAAACATTACCACTTACAGTTTTTCTTCAGTTTTGATGGGGCCCCCAAACTTCCTTCTTTAAGATAAAAGTATATCCTTCTCATCAAAAATCAAACTCAATCCATTGAGACTGATATATTTTTGCAAAACGATAGCGCCCTTTTCAACTAGAATAGGCGCGCAAAAATAAATTTTGACAAAAATGTGTTACATTTGACCTCGCAGTTCTATGGTTAGATTGAAATCAAGGGTTGAAGACTCACTCTATATAATTTCTGGATCAGTTTCGTGGACTCCATTCCTCAAATAATAAAATTACGAGGTTCGACTCGAATTCCAGCAGAAAAACTTCAGGCTTTGAGGCGGCGTCCGGTCATTTAAATTTTAAATTATTTCCAGCTTTGCGTGGGCCGTCCAAATTGATTGAATGATTTAATTTTCATCGTATTAAAATCCGTTTGTTTTCTTCTGGCAGTATATGGTTACAGCGTTGTTTGTTTGAACCGACGGCATAATTTGTTTTTCTGTTATTTTGTTTGGATATGTGTTTTTGTTACTGCAATGAATTGGAGAAAAGATTGATTGATTTTTCACTCAATGAATATGTTCTGTTATTCATTAATCGTATGAATATGTACTTCGCCTGGTGATATGTAAATAAAGTTTGACCAAATGTCTGTTATTTCCGAATATCGAGCCGAAAATGGCCTCAATCGATTGGCTTTGACTTCTCGTATTTGCTCAGCCTCGTTGATCTTCATGAAAATAAGGACCGATTACCGGATACCCTTTCTGGACACCTTGTATTTCTTGATGGACAAAACGGTCCTTCAAGTCGTAGGACTGTGTCGGTAAAAAAATTGGAACTCAAATAGTAAAACCAAGAGAACATGGTCTTTGGTAAACTCTATAACTGGAAAGAATATAGTTTCAAAGAAAAATTTACCCTGTGGTAACTCGAAAGACATAGTAAATAAGTTCAACAATCATTTACTAAAAATTTCTGCAAATATCGGCACCCAATCTTCAAATGAGAAATCAACTAATACGAATATACGTTCAAATAAGTCCTTTTTCGTTTTTGAAATAGAAATAAATGAAATATTAATTGCAGTCAAGCAACTGAAAAATTCCTTTTCTTTCGGATATGATGAAATACCTAGTGCTATCATTAACGAGGTAGTACATCTGAATGAAGAAACACTGAGGTACATAATATATAAATCCTTTGTTGCTGGCATTTTTCAAAGTGGTTTGAAGGCTTCAATGGTGACGCCCTCATTTAAATCTGGTAATACTGAAGACGTCTCAAACTATAGGCCGATGAATTTGTTGTCAACATTTTCAAAGATTTTCGAAAAACTACTTGTAATTCGTCTTAGCACAGTTCTTAGGAAGCATCGAGTTTTCTCTTTATGTCAACATGGTGTTATGCATAAAAAAAATACAACTACTGCAATATTTGAACTATGTAATACTACCCTGAAAGCAAGAGAAAGGGGAAACATTCCTGTTTGCCTCTTTTTAGATATGTCAATCATGAAAAGCTAATAAAAAAATTGGAAAACTGTGGAATAAGAGGTAAACAGCTAGAACTAATAGAGAGCTATTTGAAGGAAAGGAAACAGAAGGTCCGAGTTGTAATAGACTCTGAGACATCCATTTTGGTTGAAGGTGATAGAAATTGCGGAGTACCACGGGGCAGTGCTCTGGGCCCTCTCTTATTTTTAATCTATATAAATGATCTTCCATCCAATATTGATCAGTCACTTTGTTATTATTTTTGTTGATGATATTAATGTATTCTAAATTCTGAAAAACTTGAATTGAGTGACTGTTGAACTGAATGAGGGGGATCATATTGAGTCAGTTGGAAAGAGAATACGTTCTGCCATATATAGTATTCCTTAAATGTAGTCGATGTGTCCGTTTTGAGGGTAGTATACTTTGCAAATATACAGTCGAAATTATCATATGGTATTGTCTGCTGGGGAAATTCTTCGTTTTCTGATTGTTTATTCGTTAAGCATACGATTGCATTACGAACTATGTTGGGTATGAAGTGCAGGCAGACGGCAGACTTGTAGGGTTGTTTTCTCCAAGAATACTATTCTTACTCTTGCGGGTCTCTACGTTTATAATAGCATCAAATTTCTCAACCAGCATCTAAAGTATTTTGAGGAATTTAGGAAAAGGAATACTGGCACCAGAAATATTGTGAAATATATATACCTAATACATAATCGGACGCTGACACAAAATAATGCAGGGTATATGAGGTTGTTCAATTCCTTGCCTGTATGGTTTCATAAAATAAGTCTTGAAAAGATTTTCTTAGGGAAGCTGTTTCAGTTTGTGATTAATTGTGAATATGTTAATGAATTTTTAGAATATTGTAAGGTGAACAAACACATTATTTAGGGTTTGTTTTTTTTTCTCTTCGACATTATCTCTTGTATTTGTAGAATACTTAGAAATCAATAAATTCTATCTATCTATCCATCTATCTTTGCTTTATCTTACATCTACAAAGGCATAATATTGTTTGACAGATGATACCTATATCTTAAAATTGTATATGAAATAACTGCTTACACAGTTTATTCTGTCTCATTTCCGTACCCTCCTGCGTGACTCATAAAGAATTGCTTCTTTTTTCAAATAATTGCGGATTGAATTGATTAAACCACAGGAATGAAAAATAAATTTTTCTTATGGTCGTACGTGTTATCTAGAAAAACGAGGGACAATTTTTTATAGGAACTTAGCATTAATAGCCTCAAAACTGTAAATGCTTTGTATAATCTCTTCGAACCAGAATGGAAATGAGGCGTTCGGTGATATATGGCGGAGATGGTTGGTAATTTGCCTCCGTTGGTTTTTATGAGGGGTCATTATCGAAAAACGAGTGAGAACCGTGTAATGTTGTTGATTTACGCTGCTGATTGATGGAATCAGCTTACAATAAATAAGGTTTACATGCCCAGAAGCGATAATCAGGGATTGACTGGAAAAAATAAATGAACTATAATTGCTTGGACCATTTGAGAGTCTGAATATCTTTACCAGGGAATTGTTCGATATAATGTTAGTTAACTTACTGCTAAAAAAATTAGCTCTGAATATAAATAAATGAGGTTGGGAAATTATGTATTTCAGATGAGATTTTAACACAAACTCATATGCGAACATTGCTTAATTAATTGTACTTCAGCCTACATTGGTTGAATACAATTGAAGAGTACGGTTTCAAGTATAACTTCATCCAGTATAACTTGTTAAATTGATCTAACAAATGGTGAAATGTAAAAAAAATACATACTAATTATATTATTCACAAAAAACTCATTATTATTATTGATATATAATTTACAATAATCAGCAAATCTTTAAGCACTCTGTTCGAAAAACAAGAGCGTAAAAATTGATCATCGTTCTAAAAATAGACACCTTACCCCTTATCCACGTGGGCTTCGACAAGTGCAAAAAAACTGAGCACAGATGAAAAATCTAAGTGCAATTCTGATTTTGGCCAGCGACACTATCGCTATGATATCATATTTTGGCAACTTGTCGTTAAATATTTAGTGATGGAGTTGCCACGGTGTATTAGGAACCCATTAAAAAGCAGTTTCACCTGCTTTTACCCTTAGACACGCAGCGGTATCAAATAAGCGTCAAAACAGCATCGGATCTCATTCACATTTTTATCCTTTAGCAGGTGCCCCGTAACTAGTGATCCCGGCTGAAAGTTTTTTTATTGAATCAATTACTGATGATAAGAGAACTCCTAATTATGATACAGACAGTCATGCGGATGGTTGAAACTGTTTTTTCAGTAAGTAGGTGTGAATCAAAATGCAATATTCAATGTTACGAAATAATTTAATAATTTAATTGAAAGCCATTTTCATACCGCATTGTAAAGATATTGAATTCGATATTGATGATATAACTCATAATGGAAAATGTTCGGAGTACTCCAATGGCGTGCGCTTGGGGTTGTACGAATGGAATAAATTGAAATGGACAATTCGATAGAGTAAAATGAATGCCTGAACATACGTTGTTTAATATGTTATAGAAATTTCAGGTGATATTTATGATATGAATAATCGTTAGCCATCGACGAAATCCAGTGTCGCGCTTCAAGTAGGGTATGGACGACCTTGAAAACTTGAACTCAAAACAATTTTGAAGTTCAAAAATCTAAAAGAGGCGTTGTCACACTATCTGAAAATATTAGGCGGGTTAATTGTGACTCGAGTAATACATATATTCATCAATGGAATCCATGGTCGGGCTCCAGAAACAGAACGTACGGACTTTGAAAATTTCGAAGAAAAAAATTGTGAAGTGCGTAATGAACCAAACGAGGCGTTTTCGCACCATCTGAAGTTATTTAGGGAGTTCATTGTGATATTAAAATAAAATCCACTATCGGGTTTCACGGAGTGTATGAACGGACTCTGTAATACAAAAATTGTGAAGTTCGACAGAAACAAAACAAGGCGTTGCCCAGAGACAACCGAGACGGTCAACTCCGAACTAAATTCGTGTCCGATTTAATTTCCTATCTCTCTCCGAAAAATGTGTCAGATGGCGCTGACATCAGTGCCGGTGAAAGAATGGCGGGAAATTTGAATCGATAGCAGAGGATCACTGAATTTTAAAAATGAATTTTGCGAAAATAATGAAAAAACTTTGATCCTCGATATGCAATGTATGATTTAGGCAAACATTTGCAATATCAAAGATGAAAATTTTTTCATTATGTTCACAAAAAACATTTTTAAAATTACATATCGATATTTTCATTTTGAAAATTAAAAATATTTATAACACACTATTGATTACAGCTCTTTTTATTGAACAATATGAACATTTTATCACTTATTCTATGCTATCAAATTGATAGCAATAAATATATAAATAGCAATAAATATAAAATAAATAAAAATAAAAAGGGTGCTTGAGATAAGAAATAATTAAGAATGAAGACGTTGGGGAAAAACTAGCAATACAAATTTGAGATATGCCTGGAGTAATTATCAATGATCAACTTTCAACAATAAGTTGACTCTACATGGAACTTAACGAAGGTTGAATTAACAGAACAGACTGCTGAAATAACAAAAAATTAATCAAAAATTACTCATGGTGCATTTTTTTCAATTGTGACATGAATGTTGATCAGGAACTCCACTCTCCTGACTTTCAGGAGAGAAATTGAGGAATGATTTCAAATTACATCATTCTCACAATTCTGCCCTGGAAGGATTAACCATTAAGGAGTTGAGTTTTTAAACTTCCAATGGATCCACTAGCATGCGACTCCTGCAATATATTATGTACTTCACCATCAGCTGCAAGTAATGGAAATAATAATGAAATATTATTTCATAAATCAAAAGCTTCAGTTAATCAACAATACTGTAATAGGATAATGCATTTGAAATAATAGGTTTGTTCATCTCGCACTTCCAACAAACCTACTTTGATTGAAAGAACGTAATACCTGTAGTTGTTATAGTACTTGCACTTTGTTGTTCCTCAGCTATTTGGGACCTCTCACTGCCTGATATGTTACCTAAAACAATGATCAAGGTTTGAACATTTAAGGAATCATGTAACTTATTTAATTCAAATGTTCTCACATGCAAAAATGAAATAATACGCAAGTGAAAAGATGAAAGACAACATAATAATTATATTGAAGATACAAACAATTAATTCACAATACCTGACGATTCAATAGATCCTACAGCCCGTGATTTCTCCATTACTTCATGTGATTCCTCAATTACTGCATGTGATTCCTCCATTACTGTGCGGGTACAAAATTAGAAATAATAATAATTACCCGCTTAATGAAGGGCAGCGGACTTCCTGAGTCGCTGGTTATACTATAACAGTAGATCCAAAAATTATCTTTGGTAGAAAAGATGTTTGCAAGGTGAATAAAAACAAGTTTGTAGTTATAATAGAATTATGTATTCACAGATAAAAATAGTTACACAATGTTCGGCACTTGAGTTCACACTCACAGAAAGAGTTTTTAGGTGTCTATAATAATCAAGGATTTGAAGTTCTCTGCTCAATCTAGGGCACTTCTGGTAATATAAAATGATAAAGAGATCTGACCTTATTTGTTGTTTGGAGTTCACCACAGCTCTGCTTCAATTGTCGAGGTAGATTTCTCAGAATAAGGTGCAGGCGCTTTGGATAAAGCTTCTCAAACTTCCACTGATGTGCCTTGGCGATATGAAATTGCTGCCTTGGCGATATATAATAGGGTAAAATGCCTGATGAAGGGTTGACCCAAGCCATAGGAATAACATGTCTGTTCAACTTGTTGCGATTTGAATTTGCAAAAAAAATTTTCACTAAAATGTCCATCACAAATTCTCTGACGTTTACTTATCACAGCACCAGAACGAAGACCCAGAGCATTCTTTCACAAATTCATCATACAAAATGAATTTTTAACTTAAATAATATACTTTCCATCCAAAGCAAGCATCAGATGAAATAAATATAACTTTTATTCTTACCGCTCAGGATTGGAAGGAAAACAAAATAAATTATTGACTTCGTCCTCTAAAGCACCGCATATAATACAATGATTATCACCCATCTTTTTGAGTAAATTTTTCTCAAATTACAACTGTAGACGTTGGTGGTTGAAATTAAAAGAACCATGCCAAATGTTTTCAATACAAGTTTAAATATTTGTAGGTTAGGTCTATGCCAAAATTTTCTTCTTTGTTATCATATTGCGCATAAATATTTTCAATCATCCAGTCAATGTATACAGATGGAAGAGCCAGTGACACAACATAATCCTTAACATGGGACAAAAATTGGCATTGCCACTTCGGATGGTGCAATAACGACTCCTTTGGTTTCTTTCGAACTTCGAACAATTTTTTTAGTCGAATATTTCAAAGTTCATTCGTATACTTCCTGAAGCCCGAAAATAAATAACATCGATGAAAGAGTATTCCTTATGCCACAATTAAGATCATAAATAAAATGAGATGATTTTTAATATAATTTTTTTTCGTTTTTTCGCACCCTTCCTGAAGCTCGACAATGGATTCCATCGATGAACATGTATTCGTCTGGTCAAGAGTAACCCCCTAGTTATTTTTAGATGGTCTGACAATGGGTCTTTCGGTTTTTGTCGAAGTTTTCAAGGTCGTCCAAACGTACCCTCCCTAAACCTGACAATGGATTTCGTCGTTGACTAAGGATTATTATATTCACAAATACTCGTATCACCTGGAATCAATTCAGCATGTGTGACAACGTATTCCCAGGAACTAATCTTAATTTGTCGTATTGCCCATTCCAATTATATTACTTTCGTACAACCCCAAACGCACGCCAATGGATTACGCCGAATATTTTCCATTATGAGCTCAATCATCAATATCGAATTTAATATCATCATAATACGGTATGAAAATGGCATTCTGAGGTTTAAGTAATCTCGTAACAATGGGCATTGCATTTTTCATCACACCTTCTTACTGAAAAAAGAATTTCAACCATCTGGCATCATTGCTTGTATTATAATCAAGAGTTCTTTTATTATCTGATAATTCAACATGCCAGTTAAGAAGCGAATTTAACAATGAGATTGAGATCCAATGGTGTCTTCACAGTCGTAAGAAATTAAGTGATTCGAAAATGTATTCTTCTGCAAGAACCTGATACTTCTCTAACAAAAGCCCTCTAAAATTACGATGAAATTTTGAAGAGATAAATAAGTTGTATATCAGCATATATAATGTGTTGAATGTCAAAAACAGAGACATGAAGGAAGCATGGAACGGCAAAAAAACCGATCTCTACTTAATTTATCACTAGGTTGGCTACACCATTAGTCATCACCTGGAATATAAAAATTGAAGTTGCAAGAATAACATTTACATTCGAGCAACAATAAATTAATGGGAAGAAAGACCACCGTTGAATAATAACGAGGTAGATTTTTTATGTGGCCTGAAATAGCTATGATCATGCGAGTCGCAGCCTTGAATCAATTAATTCAACATTGAAATGAAGGAATATTGATTCTGCATTAATTCAACGGGCCTCAGAAAATTAGCTGTGCAGTTCAGTGTGTCATAATCAGAGAGGTTGGTAGACGCAATGGAATCGATTTCAACGGGTCGTTGAGGTCAAATACCTGATGGTTCGTAGAATTAACGTGGTGTATTGTCATACCACTGCGGTAGTTTTGAGAATATTGTCTTGTGGTCGAAAGAAACCTTTTTCCTCTTACCATTTTTCTAAATTTGGCCCCGTTCAACGCACATTTCATTCAGTGCGTCATTGTCTTTATGAACAAAAATTCAGAACAGATTCATCATTACATAAATTTTCTTAAAAATGTTCCCAGTTGGGTGTCAAGAAGTAAATTTACATGATTGAACTTTGTTCAAAAATCTGGGTGTTGAGATTTTTGGCTATTACTTAAAAGAGGACTGTTACCAAATGATTGAGCTAGAGGTGGTAAAATAAAATGTTTATTGTACAATGTTCACATTCACATAATAAATAGGTACTCGCACGAAGTTAAAATATTTATAAATTAACTACATCTAAACAGACTTGGCTTATTTACAATTATGGAGTAGTTGTAGAGAGATTGAGTGTAATAATAATTGAGAAGTTATCTTGAGAAAATGTAGAATCATATTTCACAATAGAAGAGTCATAACGTTGTGTTTACTTGAGAAACAGCGTTGTCTGCAAGACTAGATCGAGTAATGTGTGTTGCCGAAATTATTCAAGTCAAGAATATTGAGAGTAGAGGCGCCATCTATCAATCAAACACAAAGTTTACAGTGATAGAGTTTGAATTTATTTCAAACTGTCTACTATCAGAAAAACAAAAGGTTTTATTGATATGAGATGAGATGAGATTTATATTGAGGTTCATAATGTAACAAGACAGACTTTCAGAGCGATTAAAGAGAAAGAATAATTACGATTCCCAACGTTTACAGTGATATCTATCAGAAAAACAGAAGTAGAAATACATAACTGTCTGTGAAGAGTTAAATTGTATGAAATGAGGCTTGAGAGCAGATAAAGTTATATAAAATATTGAGCAGTTGAGGAATTTATTAGGTTTTAAGAAAGCATCTGTATCATACTAACTTAATTGAGAGATTCATCATAGAATGATCAACGCTTACAGTAATAATAGTTATATTATATTAGAAAAGCAGAAGAATTCCCATGATAATTCAAG
The DNA here is from genome assembly GCA_030674115.1 of Micraspis discolor. Taxonomy (NCBI): domain Eukaryota; kingdom Metazoa; phylum Arthropoda; class Insecta; order Coleoptera; family Coccinellidae; genus Micraspis; species Micraspis discolor. Next base: position 1,684,755 of record JARTUT010000874.1, on the reverse strand, counting down.
AATTGAGATAAAATATTTGTACAATAAGAGATGTAGAGAAAATTATCATAAACTTGAACTAAGTTGACAAAACTATTATTTGAGATGATATAATATGATTAGTTGAGAACAATAATGATATCAGACAGTATAAGTACTGAGAAGTTGAAAAGGAGTCGTTAGAGTGTATACTTAAGTATTCGAGGTGCAATATCAATGTAGAATCATCAGGTCATTTCTCCAACCAGATCTAACGAAGGTTCTGGTAACTATATTTCTTATCGAGAAGTCTTGAATGAATATTGAGAACATCCTGGTTGCAGACTCCCATGATGATTCCACCATGGCACGTACAGATATCTGAAACTTATAAGGACTTAGAAGTCTAATCGTAAAGAGATGAAAATGTCTAAAAGTTGTGTGAAATATGTGTGAGTGAAAATGAGTAAATTACAAGTGAATCTGGCAGTAAATTGAGGAATTCAGTGTTAAAGTAGAGGGGTGATTTGCGAAAGAACAGATATGAAAAAGATAGCTGAAAGCAAGTGGTTGGACGTAGAATATTTTAGAATATGAAAAATATGACTCAAAATATGAATTAGAGGTCTCGAGAATGTAATATGGAATGTAACTTGAGTGAAAAGTAATGAGATGAACGAGATGTTTAAAGGACATATAAAGTCATGCAGTTTCACAAGTGCACGTACAGAAAATAAGTCATGTATTTGAGAAAATTGTACTATACCTTTTAGAGAGGGTTATAGGTGTCTTGAACAGAGAAAATGTCTTTGATTTAAAAAAAAAGTGGAGAAATCTTGAAAAAGACTGTAAAAAGCAATATAGAGCACTAGTCACTACCAGGTTCACTTGTAACGAGTAGTTCGAAGAGAATAGCATTGAAAAAAATTCGTTTAATTGAAATTGAGATAATCACACATGATTTGTTATTTTTTTGAGCTGATTTTTTCATCGATCAACTGTCACCGACACATCATGAAGTTAGCGATGATACATGAGGTTGATAATTCATGAGCGTAGAGTAGGTTGAGTTGTAGGGTTAAAAATTCTTGCAATTTTTAAGAAACTTAGATTTACTAAACTAAGTGGAACCAAATAGCTAAATCTGTGAATGCTTGTTTTCTTTCAAAGTGATATGTTACTGGTATTCAGAAAAGATGATAATCATCAAGCTGTTCACAGGTCAGCACTCAAAACAAAAAAATGATAAATGGCACACATCGATGTGAAATATATTGAAGTTCATGAATTGTTATTTTTAAATACTATAGATATATATCATCCTTCGTTTTGTTGACGAGATATTGTTGATGATGGAGCTCGTGTTGAATGATTGTTTGGGCTGTTACCATCATCTATTGTGGATGTAATGATTTCCGACGTTTCGATAGACATCTTCTATCTTTATCAAGGAGAAAAGTAAGAAACCTTTTGAAAATTATCAATTTTCAAAAAGTCAATTGACAGAAGTCATGAAAGAAAATGAACGATGTTATATACTCATCTGTGATATGATGATCTTTTTGAGTTGGATCGAACTATGGGCGTCCAAACTTCTGGCAGATCTATAGATGGGGCACTTATGGAATCAGGTGTTATTTTCATGAATGCTGCTTCTTTGATTTTTCTTCTTGCAAGTTTTTCTTCTTTGGATATTATTGATGCTTCATCCCACTTTATACGATGATTCTCATCTACAGCATGTTGGACCAACCTGGATTTGTCGCTGTCTAGTACTCGTAGAAGCTTCTGATGTTCTTTTATTCGTACATTCAGAGGGCGTTTAGTTTCTCCGATGTAAGATCTTCCGCACCTGCAAGGTAATTCATATATGCAGTTCTTTGTCCTTTGTGTCTCATTATTAGGCTTAACTTTTGTAAGTTTAGCTCTGATAGTGTCTTGAGTTTTGAATGCAGTCGTTATGTTGTATCTATTTCCAATTCTTCTCATTTTCTCCGACAAACCTTTTACATAAGGAATTACGGTTTTAATGGTCTGATTTATATCTGTTGGTTCAGGTTGACTTTCTCTTGTTCGTCTAGCTTTTTCTAATATCTTAGAAGCATTGGCTACCCCAAAAAGATATTAGAAAAAGCTAGACGAACAAGAGAAAGTCAACCTGAACCAACAGATATAAATCAATAGAAGATCACTCTTGAAGGAAGAAGTCCCTGAAATATATATCAGCTTATTTTTGTATTTTCACAGTTAGACGGGGAGCCAGGGTTTTTTTTACTGGGGTTTTTTCCCTAGGCTTTAATGTCATACGCCGAATTGTATGTCACCCCGTCACTAACCCCTGATCTATATGCTTTATTGTTTGCTAACTAAATATTGTCAGCCAAAAGTTCAAAAGAATATATATATATTTATCGTATAAAGTGGGATGAAGCATCAATAATATCCAAAGAAGAAAAACTTGCAAGAAGAAAAATCAAAGAAGCAGCATTTATGAAAATAACAACTGATTCCATAAGTGCTCCATCTATAGATCTGCCAGAAGTTTGGACGCCGATAGTTCGATCCAATTTAAAAGATCATCATATCACGATGAGTATATAACATCGTTCATTTTCTTTCATGACTTCTGTCAATTGACTTTTTGAAAATTGATAATTTTCAAAAGGTTTCTTAATTTTCTCCTTGATAAAGATAGAAGATGTCTATCGAAACGTCGGAAATCATTACATCCACAATAGCTGATGGTAATAGCCCAAACAATCATTGAACATCCTTCGTTTTGTGAAAAATATTAACATTCATTGATATTGTCATAACACCTTTGACAAATTATGTTATTTTATCTACAAATTATTCAACTGGATTTTCCATTGTATACTGACGACCGAAGTATAAAATGCCGTTCCGAGGCTAACCGTAAAAAGGTACCCAGTGCAATACATCTAGCGTTGCAATTTCCGAAAGGCTTCATAAAATCGTGGAGTCTCGACGTTTCAACGGCATACAATTGAATTTGGATTGAATTTCAATGGTATCGATCTCTGAAATGGACTATCGCGATTGGTCCTTTCGTAATTCAGATACTGATTGAGCATTTTTCTCGCTCTGAGAATACGAGCGAGTTGTTCGTCATGATGAATATCCAAATGTTGATGAGTTTGGGTAGAAGTTGTAGAGTGGACTGGACGCTCGATTGCAAATTTATTGCCAGATTACCCAGTCATTCAAGACTCGATAGAGCGATTTTGGCTGATGGGTTGAACTTTTAGATCGAGACATCTCTAATAAAATTTGATTTGATGCAGACTATCTATTTTATCAAGAACAGAGACAACCGAGACGGTCAACTCCGAACTAAATTCACTGGTCCAAAGCTTGAAATGATTTGCTCGCTAAAATGCCTTTGCAATGATTTGCACGCCACTGACGTTATTCCGTACGCGCACCCGAATTATGGTTGAAATTTGAAGTAGTTCTCTGCGACTTTATTTTGTATCTGGGAGCTGGGAGGAAACTATTAACTTAGATAGCTTTAAGATTAGTCCCTAGTGTTCTGTTTTACTTGGGAGATTGGACATTCCTTGAAATTGTTATTTGTGAATTGTACTTATACACTTCAATATATTTGTCAAAAACCGAGGGGTGTTTTGTTGCTGGGATAATTGAGCCCACCCTGAGAGAATTGAGAGTAGAGTCTCATGCTCGTCATTTAAAGTGGCACTTTGTCATGTTACACCTTATATAGCCTTAAATTTTACAGTTTACAAAAATTGTCACGAGATACTGAGGAGAGATTAGGATTAAAGTATCTATTCCATAGTGAAAAATGATGAATAGAATAGAAATTATGGTCTTCAGTCCAGTCAGGTAAAGCTATTCGACATCCATCGTTATGACTTTAACACCAGATTACATGTCGAGAATTAAAATTAATCTGCCTGACACCTTGTGTGTATTGAGCAATATTGTATTTCTGTGTCAGTTATGTGAGAACTTGTCGAATTCATGATTTTCATTGCCAAGAAGTGAAGAATTACAAAGAAATAAAGCATAAAATCGATTAACATTGAATTGAATTGAGTGGCTTCATAAAATTTCTAGTTTGTTATGCTCTCAGCAATGTTACCGTTTTCTCTCAAACAAAGAAAGAAACTCACAACAGCCTTGCAATCATTAAGAAATGATGCAACTTCCAGTAAACCATTCAGCAAACAACAAGAATAAGGTTTGTTGAAATTATAGTAATTTGTTGCGTCTCTTTACGTCATTTCTATACCTGATTCACTACGAGGACGTTTGCCTCGTTAAAACATCACATTATTAGAATGGATGTTGAAAAAAGCTGAGATATCAATGAATAATAACCTCTACTACTTAACTGGTTTTTAAGTTGTAGTTGTAACTGCTAGATGGAACGGAATTGTTCGCTTGTGATGTCCGCTTTTTTACCACTTTTCTAATTGGATACAAAAAATTGTTTGGATCGGCGAATTATAATTAGAAGTTTTGGAACATTTAATTGAGGCAGGCAACAGGTGTTGAATGAATTCTGAACGGAAATGAACGCGTTTCGAAATACTAATGTGAATTTTATAACAATTTCTTCATGAAGAGTGGGTTTTTTAATTCAAAAATGATCTCGATAACGTATTGTAGTCTGCTCAGTCCAAAGGCAATATTCTGTATGGGATTCTTTCAAAATTGGCTTTTAGGATGTTAATAAAAATAACATTCCGATATAATAATAATAATAATAATAATTTATTCATCCCATAGACAAAATACAATTGTATGGAACATGTCGAAGAAAAAATAGAAAGCAGCAGAATTGAAACAATCAAATAAAAAATTGAACACCCTACAAAAGATATGCAATACAATGACGCAAAAGAAAATGCACTCTTACTCAATAATTGCCTGAAAATATTCAATCCAATTGTAAAAGCACTTCTCAACCAGCAAAGCTTTGATCTCTCTCTTGAACTTACTAATCCAGTAAAGGGAGGGCTGAAATCACTTTTTCTCGGATATGTTGATTGTTATAAAGAGAGAAACATATGGTCAAAAATGCAGGTGTTAAAATTGTCAGGAACATTGAAAAAAGAGAAAAAATATGTTTTTTCTGATATTTTCGCACATGAGAAGGTTTAGTGAGGAAAAGTTTCAAACAAAAGTTGTAGAGCGGAAAATTCTAGTCCAAATTATGTACTTTATCGTTCTCGAAAGTGATTTTGTATACTGATTATTAAGGTATTTCTCTAATGCGGCGATAACAGTGAATTCGAAATTTGGCGCCTAGTGCAAAACCGAGCGGTCCTAGACATCTGAAGTTCTAGAACAGGGTAGGATTCAGCACAAGTTGTCTGGAGAGGGTGATTTGAAATTCTTGGTCTATTAGAATGAATAACAGCTCGCTTGGGATATCAATAACATTATATATAATTATTGGGTTTAAACTCATTAAATTGAAATCGATATTTAGTGACGCATTGAAATGAGTAATTGCCCCACCAAAATTTCATATTCTCAAATAACTCGTTGACGGGATTTTGAATACTTACAAGAACAGATTATTATATAGTTAGTTATGGGGGGAAAACTTTCTCAACAATAATACTTTCATAAAAAAATTTAAAGAGAAATATAGTAATGCCATTATCATTGAACAACATCGTAGGAAGCAACCGGTTTTCTTTTACAAATCTCCCAATATAATGGAGCTCAGTAAAGATTGGATTTTAATCCCGATTCTCTCAGTAATTATCAAAAAAATTTAATTTTACGGATAGCTGGTTAAATCGTTGTAGCTGATATAAAAAAACAAGATTATAACTATGAAATTTATCCCCTCTCAAGTAAATTCTTGGAAAGCACTATATCTGAAATTCCGGAAAGTTTGAAAACTCTACGATTCCATTTACTAGATTCAAAATGTAGTGCATGGAAAGATGTGAAATGTGATGCAATAGCACATTCCATAATTTCCATTGTTCGTCCAAGAATATTCATTTCCAAATTTCAGTTAGCTGTAGGAACTTATGTCTACTATACTGTACTCCAAGACCTTCAATCTATCAGGTAGATGGTTAAAAATTTTTATGCCACTATACCTACATAGGGGACGTTTGAAATTTAGTGGTTCGGTGCTTTGGAAAACAGAGTGTCTCTCGTATAGTAATCATGAAATTTGGAGCATTTGCTCAGGGAGAGAATATTTCTACGTATCTACAATTAACAGTTGTAGATATAAATACATGGCAAAAACATTATTTTATTTTTTAACTTTCCCAAGGTGAATTTACCTCGAAGATAGTAAGGAAATCAAATGAAATATTCATTCTCGTGTGATATGAAGACCACAGGATGGTTCTGTTATCGGATGAATTGGGACTCAAGACAGACAAGACAAGTCCAGCAACAATTGTAGACATTACCTGTTGATTTTTATTGCCGGGAATTAATCAGTTCCACTTGCAACTTTTAATTTGGACAATTTAACATTTTTACATACTGTACATATCTAGTATTCGTGAGAGAATGGAATGAATTTCGATTGTTCGAGTATTCACTATGATTGACTGGGGTGGAAGCATATATTTAAACTCTCTGAAGGTAAATGTGAGATGGTTTTGTGCTCTAACAAGCCAGAGCATTTTTCAATTCACTCAAATTAAATAAATAATTTGTTTTTACCTTTACAAGTTCCTTACCTGATGTCAGTTTTCCACCACAATTTTTTTGTTAGTGAAACGAACATTTTTATGGGTGTTTTCTTTGCAGGTAAGACTTCAATGCATCTTATGACTAAGAAATAATTCATGTAAGTTGTTTTTTAATATCTACTTTTAATTTTTTCGATCTTCTTCGGTAATGTTGCAAATTCCAAAGAAGTTCTCCTGAGCTCCTACTTTGAGATTGCAGAGGACGGAGACGTAGATTTGTAAAGATCCCTATAGATTTCCCCATCTCGGCTTTGTTCCCCGTAGCGCCTGAAGTTATAATTTCTCTGAAAAATTCAATGAAGAGGGGAGATTCTTCGTCCTGAGGCTCCACATTCTCCCTAATCTTATCCCACTCAAATGAAATTTTACGTAGTGGAATTTATTAAGGTAATTGCGAAGGGGAGGCCACGGAATTTAGACAGAATATGCCCAATTAATAAGTTTTTACCTCGGGGCGGTGCGTATTTAATCTAGAAACTCTCCCCCTTCAGTTCATGATTGTGAATAGCAGGGGCTCTAACTACGATCAACGAAACCACTCGATGTGAATACCTGTTTCATGAAATATTCATGGTATTTCATGGAACACCGTCTATTATGTCACATACGGATATTCTGCATGGTTTTGTCGTCGAAACGTCTGTGATGATTACACAAAGGTAGGATTAATGCAAATGACTGTGAGGATTCGGAGCATTCTACTTTTAACTTGCATGCGAGAATTTTGTGTAATTGATGATGTTGGCGCAAGAACCAGGCATATCTAACTTTCATGAATATTCTAATTTCATTGATTCAGAGTTCCACGTAAACTTCCTCAACTTTATCTATGAAAGAAGGAGACCACAAAGATGATGAGAGTGTTTTTGCGTTCTCGTCCACTGGAATAGCGAGCCATCGTACCCAATTGTTTATAATTCTTGAATATCGAGCCGAATAAGATCGAAACAATTCCATTCGTCCTCCCGATGATGAATCTGAATAAAATACAGGGTGGGAATTATGATAAGTTCAGATCAAAATTGCAGGTTGAAAAATCACGCTGTACATTCCGTTTTTAAAACTTCCCCACTTGCTTGTGATTCTAGCATGAGTTGTCATTACTGGAGCGTTTTCATTATTTTGGGCACATCTTCAGTTTTCTCTGCGAAATTGTTCAAAGATGAGCAACATTGTAATTTGCTCCAAGAGAGTGAGCATATGATTTTTTCATGGTCTATGTAACGGAAATAGAAATGAAGTAAATATAGAATAACAAAGACGATTCTCAAGCAACGTCAATCAAATAAAGGTCAAGTATTGCATTATTCTAAAGAATATGGACAGTGAGGCAGAGCAGATTGATAGGCCTACTCTAAATGAAATTTCCAATTAAATTGTTGAAAAGTTGTTGAAAGGTAGCTTAGTTACATCATTTTCAACAAGTATACCAAATTTCATCGAGCGGGTAATTATACCCGCACCAAATGTACAGATTGACTGAACTATTACAATTTTGTTGCTGGGTTATTACTCAACAATAATTTTTTTGTTATTCAGCATCCAGGCTATGTTTACTAAGAATGAAATTTTTATATCCACAATTCTCACGAATGGGCAAGACACCATTCGCACTTGAAGTAAAGTCATATTACACAACACAGATTCCAATATTTGGCTTGGAACCATGGGCGGATATTTAATTGGCCCCTTACATTTTTGCGGACAAATTAACTGGTACAATTTTCCTAGCTTTTTTGGAAAATATTTTACCAAATCTATTGGAAAAACTACATATCCGTTCTATGTACTTTGAGCATGATGGAACACCACCTCATTTTGCAGTGAATGTGAGAAATCACTTGAATGTATATTATCTGAACAAGTGGATTGGCCATGGAGGTCATGAAGGTTCAAGTTAGGAGTAGAAGACTCCTAATTGAAAGAATTTTTGAGGAATGTAATATCTTGAAGCAAAATCAATCCTCTATTAGAAAGTCGTGAATATGCATTCACAAGAGAAGAAATGATTTCGAACATTCTATGTGAAATTTGTTCGAATCCTCAGTTTTGCCTTTCGTAGTATGTTTCGAATGTTTGTTCCGAATAAGTTGTCGTACTTTTTTGATGACAAGGTATTTCGGTATGAAGTGAGCGTCAAGATACAAATGTCTCGATGGGGAACATTTGTTGTGGGCGAATCTTTATTTATTTATTTTTTTTTGCTATGACATCTGTGAAACATGATGTTTACCTGATATGAAGATATTTTATGGATTAAATGATTCATCAGAATAGGAGTGATTCAAAATGATTTTCAGATTTGGAAAGACTACTTTAGGACTCAGGAAGAGCATGATATCATTGGACGATTCAACTTTACTATCCGGTTCAGAATATCCCCACTGACTTGGAGCGAAATTACGATATTGTTCAGCTTTAACAATTTGCTATAGGAAGTATGAATGTGTGCCAGAAGAATAGTAGGGAATTTTCGAAAATGCAATGAACATGGTTTTTCAACCTGCAAATTCAATTTGAAATTATTATAGTTCCCACACTATATTTTGAAGACTGAAATGATAATTTGTTTTTTAGGAAAAATTTAGGTAGATATATCAAGTATATTAATACTAGGCTAAAAAAATTTGAGTCGTGAAAAAATCTTGGTAATTCGAATGAATGTTCTCTCTTTGGCATCGAAAAATTCCCATTTCGCTCTTGCACCGAGGACGAACAAGTCGTATAAGAACGTTAAATTTTAAAATCAATATTTAACGCGCCGAATAGCGAACGACTAGTATTTGCGAATCCAATTAGAATTAGGAAGGACAAACTTGCACCGTTACTATGGCGAAAAGGTTTTCCTCGTCTGGAATTCTGAATACGAAAGTAGATACACAGCAGGGATAAATATTGGGAAGTCGTCGAATAATTTTCTTTGATTTTATATCTATTCGGTATTTGTAGAATTGTCTTCGGAAAGATATGCAAACTGCAATTCAATTGACTACTTCATATTTAAAACTGAAAATCTCAATACACTAGTATTAGGTGTACAAATAAGTTTCCGTGGTTTGTCAAAAGATGGCCCCACCAGAAGGTTATGGAGAAATTGTCAGATGTAAAACGTAATATCCCAAGTTTAGTCATCTGGCAACACCTTAAAGTACTAGTGATTCAGTATCAGCATCACGTAATTTTTTCGTGCAAAAATGTCAAGTTTTATTCCGAATAAGCATCATTTGCGGGAACTTTTGATTTACTTCTTTAATGTGAAAAATCTGCAGCTGAGGCGCATCGATTGCTTCTAGAAGCATATGGTGAAGCTGCTTCAAGTGAGAGAAGTTGTCAGGAATGGTTTCAAAAAGTTTAAGAACAGTGAGTTTGACGTTAAAGACAAAGAACGCAGTGGAAGGCCGAAAGTGTACGAAGATATGGAATTAGAAGCACTATTGGAGGAAGATTCGTCCCAAACGCAAAAAGAACTTGCACTTACTCTACAAGTGACTCAACAAGCAATTTTACATCGTTTAAAATCGTTAGGAATGATTCAAAAACAAGGAAATTGGGTTCCATATGAACTAAAGCCGAGAGACGTTGAACGCCTATTATGCATGAGTGAAATGCTGCTTGCCAGGAATAAAAAAGAGTTTTTTGCACCGTATAGTCACTGGTGACGAAAAAATGGATTCAATACGATAATCCAAAGAAGAGAAAGTCATGGGTTAAGCCCGGCGAACCATCAACATCGACAGCTAAGCCGAATATTCATGGAAAAAAACTCATGCTGTGTATTTGGTGGGATCAGCTTGGTGTCGTGTATTATGAATTGCTGAAACCAAGCGAAACCATTACTGGAGCTCTCTACCGAACACAATTGATGAAATTGAGTCGGACACTTAAGGAAAAACGCGCCCATTACTACTCCAGACACGACAAAATTATTCTTTTACACGATAATGCTCGTCCACATGTTGCGGCGCCGGTAAAAACATACTTGAAACACTCAACTGAATCCGAATGTTGCCAGAAAGATGGGGAAAAGTAGCAAATGATGGAAAATACTTTGAATAAAACTTAATGTACTTTTCCTTTACAATAAATTCCTAATTTTTTATAAAAAGACGCGGAAACTTATTTGTACACCTAATAGTATAGCTTCACGAACGTTGTTCTTCAACTCTTCGATCGTAACATTTATATTTGACGGCTCCCCAAATATCGTAGTCTAACAGTGTTAAGTCGCAGCTCCGAGGTGGACAACTGACATCAGAATTTCGACTAATAATGCGATTTACGAAGAAGTCAGTTGTCTGTTGTTTCAGTATCACACTGTTCCAGATTACGGAAAAAATAAGCTCTTAGGAACTCCTGACTTTACGTCTCTGCTTTTCTACATTTTTGTTGAGCTGCTTGGGATAATTTGCCGTGATCGTGTAAACATCCACCCACATGTCAGATAAATATAAATGTGTGACATTTCGCTCATGAACGGCCATGGCTTTATCTTCTGTGATGATAACTAGTTTGTTGAAGTTTCGCAATATGTAAATGTATCAGTTTAACATTTGATGGATCACGTTAACGACAGAATGAATCACTACCATAAATCACTGCAAAAAGACGCAGTATTTACGGAACTGATTATGGAGTGTAGAACATCGAAGCAATGCCGTTCATACCCAAGAAATGCGGCACACCTATGTCCCTTACAACGTAGTATGAGTTTATACAGCGTGTTCCTCAGGGAATACCTATAGGAAGTCTTGTAGACCTTCATTTCTGTAATGATCTCAAATATCAATACCTTCTGATTGTACTGGAAGTTGCTACAATTTTCATATTGCAAATAGGATGCCCTATATATTCTATTAGGTTATTCAATAAGTTTTGTCGTTGCTACTAGTTCAAATTTTTCTTGTTTTGTTGGTACATTCTTCCTATGAACGTATGAGAAGTTTCATTTCAATCTGTCAATGCATTCTTTGTTTACAAGCCATTTAGTGTCGCCGCGTCACAGTATATTTTCACAATAAAAATACTTGAATATTGTGGAGCGGTAAAATTTAAGATTTCTGGAAGGCGTAGCACCAAAAAAATCACAAACGAATGTTAAAGGGGTATAATGATGTAATGATGTTTATCTACAGTTAGAACAGTGGAAATATGGGTTTCTGAATTTCAACATTGTCGTACAAGCCTTCGAAACTATGATCCACGTGAAGGACGTCCATAAAGTGCATCAACGCCAGAAATCACAGCCAGAATACAGGACCTGGTTTTGGAAGATTTGGAAAAGTAACTTATTGCTTTGACGTTCATGGCTCTAACTTTTCAGTTCACCCTCGTGCCTGCGTTGATACAATTCAGATGTGACTTCGTTGTTGACGTATTATTTTCTTCATCATCATTAAAGACCGATTGTAAAACCGGCAATCTTTTATCAGGAGGAGGAAATTACCATTAATTGTAGAGGATCTGCGAGTAACATCGAGCTCTAACGCAGTGTTTATACACTTTGAACGAAAGAAGGGTCGTTAGAAAAACGCCATTCAATGGAAGCGAATTCAATTAGGAAGTTTAATTAAGAAGATTTTCAGTACCCGGTTGCGTCGTTAAAGCATTCTTCGAGGCCGTTCTGTTGAATATTTAGGCTCCTCGGTTGAAAGGAATTGACGAAATCGAGCGAAACACTATTGAGGAAAGATATTCTTCTAATTGCTATGGATGAATTCATGAATTAGTGAGAGATCAACTGAAGAAAAGTCTTGAATCTGCTGGGGACGATAAAAATATTCAATAATAAAATTGAACAAGTTAATTTCGAAAAGTGCATATAAAGTTACGATAATTTGAAAATGACTATAAAAGTCGATACACTTCCGATAGAAGTATCTTTCGATACCTATATTTTTATACATTAAGGTTCAATATTTGGGCATCATAATTACTACATTACTATGAAATGTAGAAAAGCACTAACGCCAGATCAGGAGTGTTTGCACGCTTGTTTTAAAGTTTTAATATTCAGTGTGAGGTTTTTCCCCTTTACTTTGTCAATTCTGCTCTGTTATGAAGTGATAATCCAATTCACGTTTCAAATTAATCTAAGCCACCACTGGGTTCCTTTCGAGATTACACATGTCAGTATTTACTTTATGATTTTCCATAAAGTTGTAGAAAAATATGTCCCTGTATATGGCTCCAAAATAAACTATTAATAATGAAAACACATATTTATTCCTTTTCAGAGGTCGTTACATAATTTTTCATCCAACATTATTTTAGCTTAAAATCATACTGAATTACTTTCAGCGTGTGTCAAAAATGAATTTCACACATTCGAGTAGGAGTTCATGGGATATATTAAGAGAATAAGGTGAAGCTACTCCCCTTACCTCATCATCATCAAAAATTGATCCAAGATTAATCGCTCGCCACTTAGCTGATGTATCTGAATCAGTTGATATATCCCAATCTAAAATCAAGAATATAAAGAAAAAATTTACACATGTTCAGGAGATCAGTTCCTTCTTTAGAAGATTTGTCACATTCATTCAATATAGATGAATTGAGGGCTGCAATTAAGTCTACCAAATCTCGGAAAGCAGCAGGCTTTGACGCAATTTATCCTGAGTTCATCAAACATTTAGGATAAAAGGCCTTGTCTTCGTTATTGTCTTTCTATGAATTCAGGAAAATTTCCTTCCGAATTCCGTAAGGCTAAAGTAATAGGTATTCTGAAACGAGGAAAAAACCCTTGTTATCCTTATAGTTATCGACCAATCAGTTTATTGAGTGTTCCTTTCAAGATATTAGAATAGTTAATTCTTTTGAGAAGTGAATCTTTTATAGAAAATGTCCTACAAAATTTCCAGAGAGGCATTAGGAAAAATATAAATTGTTCAGATGAGGTTTTCAGACGTCAGATTGTACGTAATTCAATGAAGAGAAGAGTTTTTTCATTTCAATTACGCGTTTATAGCCCTGCACCAAACTCGTCCAAGTGTTTTTTCGTTTTCTCATGCCAAGGGTCAAACATAAGGGTAGAAGTATATGGATTGAAAATCTGTTTGATGTTGTTTAATAGTTTAGCGATCGAAGAAAAAAATAATTCGATTGTGCAGGTAATTGAATTACTTATTCAGCAACGCTACTCTACCTATTATCTCTAGTTAAATATAATAGTTCTAAGTGGCAGCGGCTAGAGGGAAAGTGATATCGATTAATTTGAACACCCTTATTTATCCCTCTTTGAACTAAATTTGACCTGTCCTAGAATTGTTTCGTTATTCTATCCCTAAGCTCAAAATTCGGGGTGGCATGTTATGGATGGCCACTCTATATGAAAGTTGATTCAATCACATTCTATGAGAACGTATCCAGGAAAACCTTCGAGCAAATGTAATTACACATTTAACATCGTGGACACCCCAACTAATAATGAGTTTCGTCGAGTAGCATCTCCTAAAAGTGGACTTCTCTATCTTATATATCCCAGATTCGTCCAGTTAACCTCAAAAAGCGGTGCACAATCCCAGTTTCAACGAGCTAATAGAATCTTAACGACAGAAGATGAAGGTTTCCTTTGTAAATAGAAATAATGGAACGAGATCGGTCCGAGATACCCTTACAATTATGCTAACGCCAGAAAATAAGATAGCTTAGAGGCAGCTTCAGGATGATACTCGAGATAGGGAGCCACTGACAGAAAAAATGAACCATAGAAAGAAACGAACGGATTTATTTTAGCGTCCTTATTTTTTGTTTCTTGTTGTACGAGATTCGCTTGAAAGGAGAAAAGGGTTCCAGATTTTTTTCAGATGTTCTCTTATCTTCAAATCTGAGAGAGTAAAAGGATAATAGTAATTTTCTCATTCGGTACGCGATGTTTTTTTTTATCATTGGAATTTTCAGTTCTTACGGAATATATAGTACCTTTCAAGATTTTTGAAGTTATAGATCAGTAAACAATTCGAATATTCAAGATGTGGTAAAAATAAAGAGAATTATTCACTTGAGCTCAGTAGCTAGGATAACGCGCTAAAAAAACAGATATTCAAATACTATATACATAAAGAAAGATATCGAGTTATTTCGCAAAAGCTTTTTCTTCTTCCTTGTGAATTTTCAAGTATATATATTCTCTCGTGTGGCAGCAGCCTTATCTCTTCGAAAAGTATTCTGAATCAAACGTAAAAAAATTTAGAAAGCAGTGACGTGAGGTCAGATTGCTTTGGCGCTCTTGTTGAGCTACTTGCGAGTAAGTATTTAAACCATAACAAATCTATAAGCACTCTGATCAGGTGAACAATAGTCCTGTACTATGGGACAATGTGATGCAAATATGAACGTTTAATGAATGAACAAACCTATATCTCAAATTAAAAATAACTATTCATAATTTTTCCGTAGTTTTGTTCGAAGCTATAATTCCCTTTTCCTAAAAACTTACGTGTGTGCTTTTCTGAATTTTGACAACGTATATTATTTCAGCCATCGAGATTGAATTCTACATCTATGATTTCCCGTTATGAAAACTTTTGATTAATATTACGCCAACTGGCACTGATTAATGAGCCCGGCATTTGTCAATCGAATATCGATCTGTGATGGTAATCGTTGAAAGAAAATCATCGGGACGTATGTCATTTCTCTTTTCTCTTGAGTAAATGAAAAAACTTATCATATCTTAAGATGGAAAAGAGCTACGGCAATGAAATTTGAGTATAAGTAAGATATCGATCACCTCAATATATTCATGAATTTTTATTGAAATCTAAAAAATATCTTATGAGATAGTGCGGATTAAAAATTTTTTGGGAATTTTTAAAAATTTTCTAGCCTAAGGATTTTTGCGAAATTTTATGAGCCGTTTTGTTGCAATCTCCTCAACAATATTTCAAGTATCAACTTGATCGGATATATATTCTAGTAGTTATTGAGGAAACAAAATTTCAGATGCTCATAACTACTGAACCATCCGACGGATTTGTCCCAATAACGAAGTTGACCGATATATTTGGACAGTTAACCTATTCTGAAAATTTGAAAACTCTAGCTCATCTCTATTGGATGCTAGAGAGGATACGGCCGGCCGGCCGGACAGACTCAACTTTCGCCACGGATTCTTCATCGGGGAGTCGAACTCAATCGATTGAGACCATTTTCGGCTCGATATTCCAAAATTACAGACATTCGGGCAAAATGATAGGCACTCTGTTCGGGTGAACAATAGCGTCAAAAAACAACATATTTCATTATCGTTTTTGGATTCATGAAAAAAAAGAGATATTGCGAAAATAAATACTAGTTGCCCTTTGTACAACTACTAAAAATCATGGCACCATCATCTGAATATGATGAGTCCTGGCAGATCGTCAATAAAAAGGAAATTTTCATCTGTTTCGCCCGAAATTATTGGGAAACCATCAATAATCACACGAACATTATGCATTTTTATCTGGGGCATCAAATAGAAATAAAAATAATAACAATAATATAATAATAATAATATATTTATTCACAAAAAAACAATATACAATATTTTCATTCACAAAAGATATCGACAAAACATAATCGACATAAGAGATTGCACAACAAAAATCCATTGTCAATTTTATGTAGACCTTGCAGCCAAGAGAAAACAACAAAGATATTTTCAAGATGGAATTCTCTCAAATAGGAAATAGAACCTCCTAGAAAAAACGAGAAACAATGCACTAGATATCAAGAATAAGGCCACATAAAAATCTACAGTCTACAGTCCATTTATGTGAGTTAAATGCAGCAATGATGTAATGCTGATATCAAAAACCCCATTTCACCGACAAAACAGTGTTTCACATCCCACAATACCTCACTTACTCCACTGAACCCCGGATGGTATTACTTACGATGGTGCAGCTATTCTAATTTGAAAAAGCTCGAATCATTAGCTACTACCAAATTACATTACCCACGAAAAACAAGCAACGTAAATCAGAATGAAGACACAATTTTAAATTCGGGAACTGCTGGTAGAAAAATGAAGAGCAAGACAAGACTATTAGCTCACCAGAAAACTGCTAACCCTGCAGTAAAGTAGAAATTCTCAATTTTAACATAAAATATATAATTAAAATGATGAACAATAGCACGGCATCTGCACGGCGGCTAACCTAACAATGCAGAACTTCTGCAACAGGAATTTGACGAAGAAATTTATTGATTAATTTCTTTCTATCCGTGTTGAATGATTGTTTGGGCTATTACCATCATCTATTGTGGATGTAATGATTTCCGACGTTTCGATAGACATCTTCTATCTTTATCAAGGAGAAAAGTAAGAAACCTTTTGAAAATTATCAATTTTCAAAAAGTCAATATTGATAGAGGTCATGAAAGAAAATGAACGATGTTATATACTCATCTGTGATGTGATGATCTTTTAAGTTGGATCGAACTGTCGGCGTCCAAACTTCTGGCAGATCTATAGATGGAGCACTTATGGAATCAGGTGTTATTTTCATAAATGCTGCTTCTTTGATTTTTCTTCTTGTAAGTTTTTCTTCTTTGGATATTATTGATGCTTCATCCCACTTATACGATGATGCAATTATGAAAATGCTTTCTATTTGTATTGAAACAACATATTTCCAATTTGAAGACATTTTTTATCAACAAGAATTTGGAATGGCCATGGGTTCACCACTATCACCAATTTTAGCTGATTTATATATGGAAATTTTCGAACAGAAGGCATTAGAAGAATATGTACTTAAACCCAAACTGTGGAAAAGATATGTAGATGATACTTTCATTATTTGGCAACATGGAAGAGACACTATAGATGGATTCCTTCAATATCTAAACAATCAAGAGGAATCAATTAAATTCACAATTGAAATCGAGAAAGACAGACAACTTCTATTCTTAGATGTACTCGTACATAAACAAAATGGAATCCCAAGAACCACTGTGTATAAAAAGCCAACGAACACAGGACAATATCTACATTTTGATTCAAACCACCAACTAAACACTAAATTGGGAGTAGCAAAATGTTTATTTGATAGAGCAATAAATATTTGTTGCACTGAAGAAGACCAAAATGAAGAAATAAATAACACCCCGAAAACTTTTAGAAGCAATGGCTACCCCAAAAGATATTAGGAAAAGCTAGATGAAAAAGAAAGTCAACCTGAACCAACAGATATAAATCAGACCATTAAAACCGTAATTCCTTATATAAAAGGTTTGCCGAAGAAAATAAGAAGAATTGGAAATAGATACAACATAACGACTGCATTCAAAACTCAAGACACTATCAGAGCTAAACTTACAAAAGTTAAGCCTAATAATGAGACACAAAGGACAAAGAACTGCATATATGAATTACCTTGCGAGTGCGGAAGATCTTACAAAACGCCCTCTGAATGTACGAATAAAAGAACATCAGAAGCTTCTACGAGTACTGGACAGCGACAAATCCAAGTTGGTCCAACATGCTGTAGAAGAGAATGATCGCATAAAGTGGGATGAAGCATCAATAATATCCAAAGAAGAAAAACTTGCAAGAAGAAAAATCAAAGAAGCAGCATTTATGAAAATAACACCTGATTCCATAAGTGCTCCATCTATAGATCTGCCAGAAGTTTGGACGCCGATAGTTCGATCCAACTTAAAAAGATCATCATATCACAGATGAGTATATAACATCGTTCATTTTCATTTTCATGACTTTTGAAAATTGATAATATTCAAAAGGTTTCTTACTTTTCTCCTTGATAAAGATAGAAGATGTCTATCGAAACGTCGGAAATCATCACATCCACAATAGATGATGGTAATAGCCCAAACAATCATTCAACACGAGCTCCATCATCAACAATATCTCGTCATCTCTCTATCCGGTTCCTTAAGTATCTATCAATTTCAGATTGCGTTTCCTTAAATGCTCTGGAGAAGCCTTTGAAGAAATTTTGTAGGGAAATGCTAGATACAGTCAAATTTGGGGTCAACTCAACTTATACGGAAGGATTTTCATGAACTAAAAAATTTTAGACAAGCTTTATCACAACGGGTTCTTATAACTTCTCCATCAGACATCAATATAGTTTCAACAACATTCCTCGGTCAATATTGAACTGAAAATTATTCGTGAGCTCTTGGAAACCATATAATTGTTCATTTTTCGCCTTCATCTTTTGAATTTATGAGAGCGTCTAGGCAATATGGCGAAGGTTCCCAAAGTGTACTGCAATCGATAATTTTATTAATGTTGTTTGATTTGTGAAATCAAGAGACTTCCTCCCTTGCAATCTTACCGTTGCAGAGCACGAATCCAATCTGTTCGTTTGCGCCAACCACCAAATTTAAATATTTAATTGCATGAAAAGTTCTTCAATTAGTTTGAACTCGTAATTGATTTTAATTTGTAATCGTCCTTTTGGTTCAAGAACTCTTAATACCAAAATAAATTATGTGACATGTTAGAAAAAGAATGAAATCAACGCTGACATATTGACTATTATTATGCGTTATTATTGAGAAATAGAATGATTTAGCACAAATTTTGACTTGAAATTGCGAGAAGGTAATACAGAATCGATCACAATTTGGTTTACTGATGACGAATAACGAATTGTTAAGGAGAAGAAATTTGAGCTACGGACAAAACTTAAGAAAAACCATGAGTCGTTATTTTTACTTTGAGATATAGGTTTGTTCGTTCATCGTTCCAGAGTACGGAGAAAGACTCTTAGACTCAGATCATCTAAATGAACCTTGTAAATGAGAGATGAATCTAATTTAACTCATAAGTATTTAGGATAGAAATCATGTTCCATAGGAGAATGAGTGAAAGTTACAGCTAATTTCCTATATTTTTCATGATTATTCAGATGGAAACAAGATACCAAGATTTTGTTGGGATTTGGGCATAATCACCAATCAATAAAATAATTCTTTAAAATTTCCGAATCAGATGACAGTATGTTTCCCAGAGTATGGAAATCCGAATGTTGGTAAGCAGTAGCAATGTCATTGGCATAAACAAATTTCTGAGATGATGTCGCGGGTAAATCACTTATAATGGGTGGCCCATTTAAAAATTGGAATTTAATTTTGCTATAAAAAAAAAAACTGCTTAATATTTTCCAATGGTTGAACATTTATTTAAAAGGTTGTTTCATGAGATTTATTTATGAAAAATAATTTCGGCCAAATGACCACCACGGCTGACTTGGCAGTAGCCTATTCGTTCCACCCAATTTTTTAATACATTTTCGATTGTTCGGGGCTCTATTTCACCAATAGCAGCTCGAATTTCGGTCTTGAGGTCTTGAATTGTTTCTGGATTGTTGGCGTAACACTTATCTCTCACCGCTCCCCAAAGATAATAATCCAATGGAGTCAGATCGCAGCTTCTTGGTGGCCAATTCACATCAGCATTTCTGCTGATTATTCGATTTCCGAAAATGCGGCGTAAAACATCGATTGTGGCGTGTGTTGTATGGCTCGTTGCACCGTCCTGTTGAAACCAAACATCGTCCAAGTCGTTAGCTTCAATTTCTTGAAAGAACCAATCGTTCAACATTGCGCGGTAGCGCTCGGCATTGACGGTTACGATTACTTTGAAAATAAGTTTTTAATATTTCCCAACTTTCTTCAAGCGAATAGCGTCCCATTTCGTAAACTTCAAACTTTCAACTAAATATTAGTCACGTCAAAAAGAATAGTTGACGTTTATAATGTCAAATAATTGGTAGTTCAAATTCCAAACACTAGATGGACCACCTCTAAATTGAGCGAAATATAGTCATTTCCGAGACTAAAGTTTGAATTAAAGTTCCAAAAATAATTTATACTTTCAAAAACAGTTAATAAAAGATATAGGGAAGTGGAGCAAATTGATAGGATTATTTTATGGAAAATGCAAATACGGTTTGTCCTATTTGAAATAACAGATTTGTTGTCAAATTTGCATACATCTGGAAATATCGTTCTAAAAAAGTGAAATATTCTGCATGGATAGTTTCCATAATGATTCAATAGGCCACCCATCTTGGGACGAAATATTTTATTTGTTTACTAATGATTTTTGCCAGCTACCCTTGTATTTTTCAAAAATATCGATATAGCACTTCAGATGGCCTTTCCAAATGGCAGTGCACGTCAATTCTAACGTTCAGAAGAAAGGAAAAAGTTCTACCTAAAAGGTAGGGTTTGAACGTTGGTTGCTTTCTTCAACATTACAACATTGTAACGTCAATATCTGTGCCATGATGAAGAATAACACGCGTCTAGTATGTCGATTCCCTATTTTATGGGCGGAATATCCGGCATCAGATCCCAACTTTATAGTCGAGACGTGTACGTCTAAGTATCGACGGAAGTTACACCGACGTCATATAATAAAACGAAACGTCGGATTTTGCCATGCCATATCTCTCTACAAAACAATGAACGCTGATGTAATAAGCGGAGATGTATTGCTCCTAGTTCGATTTTGAGAAACGTACTGCCGGATTCTGAAGGAAATTGCGGATGTTCACTCGATTCGTTTTCATGATGTACAAAAAAGTGAACCTGCTGCGATGCATCTTTCATATCGAATTTCGCGAGTGGTAAAGGAACGGAATTTCAATAGGTACTGATGAGATTCTATCCGTTGAAATTAAAATTTTATCCTCGTGGTTGGTAAGAATACTCTGTTTTTCGCGCAAAGAGTGGAAATACCTCAATTTCTTTCACCCTCATAAAATGAATACAGATCAATCTCAACGAAGTCTTTTCAAGTCCTTGTTTCTTGTGGAATAGCGAACTCTGGATTTGTGCAAAAGTCTGTAATTTTATAGTATGGTCTCAAACGATTGTGTTCGACGTGATGAAGAATCCATCGTAGTATTATGAGCAAGTTTGGATGAAATTCAATCTGGGAAAAACTAGATCTATCCTAGGGTGCATTTATCGACCACTTGATTTCAGCGCGTTTTCATTTCGTGAGAGCTTCGAGGAGCGGTTGTCTGAGCTTCATCCTCAGTGTGATAACCTCCTTTGCGTTGGTGATTTCAATATAAATTTATTTGATATACATTCAAATCAAGTTGAAAATTTTTATACAGTTCTGGAGGCCCTGGATTTGAAGCAGGTTGTCCATAAGGCAACACGAGTTACCGCCAGTTCCACCTCACTAATAGACTTTACTATTGTTGGTACCAGAATGTCTACACACTTGTCTGATACTATCCATGTTCCCAACATATCGGATCATGCTCTTGCATATTGCGATATTGGGGTCTCTGGTCTGCGGAAGGAGGTGGTTTTTAGAGAATATAGGGATCATAAAAATATTAACGTGCAACAGTTCTACACCGACCTCCAATCGATTCCCTGGCGGAATCTATATCATTTCATGGATGTTGACGAAAAACTTGAGTTCTTCAATTCAAACCTTGTGGCATTACTCAATCTGCATGCGCCGAAACGAATAGCCAAACTGACTAAACGTAGACCACCATGGTTGACTGAAAGTATTCGCGCTGCAATTCGATTGAGTAATAATGCTCTTTCTCGGTTTAGACAATATAAAAATCCCCACCATTAGGAATATTATAAAACGTTGAGAAACCAAACGACTCTGATGATGCGGCATGAGAAGAGAGCATTTTTTGAAGATCAATTAACATTTGGTGTAAACTAAAGAAATTTGACATTGTTGGCTCTAGAAATTCAGAAATACCAGAACATCTGAAAAGCCCAAATGAGCTGAATGATTTCTTTACTGGTGTTGTTGGTGTTCAGTCAGTGGTAGACTCTCCAACACTGAACTTTTATAGAAACAATATATTGGACGCAGTGGTTACTCCTTTCAGCTTTACGGAGGTAGATGAGATTGAGGTTTTGAGAACTGTAGATGCAATAAAATCTCGATCCGAGGGAGTGGATGGCATCAATATATTTATATTACAACTCTGTTGCCTTTTTATCCTGCCATTTCTCACTCATATCATCAGTTATTGCATCCGTCATTCTGTTTACCCAAAATATTGGAAGAGTGCTCTCGTGGTGCCTCTTCCTAAAGTTTCAGCCCCCAGGGAGTATAGGGACTTACGTCCTATTAGCATATTGTCTTGTATGTCGAAGGTGCCGGAGAAAATCGTGAATAAACAACTTTCGATTTTTGTGGAAGTCGACAATATACTTCCCGAAACCCAATCAGGGTTCAGAAGGGGCCATGGGTGTTCTTCTGCACTCAGTAATGTAACTGACGATATATTTCGGGCCGCTGATGAGGGTAAGGTTACAGCTTTGGCTTTGCTGGATATACTAAGGCATTCGACACAATCCAGCACTAACTACTCTTGGCAATTCTCCATTTCATAGGACTTAGTGATGGAGCTGTACAGTTTTTCTCGAACTTTCTTTCGCGTAGGTCCCAGTGCGTGGTGATTGACTCACTCATGTCCGATTTCGCTGATATCTATCGGGGGGTACCCCAGGGTTCCGTTTCTGCGCCGTTATTATATGCTATATACTCGTTGCGCCTGCCGAAGGCATTGAAAATTTGTTTATCTCAATTCTATGCCGATGATACACTAGGAATAATGACACTGAATCCACAGCCATATTAAGTAGGGAAATTGAGGCATTGAGAACTGTGGCTCTTGAACATTCCCTTCAGCTCAATGCGAATAAGTCCACTTTGCTGCTTGTCGGGCCTGAGCGGAAGATGTTGGGACTGAGGGACTTGGTGAAGGTGGAGGTTGACGGTGTGGTCCTGCCTGTGATGAACGCAGCGCGGAATCTTGGTCTGGTTCTTGATAGTTCCCTAAGATTAATTTCACATGTGACAGAATGCATAAAAAAAAGCTTATAGAAGGATAAAATTGATTTATAGAAATCGGCATTTGCTTCATCGAGGGATCAAGGTAATTCTCTGTGACTCTTTGGTCTTGTCAGTATTTAATCACTGTGATGTGGTCTATGGAAACTGTCTCGCACAGTCTGATAAAATGATGATACAGCGTATACAGAACTCTTGTCTAAGGCTGATTCATGGTGTGAGAAAGTATGAGTCAATTACACCCAAACTTAGGGAGACGGGATGGCTCACTATGGAAGAAAGAAGAAAGCTACACACAGCATGTTTCTTCAGTGATATAATTTTCCTCAAGTGCCCCTCTTACCTCTACAGGCGAATAGTTTTCAGAACCCATGTCCACAATCTTAACATCAGATTCAGGGGAAAAATAACTCCACCATTTCACAGAACGGCAATGTTTGAGAGGAGTTTTTTCTACAACATTGCGATATTTCACTATAGTCTCCCTGAATCTTTTTTACGACTCTCTAGAGCAACTTCCAGAAAACGTTATGGAGGGTTTCTCATGGAGTCTTGAAGACTTCACTAACGACGAGTGCCTCTACATGTTAAAGGAAGTTGACTTTGTATGTATATATTCTTTTTTGCTGCCCATATCCCATAAAAGTGTTTGCTAATTTCCTCTTGTTCACTCCACTATTGTTATTATTTATGAATTTTCACATTCAGTTTCATGGTTGAGTAGATCAGAGAGTCTCTCCGGAGGCTCACCTGGACTTTTTTTCACCATTTTTCTTCTAGGTCGATATAATGTATCATATTGTATAGGTCAGATAATATTGTAAATATTGTAAGCCAAAAGGTCAAAAGAATATATATCACTTTGGATATTCTTATTTCGAGTATATTCCTCAGAGCGTACCAATATGAACACAACCTTCGATTATACTGCAACCGTCACATACATTTTTCAGGCAGCCACAATACTCCTTAAGTGCCAATTGGTAACATATCCTCATGGGACTGTAATAAGTGGGCGGAAGTCGCGTGACCTACTAGCATTAAGTTTTCGATCCGAGAAAGAGATTCTACCAGTCCCGAGGAGCGTTTCCCTAATTTATTTTTAATCTAAGTTTAATTAAAAATCCCCATTTCGCGGGACGCGTCCTTTCGCTCCCGGACACGACCGAATCTGGCTCAATTTATATTGGCATCGTACGATCGGCGGTAGTACGAACCGATAAAGACGAAACTAGCCCTGTTTTGCCTTTTTCGGACGGTCTTTAATTGATTCTTCTCATCGGAGTCTATACATTGAGGAATTCCGTGAAGCGTGGGTTGAGGCCTTCGCACCTTTAAAGATGTTTGACCTAATGAAAGTGGAAAAGAGGTCGATCGTTTCGCAGAAGTCTTCCAGGACCGTTTGGATACGATCTGAAATGTAGTTTAATTTCTAACAAGGAAAGTGGCAACATATGGTTCTACAAAAGCTACTCGATTTTTCGACTTTGAAATGGAAATGTGGAAAATCGCCCAAACGTCAATTGTTAATAATAGTTACAGAATTGGCTATTCAAAAATCATCAGAAAAAAACAATCTATGTGAACTGGAAACTTTGTCGGCTTGCTCTAGCTTCAACAAATAGGATTTAAATATACCAGGATTTCAAACAAATTGAATTCTTTCAATATTAGTGATTGCCCGAATTTAAATATAAATAATGAAATACAAATATGAATTAGAATGTTTGTGCTAGTATGTCTTATTTTCTGTTCTGTTTAATTTCAATGAAAATTGAAATGTGTATATAAGAAATGTCTGTGTCGTCTCATTAATTTGTTATTCCACACAGTTGATTACGCTCGTCCTGGAATTTTGTCAATTCGTCCGAAGAAACCCAATTTTCCGGACTTGTACAATACTCTGTTCAACCAGATCTTTATTACATCTTATAAGTGAATAGTATTGATTTTTAAAATAGACTTCTAATGAATTAGAGACATTCCTTATCACATTTGGTTCCTACAAAATAAAATATTTCTTCAGAATTTTTCATTTATCCATTTCAATTATTGAAAAGAAGAAAGTTTCAAGTGAGGTTCTGTGCCCAGAATTATTGCTGCTAATAGTTTCAAGATTTGTTTCGAAGTCAATATTTCTTGAAAGGACTATTCATAGCAACCGCTCGTCCAAAGCGGAAATGCAGGCATACCTTTTACGACCAGTACACATCATCTTCATTTTTGGTATAGATAGATGGCGGTGGAATGCAGCTTGAATAGATATTTCCCGATTTGGAAGGTTGGTTTCCGACCATCATACATTTATAACGAGGCTCGGACATAAACTTGAAGTAACAGTTAACCTGCGTCCAATTTTCCGATTCACATCATTTCATATGGTACCAAAACGAGATGTTCTGAATAGAAGCACGTAGGAGTGGAGTGGCCAGAAATGGTAAATGTGAAGAGAATTCTCGATTTAATTTGTAAATGAGATAGAGGCACGTATTGAATTGGAGGTAATCATGTCGACCTTCGTGAAAGATTGGATAAGATACCATCTGCGATTGGTGTTTAGCTGAAACGGACAATCGTGCAGATTCATCGTGGAAATCAGCATACTTGACTTTCGATATCAGCGAGCCGAATCTGTTATTTCTATTGGAGGCTCTATAATTTTCGGAGGTTGCAAAATTTGAATTATCCTGAGCGGTGGTTCTTTCTCGTGGAGTGAAGATTGTGTCCTCGATTAAACTTTATTGTCTTGATACGGATCTTGAATCGAAGGATAATCTGGAGATTAGAAGATCATAAATAGGGGGGAAATTTGATCATAAAAGACTTGGAATGAAAAACAAAGAGTTACAATTGTTTTGATTGACCTGAAAATATGATTACTCACGATATGAAAATAAAAGGGTAAAAGAAACGGAACACGATTTATTGGCATGTACTAATATGTCATCTTCAGCTAAACGGTTTCTTCCTTTCTTTCTGGGAGGTGAAACTACGAGTACATGTTCTATGCTCTGCCAAACATGGCATTATTAAATATTTATGGTTTTGTTTACATAATTAAAACAAATACTCTGATCATAAAAACCAAAAATTTACGCATTTTCAGTAATTAATTATAGACTAAACAGAATAGATTCATATTAATGATCTAACAAAAATTTTTTCATTAAAGAAAATCTAGTTGGTTTTTCAGAAGCAAATTTAGGTGATCAAACTCAATTTCTTCAAGCAAGTATAATTGCACACCTAAATCTGGGAATACTTGGAATCTATTCAAGTAATTTGTTATTGGGATTCAGTACAGAAAATAATCATCAAGCAAAGTAACATCACTTTAAAATAATTATTCGTAGTGACATCATGCATTGTTGTTGAAGATTTCGAAAAAGATTTTCATATTTTCAACAGTATGATATCAAGAGACCTCATAGACCTGTTCACTGGTCTCTGTCAAGGAGAAGGAACTACAGAAATATCAGTGTTTGGAAAATCATAGATGATTTTTCCTGGCTTTGAGTGAAAAAAAAGCAATGTGACAACCTCATGCCTTGGAAGTTTTGATAGAAATGATGGTTTTCAAGATTTGGAAATCTTAAGAAGAAAATTACAAATGTACGATGATAACATTCACTAGAAAGGGATGGTTAATAATCTTGAAGTAGAAAGAAATTATGGTAGAACAACAAAAATCAAAGAAGCAGCATTTATGAAAATAACACCTGATTCCATAAGTGCTCCATCTATAGATCTGCCAGAAGTTTGGACGCCGATAGTTCGATCCAACTTAAAAAGATCATCATATCACAGATGAGTATATAACATCGTTCATTTTCTTTCATGACTTCTGTCAATTGACTTTTTGAAAATTGATAATTTTCAAAATGTTTCTTACTTTTCTCCTTGATAAAGATAGAAGATGTCTATCGAAACGTCGGAAATCATTACATCCACAATAGATAGATGATGGTTATAGCCCAAACAATCATTCAACACGAGCTCCATCATCAACAATATCTCGTCATCATCTATGTTTATGGTGTTGAATTTTTTTTACCAGAAAATTAGTATTTTGTATCTTCCTTCTGAATATGGACCTCATCGGATGAAACATGAGTGAGTGAATCATTTTTGAGAGGGAAAATAATGTTTTTAAACAATTCAGATTCAATAGTGGATGCTGCGAAATGTATTTTTCATTCTGACTGATCTGGAGTACAGAGGGGTATTTGCTCAATGTGAAAACTTAAAATGCTTATAACTTTTTAACGCAGCTGAATATGGAAAAAATGTTTCTTTTGATCTCAAGAACCAATGGTTAAAATTAACGCAGTTGTCAAAGATTCACCCTGTATACGAATTGATAGCCCCCTCTGATTTTTAGAAGGTACTCCTACGTCAAGTTTTTGCCGTGTCAATTTTATCAACACACTTTTAGTCTCTGTGAGTCGTCTCAGTTCATATCAATATAAGCTTCATTCGGGTTCGTATTTTTCTGACTGTTCTGGGACAGTCCTCAGGGTGCGCAGAACTGATGCGTAATAGCTGAGGATTTTTGGATCATTTTTGGACCATTCTTGGACAGTCAGAAAATTATCAGAGAAATGCAAAACCCGAACAGCAAAGTGAGGATTAAAAATGGAGAGAGATAGGTACAGTTTTGGAGGTTCTTTGTTTAATTGCGCCTGCCAGACAACAACTTTCAAGCACTTGGTTGTTTTTTCATTTGTGTTTACGAATCTTCGTCAGGAAATGTTTGACAAATCTCTTGTGTGAAGGTATAAGGAGTGATGTTTCTGTAATGAGCTCTATTAATACGTTAATTATATTGTTTCCAGGCTTTCACTAACTGTGTGAATAAATAAGAGAAGCATTAGGAATAAGTGACAAAACTAATTGTGGTTGGGAGTCGAGTTTTATTTTGGAGTTCTTAATCTTACGATCCATAAAAATGAATGACTAAATAAGATGGAAAGAAGAATTATTTGTACCTAGATGTTTAGAGAATATAAGACTAGGTGATATTTTCTTCCCCATTCAATGGAAAATTAATACAATGGGTATTAGAAAGAATAGTGGCCAATTATCCTTATTGCTTACTTCAGGATAAACATCGGTATAACCTGCAACAAAATGGATATTCTCTTGTGGAGTGTACAGAAAAAAATATGCAGAGAGGTTGAACAGTTACTTAAAATTCATAATGCCAAAATATCACTAAGTGTATCCATGTGTAAAATCTAGTAATTGTACTCCGTAGTGCTACTTTTTGCAATAATCAAACCTTTCCAATTTTTTTTCAGAGCTATTTTTTGTAAGATATTGGAACTTATTAAAAACAATGAAATAATGATTGCAAAGTATAATTCAGCAAATCAATTTTGATATTAGAAATAGTAGACAGCATGTATAGCAATATATGTGTTTATTTTTGTGATTCTATTTACTCAACTGATTTAAAAGTTTCAAATGCTCTCATTATAACAGAATTTCGATTTGTCATACTTGCAATTTCAGGATTGTCGATTCCTAAAATATACTTATTGGGGTATACCTAATTTTCAAGAATTGGATTCAAAACGAAAGAATGTTTATTTCAATCGACAAAAGTATTGAAGGTTGACAATATAGTAAATTGTGTGAAGATATCTCAACATATATTATACGTATTTCAGGCAACAACTTAGTACAGGTAATGGAAATGAGAAATAATTTTCAATGTTCTATGGAAACCCATCATTTCATGCTTTAAATGACCTTAGTGGCCAAACGCCTCGTTAGTTGGTAGATAAATCTCTTGGATAAACAACAAGATGATTCAAAGACAACTCATTTCAACCCTGAAATCTGTTTGATAAATTACACAAGGGATCGAACACTAATGTAATGGATTTTGAAGAAACTGGTTGTTTGTATTTATTAGATGTAAACAATTGGTATATCAAGCTGGTAAAGGGATTGTGTTTGATCATCTATAAAGTTTTTAGCTTTTCATGTGAGTGTTTGACCTTGTCCAGACCTATGGGGAGTGCTGAAATTAATTCTTCAAATTCTTTTTGTATGTGTATGTGTTTATACGAATTTGTTATGGTAATCTATATAGTTTGGCATCAGTGCTTCAAATCAAGCATTGCTCTATAGTTTTTGTATCAGAAGGAAAATTCTTGTTTATATGATCTTTCTTGTTGATTATTCTGATAGTTTCTTGGTGTGTTGTTAAAAATTGAATCGAGCTGATACTGAATCTATATTTCCTAGAATTAATTTTTTTGTTGTGAATATTAGTCTATACATAATTGTGCTCTATTTGATAAAGAATCAATGAATAGTTTTGTATAGTATTCAGCCTCATGAAATCAGTTTATTGGATTTATGTATTTCAAGGTCAATCTCGTGACATTTAAATTTGTTGTATTACCCATAAATAAAAAAGCTTCTTCATCTTTGCAGGAAATCTTATTTCATACCCACTATATCAAATCAATTTATACCTAAAATCTAAATTAATTCAATGATGTGATAATAACTAGTTATACAGATCTGAACCTGAAAATATTTCCAAAACATTATTGAACGCAAAGTAAAATTGGTAAATCAGGTAACCATACAATTTACCTATATAGGTAAGGGATTGCTCTGAATTCTGAAGTAGTTTATATTTCAGTTTATACTATCAAAAATATTCATGTGCTAATGCAACCACTGTCTGAATATGGGTGATTCAACAAAGCTCAGAAACTAGATCTATCAAAATGTTTTGTCTGATACAGATTCACTGTTCAGTATTTATCAGGTGGGATTATATATATTTTGAGAATTTTAATAATGATTAGTAATTTGAATTGCGCTATTATAGTACTCAACTGTTTCTATCAACATTAAATTTTTGCTTTGTCGATGAAAATTTGATAAAACATTATTCTAACTATGGAAAACAATTTCATGCAGACGAAACTCTCAAACAGAAAAAATTCGCTAGGTATTTCATTGATAATCAGGTTGCTGATAAATAAACTGAGATTGTCATTTCGTTTCATCAAAAATTTGAATTTTTGAAATATACCTAGTTACATGCGCACATTACCTTTTTGAATATAATGGTTTTCAATTGTTAATTTAAAAGGAGCTTTTAATGCAGTTGGTAGCAAACTTTGATGTAAAGGGAAATCTTGATTTATTTCTCGTCTAAAATTACGAATTTACCACGAATTGCGTTTTCAAGTGATTGTTGTTTAAGGGTTGGTAGCATTTTAGTCCGCAAAATATCCTGAACTGATACTTGCTCTCGAGTAGGTACCGATTTTGACTGTACTGGAACTGTACTGGGATTGTACTGAAAAAACCCGAACAGCGAACCAATTTGAAGATTTGGTCCAAAATTTGTCAGAGAAAACCCGAACAAGTTGAATTTGGCAAAATGCGCAAACTCGTAGGACTATTTGAATTGGTTACAGCAGAAAATTTCAATTTAATTCTCCTGATCATATAAGCCATAAATTGAAATAAAAGCAAATAGATTAATGAATATGTCAATAAAAATAATAATGCACATTTTTAATATTGCCGATTTGTTGACCAGAGCCGAAAAAATTTTTTTAATAAAGCTATTTTTTACATATTTAAAAATAGTTAAGGAATTCTAAATGATTATTTAGAAAACTCAAATCATTGTAATAACTATAGTTGTACTAGTTCTTGCAATTTGAATTGGACAACTCAAGGAAATAAAGAAATAAAACTCCTAATCCTGCCCCTGAAAACCCTCTATAATATTAATTTATAATCATTTAACTTAATACCAATTTATGCACGATTTGAAACCATCTATGTTTAGATTTGTTTATATCTGTTAACGGATGCAGATAAAATTCAAACATTTCAAATTACGAAAGAAATTGGTTAACTCCTCCCTCCTAAGGCGGTTCTACGGGAAAATCCTAAAATGGTCCTGAGGATAGTCCCAGAATCGTCAGAAAATAATCAGAAATAAATCCTGATATAACCCGAACATCGGACTACTCGGTTCGAAATTAGTCAGAGAAAACCCGAACACCGAACACTGAAATGCGCATGATTCTGATGGTTCTGGAACAGTCAGAATTTGAACCCGAATGAAGCTATAGACGACACATTCTGATCAGTATAAGTAAGCAACACGTCAAAAGCCGAGATATTTAATTGCATACGTCAACCAGAATATGACACCCGAGCCCCATGTCGCTGAAAAACGCCCACCCGAACTTATTACACAAACCGAATTACCAGTATCCATAAATCAGCCTACCCGCATAATAAATTCATCTCATTATTTGTCTGAAAATAACATGATAACTAGACTGGGTAACTTTGCAAGGCAAACGACCAATTATGTATCAGATCGGTAAGCGGAATTCGCGAGAAAAATCGCGTGATCTGAGTAATGGTCTTATACGAACAATTGCCAATTATTGATTATGTGTTTAGTCGATTTGAATACAATTGACGTGTGGACCTGACTTTACGGCTAACGAGGTTCTTGCATAAAACTGCACTAGATGAGGTTTCCGTAATCGGTCATTATGGCCGTTTTGTAATGCATGTTAAGAATTTAGTCAACCGACTGCATAATGAGGAAAAATTTGTAGAGAAACCATGAATAATATCAAGCATTTGCGGAGAGGACTGCATAACTCGAACAGTAAAAAGGCAATAGGTTTTTCCACATGTAACAAAATTGAATCAACGTAATTTTTTCTTTTATTGTTATATCTTCATTTTTCCTGTGAGCTGTGAACTTGTGCTTTGTTAATAAACATCATTAGAATTTACTTCTATACTTGATATTTAGGGATTCATCAATTGAAATCTATATTTCTGATCAAAAGATTATACTCACCTACTCGTCAACAACGTTTCAGGCTGCTCCCTTTATCAAGTTGACTTCACTCAAGCTTTCTTCATGTATCGAGTTATCAAATTATAAAATTATAGTTTAATTCAGACGGATTTGGCCAAATAACGAACTCCAGCTCATTTCTTTCGGAATATAGAGCTGATTCACCTGGACGGATATACTCAAGTTTGACCCTGTATTCTTCATCATGATTTCAAACCTAATCGATTGGATTGATTGGATTTTCGGCTCGATATTCGATAATTACAGACATATGAGAAAATGATAGGACCCTGTTCTACTACAACAAGCACGCAAAAACGAGTTATATTTTATTTCTCTTAATTTTTTGAGATCGATGCAGCTTTGCAAAAATATTTAATAGTAAATTCACATTACCATTATCGCAACCTTTGCAAGTCGATCAGATGATATTTATTCTAGAGGATTGTTCATTCACGCTCTGACTGACCTGACATCAGTTGTAACGGTAAAAAAATTATTTATTTAATTTAATTGAATTGAAAAATGCTCCGGCTAGCTAGAGCACAAAACCATCTCACATTTACCTTCAGAGAGTTTAAATAGATGCGTCCACCCCAGTCAATGATAGTCAATTCTCGAACTATCGAAATTTATTCCACTCTTTTGCAAATAGTAGATATTTACAGTATGTACAATTGTTAAATTGTCCAAATCAAAAGTTGCAAGTGGAAATGATTAATTTCTGGCTATAAAAATCGACAGGTAATGTCTATAATTGTTGCTGGAACTTCTCTTGTCTGTTTTGAGTCCCAATTCATGCTTAAATAAGACCATACAACCATCCTGGGTGTTCGGTATGAGTCTGGTGTCGAAAGTGGGTCTTGAGTCTTCCATCAAACTTTTCAACAAAAACTAGTTATTCCCTCAAAGTTCCAGTCCTCAGGCAAACATCTGGTAGTACGATTTAGAATTCAACATCGGCAAATTTGTTCAGCCTCGGCAAATTATGTCAAATTCGGTAATATTCTAACTCCGGCAGATTTGGTTCAGTTCTCCGGTAAATTTCCTACTGCGGTTTTGTTCAATTCTTCGGTTAGAGATTTTGGCTGTGAAAGTCAATTTCATAAGTTCTCGAAACGATAATCTTTAATAGTTTCAGCTATCCCTGAATATATTGACTCACAAAACGATAATAATTTAAGAGAAGAAAAAATATCCATGTGTTCAAAAAAAGAACACAATGGTGCCGATCATTCAACACTATATTACTTCGTCCAATGAAATCGCTCAATTTTTGAAAACGGACCAATAGAAACATTTGGAAACAATTTGAAGAATTCTGTGCTGCCCGGGAATACCTTGTAAATGAAGAAACATGTCAGAGCTCAATAATATTATGCTAGACTGGGCTTTCAATATGAAGAAAAGAGATGGATCAGATTACAAGGAAAGTGTCGTAAAAACCTTGTGGAATAATACTGCCAAACAGCTGCAGGAAAAATTCTATTCCGAATGGGGCGTTAGGTTCGACCCATTCACAGACGTGGCTTTTAAAACGACGCGAGATGCACGAAATGCCAAGAGGCGTATTTTGCAAGTGGACCCTGAGAAAAGAAAAGTTAGTGCCAAGGCGCTGTCTTTGGAGCAACACAAAAAAGATGGTCAACTTATGTAAAGAAGATAATTCAGACGGTTTCAACAGAAAATTTTATTTTATTGCTGCATTGGAGCTTGCTTGGCGCGGAGGATAGGGTTCATCATGCCTTATTTCGCATTTCCAATTCGAAATTGAAAACGATGGTAATCCCACGGGCCGAATTGCCTACAACCCGATATTTTCTAAAACAAGACAAGGTGGTGCCCAAGAATGTGCGGAAACGAAATGGCTGACTGCCAATATTGAAGAAGATATTTGCCCGGTGAGGTTATATAAACTACTTGTATCCAAAAGAACTGCAAACATAACCACTGAAAGACTATTCCTTACTGCACATAAGAAGTGGAAATATGGTTCATGGTTCAAAAACTCCCCAGTCGGTCCCAATACGATGGATAGCTAAATGGACAAAAGAATCGGCAGAACTCATTGGCATCAACACAACCAAGTCGAAGATAACCAACCACTCGCATCGAGCTACTGCTGTCAGCCAATTAGCCAAAGCAGGGATTGGCGAGGAACAGCTGATAAAGATAACAGGCCATTCTTCTGCAGCGTCAGTGAAACCGTATCTCCAACGGGACCAACAACATCACAAAAAAATAATCACAGCCATAATGAATGAAAAAAATGTCCTTCAAGAAACAACATCAGTATCTACTTCATCATTCCAAAATTATGCTCGTAATGTGTATAATAAGTGTACTATCAATATTTATTATTTTGAGAATATAGATAAGAATAATATGTTGTTATGCTTCTATCTGGTTATTTTTGAATAAAAAACTATTTTTTATTTCGTTTGATTTATATTGTTGAATGATCTTTCCAAATACCACACGAGATTTGAATTTTTTTTGAGAACACTCTGTCGTTTTTTGGAAATTATACAAATTTCACTCAACAAAGTGATCCCGAAATACCGAAATATTTTAAGGATAAGAGTGTTCTCAAAAACTTCTCACCTCTAGTGGTATTACCCTTGATAACTCGACGATTCATTCATCACGGAAATTTAGAAACTAAGAAACAAAACAAACTAATCACTGAGTAATAAAATATATCACGAATATTGAAATAATTAGGAAGGTGAGTTGATTCATCAGACATCTCTTCGAAAGACACGCGGAGAACTAAATTTGGTGGTCTGAAAGAGAATACACGAGACCTTTGCCATCTCCTTTACATGAAACAATTAAATACGACAATTTAAAATTGAATGAACTTTGTCTGATCAAAAACAGGACTTAACGAACGTTATTGAAACTGTTCACCACGACAAACTCGACAGAAAAATGCACTTTATATATCATCTTTACTCGAGACATCGAAGAAGGTCGATCGAAGTCAACCCCACTTCTGCCCCATGCGCGCTAGACAGAAACACAGAGACCGCATCACTCCGGCTTCGATCCAACCTTCAGCGAAGATTTTGGAAGCGATCGCCATCCGGAAATTCGGCCGTTACACAGTGCTTTCATACATTTTTTTGATTTCTGAAGAATATTTCACGGATATCATTTTCCAGCTATTTCTGTTTGCTCATTGATTGAATGCTCCCACAAAAACTACGAAATTTTTTCCGGGCAGCTTTGTAGCACGAAATCGAAAGCCGATAGATAAAATCGATTCACGGTTGAATTCTACATCGGGTGAAATAAATCAAACCACTTCAATTCACGAACACGATCAATTACGACTCTACTCATTGTGACTGATGCGATTTGCATCGGCTCCTACCGTAAATCATCGGAGGGAAAACAAAAGAATCTGAGAAAGTCTCCGCGAACTCTTCTCAATTCGTGCATAACGGACGTAATGATCTTCTGCTACGAAAGAAGGCATAATTTCACAATTCCTAGGTTAGAAGCGCCCCGGAAGCGCGATTTTTGCCGTTCCATCGAGATGTGACTTCACTGTGTTTTTCTTAAGAATCCTGCAATGCTGTTGAATGAAACATGATTTTGTAAAATAATTATCAGGGCTACTTCCAACTACTGTTAACAATTTGTTTTACCGTTTTGAAGTTTAATTTATTTTGAAAATTTTTCTATTTGTAATATTTCGTAAAATATCTGAAATAAGATGCTTGTGAAGCCTGCACATAATTGGAATGCGGTGTTTATCACCAATATCTTCGACTTACAAACAAAAATTGTTGTCTTACAAATAGTTACTAAGGAATTACTAGCCCATACAGAAGAAATTTCTGCTTTTTTCGAGAATGTAGGTGCTTGATTCGCACTTCAAGGTTGCCACTTTATGACTTCAGATCAACTCACAAACTAAAATTTTTGTCTTAGAAATAGAAACTATAGGTGGACTTTCCAAATGCATGATTTTTTTTAGTGAAAAGTCACTAAATAAATGCTCGTGAAATCAGCACCCAGCGTAATGCACTGTTTTTTTACCTATTTTCACCTTTTTTTTCATCCATTACTAAACACGTGATCGAATATCTAAGATGTTATCGTTTTTTTCAACGGAAGTTTTTTCAGATCTTGAAATAACACGTCACGTCATGAAAAGATTCTATGAACTCGGTGGCGGCGCTGTTTTCATGGTCACGTCGAAAAAAATCCTTCAGAGGAAATTTCGGATGTTGAAAGTCATGTCCTCTATAACTGCTTGACTTTAGTTTTCGTACTACGAGTATCAACAGAAAATCGAATTGTTATGATCAATTTTCATCTCGTTAATAAGAATTTCAATTTTTTGCATACACCAAAATTCTTGAGGTGATTACGTATCCAACGAGCCACCGCTTATATTTTTCTTACGGTTTTGAACTTGCTGACAAATTGACGGATATCAATCATCCTCTAGTGCTAAAATATCTGTTCACTTCATCTCACAGATTAGATGTTCCTGACGAAAGTTTGACGGCAATGTGAACATTCCGTAAATATAACACAATAATATTTACTTTCAATGATTTGCTATTCGGGGATCTTTAGATCCCCTGTTTACAAATGTAACTGAAACATGATCAATGTTTTACCCGCTTCCTATTTTAATTAATTAACTTTATCCGTCGTGTTTTTGGTCATGTGTACCGGTCGTCAGAAGGCGTTGCCGTCTATTCCCAGCAATTACTCACCTCTCCTGATCGGGCGAAGGTCACATCCTGATGAATGTATCGCTTCTACGAAAAACTTTTTTCAATAATAAAAGGGCGACGATAAATCAATGACAAGATTAATTGAGTTTTTCGAGTGTACGGCCGCATGAGTTTCCTTCGAAAAAGGTCCATCAATGAATAATGGCTCGAGAACTGAATTTTTTTTTGCAGAAATAGAAATGGTGGAAGCTGTAAATCCTTAGGGAAGAAAATAAATCGTTTTGATTTCAATAGGCAATGCTGTTTCAAAAATGATCTAGATAGTGAGACTGAGAGATGGTGAGACCCAACATTGCATTGGTATAGAAAAGGGGTGGATATCGGAATTTGAAAACACTCGATGATACTACAGCTGTAAATGTATAAAGAAGTTGAACCCAAGAAGTTAAATTGAAAATATTCCTTTTATTTCAATTGAAATTGGCTTCACAGGATGGAAAAAATATTGAATTGACATAATGTCCTTGTCGTTCAACTCATTTTAGAGTATTCGATTGATATTTAATATCTCATATGGAACTTGATAGTCTTCATAATGAAATAATATTATTGCAGAGCTATTTTTCAAATAATCCATCTTTTCATCAAAATTCATTTAAATGATTCTGATATTCAAGTTGTACTGTAACTGTAGATATTTCCAATATCTTTGTTTTACCTCGATGAGCATTCCATCTGCCAAAAAAGATTTACTCTGACTTCCCTACAATTACCACGTTCATCAAATCAGCACAATGAACAAACATCTGATACTCCAGCAGATGGTCTTATGGGCACGTGTACAGTTTATCTACCTAAAGCTGCCCCTCAACACGCAGCTATCAAGATGCACCCAACCAGGTGTTTAGTTAAATGCATTACTAACTGAAACAAGGCTGCGCAGATGTAGTGATTAATTTCAAATTGATCCTTGTTGCTTATTTGCTGAAGGTGTTACACCTGATTAACTCTGATAATAAAGTTTATGTGGCACATTGAAGTCGATTCGGTTTGGAAATTGTAATATGGTTATAAAAATTATTGCAATCATGTTTGAAAAACTGGTATTCCATGCATTTGATGATATGTCAGTTTGAAATATATGTGCGAAGCTTTCGCATTAATTTAATGCTTCTTCAGGGCTTCTACAAAAGAATAATAATATATAATTTATAAACAACAAATTTTAAAGACAAATCAACTCACTGAATGTGAGGTTTAAATGGACAACATCTGCCACAAACGTTATAACTAATAGAAACAATAAAAATGTTAATTTTTGCTTTCATAGGAATTCTTCACAAAACGCGTCATCTAAATCTATTTTAAAATCGAAAACTCTTTTACTTGATGCTCCTATTTGAAAATTCACAATCAAGTAACCCTCATCTGAGGTAACACAATAATGTCATTTCATTTTTGATGGTTATGTTTCTGTTTTTCAGGAAAACTAATATTTCACTTCTCTGTGTTCTTTGTCTTCTTTATTCATCTACTGGGCCGTCATAAAAATGTTTCCATTCTTATCCTTTCCAACAAATAACTGTATATAGAGCTTAATTCGTTCGTATCTTTCTTCGTATTTATGGTTTCATCTTGTTGAAAGACCCTTTAGATTCACAATAATTGATGAGATTCCTTAGGCTAGAAGATTTTTCCAATATTGTGCGTCCAGAAGACTGAATGCATATTCTGGCAGTGCTTATTGAGTTAATATTGGCTTCCGTTTTGAGCCAAATCAGTCTGGCCGACTTGAAGTTTTACAATCGTCAGCTGCCTTCGGTGTTCGGAGTCAACATTGAAGGATAAGGCCACTAAATCACCCGTCAAAACACACGTCAGTTTTTATGAGCATTTCACCAGGCATGCACTGGCTGTAAACAATGAGCCGCCTCCAGCTAGACCGTACATGAACACATCAAAACTTATGAAAATTGAACGCCTACATAGCCGGCACGAATGAGTTTTACCAGGTAGGAGGAGTACAGGTAGAATGAGACAATGAAATTATTTTATGTGGCGTTAAGAAAAATGACGCTACCATTTAGAGTTCAGACAATGAGATTACTACGATTACTTATTGATGAATGTGGTAATACACTGTGGTAACGGGTGTTTCTGGATCATAGGGTACAATATCCACAGCGTTAAAACTAGCTTTCACACATTCTGTCTCGTAATTACTACCGATGTGAAAACAGTTTTCTGAAGAGTTTTTCGTACGTCACTGGAATATTGGCAGGATAGCGATGCAAATGATTTAGATACACTGAGATAATTTGAGATTTTTCTATTTTTACGTTGGACTCTGGTTAGGGGTTATGGATTGGTACGAGGTATGCCCTTTAATTAAATACTACATCATAACTATACAGAGCAACCATTCAATCCCATTGAATTATTCCTTTCATCTCCACTGCTTTAATGGATGTGCCAAAATTACTTTATTCAATTCTGTAAACTGCCAAAATTTAATCGAATTCCTTAGTATTCTTCATTACTAATATAAATAAATATATGCATTACTCCGAGATTAAATTTCCTTTTAGACTGTGTTTGGAAGTTCTATTTAAAAATTATGCTATACCATATTGATTCGATTCAATTGGGGTACTATTGAAAAAGTCCCGTTCATAGAGTGTTTTTTGAACTGAAAGTACACGGTAGTTAGACGTCGGGCCAAAATTTGCTTCTAGTTTGCTAGATGTGGATTTTTCACAGAAAACTCGGTTGGAACTCGTACGATTATTTTTTCAACTTTCGACTTGGATTAACTCAACAACAGTGCATCGATAAACTTAAAAAAGCTCATCACTTGAGAATTTTATTGCATACTAGCGGACCCGACAAAATTCGCCCTTTCAAAAAGTTTTGTAATGTGGCAGTTTTTTGTTCCTACGTATTTTATAGTCGGGGTAAAAAATTCTCCTGAACAGAACCGTCACCCTGGTGATAGGGCATTGTGAATAAAGAATAATTAAATAAAACATATAATATAAGGATTTAAAAGTAATCAGTTTATGGTTGATAATGTGAATCTTAATTATTAACAAAAAATACTTTTATTATCATTGTAGTGCTTTACGATATATGATGTTTATTATTTGATTACCTGGCGCATAGACAAACGAATATGATGGTTTTCCAACACGGGAACAGGCTACATACAATTGATCATGTAAGAAACATTAATCCAGATTAATACCACAAACACTTAATGATTCCCATAGGACTTGTTTATATTCATAGCGAAAGCAAGCCGCACTGGAAACTGTAGTCGTTTAAACTAAAATGGCACATCAGTCGGAATCATTGGGATGCGCGGTATGAGAACATCTTCTCCTTCATACTTTCATTTGAGTATAGTTGCTCCTATCACGTTGTTTAGTAATTTTTTATCGCTAACACACTGTGTTCCGTTGCAAAGACGCGCAAAGAACATATTTTGCGATTCATTTTTATATCATAGATTAATTGATAGATAGCATCCTTCCAACAAGCCCGCAAAACTTAGAATAAATATATCTCCTTATTTGGTGGGCCATAATAAGTGGTTCGTCATTTAGTAGTTAGAAGATTATAAGTTCTAAATGCTCGGACAGGATGTGAAGTACACATAATTAAATTTTTTATAGACTGGCGCATGCACCAATTCGTTCAGCTAAAATTTTCAGCGATATATTGAATTTCTCCGAATTATTTTGAAGTAGCTCATCAAGAAGTGGTTGTAAAGAGAGGTAGTTACTAGTGTATTTGTACTCTCTCAAAATTTTATTGTGAAGCTATACAGGGTGACCGAAGTTCGAGTGCCTAATAGACATTTTCGGAAACCTGGATATTTGAAATCAGAGAATTGGTATTATGATATTGTTTGGAATTCTCTACTGAGCTGAAATATTTTTGAAGCCTGAAAACTTTCATTCATACAAGGAGAGAAAATAAATTTGTGAAAAAAATTTTTTTCTCAATAATATTAATTAATATTTCTGATTGCTCGTTTCTCAAATTGTGTTTATGAAATAATGAGCCTTGTTGTACATTACTGAAGAAAACACTTGTTATTGTATTGTAATTAGTTTTCAATCTCCGAAAGACTTCTGGGAAATGAGTGCTAGAGTTCCTGACAGGGTTTCAGGGCAATTTTTGAGAAGTCCGGGCGAGGAGACCACCGTCAATGCCATCCGTTCTTAATCGATGATATCCGCACAAAAGAAAAATTGGCATCGCTCAAAACTACTGCCGGCAGATCTCACAACTGATAATGGTCCAAGCGGGAACCATTAGGAAAAAGTATCAGCCAATAGTGTCTGTACTTACACCAAGGAAAGAGGTACTTTGGGTGTCAGATAAGAACCAGAAAGTACTCGTTTTTATCTGGAAAAAATCAGAAAAATTACAGAATCCAAATTCTAAATATTATTGTTCAAAAAGGATCTCTCGGTTTGAAACGTTTGTATTAGCGGGAAATCCCCACGAAGCAATTTGACGTCTTTCATCTAGCTCGTAAATTACCCATCCAAATCGGATTAATTTTACCCCGGAAAAATTGCTTTTTTCGCTGCTTTTACGCGACAGATGTGACGTCCGTCGAATGAGATTCCCTTTGTGTTAGGATACAGTTACGACGGCCGGGCTAAATTGATTCGCATAATTTAATTAAATGCCACCAAAGGGAGAGACCCGGTTACTTCAGCAAGTCTGCGAATATTCAGGATCCGTTCGTCCTTTGATTATTTTCGATTCTGCCGTTTCTGAAGGGGGAAGACTGAGATTGAGGGTCAGATAACGCCTTGGACGTATCAAAGTGCTGATGTAATGGAATTAGAAATGATACTTATGGGGTTTGATGATTCCTTAAGATGATATCTTGGGTCATAGGAGAGATCAGAGATATAAATTGATTTTACAGATTTTACTATTTGCTGTTTGTGTATTTACTCCTTTAGTAATTTATTTATTCTCCTTTTTTCAGGTGAGTCCGAAAAATTCAATACATCCACCAGTAAGCACGTGAGTATTCTGAACATACGTGAAGATATAGAACGTCCAATATTGAATATTATAGTCGAATGGTTTGTGTTTCTGCTTGAGTCAAAAATCTTTCATTTCAAGAACACGATAAATTATGAATCGGTAGTCATTGCCTGTTTGAGATTTTTATATAGAAGAAAAGGAAAGTTATCACCAGTATAAAACGTGAACTAGGAGAGTATCCTTCTATTTGCTCACTATATAAAATCCTCAATTGCCTGTCGAGAAGATAGTGAAGTTCCATCATTCATAATCATCAATAAAAACGCCATGAAAGCATTCACGAAATGGTCGGGCGCCGTCCGAGAGTCGACAGTAACATAAATCGTTATGTACGGAACGTTATCTGACGCTCGAAATGATGACACACTAGGAAACTCGTAGACAGAACGACAGGTTACGTAGAAGTGCTACGATAGCCGTGAGTTACACGATTATTCGTAAAGTTGCGCCGGTCGTGACATCGAGATGTAAACAAGGAACATGAATCATTGAAATCATGGCCACGGCACTGGAACATACGTCGATTAGGGCCTGATGTTCCGTGACTGCCTTGGCATCGAACTTCGAACATGGAACACGATTGCAGAAAAATCGAATTCTTGTAGACGCTGGATGAAATTTTTTTGATAATGAATTGAGTGTGACACTTATGTAAGTGTCATAATAACTTGTTCGAAATCTGAAATTGAAAGCTTTTCTTTTTCCATTAACCATAAAAATCTGTGTATCAAAATTGTTGTACGGTCATATTATGATTGTGAAATCACTATCAACAAGAAATTTTTACATCGATCTCAAAGAATCAGATCTCTGCCATATGTTTCATATCGAGAGTTGAATGCCAAGGCTGTCATAAAAGATTAGGTCCTAATCGGCGTATGTAATAATAACAATAATAAGTTTATTCGAATTCATGGAGCAGAGGCTGCACAAGAATTGACGTCAAATTACAATATACTTCATAAAACCATTTTGTTGTTTGATATACAGTAATCAAAGTATTCCTGAGCAGTGTAAGGTTCACACTTTATAATATAACTATGCAGTTGTTTTATAAATTGGTTTCTCTATTTCAGTGTCGTAATGAGGTCATTACAGTACTAAAAACAGTGCTGTAATGAACTCATTACAGCATTGTAGGTGCCCATTCTGCAACTTGTTTTAGAATAAACTATTTCATTTGCTCTGCTTCGAAATGCTTTCGGCCAAGCGGTATATAATTTGATGCACATATTTATGGCATTTTCATGACTTATTGTTAAAGAGTGAACTGGAAAGAAATATTGCTGAACTTGCCCTGTTCCTGTATTTCTATTTATATATATTTCAAACTATTCTTTGTGTTGAACAAGAAACTTCATAGAATTATAAATATACAGGTCCATAAGAGTATGTAAATCATTAACCTGGAAAACACCCCTACACGTACGTCTTCATTTCATATTTAAGATGTATCCTAAAATCCTATTTTAGCTTCACAAACGAGTAAGATGCAAAAGAACTAATTCCCCAACATACAATTCCATAAGACAATCATGATTGAAAAAAACAGAAATAAACCACCTTCAAAGTAGCAACATCCACTGATTTCTCTGAAACATTTATGTCATTCCCAAGTACCCTACTTGGCTTCTCCACTTAAAATCATAGTCAACATATACAGGGTCTTTCACGAGGAACCTCACCCATATTTATACGGGAAACTACTGAACGTATTTTCATGAAATTCAGCACTTATAAGTATTTCACGATGCCGATGAAATCTAAAATATTTTCAAGGCATGAGCACCTCCGGTTTTTCCGGAAATGACGTCAACTTCCGTTTTTCAAATTACAACACCATTTTTTTATTGCAGAAATAGATTCCTTAGAAAATTTCAAATTATTTTGATGTAACATTTTTCAGTTTTGGTTGGAAAATTCTCTCTGAGAGGGAAAATTCGAAAAAAAAATCGAAAATAGAGCTCCG
Source organism: Micraspis discolor (assembly GCA_030674115.1). NCBI lineage: Eukaryota > Metazoa > Arthropoda > Insecta > Coleoptera > Coccinellidae > Micraspis > Micraspis discolor. Next base: position 1,640,651 of record JARTUT010000874.1, on the reverse strand, counting down.
CTGAAACGAGAATAACTTCGACGTTTTTGGATGGAAAATTTTCATTTTTGGGAATTTTCAAGATGTGAGATTTATGTATCCACTTTAAAAATCGAAATCGCGATTCATGATACAGGGGGTGAAAAAATCGCTTTCAAAGTTAGGGATGACAAAATCGTGAAAAATCAATTTTTTCAAATTAGAACCCCTTTTTTATGGCAGATATTGAATCTACGTTAAAAAATAATGTGAGTGTATGCATCACACCCTTGCCCTAAAGTGGACATTTTCTGAGTTATTCACAAAAAACTGTTTTTTGTCTTGAATTTTCAGCTATTACTTTTCCCTTTTCGCCCTAAAAGATGAAATTCTCAGGAACTGTTACTTAAACCATGTTTTAGATTTTACTACCCTAATATGCAAGAGAAAAAAGTTACAGGTAGGTTGTTCCTAAATAGATGGCGAATTTGGATTCGAATTTGTATCGGAAACCTCTTTATTTCAACTAATCGGCCATCGGTTTTCTCTCCAGTGAGAAATAAATAATTCCTTATGAACCATATGCAAAAAAAAGAAATACCATGTTTTACATATTTTTTTAATGATACATATCATTAATTACATCTGCCAAATTCCTCTTTATTCAGTAGAAATAATAATAATAATAATAAATAATACCACAATAAGAAAATCAGCGAAAAGACTTTAAAATAAGAGCGCAAAACTTTGTGTTTTCACGTCAGTGTTACTTCACATTATTTTATATCATCAAGCTTTTCGGAAATTTCTTTAAACATCACCAGATCTTTGTTTTATTTGGTGGCTCGGAGGGTGAATTGATGTGGGGTTCTTCAAGCATTAGGTCTTCTTTGATATTTCAGAAATTGTCGAGTTAGGATATTTTATCCGAGAAGAGGAAAATATACAGTATTTCGATTTCCATTCTAGAAATACAAACATGTGTTTGAATGGGAAACTACGTTGCCACGTTTAAAGTGAAAGTTTTCAATTTTTATTGACTTTGGTTACACGGTTTCCATATTATTGAAGGTTAATTAACGAATCAATTGCACACTGATTTTTTTCCGTTAAAGAACACCTCTTACTTACCAATTATAACATTGATGTATGCAGGGGCCCCCGACTGATAATTTGTGGGGATCCCCGGAATTTTATGCTACGCCATCGAAGAAGCGCTCAAAAATAAATTCTTTCATTTCATGCTAATTATGTTTAATTAATAGGCAACTTGATCTAGAACAGAATTCAAAACGGTTAAATCATACTCGAATACAAACAACGTTCACTCGCGAGATTTCGATTCTAGTCATGCTTTGAAGGATTGGCTAATACTCTAACCAACTTGATAATTACTGTGATCTTGTACTCAGTCCGTAACAAGTAACAATGAGATATCATTTGATATTCGTGACGAAATTTGAAATCGTTACAAGCCTGTGAGAAATGCTTCATATTCAGCTACGGGGCACATCATTCTGAAGGAATTAGAACACTTATCCAGGAAAGATACGAATTCGTTTTTCTCAAGTCTGATAGCCCGAAGGTTCTCTTGCACAACTCCTTGGTTAAACGTAAGATTAAGCGTAATTATCGCATGAAAAAAATTGTCGTGACGCCCTCTGTCGGCAGAATTGGAAATATTCCCGGTGTTCTGCATTAGAAACGTTTAGGGGAATATCATAATTAACGTCATAATTACGGGTAGCATTATTGTATAATGAACGAACAATTATTGTCACTCGAGGCATTATTTATGAAACTGGAAGAGGCGTTATAAATCGCGAATCGAACAAGGTTATTTCTACAATATAACGATTGTTATGAGCAATTACTTCATGAATTGTTTGCATTTAGAAGCATTTCTTTTGCAATAGTTATTACGTTGCATTCGAATCTTGGAGTATAATATGATGGTGCATTGTTATGCGAGTGTTTTGGGTAAAATTGCTTGTTTGATGTCTAATCTATCTCAAGTAAATTTTATAAATACATTTCTTCATCTATATGATGTGATTTATTGCCATACCTTTTTCTTTCTCTTATCTAAAACTTTTGTTTTAAGCTAATTTTCATTAATTTTCAGCATTTTATATCATAGCTGGATCAGAAAAATCGTAAAATGGCAAAAAATAATTTTTGAGTAAACGTCTAGTTCTTTGATTTTTTCCACCTCACTGACATTGAAGGCTAATTCTAGCAAATGTATCATAGACTGTTGAGTACCATTTTTTATTAATGATTCTGAAAGCTGAGTGTTGAGCGCACTTTTTAAGCCGACTAAGAAACCATGAAGTAACCTGTTTACATTTTAACTTTAAATTTGAAAATTTAGATCATGATCCAAAATACGTAACTTTCTTACATGAGACCAACATTTCCATAATTTTTACCAAAGTTACCAAGCTGGTTATTTTATGTATAAAATTACAATTCATGGCAATCTATTTACAACAAAAGAATATCAGAAAAATCTTGTACTTTTTCTTAAAAAAATTTCTGAAGATGTTCAAGTTGAAAATTCTCAAATTTCTTTAAAAAATTTATAACTCGAAAACCGTGAAAAACCGGATAACATACACGGGGATGATTCGAATACCCCATGATATGAGGGATCTGTTTTTTTTTATGGACGTCAATCGTCCGGCCACCCTGTAGTTTCTGAATATACAGGGTGCTCGGCACATGGACCGTCAAATTTTTTTGGGGCGTTGGTAGGGTCATTTGCTACCTTTTCAGTCTTGGAACCTGGGTCCTTAATATTACGGTTACGGAGGTATGATTTTTTTATTAGGTTTTTCTAAATTACCCAAAATGTACCCTTCGAAGCCCCATAACTTTTTTTGCGTGTGCTTTTACATGCATATTTTTTATTGTATCAAGTCTACATGAGTGTGTGTTTAAAAAAAACGTATTTATTGTTACAGATAACACCACAAAATTAACACGTGGGCCTTTTATTAAAAAAAAAAAAATTATGAAAGTATGAAAACATCTCCACTCCTATTGAAATTTAAAAAAAGTTACAGCTATTACAAACTTAGTTTTATTTTAAAATGTTCTTTGGTTTATAACGTTGCTAACCATATGCTATTTACGTAAGTCAATAAAAAAATAATACTGCAAATAAGGTTTTAGTCAGAAGAGTGAAGAAAGTCGCACCTAAATAAAAGTACGGATTTCGACACAACACAGCGACCAAGGAAATTTTACCTGCCCGTTTTAGACGCGTGTGAATTATTATTATTATTTCTGTCCTTAGGTTGGATTGGGTTAGTCGCCGCTGACTTGACCCTACCGTCATTCGAGATTTAACTGTCTCTGCTGTTGGAAGTGTCTGTGCCGCGTTGTTCAGTTTTTTAAATTTGTATTTTTTTGTTTTTGTTACTTTTATCGACTTTTTGCTACTGTTGTTTTAATTTTGTTTGTTGATATGCCTAATTTCACCAACGCTGAGTATGCTGATATGGTGATGGCATATGGCCATATGCCATAAGTCGATAAAAGTAACAAAAACAAAAAAATACAAATTTAAAAACTGAACAACGTATTGTTCAAATTTGTAACTGGACCTGAATATCCGTCGAATAGTTATAAGCATCTGAAATTGAGCTTACAAAATAACTCTTTGAATTTTTATCAGATCGATTTTAAACTTGGAAATTGTATGAATTTCGTCTGCTAAATCTTGTTAAAATCTAGTGGCTTGAAAAAAAACTAAAAATTCCATATGTTTTTGTTATTATCGATTAATCCAATTTAATTTCAAGCTAACGAAATCAAGTTGCAATTGAAAACACGTATATGTTCAAGATTATATGCAATGGTCGAATAATGACGCACTGAGAATATGCCGTTGCAATTTCATTTCATACAGTATTAGAGACCTCAACTTCACGGCAACAGGATATATGCTGAAGTGCTATCTTTCTCGTCCTACACGGATTAATGAATTATCTCCATGTAATGATGTATATAGATTAACACTGAAGATAAAAACAATAATAATTAATTTGCATTACTTAACATTTCCTACCTAGAAGATTGTGCTCACAGATAAAATACAAAATCAGCAGATACCAAGAAAGCTATTACCGTTCTATAATATTTTACGAAATTGAGAATCCCAGTCCAGCCTCAGCCTTGATTTCACATTTAATGGTTATTGCAAAAAGATTATATATTCAAATTCCTTTCTGTGAAATTGGAAACAATTTAGTGCCTTTCCATTTTATTTTTTCTTTTTCTGTTCTGATGTTTTTGACAGTACATGGCGGACTCCTTTCTTTCAATGATATTTAAATTATTTTCGGGATTAAAATTGAGGGGATAGATATTCTAGGAATTATTGACGAAATCAAAATCCAAATGCTCATAACAGCATAATTTTTAAAGCGATTCTGCCCAATAACGAACGTGATCGAAATATACAGGGTCTTTCACGAGGAACCTCACCATATTTATACGGGAAACTACTGAACGTATTTTCATGAAATTCAGCACTTATAAGTATTTCACTATGCTGATGAAATCTAAAATATTTTCAAGGCAGAGCACCTCCAGTTTTTCCGGAAATGACGTCAACTCCTCTGAAACAAGAATAACTTCGAGGTTTTTGGATGGAAAATTTCCATTTTTGGGTTTTTCAAGATGTAAGATTGATGTATCCACTTTAAAAATCGAAATCACGATTCATGAAAAAATCGCTTAAAAATTTAGGGATGACAAAATCGTGAAAAATCAATTTTTTCAAATTAGAACCCCATTTTTTTATGGCAGATATTGAATCTACGTTGAAAAATAATGTGAGTGTATGCATCACATCAATAGTTGTCCCATATATAAATTTCAAGATGGTTTTAGGGCTATTCATGATGTTTCCAACTCTTTCTTGGAATGGGTTATAAATTTCAAACGAATATGATACGTATTTTTGTTATTCAGTTCTTTTTTCTGCTTTTGTCTTTTTATTTCCAGATTCAATGTGAGCACCTTGAAGAAGTCTCTTTCTGCATCAATAGAAGATCACTCTTGAAGAAAGAAGTCCTTGAAATATATTTCAGCTTATTTTTGTATTTTCACACTTAGACGGGGAGCCAGGGTTTTTTTTACTGGGGTTTTTTCCCTAGGCTTTTATGTCATACGCCGAATTGTATGACACCCCGTCACTAACCCCTGATCTATATGCTTTATTGTTTGCTAACTAAATATTGTCAGCCAAAAGTTCAAAAGAATATATATATATATATATATACAAAGATCGTTTAGAGCCTGTTTAAAGAAGGTGAGAATAGTTGTTTCACGGTCGAATGACCCCAACTGTAAGTGCGATTTCCTCATTGTACCTCTGGAATTACCACATTACCGCGTCACTTGCTGGTTTATATTGACGCTCAGCTAGAGTAATCCGAAAATGGAGACGAAATGGGGGCGCTCCATTTTGAAAAACTACGGTGACGTCATTACTCGAAAGTAATTCACCCTGTATACTAGATTATTATTTCAGAATACGGTAAATTAAAATAAAAAATCGACATATTTCAGGATAACGTGCATCAGTAGAGTCAGTAGAGGTTCCTGAGATTCTGACATGTTTTCATTGTATCACTTTGTTCCTCACGCAATTCTTCTCTGACGTCGCCTTATAAAACAGCCTTGTATTTGAAGTCAAGTAGCAATTTTCGTTTTATGTATAAATCCACTCGAGAGGACGTACAACCATTAACCCCCCAAGTAACCTCATCCACTCGGCTCGTTGAACTTTTACGTCATCAGTATCCTGCAGTCCAAATTGCTCTAAATTATGCAGAACAATTCGGAGACATCATTCCCGACAAATTCGCTAATACACACGCTCCGGGACATTCCGGTTTTAATCCCGGCACCAAGATAAAATACGATCCGGATAAAATTTTAATATCGAGGACATTTTCGACCATGACTGGGGTGACTCCCCTTTGTCCTCGAACGTGATGGAAAGTTTCAGGGGTGGGTCCTGAACGTTTGTTTCGGAGGGAGTTCTTGGAATTCGTCTTCTCCGTGTACAACACGCATTCTTTGGTTGATTGAGATGAATCTTTGTGGAGGAAGGATCAGAAGGGGGAGGATCGAGTTTGTTGAATTGAGGTATACTGAGGGCAAACTGTAGAGAATGTAAAAGAGAGGTTCTTTCATTTCATCTAGAACCCCAAAACATGTCGGCGGAGCTTATGCAGATTGGTACAACGGAGATGCTAGTGTCCACATGTTTTCTTTTGATGTAAAGACCAACGTGTGGACTGTTGACGTGTGATCACTGGTGATGGCGGACGAAGACGATAGGCGCCTTTTATGCAGCACAAAAGTTACCATTTGTCTTCACTTGGACGACTGGGCTAACGACATGGAACAATGGAAAGACAAAGCCAGAAGCATTGGTTATTGCTCAGCAACCTCGCCAAACATGTATGAAGGAAGGCCTAATGAATGGTGAACATCAATAATGTATTTCTCTTCAGCGTTTCAAGCAGAATATTTCGCTGCAAGAGTGAGAAAGTTTGGGTGATTATTCATCGAGTTACAGTGGTTCAAGTGACGACATTATTTTGGTTTAAAAAAAGTGAATGCTTTTCCTGTGATGAGGGCATTTATACTTCGGAATTACATTTCACAGAAACGTCTCATTTTGAAATTAATTTTGAATGGAGTTGTCACACTGAATTGTCTAGTCGAAACCACCGATAATTGCACTGAATTCAATTATCAAGGGTAATACCACTAGAGGTGAGAATTTTTGAGAACACTCATGTTTTTTGGGAATTATACGTTTAAATTTTGTACAATTTTCAAAAACCGACAGAGTATTCTCAAAAAAAATTCGAATCTCGTGTGGTATTTGGAAAGATCATTCAACAATATAAATCAAACGAAATAAAAAATAGTTTTTCATTCAAAAATATCCAGATAGAAGCATATCAACAAATTATTCATCTTTATTCTCAAAATAATAATTATTGATAGTACAATTATTATACACATTACGAGCATTATTTATGAATGATGAAGTAGAAACTGATGTTGTTTCTTGAAGGACATTTTTTTCATTCCTTATGGCTGTGATTATTTTTTTGTGATGTTGTTGGTCCAGTTGGAGATACGGTTTCACTGACGCTGCAGAAGAATGGCCTGTTATCTTTATCAGCTGTTCCTCGCCAATACCTGCTTTGGCTAATTGGCTGACAGCAGTAGCTCGATGCGAGTGGTTGGTTATCTTCGACTTGGTTGTGTTGATGCCAATGAGTTCTGCCGATTCTTTTGTCCATTTAGCTATCGTATTGGGACCGACTGGGGAGTTTTTGAACCATGAACCATATTTCCAATTCTTATGTGGAGTAAGGAATAGTCTTTCAGTGGTTATATTTGCAGTTCTTTTGGATACAAGTAGCTTATATAACCTCACCGGGCAAATATCTTCTTCAATATTGGGGGTCAGCCATTTCGTTTCCACACATTTTTGGGCACCAACTTGTCTTGTTTTAGAAAATATCGGATTGTAGGCAATTCGCCTCGTGGGATTACCATCGTTTTCAATTTCGAATTGGAAATGCGAAATTAGGCATGATGAACCCTCTCCTCCGCGCCAAGTAAGCTCCAATGCAGCAATAAAATAAAATTTTCTGTTCAAACCGTCTGGATTATCTTCTTTACATAAGTTGACCATCTTTTTGTGTTGCTCCAAAGACAGCGCCTTGGCACTAACTTTTTTTTTCAGAGTCCACTTGCAAAATACGCCTCTTGGCATTTCGTCCATCCCGCGCCGTTTTAAAAGCCACGTTTGTGAATGGATCGAAACTAACGCCCCATTCGGAATAGAATTTTTCCTGCAGCTGTTTGGCAGTATTATTCCACAAGGTTTTTACGACACTTTCCTTGTAGTCTGATCCATCTCTTTTCTTCATATTGAAAGCCCAGTCTAGCATAATATTAATGAGCTCTGACAAATTTGTTTTTTCATTTACAAGGTATTCCCGGGCAGCACATGGACGATATAGTATAGTGTTGAATGATCGCTGTAATTTGGATTTGATGGGATGATAATCGATTATATTATACACAAAGAGGAAATTCCAGTGGTTGTCTGAAGTGTCAAAATTTCTTCACAATAATTGCTTATCTCACTACAAAGTTACTGTTAATTAGCTACAAAGACACACAAATCGAGAAACAGATGTATATACCGAGGATAACTACTTAAAAGGAACTCGCGCTTCCCTGTATAATCAACCGATCACCAAATTATATTCAAAAACAGATATCGCGTTCATAAGAAAATTCGGAGGTTCATTTCGCATTCAAATACTGTCCCAGACTTCCACCCTCGCATCATCCGCCCATGGAAATCCGAAGCACCTCCAAGACACCGCCTCCAATTGAAGAGGGGCCCCTCCGCCCTTGAATAAATGATAGTGCGGAGGTGTCGCAGACTGATATTCCGTTATCATACATAATGCTAAATTGTGACAGTTTCTTGATTAAAATTTCAGTCCCCCATTTGGATGGTAACTGCGGCTTCTGAGGAGGTTATTCGAGTGGAAATGAAGAAATATAATGCACCGATTGCGTGAAGCTCCCATTCTCGAGGATAAGAGCTGAAGACCTTGGAACGATTTCATTTTTCAGTAGGATGAGGAATAAGGGGATGATAAGTGAAACGATGTTCAGGATGATGATCATGAGGTCATAAAGACTGTTATTTACTCTTGTTAATATCTCTAAATGATTTACATTTTTTCTTATGACAAATCTAATCTTATGAGTTCAAATGTGAAATCCAGTAATATTCGTACGTACTTCACTGTTGCGTTTATAGAAATATTTAAATGCTGCAATAATCACTGATATGTCAATTTTTAGCAACAGTCATGATTTTTCCGAAAGTCTGAAAACTGATTGAAGTTACTACAGAGTTTGGCTTAGTGATAAACATTCTGGAAACTACCACTAAGTGTCAAAGAGGCAATGGGGAGAGCATATTTTCTACATATTGTAACAGATATCGTGTCCGGCCCCTGAAAAGCGTGTACCGTCAAAGAATACAGCAAGCAATAAACTAAATCACGAATGACGTGATTGTCCGCATCATGAAAGTCGGGTCGTAATGAGTACCGTAACTATCACATAGGAAGATAAAAAGGTACCGCGTTGTAACATTCGGAAATTATTTGGAATGAACGCGAAGCTGAACAATATTCGCCCGAATAACGTTGCAGACATTTATTTAGGTGAATATAAATTATCTGTGTACATTAATTATCATCAATAAATAAAATATAAACGTGATTGGACAACCCTAGTGTTTCAAACTGCCAACTGACAGCTCTTCCGTAAAGCTTCGCATTGTTGAGGTTTTACGTAGTCAGAACATTTTGAATATAAAATAGGCAACCCTCCTATGTGTGTGGACTATTTTCTACTATTGTATCTGTTATTTTTATATTTTACAGCTTGAGACCCCAGGAAAAGTGTTCAAAATAAGCGCGCAAAAGCTCCTGATCTCAAGTGGGTGCTATCGTATATGTGATTCATTTGAAATCATCTCTCCTTTTGAATCGGAATTTTAAAGAAAAACTTGAAACGAAGCCAAAAAAAAACTGATGAATTCAAGAGAGAATTCGTTTTCTTGAAACTCCATTCACTGATGGTTCGTTGAGGAATTTCATTCATCTTCTTCTGTACTCTCGGTTCGAGGAAATCCCGCGGTACTTTTAGCATAGTTGCCAAATCTGAATCTGGAGCTATACCATCTTCTTGAAGCAGCCCAAATACATTTCATGGCGCATCTATTTCTCTACAGAGATTATTTTCTCATTTCTATTTCACTATTATCGTCACACACACTAACTAAGCTCAAATTAGTTTTCCGATTTGACTATTAAACATATACTCAAGTTTACACGTTAATTCTTTCCTGATCAAAATCTTCATTCGAAGTTTTGATTCCATTACATTGTAGTTATTAAAAAAATTTCATCTATTCCATGAAATTATTCTTATTATGATCATTTTGAATAAAACTTTGAAAACGCTTCGTTGATAATATCCTATTGAACTCAAGTATAGTCCGGTCAAAGTATACATACCAGGTTACCAAAATTCGCATAGAGCTGAAAATTGGTAGAGATGGTCAGGATACCATTAGAAAGAAAGGGTGAAAAGTCTCCAAAAATCCCATTGTTGCTAAAAATGTTATTCAAGGTCAAAGGTCGCGAAAATGGGTTTTTCGCTTTTTTCAGCCAAACGGTGAGTTTTATCATAAAAATAGCTCAAACATAAATTGTAGATCGTGCAATTATCTACAAAAATTGTCTCCATATTTTTTGAGAGTCGCCGTTTCGTGAGAGTCACCGTTTTCGAGATATGAGCGAAGAAAGTTGTATGGACTATGATTATGCCCTTGGGCCTTCAATAAAGCAAGATAGTTGTTTGAATTATGTTTTTTTCCGAAACTATAACTGGCGAATCACATTTGCTGACTTGCCATTATAGTAAAAAATATACCTTTAAGGTACTCCTATGTCGTATAAAATTTAACCGAAAATCTTCTTTTGAATTGAAAAAAATTAATTGGGTGCCAGTTTGAACTCAGGGAGAATTCAATTCAATTATTAACTGAAAATGTTTGCAAATTAAAAAAATAAACTAACTTCATGTGTGAAATGATGCTAATCTATTCTCTAACCTTCTAATGTAAATTCTCAACCTATGGTAAATAACAGAGTTGATTCAATTTAATAATAAAAATCGTTGTACGTAATTCAGAAAATTTTCAAATTTGAGTTCAAATATCAGAAACTGCAGTTTCTACCTTGTACGCACACTTGATTTTTCTTTCTTGAAGTTTTTGAGTGAGTATTTCCGAAACAGCTACTTGTGAAGTTTAGTACTGTTAATTAGTAACTGGAAACTTCTCTGCACTTGGTTTCACTTCAATTTAATTCAGGACGTGGATTATACGATGGAATTTTAGCAACTGTTTGTCTCTCTGCTCCATATTTATAGATTTTCGAAAAAAATTTAAAACAAGGAAGCCTTGACCTGTGAAAATTCATCCAAAAATGATGCTTTCGCAAATATCTTGCTTGTAATAGTTCCTCTTGCTTCTTTTATGCTTCCAAAAATTTGATGACTTCTTCTGCTACAGTTCGATACCACATGTGCATGTTTCTTACAATATAAGGTAAAAAATTTTTGGATCGCACAAAAATTTAACAATTTATCCTATTTGACTGTATTAGTTCCTTTTTATATTTTAATTCATCCATTTCAGTAGGGAATACAATTGAAATATTTCGACATTGATAATTGTTACATATATAGAGTATTACATTTTTGGGATAGTGTATTATTAGGTATATCTCCAAAGCTCTTTAAGATGGCTTCTTCTTATTTCTTGAATGCTGTTCCCTATTTCTTTCTTTTTGCCGTTTTCAACATTATCGAAGTGCTCTGATTCTTTTAAAGGATTCACTCTATACCTGTTGCCAATTTCTTCATTGTGTTACGGCATCCTCTTGTCAGAGTAGTGTCGAAGACCTACAATTTTTAGCCCTCATCTTGGGCTGGCTTAATCTCGCAAGATATATACAAACTCGCTGCTTGAGGTTTTTTCTGAGTCATTTTAGAGTGCTGGTGTAGACAACTTATACTCTTACTCTGTTATACAGTATTGAAGATCCAAAAGAACAGACATACAATCTCCTTTTTACATGTTTATCAATCGGATACCTTATACTTTATTAGATAGTTGTTGGCTTTGTTCATTTGATTCAGTAACTTATTAATGTTTCGCTCAGAAATTTCGATCAAGTGGATAAAGCATAATTTTATATCCCGCTATAATCATAGGTTGAATCTACTGATATGGGATATTAATATGGCATGCAACGAACTGCAATTCTTTAGAAGTATTTCAACGACATTTCCTAATACCAAGTGCTATGTTTTGAGTAGCTTGCTATTCTGGTAGCTGTATTTTTGAAGCTCTAAATTCCTCACTTTGGACAAAAAAATACTCCGTTAATGGAAATGAAACGATACATTTCTCAACCAAGCAGTGAAGTAGCAGAGATGGCTCTTAAAACTTAAACATTTTCGAGTTATCGTAAAGCAAGTTATTGAACTGCATTTCAGAAATATTTCACACTGTTCAGTGTACAGTATAAGAATCGCCCTATCGGCATGTGAGAAATGATTCTTTATAGCTAGAATTGGATGATATTCTTGGCTGTCGTTTTCGGAAAAGGTTTCCGAGCTGTATATCTCTTCAAAGCTACCTAGATCTCTATTCCAATAGCCCAGAGTCTATTCCAGACCTCAAAGATGAACATACATGTGAGCCTAGTCGTGGCAGCAATTTCGTTGAAATTGTTTCCATAATGAATGGCATACTGCCCCTTCAGATTTAAATAAATAAATTTTGCATTTTTCTTAGTATATCTTAATATCATACCTGTCATTATACTGTTTCATCATGTAGGCATATCGAGCATAACCTACCAAAGAAACGTTACCTATGGACCAAGCCCTAAAGCTTTGACTGTTTACCCATCTCTTGAATTTACTCACGAAGACAACTAAGATATCCAAAAGTCTTCCTCAGGGCAAGTTGAAGTGAACCGAATACTGAAAGTCCACAGAATGATAAGTCGGAACCTTAACAAAATTACACTTGGCAACACTGTGAACACGTCGAAACGTGATAAAAAACGTATCACTCTTCCTGTTGACGTTTACGTCGAACCAATACCAATCGGTGGTCCGGTTTTGTGTAGATCGACTCGAAGGATCGGTTGCATCGACGTTGAAAAACTCGGGCACGTTGAAAAGTTAAGAGTCTTAATTGTATTTACTGGTTTACGTGACTTGGTCGCGAGATGTCGTCCGAAGCAACAGGTTGTCGCGGTTGTGACCTTGCGAGTAAACGGTCGTTGTAGCTTGTTCCAGGAAACATCGCTACGTCCTTTTGTATCCGAAGAAGGTGTGTAATGCCGGTTGAGAGTAGTTTGGAGAAATTACTATTAGGGTTATTGCCATTTCGAGCTATGGTAGATTGGAATTGTATACAGGGTGTCCAGAAAATAATGGATAAGTCTGCAACTATAGATAGACACTGTCGTGGTCTAACTTATTCCAAATTTTGACCTTAATGATAATTCCACGGTTTCCGAGATATTCATGGTTTTCGTATTTTTAGAAAATTTCCAAGTGTGATTAGTTTTTCTAGTGCCATTTCTACAAATGGAGAGGAATTTAGATATGGTTTTTTTTTTAATTTCACATGAGATAGTTCAGCTATCGGAAATAAAGACTTGAATTCATCAAACCAGTGTCAAAAGGTAGAAACTCGTGAATTACATAGAAAAATTGAAAACTAAATGAAATTTCCTTCAAGTTTGATGAGCTACAGTGTAAAAAAAATGTAGGACGCCCCTGGTACACATCATCTTAAAAACTTGCTTAGTTATTGCAGATTCCAATAAGGTATCATAAGCCTAGGCATTCTGTAGGTTTCATTCTCGTAAGTACTTGATTACCAAATAGTCGAAAAATTTCGAAAAATTGTTTTGTTTAATCATTATTCTCAGCTCATGTATTAAAGTCAAAAGGCCATTTTTGTTGGAATCTAGTGGAAAATTACGAAAATTATTTTTAATTTAAAAAAAGCATTAGCGTGAATTAGCATGAATATCTCGGAAACCGTGGAATTTTCATTAAGGTCAAAATTTGTAATTATTTAGACCACGACAATGTCAATCTATAGTTGCAGGCTCATCCATTGTTTTCGGGACAAATATATATTCGAATATAAGCTGTATTTTTCTCCTGAGAGGAAAATGAATTATTAATAATTGCTTTACATGGATATGGGTAATTCTCATTTCTGTTAAATGATAAAGTGTGAGTTTGATTATTTTGGGAATGATTGAATAAAATTTTCGGATTTTAAATAGCACTAATGATGTTTAGATATATTACTATTTAGTGCATATGTTAGGCCCGAAGACCGAAAACGCTCAGTGGCCGGAAAAAACGGCCACATCGCGTTCTGGCTGTCTTCGAACGCACAGAACGCGTTTTGGTTGATTTTAAACGCTCGCAACGCCTTCTGGTAATTGTTAAACAGCCGGAACGCCTTTGTCTAACGGCAATTGGTTCAAATGTAAGACCCTGTAGTTTTTTAAATTCTTAGAATAATAAAAATAAGTTGTGTCCGAACATGTTTGGTACTTGTGGTCTAGCATTTCTTTATGAGCACTGAGCACATACAAAACTATTGTATATTTGTCCACTCTATACCTATTGGAATCAACATGTGATACATTTTTGAATCAGCTCAGCTAGAGTAATCCGGAAATGGAGACAAAATAGTTCAATTTAAAAAAAATGACGGTGATGTCATTACTCGAAAATAATTCACGCTGTATATTAGATTATTATTTTAAAATAAGGTAAATTAAAATAAAAATCGATGTGTTTCAGGATTATTTCTTAAAATGGTCTGATTAGCTAAAAATGAATTTTTTCCATACTTTACGGATACAATTTAAATGTACTATGTAATTCGAAATGTCATTCAAACAGTTCTTGTAAAAATAAGTAACGTACAGTACAGTACACAAAAGTTCGGAAAAACCCGTCGTTTGTATTTAATTGTAGTTTTCAATAATTGAATTGTTTCTAATAAAGTAATTAAAATAGTTATAAATTCAAGTTTGTTTTGTTCTCCACAATAAGTTGGATTTGTAGAAAATAAATTGAAATTCATTTGTTCAATAAAGAACTTTTCGCTTTTTAATTCATGCATTTATATATTATATGCTCGACAATATAAGTTTATTAGTGTAACTTTCTTCCTAGAACTGAAAAACAATTATAAGAAATATAATATTGTTGAAATGATTCGGCAAGAAAAACCGAACCCATCTTTGGTATCCAATTGTAGTTGTCAATAATTGAATTGTATTTCAATTTTCAACTTTGTTTCATGAGGGACAATATAAATTTTATCCTACGCAGGTAGAAAGCGGCAAATAATACAAGTCGAACATTAAGAACGCGTTGTGAGCGTTGAACAATTGACAAAACGCGTTCCGGCTGTTTAACAATTACCAGAACGCGTTGCGAGTGTTTAAAAACAGCCAAAACGCGTTCTGTGCGTTCGAAGGCAGCCAGAACGCGATGTGGCCGTTTTTTCCGGCCACTGAGCGTTTTCGGTCTTCGGGCCTAACACATATATAAATTAGTTGTTCCGTTGTGGCATGTGATACGTAAATTGTAACCAAAAAATGTTTAGATTTATTGTTAATCGAATATGAATGCCTGACGAGAGCAGAGTGTTTATACACAAATCTCGAAACACATGTGTCGTATTCTATTTCATTTCTTAATTAATTTCTTGTAGTTTTTTTTAATTGTTTGATGTTATGGTAAGAATGAATAATTCTCTCTTATTCATGAGAGAAACAGTGTTTTCTATAATGAATAAATGTATCATTGATACTTTAATTGAAAAGTTTTTTTATTTTATTTTTACCTAACCATAGAATATTAAAATTATTACCGAATCTTAGGAGAGAAAAAATTAATAATCGCTGAATTTTTTTAAAACTAGTGTTAGGATTTTATTAGTTCGAGAACAAGCCCTCAAAAACTCATACTCAGTATTTCTTTGAGTTTTTATTTTGCAACTTTTTCCCATTTAAGTCCTATAACGATGTCTGAGAGTAGATATGAAGTTAATCAGTGATGAATTAAATTGATCTTTCCCATCGCTTAAGAGGTAGTTCAATCATGCAGCAAGTTAAACGTCCGCAACTGGGTTAATCTGGCCATTCGTGATCTGTTTTCCTCTCGCATAGACTATAACCATCGACCGCTAATGATGGCAAACAATACTGGCGCCTGTCGTGTGTTCAACTTTCTAAATAGTCGATTACTCGTGTTACATACCGGATCTTAATCTAATCTATTGGATGCAGATCTATCGTCTTCGATTTATCCGCCCGATATCTGGATTGGCTACCGATTGTTTCATTAGAATAATGATTTAAACCAGTTTGTTCCGGATTGTAGAGAAAGAGGAGAGTTACAATTTGAGAGCAACATTAACAAAAATTTATAAGATGATGTTTTGTGTGTACGACCTATGCTCATACTCAGAGAAAGCTCCTTAAGTCAGTGGAAAATATTTGAAGCACAGATTCTGTAACAATCTCAAATATGTAGTACCTAATAGGTAAATTAGTAATTCGTTTTTGGTGCTGACTTCACGTTCTAAAATATGAGAGATTCACTTTGGTGCTGACTTCAAGTTTTGCTATAACATTTGCACTTGTTAGTGCCCAGCAGTGCCTTCATATCAGTGCTTTCAAAATTTCATCATATTGTCACCAAGTTGCTCTACAGATGAGTTATCAAGATTAAAAAATATTCATTTTCAGTTGTAACCAATATCTGCGCAATGTTTTTTGAAGTCCTTGAAAACGATTAATTTCACGTTTCAGCTGCTCTGTTTCAGCAGAAGCTCCACATTCAAAATAAATCATAATCAGTCTCCCTTCCTTCCGTTAATTATCAATCCACCTATATTCACTTCACTTCGGAGTAATCGTTTTCGAAGGC
Source organism: Micraspis discolor (assembly GCA_030674115.1). Classification (NCBI taxonomy): domain Eukaryota; kingdom Metazoa; phylum Arthropoda; class Insecta; order Coleoptera; family Coccinellidae; genus Micraspis; species Micraspis discolor. The sequence goes on along the minus strand of JARTUT010000874.1, from coordinate 1,623,995 downwards.
ACCGGAAATAAATAGATGTTTGTTCACTGTTAATGAAGGCTGAACATCATTTATAAATAATTATGACTCCCTTCGGCTGACGGCCAAATGGAAACGGAAAGCCATGGATCGTGTAATAACCCGAAGCCATATGAAGAGGTTCCAGGTTTTCTGACCCACCCTGAAGGTACCTGGAAAGCATTAGGTTTAATTGAATTTCCTCATTTTTTTTGTGGGTGGAGTGACGGATGGGTCTGAGGTTGAACAATGAGCATTAACAGGTATAATTCAGTGAAGAGTGAAGACGATATATACGTAGGAAGAACTATTACTTTTCTTACTGAATAGTATTGATATTTTACATTAACTTTGAAGTTTTAATGAATGGATGTGTAGTCCATAGATTTATTGATATCGAAACCCACTTGATTACTTTTCAAAAGGGAAAGCACTGTGCTATTGCGTGCTTATTTCGAATATATTTCCAAGACTATGGAACAGTGTTCTCAAAAATATCGAAAATAGATAATGTAAAAGAATCAAAGATCTAAAATTAAAATTAAACATTCTCACAGTTTTCTTTCAACCACAAATTCACAAACTATGGCAAAAATTTCACTGAATGAAATTTCATTTAGTGCGGCAAGAGTCAGTTACACTGTCTGGTATTCACGCATGCGCGTATTCTCGGCCAGAATCGAACCTAGGGCGGAAGGAGGCAGCTGAAACGTAGCGACTTGAGTTATCTACGTGAAGTAGTGTTGTTGTGTAGGTTTACAGTGCGGTTCCCACCAAACCGTAGAATAACACCAAAGCAGAATGGTACAGATCTAGAATGAACAAAAATATAGAAACGCACAAGCCAAATGGTAACATTCACTGAAACACAATTAGAAAAATTTTAGAAAGCACTGCAACAGAGCACATACGTAGAATGGAAGAAATGCAGAATAATAATATGCGCTTCAATTCTACAATAAATTATTGCCATTTGCGAAATGTTCCGCACCAATCAATCGTTGAAAAAACTCAATGATAATAGAAATACTTTTATCATACTCTGTTTGCAGCAAGGCGGTTTAGAATGGAGCCTATTAGAGGTTTCGAGTAGATTACTATATCGTTCATATGAAATAATTCGAAATTCATCTATTCACTTTCAAATTCAGCATTTTCTTTCAACTTTATCATGTTATGTTTCCATATTATTGTACCCTGATGACATTTATATTTTTTCAATTAATAAGTTTTTAACTCAATTGTTGGAAAGTACCTTTATCACATGATATCATTTCAATTTCTGCATTTAGCATGAAAATCTACACCTTTTCTGCAGAAAATGAAGATATATCTCAAGCTGATTTTTGGCGCTCTTGTTCACCCGAACAGAGTGCCTATCATTTTTCCCGAATGTCTGTAATTTTGGAATATTGAGCCGAAAATGGTCTCAATCGATTGGGTTCGAGTCCTGATGAAGAATTCGTGGCGAAAGTTGAGTCTGTCCGGCCGGTCGTATCCTCTCTAGCATCCAAAAGGAATCAGCTAGAGTTTTCATATTTTCAGAATATTGTCCAAATATCTCGGTCAAGTTCGTTATTGGGCCAAATCCGTCGGATGGTTCAGTAGTTATGAGCAGAAATTTTGTTTCTCAATAACTACTAGAATATCCATCCGATCAAATTGATACTTGAAATGTTGTTGAGGGAGACTGCAGCAAAAGAGCTTGCAGAATTTCGCAAAAATCGTCACGCTAGAAAATTTTTAAAAATTCCCAAAAAAAATTTTTAATCTTGACTATCTCACAAGATATTTTTCGGATTTCAATAAAAATTCGTGAATATATTGAGGTGATCGATATCTTACTTATGCTCAAATTTCATTGTCGTAGCTCTTTTCCATCTAAGGATATGATCATTTTTCAATTTACTCAGAAGGGAAAAATGACATACGTCCCTATGATTTTCTTTGAACGATGGCCATCACAGATCGATATTCGATTGACAAATGCGGGACTCATTAATCAAAATTTTTCATAACGGGAAATCATAGAGATAGAATTCAATATCCGTGGCTGAAATAATATACGTTGTCAAAATTCAGAAAAGCACTGACATAAGTTTTTAGGAAAAGGGAATTATATTGTAGCTTCGAACAAAACTTGGGGAAAATGATGAGTAGTTATTTTTAATTTCAGATATAGGTTGGTTCATTCATTAGGCGTTCATATTTGCATCATATTGTCCCATAGTACGGGAAAAGACTATTATTCACGTGATCAGAGTGCTTATAGATCTGTTATGGTTACTCGCAAGTAGCTCAACAAGAGCGCCAAAGCAATCTGACCTCACGTCAGTGCTTTCTAAATTTTTTAGTTGCAAAATTGGTAGAACTCAAATTTTTAAATGCACGGTCAGTTCATAATTACTAAAATTTAACCTGTCTCAAGATCTTTCACAATGCTATTCAAGAGTAGCACTTTTGTGTTTCGGATCTCATCAAGAAAGAGACTAGAATATTGGCTATGACACGAATAGACAATTCAATTCATATTTCAGAATTCAGCTCCTAATTAGGATTTGTTATACTTAGTGTTTCATTTCACACTCAATTGATAGAAAGCTCTCGTCAGATTCCTCAGAAATTTCTGCATGATTTCTTGATAGCATGATCAACTTTATACAAAATATCCAAAATCAATAAATCATAGACTGTTCGTTCCATTCAAAAAAAAAATTAGAAAGCACTGATGTGAGGTCAGATTGCTTTGGCGCTCTTGTTGAGCTACCTGCCAGTAAATATTCAAATCTTAACAAATCTATTAGCTCTCTGATCGGATGAACAATAGTCTTTTTCCGTACTATGGGACAATGTGATGCAAATATGAAAGCCTAATGAATAAACAAACCTTTATCTCAATTTGAAAATAACTACTCATAATTTTCACCAAATTTTGTTCTATGCTTCTCCTAAAAACTTACGTTTTGACAACGCCATCAAATTCTTTCCATATGATAAAAATTTTTTTATTAATATTACGTCTGTGCTTTTCTGAATTTTGACAACGTCATCGACATCGAATTCTACCTCTATGAATTCTATGAAATTTTGATTGATATTACGCCAACTGACACTGATATCTAGGTCCGCAAGTTGTCAAACGAATATCGATCTGTGATGGCAAATCTTTCAATGACAAAGCTCGGACTTCATGACATTTCTATTATTCTCTTGAGTAAATGAAAAAAATGATCATATCTTCAGAAGGGGGAAAGCTACGACAATGAAATTTGGGGATGAGTAAGATATCGGTAACCTCAATATATATACGGATTTTTATTTAAATCTAAATGAAGTCTTAGGAGATATTGAGTATTGAAATTTTTTTTGGGAATTTTTTAAAAATTTTCTAGCGTGACGATTTCTGCGAAATTTTGCAAGCCGTTTCGTTTCAGCCTCCGTCAATAACATTCCAAGTATCAACTTGATCGGACGGTTATTCTAGTAGTTATTGAGGAAACAAAATTTCAGATGCTCATAGCTACTGAACCATCCGACGGATTTGGCCCAATAACGAACTTGACCGAGATATTTGGACAATTAACCTATTCTGAAAATATGAAAACTCTAGCTGATTCCTTTTGGATGCTAGAGAGGATACGGCCGGCCGGACAGACTCAACTTTCGCCACGAATTTTTCATCAGAGAGTCGAACCCAATCGATTGAGACCATTTTCGGCTCGATATTCCAAAATTACAGACATTCGGGCAAAATGATAGGCACTCTGTTCGGGTGAACAAGAGCGCCAAAAATGTCATTGTTTCAATGAATACTTAATTTGTCAGTTGATTTCGGTTCAGAGGATATCTTCTCTGGATATTCTCCATTATTTATTTATTTTTATCATTTATTATATTCATATTTTCTTTAGTATGAAATGTAATTCTGATTCTCGCTTTTAACTTTAAAAACATAAAGCCAACTATCAAATGAATCGTCCAATGTCCTGTTATCCAGACTGACAATGAAATTCGCAGTATATATATATATATATATATTCTTTTGAACTTTTGGCTAACAATATTTAGTTAGCAAACAATAAAGCATATAGATGTCAAACAATTCGGCGTATGACATAAAAGCCTAGGGAAAAAACCCCAGTAAAAAAAACCCTGGCTCCCCGTCAATGAAAGTTGTGTTGAACATAAAGGAGTTAATTTGAAAGTTTGTGAATTCAATTTCAATTCGAAATGATCTCGCAAAAGCTACTGACTTTTCGTCATTGTTTTTCAGCGTTGTTTGAAATCGATTATGGGCTTTTTTGCTGCATATCCGCATTAATTATTCGGATATGTGTGCTCTTGGCAATTACTGAAATGAAATTGTTTATGGAGCAAACTCAAATCGTTTTGTTTGAATTCAGTTGAACTGAATCCTTTTCGACCATTCCTTGTAATCCAAAAATTGATACGATCGAAGAGTTCATTAGTAATTTACTTACCATTACTCAATTCCTTTTCTGTGTTTTCTTCCTCATGCTTCCATGAGAAAAAGGAGCGAAATCGGTTCGTGTGCCATGCGGTAAATGTCGTCGATCTTGTTAGTGACCTCAAGGTCTATCTCGTGACTGTAGCAGTCAGCAATGGCCAAATTACAGATAGTTAATACAACAGATTGGAATTAATGAATCATATGCACGTTTCTCTTAAGATGCCATGAACAGCGTCGTTGTACTGTGATACTTTTCATATGGTCTTTCTTAGCGAATGTTGTTATTGTTGAAGATCGCAGCCAGGAGCGAATTCATTATTAGGGGCCGCTTTGTGAGTACTCTTCTGGATGTTCCTTAAAAATTTACCACAAATATCCAACTGCATTTTTGAGGTAATTTCAATTTAATAATTTAGCTGCAATCAAATCTACCAAATCTCGAAAGGCAGCAGGTTTTGACGGAATTTATTCAGAATTCATCAAACATTTAGGAAAAAAGGCCTTGTCTTGGTTATTTTCTTTCTATAACAATATTCTGAATTCAGGAAACTTTTCTTCCGAATTTCGTAAGGCTAAAGTATTAGGTATTTTGAAACGAGGAAAAATCCTTGTGATCCTAGTAGTTATCGACCCATCAGTTTATTGAGTGTTCCTTTGAAGATATTAGAAAGGCTAATTCTTTTAGATTTGAATCTTCTATAGAAAATGCTCTATAAAATTTCCAGGGAGGCTTTAGGAAAAATAGAAATTGTTCAGATCAGGTTCTCAGCCTTACAGATTTCATAGAATCAGGCTTCAATGATAGGTTGAAAACAGGAGCTTCTTTTATTGATTTAACTTCGGCATATGACACTGTGCGGAAAGATGGATTGATTTTCAAACTCTATACCCATCTGAAGTCTGGGAAAATGGTACGATTATTAGAAAATATGTTATCTAATAGAAAATTTCGTGTTTTTATTGACAATAAGAGTAGCAATTTCAAAACATTGAAAAACGGTCTTCCTCAAGGATCAGTTTTAGCTCCTTTACTTTTCAATTTATATCTAAGTGATTTACCCACGACATCATCTCAGAAATTTGTTTATGCCGACGACCTGGTGTAGATAACATCCCTAACTGCATTGTTCGTGTGTTCACTGGATAACAATGCGTCGACCTCTGACAAAGACGAAGATGTTCACGTTCACTCGGATACCATCTCGTTCCTGATGCGGGCTAGTTACTTCGACTTTACCATTCCACACAAAAGAAAAATCTCGTGCTTCATATTACGAGTCGGTATAATTTTCTCAGGAGAAACACGGGCTATATATATTTGTTTGCTGGCCGGACCACCCGGTGCTCCAAAGCTTTTCAGTTCGCTTTAACTGATGCCATAGTGCCTTATTTGTGTCCATTGCGGGCTACGGTGCGTGTGTTCGTACGTCACAGGGGATCATAAAGGACTCGAGAAAAACGGGAAATATGGGAAATTCACTTTCAGGCCACTCTAGATGAGAATCAACGAGGTTGACAAATTGGTCGGAATGGGAAGTTATGATCTCTAGCAAATGGGAAAACTTCTGCGTAGGCTACATGTCCTTTTACTTCAACTGGTGGTTAGCCAATTTCTTGTTCTTTTTTAGATTGAAGAAATTTGAAAAAGTTGACGTGAAATCGAAAACTGTTTGATTCAACAAAGAAAGTTTCAATCGGAGCGTTAACTAAAGCTTGTTAGTCAGCTCCAAAGCAGGTGAAGAGTACACGAAGAGCAAAATATGATAATGACATGAGTTTTTAGGGACGTGAGAGGTATAAACTTGATCTTGTTCCAGAGTTATATCTATCTTGGCAAACATATTTTTTGCTTATAAAAGCTAATATTGCTTTAAGAACGATAAAAGACATTTGTCACAATGTTGGTAGCAAGAACAATAAGAGGTGGTTGATATAGCCCAAATAATAATTGCACACGAGTTATATCGTCAAAAATGTCGCGTCAACAAGCTTCATTAACATTATGTTCTGAATCAGTGAAACTTGGGAAAAACTTGACGAGTACATGGTATCTTTGATCTGATAATCTCAAATCAAAAGACACAAAAGTTCAAAGAAAGTAAAAGTTCCCTTAATGTATGATTAACTTCGAGAAAATATCATTGATTGCACTTTCAATTGCAAATTAAGTGCTTACACTCCAGAACACTAGGGACTTATCTTAAAGCTATCTGAGTCGATAGCTTCCTCCCAGCTACCAGAAACAAAATAAAGTCCCAGAGGGTATGGCCTGCCAGTTGACCAGAAACGGGTTGTATAGTTGCCACACAGATGTTCCAAACAGCGACTCGATTACTCCAATTTTCATCCCAGTTGAAGAATTTGCTGCATGGCAAGATGGTTATGCCACAAGCTCCAATTACGTACTGCTCGAACCAGGGACTGGATATGATTTAATCTCTCATCGTGGAATGCATCTCAATCTTGAACTAGTATATGTCTTTGGCCCCGTAATAGGTAATAATTTGGCCCCCAGGGAGGAGCGAGAATAGTTATGTATTTCTCGCAAATCTCTGACCCACAAGAGTCACTTTTAGATATTAATTTCAATAATTACTACAGAAGATGACCGGCATCTGATCTCGACCTAATAATTCCAACCTCTATCTTAGCAATCTTAATATTCAATCGATAAAATTGGCACTTTACTATTAGATGATTGTGCACAAGAGAAAGTGGGAAGGTAAAGCTACAGGATCCGCAAAAACAAAAGTATCAGCTTTAATCGAGAGCTTGTGGTCATAGAAATCTGCCTCCAAATCAATCATTTTAAGCCTAACATCATGCTTCTGACTCTCTAAGGTGTCGTCCTTAAAGAAATGCGTTTCAAGTGACCAGCACAATGAGATTACCTATCCTCAATTTTTGCCAAGTCGGTGAGGCCAGATTTGTGAGCTAACTTAGATATTTTGGAAGCTAAATCCGAAATTGAAAGAGAAAGTTCACGAAAGTCATCTTCCACAGGAAAAAATACTATGATACTCAGAAGGACCTCCATCCCTCTCCTCTTGTTCCAAAAGACCCCTCAAAATTCAACGATTAAATTCAACGGTTCTCCTATCATCCTTCCCCAAGCGTATCGCAACCTCATAAGCGAGTTCATGACTCTTTAATGAATCCGGATTCATGATTACAAAAAAAATTTAGATTGATGACGAGATATTGTTGATGATGGAGCTCGTGTTGAATGATTGTTTGGGCTATTACCATCATCTATTGTGGATGTAATGATTTCCGACGTTTCGATAGACATCTTCTATCTTTATCAAGGAGAAAAGTAAGAAACCTTTTGAAAATTATCAATTTTCAAAAAGTCAATATTGACAGAAGTCATGAAAGAAAAATGAACAATGTGATATACTCATCTGTGATATGATGATCTTTTTAAGTTGGATCGAACTATCGGTGTCCAAACTTCTGGCAGATCTATAGATGGAGCACTTATGGAATCAGGTGTTATTTTCATAAATGCTGCTTCTTTGATTTTTCTTCTTGCAAGTTTTTCTTCTTTTGATATTATTGAAGCTTCATCCCACTTTATACGATGATTCTCATCTACAGCATGTTGGACCAACCTGGATTTGTCGCTGTCTAGTACTCGTAGAAGCTTCTGATGTTCTTTTATTCGTACATTCAGAGGGCGTTTAGTTTCTCCGATGTAAGATCTTCCGCACTCGCAAGGTAATTCATATATGCAGTTCTTTGTCCTTTGTGTCTCATTATTAGGCTTAACTTTTGTAAGTTTAGCTCTGATAGTGTCTTGAGTTTTGAATGCAGTCGTTATGTTGTATCTATTTCCAATTCTTCTCATTTTCTCCGACAAACCTTTTACATAAGGAATTACGGTTTTAATGGTCTGATTTATATCTGTTGGTTCAGGTTGACTTTCTCTTGTTCGTCTAGCTTTTTCTAATATCTTTTTGGGGTAGCCATTGCTTCTAAGAGTTTTCGAGATGTTATTTATTTCTTCATTTTGGTCTTCTTCAGTGCAACAAATATTTATTGCTCTATCAAATAAACATTTTGCTACTCCCAATTTAATGTTTAGTTGGTGGTTTGAATCAAAATGTAGATACTGTCCTGTGTTCGTTGGCTTGTTATACACAGTGGTTCTTGGGATTCCATTTTGTTTATGTACGAGTACATCTAAGAATGGAAGTTGTCTGTCTTTCTCGATTTCAATTGTGAATTTAATTGATTCCTCTTGATTGTTATTATTATATGTTATTATTTGGCAACGTGGAAGAGACACTATAGATGGATTCCTTCAATATCTAAACAATCAAGAGGAATCAATTAAATTCACAATTGAAATCGAGAAAGACAGACAACTTCCATTAAAAACCTCAGAATAATAACAATTAAGGCACGAAACGGCAGCAAATAGAAGTATAGAAAATATCAACACATGCAATTATAAAAAGTTTAAATATAGCTAACAGATAATTTCTGTGAGAGAATGGTTTATCGCTATAAGTGAGATTGTTGCCATGTTCCTCGAGTCCTACGTTTGGGCGCCAATTTATAAATTTTTCCCCAAATCATCACACATTTGCTGTAGTTCATCCAAAGAACTCGCAGAAATAGCAATGGAAGCGTCATCACCAAACAAAATTACTTTGATGGACTAAAAAGTCGTTGACTAAGGCTAGACGATTCGCAAATTTTCCTTTTTAAATGAGTGGGAAGGTCGTTAATGAATAACAGCAACAGACGCGATCCCAGGACAGAACCCTGAAGGACACCCATCCTAGCATCATATGAACTGGATGAAAATTCACCTATTCTGACGGAAGCCATTCGGTCATTCAGATAACCACGAATATTGAGGAAACTATAGTTTAGAAGTGCATAAATCTTGAACCATTCTATCGATTTTGCCCAATAACGAACTTGACCGTGGTATTCGGACGGTTAACCTATTCTGAAAATGTGAAAACTCTAGCTCGTCTCTTTTGAAAAATAGAGAACATACGGCTGGATGACCGGATAAATATGCTCTAATCTAATTTATCGAGACCATTTTCGTCCCGCATTCTGAAATTACAGACATTGGGGTAAAAGAATAGCACGCCATTCTACTAGAACAAGCTCGCAGAAATTGGGTAAAACAATAATACAGTGTTCTGCTAGAAACAAGCAAGCCAAAATCATTTATTTCGAACTTGTGGTAGGGCCATGGCAGTGGTGAAAAATCACCATGTCCAAGTGGTGATGGAATACTGACATTTTTCATTATTTTCTATTTGATAAATAGTTTGGAAACCATATTCTTGTATTGGTTGGTTCTCACACAGCCCAATTTCTCGATTCTCCATCTCGTTATAGATACCGTTCTCTGACGAATAAATGATTCGCTCGATCTGTTTTGACTACTTCAAGTTTTCGAATAATTTGTTTTGATCAGTTTTGTAACGTGCAAGCTCGTTAAAGACGCCCACCGAAGATGCTCATACGAAAAATTATATGCATGGTAATTCATTCCTTGCTGTCAAAAGCGAATAAATATTATGTTTAACTTTCGACGTTCGAAATATTTTTGATTAACTGCGATGGATCGACGGGACCCGACGGTTAGATTGAAGATATACAATTAAGGAGTGAAGATAGTCATCAAGCATTCACGAAATTCTGCTCGTTACGGTGTTGGTATCTAGTACAGCTAAATATCCGTAGGCTTTATATGCACCGAATGCCGCAGAAAGTGAGAATGAGTGAGTACTTAATGTAGGCCAAGCCTGATAACTGGTAATAGGGATAATGAAAATGACTAAATCTTCATGAGTATTGGGATAGTATAATTTATTCATGTCGTCACAGCAACAGCCTACTCGAAAGTAGAAAACCACAAACTTTCAGGAGCATATGCGTCTTGTTCTGAAGTATTTTTACGTACTCTGGAACAGTGTCATACTAATATAACCGCCAAATTGAGTGAAAAATCTATATCTTAAATTGAAAATGACCCCTCTCAATTTTTCCTTTGGATTCGTTCGAAGATCAAATTCCCTTCTTTTGAAAACCAAACAAAAGTAGGCATATCCACTTTATCCAAAACCCTTATGAAGAAATAATGTCCTTTGAGAAACCTTATGCCACTTTCGGTAAAAGTACGGGGAAATTTGATTTTGGATTTAATGGGGACTCCGATAGGGTAAAATATTTTAATTTTTATGTTGGCACTGTTGTAATTGACATCTGTGCCAAACAGCAAGTCCAAATATTTATTGCTGTTCGACATACGCGTGCTTTTGTAAACAGCTAAAAGTTAATTTGTTGTTCTTCCCAATGGCTGAAATATTTCAACAACGTAGTTTCACTAAATTTTGCTTTCGGAATATTTTCTGCAAAATTGTAAAAAATGTTGCAGAATGCTTTCGGTGTACAAACTCTAACGAAAACTAGAGTTTTTGAGGGTTACATTTAATTCTGATGGGCTCGTATTCAACGAAGTATTCCTTCACTCTCCATTTCCATATTTATGTTAACTGTTTGAATAAAATATTTGTTTTCTTTTCAGGTAAGCATCATTGGACTCTTTGAATTCGACTTAATTCGAAGTGAGTAAATACTTTCAAATATCATAAATATTTCATTATTAAAACATTGTATGTTCTGAAGCTATTTCCATTTGAGTTCCTACTGCCGTGTGAATGTTAGAATTGCCTTCTACAACGAAGTTTACATAATATTATCTCCATTTCAGTCGCTTTATGTGTTATTAATTGTTGAATTTCAATGATCATTCAAGACCATACTACATCGTCCAATGAAATCGCTCAATTTTTGAAAATGGACCAATAGAAACAAACTGTATCTGAAAACACTCAACCTCACAGTGTTTTCACTTTTAGAAATTTGTTTTTATCAAATGCCTAATTTGCATAGGAATATTAATACGTCCGGATAGCTTTGGTCGTTGGTGGAAGTAGCGGTCGTCATGGTTACGATAAACAAGCAGTTGTTAGCGATAACTTCAACAGCACATTTGGCAGTTCTGTCAGTTTATTTTCGTATTTTACCATAAAGTAGATAAAAATTAAACGTTTTGGGAATTGTAATATTACTTCAATTGAGGAAAGTGTGAAGAAAAGTGTACCGTTTAATACAGTGAAGTCAAGATCCTACATTTGGAAACAATTTGAAGAATTCTGTGCTGCCCGGGAATACCTTGTAAATGAAAAAACAAGTTTGTCAGAGCTCAATAATACTATGCTAGACTGGGCATTCAATATGAAGAAAAGATATGGATCAGACCCCAAGGAAAGTGTCGTGAAAACCTTGTGGAATAATACTACCCAACAGCTGCAGGAAAAATTCTATTCCGAATGGGGCGTTAGGTTCGATCCATTCACAGACGTGGCTTTTAAAACGGCGCGAGATGCACGAAATGCCAAGAGGCGTATTTTGCAAGTGGACCCTGAGAAAAGAAAAGTTAGTGCCAAGGCGCTGTCTTTGGAGCAACACAAAAAGATGGTCAACTTATGTAAAGAAGATAATCCAGACGGTTTGAACAGAAAATTTTATTTTATTGCTGCATTCGAGCTTGCGGAGGAGACGGTTCATTATACCAAATTTCGCATTTCCAATTCGAAATTGTGAACGATGGTAATTCCACGGGCCGAATTGCCTACAATCCGATATTTTCTAAAACAAGACAAGGTGGTGCCCAAAAATGTGCGGAAACGAAATGGCTGACTCCCAATATTGAAGAAGATATTTGCCCGGTGAGGTTATATAAGCTACTTGTATCCAAAAGAACTGCAAACATAACCACTGAAAGACTATTCCTTACTCCGCATAAGAATTGGAAATATGGTTCATGGTTTAAAAACTCCCCAGTCGGTCCCAATACGATAGCTAAATGGACAAAAGAATCGGCAGAACTCATTGGCATCAACACAACCAAGTCGAAGATAACCAACCACTCGCATCGAGCTACTGCTGTCAGCCAATTAGCCAAAGCAGGGATTGGCGAGGAACAGCTGATAAAGATAACAGGCCATTCTTCTGCAGCGTCAGTGAAACCGTATCTCCAACTGGACCAACAACATCACAAAAAAATAATCACAGCCATAAGGAATGAAAAAAATGTCCTTCAAGAAACAACATCAGTATCTACTTTATTATTCGAAAATAATGCTCGTAATGTGTCGTGTATAATATATGTACTATCAATAATTATTATTTTGAGAATAGAGATGAATTTGTTGTTATGCTTCTATCTGGTTATTTTTGAATAAAAAACTATTTCTTATGTCGTTTGATTTATATTGTTGAATGATCTTTCCAAATACCACACGAGATTTGAATTTTTTTTGAGAACACTCTGTCGTGTTTTGAAAATTATACAAATTTCACGAAACAAAGTGATCCCGAAATCGAAGGATAACTTTGTTTCGTGAAATTTAAATGCACAATTCCCAATAAACAAGAGTGTTCTCAAAAAATTCTCACCTTTAGTGGTATTACCCTTGAGAATCCGGATTATCCATTTTAGTTTAACTGGAATATATGTCAATAAAATCGCTGTCCAAATGCTACCTGAAGTAGACATGTAGGAATCGGTGACATCATTTAATTTACAGAATGCACCTAAATATCACACATACTCATTTAAGAATAATTTTACGCAGCTGTTCCAACAAGAGTATAATGCATACCTCCACTAACCACTTGCCTTCAATTTCCTTCGAGAAAGTGATGAAAAATTGCTTCATCTCGAATGAGCAACGACCATTTCGGAAACTTAATTGCTTCTCGTCGTATATTAACACATATTATTCACAAGATCGGCGCATCGAAGCTCAACCTGATAATTTGCCTAATTTATATGTTTAATTATTATTTAGGGCCGTTTTACGGCCGACGGTACCGTGTTTTCCGAAATTTATGCGCCATAAAAAAGGAGACGCGTAACCAGGCGGAATTCAGGCTTGTTCTCACGAGAAAACTCGCTTTTACTTCGAGGTGGTCGTGTAAGTTCGGTTATGTCTCAATGTTGCCGAATATATAGTAGATCAGGATCATTCCTCTGAATTCTTCAGAGTTTTTCTGATTGTCGATTTTACTACATGGGCTGAAAAGTCCAGGGCCTAACAAATAGATGGCGCTAGTTTCATTGCAGTCGCTTGTTTTTCAGTTAAACTAAGCTTAAAAGGAGAGCTGTTTAAATTTCCTGATATTCTATTCATTAATTTGTGAGTTATTCAACTGTGACGCTACTGCACATCTCCCGTGTTTGGTCCTAATATGAAATGGAATGCTCTAGGTTTGGCAAGGTCGACCAAAACCAGGAAATCTTTCTGTTCTGCTGCGCATGCTGATGTTTGCATGAGATTCCTACTATTCGTGGACCCATTTTTCTGTGATATCAAACCCAGTTTCCATATAGCAGTGGTTATTGTATTTGTAGGTGTGTTTCTGGAGTGTAGTCTGTTTCTGTTGGCTTCTTCAATGTGGTCATATATAGGAAGATTTCTGTTAATAATCTTCTTCTATTTTTTCATCAGCCTGTTGGTTCGTCATTGGTGTGATGTTGGTTTATGGCCATGAATTTGAAGCCAATCGGTTGGAGTGGTTTTGATTAAGAAGGAATTCTTGGTGGATTCCTTCCAAGCCAGTGGCTGACTTCTTTATATTGTAAGAATGACATTAAAGTTCACCATGGCATCCTCATGAAATGAACAAGTACTTCATACTTCTTTTCGATTCCTATCAGTTCACCTCATGTTGCTCCAAACACCTCTCTCTATGCCACATAGTAGCTACTTCCTGAAAAAGTCCCTCCTCGAACACCCTTCCGTTATTCCATTCTTCATTCCAACAAGTCAATACCCAGTAAACCGGCCTCTCTCACTCACTATCGGACACTGGGTATCCGAACATCAAGTGCGCCACTTTCTCGGTACTTCGAGATGATCATCTTCATCCTGTCCGGTGCATCGAGAGCGCCGTAGGAGTAGATTGCGCTTTCAGGCTTCGCGAACAGCACGTTTCTCGACCTCTTGCGGTCGACGCCCGTCCAGATAACCCACATTCGCGACGCCACATGTTCGCGTTGCGTTCGCCGGGCGCCCGAATTCTCCGAAATTTTCGCGCCTAAAATCGTGCCGAGCGATACGATATGTGGAAAAACTGCCGGCATTGTACCGGTCATGTGCGGGAAAGGTAGGAGTGTTGATGGTATTGTTTCCGGGTGAAGAGTGAGGTGCTGTCTGTTACGCCTCCGAGGAAAGTCGAGTTCGCTTGGAACGAAGATTTGAAGGTAATTAACTTTTCGCCGAATATGGTAATCGAGGAGGCCAATAAACCACTAACAATATTTGCACGAAGACTTATTCGTTGTGGAATTGGTGGATTAGCGTGCAACGATTCTATTAAAACTTACTCTATTCTGTTTTATTGTATGAGAGCATGAGGAGGGATGAAGCATTTATTTTATACAGGGTGATTCAAGTTCGGAAATAAATTGTGCGTTTCAAGAGCGCCGAATCTACTTGAGCCTGAAAATTGGGATTTGGATTTCGTGAGGCATTCTTTAAAGGGCTGAAATTATTCAAGCCTGGGAACTCTGCTTTAATGGAATCGAAATGAATTTTCGATGATCCTCCTCTCAAACTAGGACTAGTAAGTTCTAAGTCGATCAAAAACAGGTTGTGGTCGTAACAAAGACATGGAAGTGTTTCCCAAGATGTACCTATTCACTGACTCAAATTCTTCATCATCTTGAAATATTTCCGTTTAGAAATCTGATCAACTCATAAAATCGATTTTCTTCAAATAAATAAACTATAGCATCAGTGACACAGTATTTCACAGAGCTTCCGGAAAACCCATAACAGAAGTTATATAAAAATATATGAAGAGACTTGGTGGCAGCTTTGCGAGTTATCAGGAGGTTTTACTGAAAATGAAATTTCAAATAGTTTCATTTTTATGATTTCAGTAATCTGTTACTGAAATTATTGTAGTATTCGACAATTCATTTTGTATATGTTAGGTCCGAAGACCGCAAACGCTCAGTGGCCGGAAAAAACGGCCATATCGCGTTCTGGTTGTCTTCGAACGCACAGAACGCGTTTTGGTGGTTTTTAAACGCTCGCAACGCGTTCTGGTAATTGTTAAACAGCCGGAACGCGTTTGTCTAACGGCAATTGGTTCAAATGTAAGACCCTGTAGTTTTTTACATTTTTAGAATAATAAAAATGAGTTGTGTCCGAACATGTTTGGTACTTGTGGTCTAGCATTTCTTTATGAGCACTGAGCACATACAAAACTATTGTATATTTGTCGACCCTGTACCTATTGGAATCATCATGTGATACATTTTTGGAATCAGCTCAGCTAGAGTAATCCGGAAATGGAGACGAAATAGTTCAATTTAAAAAAAAATGACGGTGATGTCATGTTCCATACTTTACGGATACAATTTAAATGTACTATGTAATTCGAAATGTCATTCAAACAGTTCTTGTAAAAATAAGTAACGTACCTATGTAAAGTACACAAAAGTTCGGAAAAACCCGTCGTTTGTATTTAATTGTAGTTTTCAATAATTGAATTGTTTCTAATAAAGTAATTAAAAGAGTTATAAATTCAAGTTTGTTTTGTTCTCCACAATAAGTTGGATTTGTAGAAAATAAATTGAAATTCATTTGTTCAATAAAGAACTTTTCGCTTTTTAATTCATGCATTTATATATTATATGCTCGACAATATAAGTTTATTAGAGTAACTTTCTTCCTAGAACTGAAAAACAATTATAAGAAATTTAATATTGTTGAAATGATTCGGCAAGAAAAACCGAACCCATCTTTGTTATCCAATTGTAGTTGTCAATAATTGAATTGTAATTCAATTTTCAACTTTGTTTTATGAGGGACAATATAAATTTTATCCTACGCAGGTAGAAATCGGCCAATAATACAAGTCGAAAATTAAGAACGCGTTGTGAGCGTTGAACAATTGACAAAACGCGTTCCGGCTTTTTAACAATTACCAGAACGCGTTGCGAGCGTTTAAAAACAACCAAAAACGCGTTCTCTGCGTTCGAAGACAGCCAGAACGCGATGTGGCCGTTTTTTCCGGCCACTGAGCGTTTTCGGTCTTCGGGCCTAACATATACACTGTGCTTCTAGAGATAGTTCAAATTTAAAATAACGTCTCTGAACATTAATTTTCATGAAATTTTGACGAGATTCAGCAACAGCACAGCAATCCTCACATGCGAACAGAACACATACATGCATTGGATAATATATCAAAATGAAGTTAATTGAAATGTCGAAGGCAATTTACAACCGCAATAAAAATCGGTCATTAACATATCAATGCGAGACTGCGATCTTAAAGATGGATGGCGCGGCTTGGAGCACTCAAAGTCTGTTTGCTACTGTGTACAGCCATCTTTCATCCAGTTCTGATAGCGTGCCGCCACACGTTGAGAGCGGTATGAATATTATTATAATACTAGGGGTTATTTACCTATATTCCCGATGAAATGGTTAAACTAGTTAATATGCATTATAACTGTCATCAAATAGTTGGATCAAGTTCATATACACTAGGTTTCTTTTGTTAATAATTCATCGGTCGATAAGTCCCAGGCCAAGGGTGGAAAACAATGATTTTCTGCCAAAATTTATTTTTATTCATCAATATAATCTCATTTTAGAGCTTATCTATCTGGAACAACATATCGATGCTTCCGGCAATCACTTTCTCGTCTAAGCCGAATGTCTTTCCGCGGTGCATCTTTTGGAGATATGTGAAGAGCCAGTAATCGAAAGGTGCCAGATCTGGAGAATATGGCTGGGTGCGATAGCAATTCGAAATTCAATCGACCAAAGTTGCGGCTGTTTTCATAGACTTGTGACACGACATTGTCTTGGTGAAAGAGAAAAGCTCTTTTCTTCAAATGAGGCTTTTTCTGGGCAAATTCGACCTGCAAACGAATCGAAACACCCATATGATACTCGCAGTTCTTGGTTTTTCGCACCCAGCAGATTGTCACTTTGATTCCGAAGTAAAGAGATGGGTCTCGGTTGGTGTGAGCAATCGCTGGACCTATTCGAAAAACAGTTTTTCCATACTCGAATGTTCTTGTATAAGTTGTGAATTGTACTTTTTGATAACTTCATAGCGGAAGCCATCTCTTGCAAGTTCGAGTTACGATTTCAATGTTGATTTTCAAGGGTCGTACAATGTTTTCTGGAATTACTGTTTCATTTGGTCAACCAGGGAGGGCGTTAACATCATTAGTGTTCGTACGACCACGTTTAAAATCGGCAAATCCTCATAAGTTGAAACAGTGATAAATAAGTATCTCGAATAATAACATACAATAAATATGAATTTATTGAATGAATCGCTTCAAATTCAAATCCAATGAAGCATCTAACGTACTTTCTGAATTTATAACTACCCGTTCAACCCCTGTTAACCCGTTCAAATCCACTTATCCGAAATTATTTAGAATTTCCAACATTTCATCCGCTCCAGCAAACAAAAAGGTCGACCCATCGCATTACAACGTCCCTTCACTTGTACCCAAAACCTTTCGGCAACGCCTACAGCTCAGTTATTCTCTCATGCAGATATGGCAAAATGGTATTAATCGGATTTGGGGACTCGATAACCGAATACTCGGATCTAATGACAGGAAACTGGCCCTCTGGACGCGCGTATATGCCTATGGAATCAGTTCCGGTATATCGAGTGGCCGTCTGGTTTGGATTGCTGGCCTGAAGGCTAATCAATTAGCGTTGCCGTCGTCATGGGCGTGCCGTGACATGACTGAGTTTTCAGATTTCGTGTTCTACAAGGGGAAATTGATATTTCGTGCGCTGATTCGATTCGAAATGGATTGGGGTTGATTAGCCTCGTGATGATGGTTCTTTCTCGCAGAATGAACTGGGCGTCCTTTGGACTATAGTACACGGTTCTACAATTGTGGGTTGCTCTTCCACAGCTCCCAAAATAAACATTTTTCAGATCTGACAGACACCTTTGGTTTTCACTGGTTGTTCTAGTAGAACAACGTACTGGCGTTTTACCCCAATATCTGTATTTTTCGAATATTTGACCAATCTATAAAAGTAAGTTTTAATATTTTGAGAAAAGGTTAGTTGTCGATATATCTCGTTCAAGTACATTATTGGATGAGTTCCGTGAATTGGTTCAGCCGTTATGACCATCTGAAATTTGGTTTCCTTAATGAATCCAAGAATATGACTTGGAGATGCGTGAGATGAGATTGAAGTGAAATCGTCATGCTATATAATTAGTGAAAATTAAAATTAAACTTAGCTGTAACTTTCAATGATTCTCCTATCGAACATAATTACTATCCAAAATACTTAGGAATTAAATTAGACACATCTCTCAATTATAAGGCTCATTTAAATGATCTGAGCCTAAAACTGAAAACAAGGAATAATATTGTTCAGAAATTAGCTGGATCATCTTGGGGTGGTGATGCTTCCACTCTTCGCACAGCATCTCTAGACCTAGTCTTTTCTGCTGCAACTGCTCTGTTTGATTCAATAGTACACATTCACAAAAAATTGATGCACAATTGAATACATATATTTGATGAGTATCTATCTATTGAACATTTCATGTTCAGAAATAAATATGTTCTAAATAACATATCATCTAGTAATCTTCATTGTACTCGACCATTCGAAGATGCAAATCCCCCTAATCCTTTTGAAGGGGATAGGAATATTATACTTACCTCCTCCATTACATAAATAGGCATTCCAATGGTCATAAACATGGTCTTGGAAATTAAAAGATTTCGCGGCACGTTCAGCATTAAGAGGATATACGTGTTGTTCGAATGCAGAAGTAGAAAGATGATACTTTGAATTATTCATACAGCAGTAATAACTACAAATTGCTTTTGCAACGGATACATCTGAGGCACAGAATTATGCTAAGCTGACATGTTCAAGGTACGTTAGTATTGATTACAGTCAGAACTGAATAGTATTAGAGTGGTCTGATGAAAGAACTAGCGGTTTTAATCGAATGTATGGCGATTGAACAAAATGGTGAATGCTCTTCGGAACGAATCGAGGAAACTGCAAGACTTCCTGAGTATTCATTATAAATTTCTACCACTTTTCTCTACTTAATTCAGTGGTTTTTTTCTCAGATGACTTACCTCAAATATTTGAATGAAAGTTTGAAAAAGATCACTTCGGGTTAATTTCACTCTTGAGGTTACAACTCCCAAAATGTGAGTGCTTGGAAATGAAAAGGGAGAAAAAGGTTGTGCGATACTTCATTTAAAAAATCTTGGTAGCCTTTTAACAATGGTGAATGAAAAATGTAGAAAAATACACACCGGAGAGTGTGTATCAATCAATTGTATGTATCACCAATTTTAGCTGATTTATATATGGCAATTTTCGAACAGAAGGCATTAGAAAAATATGTACTTAAACCCAAACTGTGGAAAAGATATGTAGATGATACTTTCATTATTTGGCAACATGGAAGAGACACTATAGATGGATTCCTTCAATATCTAAACAATCAAGAGGAATCAATTAAATTCACAATTGAAATCGAGAAGGACAGACAACTTCCATTCTTAGATGTACTCGTACATAAACAAAATGGAATCCCTAGAACCACTGTGTATAAAAAGCAAACGAACACAGGACAATATCTACATTTTGATTCAAAACACCAACTAAACAATAATTGGGAGTAGCAAAATGTTTATTTGATAGAGCAATAAATATTTGTTGCACTGAAGAAGACCAAAATGAAGAAATAAATAACATCTCGAAAACTCTTAGAAGCAATGGCTACCCCAAAAAGATATTAGAAAAAGCTAAACGAACAAGAGAAAGTCAACCTGAACCAACAGATATAAATCAGACCATTAAAACCGTAATTCCTTATGTAAAAGGTTTGTCGGAGAAAATGAGAAGAATTGGAAATAGATACAACATAACGACTACATTCAAAACTCAAGACACTATCAGAGCTAAACTTACAAAACTTAAGCCTAATAATGAGACACAAAGGACAAAGAACTGCATATATGAATTACCTTGCGAGTGCGGAAGATCTTACATCGGAGAAACTAAACGCCCTCTGAATGTACGAATGAAAGAACATCAGAAGCTTCTACGAGTACTAGACAGCGACAAATCCAGGTTGGTCCAACATGCTGTAGATGAGAATCATCGTATAAAATGGGATGAAGCATCAATAATATCCAAAGAAGAAAAACTTGCAAGAAGAAAAATCAAACAAGCAGCATTTATGAAAATAACACCTGATTCCATAAGTGCTCCATCTATAGATCTGCCAGAAGTTTGAACGCTGATAGTTCGATCCAACTTAAAAAGATCATCATATCACAGATGAGTATATAATATCGTTCATTTTTCTTTCATGACTTCTGTCAATATGTACTTTTTGAAAATTGATAATTTTCAAAAGGTTTCTTACTTTTCTCCTTGATAAAGATAGAAGATGTCTATCGAAACGTCGGAAAACATTACATCCACAATAGATGATGGTAATAGCCCAAACAATCATTCAACATCAATACCTTACCTTCTTTAATTGTTTTTAATTTAAAATTTTTAATGCACTGATGCAAGTTTTTCGCACAATAATCTAGACTTGATTCCGAATAGAAAGAGCTATAGCACATTACTTTAGTAAAATGATGTCATGTCTTTTCAAATTCCTCAAATTGACTAATACTATAATTATTTTCTGACTGGTGTAAATCAATTTTGGCTCACGAAATGGTATAGTAACCTGAGTGCTCCTCGAAAAATTGGTTTGCTCGACAAAATCCTTTGGCCTGCTTGAACATACTCGATTTTGTTGACGTATGTTTCCTTTTGTAGGCGGAAGTTCAATATCGTCTCCTCCGCGTCAAGAGCATCGCACGCCTCGCCTCTAAATTGACCCGGTTAGCCTGTTTTGGATGTCGTGGGATTTGAACCGCTTCTTCTTCCGTCGTCTGTCGTAGTTATTGTCTTGTGTATATGGCAATTTGTACAATTACTCCGTTCCGCTAAGGCCAAATTGGTCAACGAGGCATTTTTCATGCATAACATTATGATGTAGTATTAGAAACGCCTGATGTCTGAGAGATAATGCTTCATTCCATACTTGCGGCCGTTTTTACTTCGTCATGTAAGGTTTATTCGTGGAGAAAATTACTGTTGACTGTCTCTCATTCTGTCATTCCGTTTTAGAGTGTCATGTTGTTATAGTATTTCCGGTCTAATTTCTTCGAACTTGTTCCTAGTGCAACAGTGAGATATGGTTCTGCCCAAATGTCTCAAATCTTTCAGTATCGACCGGAAATGGTCATAAACGACTGGGGTGGACTCCCTGATGCATATTCCCTAGTCAATGTTAAGTATTCAATAAGGAGATGCGTTACAGTTTCCATATCTAGACAGGCTTGATCCATTCTCTCATTGCAGCATCGTATATGAACATGATGCGTTAACGGTGAATTACATAAAGCATAAATGAGCCGATCGAGCGCTTGACCAACAATCAGCTACGGAATTCTTCGTTTCATTGACAGTCCGATGAAATACACTGATCAACAATTGCTAGAGATCATTCATGAATTTCTCTTAATTTGTATTTTTTCAAGTTTTCTCGTGATTATCTGTACATTATATGTTCTCTAAGGAAAAATTAAGATGTTTTGAGTTGATTATATCAAATTTTTCCTCACTTCATCGGCTCTTGTTCACAAAATCGATTATTATCTGTAGGCTGTTACAGGTGGAGTGAAAAGCAATGTGGCATTTGTTATTAAATCTGTTTTTTTTTCTCTCGTTCAAACACATAAGGTGGCAATAATTTAAGAAATGAGAACAATATCAGCTTATCAGTCGTGCCGAGAAGACGTTTGGCTCCTGTGCAACTGGACCAAATCATACAGTGGATACAGGAAGGTTTGTCCCAGCGAGAAGTGTCCCGCCGGTTGAATGTTTCGCAAAGTGTCGTGAGTCGGGCTTGGAATAGGTTCATAAAAACGACTCAGTAGCTTATGTTCATGGGGGAGGTCGGCAGCGCAGTACAACAGCTGCCCAAGATCGTCTTTTGATCCTCAATGCTAGGAGAAATCTCACTTACCCGGCGTCGCGGCTCAATAGATCACTGAGAGTTACAGCAGGAGTTCTAATTTCGAACCAGACTGTACTTTATTCCACAATACACTAGATTCTATTTGAAATGCTACGAAAAATGACAACGAGTGAATGTTACAATGTTCTTACTACAATTCTGACTCGTTTAAAAAGTCTCCAGATACTTTTGATAGATGACAACAGGTAGGATATTAGGCTGTAACTGGTTTAGAATGATCATTGAAATTTACATAAAAGTGTGTTTAAACACAACCAAGTTTCCCAATTCTGAGAAAAAGAAAAAACGTTCCAATACTGAGAAATTGAATTATTAAACCGGATCCGTTAAATTCCTAACCGTATGGGTGGTTTGATTGTGGTCAATTCTAATCTTTTCTGAAAGGTCAACCGTCTCCAACTCATCTCTGAAGATAGTTTATGGGTCTCCATTGTTTAAAGTAGAGATCATCTATCTATTTTGTCATTTTCTTTGTGAGCGGAGTAATCCCCACAACTTATAGACCGATAGAGTGGCATAGACTCGTACAAATGTGCAAAGCGTTGCAATTTATCGTTTTTATTTCAATTTAACATCCATAATTTTGATATTTCGAGTTGCTCCCATTGCTTGAAAGTCCTGTTAACAACCTGACAATGATGTCAGTCCTCCCTTTTCTTATCGGTTTCAAATAACCAGACACCATAAACATTTGGACGTGTCGTGTGGGACGACGCCATCTATATCGCGAGCCCGTGCTCCGACCAGATTCGATTTATATTAAGGTCCCCTCGAATTTATGGTAATTAACTCGATGATAACAAACGGATTCGATTTGGTGCCTGTAAATAAGGACCTCGCTCCACGGATAGACCGTTTAATTCAATTCGGACTGATGCATAAACAGGGACTGATTAACGAGCGTATGGAGGCGAAACAAGAACCATGCGGGCTCAAATGGATGTAGGTCTCGGACGTGATCAGTGAAAAAATTGCATAAGAGCACTGGCGTGAAGTCAGGAGCTTTTCTACGCTTGCTAAAGAGTCTTCAGGAGCTTACGTTCGTCTGAAAAATAATCTTCAGTTGAAATATCACTTGATCAATGATTCCTCAATATTGTTGCACTTTTTCGACGTCCTTGTCGTGGATCATCACAAATTGTGTAAGAACCACTTTAAAAAGAACCTGCCCACTTAAATACTTTTATCTTTGAGGGAGCACCAATATTCGCATTCTCTGAACCAACAATTCATTAACGAGGAATATCATCATTGCATGATGTTCGGTTTTTGTAAGTAGTGAACATTCATCATCTAAGCTTCTGATGGCTTATAAAAAGAATGAAAGGCTTATGAAAATTATTCCAGCAATTGCCATTATTTGGCATGGTTCTTTTTGAATAACACTTCTCAAAATCGAACGAATCATTTCAGTTCATGTGAACCTCCCAGAAGTTCAGTACATCCCAAGATTAAGTGTACTTTTTTCACTCTTAACAAGACGTGAATGCAGATCCGCCGCTTTTGGAAGCGCTGAACATTGAACCTGGCGCTCTGCCATAATCCGAACTCTGTCGAGACCTGATCGAATCGCTCGTTCCATCATGAATGAGGATCCGACAGGAATTGATAACACTTCGGAATTTCCGTCTGCCGACTCGATGTCGGAATAGAAACTCCGAATCTACATATGAAAATCATAAATTACAGTTTCTTTTGGTTGTTTCTTTCCTCCTCAAGCTCAGTGAAAATTGTGAGAGAATATCGTTTGAATTCGCTACATATTTGAAGCAGTAGTAGTCTACAATCCGAAACTACTACCTTCGCCGATCTGATGATTCTTGTGTATAATACACTTTTTTTTTCTGTGACCTATCCAAAACGATATCTAGATGTAGCAATTCAAAAACCTTTGGTCTTCTCGAATGTACGGTTGAAATTTGCCCCGTAATCAAATCATAATGTATTGTCTTTATGGTAAGAAGTCACTGCTGAAATATTCCTTCGAAACGAAGACACCGTACAAGAAGCAAAATTCACTACCTAAATATCCAATCTTTTCCTTTCCCCACCTAGCAGTAAAACCTACAATACGTTCAAAGACTGATATGTATCATCATAACCCGTCGAAGGGTGTAATATCATAGGTCCTCGAGGTCTTCTCCCCCATGAAAACCTTCCAGCGGAAAATCGAAAATATAAAAGCCAATCATCCGTCCAATCCGACTTCAAACATATTTTATATCACAGACAGTCTGAATCGGTTCTCCAACTGGGGGACCCTATTTGAATTCCTATCCGTTTGTTCCTTTCTAGAGCTGCCAGAGCGTACTGGAAAAGTTCCACCGTTTCTGGATGACGCCCCTGGTCCCTACAGGACTAGTTTTGATTGTTTCCCGCTTCAGAATTTATCCCGTTGGAGTCTGAAAAGTTGGAATAATGAAATAGCCTGTTTTTGCTATTTTTTGCCGCACTTGAGGTCGTTATAGAATGGATCTAGGGAGTCTGGATTACTTTGAACTTGGATCGATTGTTCAGCCGAATAACTGTTAGTGGAATTTGAAACTGGAAAAACGGATATTATCCTCACCATGTTTTCACGTCGCATTCTACTTTAGTTTTCAAAGTTGGCCTGACTTCCTTGAAGTAGAGCGAATAACTTGAATAACACATTGGCTGAAAATACTAGAACTGATATGGAAAAACACGGTATTTTACACTACGTCATCCATCAGCGTACATTACTTCGAAAATATAAAAGCCGATCATCGGTCCAATCCGACTTCAAACATATTTTATATCCCAGACAGTCTGAATCGGTTCTCCAACTGGGGGACCCTATTTAAATTCCTCTCCGTTTGTTGCTTTCTAGAGCTGCCAATGCATACTTCATTTTCATTGTGGTGGTTGGTTCAGTTACTCCAGAGTCCGGAAAAAGATTCTAGAATGAGCGCTCAAATCCTCTTGACTTTACATTAGTGCTTTTTTACATTTTCTGTGAGACGTGTTGATGGAAATGAATTTTGCTCGCAATCGGATTCTAATCGATGAATTTATAACGTTCAAGAAAAAACTGTTCATTACATAAGTTATAACTTAATACGAATTATCACCAAATTAATAGTAAACACAAAATGCTGCTGAATAAAGAGGAATTTGGCAGATGTAATTAATGATATCTATCATTAAAAAAAAAGAATGTGAAACATGGTAAGTTTTTATATGGTTCATAAGGAATTATTTATTTATCACTGGAGAGAAAACCGATGGCCGATCAGTTGAAATAAAGAGGTTTCCGATACAAATTCGAATCCAAATTCGCCATCTATTTAGGAATAAAGGTGATGTCGTCTACTAGCACGAAACTAACTCGGGAATTCAAAAAAATAAAAACCAATCATCAGCCCAAGCCGACTTCAAACATATTTTATATCCCAGTCAGTCTGAATCGCTTCTTCAGCTTCGGGATCCTATTTGAATTCCTACCCGTTTGTTCCTTTCTGAAGCTGCCAGAGCGTACGGAAAAAGTTCTACAGTTTCACGACGACGCCTTTGGTCCCTACAGGACTAGTATGGATTATTTCCTGCTCCAGAGTTTATCCCGTTGGAGCCGGAAAACTTGAAATGATGAAAAAGCGTGTTTTTTGCTATTTTTTGCTCCACTTGGGAACGTTATAAATGAATTGCTAGGCAGTCCAGATTACTTTAGTTTTCGATTGAATAGTTAATAGAATGACTGTTCTGTCTTTACCATTTCATGACTTTTCTTGTAGTTTCATTGCTATCTTGGAGTTGAGTTAGCATTTGGCTTAAAGTAATCTGAATTGCCGAAATAATTGTATGATTAAAAACGTACGTTTTTATACCAGTAACCCATGGTGTGAATTGACGCAGTAGTCTAAGACTTTATCATATTGTATCAGCCAATACTACAAATGAAAATTGCTTAAAGCTTTTGCAACATTTTAGGTTTTTAGCTTTTGTAGAATTAAGTGCTTAGTAACTATGACTAAAAATAGCTTCTACACATCAAAATTTAATCTTTTTTTTTCAGGTGAGCATCATTAGACTTGTTAGATTCCTTGTAGGAATTTTCTTACTATTCGGGTGGTATACAGGATGATTTGCTTTTGGGAAGCTGAGTTGGCTGAGTAGCCCTGGACCTCCTTGATGACGTGGGAGATATAGTCTTATCGTCGAGGCAGGAGGGTGGTGGACTCCATGTTTCGTGAGCATACGTCTCATTGCTCATAAAATATCCCGTTCCTAATTAATTGAAGGAAGAATTCAGAGGAGATGTAGCGCTAAACTCGTATATCTTCATAAGTTCATAAACTCAGAAAATGCGAGGTCACTAAACGTAGACAAACCTCTTCAGTGTTCCAGGTATGGCGAATCCACAATATAGTAACCTAAATCTATATTTCTACACGCACCAACTATATCCATACAAGACAAATAAGTCCTGCTGAACTCATACCTCATATAAAATATACGAGCAACATTATGCGTCCAGATTGGCCACCATTGTCTCTTATATGAATTTTCTCGGTGTCGTGAATGCATTAGAGGCACTTTACTGTGATGGGTGTATTTAGGGTGCGTCCATTGTTTGACCATTTTTTTTTTCATAAGCGACATGTGTACATGCTTTATGACATGCCGTGTTATATTTATATTATCATTCTGTGCGATGCATGTTAATAGGTTCCATATCTGAAATGTTGTACGCGGATAATAATGATGGACGATTTCTGATTGTTTCGAGAAAGGTTCGTAGGTGTCTGTTGAATCAAGTTTCATTCGAGGGGTGGGTGTTTGTTCTGTTGTTTTTCTTTGGCGGTTCCTCCTTTGTTGAACGAACGATGGAGAATTTGTGAGTTTCAGGAAGTGACATGATTTCGTAGTGTGTGTTTTATTTTAGAACCTCACCTTAAAAAGTATGGACGCGAGTAACGTGGACTTCGTAAAACCTTATTTGTTATTTTTTCCGGTAATGAAAATTTACCACAGCCGATTATTTTCAATATAAAGTGTAACGTTTCGTTGGTGTAGTGTGATATTTGTGAATTGAATGCGGTCAAGGGCGCGCTCGCCGCCACTGGACCAGGTTGCCACTTCTACTAACTAACTAACCACAGTATCCATAGATCAAAATACTCACAGATCGATAACATTGATAGTGGTAATGGTAATGAAAGTATAACTTACTCACAATGAAAAAATATGTAGAATTAATCACCATAAAAGGACTATAACAGTACATTGACTCCTCAGTGGCAAGGCTCATATTGAACCTTCGTCCCACAGCATCCTCAATATAGTAGCAGTACAAACATTCTTCGTATCATTCATTCTCATACCAGAGATTTTAAATCCAAAGGGATAGAGCCGAATACCTGCCTCGAAATACCAGATCTGAATATCTGGAGCCATGAAAATTAAAAACGTCGGTATAACTTCTGATGAAAGTGATCATGTAACAATAAGTGTCAGCTGTTCAACCTACATTCAAACTTCCAAAGTGCCTTATTTATTTCCGAACACCTCCGTAAAAACCCAACTTAACACTGCATACTCATCTAGAAACAAAACCGTGAATCGGGTCTACCAACCACATCCATCATTTAGCCGCCTCTTTCTCCGATAGCGTCGAACTCCAGAGCTTTGGGGCCATTGTTCCCTAACAAGTTACAACTACCGCGATAATTTTCCTTCGGAAATTTGTAGTGGGTTAGCTACTCGGGCAATCTACGCCGTCCATCTTCTGCCTACATTGTCTACCAACACACACCTGCCCTTACAACGTTTCCGCTTATCAGGAAATACGCAAGTTGCGCTGACGTGATATAGATATGGCGATGTTTTAAGGATAGGTAACTGCGGTGGCAAAAAATAACGAGATCTGGATTCGACAACCATACGTGTGGTTGTCAAGGAACTCGAAGGTTTCTGCAAGGGTGGTTGGAATATAGACTGGATATGCTGTTGTGTAGGTTTCGAAATAGAGGTGATAAATTATGTGATTTTGATCAGTGAGGAGAGCTTGAACTCAACAGTGTATGGTACAACTGCTTCTTGAACTATGAATTTCGCCATTTTAATGTATCCGCGTCTATTTTAAGAGAAAGATAGAATTGGAAAATAAAATCAATAAAAGTCACTGTAATCAGGTCATTGCAGTGTTTCTGTTACTGGAATCTAGCGTTAGTGAACAAAAAGCCATGAAAATCAATGGACATAACTACGTAGCGTATATCATCAAAATACGCTTTCCGAAAGTTTTCAACAACTTCTAGAAAGGATCATCCAAATATTGCTAATATAATTCCATTCAAAATTTTTAGACTTGCTCAATTTATAATAATTATAGTCGAAAATAAGGTGTTTTCTTCGTATTCATGGAGATAACTCGTTGTACAGATATCACATAACGATTGTCACAAATTATTTAAGTTAAGACTAGCCTATTCTGAATGGATAGATTTGGCGTACCTACTTTCTTGGAGTGAATTGATTATTTTTGAATGTCACTCGAATAAGTCAATCTTCTGTTCACAAAATCAAATGAATGGCTTTGAGAATCATTTTCGTTTGAAAATAAATCGATTGACTAATGCAGAAATTCAGTTTCTTGAGATAATACTTCTGAATATCGTCAACTTATCTGAAATCGCGGGATCAACTCTTTTCACGCTGTCGATGATACTCCAACCAGGTTCATTAGCAATGGCCGAAAAGGCCAATCACCATCAATTCAGCTTTGGCGACATCTCTTTCTCTCTCTTTGCCATACTTAATCTTGTACAGGTGCGTGTGCATGTATGAATCCCATAAATTAAGCGCTTTAATGCACCACTGCAACATTTTCAACGTTTTAGAGCCAGTAAAACATACTTTTTAGTATCCGAATTGTGAAAATTACAAGTCACGTATGGAATAACTTCTTGGACGAGAACTAATTTATCCTCGTCCCTCTTGGCCAGTTTGATTGCTTGCACAATGGAGGTGAGACGTGTCCCCAATAATGGAGCGACACTGCCGTAATTTAATGAGCTTTTCACGTACATAATGTTGAAGTATGTTCGATAAATTTGTATCAGACCGACTTCTATGATTCATCCGTGGTTAGATTGTAGATTGTAATTTATGTCAATTTGTCTACTAGTTCGCACCCATCGAAATATACATTTTTGCACTATCGTTTTTGTTTAGGAAACTAAGAGTGGGGGAATGGGGTATGTCGGGGACCTTATGTTTGACAGGTATTAAAACGCATGTGTGTAAATTATTTTGAATTAATATTTATTGGGAATAACTCTTATATTATCAATCTGTGAGAATTAGGAACTTGTGGAACTCACGTTAACTAAGAAAACATTTAAATGAAAGTTTTGTCAAACACATCCAAAACCCAGTTTCTACAAAATGAGTGGTAAGACAGGGTACTCTATGGGGTAGATGGGGTATATACAGGATGTTCGGCACATGTACCGTCAAATTTTTTTGGGGCGTTGGTAGGGTCATTTGCTACCCTCATTTTGTTGAAACTGGGCTTTGGATGTGTTTGACAAAACTTTTACTTAAATGTTTTCTTAGTTAACGTGAGTTCCACAAGTTCCTAATTCTCACAGATTGATAATATAAGAGTTATTCCCAATAAATATTAATTCATAATTATTTACACACTGCGTTTTAATACCTGTCAAACATAAGGTCCCCGACATACCCCATCTTAGTTACCAAAACAAGAACGATAGTGCAAAAATGTATATTTCGAAAGGTGCGAACTAGAAGACAAATTGACATAAATTACAATCTATAATCTAACCACGGATGAATCATAGAAGTCGGTCTGATACAAATTTATCGAACATACTTCAACATTATGAACGTGAAAAGCTCATTAAATTACGGCAGTGTCGCTCCATTATTGGGGACACGTCTCACCTCCATTGTGCAAGCAATCAAACTGGCCAAGAGGGACGAGGATAAATTAGTTCTCGTCCAAGAAGTTATTCCATACGTGACTTGTAATTTTCACAATTCGGATACTAAAAAGTATGTTTTACTGGCTCTAAAACGTTGAAAATGTTGCAGTGGTGCATTAAAGCGCCTTAATTTATGGGATTCATACATGCACACGCACCTGTACAAGATTAAGTATGGCAAAGAGAGAGAAAGAGATGTCGCCAAAGCTGAATTGATGGTGATTGGCCTTTTTGTGGTGGTTTTCGGTCATTGCTAATGAAGCTGGTTGGAGTCATCGGCAGCGTGAAAAGAGTTGATCCCGCGATTTCAGATAAGTTGATATTCAGAAGTATTATCTCAAGAAACTGAATTTCTGCATTAGTCAATCGATTTATTTTCAAACGAAAATCATTCTCAAAGCCATTCATTTGATTTTGTGAACAGAAGAGATACTTATTCGAGTGAGTCAATAAGGGACATTCAAAAATAATAAATTCACTCCAAGAAAGTAGGTACGCCAAATCTATCCATTCAGAATAGGCTAGTCTTAACTTAAATAATTTGTGATAATCGTTATGTGATATCTGTAAGAGTTATCTCCACGAATACGAACAAAATACCTTATTCTCGACTATAATTATTATAAACTGAGCAAGTCTAAAAATTTTGAATGGAATTTTCTGAAAGTATTCACTATAGAGGGTGCTCGGCACATGGACCCTCAATTTTTTTGGGGCGTTGGTAGGGTCATTTGCTACCTTTTCAGTCTTGGAACCTGGGTCCTTAGTATTACGGTTACGGAGGTATGATTTTTTATTAGGTTTTTCTAAATTACCCAAAATGTACCTTTCAAGCCCCATAACTTTTTTGTGCGTGCTTACATGCATTTTTTTGTTTAAATTAAGTCTACATGAGTGTGTGTTTAAAAAAAGTAGTAATTGTTACAGATAACACCACAAAATTAACACGTGGGCCTTTTATTAAATAAAAATTATGAAAGTATGAAAACATCACTCCTATAAATCAGCATACTCAGTTTTATTTTAAAATGTGTTGGTGAAATGTTGGAACCATATGCCATCACCATATCAGCAAAATTTGGTAAAACATACAGTAAAACAACAGTAAAAAGAGTCGATAAAAGTAACAAAAACAAAAAAATACAAATTTGAAAAACTGAACAACGCGGCACAGGCACTTCAAACAGCAGAGACAGTTAAATCTCGAATGACGGTAGGGTCAAGTCAGCGGCGACTAACCCAATCCAACCTAAGGACAGAAATAGTAATAATAATTCACACGCGTCTAAAACGGGCAGGTAAAATTTCCTTGCTCGCTGTGTTGTGTCGAAATCCGTACTTTTATTTAGGTGCGACTTTCTTCACTCTTCTGACTAAAACCTTATTTGCAGTATTATTTTTTTATTAACTTACGTAAATAGCATATGGTTAGCATAATTATAAACCAAAGAACATTTTGAAATAAAACTAAGTTTGTAATAGCTGTAACTTTGTTTTAAATTTCAATAGGAGTGGAGATGTTTTCATACTTTCATAATTTTTTTTACGTGTTGATTTTGTGGTGTTATCTGCAACAATAAATACGTTTTTTTTTTAAACACACACTCATTTGGACTTGATACAATAAAAAAAATGCATGTAAAAGTACACGCAAAAAAAGTTATGGGGCTTCGAAGGGTACATTTTGGGTAATTTAGAAAAACCTAATAAAAAAAATCATACCTCCGTAACCGTAATACTAAGGACCCAGGTTCCAAGACTGAAAAGGTAGCAAATGACCCTACCAACGCCCCAAAAAAATTTTACGGTCCATGTGCCGAACACCCTGTATATATGATATATTATTCAATTCACATATTTCCGATCATTTCATTTCAATATTGATCACTCACTTTTAGATTGTGGATCGTTATTATCTAAAACGATAAACTGTAAAAAACTGAAACTGCTAACCGAATGTCCGCATATAACAGGGGAATATAACTAGTACCCATTAAACGGATGGCATTTCATTTCTGGGAACTCGGAAACGATAGCCGTAAAAGCCATTGTAATAATTATTCATTACAGCCGGAACATGGTCACGTAAATAGAAAATGCCGACGGATATTCCACGAGAAACGGCAAATCGCCGATAGAATCGACTACGCCGTGTACTACACTCGGTATTAATGTCCACCCTGTTCTGCAGCTGTGGCACGATAGAAAAAACGCGTGTCCAACACGCGAATGGTTCTTCCAGATTTCAGGTTGATTGAATTTCATTCGATTCTCATCGAAAGGTATGCAAAAAAATTTTGGAGCACCAATTGCGCAGTTTTTAAATTTTTATCTTTTCGAATTTTTATCACATCAGTCGATGGCCTTAAATACATTTATTATTATTATTATTATTATCACATCAGTGTCGAATGTAGGCCATCGTCTGTCCTCAGTGGTTTACTCTTGTTCGCGGAGTATCCTTAATAATATATTATGCTCGTTTTCGTGATAAAATGATAATCTTCTTCAATTCATCGATGTACTTCAATTGCATCCTTGTTGTGCAATTGCAAAAGTGGTGCAGATTTCAGAGATAGCCTATTCCTTTTCTGCTTTTCCGCCATTTAACTCATAATAATAAAAGCACTACACTACACCGATGCAACAGTGACGTCGTGAATGGCGAATATAGCTCCGTAGATGAATATGCATTAATGAACATTACATAAAAAGTTTGTGGGGCCTCACGAAAGAGTGGAAAACACACTTAAGGTTTATTTTGGGCGAACCATAGGAGAAAATGTAATTTTTCCATCTACAATAACCCCTTCAAAATAATCCAATATTTCTCTTTCTTCCGACAAACAAACTTGATGCCATTTTGCTATACTCTATCACTTATCGTTGGAACTGTTCCAAATAATGGACATAAAGATATAATCTCCGCTAGATATCCATCGTACGTTAGGGAGGGTATAAAAGTGACCATAAATTGAAAACAGTGCTTCGATTCGAAACCGCATCAGTAAAACAAGATGTCGTCGAAATGATCATGAATAGTATTCATCAATTGATTTCAAAAAATGACGAACCGATGGAATATTAATTCAGAGTATAGATGAATCTTCCACATAACTTTCAGCGCCATCTGGCAGAGTTAAACCCCACTAATTAGAGAAGAAAGCTTTTTGCATGAGAAAATGCACTGACCAGAGGTCATGAGCGCTTGAGTCTTTTCTCGGACTCGGGAACAAGGCGATATATGATATCTTTCATCCGAAGGAAGATGAGCTAGAGCTCCAATATTTTCCGAATAGGTTGATTGTTCAAATATCTCCGTTTAGTTGGTTATAATTCAGAAATCCGTCGAATAGTGCAGGAGTTATGAGAATTTGGTTTAAGGTTTCCTCAGTAACTCTAAAATTCCATCTGATAGATTTGAAACTGGAAAATCGTTCAAGTAACGTTGAAAAAAAGAGTCATTCCTAAAATTTGTGGAAATCATTTGCCTAGAAAGTTCAGAAGCATTTTCTTGAAAATATTCGATTTCACCTAATATATTCATTGCATCTGACAAAAAACTGGTGCATATGAGAAGGTTTTTGATATTCTGCATATTTCGAGAATCAAGTTCCGTAGACGGAGACCCCGAGAATATATGGGACTATATTTATGATGAACTCACAGAACTTCATGGAATAAAGTTTTCTTTTCAATCTTACGAATGACATCAAGATGTAAAGTTACGTTATAGCTCAAATTCTATGCAAAAATGAAAGGAGTTAATATAGTGTAGGCGAGTGTTTTCAAAAAAAAAAACATTCAAGTTTGAGTGTTTTCCATTTGAAATATACAGGGTGTCTCAAGTTCGAGTGCCTATTAGACGTTTCTGGAGAACTAGATATATTTGAAATCTGAAAATTGGGATTATGATATTGTTCGAAGTTCTCTACAAAGCTAAAATATTTTCGAAGCCCAAAAACTTCCGGTTATACAAGGAGTGAAAATAAATTCGACGAAAAAATTTTTTTTCAAGTTTTCTATTCCTGGTATGATCGAGTATTCAATAGTGAATACATTTCTGTTAAAACCATTGTATTAAATTGAATAGTTTTCAAAATATCTAAAAAAAACTGGAAAAAAAGTCAAATATGTTGAGTCAGTAATATGTTCATTATTCTTATTTTAAATATCCTGAGCGTAAACCGTTTTTACAACATCGAAGAAGAAAGATGTGAAAAGGTTATGCATCTTTTGGATTTCAAAAATATCATCACAGGGTGTTTCAAATTTTGTGTTGAAAATTGTGATCTTAAATTGGCCATAACTTCTGTTTTTCAAATTAGAACCCTATTTTTTTATAATTGTGTTGGATTCTGCGGTCGAAAATAATGATAGTTTTCTCACATGATTATGCTCCCAAATTCAATAATTTCTGAGTTATTTGAGATTTTCTGGATTTATGTAGTACGTATAGTCGAATTGATTGCATCTAAAAAAATTCAATGAATATTCTTTCGAAACCATGGGAACACTCTGTACCCATAGATGATAAATTATCTGTTAATAATTCACAAGTGTCAGGT
Source organism: Micraspis discolor (assembly GCA_030674115.1). Classification (NCBI taxonomy): domain Eukaryota; kingdom Metazoa; phylum Arthropoda; class Insecta; order Coleoptera; family Coccinellidae; genus Micraspis; species Micraspis discolor. The sequence goes on along the minus strand of JARTUT010000874.1, from coordinate 1,588,797 downwards.
GTTATTGTTATTCGTTATCTCCATTTCTCGATTTAACAAAATGAACAGTTATTCTAATTACGAAATTCTGGATTTATTTTATATACATGGTGAATGTGGCATACAATATAAGAAATGAATCCAAAATCTCATTATTAGAATGGCAACGATTCATTATATGAAATCAAAAAATTTCATAACAACTAACAATAAGACTTGTCCTACACTTGTGGGTATAAATGGGATGATTTATCTTCTATGCTCACAGAATATCCTTATGAATCAAATTCGAAGAATTTGACTCTACGTACTACATAAGTCCAGAAAATCTCAAATAACTCAGAAATTATTGAATTTAGGAGCATAATCATGTGAGAAAACTATCATTATTTTTGACAGCAGAATCCAACACAATTATAAAAAAATAGGGTTCTAATTTGAAAAACAAAATTTATGTCCAATTTAAGATCACAATTTTCAACACAAAATTTGAAACACCCTGTGATGATATTTTTGAAATCCAAAAGATGCATGACCTTTTCACATCCTTCCTCTTCGATGTTGTAAAAACGGTTTACGCTCAGGATATTTAAAATAAGAATAATGAACATATTACTGACTCAACATATTTGACTTTTTTTCCAGTTTTATTTGGATATTTTGAAAACTATTCGATTTAATACAATGGTTTTAACAGAAATATATTCACTATTGAATACTCGATCATACCAGGAATGGAAAACCTGAAAAAAAATTTTTTCGTCTGATTTATTTTCACTCCCTGTATAACCGGAAGTTTTTGGGCTTCGAAAATATTTTAGCTTTGTAGAGAACTTCGAACAATACCATAATCCCAATTTTCAGATTTCAAATATGTCTAGTTCTCCAGGATCGTCTAATAGGCACTCGAACTTGAGACACCCTGTATTTGATATTTCATTCTTTTATATTTGCTACGTTGCTTGTTTGTATATCGCAATGTTTATAAGTGCATCTTACATTTTTTTAATAGGATGAACTATGATATTTACGAATAACGATTCACAAACTTCACTGTATATAACCTTCCGATGTGTTTATCATTTATCATCCGTAGAACTACAAAAAATTAAAATCTTGAGTTAATTCTTTGAATTTCTGTAACTTAAATAAATAGATTAGGAAACTCCTATAACTTCTTGTGATTATACACTTTGATGATGAAATGATAGAATATGCAATATGACAATTACTTCTTATTAACAAATTTCAGTCGAGATACGACCAATTTCTTATAAGTAATTGGCTTATTTCACCTCGATATTCATTCAAAATTTTATCGATGTCTGATAGAATATTTATGAGATATAATGTAATTAATGGAGAAAATTTGGGAATTTGTTACTAATTTTACGATTCGTACGGAATTTCGCAAACCTATAAATTTTCAGTTTATTCAAGCATATTCCAAGATACCTTTTGTTTGGATGGATACTACTGAAATTATCATTAAACCGGATGTTATAGAAGCTCAAAAATATTTTGGTCTCAAACCTTTACATGCAATTTTTCAGCTCCAAATTCTGATCAATTTTCATAACGTCTGATAGATCATCGTCTCGAATTACCTTGTATTTGGCTAACTTTGGCTTCCAGAATTGATAATCATATGGAGTGGCCTAAGAAGGGTAGAAAAATGTAGAAGAGCACTAACATGAAATCATAAGCTTTTGCGCACTTGTTTTCTGACTACTTCAATCATGACACGAATTCATCAGATTCCATTCAGAATTGAAATCTATTATTTTTATCTTGAATGAATCTTGATTCATTCTCAGCAATACCTGAAAAGAATCACCATTCTCAAGTTTGTTTTATGAATGTGTTCTGTTGACGTCTATTTTTTTAATGATATAAAATAAAATAAATTTTGGGAAGATTCATTGTCATTTGAAAGTCTTTAATTATTATATTATAAAGTTGCATGAATTATCCCATAATCAGATTTTGTATATCTTCAAGATATCAAACACAATGATGAAATTTCAAAATATGTTAAAATATTTCATATGAGATGTATTATATTGAATCAAAAAGGTTTGGAAGTTATTGAAAATTATTCGAGTATCACGATTTCCACGAAATTTGAGCCAGTTCCATTTTCATCGGTTTTCGAACAATTTTCTAGTAACAAATTGAATGGATGGATGTTCTCATACGCCATCTTAGGCACAGCACTTTTAATTTGTAAATAATATTGAATGTTGGTCATAAATCTTATGTGATCTCTCATCATAATTAAATTATTCATTTTTACTTCCTATAAAAAATTTATTACTGAACTGAACCAATCAGCAGTCAGTTCGAAATCGAAACGTCTCGAACGAAGTTCAATATCTCCATCTGCCAAGAGTAAAAAACAAGGAGTTTCATTGCATTGAATCATCAATTTAACGAACCGTACTTAAACTGATACCCATAATTTACAGACGCAAATTTAATCGATCTGTCTTATTATTCAAAGCGTTCTCAAACAATGAAAAACCAACTTTTTGCGCTCATTCAATCAGAAATCTCAACTCATGACGGAGGGAATCCAATCTGCAAGCTAGAGGAAAAATCAAACAACCAATAGTATATTCAGTTGATTGAGCTAACGGTTAACTGAGATTGATTGTCATGAGTTTAGAGGTGATAGTCAGGTATTCTTTATGTTGCTACTACATCAATGCTCTTTCGAAAGATTGATAGCTTGAAGAAGCTGATGCGATTCTATGGATTAACATCTATGATTTCATTTCGGAATCGTTTCAAAGAGATCTTGGCTGTCGTTTCATTCGTAATGAATAGATTTGTTATATAGGAAGCCAATTTATGAAAGCCATTGTTTGATATTGTTTATTGTTGTTCGGATCATTGCAGCTTTCAGGGTCTTGGTCGTAAAGATAGATGAATTACTGTTCGAATTATGAGTCGAATGTCATATGAAATCAACTATAAGGAAAATAATGCAATGATGAGAGTCATCTTGAACTCCAGTAAGTCGTGAAATTACAAGATTGTCAAGGCCAATCATTCGAAACTTGGGCTGGAGAAAACGATGTGAAACAAAGTGCCCAGACTCTGGAACGCAAAGAAAATACTTCACTTTACCGTTGCTCAACTATCTGATAGTGTAACACACACAGTAGTGTACACACAAAATTGTAGTCTTATTAGGATATCATCTATATTAATATACAGGGTCTTTCTGTTAGTAACCTCACCCATATCTATACAAAACTATCCAACTGTCTTAACCTCAGCACTGGATATAGTATTTCACGATGCTGATGAAATCTAAAATATTTTCAAGTCATGAGCACCTCCGGTTTTTCCGGAAATGACATCAACTTTCTTTTTCAAAGTAGAACACCACTTTTTTATTGCAGAAATAGATTCCTTAGAAAATTTCAAATTATTTTGATGTAACATTTTTCAGTTTTGGTTGGAAAAATTCTCTCTGAGCAGGAAAATTCGAAAAAAAAATCGAAAATAGAGCTCCGCTGAAACAAGAATAACTTCGAGGTTTTGGATGGAAAATTTTAATTCAGCACTTATAATTATTTCACGATGCTGATGAAATCTAAAATATTTTCAAGGCATGAGTACCTCCGGTTTTTCCTGAAATGACGTCCGTTTTTCAAATTACAACACTATTTTTTTTCATGATACAGGGGGTGAAAAAATCGCTTTCAAAGTTAGGGATGACAACCATAATGACTTATGGTATCAACAAGATGGCCTGCCTCCACACAATTCACTCAATGTGTCAAATATCCTATACAGGCTATTTGAAGATCGATGGTTGGCGAACAATGGTCCACATCTTTGGCCACCACGTTCCCCCGATTTAACTCCTTTAGGCTATTATGTTTGGGGTAAGATAAAAAATATTGTCTACTCAACTCCCCTGACTGATAAAGAGGACTGCATAGAACGAGTCAGAAATGCGTTCAGGTTTGTTTAGATTTTTAGATTCATAGTTTTGAAACTCAATTTGGTTTTTAAACACTTTTGCAGATCTCTTCCTCCCAATGAAATAAGGAGAGCAACGCACGAAGCATTCCTGAGACGTTTAAATAAATGTCTAGGAACTAACGGTCAAAACTCTGAGCATTTTCTCTAGTTATAACTGCGAGAGTTTGCCATGGTTCTCCTAATAGTAACTTGAAGTCGGTTTCAAGAAGGGGTGAAAAATCTGCAGCATGGTTCAAATAACAGTTCCTGAAAATTTCATCTTTTTGACGCGAAGGGAAAAGAAATAGCTGAAAATTCAAGACGAAAAACAAATTATCCACTTTAGGGCAAAGGGTGTGATGCATACACTCACATTATTTTTTAACGTAGATTCAATATCTGCCATAAAAAAATGGGGTTCTAATTTGAAAAAATTGATTTTTCACGATTTTGTCATCCCTAACTTTGAAATCTATTTTTTCACCCCCTGTATCATGAATCGCGTTTTCGATTTTCAAAGTGGATACATCAATCTTACATCTTGTAAAATCCCAAAAATGAAAATTTTCCTCAAAAACCTCGAAGTTATTCTTGTTTCAACGGAGCTCTATTTTCGATTTTTTTTCGAATTTTCCCGCTCAGAGAGAATTTTCCAACCAAAACTGAAAAATGTTACATCACTATAACTTGAAATTCTGTAAGGAATCTATTTCTGCAATAAAAAAATGGTGTTGTAATTTGAAAAACGGAAGTTGACGTCATTTCCGGAAAAACCGGAGGTGCTCATGCCTTGAAAATATATTAGATTCCATCAGCATCGTGAAATACTTATAAGTGCTGAATTTCATGAAAATACGTTCAGTAGTTTCCCGTATAAATATCTTTTTGCATTTTGCTATATCATTGATGTAAACAATGAACAATAAAGGTCCTAAATGAGATCCCTGCGGCACCCCAGAAGAAGCAGAATATACCGCGACTCAAATCCCCCAACAGATACACACTGTGACCTATTACTCAAGTAGGACTCAAACCATCTCAAAAGAGATCCGCACACTCCAACCCTGTATAATTTTGCAATAAGTATCTGAAAAGATATTTTATCAAATGCATTACTAAAATCTGTATAGACAACCTCTACTTGGGCTCCCTCATTGAGGCTACCCAACAAAAACTCAGTAAAAGTGGCCAAATTAGTCTCCACGGAACGCCCCTTGAAGAAGCAAGTTATGTCTGTAATTGATATTTCATTACCTCATACATTGAAGTTGAACGCAAGTTATAACGAGACATTTGACCATTTCCGTCTCTTTATTGGAAATGGTAAGGTATGTTTCTGGTAAAAATAAAGTAGCTCTGGAAGGAAACTCTACTCAAAGAAGTGAACGATGGAGGCACAAGAGGGATGTAGGTAATAATTTCAAAATGCATACCTGAGCTGACTGAGCCTGGCAATGCTTGCAGTAAGTAATATGTATCAGTAGTATTTTGGCTGTCCTGCCAAACCCTCCTGAATGTTAAAAAGTTCCACTAAGTTGTCCCCTTTGAATTGAAGATGATCTTCATGCAGATCAACTCAAGAGACTTGAGATATCTTCAAATGAATAATAAACTTGAAAATTTCAAGCTTATTTCTATGATCATAAATTTTCATCGAATTAGCACCGATACAATTAAATATCTATTAATGCTTCAAGGTGTTCCTCAAGAATTAGAGGATTTTTTATTAAAGCAATTGCACCTTGAACGAACATTGTGCTCAAATGATTACGACCAGAAGGTACATTAGATGTCATAACCAACGGGTTATAGAGAACATGAAAGCAGAATTCAACATATTTGTCTAAAGAGCTCCCTTCGATAATTCAACCCTTGTGTCTGAAGCAATTAACTAACAATTAGCTGTCCGTCCCAATATCCATGCACTATGTCATATCATTACCCTCTTGGATCCACCCTCGATAGATGAAGCATATATCGAAAATCATTGTTACCAACTAAACCATGATCGTTTTCTTCAAACACGATACCACATCACACAATTTACGAAATATATAGTTCTTCAATCTCGTAGAGCTCCATTCGACATTCGAACCAAAGCCTGATCATCAAGAATAAGTAAAAATCAAATCAAGGGTTGGAGATCTGGACCAGAGAAGATATGTCGGAGCCGGGATGTGAGCTCGCTGCCGCTTCCGAAGGTAATTTGAAAAGGTCATTTCAGTAATGACCGTGGAGCAGGCCACTCGCCAATGTTAATTAACTGGGCTTGGCCGTAAAACTTGGCGAACCATTTTGCGAACGAAATGAAAGCAAACCCCTCGTAGTTGGGTTGGGGGTTGCGTCGGATAAAACTTCCTTCGTTGTAAATAAATGGGTCGAGTTCGTTTTTCATCTGGCAGATTTGGGATAGAAATTTATCGTGTGGTTTGTTCGGGGTGGTTTAATAGAAATTGAGGCGTTGGGTATGCTTGATTCGATTGAGAATTTTGTGAGTTGAAAATTAGGTATGATGAAGAATGTTATTGCAATACTGAACTCAGGAAATAATAGGCCAGGTTAGTTGAAAAATGATCATTGACAACAATGCACCGCTCAGTTCGAACAGAAACAATTTTAGTTGCCCAATTTTATCTTAAACTATTCATTTCTGCCTATCTACTTCTAGTTTCAGTATTCAACAATCATCATCCGACTATTTTACCCTTATGCAAAGCACACTACGGGGATCCTCATTATCTATGTTCCTCTATGTCTTATATCGCAGTTATATTTCTAGCAGGAACAAGTCCAATCAATATGTTTTACAGTATGCAGATGACACGACAGTAATATCAAGTGGAAAAAACAGTGGAGAAATGCATGGACAAACTTCAGGTATATATACATATATGTTATATACGATACCACATCATGGTTTGCTTAGTGACGACTGAAGGCTAGTCCACGAAAATCTCAATTGATTATATTCAATCACAACATCAAAGTCTAATCCCCAAATATAAAGATAAACAACAAATCAGTAAACCAATACATTGAAATATCTTGAAATTCAATGAGACTACAAAGTTAACATGAAACTCTACTCAAGAGATGTTGAATGTCGGCAGAGCAAAAGTGTTTAGATGCCTGACATATTAGGGTCAAAGAGTCGACATGAAAATAGCTGGAGTATGGTCCCCCATTGTATGCAAAGTGTAGAGGGGTTGCGAAACAATATTCCTCAGCACCAAAACAAAATTAAGGAACCCAAATAACCCGCTACATAATCCTCCAAAAAATTTGCTATACCATGAAAGAGGGATAAAACCCATCAGGAATTTTCATAAAACTAACATCAGACTGAATACTTTTTTCATCTGATATTTATTTAAGGTAAAATGCCAGGGAAAGGATTTGATAATCTGGTTGTGAGGAAAGCATAACCGATGCAGTAGAAAAAAAAATGGGGAACTGTAAACCAAATATTTCAGTGTGTATCCACCACCCGAAGATGTTTTGAAAACCGAAGAGCGGTCGTATCGTAATAGTAACATGGTCATAATCAGACAAAATATTTTTTTCATTCAATATTTAAACTGGATTTTTACAAAATGAATGAGTCTTCAATACATTGTATTTTATCTTCTTTATCGTGTGATGATTGCTCATGGATGAAACGTGCAGAAAGGGTTGATCACATGCATGTTCTGATAGACCTAAAAAAAATTTCACTCTGCTATATCAATATGGTATAATATCATCAACATAGATTATAACCAGCTCATATAGAAGTGTCTGCCCATTATTTCCTTTTTTTGTTGTTGTTGATAGCTCTCTTGTATCCACAATGCATCTATTGTTTTCGCTGTCATATCGTATTCTTCAAGATCAAAGCAATGAAATTTATTAATCTATTAACCACCCACTGGAAGTATTTGTTTTATTTTTCACTTTGAAATATGGGAATTATCAATTACTCACGTTCTAGTTCTGATCATTTTTGTAATTTATTTATGAGACTATCTTCTGATGTAAGTGTACGATATATTGATTAATCGGAAAGCACAATAAATTCTACGAATGCATAATAATCCATCGGATGTTATTCAGTGTTGTTCAATGATTATATGGTTTATTTTCCAATGAGCCGTATCAAGGAATAAATGTCGAATCGGTGTCTCTCTTCATCTCGGGCATGATTTGACAATTTTTAGCTCATATTTATATTTTTGCTCCTTTGTTCTAGTAGATCGTTTTGCCCAAATCTCTCTTATTTTCGAATATGAGCCGAAAATTGCCTCAATCGATTGAGTTTGACTTCATTATGAAGAATACAGGGTCAGTGAGTATGTAGGGAATGAGTATATTCGTCAAGTCGAATATTATTTATCTCAGTCGATAATTTTTCCTCTGCTCTTTTTTAAATGAAATAAGTGTTACATCACAATCTTCCCCAACTATGGATGATGATTTCCCTTTGAATGGGTTCCATAGCAGACTTCAAACATCAGAAGATCTGAAAAATCATCACTTGGACCGCAAGACCCGATTCGAAGAATCCTCCTTGCAGATTGGCGACAAATTTTGTGTATTAGATTTGAATATAGAGGGTATTTCTAAGGACACGAGTGATTATATTGCTAAACTAGCAAAGGACTATGGTGCTGAGATTATTCTCCTTCAAGAGACACATACGGATACTAAAAAAAATCTTCGTGAAAGAGGAACCATAAGAAGTTATGTATTCATTGATTATCTCCTTAGTGAAATTTACGGTTTAGCTTGTTATATTAAGAAATCCTTGATTCACAATATCGAGTTAATCCAAAAAGGCGAATTTTAGGGTGTTTTCTTTATCTCTTTCAAATTTTGTATTTTTGTTATTCAGTTCTTTTTCTGCTTTTCTCCAGTTTTATCCAGCGGTTCAAGTTGTAACTTGGAACGTATTTTAACTAGGCAATTTGAACTTCTGATTGTAATAAGTAACTTGCCATATGCGATAAATTTCATGAGATCAGATAAATAAACCAAATAGTTACTAACGGTCAATAATGGATGCAAAAATCTTCTTCCTCAATTTTGTTGATGTGAGTACTAACTTTGCAGTTATATTATCTTATTTTTTCATAACATGCAAGAAAACAGTAAGAATTTTCATCATTTTTGTTAAAAATCACTGAATGAGTGCCTATGAAGTTAGCACCTAAAAAAATGCGGTGTTTTTTCACTAGTATCCTTGACTTACAAGGGAAAATTTCGGGCTTATAAATACTTACTAACGAACGCAGAAAAAACTCATTTGGACACTTATCTATACTCCGTTTTTTCATTAATTTGTCTTGGTAACGAAAATATAAACATAATTACGAAAATTCTGACTGAATTCTTGCAAATAATATTCAAATCCTATCATTGATTAAGATCGATAGATACTTTCAATTATTTACCTCAAGTATACGGAATATCCTCAAGAGTATATTTCAATTAGTTTAAAATTTATTTGATAATGATAATAATATAGCTTTCTATGTAGGTAATCCACACAAGCAAAGTTAAATCAAAAGGAATAATTGAAAACGAGTATCAATCTACTAGGTTTCTACCTATTTATATACCCAAATGGCCCTAATAATTCCGCTTTGAACTTGATGTTCTACAAAATTCCACCTGCCCAGTTAATAAGTGATGTATACCGTTCATCTGTTATCCAAACTGTTCTGTTCTCTTCAGCATAACGACCTATCAGGATAAATAATGATCGCTGCCGACTGAATGATGTTTAAAACGTCAAATTAGTCGATTCTGATCTGAAGATTAGTTAGCCTCATCTGAAACAAAAATGAGATGTGCCATAAAAATGGATTGCGTTGATTTACGATATCTACTTATTTTTATTACAGATATTTCACATCGGATTTGTTGGACCTGATTGATAGTTCTTTTATCTTGGAACATGGAACCTTGTTTAGTTTGAATTTCGAACGCCATATATCATAGAAAGATTTGTTTCGTAACTTCGAATTTTCTACCCACATATCATACAGGGTTATCACAATAATTCATTTATTAGATGTTTTCTGACTTTTATGTAAAATAGGTTTTTCAATTTGGGTGCAGCGGCGTTGTCCTGAAATAGAAATAATTAAGATAATTTCATCAAACAAGGACTTTCGGTTTTACCAAAAGTTGCCATCATTTCTGTTTTTTTATATTCGAATACTCATATGAGAGTAATGTGATTTCAAAAAAAAATTGTGCATATATGGAGTTAACTTATATCTAGCAGATTTGAAAATTTCATCTTCATAGGGTGAACCTACGCTTAGATATAATAATTTATGAAGTTGATTGTCACAGAAAATCATAGATTTTAGAATAGATGTTCTTTCCTTTTTCAGGATAAATGTTACAAATAGAAACGTCATTAATTGGAGGTTTAAATATTCATTGATTTTGCCACAAGGCACCTTACTTTTTTAGAAAATAAGTGAATTTCTCGATCAAATTGAATTGAACAAAAATTGTGGGTGGATATTTCGAATTCAAGATATATATATGTGTATTATTTCACATTCTTTGTGGTGGTTGTTTAAGTATCGCACTGCTTAAGAGTTCAGAAAAAATCTTCAGAACAATGTAACATGACAAAGTGCCACTTTAAATGACGAGCTTTATTTTTAAGGAATGTCCAATCTCCCAAGTAAAATAGAACACTAGGGACTTATCTTAAAGCTATCTGAGTCAGTAGCTTCCCCCAGCTCCCAGATACAAAATAAAGTCCCAGAGGGTATGGCCTTCCAGTTGACCAGAAACGAGTTGTATAGTTTCCACACAGATGTTCCAGGCACCATATCGTGACTCCAATTTTCATCCCAGTTGAAGAATGTAGGCATGGTAATTTATGCCTGTTCAGGAGATATGAGCTATCATCGTGGAATGCATCTCAATTTTGAACTAGCATATGTCTTTGGCATCGTGATAGGATATAATTTTGCCCCCAGGGAGGAGCTATATCAGGATGAACGAAAGAACATTAGAAACTGCAAGTGCAGGTATAACAAGGTGCCTTCTCGATTTTTTTAGACAAATATTGAACAGATCATAGTAAAATTACATTATATCAACAAATTTAACCGAGAAGAAGTTATGTTGTGGGGATCATTGGAAGCAGTCAATGCAAAAACGTGCTCTTATGTTAAAGTGCCAAAAAGAACTAAAATTTCGGTTCCTCGGAGGAATTAAACACTTACCGAGAATGGTTATGTATTTCTCGCAAATCTCTGACCCACATGAGTCACTTTTAGATATTGTTTTTAATAATTACTACAGAATATGACCGGCATCTGATCTCGACAGAGAGAAAAAACTACGCTGACCGTTCGAGGAACACAGATAACCGGCATAGAACACATCTATATTCTATTGCAGGAGAACTACTTCAAATTTCAACCATAATTCGGGTGCGCGTACGGAATAACGTCAGTGGCGTGCAAATCGTTGCAACAAGCGAGCAATGCTGCTAAACTCACTTCTCTGCTTTTCTACAATCACTTAATAATTAAATAATTAGTGGTACAGAAAGTTTGAATGGTTACATTCAATTATTCATTCTGACTATGGTTTCACGTATGAACTACTCTCTAAACGCAAACGTGGATTTAGCCACAATAATCATTCATATACGACTTCACGTAATCGCGTAGTGACCTCTGGCCTCGAAACGCCACAATAATAACGAAATAGATGTGAATCGGCCTATTAGAAACAGTCGAGGAAGATAATACCATGTAATGTGTCGGTTAAACAATGTAGGGCACTTCAATTATGATTAAAGACCCGTCCACAACTCCTTAACAACAATAAAACCAGACAGTAATTATATCAATTCTGCCGATTTTCTGGACGGGCCCAGACAGTGCGTCTGCACGTCACGCACGAATAGCCGAGTCGTATTCCATTGTGGCAGGTATGCACTCTATGGTTTATTGTGAGGCTTCCTGGTGATTGTGCAGCCAAAGTGCATTGCCTTGTTTATGGGGCGATATTGCGATTCTCGGGCTATGAAAGGGATGAAAACGCCTTTATTAACTCTCCCGGCGAATGCCGTCGCTTAATGAACGCGTTATTGTTGTTGCTCGGAGTTTAAAAGCCGCTATTTATGCGCTATGATGGCCGCTGTAACACCTTGTGCATTCAAGTTGGGAATTTGTGATTTGTTGGTGTGTAATAATATTACGACGAAGTTGTTAGGAACTTTGTTTCATTTCAGAAGGAGTTTGGATGTAAGAAGTGAGGAGGTTTTAGAGGTAAACGTAGTTCTGAGTGGGATTTGAGATTTTTCGCAGAGATTTAAAATATCACAATAGGTGCCTCTGACTGGATTGTTTGTGATTGTCACAATATGAATATATTAACGTTCATAGACAATGAAAAATTTATTCTGGCTCAGATGTAACGTAAATTCTTTAAATAAACCGCAAATATACAAACATAAGCGGAAGCCAATTACAAATTACTTCTCAGATCGGCAAAGTGAGCATTCTTTTCAAATATTTTGTTGACCTGATCGATATAATAATGTCAACAACACTACTTTTTGTACTCTTGTAAGTTAAATTATTAAATATACAAATTCATACCCTTCAGGAAATAGTTTGTGTTTTATACGGATGCAGAGTTTACTACATGTAGTTCATATACAGTATATATATATATAATAACCAAACTATCAAATTTTATCAAATCAATATAAAAAAATATTGATTCACGAATGATAAACATAAACAAAGAAGATGAAAACATAATTAAGAAGACAGATACGAACAAATTAAGCTCTATATGCAGTTATTTGTTGGAAAGGATAAAAATGGAACCTTTTTATGACGGCCCAGTTAATGAATAAAGAAGACCAAGAACATAGAGGAGTGAGTGACTAGTTTTCCTGAAAAACAGAAACATAACCATCAAAAATAAAATGACATTATTGTGTTACCTTGGATGAGGGTTACTTGATTGTGAATTTATAATAAGAGCATCAACATCATGCAATTCGGCGCATCATATAAAAGTACAAAAATAAGCTGAAAAATATTTTTTAGAGACTTCTTTCTTCAACAGCGGTCTTCTATTGATGGAGACATAGACTGCTTCAAGTGGCCCACATCGAATCTGGAAATAAAAAGAGAAAAGCAGAAAAAAGAACTGAATAACAAAAATACGTATCATATTCGTTTAAAATTTATAACCCATTCCAAGAAAGAGTCGGAAACATCATGAATAGCCCTAAAACCATCTTGAAATTTATATATGGGACAACTATTGATGAGATGAGGTATTGTTTCTTCTGCTTCTCCACATTCACAACTGAGTTCCATCTAAATCGCATGCCATTGGTACGACCATGGCCTGTTCTCAAACGATTAAGAACTGTCCAAATTTTTCTTGGAATATCAAAACCAGGAATGGTTGACGTTACTTAACTGGGAATAAATTGGAAAAAGAATTATATTTGTTCCAAGAATTCAGAGGTGTCTGCGAATATGCGGAGGGATAATGTTGGACAAAACTTGTAACCAATGTACCGGTGTAGATCTTATAGTCCCAGTAATTATTCTCATGGATGTATTCAATTGTGGATCAATTTTTTGTGTATGTGCACTATTAAACCAAACAGAGCAACAATACTCAGCTGCAGAAAAGACTAGGGCTAGAGATGCTGTGCGAAGAGTGGGATCATCAGCACCCCAAGATGATCCAGCTAATTTTTGCAGTATTACTAGTTTTCAGTTTCAGGCTCAGATCATTCAAATGAGCCTTGTAATTCAGAGATGAATCTAATTTAAATCCTACGTATTTTGGATAGAAATTATGTTCTATAGGAGAATCATTGAAAGTTACAGATAATTTCCAATATTTTTCATGGTTATTCAGATGGAAACAAGATACCTCTGTTTTGTTGGGATTTGGACATAATCGCCACTTAATATAATAAAACTTTACAATCTCCATATCAGATGATAGTATGTCCTCCAGAGTATGGAAATCCAAATGGTAGTAAGCATTCTCAAAGTCATCAGTGTAAACAAGTTTCTGAGATAATATCGTGAGTAAATCACTGAGATATAAATTGTAAAGTAAATAACCTAAAACTGATCCTTGGGAAGACCGTTCTTCTATGTCATGAAATTGTTACTCTTATTGTCAACAAAAACACGAAACCTTCTATCAGATAACATATTTTGTAATAATCTTACCATTTTCCCAAACTTCAGATGGGTATAGAGTTTGAAAATTAATTCATCTTACCATATAGGATCATATGCCGAAAATAAATCCATGAAAGCAGCTCCTGTTTTCAATCTATTATTGAAGTCAGATTCCATGAAAGTTGTTAGGCTGAGAACCTGATCTGAACAATTTCTATTTTTCCTAAAGCCTCCCGGGAAATTTTGTAGAGCATTTTCTATAGAAGATTCAATTCTAAATATAATAACCTTTGTAATATCTTGAAAAGAACACTCAATAAACTGATGGGTCGATAACTACTAGGATCACAAGGATTTTTTTCTCATTTCAAAATACCTATTACTTTAGCCTTACGAAATTCGGAAGGAAAGTTTCCTGAATTCAGAATATTTTTATAGAAAGACAATAACCAAGACAAGGCCTTTTTTCCTAAATGCTTGGTGAATTCTGGATAAATTCCGTTGCTGCTTTTCGAGATTTGGTAGATTTGATTGCAGCCCTCAATTCATTTATATTGAATGGATGTGACACATGTTCTGAAGTAGGACCTGATCTCCTGAATATGTGTAATTTTTTCTTCATATTCCTCATTTTAGAGGATTCTAGAGAATTTCAGCTTTAGACCCATATATTCCTTCCACGCCCACTTTCAAGTTTCTCTAGATTCCTTCACGAATCACCCTCGTAGTTCGAAACGGGAAAGTTGCAAATCACCAATTCCCAGCGTTCCGGTCGAACACTCGGTTATTTCCCGATAATTTTAATAAATTTGAATGCCAAATCAGGCTGGCGTACGTGAAATCCCACAGACAAGCCACGATCTGCACAAAGTTCATATCATCGTGTAGTCCGGGATGAGGGACTATTTCCGACAACTTTATGAGCTTAGTTTCCAATTCCGAATGGGAAGTCTAGTTTGCCGATTCGAATAGAGCATTGCCACGCACCAAATTTGCAATGTTCATATATCAAATTGAACTTAGTTATTATTATTAGTATTACATTAAAAAAAAACATTTAAGAAGAACTATAAAGGGTGGCTTCTACCACTGCGTAAATTTTAACTACGAGTCTTTGAAGTGGGAAGAGGCACTTTTTCCAATTCTGTCCCGTTGTAAAGTTATAAAACGAGGTTTTATGTTTCAAATTGGGCTAACGCATCACTGAATTCCTTTCTAGATTCCACAAAAATTCAGCTTTTGCTATATGGAACCCCATAAAATTGTGAATACATACTTTTTTATGCACCCTCTTCTTGTCTAAAGTTCCACAGTGTAATATATTTATGATGAAAGCACATTTTTAGGTATTGTATCGGTACATAATGTCACCAATTCAATTAAAAATTTCATGAAAAAACACTCGTTTTTAAAATGAATTTTCCAATACTCGAATTACTTACATCATCAAATCAACATTATTGCCGTGTTTATTATTTTCCATAAATATAGGTTCAGTTTCCTCTTGTATGTCCTATTTTCTACCTGTATATTCCAAAGTATTTATTAATTTATAGATAACAAATGTCAAAGTTATTATATTCAAGATAATCCTCATGTTTTGAAGTCTAAATAGATTCCCAATATTTGATTATCATTTTTCTTAGAGATTTCTCTCAAAACTCTATGAAGCACCCTTGATTACTCTAAGAAATTCCAATATCAATATCAAATCTCTAACCGTGATCGAGTGGCCATTGGGTTTCTTCGCTAAATTATCTGCCATGATAACAAAGTTTTTTTAAATCGAAATATGAGAGATGTGACCTATAAGAATTGGGTTTAACCCATAATTTACTGCAAAAGATTCAATCTCGGCCTCTTTATTATGCCACAAAAAGTGATTGAAATTTATAACCTGTCACAATAATTCATTCATTCATGAATTTTTCATGAATCCAGTAAAACAAATTCATCATTCTCGATCTCAAGGTAAGAAACGTTTTACTGATTTGGGTTTCAGTGAGTCTTGAGATTGCTTAGAGCAAAATTGAAAATTCGATTGGACATCAGGGTTGTTGGACACTTCCTGGTTTCATTTTTCGCTGACAAAATGCTATGTATTGTGAGGTTGTCTTTTTTTTGTGTTTTTATTCTAACACTAGTATTCTCTCTTGATATATTCAATAATATAACTGTTACATATAATTGACATCATAATGATATCCTTTGGGTTTTTTTCTGTCAGTTCAAACCAAATATATTGATTTCCATAAAATTAATAATAAATAAATAATAAGAGAGAACGTTTCACAACAAGCACTCATTGAAAACGAGTTAAAAAATACCCGATTCGAAAGAATCATCACTTGGATATCTGGACCTGTTCTTAAAACCTCTTCAGTTGTATCAACGAACACCCATGAATTTTGCGTGATTCAAACAAAAAAAAAATAAAGATTATACTAAAAACCGCATGAAATAAAGTGTGAATATTTTAAATTCAGGGCACAGAATTTTTCTATCTTTCCAAATGACCTTCATTTTTTTCACTCAATGATGATCTGGTGGCTAATATATTGACCCCTACTTGCAAATTTGGATCCCGAGGGTGATATGAGATGGTGTGATGAAATGTTGATGGCCCGTACCCCAACAGAGGTCGCAATACTGGCAATACCACACGCAATTACTCTATTCTGTGACGTGATTTCCCCTGGGTCGACCCTAATTTGCTCTCTACATGGTGGTGGAAGTGATGCTTTCCGCTCCAGTAAACTCTGTGCTCAGACGACGTGAATATTTTTACGTCGGCTTCGAAGTTTTTCGATAAGGGGTAACGACCCGCTTGTGAATTTTGTTCCTTCATATTATTTTCATGGATACCAAAGTATTTTTACTGAAGAAGGTATTGAAAACTGGAGAGCCCACAATGATACAGAAATATGAATAACAGTATATTGTATAATCATTAGATCGAATAACATAAATAAAGAGTGGTCAGAGACTCACCCTGTATATATTTAAATATTGCCCTCATATAAAACCTTCTGATGTCAAGTGATTGTGAATGAATAAGGGGCTCATTAAACGATCGATCAATTGTCCTTGTTATACAGGGTGATTCATTGGCTACTACTTAGATTCTAACCATAGATTCTTGAGGCAAAAAAAAATACTTTTTTTCTATACCATCAGTATAAATTCGGCTTCGCTCAAAAGATACAGGGTAATGAAATTTCATTGAAACAATTGTTTTTTGTTAATATCTGTTTAATAAACAAAGAGGACACACTTCTCAGACAAAACACACTTGATTTATCTTGTAAGGTGTTTGAGTTTAAGTAGTTAAAGTAAGTAACTTGTAAAATCTTTCGGAAGCCACTATAAAAAAGGCAATTACGAAACACATCTGAATGCTGAAGAGTTCAATAAATTCTTCTCTGGAAATTGGAGAAATTATCTCAAAACAGTGTAACTCCTCTGTGGACCAGGCATCAACTATGTTGAAGGAGGACAAAGGCAGGTTATCATCCTCCTGTCAGTCAATGTTTTTAGAGCCAACAACAGCTAGCAAAGTATCGAATATTGTCTGCAATCTCAAAAATAAGAAATCGGAAGATATATATGGACTCAATCCTGAATTGTTCAAACAGATATATACGATTCTTTCAGATGCTCTCTGTGAAGTGTTGAATATGTGCATGGAACAAGGAATATTCCTTCAGGAATTGAAAATTGCTAGAGTGGTCCCAGTTCATGAAATTATCGCACGGTGTCGATCCTGCCAATTGTATTTAAAGTTTTTGAGGAAATTCTGAAGAAACGCTTACTATCCTTCTAAGATAAACATTCCTATATTTCAGACTCTTAACATGGTTTTAGATCGAAGCGATCCACTTCTTCAGCAATAGTTGAACTCATTGCGGGAATCACAGAGGCCTTAGACCACCATCCACACCCTGAAATACTTGCTTTAGATCTCAGTAAGGCTTTTGACTGAGTTGACAGGGAAAAACTGCTTGAGAAGATGGAGTACTATGGAGTAAGAGGTACAGCTTTGAAATTAATCAGATCATTGTTAACTGATAGAAAGCAGGTGGTTACATGGAAGGGTATAAACTCCGGAATTAGAGAGATAAATGTGGGAGTTCCACAGGGATCGATACTGGGTCCGTTGTTGTTCGTTGTGTACATTAATGACTTACCAGGAAATGTTCCGTGCGACGCAACGAAATTATATGCAGATGATACATCCTTTCTCGATATTGCTTCACAGGAGGAACTGGAGCGTGTGTGTAATGAGACCCTGCGAGTTGCGGAGGACTGGCTTACCTTCAATGGTCTAATATTGAAGAGTGATCAAACTCAAAGACTGAATTTCAATTTAAACAACAAAGAAAAACGTAGTTTGAACCTACTTGGGATAATCTTGGAGAATGATCTTTGTTGGAGAGAGCATATCTCATTACTTGTCGACAGCCCTTTTTACTATGAGGCGTATGTAGGCCATATCTACCGATAATGTCTGTAAGCTGACTTATTTTTCCAACTTTCACTCTGTTGCGACTTGGGAGACTAATATGGGGCATAGTCCAGGTCTTGATCGGATTTTCCTAAAACAAAAGGAGGCAGTAACAATTTTGAGAACATATAGTTGTTGCGAACTATTAAAGAAGCATAGGATACTTACCATTGTTTATGTTTTCATTCTGGATTGCTTGAAATGCAGAAAATTTTTCAATTTTTACGACTAAGTGTTAAATAGACAGACTACGAAACCTAGATAAAATTAGCACTTACCTGGGGTTTGAAGACTTCTTCAAGTTACTTCGAAGAATTGGCCTTCAAAATTCCGTCAACTCAATTACTTATGGGATTGAGAATCATTTTCGACTAAAAACTCAAAAATACCAGACATTTGAAAAATACGCTTTTCCCTGAAGACTGAGTATCCAAAAACTATCACAACATTTCGAGTGACGCCTCATTGACTCAAAGCTCTGTAAAAACAGCTTAAAACGCGTTTGGTCTGATTTCGCTTCTTCAACACACATTTTCACCTTACTACTCGTTGTGGAAAACCCTGTTTCATCATGGGTCCTCAAGAGATGAAAGCGAAGCTGTCGATTTTTCCCCCTCATCTTCAGCAATGGGGAATTTTTCATGTAGAAATTAATCCGTCACACAGCGAGGAATTCTGTTCGAAGACGTGTTAAGATCTTTGATCCCCTGGGAACTATTTGTTGTTTATTGGAAATTCCAGGAGCCTAAGGTTGCAGGGACGCATAGCAGGAATTTTCGGTACGAAGCGACAATAGGTGGTCGGAATATTGAAGCGAAATAATGAATTGTTTTTTGGGGATGACGGTAGGGTGGGGCCTCCTACTATTTTGCCATTAAAAAAGCGATGGTGGACTGAATTAGGCAGTCACTAGCACTAGTATTATGGATGTTACGATTGTCTCTTCAAATTACCTCCCAGGTTATTAGGTACAGCAGTATTTCGGTTAATCTCTCATCCACAATTCCACATATTCTGCTCAGAACTCCTTCAAAGTTGGAACCGTCACCACTATATCCGTCACTCTCCAGTACCTCCAGTAACATTCAGTGATACTTCACCTGACAGACTGATTTTTAGCATGACCTGTCTATGGGTCTCAGTGCACGAGAAGCTTATCTGCACTTTTCCTGGTCAGTAAAATCGTCTCGATATCTTGGCTGGAAGGTTGATCTTATCTTTGAATGTGTGGCTGAATTGTTTTAATCATACTCAGATAACTCCGACAGGTCTTATTCTATTTGTTACTTTCAATTCGCATTCCATATCCAAGATATACGTAATTCTAATCAACTTTCTCCACTTTTGTGATATCTACTCTTATTGCAGTGTCCCAAGTCGACGTTACTCAGAATTTTTGAGATTCATGTTCGAACCAACGCTCTTAGACACATCTTTCCTGCCAGCTCCTTACTGCGTACTCCAGTGTCGAAAGGAACAACTTTGGGGTTACACGACCTTCCTGCCGTACTCTTCTAGCGTTTGATATCTTTTCTATCTTCCAATCGTCATTTAGACACGCACTGTTGTTCATTTTTGATAAAAATTGATATATCAAGAATCAATCCGAGCTTGGTTCATTCCCTTATAACTTAGCCTCACATCCAACTTGTTCGAAACCATATTCAGGTCAGCAACTTTGAAGGCATTGAAAGAAAACGATGCCATTGAAAGTAATACAAAAGTTTCTGATGACACGTAAGTACTCGTTTCTGAATATTCGGTATTCAACCAGTTATTTATTATGAGCAATCTACTCGTTAGAACTGAGAACCAGTTCAACCGTCGACTTGCATAGAAGTCTAATTTGTAACAGAAAGCTCATCATATGCGAGAAATATATCCGCTCAATTATGGAGACAGTAACTGTTTCAGAATGAAGTGTCGAGGAATTAACACAAAACTATCTCAATTTGCAATGCCATTAACCGGCATTCCGTTTCAATTTTCAGGAATGAAAAATGAATATATACCGTAGCATTTATTCCAGCTTCCGAATATGGCATAAAGCGGTGTCATTCTTATTCATTAGCGGGAAGGTAAAAACTGGTGAATGTTGGCCATTCTTCACAGCATAATTCGCAGAAAGCCAATTCGGAAGAGCTCATGACTTAACTATACATTCCAACTGAACCTACTCATCTAGAAATTGAAAAATCATACACATATTAGACAGGCTGTTTCAAGAAATATTTCGTCATCAATTAGGTTGTTTAAATATTATGTCATGATCAATAAGGTTGTCTATCATTGGTGTCAAATATGCCCTAACAGTGCCGTTTTGAGTTTCAAGATGTTGAAATTGCAAGACAGAATTTGTTTTGCTGGTATTCCTAGTGGAACAGCAAGCTGACCTCCAGCTAAATTGTAACGGTTGGGATTGGGCTTTATATATCTCTGGAAAATCCTGAAATTATGCGATCACTTCGCCAGTTCATCGCATCTAACTGTGGGTTCGAGGCGAATAAATCGGGAATTATTTCATTTCTCAAAATGACACAGTGTTCAGATAATTTCAAGATTGCAGTTTCTACTGACAGAGGTATAAAAATTTTATGCTGCTTCTTTCATTTTTTGATTAGTAAAGTCATTTCGAATAATTTCCAAAAATGGAAATATATTAATTATGACCCAAAATATGTGGAATTTATCATGAACTTGTCACCAAATTTTAAATATATCATACAAGCCATTTAAAAGATATAAGAACACATAGTCATAACACAATAAAGATCGTTCAAAAGAAAAAAAAATTTGCATTTGGTAATAGAACAATGTTGTTGTCAAATTCTCATATAAGTGTCATCAGGAGACTCTCTGAAGAAATAGCTATCCTAAAAAATGTTTCAAGCAGCTAAACAAGCAAAATGAATCAGCTCAAACTTTTATCTTATATAATTTAATTTAATTATCTATACTAGATGTAAAAGAATCTGTATTACTTTTTGTACCATAAAAAAAGGTGTATTCGAAAAATTTGAAGAATTGAAAACGAATACAATAGCAAAATTGCATTCAATACACATGAAACTATCTCAGCCAATCTGAATAATCTATTCTGATATTGAAAATCAAAGATCGAAGGATTGTACACATAGAATACTAGGCGAATGCGGTATATCGCCCTTTTAAAATATAGTGGAAAGAAATATTTAATCAAGCATTCTATAAATGAAGATAATCGAATGAAATGGAACGAAACATTGATAAGATTAGTAGAAGAAATTCTCGACAGATAAACTTTGTAAATCTAACATGAGAAGGTTTTGATATCAATCAGAAATATTATTTGAATTGTCTCCATTGAAACTTTCATAAATATCGAAACATTCCCACATTTTTTTTTCTGTTTTTGAGTAATTTACCTCGAAATCGGTAGAATTTGTTCATGGGAACATCGAAAAAACATTATGTCAACGAGAATATTCGTTCTAAATAATTTCTCTTTATTCTGTAAAATTCAGGAGTTATTTTTTATGGTTGAATGATTCAGGACATAATTTCACTCTGGATTAGGCAGCTCTCCAGGAGGCCATTATTAATTTCATGATAACGATCTGAGAACGTTTCTATTCGGAATGGAATTCTGAATGCTCGCTCATGACAAATTATCGAGGGGGTGGAAAGTTACGACAACGAATTTATTCTACCCCTTTTTCGGGTGTCAGGGTCTATGTAATGGATATTTCTTAGGGGCGGTGTCATGATTGAATAATAGGAAATATAATCATTTATTTTAAGGATTTGATGAGGAAATGAAAGTCACAGAGTGCAGTCAGGAATGAAATAAAGTTCTCAGGCCAAGCTGCATTAATATCCCGATATTAATCAATTTTCAGCAAAATCAAAGAACCTTGTCGAACATAACTTTAACCATCATGATATGTTGACTTCGCTTTTTCGAAGTAAGTGGTAATTGAATTGAAACAGTTTGTATGCAGATCTATCGTTTTATTCCATCACCAGAAAATATCAGATAATTTCGAGAAATCAGTAAACATCTCGACAATGCCCCCTGGCATCAACAGCCTGTCCCGGTGGGCAATTATTGTGCACAGAAATTATATTCCTAGCTTTACCATTGAACTCCTTATGATCTTCAATACGATCTTCCTCTGAAAAAAATCAGTTATGCATTAGTCGAATCACCATTCCACGAAAACTCTCATAAATTAATTCAACAATACATGAAGATGGATGGAAGACAATGCACTTCGTCGATCAAATTAGCCATGTATTTTTATTATGAGCTTTATAGATCATTTCGTTCGAGTTTTGGACATGTTCGGTCCTTTTGTTATAGCATGAATTTGAAGCTGAGGCGATCGCTAAATATTTGAATTTCGCGCTAATTTTATATGTCAACACTGGTGACTTCGCACATGTTATGGATACGCATATGCATCTAGAACGCGAATTGCAATAGAAGAGCTCTCGCTATCACGTTTGTTATCGAAATTGTTTATAAAATCACGCTAATTTTGATTTGCTTTTTGGATATATTACACGCTTGGTTTCACCCGCATATTTGGAAATTTCGCATCGCATTTTGATTGTGTTTTCAACACCGCATTTGAACAAAAGTTGGACTAGAAATCCCGCAGCAAGGGGTCCCAGTGAAGAGCTGATAATTGGAGCAGAGCCCTGAAATCATCGTAATTCACCGCTGTGGTAAGTCATCATTGTTGACCGCATTTCTTTATATGAATTTTGTTGTTTCATATTATATATTTCGCGTTCGCACCAGCTTCAAACAAAAATAAATACAGTCTACTTATCTCTCAAAATTACTGAGCTATCGGACATAACAGGACATCTAGTCCAATTTTTAAGAAAGACTAAAGAAATTACAAAAATTCAAATCCATTGAGAATAAATGAACTAATAATATATTCTGGAAGGCTTCTGTTCCTTTTCCTTCGGCGGATTTGAGTAAATCAGGCAAAAAAGATTTGTTGACGAAAAATTTTCGATCAAGTAACTCGTGTGGAATTCCTTTTTGGACAATAACCATCATCTCTTTATGTTGGGAAAAAGGACAATAAGAGATGAATTTCATTGATGATTTTACAATCAATATTCGTTTTATTTATAATCGAAAATAGTTGATGGGAGGAAAAACATCGTTGCTTTAGTTCTGGTTGACTTCCTATCAAAGATGTTCAATTGAAATAGGAAATATCGAAGGGCCGTTCTCTTTGGCTCAAAGCTCATTCGCTATTCATCTTCACTCAACTCATAGTAGGACCTATCCCTCCCGAAAGATTAAAATTTATTAACAATTTAGGTGATTTTTGGAATCTACACCTATTCATCAACTTTGAATAGCTTGAAAAAGATGTGTTCTTTGCAAACCAATTCATTGTATCTCTCGAACAAACCCAATAATTGGAGAGAATGAAAATATCAGTCATCACATATTGTGGACGTAGTATTCTTGATAATAGTAACTTACAAGAGTAATAGAATGAATGGATAAATAGACATTACAAAAAACCTGAATAAATCTGTCTGTTATTTGTTTCCACGTCAGTGCTTTCTAAAATTATTGATCGTAAACTTTACATTTACTAGTGGTTGATATTGTTATTTTGTAACATTTCGTATTCGTCTTCATAGAGTGTCATAATGATTAAGAGAACAAATTGGAATCTCTAAGAAGTGGTTTTGTTTAAATAACTGTCATCCAAATAAATGATGAATTTGTTTCTCCAGAAAAATGTATTTCAAATAAAGTGATCGACTTATGCTTCGAATGAGATAATGCATCGAAAATTACTCGTAAAAAATCTAATATTCTGCTATAAAATATACTCACCGATTGCAACAGTTGTTCCCATGAACGAAAAGAAAACAATAGCAAAAAGTGCTAATAGGATAGTAAGTTTCATTTTGTTGAGCACTTCAAAATGGCTATACGAAAATTAACTGTTGATCACCCAAAATGTATGCAAGACTGTCGGGCTCAGTTCTTGGTGGAGTATTTATATACCAAAAACGACTGACCAAGATAATTTTGACGATTCACTATTATAATTTCTAGAATTTCATGGTTATCCTATCTCATAATGAGGAAATTCAAATGATAATTCGAAACAGTTTTGTATTAATTTGCAATGGAAAAATATTTCTATTTTGAAAGGGAAATTTTATGATCCGCTTCTAAAATTCAGTGAATCACTCATATGGATCAGGAACGTGATATTTTCGATAATGCATTACGAAAATTATTTGGATTTCTTCCATTTTTTATACAGTTATACGGCATATGGTTGAACAATGTAATGGTATGACCATTACATCTATACAGGGTGAGTCTTTGCCCACTGCGTTAATTTTAACCATAGGTTCTTGAGATCAAAAGAAACACTTTTTCCATTACGGTTTTTCTATATTCAACTGCGTTGAAAAGGTATGAGCATTTTAAGTTTTCACATTGGGCAAATACCCCCCTCTGTAGTCCAGTATAGTTTGAATGAAAAATACTTTCCACAGCATCCACTATTGAATCTGAATTGTTTAAAAACATTATTTTTGCTCTAAGAAATGATTCACTTACTCATGTTTCATCCGATTAGGTCCATATCCAGAAAGAAGATACAAAATACTAATTTTCTGGTAAAAAAATTCAACACCATAAACATATTTTTGCTGTTTACTATAATTTCTTTCTACTTCAAGATCATAAACCATTCGTCCCCAGTGAGAAATTCCCAAAAACCTCAGAAATATTGGATGTTATCATCATACATTTGTAATTTTCTTCTTAAGATTTCCATATCATGAAAACCATCATTTCTATGAAAACTTCCGAGGCAAGAGGTTGTCACATTGTTTTTTTTCTCAAAGCCAGAAAATATCATCTATGACTTTCCAAACACTGATATTATTTAAGTTTCTTCTCCTTGACAGAGACCAGTGAACAGGTCTATGAGACTGTCAAAAATATGGCAATCTTTTTCGAAATCTTCAACAACAATGAATAATGTCACTACGAATAATTATTTTACAGTGATGTTACTTTGCTTGATGATTATTTTCTGTACTGAATCCCAATAACAAATTACTTGAATAGATTACAAGTATTCTCAGATTTAGGTGTGCAATTATATTTGCTTGAAGGAATTAGGTTTGATCACCTACATTTGATTCTGAAAAACCAACTACGTGTTTTTTCGTTAGTAAGAATCTATTCTGTTTAGACTATAATTAATTACTGAACAAATTTTTGGTTTTATAATCAGAATATCTGTTTTAATTATGTAAACAAAAACAGAAATATTGAATAATGGTTATTCATAGATTATGTCAAATTTTAATACCTTACCATAGAATATTAATTTATTACCGAACCCCGAGAGAAAAAATTAATAATTGCAAAGTTTTTTTAAATGAAAGATAATACCTGTAATCATTATCGATCTTCAGTAATAATTTTTCTCAGAATAACTAGAGTGAATTATTACCACATTGAAATGTTATAATAACGTATCTGTGGTGGGTTGTTCCCAATAAAATAGTGTTCTGCGGTTCCTTGTTGTTTTGCTTCTGTTTGAAACTGTCAACAGTTATTTAAAAAACGTGGAAAATATTATAATAAAATAATAATAATAATTTCGATAGTTTGAAATTATGTAATTCAGTATGAAATGATTATGGTCAGAAAATACATTTCTATTCTAATCTTTCTTGTTTATGAACCTATAGCTTCCAGTTTCAATATTGATTGAATTTTAATTAACCATGCATCATAACAAACATTCAGAAATACTAAAACTAAGTCAAATTCTATCATCTCCTAAGTTCGTGTAGGTACTAGGTTGAATCGGTGTATGAAATAATTATGTGAAAAAACTATAAACCTACAAAATAAATCAAGGAGACTGGATTCGAAGATTTTAAAACTCATATGATCTTAATTTGAAGCATTCCTATGTTAGAATAGATATAATTTGATGGACCCTGAAAGTCTGAAGCTATAAAGAACCAGCTCTTCATAAAGACAAGTCTTCAATTCAACAGGTCCTGACAGAAAATACATTACCTATTTCAACGGTCATGAGAATATACCGAATTAAATATTAAACAAGGTGCTAGACATCATTAATAATGAATACAGCAAATGGCAATTCAGATTTTGTAATGAATGTAAGACAAAAATTGTTCTGTGGTTAATTTCATCTATTAGTTTTTAGTGGTGGAACCATAGACTGGAGAGATTTCCCCAACCTTTTGAAGAAATATTTAATATAGACATAAAATATGGCAACATTGAACAAATCTTGTTATTGAATCATTTCAGCACTGAGTTGAATTTGGGAAAATCAGAAAATTTGGACAAAATTATATCGATTTAATTCCTTTCAACTTCAAATATCTCAAGAATGGTGCAGTTTAGGAGGAAAGATGGAGAATGATTTTATCTGAAAAAAAGACTAATGATTCCAGGAAGTACGAGATATACGGACCTTTAGTTCAACGATATTTGTTTTTCATGCAATTTAACCAATCTATAGAGTAGTAGTGAGAAACCCACAAGAAATGGAATGAATCTAACGAAGCCAAAATATGCATGACTGTTATCAAAAACCTTCTACAGGAGATCATTTCAATTGATATTGTCGTTTGAATATTACAGGTGAAAATGCAATTTTTTTATGAAATTTCAACACCCTATATCTTTTGAACGGGGCCAAATTTGGAAAACTGTTATAGGTAGAAATCTATGGTTAAACTTAACGCAGTGGTCAAAGACTCACCCTGTATATTCTTCTATCTGCGGCTAAACTTCAGCTTGATTTCATATTTATCATTGTTTTCTTCTAGAAATCTTATTTTTGTGTATCAACCAAACCAGTTGATCTAAAGATCTAATCACTGAAACTGTTTTATCTTCATACTCCCACTTAAGAGTGAATTGAATATGCAGATCAAATTAATTTGATACGTTCAATATGTCACTTTATTTTCTGGTAGAAGTATGTTTGTCACCAAACTTCATTATAAAAAATATTGAGGACGATAGTTTTGGAATTGATTGATCTAATTAATACTTCATATCAAATGTTGGTTAAATTCAGAAACGATTGCTCAGCCAAATATTTGATAAAATTGCAATGCACCTATGGAATTTCTTTTGAAATTTATTGAAATTATTACGAAGAATAACTGTTTCACCTTCCATAATTTAAAAAAAAGAATTGTATGACCTATAATGCTTCGAAGAGCTATATTCAATTCCAAAATTAACACATCTTCTACCTACCTTCTGAAATGCATCTTCAATTGGAAAATATAGCAAATATTATTACACTGATCTTATGAGGTCCTGTAAATGAAATTTGATATTATTTCTTTCCGCAAGTTAACTGAATGAAAATTGTTCAATTAACTTCTTAGTTATTTTCCCAAATTTAATTGTAGTTTGTTGTGAAAAAGTTGAAATTAAAGTTGATTAAATTTTGTTCATAAATCTTGAATGTAATATTCAAAATCTGGAAACATCATAAAATTTTTTGTAATTCTAGCTTTTGAAGAGCCAGCCTCAATGTGTTTGATATAGACAGCTGGCTGGTCCAACCTGTCATTTCAGACAATTTGTTATGATATGTGGAAGACTTAAAATTCCTGTCAGTGTTATGCTCGATGATTATTTCGATCGAATAGTAAAGCAATTGATTTTTTATACATCGTGAAATAGTTCTGTTAACTTGTTGTTATAGTTTTGTTAATTAAAGCATATTATACAATCGCTGCACTACCGTACTGATGCTATTTATTTTGTTCAAAGATGAAAGCAGGAATATTCAACTATATTTTTCTCAATATAATTATTCATATTGTGCAATTTAGTCTGTAGGTTTTAATTCATTACCTCATTTACAACATTTTTCATAATTTCCTGATATAATGATATGATGATTTACACTAAATACATTGAGAAATAATAACAAAATCAATATCCACAATGGGACACCTGCATAAGTAATAATTTTGTCGGGTTTGCTTTTTCTTATTCTGATTGTCTAGAACTTTTTTGTCTCCAACATTGAAAACTATCCACGCTACAGATGATATCTGTAGGCATAATGCGTAACCGTGAGTCACATAATTCAGTTTCGCAATTTATATTCAAGACCGTTTCTCTCGTATATCGTTCGAAGGAATATGGACGTTTTGTCTGGCCGGACGTCTGCCGAAACATAAATTTCAATCAGCGCATTTCGCATTCAGATATCACGAATGTTGGTTTCAGTTCTATTCTGATGTAAGCCGATTATTTGTAGATTTTCTTTTCGTTGTCCACTTTAACATTCACAACGGTACAATCTTTTTCTCTGGTCATTATGAAACGTATTTCATTTCGAGGCGTCGAAAGTTGAACTTTTTCAGTGACAGCTGATCCGACCATTGTAGGTCTGTTTGAAGTTATTGATTTCGAAATTTATGGTACCTATTTAGCCCCGGATAGTTTAAAGATGCTGTGTAATTCATGAATATTTATTTTCCCTTAATTTATACAATACAGGCTAATTTTGACTTTTTTGTTTCAGGTGAGAAAAATTGATGCAATAATGGCCGCAACCAATTCAAGCACTTGCCTTCATTGCAGCTTAGAGGATGAGGTATTGAATTTATGAATGCCATGATTTTCGAAATATTCTGCATTCAATAATATGATTCAAATTGTCGATTCGACAGGAATCAGTAGAAACAGCTGAACAGAATTGGGCATTCTGTATTTATCTTGAAGTAGTCCATGTACACTGTACCTGTAAATAAACGCGAAGATCTTTCGGAAATGATTGGTTAGTGAAAACTAATGAGGTTCTCTGTCTAAAATTTGTTTGCCTTCCTTTCCAAGTTACACGGATAATTTTTATGAAATCGATACTTTTCACCGGAATTAATTAAAATTAGCAATAAAAGCTTATCCGAATTACATCAAAGTTCACAAAATAATTGTCGATTGAGTTGAATAGCCACTGATTTCGTACACAGGTGGAATACATTTTCTGTTATACATTTTTGACAGTCTATTATTTGAAAAATTAAATTCTACTTCAATTTTTGTTTTACGAAAGGTAAATAAATTTGGAGTATGGTAGTTGATTCAAGTTCAACTATTACACAGATGCATTTCTGTTATGGATGGAAATTCACTAAATACCTGCCACTAATACCATAGATGGACAGATACCTCATCACAACTCTTTTCAAAGCTTACATCAGCGCCTTGAGGAAAGAGGAACATTCAAGAAATGAAGTCTGATGCTGTTAGAAATAGGGTAGTGAAAACTGCAACACTAGAAAAAGCTGTATTGAAATTCGTGGAAGACCATTAGCAATCCTCTACCAGGAAAATTGCTGAAGCATTTATCACAAACTAGGACCTAGTTTGGATGATATTGGAGGCAGAAATACTGTATACCTTCCATTCACAGTGAGTACAAGCATAGATACCTTGTGATTCTCCTTTGTGTGTCTTTTCCAATGACGAAGCCAGCTTTTCACAAAATGAATTTTTATAATAATCATGTTTGGGAAGCAAATATCCTTACTAGATCATGGAAGGTAGCCACCAGCAACAATTTTCACTTAATGTATTGCTAAGCGTGTTGGGAAATTATTTGATTGGTCCTATTTCTTACCGAACCCATTAAATTTTCAAAATTACAGATACTTTCTTGAAGAAGAAAGTTTACTTTTTCAAGATGTGCCTTTACAGCTAAGGCGACAAGCAAATTCGTGCATGATGGAGCTTCAGCCCACTTTCGTGTCAACGTGGGGATATACTTGAATGATACATATCACGATGGCTGGATAGGTCGGGGCGGTCCTCAGTATTGGCCTCTTCGGTCTCCTGATCACTATCCATACGACCTTTGTTTATGGATATATCTTAAATCTGCGGTGTACACGACTTCAACCATCGATATCATTGATTTGAGAAATCGAATTATATCCGAAATACGCAAGGGATATTCGACAGAATACGACGTTCAATGACTTCTCATGCATTTTAGCTAGAGGTGGCCACATCCAACATCTCATTTGACTTTGAATTCAATAGTCATTGCAAGATTCATATTGAACAAGCGGTATATTTCTATTTTTTGTTAGATTTGATGTAATGAACCAGAAAGTTCAATTCTTCAAATAATTGTACACAAAGGTATCGCAGAATACGTATTCCATCTATGTACGAAATCAGAGGCTATTCAACTCCATCACCAATTATTCTGTGAACTTGAATATAATTCAGATAAGCGCTTATTGCAAATTTTAATTTATTCCAGGAATAGTATCGATTATAACAAAATTTTCCAGGAGACATTTTTTTCCAAAATCGAGCAAGGTTTGACGATAGAAGAAAATTTGAAATTCTCGTGATCACAAAAAAAGATATAACAGAAATGGTAATCAAAGAAAAATTTTCCTGATGCATTTTATTTCGCACAAGTCAGTCAACCGTATATAATTTCTTTCATTATTTCATCCTCGTTGTTTTTAATTTTCGAATTGACAATAGAGACCAACTGGCAATACCCCAGAAGATGATTTAAAAAAAAATTGAAACGTCGTCATTTTGTCTAATTGATTCTCTGAAATTTCGACCGAAAAGAAACCTCTAAAAACTATACACGTGTTATTTTGTATCGTTCTAAATTGTTACTTCTAAAATATATTTAATTTAAAATTATTACAAATTTATTTCTACATGTTTAAGAGATCACAATAATATGGATTTGCCTTTGTATGCAACGGTTGCTTCTAGCCACTTCGATGACATATCATTTTTAACTAGAAAAGTCAGGGGAATCGATTTTTGTAAGAATATATAGGGGTTTACAAAACAGATGTTTTTTTTAAATAACACTTCCTAGTTTGAGAACTATTAATATTTTATTCAAAACAGTGTGTAATGAAAAAAAATTGTAGAATAAAATCGTCCAAAGAAATTTTTGAAAATTTGAAAATTCACAATGAAAATTAGTATGAATCATAAACTTTAAACGCGTTTTTCTCGGAAACCGTTGGTCCTAGCGACTTGAATGAGGTACACCTTTTGTAACTACAAAAGCCTGGGGAATCCATATTTCTAGTCCAAAATGACGTACAGGTTAGCACAAAAAAGTTGCAATGATTGCCAGTGGCGCTCTCTAAAGAATACAACTAAATCGACCACAAATTTAAAATTCTCACCCTCAAAAAACTCCCTATGTACCAACTTTCATGCAATTTTTTGGAATCATTATTTGAGATATTGAAGAAAACGCGAATTATTTTTTCAACTTCAACACCCTGTATTTCGGAACCAAAACATTTTCGGACCCATGTTCATAGGAACTCATTTTCAGTAGAAGAGGTCGATTAATAACGATAAACTTTTTGACAAAGGGAATATCAGTCACCAGGAAATTTTTGTACAATTCATTCAATTAGCTACATTTCGAGAAATTTAGTCTCTTTAGAAGATTGAAAATTTGTATTTCCTTATTTATGTTATTAGATTGAAATAAATTTGGGCCAATCAATCTAATATCATAAATAAGGAAATACAAATTTTCAATCTTCTACTACCAACTCCATCTAGATTGAAAAGAACCAATTCAAACCCAGATTTGGGATTATCACTTGTTGGTTAATTCGTACAGGTGTCGCAGCATTAAATTGGAATAAGAAGTTGGAAAAACAAAATCGTGACAGCGCATCATCGTCACATTATTTCATTCATGCCTGACGAAAATATTTAATATTTGAAGACTTTTTAAAATTTGATTTATAGAAGAAATTAATATTTTGACGGACAATTTGGAAGAATTACGTAAAAGCTTTGTGTTCTTTGTTGATATGTTTGTGTATTTATTATTGTGTAATTTACAGGAAATTGTCGATTGTGTTACATTCCTTCAAAAAGGCGTAGATACGCCGAAACATATGTTGGAAAAATAAAATAAATAAGATAATAATTTAACAATTACCATTATAAGTAAAATAAGTGCTATACACCCAAGAAATTTTGAACAAAAAAAATTTATATCAAAGCACAAGAAATTCAAACAAAAAAATATATATATGATTATGGACACGTTATTGTGATGTTTATTGATATTATTTTTCAACAACCACGGTTTTGAACGATGTTTCAAAGGAAAAAATCTATTCAATATTCATAGCCTGAGGAAGAGTAGCTAATTGAATGAATTGTACAATAATTGAGGTTCCTGGTGACTGATATACCCTTTCTGAAAAAAAATTTCGTTATTAAGTATGGTACATCAATTCTTTTCCTTGCACTAGGGAATACTGAAGATTCGTTGTTATAAATTTCGGATATTTACGATATGTATATACTTCTTCATATACATCATTGTGGAAGAAAGATATCTATTTCAATAGGGAAGGTAAACATTCATTTGGTGTTTGTTTTTTCTTTTACATTCTTCGCAACGGTTTTCTTAGTATCAACACTGTCACGAAGCTCGAAAAGTGACTTCAGAACATGCGCGCAAAGGCTCCGGAACTCATGGCGGTGCATTCCTACACTTTATGCGATTACATTTGCCAAGCAATAATAAACACAAATCACCGTCGTGTGTGACGACCTTTACCCGTCAGTCTCCACCGATTCACGACTTTTCGATCGGATCTCCGGGTCCAAGGCAGCTTTTCCTCTTCCTCGCATGCCTCATTCGTCCGCCTCCAACGAGCGGCGTCGGTTCACTTTGCACGTGCAGCTGCAGAAGCGTTCACCAGATACGCCAGTCTTCCGCCTAACTATTTTTCTACCTTCCGCGGCGAGGCTCGTTGTTTGTGTCGGCGAGTGTACTTGTTTGTGTATTTGTGATGATGTTCAATTACTTTGTATAGTGCCATCGTGAATATTTGTATCTGTCTGTATTGGGGAATGATCGGTTTTCAGTGGCTGCCATTATTCTGGATTATTTGAGTGTTGGCGTCGAAAGGTACCGGAAACGTTTTGGATTACTCAGATGGTGTTCTTAGCTAAGCACGGTGAGTCTGGATTTTAGGGATTTCAGACAGGAGATGGGTGAATGGATGTGTTATTCGCCTTTACTTTTTGTGGGTGTGCAGCTCAACAAAATTACTTTAGCGACATATCTCCAGTCAAAAAAACATTTAACTGAATCAAGAAGGTTGAATTTGCATTATTGTGACATTGTTATGGAAAATTTATGAAATTTGAAATATGCATCAACAATGAAGCAGTGCAATTAATTGCCTTGCTTGCCTTCATCATATCTCTTTCTATCAGAAACATGCGTCGTAGGTTTTATAAAGTTCAACAGCGACTAACATGTGAATTGACTGAGCATGAAGGTTTGGTAATCAACAGTTAATCAATTGATTTTTGAAGACATTATTTCCCAAAGTATGCATCAAAATTATCTCCATCTCATTTTATCAACAGTATAGGGTGTTTCACGAGGAAACTCACCCATATTTATACGGGAAACTACCTACTGAACGTATTTTCATGAAATTCAGCACTTATAAGTATTTCACTATGCTGATGAAATCTAAAATATTTTCAAGGCATGAGCACCTCCGGTTTTTCCGGAAATGTCGTCAACTTCCCCTTTTCAAACACCATTTTTTTATTGCAGAAATAGATTCCTTAGAAAATTCCAAGTTATTTTGATGTAATGTTCTTCAGTTTTTGTTGGAAAATTCTGAGTGGAAAAATTCGAAAAAAAAATCGAAAATAGAGCTCCGCTGAAACAAGAATAACTTCCGGGTTTTTGGATGGAAAATTTTCATTTTTGGGATTTTTCAAGATGTAAGATTGATGTATACACTTTAAAAATCGAAATCGCGATTCATGATACAGGGGGTGAAAAAATCGCTTTCAAAGTTAGGGATGACAAAATCGTGAAAAATCAATTTTTTCAAATTAGAACCTCATTTTTTTATGGCAGATATTGAATCTACGTTAAAAAATAATGTGAGTGTATGCATCACACCCTTGCCCTGAAGTGGATATTTTCTGAGTTATTCACCAAGAACTGTTTTTCATCTTGAATTTTCAGCTATTTCTTTTCCCTTCACGCCAAAAAGATGAAATTTTCAGGAACTTTCGAGATCAACTCATTTCAACATCTCCTTGATGCAAGGAAAACTATTGATTGAGCTCTTTTATATTCTATTATCTATATTTCAGTCTCTGACGTTTTGACACACATCTTCTGATTTCTTCAAGATGAAAATTTGATCTATCAATATATCTTAGTTTGTTCAGACGGCGTATAGTTTGGCAGTTGATATCTCCTCCGATATTTCCAACAAGGGGTATATATATTTTCTGAAATTACCAAAAACTTCAAGACATACTCCATGTACTTTGTCTTATATATTGCAGACAAATATTTCGGACATGTGATATAGCAAAGTTCGAATAGAGACTCACAAATACCCACGTTGACAAGAGCGCCAAAAGCCGTCTTACCTCACCTCAGTGCTTTCTGAATTTTTTTTTGTAATAATTATTTTTGTAATGAAGGTAAAAACAGTTGAAGTTATATATGGGTTATTGTACATGATTGCAATTATTCTTTCAATTAACATCGATTGAGGAAAATATGTTTTGTACTTTCATATTTGTATCTTCAGAATGGAAGAAGGGAATGGTTTAACACGAGATTACTTAACAATGGATGATGGAAACAGTAAACAATAATTAATCAAAAAAACTGTCACCAAGAATATCTCGTTGTCAACAATATGATTCGAGAATTATTCCAGAGAACCTCCGAATTACAAAGCTGTAAAATCCGCATCTCCCAATCATTGAATGTCAGTATTTCGTCGGTCGATTGAAACCGTTTCCCCAGCAATCTGTGTGAGCCCATACCCAATACGAGTGTGCCTTTAGGCCTTTTCTCGGGGCCCCAATAAAATATCGGTGTTCAATACCATCTCAACCACAGGCGCCAGACTTTTCGACTGAAACTAGTTAAATTCTATTTTAAAAGGCTGTAAATATCCCAACAACTGAAGACAATGTCTCCGGTCAAAATACCGTAAGCAATTTGTCTAACGCCAATGAATGGCATCATTGAAGACACGTTTGTTGCGTCCTAGATGCTCCATTATCACATCAATACAAGCAGGTAATGATAACGTTCAGATAAGGATGTGTTTATGCGAACTTGAAAGAGGAAGTTATTTATTATTAATAAGTCATTTAGCTCGTTTTTTCAACATACAGAGTAGTTTCCAAGTGATACTGTCGAACTCTGGAACGGAACCGAATTTGAAAAATGTAGAACAGCACTTACGTGAGGTCGAGAGCTTTTGTTTGCTTGTTCTAAATTGTTTTTCCGCACTCTGTAACAGTGTGATACTAAAACAACCTCCATAATGAATGGGAAATAATCAAAGGACCTTCTTCATCTTGAATTGAAAATAAAGACTCACAGTTTTCACTTACCTCGAAACTAACACAAAGGGTGTAAGGTTCCCGAAAATTTCATCTTTTTGGCGTGAAGGGAAAAGAAATAGCTGAAAATTCAAGACGAAAATATCCACTTTAGGGCAAGGGTGTGATGCATACACTCACATTATTTCTTAACGTAGATTCAATATCTGCCATAAGAAAATGGGGTTCCAATTTGAAAAAATTGATTTTTCACGATTTTGTCATCCCCTCTATCATGAATCGCGATTTCGATTTTTAAAATGGATACATCAATCTTACATCTTGAAAAATCCCAAAAATGAAAATTTTCCATCCAGAAACCTCCAAGTTATTCCTGTTTCAGCGGAGCTCTATTTTCGATTTTTTTTCGAATTTTCCCGCTCAGAGAGAATTTTCCAACCAAAACTGAAAAATGTTACATCAAAATAACTTGAAATTTTCTAAGGAATCTATTTCTGCAATAAAAAAATGGTGTTGTAATTTGAAAAACGGAAGTTGACGTCATTTCCGGAAAAACCGGAGGTGCTCATGCCTTGAAAATATTTTAGATTCCATCAGCATCGTGAAATACTTATAAGTGCTGAATTTCATGAAAATACGTTCAGTAGTTTCAGTATAAATATGGATGAGGTTCCTCCTGAAAGACCCTGTATGTATAGGTATCATTATATGAGGAAAATGATTCATAAAAAATTACATAATAATGATAATGTAAGTAGTAATAACTTATTCATTTAATTAATTCCATGCAAGAAGAGATGCAAAGTAAGTCAAAAAAAATACGCTGGTGATAATGGAAATAGAATATACATAAAAACTCAGAAACAGAGTACGGTTCTTAAAGCAATAAAATATTCAATAGTTGTTGTTTTCGAAAGATTTTTACATGTTTCATGTTAAAAATATTACTAGATAAGTCTCATTGCATGTATGGGACACCCTCTCGGCCACCCTTATTTGTATATGTTATTTATAATATATCGTCTTCAATGCTGGAACACATTTGTTTCCGGATTATAGTACTTAAGAGAATGAGCACTCAAAAGCTAATGACATTACCCCACTACTTTTATCCATTTCTTTTTATATCTTCTATCTATGTAATTCAAGCTGTCACAAACATTAAGCTGAATAAAGAGTATTTTATTCAATGTTACGATCTGG
Organism: Micraspis discolor; assembly: GCA_030674115.1. NCBI lineage: Eukaryota > Metazoa > Arthropoda > Insecta > Coleoptera > Coccinellidae > Micraspis > Micraspis discolor. The sequence goes on along the minus strand of JARTUT010000874.1, from coordinate 1,551,503 downwards.
GAAGACTAGATCTAAACAAGAATGACCAAGAAACAAAATCTCATACTCCAAACTCGAATTACCAAGAAAACCGATACACCCGAAAACATCATTCGATTGAAAAGAATGTTAAAAGATATCAATTTCAAGCTAACAGTCCCTTAACGAAACGTATTTGACAAACCAAAACAGTGACTTCTCAATTACGCAAACACTGATTTTTTGTTGGTATCGTGAGGCCATTTGGAGACGTTTAATGGTAAGTTTAGTCGTACCAAGTCTGTAGGAATAGGAATCTAATCGGTTACTTTAACAACCTTAGTCTTTGACCTCTGATTGCGCAATGGGCACAAATACATCAATCTTGTATTCGTAGGAAACACGATCCACATGGCGTTTACAATAGACGTTGAATTATTCATGAACTCTGGTATTTTTATTCTAGCACTTTATGATCGGTCGACCAATCGAAAGTATACAGAGAATTTGAATAAATTCCTAGGAACTGAGATGTGTTCCAATGAAAAAGGATGATACGAGGGAATTGGAATTGAAGAGGGTATGAAGTCCACATGATTCTTGAATATTTTTCTCAAGAGTCAAGTTTTCATTGATGTTTTTTTATCTGTAACAGACGGTTTGACGTTTTTATGTCAAGTAAGGGTTAGTTTTTTCAACAACAATATGTAACAGGTTCGGAATAATTTATGAAATAAAATATACGATTTAAAAGAATCACTTATAGAACAACAATATCATACGATGTTTTTGGGTGCTCTTTTATACGTCAGTCCTCATTAGAATGATGAACGTTAAAGAGGGATGCTAAATTGATCTTTCATTTTATTAATCTTCGATTTGTCAGCTTCAAAATGCATCCCTGATTTTTGTTAGAACTAAGATCATAATAAGGAGTCAACATATCTGCGAAACCGTATGAAAATACGACACGTCACGAGTATGTACAAAAAATAATTTATTATTGCATTCACAATGGCCTGCTGTGCCCATCACCATCTGAAAATCGTCAGTTTTCTTGAAAAGTAGTTTTTTTTCACCATCATCACCTCATTCGAGTACATACATTCGACTTCCTCACGGCTCGAAGTATGGCACCACTTTTTCTTTTGCTAACCCAAATCTCGAGCAACTATAGACATAGTTAGCTTCGCAATGATTACTTTGGTACAAAAATGCTACTAAGCTCACCCGAAAAAATTTGGAAAGACAAATTATCAAGGGTAATACCACTAGAGGTGAGATTTTTTGAGAACACTCTTGTTTTTTTGGGAATTATGCGTTTAAATTTCACGAAACAAAGTTATCCTTCGGGATCACTTTGTTGAGTGAAATTTGTATAATTTTCAAAAAACGAAGTGTTCTCAAAAAAAATTCGAATCTCGTGTGGTATTTGGAAAGATCATTCAACAATATAAATCAAACGAAATAAAAAATAGTTTTTTATTCAAAAATAACCAGATAGAAGGATAACAACAAATTATTCATCTTTATTCTCAAAATACTAATTATTGATAGTGCAATTATTATACACATTACGAGCATTATTTTCGAATGATGAAGTAGATACTGATGTTGTTTCTTGAAGGACTTTTTTTCATTCCTTATGGCTGTGATTATTATTTTGTGATGTTGTTGGTCGAGTTGGAGATACGGTTTCACTGACGCTGCTGAAGAATGGCCTGTTATCTTTATCAGCTGTTCCTCGCCAATCCCTGCTTTGGCTAATTGGCTGACAGCAGTAGCTCGATGCGAGTGGTTGGTTATCTTCGACTTGGTTGTGTTGATGCCAATGAGTTCTGCCGATTCTTTTGTCCATTTAGCTATCGTATTGGGACCGACTGGGGAGTTTTGGAAGCATGAACCATATTTCCAATTATTATGTGGAGTAAGGAAGAGTCTTTCAGTGGTTATGTTTGCAGTTCTTTTGGATACAAGTAGCTTATATAACCTCACCGAGCAAATATCTTCTTCATTATTGGGAGTCAGCAATTTCGTTTCCGCACATTTTTGGGCACCACCTTGTCTTGTTTTAGAAAATATCGGATTGTAGGTCATTCGGCCCGTGGGATTACCATCGTTTTCAATTTCGAATTGGAAATGCAAAATTAGGCACGATGAACCCTCTCCTCCGTGCCAAGCAAGCTCCAATGCAGCAATAAAATAAAATTTTTTGTTCAAACCGTCTGGATTATCTTCTTTACATAAGTTGACCATCTTTTTGTGTTGCTCCAAAGACAGCGCCTTGGCACTAACTTTTCTTTTCTCAGGGTCCACTTGCAAAATACGCCTCTTGGCATTTCGTGCATCCCGCGCCGTTTTAAAAGCCACGTCTGTGAATGGATCGAACCTAACGCCCCATTCGGAGTAGAATTTTTCCTGCAGCTGTTTGGCACAAGGTTTTTACGACACTTTTCTTGTAGTCTGATCCATCTCTTTTCTTCATATTGAAAGCCCAGTCTAGCATAATATTATTGAGCTCTGACAAACTTGTTTTTTCATTTACAAGGTATTCCCGGACAGCACAGAATTCTTCAAATTGTTTCCAAATGTAGGATCTTGACTTCACTGTATTAAGCGGCACACTTTTCTTCACACTTCCTCAATTGAAGTAATATTACAATTCCCAAAACGTTTCATTTTTATCTACTTTATGGTAAAATACGAAAATAAACTGACAGAACTGTCAAATGTGCTGTTGAAGTTATCTCTAACAACTGCTTGTTTATCGTAACCATGACGACCGCTTCTTCCACCAACGGCCAAAGCTATCCGGACGTATTAATATGCCTATGCAAATTAGGCATTTGATAAAAACAAATTTCTAAAAGTGAAAACACTGTGAGGTTGAGTGTTTTCAGATACAGTTTCTATTGGTCCGTTTTCAAAAATTGAGCGATTTCAGTGGACGATGTAGTATAGTGTTGAATGATCACTACTACATTGTTCATTATCTTATTCTGTGCATTGGTTTAAAATTACGGGTGCGTGTTCCTCCGTTCATTTAATTTGTTTCGTGTCGAAATATGGCCTCGATGGTCCGTGTGGTTCAGATTTCATGGTCGCGTTCAGGCGTGAAAATCTCAATGAAATCGAACGCAGTTAGCTGCAAAATGTTTCCCATTAGTTGCAGCCTATTCTGAGATCGTATATTCAGGTTTTCTCGATTACGGATTTCTCATTGACTTGAAAAGTACATTCTACGTATCCGATATCGCGACCTTGATAATGCAGTCCTTTTGGTTCTTTGATTGGACGTTGCTCACCATGGTTCTCACGCATTAAAATGGTTTAAGGAATTACTGTCGTCTTGGCTGGAATCAATGATAAACAATGACAATAATAAAATGGATGAAGTAATTTTCATAATAGTAGATTTAAAATTGATAATGGAGTCAACCGTGGCTAGTAAACAAATCGCCTATTTTCTGGTTTTGAAGACCTTTGCAACCGAGGTACCATTTGAATTGCGGCTATATTTTCTATAACTGAAGTTCACTGATATAATAATTAATAACCCAAATAATTCCTGGTGGTGCGGCAACGTCTGATCTGATTTTTATCGATCTTTATAATAATTTCAGTAGAATGTCTCTTCTTACCCTCACTAAAGCTCGACAATGACTTTTATCCACAGCTAAGGCTTATTCATATCACAATCAACAACCTATATGATTTCTGAAGGTACTACAATGCCTCATTTGGTTTTTATCAAGCATCAAAGTTTGATCATTCATAATTTTTACATTCACTCCAATCCTTTCTCAAACGCGACACTGGATTTCATCGATTACTAATAATCCTCACATCATAAATAAATATCTCTATCGACTTGGTCATTCCAAATATTCAAATTGCATTCGTGCAACCCCAAGCGCAAGCCTATGCTTTAGCCCAACATTTTCCATTATAAGTAATATCATAAATATCGAATTTAATATCTTCACAATACCGTAGGAAAATGGCTCTTTAAGCTTTAAGTAAGGTCCTAACATTATACATTGCATTTTTATTCACATCTACTTTGGATAAAAAGAATTTTTCAACTATCTCGAATTATTGTCTATATTATAATAAAGAGTTCCTTTATTATTCAACAAGACAATGCCTTGAGTTTAGGAGCTCAGAAGCGAATCATTCTATAGATCAACATCTCAGCCGGGATCAATAGTTACGACTCACCCGATAAGTGGATGCTGGCTTCACTGTCGTCAGCAAACAACAAAATGTTTAGGAAATTTCAAATATCACCGTGGTGAGTCTTGAAATATCACAACATCCTTTTGCTGTTAGGCCCGAACGAGGGCCCGAAGACCGAAAACGCTCAGTGGCCGGAAAAAACGGCCACATCGCGTTCTGGCTGCCTTCGAACGCACAGAACGCGTTTTGGCTGTTTTTAAACGCTCGCAACGCGTTCTGGTAATTGTTAAACAGCCGGAACGCGTTTTGTCAATTGTTCAACGCTCACAACGCATTCTTAATGTTCGACTTGTATTATTTGCCGCTTTCTACCTGCGTAGGATAAAATTTATATTGTCCCTAATAAAACAAAGTTGAAAATTGAAATACAATTCAATTATTGACAACTACAATTGGATACCAAAGATAGGTTCGGTTTTTCTTGCCGAATCATTTCAACAATATTAAACTTGTTATAATTGTTTTTCAGTTCTAGGAAGAAACTTACACTAATAAACTTATATTGTCGAGCATATAATATATAAATGCATGAATTAAAAAGCGAAGAGTTCTTTATTGAATAAATGAATTTCAATTTATTTTCTACACATCCAACGTATTGTGGAGAACAAAACAAACTTGAATTTATAACTCTTTTAATTACTTCATTACAAACAATTCAATTATTGAAAACTACAATTAAATACAAACGACGGGTTTTTCCGAACTTTTGTGTACTTTACATAGGTACGTTACTTATCTTTACAAGAACTGTTTGAATGACATTTCGAATTAATTAGTACATTTGAATTGTATCCGTAAAGTATGGAACAAATTAATTTTTAGCTAATCAGACCATTTTAAGAAATAATCCTGAAACACATCGATTTTTATTTTAATTTACCTTATTTTAAAATAATAATCTAATATACAGCGTGAATTATTTTCGAGTAATGACATCACCGTCATTTTTTTTAATTGAACTATTTTGTCTCCATTTCCGGATTACTCTAGCTGAGCTGATTCCAAAAATGTATCACATGTTGATTCCAATAGGTACAGGGTCGACAAATATACAATAGTTTTGTATGTGCTCAGTGCTCATAAAGAAATTCTAGACCACAAGTACCAAACATGTTCGGACACAACTTATTTTTATTATTCTAAATTTGTAAAAACTACAGGGTCTTACATTTGAAACATTTATCAAGCCAAATTTCCTGATCGAAGATTACCCCACCACGAAACATTCTCGACGACTTATCGACGATTAAGAGAGACTGGATACTTAAATTTTCAAGAGCCTCGGGTCAATGTGAGGCAACACCATGTAGCAGTTGACGATCAAATACTTCAAGCCTTTGAAGAAGATCCAACTATAAGCCTCAAATTGCCCCGAGGCTCTTGAAAATTTAAGTTTCCAGTCTCTCAAATTTGACGGTCCATGTGCCGAACACCCTGTATATATATTTATGTTTTGAGAAAATCACGTTTAGCTTCAAACATTTGGATTGTTTGCCGATGATGAGCATTCATTTCAAATCCCCAAGTAAGAACTTTGATGTATTCAACAAGAAAGTGGTTGTCGGCAAGTGGCCAATAGCAGCTATTTATGGCAGGATATAATCAAATTATTGAATTGGTGTATACCGGATAATTTTATGTTATTGTTTCTTTTGGATAATTTTTCTTTGAATAGGTAGACTCAAGATTCTGACGAATCTGCGACATTTCTTGAAAGTTTAATACCTATACTTGTAGAATCATGTCCCATCAGCAAAACGTTTTGATTCAATTGTTGCTCCGTTTAAATGTACAGGGTATCATAATTTCTGAACCATTTCCGATTGTTTTTTATGAAACCCAATTTGAGAGATCAATTGTGCTACAATTACTAACTAAATTTGCAGAAAAATCATTTGTCTCAACAGCTTCAATAATCTATACTGCAGGTATCAACTGAAGGAAGGAAATGAAAAAAATGAGTACGTGAGCTACTTCGATGAAGTGTCACCAACCCAATTACAGCTTTATCATTTAACAAACAAATTCAGTGTCAAATTTCCCTATCTCTCTACCTTTTCCATCGACCTATTGATTCTTTATCCCAACACTTTGATAACCGTTACAAAACATGTCGCTTTATCTGAATGTCATATTCCATGCCGTCGGTCGGTATTTTTATTATCTATATATATAGAGTCATAATCTTCACCTCGGTTATAATCTGTTCATAAAAGCTATGACGACGTGACAAGAAGAATTAAAGTTTTACGTAATGACACTCGATGGCCGTCGAACCTGTTTGGAATATATCAGTGTATCTCGAAACGTTCTTTGACTAACACCTTTGTGATACGAACACAGAACACACTGTGGGTCATTCTTGTGGTGCTGATTACTATTATAGAATTTTGCTCACGTTCTTTGTTTTGAGAGAAAATACAAGTCTGAATTCATAGAAGAAATAGGGCTAGATAGAATAGTATGCAAAAGACAAGCGTTTCCCACCCTTACCACCAAGGGGTAAACCAAATAAATAATTGGATAAGTGTCTTTTTGCTAGTAGGAAACGTTAGGTTAATTTCAATATTGTAACTTTTTTGGTGCTTGTGAAAAAAATTGTTATACAAATTTTATGTATTCCCTTTGAGGGGCTATATCTTAACAAGGGATGCTTCAATGAAGTTTATTTATATGAAATATCTCATCTTTTTTTCGATGAGGAATCACCTACTTAAATATTTTACACTTATTTAGTTACACCCTGTATTTTCAAATACAAGTCGCAATATAATTCAAGATTGAAAGCAAACTTGATAAGTTAGCTAATGACATTTATTGCTTTTGATTTCTGTATTCCGACCATATCGATAATAGTTGAAATAAAACTCAGATTGCTGGTAATAAAATTTGTTATCTCATTGGTCAAGGTGAATTCTCAATAATAACGATGTCTTTTATGATTGTGCTTCACATAAAATGCAATCAGGATCAAAATGAAAGACTCAACGATAAGGCAGCTTATTTTCTATGGGAATACGAGGGTGGATTGATAAGTAGGTGCCCGTGTTTGGAAAGAAAATCAGTTTTTTGAAATTTTTCATATCTCCCAATAAAGTGTCCTTTTAGCTCGATACACTGAGTTCGTCGATCTTCCAAATTTTTGTCCCTTTCAAAATATATGAGTTCTCTAACTCTGCAAAATAGGCCTCCATAAGTCATCTCAGCGATGACTTCGTTTGACGTTAACCGCTTTTCTACGTGCCATTTTTCATATTTCGATAAAATCACACGGTCCCAGATCTGGTGAATATGGTGCGTGAGGTAGCAATGCATAGCCTTAATCGAAAAATTTTGCCATGGCGACTACTGATCAATGAGCCGGGGCGTTGCCGAGGTCGAAGAGCAATTTTCTTCTGTACGTAAGGTTGCATATTTTCTTGAATACGGCGTTAAATTAATTCACAATATGTGACATCGTTATGAAAAATCTCAAGAAGTTTGTCTCTCTCGTCTTCCGTTTGAAGTGTTCATTTTGAAACGTTATGTTGATGACATTTTCATTATAATACCGGATGGCACTGAACTTCTTGTGCTGGACAATTTCAATCCGTATCATCCCAAAATGCAGGTGACTTTAGAGTTGGAGTCGAATGGAGGTTGAACGTGGGATTGATAATATCTTGTATGTAGATTGGTATCAGAAACCTACTTTTTCTGTAATATATAGGCTTTTTTTCCCATCATGCCATGATATAAAATATATATAATAAGAAATTTGAAGTTCAGAGCTTTGAATCTATCTGACCACATGTTTCATGAAAAAAATTTGAGTACATTATTACGTAGGGTTTAAGATAAGATGTTCCAATCGTTCTAGTGCTTATATAGGACAAACTTGGCGATATTTAAAGTCAACCATCCAGGAACATATGAGGTCTGTCCGTTTTCCAATCTCCAACCCTGAAACAGCCTAAGCTGAGCATTGTGTAAACACGGGACATACTTTCGACTTTGAAAACGTTGAAATTCTAAATAAGGAACCTCACCTACTTAGTGAATCGACTAATGTATGAGATGCTACAGATAGCTGTTAATAATTCAGTTAATTCAAGATCGGATATCCAACATTTAAGCCTAATATATTTTCCTTTATTAAGGATGAGTAGACCCCCTGTGATATTTTCATTGCCTCCCGTCAATATATGAACCAGTTTTCGGATAATTCCATCAGAGAGATTGAGAGCTTCTATATTGGTTCCACCTCCGTGTGTCTACGTATGTCTCATATTGCTTTGTTTTTCATTGCTATTTCATAATATAATACAGGGTGTGGCTAAAGTCAGTTAACCATTTCGCAATGAAGAAAATAAAGCAAGAATAATTGCAAATAAATTTATTTTCGTGGAAAATATGAGATCAATCTTCAACAGGAATGCGGCATCGTTAAGTCACGTAAAACAAATTTCATGAAAAAATTTGCATGCAACGAAGGCACTGTAAACGTACACAACAACTCTACTACACGCGGACAACTCAACTCGCTACGTTTCAGCCTCCTTGAGCCCTAGGTACGATACTGGGCGAGAATACGCGTTTGCGTGAATATCAGACAGTGTTAATTGACCTTTGCCGCACTCTGTATATAAAATAATAATAATTATAAAATGAAAAATATTTGAAATTTCGAAATTATATTATTTATTTCAAGCGGATAATGGGAGGAGACAAATGTTTGGTCTGTGAGCACATACCTAGACTAATCACGAAAATTTCCCAATATTTTGGCGGCTTTGTTATTGTTGTTTCTACTTTTCGAGCTGTATTCAATTTTTAAATGTTACATATCTTACACTGTGTTTGCAAAATATTGTTTAAGTCTGTCATTCCTGCTTGTATTTTATATATCTTCATAGTTTTTTGTTGGAATTTTTTCTTGTTTGATCTATATTCTTTTGTAGAGCCCTGAGAATGGAAAAATATATTTCCAAAACGTCGGCATACTGACATCGTATCATCTTTCCGTTTTTGATCCTGATGCAACTATTCAATTTTCGGGAAAATACTTTTTCAGCTTTTGCTGTGAAACTTCAAACCTAGCATATTGAGGTAATTTTTTCACTTATACAACATGATTCAATTTACAAATTCTCAGGAATAACGTGGATTTTATCTCTTCTGGTGTTTGAAATAGTAAACATCAAAGAATGACATCGGATTTTTGTGCTGTCATTGCTTACGTTATTAGTTTTAACGAGGAAATATAGAACTCATGTCACTTAGGAGAACTTGTAAGATTGAATCATGCAGTTAATTGAATATATAAGAAAAAGTACCTGAATGTGTTCGTTTCAAAGTGACAAATTGAATAATACAAAAAAATTACCTTATTTTTTTAGGAATTACTTAACTGCTCGAAATCATAGGCTTTTAAAATTTTCATTTCTATCAAATCTTTTTCAGCTTTCAAATAAAACTACTTTCGAAAAACATCGTTTAATCAAAGAGAAAAAAATGTTATTCGAAAGATGGGAAACATTACAAAAAAAATTTAAATGTCTTATAGCTTATAAAATTGTTTATTTCAATTTTACATTGAAAATATTTGGCTAGTGTGCACATTTCGTTTGATCAAGTGTAAAATCAACATTTTGTAACTAAAGTTCCTTCTTCGAATCCACAATCTCTGTTGTTAAGAGATCTAGAAATCGAGAAACGTGTTTCGAATGGTTGCTCATCTCGTAAAGCTGGTGAGCCCAAACAATTGACTCTGACGCCAGACGTCGGCGCCATGCGGGTCTTGTTATGTTGAGGGTACCTGTTTCGATTTCTTTCTAATACTTTATTTGTTTTGTTGGGCTTGTTTGCTCCAAGGATCCAAGATGGTGATACGTAAGGTTGACACTCTCTTTATTGGGTTATAACGACCTGATTTTCTTTCACTATTGCAGCGTTTATCTCACATTGATCTCAAGATGATAGCTGTTGTATTGAAATTGCTTTATTCAGTCATAAGGAAGTCATTATTTTAAAATAAGTCATTTGAGCAAAACGACAAAAACGCCCACTAATTAATCGTTGAGTAGACTATTACAGGTCAAGAGGGTCCTGATGAAAGTTCAGTTTCGGTTCTGATTCCATTGATATGTTGTAAATGAGTCTGATTATTGATGATGCACTAACCAACGGTTAATTATTACCACAGCTTGTATAGTATTTAATTTTTTTATTATATTCGCCATTGTTTTCTTCGTTGCATGAAATGCAAGTCTTTATAATAAGACCGTGGACAAAACATAAAATACGCCAATAGACCGTAGACAATATGTCTCCAAAGTCAAAACAACCAATACATGCATAGCACTGCCTGATTTATATGCCATAAAAAAACTATAATATATCGCAATCTAAAAGACCATGAATATTTTACGACTGAATGAGATATAAACCGTATTTTTGATGGATTGTGATTTTGGGGCATTGAACAACGATATTCGTTCGGATGCCATTCAACATTTAACTGCCCTTCCGGTGGCGTATTATGCACGTTTGCATCCAGCTAATGCAACATAATTCGACGGAATGTGGGAAATAAACTGTCCAAAACAAATATAAATCCAGATGTTAATGTGGCAGTGAATTTCGCACTGGGATACGAGCATACTCGTGAATGAATTGCTGTTTACAATGAGTCAGCGTCGACAGTGGCGCATTTATTTTTACTACGTTTGTTGATATCGGCTATGTTATTGTCGGTTGAGATTACTGAGTTACTTCCTAGATGAAGACTGCCATAAGTATTATTCCACATCAATATAAATGAAAGAAATTTGAGGATGCTTTGTATCTCAGATTCCAAAATTTTTTCCCAGATAATACTTTTCGAATGAAATATTTTTTTGTGATGTCGTTCTATTATGCCGTTACAAATACCGAGTCTGGTATCAGCTAACTACACATTAGAAAGGTGATGAATGAATCACTCATGATCTCGTCTGTATCGTGACCATCTGGCCATAATAAAGACCATAACTATCACATAAAATAGGTAAAGTCAAAAGGTGTCACATAATTAATTCTGCAATATACCAATATTCTCTGGAAGACTCTCGAATGATCTGGATTCATATCATCATGTAAAAACTAGGCGTTCAATAAAAAAGTGTATTTGATGATCCGACAAATATCCTCAGTTATGTATACTAGAAATAATAAATAAATAATAATTCTTGGATTCAAAATGATTTTAATGCATTTTGACTATAAAAGCTAACAAATAAAAAATATTTATGCTGTACCAGAACTATTTCTAAGTCCCTCCAAGATTAACATTTTTAGTACACATTATACGGGGTGTAACAAGTTCGAGTACCTTATGGAATTTCGAATCTACTTGAACGGCCGATTATTATAAGGAGCGGCCGATTATTATAATTCTAATGTCTTCGATCCCGGTGCTGACTTCGGGTTCAGGCTTGCTTCTCTGGAGGAAGTCGAATGCTGTTGGACTTGATGGTATCTCTTCAAGGATGTTGAAGCTCTCGGTTGACACCACTTTACCTTACATCACACATATTGTTAATGTTTGTTTAGAATCTGGGTATTTCCCTATAGCTTGGAAGTGTTCCATTATCAGGCCTCTGCCTAAGTTGAAACATCCTGAGGAGCTAAGCGATTTCCTACCAATAAGCATTCTCCCTTGTATGTCAAAGGTCCTCGAGAACATATTGTATAGGCAAATATACGAGTTCATCACTCAGGCTGATATTGTCACGGCTCATCAATCTGGTTTTAGAGCGGGTTTCGGTACAACTTCCCTTTTGTTGAATGTTGCTGATGACATCCTCAGGGCAATGGATGAGGGAAATACAACAATATTGACCCTATTAGATTTTGCTAAAGCCTTTGACACCAGAATGCCTTGAGGTCTTTTAGATCATATCTTTTTGGTAGGTTTCAGAGGGTTCGAGTGAGGGACAATTGTTCGCATTTTGCTTCTGTCACTTCTGGTGTTCCGCAGGGTTCGATCCTGGGACCTTTACTCTTTTTGATTTTTGTTGCCGACATGTATAAAGTTGTTATGCACGTAATGATGTATTTTTATGCGGACGATGTGCAGTTGCGGTTATCATTTCATTCCTCTGACGTCAATAATGCGGTCTTCAGGATAAATGAGGATTTATCCAGGATAGCTGAGTACTCTAAAGCCAACAATCTTAAGCTGAGTACACGGAAGTGCATTTCAATGCTCTTTAATCGGGGGAGTCGGGTCAGATCTGATCAGATTGCACTCAAAGTTGGAGACGAATCAATTCCATTTGCTGAGAGCTGTAGAAATCTAGGTATAATCTTTGACTGTAGGCTGAGATTTGTTGAACATGTTTCGATGTTGCGAGTCCCTCGTTATGTCATCCTTAAGATATGGATTCGTTGTGTTTTATCCTTGCCTAGATTCAATCACTAAGTGCAGACTGCAGAAGGTCCAGAATACGTGTTGTCGATTCATATTTGGTCTGCGAAAATTCGACAGAATTTCAAGTAGAATAAGTCAACTCAAGTGGTTGAAAGTTGATGTTTTATTTGTCTTGCAGTTTGCAGCTTTGGTATGTAGGATTTTGTCGACATCTGGCCCTTCATATTTGCGTGAAAGGTTGGTATTTCGAGGTGATGCCCATGGTGTATCTGTGAGACATAGGGATCGGCTTATGTTGCCAAGGTTTAGGTCGGCCGTGTTTCAGCGGTTAGTGTTTATAACAGTTTTCATAACTTTTTTAAATGTTATTCGGTGAATGGTCTGAGGAAGTATTGAGAGCTTTTATTTTTTTTTTATTTCGCCAATAATGTTAATTTGTTTGCATATATGTAATGTATCTTGTTTTTGAGTAAAAACTATTTTTTTTTCTTCTCATTTTTGTACATGATTTGTTTGTTTTTACTGATTGCTATGTATGTATGTTGTATTTTTTTTTTATGTAGTCTCCATTGTAAAAGTGAGGTCGAGCGTAAGCTAAACTCCGCCTCTGAATTGTATTTTATAAAATACATAATAAAGGCCCTTTTTCATTATTATTTTTATAAAAATTTTCCGGTTATACTGGGTGCAAATAGTCTGTCAAAACAACTGTTGACGCTCTGGTTCTCCTAAACAGGGTGCTTTTAAATTTACCTGATTATTTGTAATTTTGTGAGTTTTGGGTGAAGATTGTAGAAATAGTATTATTAGCTAAAACTTATTATATCCGATGAGTCACAAACGGAATAATCTTGTGAACTGACTGAGTTAGGTTTGACGGTTTGAATATCTCGTCCTATTTAGTTTTTCGGTCAGATTAGCTCACTGATTTCAATGTACTGAAAAAACACCTTTCGGATAATTTCTTTCAAATCAAATATTTTTAATTATAGTTATTATTTTCATTTAGAAATGAATGGTGGCCGTTACCAAATCAACTATTTCGGCATGTTAGCTTGCACAGTTACCACGTCTCGATTGAGCAAACATTGCGGAGATGATGAGTCATGTCACCAAATTTTTTTTGCCGAAGAAATCAACTACAATCTGCATAAATATACCTGTGTTGAATGATTATTTGGGCTATTACCATCATCTATTGTGGATGTAATGTTTTCCGACGTTTCGATAGACATCTTCTATCTTTATCAAGGAGGAAAAGTAAAAAAACTTTTGAAAATTATCAATTTTCAAAAAGTCAATATGACAGAAGTCATGAAAGAAAAATGAACAATGTTATATACTCATCTGTGATATGATGATCTTTTTAAGTTGGATCGAACTATCGGCTTCCAAACTTCTGGTAGATCTATAGATGGAGCACTTATGGAATCTGGTGTTATTTTCATAAATGCTGCTTCTTTGATTTTTCTTCTTGCAAGTTTTTCTTCTTTGGATATTATTGATGCTTCATCCCATTTTATACGATGAATTTTATATTTGAATGCAGTCTTTATGTTGTATCTATTTCCAATTCTTCTCATTTTCTCCGACAAACCTTTCACATAAGGAATTACGGTTTTAATGGTCTGATTTATATCTGTTGGTTCAGGTTGACTTTCTCTTGTTCGTTTAGCTTTTTCTAATATCTTTTTGGGGTAGCCATTGCTTCTAAGAGTTTTCGAGATGTTATTTATTTCTTCATTTTGGTCTTCTTCAGTACAACAAATATTTATTGCTCTATCAAATAAACATTTTGCTACTCCCAATTTAGTGTTTAGTTGGTGGTTTGACTCAAAATGTAGATATTGTCCTGTGTTCGTTGGCTTTTTATACACAGTGGTTCTTGGGATTTTGTTTATGTACGAGTACATCTAAGAATGGAAGTTGTCTGTCCTTCTCGATTTCAATTGTGAATTTAATTGATTCCTCTTGATTGTTCAGATATTGAAGGAATCCATCTATAGTGTCTCTTCCATATTGCCAAATAATGAAAGTATCATCTACATATCTTTTCCACAGTTTGGGTTTAAGTACATATTTTTCTAATGCCTTCAGTTCGAAAATTTCCATATATAAATCAGCTAAAATTGGTGATAGTGGTGAACCCATGGCCATTCCGAATTCTTGTTGATAAAAGATGTCTTCGAATTGGAAATATGTTGTTTCAATACAAAGAGAAAGCATTTCCATAATTGCATTGAGGCTTAGTGTAGTTCTTTCACTAAGGGTTTGATCTTCTTCAAGCTTTTTCCTAACTATGATAAGTGTTTTATCTGTCGGAATATTAGTGAACAAACTGGTGATGTCGAAGCTGACCATAACGTCTTCTTCCATGATTTCTTGATGTTTCATTATTTCGTGTTTCTTATCATCGATGTTGAATTACTTTTTAATGGCGATATAATTCTCAGCAGAAATTTAGCCAATTGGTAGCATGCTGAATTTCTTGAACTCACAATTGGTCTTAGAGGAATATTTGCTTTGTGTATTTTTGGTAGACCATATAAATGTGGTGGTTTACTGAAGTGAGGTGTAAGTCTTGATCTAACGAATTGATCTGGAAATTCATATCGATATTTATAAAGGATTTTGTAAATCTTGTTTTCAACTGTGGTGGTAGGGTCCTTTTTTAGTCTTTTATATTATCCTGCTTCTAATAATTAATTGATTTTTTGATTATAAGAGCCAACATCTAGAATTACAGTGGCGTTTCCTTTGTCTGCTGGAAGTATCTTTATGGAACTATCCGATTTAAGATCTTTTAATGCCCTCTGTTCAGCTTTATTTATATTGGGTAGAGGTGTTTTGTTATTTCTGTCTAACAAGGTTCTGATTTTCCATCTGTACTCTTCGGCTTTTTCAGGTTCTCGAATTTTCTGTGCAGTTTTTTCTGCTGCCAACATGATTTCAATTTTCAAAAGGTTTTTTACTTTTCCTCCTTGATAAAGATAGAAGATCTCTATCGAAACGTCGGAAAACATTACATCCACAATAGATGATGGTAATAGCCCAAATAATCATTCAACACAAGCTCCATCATCAACAATATCTCGTCATCAAATAAATATACCTGTTCATTACGACTTGATGACTAAGCAATAATTCCGCATCATGAATTGAATGTTTTCTTATTTCACTGTTATCTACAATCTAACAAATACAATTTGAGAATTAAGATATCGTACGCATAGCATAAAAATAAGAGACGAAACTCTCAAAATGATCCATTTAGTCTACAGTTAATCGTTCGTACCGAGCACCACCACTTGATGCTATCCAACTCAAATTACTCCGAACAATTAGATAAGACAAAGCTTCTTATCTCGAATGCAACATCCAAGACCTTACGTACACCCATAATTTATGACATATGTTATATACCCTGGGATGTGTAAATAAAACCGAGTCCCACTATTTATAATCTCTTCTGTTTACATGGAGAAACTGTGAAGCTCCAAGGTGTCTTGAACTTTCCGAAAGGGAAATAGCATAAAAAAGAACGTGAATCCAGCTGTCTGTCTAAATGACGCTAGAAGGATGGAACTGCTTCCTCCGTTTTCTATTTATGAAGACTGAAAGACGAAAGATAAAGAAGTCTGTCTATTCATATGCGGTTAAGAAGCTCGAGGATAAAGATGAAGAGAAAAGCTAGTAGTTAGATCGATTTCGGGACTGGGTAGCTCGAATGAAAGGGTTCAGCATATGGCACCTGGGAATCCAATATGATTCCTTTCATGTTCACCTTCAAGAATATAATCGTATGAATTGATGACGAGATATTGTGGATGTAATGTTTTCCGACGTTTCGATAGACATCTTCTATCTTTATCAAGGAGAAAAGTAAGAAACCTTTTGAAAATTATCAATTTTCAAAAAGTCAATATTGACAGAAGTCATGAAAGAAAAATGAACGATGTTATATACTCATCTGTGATATGATGATCTTTTTAAGTTGGAAATGTAAGCAATTAAATGTACCTTTAACCTAGTCCGCCCCTGATAAACTGAACAAGCAAATTATGTTTTAAGGACACTATTATGAGAGGTCCTTACGACTGTTTATCGTATTGAATTTGCATTTACGTATGTTGAGTAGTTTAAAAGTTATTCCAGAAAAACTGATTACTAGTGGCGTCCTTTTGGAGGCTGTACCTTCGTAAGGAGGCCGTTAGGAAAAAATTTATGTGAACTCGTCATCTTATTTTCAATGTTCTATTCTATCTGAATCCGAGAGATCTCCCACATCTTCCCGGACTCCTTGTATATTGCATAATAAGGGGACCATATAACATATGAATTTTGAACAATACTTCTCACAGGGGCTATATAAATTGTCTTTATGGAAAAAAAAATCAAAGTACTGCATATATCTTTAATGAAGCCAAGCATTCTTGTAGCTTTGATGATACATAATTTATGTGTTCTGTAAAACTCAAACTACTCCAAAATCCCTCTCTGTGCTGTCGGATTTTAATAATCGAACAAGACCACAGAATTAGCCCGAAAAAATCGCAGAGACCGACTATTATCCTCATTAATTTCCAACTTAAGGCCTGGTTTCGCTAGTGCGTCGAACACATGCAGTGACTGCATACAGCGAATGCTTGCGTCCGCTGCGTCGTCGGTTTCAGTAGGTGCATCGAGACCACTGCAGCCGGCAGTATTATTTGTGTCCTGTGAGTCGTCAGTGATAATTTGTTAGAAATGGAGTATTTGCTTGCTCTTCATATTTTGGAAGAAGAGCAGGATGAATTAATTTTAAAATATGTAGAGGAAACAAATAAGAAAGACTACCTGTGCATTTAATATATGAAAAGAGGGATGAGGAAGGTACCTTCAATAACTTCATGACGTGACATCTTCTAGATAATAAAGAAAAATTCCAGAGTTTCTTTCGGTTAAACAGAAACCAGAAAAATTGGCTGTTACTTTCGTCAGATTCATCATACAAGCATCTATTTTGAGAAACTAATTCAATGAGTTTCATCTCTTCGTCCCTCGTGAATTTATCCATAGTTATTTTTCCTTCTTGTCGCTGCAGCAACTCGCACAGACTGATACCCCAAGCAGGCAGGCGTTTGGCTGTTGCAGTGCTGCTGCGTCGGACGCAGAAGCGAAACCAGTTCTTTGCAGTCCCGGAGTAGCAGTCTATTCGAAAGAAGGTGCAGCAACTTTCTGAAGTCGCTACATGCGTCGGACGCACCAGGCCTATCCTTTGAAGACACCTACGTTTTCGATATCTCCATGAAGTAACATGCAATCACTCAGCCATCTTATAAGACGAAACAGTTTCGGTCACCCGTAAACAAAAGGAACTAACAAAAGCTTTTAACAGATATGAAAGAGAACTTCATTCCTACAAACAATCAGAATGTCAGCTTCAAAATTAGAATATCACTGATCCATTCGACGATTTCATACCTGGTTTTTCCTCAGTTGTTTACAAAGAAAAGCGGCGTTTCACTTATAAGAACCAGACCGTTGTTGGTGCCATGCTTTCACGATTTTAAACTGAAACCATCATCGTCCAGAGTTTTTCTCATCTCCCCCGCGACCTCGTTGACCAATTCAAGACAATGCGGTTCGGGAGCAGAGGCCGTGTCGTAATTTCAATTATTGAATGAAAAGCCACGACTCAATCGTTCTGTTCGAGTAACGGTAGGCGGTGATGAATGGCAGAGAACCAGTCGGCATAATTATTTTCTCAACTGAGAAATTGATTTTCATTTAGGAACTTCCATATAGAGGATTCCACGATCGTACTAACGATGTTCCAACCATCTATAGATTTATCTTAGACTTATCGAGATAGATGAGGATGTATAAGCCATTTTTATTGAAAGATAGATGTAGGAATCGTGGGGACAGAACGTGGAAATGAAATTCACGAGTATTTCATCAGATGACTGATGAATATTATCTTCTATAATATAAAAATGAATCGCAAAATGTGTTGGTAAGTGCATAACTCAACAACGCCTGGACCAATTTGGCCAAATCTTTTTTTAAAATGTTCGTTGAAGTTCAAGGATAGTTTTTACGGCGAGAAAAATTAGAATTATTGCTGGAAAAACCCTAAGAATGCCCTTTTCTTTTTCCCATAAAAATGATTTGTAACTAAAACGTAGTCAATTTGAGCTTTATTGCTATGGTATAAAGTTCATATTAAATTACAAGCACTCACTGTTGTCTAAGCAATGTAGGTGTGTTCCTAACGTCAAAGATCATATCTATCAAAACAATGTGCCTGTGTGCGTTGGAGCACAGAATACATAGTTGAGGAATTTAATGTCTCGTTCCGAAACTCGCATTTCTTCTGTATTAGTTTCGGCACGCTAGATAAAATGCATCAGTTTCCACGTCATTACATCAGTCAAACAAAAATCGCGTTTCCAACAGTGTTTTGTTATTTTTAATATCCAAATGTCAAATAAATAAAACAATTCGTACTGCTTAAAAGGATTTGACTTCAAGTCATATCAAATTAAAAAAAAAAAAGTTGTCTGTTACCTAATCTACTGAGTTTGCTTTTGTCAACTGATACACGAAACAAATTCGTATATCGTGTTTTGTGCAGAGTGTTTAGATAGTTAGTGTTTGTTTAGTTCGTGATTAGTGAAAAAATAATTTATATTTGATATGCCTCCTATAAGATTTATTGCCAGTGATTCCACGATCAACGCCAGCTGATGAACTCAATGCATGTCTAAAGTCCTCCAATTTGTGGAAACATGTCAAAGTACTTCATTTAAGCAAGAATATGTGTGTCGAGTTGCAAAATGACCAATCTGGAAACATATTCTCTAAACAACTCATTGACATTGGTAATGGCAAATTTCCTATAGACATGTTGATTGGCTGCATTAACTTTCCTCAAAGTTTTTGTCAGTTAACTCGATCAAAAGATGAACTTATTCAGAAGGTGTTTCCAGATGTTTCTCAAAATTACAGAAACCATTATTGGTTGAGCGAACGAGCTATACTGGCTGCAAAAACATGATGTAAATGAATTAAATTTCAAAGTTCAAGAACAAATTACAGGCGAATTGAGGATAAATAAATCAGATAAATAACTAGCTGCTTCAATCTTCCGCATCATTTGGATCTGTCAATTGAGAACAAGGAACAACCACGAAAATGACACATACTCCGCTTTGGAACAGTAGATTTACTGGTACCATGGCATTTTAATAGTTCACTATGATCTGTGATAGGGTATCAATTGTGGTTACTATATGGGAACAACACGCATTTTTATTCGGTTTTCATTCAATTCTGGAGATGTGAACATGCGACTGTTTGTTTATATCGAAGTTTCACTAGAAAATGCTCTTCTGCGAATGTTGTACATGTTCATTCTACATTTGTGGTTTTCTGCGATTGTGTGAGGGCCCACCATATTCTCTACAGCCGTGGAATCTATCTACAGCTAATTTATTTCCACATTTTCTATTGATTCATATCACAAAACTATCCCTTCAAGCGAATCGTGTTATTCGAGGGCAATACCCTCTCTACGTTCGATACCCGGGAACACTTAATCAGTGAATCTCGTACGACCTCCGATCTCCTCCGCAAGAAATGTGTTTTAATTGAGCGGAGAACGAAGCACCGAAATTAAAATAATCCAACGAAATTCTCGAACTGCCACCAATTAGTCAGCTTTGTACGAAACGGAAGAGAGATGATGGCCTGACGTCCGACCGTATCTAGACGTCACAACCTTGAGATCGGTTTTAGAACCGTTGAACGTAATGGTGGAACGAGTTTGTGATACGGATTTTAAGCTGGGGGATACGTTCTGCTTCGAATTTGTTAGTTAATGATTTTGTGGCATGCTCTAGGTGCTGTGCAATTGCAATTCACGTGGCTCGAATGATTTGTCGATAAATTCTTGATCATTGAAACAGAAATAACTGCTTTTCGTCGAAAGGCATATTGATCTAAATTTCAAAATCTAAAGAAGGCTCAGGATTGAATTCCAATTCTCTTCTATAATCTGTAAAGTCAAATCTGTTGGTGTATTGGTAAAGAGCAAAACGACATGGAGTGAAGACACCAATCTGTGGTCTGGTATTATCTTAAATCTATAAATGGAATCGAAAATTTAGAAGAGTTTTTTCTTGTTAGAAAAAGAGAAAAATAAGTCTTCTCAATTTCATTTTACTTTAGATTTAAATAATTTGATATTAAGCTATACTTGTCTCTTTCAAGTTCCAGTGATAATAAACTTATTTCAATATTTAAAATTCTGTCCAACTGATACAATGCAGAAAAGCATTGATTGACAAAGGACTATTAGATAATGCCAAGTATGAAATACAGTTGGAGTAACGTAAAATATGCGATGGCATTGTTTTGTTTTCGGCAGTGTAAAAGGAATTTTCTATGATTTGCTAAACTTGCTCGCCTCTTCACTTCTTTAGCCCACTGCTTCAAGTTCCTCAAAGTCTTCAATCCATAGCGGTGCCCAATATACTCCATAATACCCATACTGGAGATGATGTCAATCACAACGAAAAATTTTAATTCATAAATTCAAATTGGTTATCCTAGATATCATATATATATATATATATTTTTCAACGAAGAAAATTAATGACGTTACATCAAGGTTTTATTAACGTTACTCTGTTTATTGAGATTTCTCTATTGGGTGAAAAGGTTTTTCGAACGTTCCATAAGTATAGTTTAAATTTGAGTTGCATGACGATGGAGAAAAGCAATTCATTACGACATATCACCGGATACCGCTTTTCAAAATGTATCAACGATAATGGAGCGACATAAAAATCGAAACGATTTTTCGCGTTGACGTCGGCAATGAAGCGATTTTCGTTTCACCATGACAAGTGCAGCACCGACTGAGATAACGCTACCGTTAACCGTTGCCGCAGTAATCGATAATTGCTCAATTTCGATCCGGATACTCGGATTTTTGGAGATGAAAAGTGCACCAACCGAGTTTCGATGATATGGAGGTAATTAGGAGTAAGATTAAGACGTTATCTCGTAACGATTTTCGACGTAATTATGACTTGGTTTACGATTCGGTCGAACGTATTAACGAATAACGAGACAGGTGTCAAAATTTCTTAGGAACTGGAAGTAGTCGAGGATATTTCGAGCTTGAATCTCAGGTTAAATGGACCATGGGAGTTTAATTATACGTGAAAGATCTGATAGGAAAATAATCGAGAACCTCGAATAACAAGCAATAAAGGTATATTATCTTCGTGTGACTTTTCAATATAATTTTGAATAATTTCTGGAAAATTAAGGTAACTCAAACCTCCCGGACATGTTTTTTATGCAGAGGAATTATTTGCATATTTTTGCATCAAAACACTTGAGCCGTATGATTTTTATATGCCTTTAGAGCTCATAGGTGTATAGCAGAGCTTGTATATGAAACATACAATCGATGTTACGTCGTAGTTTTCAGATGGTGCTCTTATTCGAAAGCGGAAAGCAGTATTCTCGACAAAATAGGTTGCCAAATATCTCCCTTCCTCCTTTTGAATTTCGCGGCTATGTACAAAGCGTTACAGAGCTCGTATCTGGCAATACTATAAATAATTTGAAAGGTCTTGACACAACCTACAATACGACGCTATGCATGATTAATTTGAATATTGTGTTCAACAGTTATAAACGTGTAAACATGGAATTCAATAACGCCAAAATTCGCGCTATTTTAAAGAGATTAATGTTGTTTTGGGGGATGGTACTAGGAATACATGAGATCTGTCCGCTTGCACATCTCAATTTACATGTGGCGAAATTGAATCTTATTGATTGTCACAAAAAGATAAATAGCACTAGAAAAAATGATGAATGGAGTTAAATACAGCACTTTCTCAAGTGCTGTTATGAATTCATTACGATACTGTTATGCGACAAAAATTAGCTAGAATAGTGCATAAGCTATATGAAAAACATAGTAAGTTCTCTGTAAATATCTCCCAAGGAAATCTTTCAATCAACTGACGAAAACAGCAAATATCGGCGTCAGACCATGAAACTGTATTTTAAGGATTCACACGACATATCAAAGAAGCAATTAATTTGGCACGTAGGAATTTCAATTACTTTCCAAGTATAAGATATATATCATGCGTTTGATTTATAACCTAGCTGTTCTCCAGTTACCAACTTTACACAGAAGTTGACTTCCTTATATGCAGATTCTTCGATCGGTTATTGCTTCTCGTAAAGCCTTAAAGTGATCGTTGTTTTCAACTAAGTATCGTCTCATTTAAAATTCTACCGAGATGTGGTTGTGCAAATATTTGATGGGTGCGGTTGAGCCCATGCTTCGTTCTGTAAATACAGAGGACAGCTACACAACACCTCTTTTCTGACGTTCGTCTGTTCAAATGAAGATAATTTTCTCGGCAATTATAACTTGATTGGTGTCATCTGATATAATTACATTACATTAGATTATAAATGCATAGAGCTCATAATTTAGGTCCTTCTGTCTAATTTTTTTATGCTCGAACATTTTGTTTGCACTAGAATATGAACAATGCTTGTCGAAATCAATTCTGATATTCCCGAAAACTTGAATATAAGGTTTCTCTGATCATTGCGTGTACAACCCCTCCCCTGTCTGAATATCCAAAACTCTCCATCACAAATAACCCTGAACTTTTATGACTTCATCCCGCATATGCGGATATCTTAATCCCTAAGCTTGCAAGGTAAACATAAAAGTTTCCTCGAATTATGAAAGATGAGAGTGTTCAGTAGGTATTAAATGTATCGGGGAGCTTCTACCCTCTTCTTGTGCCGTGAGCCCATCTGCAGCCGCACCCGCAGATGTTGTTGAGAGCTTTGGGGTAAAAGCTAATTATTGTTCGTATCAAGGGAGATCGAACAGCAGGAGTCGGTGATCGCTATCGATTGATACATGAATCTAGAGGGAGAAGAATTAGTATGTATTAATATTTGCCGAATGCTGAAGAGGGTTGGTTCGTTGGTGGGTTATTTTAATTAGTGTTTTTTTCAACGCCAGAAAAGTATTAATCATCGAAATTGAGCATTTCTCGAAAAATATTCAATAATTATAGGAGGATTTTTGGTACTTGAATAAATACATGGTTGCCTTTCATATTATGGGATAATAGACTAAAACCAATCGAAAATCACTTTATTTCCTTAAATACGTGCTTCGTTCTTGATAGATGCAAATATGAACCATTTTTCAAATTCAAATTAGCACATTACGGAACACAAATTTAATAATATTTTGACCTTTATATCTCAAGAGAAAGTATACCCTTGGTCTCGTTACCACTTCATCCGCGATGAAATGAAACGAAAAAATATGTACAATGCATCAAAAATAAAATAAAACACCAAAATCCAAGAATAAAAATTAGAAATGCATTCTTGGAGGTAAGGAGTTTTTTTGGATTCTGGAATAGTGTAAAAGAATCAATAATTCAATGGATTTCTCAAATCAACACCTCACAGTATTTCTTCCTAATCGAAAATTATATCGCAATTGACATCCTGTTGATCTTCTAAATATTAGGTGGGACAAACTTGTACGCCGTTTTAAAAGCCACGTCTGTGAATGATCGAACCTAACGCCCCATTCGGAATTTTTTACAGACACTTTCCTTTGTAGTCTTCAAGAAATCCATTATTTTTACTTTAATTTAGGGGGTTTAGTTGAGTACAATCCTTTATTAATGCTCGAATATGTACCTATTTTTTCAGGTAGTTTTTGCCATTCAGAAGGTAATTTCATTACGCTTCGTTCCCAAAACGTCTTGTTTCTATTAGCAAAAAATTGAGATTTCAACCAGTTTGTTGAACAATCCTCGTCATCAATCAGTTTCTGAGCCTTCTCTGTGGATATTGCCATCTCTCAAGATATTCAAATGGTTAAGAATGCTTTATGGTCCATCTTCAGCGCATTGATAGTTTTCCAAATCAATATTTGAAAACGAAAGAAACAATGGTGCATATTTTCATTTTCTCCTGAATCAAGTTTTGAAATACTACTCGAGACGTCGTTATGGCAACGCCTGGACGCCTCACGTTGCCTCTCCACCTTTGCCCGCTCCGGGGAATCACCACCGGAGCCAAGTTCTCGGCGTCGCCTGGGGAACTCGCAATCTCGACCCCGCAATTATGACAGCAACAGCTTCTCCCGTGGGTGCAAGGGGAAAGAAAAGAGAGAGAAGGAGCAGGCTCGGAAGGAAGGTTACTTTCAATCATGAGGCCATTGTGTCGGACACACGGAAAAAGGTAGGATGGGGTGGGAGACCGGAACACATGCGAGGGGGGTGGACAATGGAGGCTTTTGGAGGTTTGACAAACGGGGATTGTTAGGAAACGGGATGTCCGAGATGACGGGGATGTTTTTGACGGTCCGGAGTAATTTTTGTGGATGAGCTGGAGGAAATGAGGGATTTGAATGACGGCACTTCAACGTGAAGGGTGCGGAAGGGAAGGTTGTATAGGGGAGAAAATCTCTGGTTTTCCTTCGAATTTATTTTTCCCATGAGAGCTACTAGTATTCGAAATTGACGAACAGTTTCATACGGATAAATACAGTGCTGTATTATTATGATAAAAGAAGCATGAGAAATGTAGAAAAATCTGACACGATATCAGGAGCAGTCACGGCCTTGATCTTATTATTCAATAAAATTTCCACATTTATTGTATTTCAACAATATTGTAACACTACATTTTACAACAATTATTTCGTCAAATTCTTGACTTCTTCAGGCGAGTTCGATGTTAATCAATTTTTGCAAAATGTAGTGTTACAATATTGTTGAAACACAATAAATGTGTGTAAATGAGTTTTTATTTAATCACACTCAAATTAAATGAAAATGGATTTACATCAAGTGGGGACATCAATTATTCAAGATTTAAATATGTTTGAAATATTAGGCCTTCAGTGTCATTGGAAACTGTCATAGAGGATAAAATTATTTCATACTCTATGGAAAGAGTCGCCTTGTCAAGGGATTTTAAATTACGTTTTCATTCAGATTGTGGGAAGTACTGACCTCAATTTTAAAAATCCTGAATTGAAAGAGAATTTCTTTTGTGTAGTTTAAGAAAATGGCAATTATTTGAATTGTCAGGGATCTCAACATTGTCGAACTATCTTAAATTCCAAAAAAATTTCGTCTAGTCTTCATTCGAGCGTAGTGTAAAGGGGAAGGAAGATCTGCGAAGCCGGAGAAAAAGTGGATGTTTATAAGCACTCGCTACCATATCTCATAAAAATGACAAATCCAGACTCCTTGGAGCCGTCATGTTCAAACGCCTGACCCTGATATATAGGGCCCATAGAAAACACACAAACACCCTGAAAGTCTTCTACCCTACACGTTTGTCGTAAACAATATTCCATTTCCTTCGTTTCGAAAACTACGTTGACATACACTCGTTTCATTATTTAACGACTAAGGGAGACGAGGGAGTGGTTGGCAATGATCTCTAGCCTTGCAGTCTGAGGCAATTCCGTCGGTTTCCGCCTCATGACGAACGACCGGAAGTTGATGTTATTAGGACGACTTCATAAGGCGACTAGATCATATATTTAGAACTAATTTGAATGATAAATTTGAGGAGAGTTCATTCAGCTTTGAAGTGATTATGCGGATACAAAAGTCCTGAAAATTGTATCGTTTTTGAGCTTTTTAATCGCAAGAAAAACTTTATTACAACAGCTCTAGGATAGCTTTGATATAGAGGCTAAGCGCTACTTGGTATATTGTCATTGTTGGTGATTGAGAAGGTCCTGTCAATTTTAACACTTGTTGGTCTATGACCAAGAAGAAGACAATCTCCTATTAGTTCATGTTTTCTTCTCTCCCGAGTCAACATTTGGGTACCAAGAACGTTTACTTCGAATCCACTGTTATTCAATCTGCCAACTAGGACGAATATACCTCAGCGAGCACTTATACAGGGTGTCTCAAGTTCTAGTGCCTATAAGACGTTTCTGGAGAACTAGATATATTTGAAATCTGAAAATAGGGATTCTGATATTGTTCTAAGTTCTCTACAGAGCTCAAATATTTTCGAAGCCTAAGAACTTCCGGTTATACAGGGAGTGAAAATAAATTCGACGAAAAAACATTTTTTCAAATTTTCCATTCCTGGTATGATCTAGTATTCAATAGTGAATACATTTCTATTAAAACTATTCTATTAAATCGAATAGTTTTCAAAATATCCAAAAAAAACTGGAAAAAAAGGCAACTATGTTCAGTCAGTAATATGTTCATTACTCTTATTTTAAATATCCTGAGCGTAAAGCGTGTTTACAACATCGAAGAGGAAAGATGTGAAAAGGTCATACATCTTTTGGATTTCAAAAATATCATCACAGGGTATTTCAAATTTTGTGTTGAAAATTGTGATCTTAAATTGGCCATAACTTCTGTTTTTCAAATTAGAACCCTATTTTTGGCGCTCTTGTTCACCCGAACAGAGTGCCTATCATTTTGCCCGAATGTCTGTAATTTTGGAATATCGAGCCAAAAATGGTCTCAATCGATTGGGTTCGACTCCCTGATGAAGAATTCGTGGTGAAAGCTAAGTCTGTCCGGCCGGCCGTATTCTCTCTAGCATCCAAATGGAATCAGCTAGAGTTTTCATATTTTCAGAATAGGTTAATTGTCCAAATATCTCGGTCAAGTTCGTTATTGGGCCAAATCCGTCGGATGGTTCAGTAGTTATGAGCATCTGAAATTTTGTTTCCTCAATAACTTTTAGAATATCCATCCGATCAAATTGATACTTGAAATGTTGTTGAGGGAGACTGCAACAAGAGAGCTTGCAAAATTTCGCAGAAATCGTCACGCTAGAAAATTTTTAAAAAATTCCCAAAAAAAATTTTTTAATCCTGACTGTCTCACAAGATATTTTTCGGATTTCAATAAAAATTCGTGAATATATTAAGGTGATCGATATCTTACTTATCCTCAAATTTCATTGTCGTAGCTCTTTTCCATCTAAAGATATGATCATTTTTTCAATTTCTCAAGGGAAAACAGAAATGACATACGTCCCGATGATTTTCTTCGAACGATGGCCATCACAGATCGATGTTCGATTGACAAATGCCGAACTCATTAATCAGTGTCAGTTGGCGTAATATTAATCAAAATTTTTCATAACAGGAAATCATAGAGATAGAATTCAATCTCGGTGGCTGAAATAATATTCGTTGTCAAAATTGCACTGACATAAGTTTTTAGGAAAAGGGAATTATAGCTTCGAACAAAACTTGGGGAAAATGATGAGTAGTTATTTTCAATTTGAGATATAGGATTGTTCATTCATTAGGCGTTCATATTTGTATCACATTCTCCCACAGTACGGGAAAAGACTATTATTCACGTGATCAGAGTGCTTATAGATTTGTTTTGGTTCGAATATTTACTCGCAAGTAGCTTAACAAGAGCGCCAAAGCAATCTGACCTCACCTCAGTGCTTTCTAAATTTTTTTATAATTGTGTTGGATTCTCCGGTCAAAAATAATAATAGTTTTCTCACATGATTATGCTCCTAAATTCAATAATTTCTGAGTTATTTGAGATTTTCTGGACTTATGGTGTACGTAGAGTCAAATTGATTACATCTAAAAAAATTCAATGAATATTCTTTCGAAACCATGGGAACACTCTGTACCCATAGAAGATAAATTATCTGTTAATAATTCACAAGTGTCTGGTGTTATTGTTATTCGTTATCTTCATTTGTCGATTTAACAAAATGAACCGTTATTCTAATTACGAAATTTTGGATCTATTTTATATACATGATGAATGTGACAGAATTATTAGTAGAACCTGCCGGGCCTTCAACGAGAAGTATCCCCATTTACCTTCCATAACGGAGAAGATCTTTAGAAAATATGTTTCAAACTTTCAAAGTTTTGGATGTGTAAGAGCCCCTAAAGAATACAAAAGAAGGGTAGTTGATGAATGAAATTAGTGTTTTGACTTATTTCGAAGCGAATGAAAATGCATCAATTTGAAGTGCAGCTCATGAAATCGATTTAGACAGAAATTCAGTGCACCGAATTTTGAAAAAACACAACATGCATGACTACAAATATGAGAAAGTTCTTGCATTAGAACCAGGTGACTGCATAAAGAGGTTAAATTTTTTTAGGGAATATTAAGAATAGGCACTCGAACTTGAGACATCCTGTATAGAATAAGTATGGAAATTTAAATAATTACTTTATTATTTTTTGAAAAACTTCTAAATGAAATAGATTTTCATTGAGTTGTGACATCTAAAACCTGCTGGATAATATAAAATATATTCAGCATCAACTAGAATCTCTATTAATTAAGTGAGCACTCACTTTACATCTAGAATTATCTATGTATTCCAGATCATAATAGGTCCAGACCAGTCCATTTATGTCCAAGTTGGGGCAACCATAAAAGGAAAAACACAATGCGGTCTGTTAATATCAAGAATTATGCCGATAATTCAAATGAGCACATTAAACTTGTGTGGTTGTGTACTAGATGCGAGACTAAATGTCATTGTTATTGAGTGGAGTATGTCTTTAATTGGTTCAATAGAATCACAGTACTCCGTAATCATTTCTATGGGTTTGAATTCTTGTGTTCCAGACACATACAAGAATTGTATACATACTGAGCCTTTGGAAACGAAGCAGCGGCTCTGTAGAAACAATCGATGTAAACACATCTGCACATGAGATTCGCTGAAATTATTCCTCCGGAGCTGTCACCCATCTTTAAAACTATAGACATTCGTATATCCTTTTGAAGGTATTCCACTAATTGTCATACACCAACCAAAATTAATTCTGTCAATTGTGTTCTGCTTCTTAGATTGCGAGTGAATATGAAAATACCGTGTTTTGGTCTAGCGTTATCCCGGTCCTGCCCTCGAAATCAGGGTGTATTCACCCCGAACTCACCCCTATCCTCTTATCTCCGGTGAGCAAGCCTGGGGAGAAAATCAAACCCTTAGGCAAATAAACCATGCATCAACAGTCTAGAAGATGTTCCTCTTTATCTCGGAGCGTTGCGTATGATTCCCTCGGTCCTTCGAAATGCATAAAAATCCACTTTTTCATATCTTGGTCCACAGAGGAATCTGGAATATGCTCGTCGGCATAAGCGGCATGTATTATTTATAGGATGGGCCGAAAAGAGAACCTTCCGATTCAGGTACCAGGCTGGAAATT
Organism: Micraspis discolor; assembly: GCA_030674115.1. Classification (NCBI taxonomy): domain Eukaryota; kingdom Metazoa; phylum Arthropoda; class Insecta; order Coleoptera; family Coccinellidae; genus Micraspis; species Micraspis discolor. Next base: position 1,521,645 of record JARTUT010000874.1, on the reverse strand, counting down.
TGCATAATTCTTTTTTGTCGTCATGATATTATATTCCAGAAATAGTGTATCAAGGAGAATTTTTTATGGCACGAATTAGCTTATGTCATCGATAAAAGTCAAGATGGAATGGCATTAGAAAGGTTGAGAATTTTTTAGGTTTTGATTTTATTAATTGTTCGAACTCAGCCTAATAAAACAAAAATGACAGGAGGCGGTGTCTAGCAGGTGAAACGAAGAAGAAATAATACTCAACTTTTTCTTGGATGGCATATCAAAGAATTTCTATAGTTGGAAAGGATTTGAGATTGGGATTTGATGGAATTCTTCGATTGATATTATCGAAAGTTGCAGAATAGTGGATTTCATTTGATCCGTTTATTTCATGAAAATCTGTTATTGGGGTTGAATGAATCTAGTATTTTGTCTTATTTCGAATGATTGATATTAACAGTTTATTTCCTTCTTTTGTTGTTCTTATCTGTTCATAATTTTCCTTAATCTCCGAAAACTGTAGGTAATTTTGGTACTTGATCTTTTTTTAGGGAAAATTCATTTGCCAACGTGTCAGTATCAACAAACCTCTTTTCAGACATTAACCTCTCTCTCCTTTCCCTCCTACTCCTACCCATGACCAGCCAAAAATCACCTTGAACCTTCGTTGCTCTTTTCGGATGCATCGTACGAAGTATAAGCTCATATTTTTTTCTTCGTATTATTTGGTCACGTACGTCTGCCATAAATCAGATTTCACGCGTGGAGAAGGCCTCCCCCTCTTGCCCCTCGTCTGTAATCTGAACAATGCCTAGTAGAAAAAACAGCTAAAAAGGAAGGTGACCTGTTCGAGATAGAAGGTTCGCAACGGGGCGGTACCCGCGTTTATGGTTAAATTCAAAAGAGCTAGGGCCATTGTTAGCGGTTGGATATAGGGCCTTATCGCTGATGGGTTGTTTCTTTTACGCTTCGTCGATACTAAACCCGGCACTTTGTTGTTTCGTGTTAATTTTTAATGCGAATGTTGATTTATATTTGCGAGGGGTTTCGCGGTGAGATTTTGGGTGTTGTTTCGACAGAGCTCGAGGGGTGGAGATTCGGTTATCAAGGCCTTTTATCAGGTATAGGTCGTTAACTCTGGCTCCATATTTTTATTCTGCCTTCATTCTCATTTTTATATCTCATGAAAACCGTTTTGATATCAGAGCTTATTTCGTAACATCTCATAAAGGTGAGTGTGAATCCAAATTGCATTCGATCTGTCATATCTTTATATCTTTATCCTACACAAGATTTTTATCTGACTTTATACTGGGTCGAATAGAAGATAACTTGATTTAACTAAACTTTGTCTTTATAAGGTACTATTTCATTTAATTAGATCCTTGAAATTCATTTTACTCTGAGCTAAACATGAATATTATCCATTTCGAATCTCATTCCTATCATTATAAAATTGTTTCCTTGGAATAGATCCAGTGATGCTGATTGTGTTTTAAACTCAACAATTCTTAAGTGCTGCGTGTGAGAAATAAGTTTCAAAATAGATTATTACATTTATTTAGCCTAAAATGAAGTGCATTTTCATGCATCTTATTCACCAAAATTGTACTTCATAAAAACAGGATTTATTTTATGTTATATCTTTTATGAACCTGTATGAAATTTAGAAAAAAATCTTGTGCAGATGAATGATACTCAAAATGATCTTCGATTCGAGGTATCACCAAAGTGATGGTACCATTTAAAATTAGGGATTCGGGTGCATGGAACTTGAAGGGAGAACTTTATATCTTTATAAGTTGGAACTCGTTTGGATGGATATTCTAGGAGTTATTGAGGAAACCAAACTTCAGATGCTCGTAACTGCTGAACGAGTTGATCCTAAATTATTTTCCCAAATGAAATGAAAAATATGAAAGAAATATTTCACACAACTCTGTCTCCCTCTCTGTTCAACAGGTTCGGTATCACAACGGAAAATGAAAATGTGCATCGCTCTAAATTCAAACCGATTATCTCAAAAAACATCTGAAGCTTTTGCTGCTTCCATCCTGCACATTTGTGAACCGTATTACACAGCTATTTCACTCATAATGCAGGGCATACACGCTCCGGTCGACCGGATATCAAAACTGTACTGGTATACCTGCGCAGGTCTGCCTCGTGTGTTGGGACATTCCGGTAAACCGGACGGGTCGTGTGTTCGTTAGCGGCGACCGTACGGTGCTACTAGACCGAGTCCAATTTCGAATTTGCTCCGGCGACCTTTGCAGGCTTGCAAAATTGCGACACACACGCTCCGATCCGAGGTATATCTGTACAGTTTTTCCTCTCCGGTCGACTGGAGCGTGCATGCCCTCCTGCATTATACACACCTACTGCTCCACCCAGAAACCACTAGAAATAATCCATATACAAAACAGCCCCAGGATGTTATGCTCAATTTTGCCGCATAATGGCTCCCGTTGTGGGTGCCATGAATGCTTTCGACACCCTTCCACCCTCTACCAGTCAATAAATTGAAAATTTAGAATGGGAAAAATCTGCGTTGCCAAATAGAGTAGGGGGTGGAAAAGAGGTCGTCTGTTGAGAGATCTGGGAATTATTACAGCTGTCAGCTGTCAAAAACATGGCGAAGAGCCTGCGGACGGACTCGAAAATTCAAAACAAACAGGTTGTGGTTTCTGAGTAAGGGATGTTTTCTGAAGCGAAAGGAAAACATGCGACACTGAAGCAAGGGGAGGGTAAGTTAGAGACGAAGGAGGGTATTTCATGTTACTTCAGCGGAAATTGCGGTTCGGGTGTTGTTGGGGATGTTTGAATGTTTTTTTGAAAAATACTCAGCTGAATCAATGATTCGTATTGATAACAAGTCTGTTGAAATATTTGAACTTCTGGCAGATGCCCAAGCAATATTGAGAATTTCAGTGAAGTTTATACGAGATGATCTAGGAAGGAGGAGATCAAACCCCCAAACAAAAACGGGAGCTCAGAATATTTTAAGAGTCAATATCTTGTCCAACATCAGTTATAAACATGGAACATCAGGCAGTGATTAAAAAACAGAAATACAAGCATTAAGAGATGAATATCTCCATGTAATTCAACCACCAAAAAATCATATTGTTATATATCTTTGATACCAAACTTATTCTTTCACTCATCAAAATGTATTAATTACTAAGCAACAATGAAATAAGGTACCTACCCACACTGAATTCAATTGGATATATTTGTACAAATAATCAATAACAATGAAATAAATATATTAATTTTACGAGGCAATCAAATATTTAAGGTGATTCTCAGTAGTTTTTTCAAGCCAGTTGTTGAAATATCTGTAGTCTTCAATTTCAATTGAAGAATTATTACTTGTTCGCTGTTTCATCCTTCTTTTTATCTTATTAAGAAATATCACTGAAGGATATATATAAATATATAAATTGTCAAATTGAGTGGTAAAAGGTCTCATACCAGGCTTTTTCTCAAGAGATCCCAATAAGTATTTTTTAAAGATGGAGTTTTATGGTTGAAACAAAACTGAAGGAAAACTATAAGATTGATTTTTGTTTATTTAAGATATATGTTGTTTAATTATTGTACTCTTTCCACGTTCGTTGTTTCTGTTTCGCAAGGTTCCAGAGCCAGAGAGATATTTTCATTACAAGCGCTCAAAAGGTCCTGACCTGCATTATAAAGTCAAAATGTCACATGTGCCAAATATTAATTTTCATTTATAGATGTGTCTGCATCAGCAGAACTTTCAAAGTCTCATAGTTATACTGTTCTCTTTGAACATAGAACATGAAGAGTCTTTTGTATGTATACTGTAAGTCCCCCCACCTTAAAGTGATCCACTTCATCAACTAATAATCCAAATGATACACTCTCCCGCCCCCACCTGGTTCTGAAGATACATTCTCTCTGAGGACTCCCTTTCCTTGTTACTGAATAAAGGACTAGCTTGGATAATTGAACGCAAAACGAAGTGCATTCGTCTCCACTACAACAGGCTCCCTTCTTATTACCGTATTCAGGAGATGGACGGCCAGGGGGAAATTTAAGTGATGCACACGCTTTTATTAAACTCCCAGTCTTCGCTCAAACATCGTCGAAGGTATAAAAAGGGAGATTGTTACAACCTGGATGATGTATGGGGAAATGGGGGACTCTTTTTATGAAATGTTGCTTAGTGGTTACTTAGTAGTAGAAATCTCATTCTCACTTGCATCATAAAAAATGCAATATTTCTATTTTACAATTGAATGCTGATCCTCCGAGTTGTGGAAGCCACTAGAAAGAATTATGATTTTTGGTTTCAAAGTAAATTGCTCAAAAAAAGAAGAGAAGTTCTTGTGCACTTTTACGGGTCTTCCATCATAAAATATATTTCGTCTCTTACGGAAAACTATACCTACTTCTATGTTTTGTAGTACTGCCTATCTTCTATGAAAGAGAATTGTTTTTTGAACCAAAATTTCCATAGAATGTCTGACAATCAGAGAATGTTGATGTGCGAATATTTCTTTATTTTCCAATATGTTTTCTGGTTTGAATTACAAGAGATGTGAGAGGGCTCGTTTATACTGGCTGGTACCTTATGCCCTAAGCCCTTACCTTATTCCGTATGCCGTAAGAATTTCAGTAGGTGTTTATACTGGCTGTTAACTTAACCTTAAGCAGAACATAGAGTTTATGCATTTTGCTCTATTCTAATTAATAATTTGTCATTTTGAATTTGTGTTTCTACGTTTTGATACGTGCTGATCATCTTGTATTATAATTTATCATATTATTTGAAATTACCGCTATTAAAACAGAGATCCAGGATCTGTTTTCTGTATTCAATACTCTGATATAAAAAATAGACCCTCTATAGAATGCGCATGTGTCAAAAAAACTCGCCCAATATTACATTCCCTTAATTTGTCTTACTTATAAGATAGTCTTATACACTTATAAGATAATCTAATCTAATTATCTAATATATATATGTAATTTGTCGAAATTATTTATGAATATATATTTCTATGAATTTGGCCCTAGAAGTTGAACATTTTACAGGTAAGGGAAAAGGTTAGGGAATGAGTATGAACGAAAGCATTGAATTCCTATGGTTCAACTTTTAAGGTTAAGGTTACGGCATAAGGTACCAGCCAGTATAAACGAGCCTTTATTCTCAATTCATCTGAAATTATGGTGTATTCAATGATTCGATTCTGTATACAGGTTTGGCCACAAGAGGATTGATTCATTTTTGCTTTGCGTTAGATGTCGCCACACAATATTTACGTCGAACCGGCAAGCGTATTTCTGTTTTGCGTTTCAGATTTGAATATATAATAGGTTAAATACAGCAACGTAGTGAATTTTTCAATCCAGTTCTCTAAGAAATATGACTTATAATCAACGAAAATTTCATTGAATATCCTGCAAGTTTCGAAAAGAAGAATTCTGTAATGCAAAATATCAAATATTTCTTGACAAAATTGGAATGCATAAATGAAATAAAAGATTTGTCAAATATTTAAATGGATGATTTGCATGGCTACAACCTCCCGTGAACGTCATGGTAAACAATCTCCTAGTTCCGAAATTTGGAATGATGTTTTCAAGGGTGATAATACCACTAGAGGTGAGAATTTTTGAGAACACTCTTGTTTTTTGGGAATTATGCGTTTAAATTTCACGAAACAAAGTAATCCTTAAAATACCACTAGCCGAAGGCAAGTGGTATTTCGGGATCGCTTTGTTGAGTGAAATTTGTATAATTTTCAAAAAACGACAGAGTGTTCTCAAAAAAAATTCGAATCTCGTGTGGCATTTGGAAAGATCATTCAACAATATAAATCAAACGAAATAAAAAATTGTTTTTTATTCAAAAATAACCAGATAGAAGCATAACAACAAATTATTCATCTTTATTCTCAAAATAATAATTATTGATAGTACAATTATTATACACATTTCGAGCATTATTTTCGAATGATGAAGTAGATACTGATGTTGTTTCTTGAAGGACATTTTTTTCATTCCTTATGGCTGTAATTATTTTTTTGTGATGTGGTTGGTCCAGTTGGAGATACGGTTTCACTGACGCTGCAGAAGAATGGCCTGTTATCTTTATCAGCTGTTCCTCGCCAATCCCTGCTTTGGCTAATTGGCTGACAGCAGTAGCTCGATGCGAGTGGTTGGTTATCTTCGACTTGGTTGTGTTGATGCCAATGAGTTCTTACGATTCTTTTGTCCATTTAGCTATCGTATTGGGACCGACTGGGGAGTTTTTGAACCATGAACCATATTTCCAATTCTTATGTGGAGTAAGGAATAGTCTTTCAGTGGTTATGTTTGCAGTTCTTTTGGATACAAGTAGCTTATATAACCTCAGGGCAAATATCTTCTTCAATATTGGGAGTCACATTTTTGGGCATCACCTTGTCTTGTTTCAGAAAATATCGGATTGTAGGCAATTCGGCCCGTGGGATTACCATCGTTTTCAATTTCGAATTGGAAATGCGAAATTAGGCATGATGAACCCTCTCCTCTTCGCCAAGCAAGCTTCAATGCAGCAATAAAAAAATTCTGTTCAAACCGTCTGGATTATCTTCTTTACATAAGTTGACCATCTTTTTGTATTGCTCCAAAGACAGCGCCTTGGCACTAACTTTTCTTTTCTCAGGGTCCACTTGCAAAATACGCCTCTTGGCATTTCGTGCATCCCGCGCCGTTTTAAAAGCCACGTCTGTGAATGGATCGAACCTAACGCCCCATTCGGAATAGGATTTTTCCTGCAGCTGTTTGGCAGTATTATTCCACAAGGTTTTTACGACACTTTCCTTGTAGTCTGATCCATCTCTTTTCCTTATATTGAAAGCCCAGTCTAGCATAATATTATTGAGCTCTGACAAACTTGTTTTTTTCATTTACAAGGTATTCCCGGGCAGCACAGAATTCTTCAAATTGTTTCCAAATGTAGGATCTTGACTTCACTGTTTCAAGCGGCTCACTTTTCTTCACACTTTCCTCAATTGAAGTAATATTACAATTCCCAAAACGTTTCATTTTTATCTACTTTATGGTAAAATACGAAAACAAACTGACAGAACTGCCAAATGTGCTGTTGAAGTTATCGCTAACAACTGCTTGTTTATCATAACCATGACGACCGCTACTTCCACCAACGGCCAAAGCTATCCGACGTATTAATATTCCTATGCAAATTAGGCATTTGATAAAAACAAATTTCAAAAAGTGAAAACACTGTGAGGTTGAGTGTTTTCAGATACATTAATGTTTGGGCTATTACCTTCATCTATTGTGTAATGATTTCCGACGTTTCGATAGACATCTTCTATCTTTATCAAGGAGAAAAGTAAGAAACCTTTTGAAAATTATCAATTTTCAAAAAGTCAATATTGACGAGCTCCATCATCAACAATATCTCGTCTTCAACTTTTCAGATACAGTTTGTTTCTATTGGTCCGTTTTCAAAAACCGAGCGATTTAATTGGACGATGGAGTATAGTGTTGAATGATCATTTATCAAGGACATGCACCAGTATTTTAAAAATCTCAGATGTTCCGTTGAATGTTCTGTATCTATATGATTTTTCAGAAGGCGATTATAAAATTGAAAATCTATCCCATCATAAATTGGCTGTGTTTCTGATCAAAGGAGTTGTGGCCATGGAGTACTCATCACAGAGTAGAGCTCAATCATTTGAAATAATTTTGGACCGATGTTTAAAAGTTTACGAGTTTTGGGCAAGAATTTTCAGAATCAAACTCAACAGATCTGAGTATTTATTTATATTCATTTCCGGAAAAGTATATTCTATATTTGATCATTTGGTACCAATCACAAACTATTTCTCAATTTGTGTCCTTTTCAAGGTAACGTTGACAAGACCATTACATTAAAGGCACCCCTTCAATAAGCCATAATGCAGAAAACAGTCACTCAATAAAGATTAAAAATACCTCATACTCTCCATCTGCGAAAAGAATCTGAGAGAAAAAGCTACGCAAAGTACTTCTTCATTTTTCTTATCTAATTGAAAAATGTAAAAAGCCGCCGCCCTCCCCTACCGTTCCGTTAACACAGATAGAGCATTATCGTAACACCGGAGTCGCAAGATTAAACGGATTCGATAACCAGAATAACAAAAAATACAAGGAGAATATAATTAGGGATGTTTTCTAAGGAAACCACTCATCTCCGTTCTTCGCATCCCCCCTCGGGGTGGATGAACCGTAAGATCCTCCTTTGATCTCGCGACACTTTGCCTACGTAAGCTCAACAATCCAGAAGTTGCCGGCTTAAGGTTGAGTGGAAGATGGCCCGTGGCTCAGTTCGGTAGCTGTTAGGCAATGTTGTCAGATCGGATTACAGACTGATAATTCTATAAAATTTCTCTATATTTTCTTTTGATATTGTAATATATTTCACTTTTTTTTATATCGGATATACATTAATAAAATAAAACTTGCCTAATCACTGGAGTCTGAAGAACCCCTCATGTACTTGATGACACCTGTTTCTTCTAATTGGCCATGAGAAGGATAGAAATATATTAGTACAAATTGAAATTATATAAGTTACCATGATAGAAGGGAATTTTCAGTGTATAGCTTCTGTGTGATGTGGCTGAAACCCAAGATCTATGTAGATTGATAAAGTAACGGAAGTTATCTCTTCTCGATAGGCATTACAATTACTAATTGGATAGTTGCATCACCCAGATGGCTTAAGCTTTCTTCCCGGTGGCTATGCTCGGTTTGCCTCCAAATATGGAGGTTACTAGTGTTGAGGCATCTTCGAGCTGTACATCATTTTGGTTTTGAGTAACATAAACTGCGGTACAACCTTTTGCTACAGCAACTGTAGGGAATAGCGAAAGTTTACTCCCGATCTTTATTTCAATAGTGGGGTTGTTACAGATTTCCTCAACAATTTTGACTTTCATGCTGTTCACGTTGTTTCCAATGACTCCCAGAGTTTATGAGCGGAACGCAGTCTCTCTTGATAATTTCATATTCTTAAAAAATAAAATTCTTTTTCTAAATTGCCCTCATAGTTTCAGAGTGATGTAGACGAAATAAAAGTATTTGATTTCACACAACCAATAATAGGTTAATAAATAATAGAACATACAGACATATAACAATATGTCTTCATCTTTGTCCAAAAGTAATGAACTCCATTGAATGAAAGTTTCTTCATTGAATTTTCTGCCGATGTTGCATATGCGCCTTTTTTTGCTTATAAAAATGCAATGTATTGGTTGATCTTAACGAGACTGAAGTAGTTGTTGAAAAGGGGAAGTATTTCATCACTTCAGCAATAGTTGAACTGATTGCGGGAATCACAGAGACCACCATCTACACCCTGAAATACTTGCTTTAGATCTCAGTAAGGCTTTTGACTGTGTTGACAGGGAAATACTGCTTGAGAAAATGGAGTACTATGGAGTAAGAGGTACAGCTTTGAAATTCATCAGATCATACTTAACTGATAGAAAGCAGGTGGTCACATGGAACGGTATAAACTCCGGAATTAGAGAGATAAATGTGGGGGTCCCACAGGGATCGATACTGGGTCCGTTGTTGTTCGTTGTGTACATTAATGACTTACCAGGAAATGTTCCGTGCGACGCAACGAAATTATATGCAGCTGATACATCCTTTCTCGATATTGCTTCTTCACAGGAGGAACTGGAGCGTGTGTGTAATGAGACCCTGCGAGTTGCGGAGGACTGGTTTACCTCCAATGGTCTAAAATTGAATAGAGATAAAACTCAAGACTGAATTTCAATTTAAACAACAAAGAAAAACGTAGTTTGAACCTACTTGGGATAACCTTGGAGAATGATCTTTGTTGGAGAGAGCATATCTCATTGCTTACCAGGAAACTGTCGAGAGCCCTCTTTACTATGAGGCGTATGAAGGCCATCTCTACCGATAATGTCTGTAAGCTGATTTATTATTTTTCCAACTTCTGTGGCGACATATGGGATACTAATATGGGGGCATAGTCCAGGTCTTGATCGGATTTTCCTGAAACAAGGCAGTAAGAATTTTGAGTGGTGTACCAAGAGCACATAGTTGTCACGAACTATTTAAGAAGCATAGGATACTTACCATTGTTTCCGTTTTCATTCTAGAGTGCTTGAAATTTGTTCACTCGAACAAAAATGGATTCACTCAAGCGATTGCCATTCGTACATCACCAGACACAGAGATGAGTTCAGGAGCAATTTTCATAGAGTGAAGTCCACTCAAATTGCAGTGAATTACTGGTGCATCAAGCTTCCTCAATCTATGAAGAGTTTGCCAAAAACAGTTTTTCAGATAAATATATCCAGAAGAAATATCATACTGCAAAAAAATTGATCAAAAAATGAAATAGAATACGACACTTGTTCAATTAAATAATTTTTCGTGACCTTCTTCAAATTACAGATATCGAAATTCTGACATCCACATAGAAAAGACTGCCTTCGATGCCGTGATATACTACCGACGACATAACATATATTACAATCTATTTAGTCTCTTTCGTTTGCTTAGTCAACATTCTGCACAAATTTGCCATTTTCACAATATGGCAACGTGGTATTTTCATCGATCTGAAAGCGAAACCGACTCTTGGACAGATGTTCCCACTTTCGTTTTCAGGGAGGAATTGTCTGCGTTTCCGGTTGTGATTCCAACCGATTTCAGAGTTGGAAAGGTTGTTGAGGACAGAGGTAAAGTAACACTGGTGCTGCGAGAGAAAGAAATAGCTCGTAACTTGCAGAAATATGGGGGATGGATACCTTCAAATCCCCTGAGGTTGGAGGCGATTTCTGATCGATAAATTAACCGAGTCGTGTTGTGAATCTTTCCAAAAACTACGAGGGTCGAACGTTCATTACCTCAATGAATTTTTTATGATGCGCTTTGGCTGTGATATATTCGTTTGACCCATTTTCTATGAAGATCGTTGGTACGATTGACACCAGTCATATGCTTCGATCCATCAGGATATGCAACTAGTAAGCATTTTTGGCAATACAGTTTCCTTGAGAATTCACAGGGCTGCGTCAATCGATTAGGAATATCAACTCCGGTCATATTTATTCACCAGTTGATTTATAACATATTATCTGACGATTAGTCAATGAAGAATGAAATGCGAATCATCTTATTTTTCCGTTCACAGCGGAACGTTAAAAGAGTTTGTTTTATTTAAAAAAATCCTTATATATAACCAAATAAGATATTCAGGAGATTGCAATGCAATATATCATTACAGACAATGTTATGTTAAAAAATCCATAATTCACAATATCGAGTTAATCCAAAAAGGCGAATTTGAGGGTGTTTTCTTTATCTCTTTCAAATTTTGTATTTTTGTTATTCAGTTTTCTTTTCTGCTTTTGTCTTTTTATTTCCAGATTCGATGTGGGCGACTTGAAGTCTCTGTTTCCATCAATGTCCATCAATATTGTTTATATTGTCTGTCTATTATTCAACACGTAATGTATTGATAAAACAAGGTTGACATTGTATACAATTAAATAAAATGATTATCGGTCCTTGCTCGCCGGCACGTGCCACCTCGTGTAACCCTGATTCTAAGGGCGCACATGCAATCAATATTGGCTGCTTATACTACAATATAATGAATCTTAATCTACTTTTCAACATAATTTCCGTGATTATTGACGCACTTGTCATAACGTGGTTCAAGTTTTGGATAACCTCCTCATAAAATTCTGCCGCCTGACTTGTTAACCACTGTGTCACAAATGTTTTGACTTCATTATCGTCTTGCAGACGCTGACCGCCCAGGTGTTTCTTCAAGTGCAGGAACAAATGGTAGTCGCTGGGTGCCAGATCAGGGCTTTTCGTCCACTTTCTGCACCAAATCTTCATTAACGACCGAAGGACGCCCACTCCGTTCTTCATCATGCACATTTGTGCGGCCATCTTTAAACGCTCTCACCCATTTTCTCTCCATTCCATCACTCATAATGTTTTGTCCGTAAACTTCACAGATCTCACGATGAATATCGATCGGTTTTACGCCTTTAGCACTAAGAAATCGTTTAACAGCCCGTACTCCACAATCAACGGGACTCACGATTGTCGGAGGCATCTTAAACACTCAGTAAACAACGTATACAATGAATAATCAGACTGTAATGGCGTAAGTGCGTAGACAAGAGATGTAGGTAACCAGCGCGCATGTGCGGATCGCCGACCGTAGCGCTACGGCGGCGGAATCGTAAAACGGTACTTACTTAAAAAACATGCTCGTACCATAGAATTCTTTCACAGGGTGACTCATTTCATAGTGACTGAACGAGGGAGATTTCCTAAAGTTAATTTCTTCCGAATGAAACTGTATCCAATAACAAGTGAATATCTCTCCAAATCCGCATCGATCCGGCCACGTTTTTTTATTGGTTATCATGGGCCCCTAGGTGCATTACGAGCGAAGCGAGCTATTTGTTCTGATAACAGCCGTTACAGAAAACGTCATCAATCATCCGACACGCTGCTTCTCCGACATCGGTGGAACGGGTGGCTATGATATGCAGATAACGTGACGGAACGCTGTTGCCAGCTCGTTATTGTTCGGGGCAATGCCGTGATCTATTTATGGTCGAGCCGGTTTAATGACCTGTTTTGTGAACTGGCCCGCGCCATTATTGATTCGCTGTCAAAGTTGGATATTGAACGTTGGATTAGTTGGAACTTGAAATATTATATTATGTTTAGAACTGAAGACTTTGGTATAAGGAAAGTTGAAGTAATTGTTTTATGGCCCAATGATCAACAATTAAAATGAATTTTTTATGAATGCACTAGCTGACTGGTAACTGGTAACAGTTTGGCAACCATACGCCATACGCATCCAACCCCTTTGTGATGTTGTCATAATGTGTTTTATTTCTTGAAACTGTTTGAAAATATTCAGCATGTTGACGTCGGCAGAGAACTAAAAGCTAAGTAGTGATACTTCACCATGTGATGATCGACAACTCTGCGCGAACATATTCATTCATAAAATTCACTCACCGTATGTCCCCCTTAAATTATACGTGACGTTGCCAAAGTGCTAGAAAGTTAACTTGTATTTGTTTACAAGTGAAAATTAAGTGAAATTAAGTGTTTATTGTGATTTTACAGACTTCGAAAGCGTGTTCCAACTGTAAAACATGGTTCGACAATGTTATATCTGCAAAAAATATTATTATTTGAACCCAAATTTTTCTTTCCACCGCTAAGTTTCTAAATATGATTTTGGCGTCAATATTTGAACAATCAGTGTCGTAGAATGAAGTGCATGCAAAGGTTATTTGTATTAATTAAATAGCTTTTGAAGTTATGCATTTGACCGAAATGAAATACCTGAATCAATATCAAACCCTATTTGTACCATTCATCCATGTACGACTTCTTTAATAATTTTTATTGCTGGTTTCCAAGCAATACCGTTTTTCCTTGGTACGATTTTCTATGTCGAATGTGTCTTGGTGGGTTATTCACATATAAGGCTCAATCATGAAACCAGAAAATTAGTAGATATTTCGAAGAAATTTAGAACTAGGTCGACATGTCGAATGAGTGATCAATGTTGATTCTATGCTTGAGATGCATAAATATCATTTTGAGTGGTTTTGTTATGAATTTATGTTGTCAATAAATTTAAACATAGCAAGTTTGTTTCATTAACCCAATGTCCTATTACCGCAAATAAAATTGCTACTCGATAAAATTTAACAGTTTCACTCCTGTGACTACCAACAAAAGATATCGATTATAATCGTACTTGCAGGGATTATAGTTCAATATTATAATATCTACTTTTCATTAAATCTTTCGAAATATAGAACGAGATACCCTCTATTATTGAATCTATTTTAATATCATATTGACGAAATTTGTCTTGCATCATTTACCTAAAATCGATTATACTAGATTTACAGCTCGTAATTGTACAGGTTTTCTATCATAATCTCAAATATTTCTAATTTTGAAGGTTCCTCAAAAATTAAACGAAACCATTGAATCAGTACGCCACTGAGTATTTGACGGCTTCATTATGCAGCGTTGCCAAAGTACTAGAAAGTATGTAATCCTTTCTTTTTCTGGCATATGGTGAAGTAATTCAATGTTGGCTATTAATTTCGAGTCAATCGATCGAAATGGGTCAATTTGCAGTTTAAGGACTACTTCTATGGTTCACATAATTGCTAGTCTGGTTAGGTTAGTTTAAGTTAGGTATTAAAAGACAATGCCAAAATTGAAGAAAAGAATATTTTTTTTTGTTATTTGCTTTTTTTTATTATGTTAGAGAAGTACGTTCAGCAATAAGAAAAAACTATATCAAAATTTATTTTTCGCCATTTCGAACAGTAGAACATGGAAAAAAGAATTTTCTCAAAATTTTTCTCGGAAAATTATCCTCAATCATTTATTATTCCTTCAGGGAATCTACTAAAGCACCCTAAAATTTAAAAACATAAAAAATGCAGTTGGTCCTTATACTGCAAAATTACCAAGAAATGTAATAAGAAATTTAATAACTTCTTGAACTGGCGTCTGTTAGATTGTTTTCTGTTGAAACTTTTCAGTTTATGATGGATGCGCGGCGAGTGATCGCATGACAGGAGTAGATTTCGTCTGAAAGTGTATGGTAATTACAGTCTTTGTGCAACAGAAGGGCCATGTTTCAAAGCCATTTCTTACCGTCTGATGGCTGAGGATTCCTTGGCAACTTTCTCTGAAGTGCATTAGGCATTTACTCGACGAATTGTTTTTCAGTTTTAAATGACGTTGTTGATTGTTTCTATTCAACTCGTGTTGGTTAATTTTAACTGACACAACACGGAACATTTTCCATTAAGCACGTTCCTAAATGAATAACTGGACTGATTGCAGAATATTTAATTTTTGGACGGTTGTGAAACGGCTAGCTCAGCATTCGGCCGTACAGCCGAATATACGATAACTTTCAGGGTAGATGAGCCAGAATTTTGTTACTTCTAGGATGGATCAAGTAACCAGATATGATGATTTTCTGCATATGCCGAATGTTTTGACATTCCGTCGGGTTTTTGATGAGAATCATTACTTTTATTCCTCTCACCTTCATGCTCAACTCCTTTTCCTCGCCAACGATGCCTATAAATAAACTGAATAATTACAAGACATTCAACCAGAAATAATATGACACTAATAATTGAATAATCGTCGCAATTAAAATATAAAATGGAAATGCTGTTTTAATTACGTTAATTAGGGTTTTTCTTCCAGATTAACGGGGTTTTAAATACATTCCATTCGGGATTACTAAGATACGTAATTCAGGAATACGCTCTTGTCGTTTCAAAGAAGCTGGCTCGAAATGATTCTGTTGCAGTTTTTGTATGATTTGCAAGGCAAATCCATGATATCAAAGATGTTTCAAATCGTTATTGGTTTGATATTGAGTTGATTTAATCTTCTTATACTCCGATAGCGAAAAAATTTAATGAGATCTTTGCTTCTTCCATAGGAGTTTCTATAGTATTTGCGTGTATTCTAATCTACTTTTATTTTTTGCAGGTGAGAATCTTTATTACATCAATTTGTTACCTGTCGAGGTGTAAGTATGATCAATATTTCTATAACTGCTTTCTACTACTTGTGAATAGTTGGCATTTCATTCTTCACCTTTTAGACAGTCTTGAAAAAGTCATGATAAGCACTGACATGAGGTCAGATGTCTTTGACGCATTAGATAAGCTACTTGTGAGTAATTATTCAAACTTTCAAAATACACATCAGAGACATGTTAACTGTTTAAGTTAACAAGCACGCCGAAGAAGTTGATTTGGTAAAAGCCATCATTCATATCCAAATGAGAACTAATGGGTATGATGAACCTGCGAACTGAAAAAAAATTAAATTGAACAGAGTAATTTCAGACAATGTCTTTTGGTACTTCGGAAATACTGGGCCCATTTACCCAAATAACTACTCAATTTAATGTAATAATTTGTGAACAAAGAAAATTTATATTCACAAGTGATCACTAACTAGTGAACACAAGCAATGTAAAATTTCGGATTCATAATGATGTTTACGATTACTTCCAATGATTATGCGAAGGCAATCTTTATTTCAGAACAAACTAATTATTTTCTGGTTTTTATTACCATTCTGCGAGGGCACGCCTAAGTTGATATCTTAAGATCCGATACAATTTTATGATTAAGGCCTAAAGTGATATAATACAGGAGGATGTTGCTTTATTTCTATGTATTTCCTTTCGTAAGTTTTTTCTTCATCCGATTTCCATACTGGTTTAGTTGGTTAATGCTTATTTCTCAATATATTCCAAATTTGATTAAGTTATTAATTTTTCTGGCTTCTCTGCAAATATTTTTTGAATTCATGCCTATGACAGTAACAAATGATAATTATACAGGGTGTCTGGTGAGGAATGGGACAACGTTTAGGTGGTGATGAGGGATGTCTCAAGGAGTGAGAAAATGCCATCTGAATCATCGATGAGTGCTTCAGAAAAACTTCGAAAATGTTCCAAATTTTAACTGTTTTTCGGTTTTTTGATAATTGCAGTAAAATTTTTGATTCGCATATGATCTCATTTTTTTACTTATAATTAAATATCTGGGATCTCATATTTCTGAAATGTCGTGAAAAAAATTGCAATGATGAAAAATCGGAAATTGACATTCGAAGGGTCAGAAATGGCAGGGAAAATCAGGGTTATTTGAAATTTCGTATTTTTTTCTAAAACTCCCTGTAACCATGCTTCTCAGATGACTTAAAATGGCATTTTTTCACTCCTTAAGACATCACCATCTAAACCTTGTCTCATTTCAGAGACATAATAAAAATAAGATCCTAAACGAATAAGTACTAATTGATAATTCAGTGAAATTTCGTAATATATTTTAAACATTGTGTATTGTGTACATTGATATATGTATACCTAGGTAAGCCAGTATAAACAAACAAAGAAAAACCATCTAGGCGTTGTCCCATTCCTCACCACACACCCTGTATAACTGAAATTCATGAAGAACCTTACATATTACAACTCGTGTTGAATGATTGTTTGGGCTATTACCATCATCTATTGTGGATGTAATATTTTCCGACGTTTCGATAGACATCTTCTATCTTTATCAAGGAGAAAAGTAAGAAACCTTTTGAAAATTATCAATTTTCAAAAAGTCAATTGACAGAAGTCATGAAAGACAAATGAACGATGTTATATACTCATCTGTGATATGATGATCTTTTTAAGTTGGATCGAACTATCGGCGTCCAAACTTCTGGCAGATCTATAGATGGAGCACTTATGGAATCAGGTATTATTTTCATAATATAATAATGCTTCTTTGATTCTTTGATTTTTCTTCTTGCAAGTTTTTCTTCTTGCAAGTTTTTCTTCTTTGGATATTATTGATGCTTCATCCCATTTTATACGATGATTCTCATCTACAGCATGTTGGACCAACCTGGATTTGTCGCTGTCTAGTAGTCGTAGAAGCTTCTGATGTTCTTTTATTCGTAAATTCAGAGGGCGTTTAGTTTCTCCGATGTAAGATCTTCCGCACTCGCAAGGTAATTCATATATGCAGTTCTTTGTCCTTTGTGTCTCATTATTAGACTTAACTTTTGTAAGTTTAGCTCTGATAGTGTCTTGAGTTTTGAATGCAGTCGTTATGTTGTATCTATTTCCAATTCTTCTCATTTTCTCCGAGAAACCTTTTATATAAGGAATTACGGTTTTAATGGTCTGATTTATATCTGTTGATTCAGGTTGACTTTCTCTTGTTCGTTTAGCTTTTTCTAATATCTTTTTGGGGTAGCCATTGCTTCTAAGAGTTTTCGAGATGTTATTTATTTCTTCATTTTGGTCTTCTTCAGTGCAACAAATATTTATTGCTCTATCAAATAAACATTTTGCTACTCCCAATTTAGTGTTTAGTTGGTGGTTTGAATCAAAATGTAGATATTGTCCTGTGTTCGTTGGCTTTTTATACACAGTGGTTCTTGGGATTCCATTTTGTTTATGTACGAGTACATCTAAGAATGGAAGTTGTCTGTTCTTCTCGATTTCAATTGTGAATTTAATTGATTCCTCTTGATTGTTTAGATATTGAAGGTATCCATCTATAGTGTCTCTTCCATGTTGCCAAATAATGATAGTATCATCTACATATCTTTTCCACAGTTTGGGTTTAAGTACATAATTTTCTAATGCCTTCTGTTCGAAAATTTCCATATATAAATCAGCTAGAATTGGTGATAGTGGTGAACCCATGGCCATTCCGAATTCTTGTTGATAAAAGATTTCTTCAAATTGGAAATATGTTGTTTTAATACAAATAGAAAGCATTTCCATAATTGCATTCACGCTTAGTGTAGTTCTTTCACTGAGGGTTTGATCTTCTTCAAGCTTTTTCCTAACTATGATAAGTGATATTAGAAAAAGCTAAACGAACAAGAGAAAGTCAACCTGAACCAACAGATATAAATCAGACCATTAAAACTAATTCCTTATGTAAAATTTGTCGGAAGAGAAGAATTGGAAATAGATACAACATAACGACTGCATTCAAAACTCAAGACACTATCAGAGCTAAACTTACAAAAGTTAAGCCTAATAATGAGACACAAAGGACAAAGAACTGCATATATGAATTACCTTGCGAGTGCGGAAGATCTTACAACGGAGAAACTAAACGCCCTCTGAATGTACGAATAAAAGAACATCAGAAGCTTCTACGACTACTAGACAGCGACAAATCCAGGTTAGTCCTACATGCTGTAGATGAGAATCATCGTATAAAATGGGATGAAGCATCAATAATATCCAAAGAAGAAAAACTTGCAAGAAGAAAAATCAAAGAAGCAGCATTTATGAAAATAACACCTGATTCCATAAGTGCTCCATCTATAGATCTGCCAGAAGTTTGGACACCGATAGTTCGATCCAACTTAAAAAGATCATCATATCACAGATGAGTATATAACATCGTTCATTTTTCTTTCATGACTTCTGTCAATTGACTTTTTGAAAATTGATAATTTTCAAAAGGTTTTTTACTTTTCTCCTTGATAAAGATAGAAGATGTCTATCGAAACGTCGGAAAACATTACATCCACAATAGATGATGGTAATAGCCCAAACAATCATTCAACACGAGCTCCATCATCAACAATATCTCGTCATCAAATATTACAACTCAATTTCAATCAAACTTTGTTTCTTTCATTTGTGTGACGTTGGAAATACTTCAGGTTATCAATAATGAGTGATAAATACTCAAAAATATCAAATGATGCAAACTTTTTTCTACGAGTAACATTAAAAGTTTCCTCGTCATAATCAAGCAAGATCAGCATATGAATTTTTGCTGTTTTATTGGAATCTTGCAAATGTCTTTGGTTGTAACTATATATTCGATCATTCGCAGAATGCTGATCATTTTTAATTCATTGAATATTTTTTGTACTCCGTAAACCCGGCATTAATCGACCAATCACAAAAACAGCACGTTACACTCGAAATGTCCAGAATGAAATCCGCTTAGAGACGTGACCCAATAAAGAAACAATATTCAGCCTAGTCCGCAACTAAAACAATACGGAGTGACAGGACCCGAATCCCATCGGATGAAATGGAATTATTCCATCTCGGGCTGTTCAGTATTTACCGCAGAACCCCGGTAATCGGCGAGGAAGATTAGATCCGGGTTGTACGTCCATTAAGTGCGCCGAAAACTGCCAGGAAAAGAGTGGCCAGGGCTGGCTGCGGATGTGCGTAAAGGGAAGCATTCACATCCAGAAATAGAGCGACGGGAGACGTCTTATAGAAAGAAACAGGATGTCGGAATAGCGTTATAACAACACTCGGAAACGGATAAGTTATATTGTTGCGGTTCGTTGTGCTGGAACAGAAGACAAATCGCTGTTAGATTGATGGATGCTAATGTTGTTGATGTCTATGGGGATTTTTAACAGATGTTCTCTTATCTCGTAATGGATCTTGACATCTGAACACTTAGGTTATATTAGACTTTAGGGGCGTTCCCGTGTCGTTCAACAATAACACTTGAGAGTTGTATATTTGCTTGTGATATGATTTTTTTGTTAGGAATACTGCTAAAATGATAAATGTCTCGTCGATATAATTCATATTTATTATTGTGTAAAATTCCTTCTAGATCATTCCACAAAAAGTGTTGTATTCGTCGGCAAAATTGTTTCCAAAGTGCTGGCGTTAATTGAAAAATGTAGACTTCTCTAATCTCTTTCGATAGTTGAAATTTTATTTGCATAGTATTTCAAGTTTACTTCCTTAATGACATTCGATGAGTTACGGTAGGCAGTGAATTGATCTTTCGAAATTTCATTATCATCGATCCTTTTTAGCTACTTATAAACTTCATAGATATCATAAAAATCCATATTATGTACTGATGTCTTTAACTATTGTCGTTTCAAGGCGTTTGCAAAAATATTCACGCATATGTCAGGTTTTATTTGATTTAAAATTTTTCCAAAAGCATTCTGACTATTAGTTTCGAGATTTAGTAAGTACCTACATATTGAGTAATGTGAAAATACTAATATTTCTAGAGCAATTCATTTCCAAACTTCACCCTGTGTAATTCATAAAAAACGATTTGATAAAGTTTGTTGAAATCAGTTCACTAAGAGAATACTTAAAAAAGGACACAGAGTACGAGTATAGCAGATGATTCACCTTGTGTTGAGGTTTCTCAGCAATTATAAAAAATATTTTCACTCTACACTATATTCATTCAAGGAATTGGTCATGCCTCAATATCTCTTTCTAAATTCCCATTCAGTGATTATTGTTGTGTGGATCATTTGAGCAAAACTATCTCTGCTTAGCATTTCCCCAGTATTTCGCATTATTTCGCATTGAATCCTTATTCTTCAGCCTCTCCAGTCATAGATGTTGCATAATCTGTCAACAAAATCAATGTTGACAAGCTTCGCGCGTACGAAATTACAACCTTGCAAACCTCATATGACGACAAATCAAGATTACCCACAAATCATATTCCTTCGTCAAAAATTAGCCTGCTCCACCCCTGCGTACCTCATCTGGTGATTCCGCGCACGTACCGGCCGCGATCTCTTACAATTTCGGCCACGTGTCGATGGACAGCTGAAATTGATCGATCTAATGGAAGCCTGAAAATTTTCAGTGCCTTCCAATTCCATTTGCTGTGTGGAATATCTGTCAGATGCTGTTCCAGGAAAGAGGTTAGGATGTCTGACATGAGTGTGACATTGTTGAAGGGAAGCAAAATGGCTCGTGTCTGCTTGTGACCAGGTGTTCACGTTTAATTATTTGTGGCCATGTTTCTGTGTTAGCCAGATAGTTCAGACAGCCTCTACCAGCTGCTATAGAAAGAAATTTATCCACGGTTTGTTTGCAAATGGAGCACATCTATAGTTTTTTTTTACACTTGAGGTATTCGTTGAAGATTTCTCGTAGTGGTATATCACTTGGGATATGGTTAATAAATCATAATTTTCATTTCTGAATTTCTTTTCTACCGTTTCTGTATTCTTCTCAGATAAGTGTTTGGATTTTATTGTTTTATCTATTAAAAATGGAAATAGTGATTTTCAATAGTGATATATTTCGTGATCTTAAATTCTGATACATATAGTGACTTGAATCATCAAATCAGCAGAATCAGGAAAAATGATCTATCGGCGAACAAGGTCTTTTATCATCATCATATCGGCATTTCGGATACACAAACACTTGTAAAATAGTTGAATTTGATATTTTTGGGGAACTTTCATGAAATGAACAGCTCTGTGATGTCTGTTTTCTCATCATATCAATGATCACAGGCGAGGCTGCCAATCAAATCATATTTCATGTTCCGAAATCTTTAAAAGTATGATGAACTCATAGCTTCTTGTGAAGAGATGGTAAAATGCTGAAATTCAAGGATGTTCTGGATATCGATACCTCGATATACATTTTGGAATTTTGTGATCTCTGATGAATTGATTATGAAATATCAAGTTATTCAAAAAAAAACTTGTGAGTATTTTTTAAATTTTCAAGCAAGACGATTTCATGAAACTTTTGGCGACCCATTCGTTTCAATCTCATGCAAATATCTCAAGTTACGACTTGCTTGGATGGATGTTCTAAGAGTTATTGAGGAAACTAAATCCAAGCTGCTCATAGCTGCTGAACTTTGCAGCGGATTTGGTTCATCTTTATCGTAAGGTAGAGAGTATATATATCATATCTTCACCCTTTATTCTTCTTCAGGAAGTCAAACTCAATAGATTGAGACCGTTTTTGGCTCAATGTTCGAAAATTACAGGCAAACGGTAGCACACTGTTCTACTAGAATGATTTTCATCATTATAAATAAAAAAATTTCACTCAATAATTGTCCTCATAATCATCCATATCCAAAATATCAATTTCTTGAAATTTTTATTTGCTTGAGGTTGTACCTATCCAGGTTATTGAAGCATAGATGGCCAGATTCATTTAGGAGTTTAGATTATTAAAGTATGATCTCATTCCAACCGCGTGTTCGCGGAAAATCGACAGCGATTGAAAAGATTCAATCCCCCTTTAAAAAATATCCATCTGCTAAAAGCTTTGCTCACTTCCACGTGTCCAGAAAGTGGCCTTTCTACCTCCATAACTCGCCCCATAAATTTTAACGACCCCCATACGGCTCCGGTCTAGACTGGTCGTAAAAAATCCCAACGCGATTGCAAAAGGCCCGTCGTTTGCACTTCACCATTAGAAATCACCTGCCATGCCTGCCCTTCTTTCTTCTCCAATCGAGACGGGCCTTTTTAACGATACTTCCGCGTCCTCTCAACCCCTTTTACCCGTCGAGTATTCGTAATTCATTTCCATAGTCAAGGGGTCGATGTTGAGAATGGCCAATTTCTGCGGTCTTTGAAGTCGACTTTGGAGGATCGAGCTCACTCTTTTGGTGTAACCGACTATGGCTCATTCAGAGTTTTAGAGTTATTACAGATTATGGTTTGAATGGGTGGCTCTGAGTGCTTTTGAACTATTGAGATTCAGGAAGTCTATGTTCATTCGAATTTTTCCTTCTGTCGCTTTGCTTGCGAATTTTAAGAAATCAAGTCTAGAGTTAGGATAAGCAAATAGTTGAAATACGGGGTAAATGATCTATTTTATTATTGAACTGACTTCGTTCAAAGGAAAGTAAAAGCTTGACACCATTTGGATAATTATTACTTTGTCATAGAGTAAAAAGGACGAATGACCCTCTGCTAATCCATTTCTGGAGAGAAAGTCAGATAGTCCGGTCAAAGTATACATACCAGGTTACCAAAATTCGCATAGAGCTGAAAATTGGTAGAGATGGCCAGGATACCATTAGAAAGAAAGGGTGAAAAGTCCCCAAAAATCCCATTGTTGCTAAAAAAGTTATTCAAGGTCAAAGGTCGCGAAAATAGGTTTTTCGCTTTTTTCAGCTAAGCGGTGAGTTTTATCATAAAAATAGCTCAGACATAAATTGTAGACCAGGCAATTATCTACAAAAATTGTCCCCCAATCGATTGAGACCATTTACAGATTACAAACATTCGGGCAAAATGATAGGCACTCTGTTCGGGTGAACAAGAGCGCCAAAAATAGAGCACTGAAAAGGGCGTACCCGGTGCTTTCGCCATTTTACACATTTATTATAACAGTCTTAGATAAAGCGAGAAATTTTTCAGAATCTTTCGTTGCACGATGCCAGTGAACTAAAATTATATTTTTGTATCATGTCTTTATTCGATTAGAGGAATTATTTTTCGATTCAATGATAATTTCATGATTAATCGATTATTATTTTTTAAATTTAGTTCTATTTTGGTGTAGATTTCATTGATTTCTGTTGTTGGTTGAAATTTCATAATATTAGCTGTAAGAACTTTTTATTTCTTAAGGTATTTTGCGTGTGCATTTTTTAATTGTTCTTGTCAAACTTAACCTTAAGTTGGTTGCCTGTTATGGTATTTCGTGTTTTGAATACTCTTTCATATCGTATTTATTTCTAATACTTTGCATCTTGTAGGTTGACCATTTTTAACTACAGTTTCAGTTTTTATGATTTTTTCTTTATCTCGCTGAGTAAATAGTGCTTTTATGGAGTTCCAGTTGATTCTGTTCATTTCTTATATAATTTTAGGATAAAAATTTCTTCTCAGTATTTTTTTGATGTCTATTACTTTCTCAATACTGTATTTTTCTGTGGAGCCCATATTCGGCTATGCTCAATTGAGTGGGAAATTTGAACCACAATATGGATGTTGTCACGTGGTTGACGTACAAGGACTTTAAGATAGTTGATCGGGGTTCATTTGCCATTTCATATCTTCCTGCACTACTACCTATGAAATCTTTCGTTCATTTACGCTTCTAATGTTCCAGAAGTTTAACGACCTCTTGTCTGAATTCCACAATTTTTCTTGCACCAAATTGTTCACTTTTTTAAAAAAAAGAGTAATATTCACTTGTAGTAATGATTTCTTGTTTTTTGAGACAGACAGTGGCACATTATGTGCTCCATTAATTCATTCTTCCGACAAATTGGTGAAATTTCCTTTGCCATAAAAAACATTACCTGTTGTTCCAGTCGCCAGAAAGAGGACCTGTTGAAAATCCCAGATCATTCTAGGATAATTTCAAGATAATTCTTCCTTTGTCTGAGACACTTGGCCTTGACATGTAGCTAGAAAAAAATTAGTCTAACTGGTAAGATTTCTTAGCAAGATCAACGGTTTTTTGACTGTCAAATAGTCCCACATGACTTATAATACTACTACTGAGATTAGTTTATTACCCATTGCCATGTTTTTGGAGTTGTGGCGACATTCGCAGACAAGTCATGAATAAGAGTATCAGAGCTGGACAACGCTGAGACTGCCTCGTTGTTGGTTAGAATGATCACGGATCTGTTTTCACAGAATGCTTGGGTTTATTTCCTCAAGTATATTGAGGTGAGCCACCCAGTGCCCTTGTTTCGATTTCTTTTTACATGATATTTTATGGGCAAGGTTGAGACTATTGCTCTATACGTATATGTACAAAGAGCAGATGTAGAAGTGCCTCTATCTTCGCTGTTGAAATGCTATAAAACGCTCCTTTGCCTGTAGGTTCTGCACTTTGAGTTGCGTGCCTGATTCTTTAATTTTTTTTCACCATGGAAGAGATATACTGGACAATGGCGATGTAAATCTATTGTACCATTCTGCTTTCGGTCTTTGAGTGTTTTATGGAGCCAGCACAGCAGACCGCTGTGGGTTTGGAAAACGACAGATCAACTTGAGTCTTCAAATTCAGTTCACAATCCAGGGTAACTCTATTGGAAATATGTATCTCCTTTGATGTTGATGATGAGCCACCTCCAAACGACGATATTTAAAATAAATATCATGTAATCCTTTAAAATCTTCATGTGGAAGAGCTTACGTCCAATATTCAATGTAAGAAATTCCATTAGACGCACCAATGATATTTTATCCGAAATCACCCTAACCTCATATCAGAAAAACCGTTTACATCGGAGACCCCGAATGTGCTTTCCGGAAAAAGGCATACCATAACGAGGCGCGATATCGAAAAAGGCAGGGGTGTACTAATTGGCAATTTCCGATAGGCGCACCTAACTACGTAGCTTATGAAACGTTTATCGTGAAAGTCACCCCTCGGACCCTCGTGATAACGGACCAGCACAGCGGTTGTAAATCATATATTAACGGTACGAACAATATTCGATATTGCAGAGCATGCTCAGCATGTTCCGATTCTATCATAACGAAAAGAATTGCCTTTTTGCTACAGGGTGTGCCTTTGACTAATAGATTTAGTTCTAGAGAGGAAAATGAATACTTTTCGGCGCACTTGTTCACCTGAGCATAATATTAATAATAATTGATTTATTTATTTCGTGGGTATGGAATCTTTTTTAAAAAGACGTTAAGGCTGTCCTTCAAGCGACGTTTCGCAACTTTATTTGTTGCTTCTTCAAAGCTCTACAAATACACACTGATTATTATAAAGAACATGGTTTTATGACTATAGGAATACCTCGGAAGTGGGAAACGTCTATCGAATTTAAATTAGAGTTCATCAATTTTGGAATTTTTTGATGACAACTATCAATCAATATGACAAAAAATTGAGCAATACTGGAGTGTAGAAACAGATTATTGTGAAATGATGAACTTATTCCCAGTTCTACAAGTATTTAAAAAACAATATTGGTGGAAATGAACTACATAAATATTATATAAAATAAATAGGTGATGGGATATAATAATGGGAATAAGCCCATCATTTCACAATAATCTGTTTCTCTACTCCAGCATTGTTCATTTCTTGTCATATTGATTGATAGTTGTCATCAAAAAAATTCAAAAATTCATGAACTCTAATTTAAATTCGATAGCCGTTTCCCACTTCCGAGGTATTCCTATAGTCATAAAACCATGTTCTTTATAATAACGAATTTTTCTAGAAACACGTTGATATTGTCTGCACAAAATTGAATCGAATTTTGAAGATTTGAATTTCAACGCATTTGAAAATATGCGGCAGATAAATTCGAGGTAATTAAACTATGTGATAATAAAGTACCGAATATTGCATAAAATGGTTGTCTCAAAATAGTTACTAACCAAAGCAATTTTTTTGTTTCCGATGCGTGTGCTGACTTCACGGATACACGAGTCCACTCTCTTATCTTATTCTGAAGGTCGACAATGTACAATTCTTGATTTTAATTGTTCATGAAGTTTACTGCTTTTTTTCTTCGAGCATCATTGAGGAAAATTAATTTCTAGCATTATCCGGTAACGGCATTTTCATTTTTACAAATGAAAAACTTCGCACATTCAATGGAACTCCCTGGCATTTTCAATAACTTGAAATATAGTCCCCCTCGTCTTCAACTGCTTCCTCTAATCTCTTACACGTGGTATTCTTTTTAACATGGTATTAATAAGGATTGTCCATGTTCGAAAGTGTATATTTATTTATTTCGCATTGATGATGTTAACAGTATTCAACTTAATGAGCATAAATCATGAAAGAATAATCCACAACGTGTAATTCCCACGAGATGATTAATTTAGTACCGCTGATCGCAGATTACCAGACGCAAGCATAAAAACAAATAATCATTGTTGGAAGCATATGATTTACGAATCAGCCATTCAAATCAATTGGATGTTCTCCAAATTAAGCAATTAATTCGATAATGGTTACTTCCTCTCGCATTCTTATTCGATTACTTTTACGCTTCGAGTACTCCATCCGAGACCTCGTGGGCGAGGGGGGTCAAGTCAAACGTACTTCATGATTTGTTTGGTTTGCTTTTGACCGAGAACGGTAAAATCGGCGGTGGTCCGCCTGAAGATTAAAAAAATAGGAATAAATATATGAAGCTGTCAGGAAATGAATTGGAATTCTTGAAAATTACGGTATGGCGTTGTCACACTGGAAAGCTCTTTCACAAAGGTGTAGCTCCACGTTGATATTCGTCTTCAACAGCCACGCATACATTCCAATGATCATTCAACACTATATCTACATCGTCCAATGAAATCGGACCAATAGAAACAAACTGTATCTGAAAACACTCAACCTCACAGTGTTTTCACTTTTAGAAATTTTTTTAACAAATGCCTAATTGGCATAGGAATATTAATACGTCCGGATAGCTTTGGCCGTTGGTAGAAGTAGCGGTCGTCATGGTTACGATAAACAAGCAGTTGTTAGCAATAACTTCAACAGCACATTTGGCAGTTCTGTCAGTTTATTTTCGTATTTTACCATAAAGTAGATAAAATTAAACGTTTTGGGAATTGCAATATTACTTCAATTGAGGAAAGTGTGAAGAAAAGTGTACCGCTTAATACAGTGAAGTCAAGATCCTACATTTGGAAACAATTTGAAGAATTCTATGCTGCCCGGGAATACTTGTAAATGAAAAAACAAGTTTGTCAGAGCTCAATAATATTATGCTAGATTGGGCTTTCAATATGAAGAAAAGAGATGGATCAGACTACAAGGAAAGTGTCGTAAAACCTTGTGGAATAATACTGCCAAACAGCTGCAAGAAAAAATTCTATTCTGAATGGGGCGTTAGGTTCGATCCATTTACAGACGTGGCTTTTAAAACGGCGCGGGATACACGAAATGCCAAGAGGCGTATTTTGCAAGTGGACCCTGAGAAAAGAAAAGTGTCAGTGCCAAGGCGCTGTCTTTGGAGCAACACAAAAAGATGGTCAACTTATGTATAGAAGATAATCCAGACGATTTGAACAGAAAATTTTATTTTATTGCTGCATTGAAGCGTTCATTTACGCTTCTAATGTTCCAGAAGTTTAACGACCTCTTGTCTGAATTCCACAATTTTTCTTGCACCAAATTGTTCACTTTTGAAAAAAAAGAGTAATATTCACTTGTAGTAATGATTTCTTGTTTTTTGAGACAGACAGTGGCACATTATGTGCTCCATTAATTCATTCTTCCGACAAATTGGTGAAATTTCCTTTGCCATTAAAAACATTACCTGTTGTTCCAGTCGCCAGAAAGAGGACCTGTTGAAAATCCCAGATCATTCTAGGATAATTTCAAGATAATTCTTCCTTTGTCTGAGACACTTGGCCTTGACATGTAGCTAGAAAAAAATTAGTCTAACTGGTAAGATTTCTTAGCAAGATCAACGGTTTTTTGACTGTCAAATAGTCCCACATGACTTAATACTACTACTGAGATTAGTTTATCACCCATTGCCATGTTTTTGGAGTTGTGGCGACATTCGCAGACAAGTCATGAATAAGAGTATCAGAGCTGGACAACGCTGAGATTGCCTCGTTGTTGGTTAGAATGATCACGGATCTGTTTTCACCGAATGCTTGGGTTTATTTCCTCAAGTATATTGAGGTGAGCCACCCAGTGCCTTTGTTTCGATTTCATTTTACGTGATATATTATGGGCAAGGTTGAGACTATTGCTCTATACGTATATGTACAAAGAGCAGATGAAGAAGTGCCTCTATCTTCGTTGTTGGAATGCTACAAAACGCTCCTTTGTCTGTAGGTTCTGCACTTTGAGTTGCCTGCCTGATTCTTTATTATTTTTCACCATGGAAGAGATATACTGGACAATGGCAATGTAAATCCATTGTACCATTCTGCTTTCGGTCTTTGAGTGTTTTATGGAGTCAGCACAGCAGACCGCTGTGGGTTTGGAAAACGACAGATCAACTTAAGTCTTCAAATTCAGTCCACAATCCACGGTAACTCTATTGGAAACATGTATCTCCTTTGATGTTGATGATGAGCCACCTCCAAACGACGAAATTTAAAATAAATATCATGTTATCCTATGAAATCTTCATGTGGAAAAGCTTACGTCCAATATTCAATGTAAGAAATTCCATTAAACGCACCAATGATATTTTATCCGAAATCACCCTAACCTCATATCAGAAAAACCGTTTACATCGGAGACCCCGAATGTGCTTTCCGGAAAAAGGCATACCATAACGAGGCGCGATATCGAAAAAGGCAGGGGTGTACTAATTGGCAATTTCCGATAGGCGCACCTAACTACGTAGCTTATGAAACGTTTATCGTGAAAGTCACCCCTCGGACCCTCGTGATAACGGACCAGCACAGCGGTTGTAAATCATATATTAACGGTACGAACAATATTCGATATTGCAGAGCATGCTCAGCATGTTCCGATTCTATCATAACGAAAAGAATTGCCTTTTTGCTACAGGGTGTGTCTTTGACTAATAGATTTAGTTCTAGAGAGGAAAATGAATACTTTTCGGCGCACTCGTTCACCTGAGCATACTATTAATAATAATTGATTTATTTATTTCGTGGGTATGAAATCTTTTTTAAAAAAGACGTTAAGGCTGTCATTCAAGCGACGTTTCGCAACTTTATTTGTTGCTTCTTCAAAGCTCTACAAATACACACTGATTATAATAAAGAACATGGTTTTATGACTAAAGGAATACATCGGAAATGGGAAACGTCTATCGAATTTAAATTAGAGTTCATCAATTTTGGAGTTTTTTTGATGACAACTATCAATCAATATGACAAAAAGTGAGCAATACTGGAGTGTAGAAACAGATTATTGTGAAATGATGAGCTTATTCCCACTTCTACCAGTATTTAAAAATAATATTGGAGTGAAAATGAACTACATAAATATTATATAAAATAAATAGGTGATGGGATATAATAATATAATATGGGATGAGAATAAACCCATCATTTCACAATAATCTGTTTCTATACTCCAGCATTGTTTATTTTTTGTCATATTGATTGATAGTTGTCATCAAAAAATTCAAAATTCATGAACTCTAATTTAAATTCGATAGACGTTTTCCCTTCCGAGGTATTCCTATAGTCATAAAACCATGTTCTTTATAATAACGAATTTTTCTAGAAACACGTTGATATTGTCTGCACAAAATTGAATCGAATTTTGAAGATTTGAATTTCAACGCATTTGAAAATATGCGGCAGATAAATTCGAGGTAATTAAACTATGTGATAATAAAGTACCGAATATTGCATAAAATGGTTGTCTCAAAATAGTTACTAACCAAAGCAATTTTTTTGTTTCCGATGCGTGTGCTGACTTCACGGATACACGAGTCCACTCTCTTATCTTATTCTGAAGGTCGACAATGTACAATTCTTGATTTTAATTGTTCATGAAGTTTACTGTTTTTTTTCGTCGAGCTTCATTGAGGAAAATTAATTTCTAGCATTATCCGGTAACGGCATTTTCATTTTTACAAATGAAAAAGTTCGCACATTCAATGGAATTCCCTGGCATTTTTAAAAACTTGAAATATAGTCCCTCTCGTCTTCAACTGCTTCCTCTTATCTCTTACACGTGGTATTCTTTTTAACATGGTATTAAGGATTGTCCATGTACGAAAGTATATATTTATTTATTTCGCATTGATGATGTTAACAGTATTCAACTTAATGAGCATAAATCATGAAACAATAATCCACAACGTGTAATTCCCACGAGATGATTAATTTAGTACCGCTGATCGCAGATTACCAGACGCAAGCATAAAAACAAATAATCATTGTTGGAAGCATATGATTTACGAATCAGCCATTCAAATCAATTGGATGTTCTCCAAATTAAGCAATTAATTCGATAATGGTTACTTCCTCTCGCATTCTTATCCGATTACTTTTACGCTTCGAGTACTCCATCCGAGACCTCGTGGGCGAGGGGGGTCAAGTCAAACGTACTTCATGATTTGTTTGGTTTGCTTTTGACCGAGAACGGTAAAAATCGGCGGTGGTCCGCCTGAAGATTAAAAAAAATAGGAATAAATATATAAAGCTGTCAGGAAATGAATTGGAATTCTTGAAAATTACGGTATGGCGTTGTCACACTGGAAAGCTCTTTCACAAAGGTGTAGCTCCACGTTGATATTCGTCTTCAACAGCCACGCATACATTCCAATGATCATTCAACACTATACTACATCGTCCAATGAAATCGGACCAATAGAAACAAACTGTATCTGAAAACACTCAACCTCACAGTGTTTTCACTTTTAGAAATTTTTTTCAACAAATGCCTAATTTGCATAGGAATATTAATACGTCCGGATAGCTTTGGCCGTTGGTGGAAGTAGCGGTCGTCATGGTTACGATAAACAAGCAGTTGTTAGCAATAACTTCAACAGCACATTTGGCAGTTCTGTCAGTTTATTTTCGTATTTTACCATAAAGTAGATAAAAATTAAACGTTTTGGGAATTGCAATATTACTTCAATTGAGGAAAGTGTGAAGAAAAGTGTACCGCTTAATACAGTGAAGTCAAGATCCTACATTTGGAAACAATTTGAAGAATTCTATGCTGCCCGGGAATACTTGTAAATGAAAAAACAAGTTTGTCAGAGCTCAATAATATTATGCTAGATTGGACTTTCAATATGAAGAAAAGAGATGGATCAGACTACAAGGAAAGTGTCGTAAAAACCTTGTGGAATAATACTGCCAAACAGCTGCAAGAAAAATTCTATTCTGAATGGGGCGTTAGGTTCGATCCATTCACAGACGTGGCTTTTAAAACGGCGCGGGATACACGAAATGCCAAGAGGCGTATTTTGCAAGTGGACCCTGAGAAAAGAAAAGTTAGTGCAAAGGCGCTGCTCTCTTTGGAGCAACACAAAAAGATGGTCAACTTATGTATAGAAGATAATCCAGACGATTTGAACAGAAAATTTTATTTTATTGCTGCATTGAAGCTTGCTTGGCGCTGAGGAGAGATCATGCCATTTCAATTCGAAATTGAAAACGATGATAATCCCACGGGCCGAATTGCCTACAATCCGATATTTTCTAAAACAAGACAAGGTGGTGTCCAAAAATGTGCGGAAACGAAATGGCTGACTCCCAATATTGAAGAAGATATTTGCCCGGTGAGGTTATATAAGCTACTTGTATCCAAAAGAACTACAAACATAACCACTGAAAGACTATTCCTTACTCCACACAAGAATTGAAAATATGGTTCATGGTTCAAAAACTCCCCAGTCGGTCCCACTACGATAGCTAAATGGACAAAAGAATCGGCAGAACTCATTGGCATTAACACAACTAAGTCGAAGATAACCAACCACTCGCATCGAGCTACTGCTGTCAGCCAATTAGCCAAAGCAGGGATTGGCGAGGAACAGCTGATAATTATAACAGGCCATTCTTCTGCAGCGTCAGTGAAACCGTATCTCCAACTGGACCAACAACATCACAAAAAAATAATCACAGCCATAAGCAATGAAAAAAATGTCCTTCAAGAAACAACATCAGTATCTACTTCATCATTCGAAAATAATGCTCGTAATATGTATAATAATTGTACTATCAATAATTATTATTTTGAGAATAAAGATGAATAATTCGTTGTTATGCTTCTATCTGGATATTTTTGAATAAGAAACTATTTTTCATTTCGTTTGATTTATATTGTTGAATGATCTTTCCAAATACCACACGAGATTCGAGTTTTTTTTGAGAACACTCTGTCGTTTTTTGAAAATTATACACTCGCCTTCGGCTCGTGGTATTTTAAGGATAACTTTGTTTCGTGAAATTTAAACGCATAATTCCCAAAAAACAAGAGTATTCTCAAAACATTCTCACCTCTAGTGGTATTACTCTTGAATATCTGAAGGACTTGGGTCTCTATCAGGGAATAAATAACACACAATTGGTTCCACACATTTGCCCATCACTGTATATTGTTCAAATATCGATTAAAAATGAAGTTTTCTATTCTCATCCTCCTCAATTGTAAAGTGCATCACTTTCTACTATTGGAGAGGATCTTTTCAAAATACTACTTTTAAAATCGTTGTTGTAGCTCTTTGACTATTATAGTTGCAGGCCATGTTTTGCCGAGGAAGCTAAATGAAGTTTCATTTCATGGCAGATCCTATCCTATGGTGGAACCCTCCCTTTATCATCTCTGTGCAAACCGACAGGTCGTTTCTGAAAGAGACAATAACAAACGTACGCTCGACAGACACAATAATACAATTCGCTGCACGCGTGGGAGTTTGTACGAGCTAGTACTACGTTTTTTTTTCGGCGAATAAATCTCGTTCGCTACATGATTATCCTTTTTACATCCATTAGCGACCACTCGAGTTTTTTCTCCAGTGCACGATAATGAAACCACAGAACTCCGTTGTCCGTTACACGTTCGAGTCGGTGAGTTATGAGGAAGGGTGCAAGGACCGCCGAAAAAAGGTATGGCTTTTTGGCAGTGCCGACCATTATTATTCCTTCCATTTGACTTCGTTAGTCTGGCTTTTGATTAATTCTAGAAATATTTCTGAACGTTCATTTCGACAGCATTGGGTAACTGGTAACATGACAAAGTGCCACTTTAAATAATGAGCATGAGACTCTACTCTTAATTCTCTCAAGGTGGGCTCAATTATCCCAGCAACAAACTCCTTTCGGTTTTTGACAAATATAATGAGCTGTATAAATACAATTTACAGATAACAATTTTAAGGAATGTACAATTTTCCAAGTAAGACAGAACACTAGGGACTTATCCTAAGGTTATTTAAGTCGATAGCTTCCTCCCAGCTCCCAGATACAAAATAAAGTCCCAGAGGGTATGGCCTGCCAGTTGACCAGAAACGGGTTGTATAGTTTCCACACAGATATTCCAGACAGCAACTCGATGACTCCAATTTTCATTCCAGTTGAAGAATATCCTCGATGGCCAGGTGGTTATGCCACAAGCTCCAATTATGTACTGCTCGAACCAGGGACTGGAAATGATTTAATCTCTCATCGTGGAGTGCATCTCAATCTTGAACTAGCATATGTCTTTGGCCTCGTAATAGGATATAATTTGGCCCCCAGGGAGGAGCTATATCAGGATGAACGAAAGAACATTAGAAAGTGCAAGTGCATATAAAACAAGGCTCCTTCTCGATTTCTTTTAAACAAATACTGAACAAATCATAGTAAAATTACATTTTCTTAACAAATTAAACCGAGAAGAAGTCCTGTTGTGGGAATCATTGGAAGCAGCCAATGCACAAAATTTCGGTTCCTGGGAGGAAATAAACACCTACCGAGAATAGTTATGTATTTCTCGCAAATCTCTGACCCAAAAAAGTCACTTTTAGATATTGATTTCAATAATTACACAGAGATGACCGGCATCTGATCTCGACAGACAGGAAAAACTACGCTGACAGTTTGAGGTTAGTTTCGCGGTACACAGACAACCGGCATAGAACACATTGTAATGAAGTTTGATTTTTTCTTGTATAGGAAAATCATTCTTCATTTTAAGTATTCCGATTATTTTATATATATTTTCCGTTCCCTGTATACGCCTTGAGATTCGAAGTTGTTGTTTCAGAGTTTTTCGGTGAGACAAAAAAGGCATGAAAACATAAATTTCTCTTCGCTAGAATCCGATAAATATGTTTTTACGCGATAAACCGAAATCGAAGATGATTTTAGGCGGCAAATACCACATCTGTATGTGTCCGTTTCATCTCCCCCCCGGGAGAGTATAAAAGACCGTGTTGCCCCAGGAATTGGATTATTATAGTTCCGTATCCGATTAATGATTAATGATTTAGATGATTATAGTTCCGTATCCGATTAATAATTAATGATTTAGATGACAAATGCATCTAGGAACTCTCCACTAATTAGAATGTTCCGGACCTGCAACGAGCTACGAATTATCGATGTATTCCATTGTGCTAACGTCAAGCTACAGCTGAAGAGACATTTTTGGTGCAGTGAGTTTCGGATTTTTTCTTTTGATGCTTGATTTGGTATGGGGGTTTTCGCTGATTTTTATTTGTAACTTTGTAATTTGTGGATACTGTTCATGGGTCTTTGACCTGTTTGTGTTCCCAATGTAGAATAAATAAATAAATAAATGATTATAGTTCCGTATGCGATTGTTAATTAATTGATGATTTTAAGATTTTTGGTAGATGGTAGATGCGTTTATTTTCAGTT
The DNA here is from genome assembly GCA_030674115.1 of Micraspis discolor. Lineage (NCBI taxonomy): Eukaryota > Metazoa > Arthropoda > Insecta > Coleoptera > Coccinellidae > Micraspis > Micraspis discolor. Next base: position 1,486,029 of record JARTUT010000874.1, on the reverse strand, counting down.
CCTAGTTTTCTCTTTTCTTCATTCAGTATTCATAGTGGATTTTTATTTTTGTTATTCAGTATTAGCGATTTTATTTTTTTTTATAAGTGCACAGAGTGTGGTTTTGCCGGACGTCAGTATCCTGAGCGACGAAAGAAAAGAAAAAGTGAGTAAACGATAACCCCATTGCCGAAACCCCTTTATTTCAATTTCATCAAAATCGCCTATTTTTCCGAGTTCGATTTCATTCCTTTTACAGGAATTCTGTAGACTTCCAGTCCACGTGGACAGTTAGCAACCCTCCGTCTGTAGATAATAATTATTCTTAGCTCTTCTCGCGAGCCAGTAAAATTTTTATTCAGATTATCGTCAATCACAATTTGTTGCGTCCTATTTGCGAGAAAGTAGCGTTCGCAGCCAGATTGATTTAGAATTAAGTCATTTTTTATGCATTTTCACTTGTAATTTTTAATGTCCTTAGAAAGTGTTATTTTCACAAGTATAACTGAATTCTTGCGTTCTGTTTAACTTTTTACAGTTGATTACCGAATTAATTTATTTTCACCTTTCATACTTTCAGTTTAAATCTGTTATTTTGCTGAAATATAGTTGATTCCTTACGTTATTTGTATTAAACATACCGAGGTGATTTTCTGTACCTATATAACGAATTAATTTATTTTCACCTTTCATGCTGTCAGTTTAAATCTGTTATTTTGCTGAAATATAGTTGATTCCTTAAGTTATTTGTATTCAACATACCGAGGTGATTTTCTGTACCTGTATACCGAATTAATATATTTTCACATTTCATACTGTCAGTAAAATCTATTATTTTGTTGAAATATAGCTGATTACTTACGTTATTTTTTATTCAACAAACCGGGGGAATTTTCTGTTCCTATATTCCGAATAAATTATATCAAATTTTTGCCTATTTGATTGCTCAAATTATCGCTAATAGCTTAGATAAAACCGAACTCTGTCTTCGACTAGAAGCTACCTTGGTAGGTTTGCTATTCTCCCTGATAAGCAAAGAATAGCTGGCGCCCGAAAAATATATAATAGATAAAAAAAGGGTGTTACAACATCTATATTATATATTCACATAACTCGGGTGCGCGCACGGGATACCGTCAGTGGCGTGCAAACCGTTGCAAACTAAGAGAAAATTTGTGAATTCGACTTTTTCATTAATGGAAAATTGGATACAAAATTAAATGATAATAAAGGTAACGAATTCGAAAACGATCTACTGTTATTTTATCCCGGGGTTCTCTTTTCTTCTGTATATTCAATCATTCACAGTCCGTTAAGAATCTTGGCAATGCTTTGAAGTCCATGAGAACACAATAAAAATATAAACAAATTTCTTCATCCTATACTTTCCGCGAGCTTTCCAGTCGTTGCAACATTCTTCCATCGTATCCACCCCATAATTCGGACATATAATGTCAGCGTTGAAATAAACATGGCATGTCTCCTTCCCGTTATAAGCTTACAGATCATGCTAAGCACATAATTCTTGATTAACTTCACGTCCGCTACCGCCCCACGTATTGAAAAGTCCCGAGAAAATTACGGGTCCTTCGTCAAAACGTAAGGTACGATTTTTCCGCGATCGGCGACATAAAACCCGAAGTCACGCGCAGGGAGCGTCCATAAATCAGGATAAGCGTGGAGCGTCACGCATTCCGTTTTATATCAGTAGGCCGATCCGATCCTATCCCCTTTCGATGGTTTACGATGATGCTGAAGTCGGAAAATCCAGTAGATGCGTGGTTTACTTGATAGTTTTCAGAATGGGGTTTCATTTCTCATTATTTAGTACAAGGTGTCCGGAGAGGGTATCGGGTATTTGTAAGTTCAATAAAACAAAAAATATTTTTGAACAATAAAAAAGTTTAATGCATATTAATACGGGTACGAAGATTAGCGACAAGTCAATCAGCAATAAATATTCGATACAATATCAGTATACCAGAATATATAAATCATAAATCTCATATAAAATAGGAGAATATTTTCTGCACTCCTGCGGTTTCACCCATTATCCTTCTTTTATATCTAATTTCACCGCATTATATCCTCTTCTAAAAGAAAAATATATAATTTGATTTGCCTTTATTTTGTTGATGAAATTTATTTGGGAATTCGGCAATGTTGGGAATGATCAATAATCAAAGAAAGTAACAATTACATGTTACCCCAAAGATATAAACTCATTTCTCTTGATGCTGTTAGCTTATTCACAAATATCTCAATTGATTTAGTTTCAATAATTATTCAGTCTGAGTGGACCAGAATAAGTCAAGTCACATCCATTGGAAAAACTTTATTCATGTCCATCATTAAATTTTTGTTTGATTCCAGCTATTTTGTGCTTAGAGGAGACTTCTATTCCCAAATTTTCGGATGTTCAGTGGGTAGCAAACTCAGTCCCATCCTTGCCCAGATTGTCATGCCAACACTACTAAAACACTTCATCCCAATTCCCTTCTTAGTTCCAATCGCTTACCAATATGTAGATGATCTTCTTTTTTCGATTCCTGAACACATGACTCTTGAGACTTTAAGAATTTTCTACAGTTTTGACCCACACATCCAATTTTATTCTATATATTCAAAGATGATGGTTATCCCAAATCTTTTGTTCAAAAACGTTTCCATTCCATTATAAAAGATCTCAATAGTGAAGAACTTGGTTTAAATACCATTGTCTCAAATAATATCATTCCAACTGAACCCATAGAAGCAAAGAAATATGTTAGCTTACCCTTCCTTCCAGACCTGACTCCAAAATTAACATTATTATATTTTCAAAGACATCAACAACATAAAAATTGCCAAATACACTCCATTGATGGTCGGAAGCATATTTAATAAAATGAAAGATAATATAAATAAACTCTCCAAATCAGACCTAATTTATCAAATTTCATGTAAAGATTGCAATGCAGTATATATTGGACAAACGTCACAACAAAGATGACTATAATAAAAGAATATTTCTAGAAATGTGTTATATAAATGAAAATGAGAACAACATAAAGCAAAAAACAGATATTAAAAATTTAAATATTATCTATGAATACCTACTTTCTTTAGACGTCACTTAATTTAGTTCATCTATGATAATAAATTGTCAAATTTAATATTTCAAGTTCTTGTCAGTTTTTCGAATAATCTTTTGTATGTAAGTAAGCTATTTTTTAATATTGTGCTACGTTTCTTATATTCATTGTTTCCTCTATAACTACAAAAAAGTTCGAAATATAGATGTTTTACAACTTTTATTATTGATCATTCCCAATATTGCCGAATACCCAAATAAATTTCATCTATAAAAGAAAAATATATAATATATAAAGATAAATATTCACGTAATTTTTCAAAGAGGAAAAACTTAAACTTGTTATTACAACGATGATCACACATCCCAGTCGTTCTTCTCAGTTGAACTCCTTAGTTGTAGTTGAATAAGCATTTTGTGACTTTTCGAGAGGTTTCCTGTTCATGTTCATGATTAATTGTTATGAAACGGTGTTCTAATGGTCGATGAATATACCTTCATTTATTCGAAACCTGCGATAATACCCCATCGAGCATAATACCACTCTAGCGAAATAATATTTCAATCAGCTCATTCAAAATCGCCATAATGAACAAGACGAATTCCCAAGCTGCACAAAAGCACTCCTCTCATATCCATACAAAATTAATCACACGACTTCTAAAATCCGCCGATTCATCCGCACAAATGCGGCCACATAGAAACAATCCCATTATGAACGCGCCCGGAACCATCAATCATCCATTACTCCCGCCATCTTCCCGCGATGATCTGGCCGCGCGGCAGCAGGATTCCTGCGGTAATTCGGCTGCCTGACAAAGTACGCCATTATAGTGAGACAACTCCTACGCCATCCACCTTCCGGTGAATGCGCGCGATATGGGGTGATATATCGATGCGAAAGCGTAATCACCAATGGCGTAATGGAATTTAGGGACGTCGGTGCCAAAGTTTGCCATACCGCTACGCGGGATTAATTAATTAACGTCGCGACGTTCGTAGAAATCCGATAAATCTATCGCGGAAGGCGATGGTTCGGACGTGCGTGGATACGGAACGGGGGATGTGGTCGAATATTTTGGGCGGTTATTCCTAATAGAAGTCTACATTTTGCCAAAATTCAATGTATCGGTCTTTACTTGGTAAATAAAGAATAATTATTGCAATTTCCACAGGTTTATGAAGTCTTACGACAAATGTTTTGGCAACGCTGTCTTTCTCAAGTACTGAATTTTTGTGGCTGAATAATGCGATGAAGTATAGTAAACATATTTGTGGGCGTCTAATTAATAAGTGTCAAAAAATGTTTATTTTACGATGTTTTTTCAATGGGTCTTTCAGAAAGGTATTGCATATTCTATTTCAGTACAGTGTAACAAATACAGATTTTAATTCGATTGCAGAATTCGTCAAGGAAATGATAAAATAACACATATATTGGATATAGAGCAAACGTACAGTCACCTCAAAACAAACAAAACTTGTGTAGATGGAAACAATCAACTTTTACGTCAGTGGCGAGATATTCTTCTGCGGTATAAAAACACCGTTTGGTCAGGAACCTCTTAATTCAAGTCCATATTATGGAAACATCGCCAGCTTGTAACAAAATCTCATCGTTCATTGTTGAGATCACATCATAAAGAGAATTTCAGCAATTTGACAAAATCCGAATACATATAAATATCGATCGACGATCTCAATCAAGACTGCCAAGCTTCTTGTAATAACATGGAATGTCGGTGACTTTTGAAGATGTACTGAATATCCATGAACTCGATATGCAATTAAAATTTTGTTTATCTCTGATGAATATCTTATAAGATGATATAAGTATATTTGAAAATAAAATTTTGGTAATTTTTCAAAAATTTGATATCGTGATGATTTCCATGAAATTATGTAAAAATAATCGTTTCAACCCCAGTCAATCATCTTCCAAGTTACAAATTAAACGGTTAGATATGATGGAAACCAAATTTCAAAGGCTCAGTACTGTTGAACTTTTCTACGGGTTTGATCCAAAAACGAATATGACCGAGATATTTGGACAATTAACTTATTCTGAAAATATGAACTTTTCAACTTATCTCCTTCAAAAAATAAAGAGTGTAAAGTCAAACCGCCAGCCGGATATACTCAAGTTTGACCACTGATCCTTCATCAGGAAGTCGAACCCAATGAATGAGACAATTTTTTACTCTATATCTGGAAATTACAGACATTTGGCCGAAACGATTCTACAAGTTTAATGATCGAGAACCATGGCGCAAAAATGAACTTCCATATCTTTTGTTGAGTTTAATATAAGGAATATCTTACGAGTTTTCGAATAGTTCCAAGAAAATGTTTGGAATTTTTTGAAATTTGCTTGTCTGTGGATTTTCACAAATTTCTGCAGACCCTTTTCATCAAGATTATTCAACCGATTTTTGAGTTTCAAAACGATTATTGAGAAAACTAAATTGAGTTTCTCATAAGTGCTTAACTATACGACGAATCCACTCCACTCTAATGAGAGATTTGGACAATTAACCTATTCTGAAAAAATGAAAATTCTAGCTCATCTCCTCCGTGAGATATTCTGTCGTAAATACTCAAGTTTGGCCACGGATACTTCATTAGTAATTCGAATTCAATAGTTCGAGAATATTAGAGATTTGGACATAACAGTAGCTCGCCATTCCAAAGCACATTGAAGCTGGTTGCAGAATGGCGGGCGCGCTAGTTGGACTCGAATTTTATATTATATCAGAATTGAGTCCTTGAAAGTTTTTGCAATATCTCTTTCTCAACTTTCTGTGAGACAAAAATAGGAGTTGAAAGCAACAAGCAGCCTTTCAAGTTGTGTTTCGATATTTTTCAACGTAACATGAAATTCTATATGTTATCGATTGGAAAGGAAGTTCAATAACCGATAAAAATCACAACTGTGTGATAATTGTAGACAAATAGCAGGATGAACACTGAGATATTCGAAACCACACGCAGCTACTAAGTTATCTACATTAACGCACTCATTTCCTGGAAGGCCAAATATTTGCTTAGTAGCCAAAGCAAATATTGCGTACGATATTCTCTTAGAACGCTGACGATCGATGTTTAACTTCTTTTCTTTTACTCTATCAGTTCTCCAATATCGCCTAATGGTGCACAAGGCCGAAGCTTAATGGAGGATATTCCATCGTGAGATTGAATCTGTCTAATTACGTGTCCATAGCAATCAAATAAATGATTCAGCATCCATTGAATATAGTTGAGGAGTCCAAGAGAAAGAAAGTTACGATGTACGCGTCACATTAATATATTGGAAGTACCATCTCTAAATATTTGAGCAATATTCAGAGAAATTATAACGGATAGCCTGTCAGAATAGTTGGAAAAAGTTTCTATCTGTTTTATATTTTTTGTCCTATTTTGAACTAGTAAATTCCAAACAATTTGAAACATATTGGTTAAATGTAGTTGGTCTAATTCTATTAGTTCAGAATTTGGTCTAATCTGAAGTTCCTTTCAGAATGCAATGAATAAATATATTTCAATTGATGTTTTTTCCCATTGTACTAATTATTTTGTACTAATATATTTATTTCTTTCAGGTAAGGAAATATTTCCTCAGAACACATTTCCTGATTTCATCTGTGAGTGAGTAACTTCATGTTCCTGAAAATTGTTAGCATGAATCGGCTAACCCTAATTATCAAAGACAAAATTATTATTTATTAAATACTAGCTATTTAAGTCGAGCAACAACTGATTTATGGTACACTGGTAAACTATATAAGTCTATATCTCTTGTAAATTGATAGTTATTTCAAATTGATAACGACCAGTATCATTAAAGGTGTTGGTTTGATACGATAAGATATAACCACATCGTCCGTCCTTGGCAAAATGTGGGTGTCACATCCCTGCAATTTCACGATATCTTTATCAACCGCCTCGTTACGAACACTCGAAAGTACATCACAAATAATAGCCGAACATGACAGAGTTACAGATATGGTAACCTGCTGTAAAGCGTTTACCGACGTGATAATTTTTTTCGTTGTTAATGTAGCCGTCTCAAGATTGGGAGTCTGAAAATACGACGTTCAGCATGGTCGAGCATAAGAAATATTGTATATTTGGCGAATTGTGGTTGGATTTATCAGTTTTGTGCCCTCGCATTTACATGTATATAGATGGGAAAGATACGGACAGATGGACAGGCATATGGCGAAATCAAACAGACACGAAAACATATGGCTTTTGCAAGTTCTGAAAAGAAGAGCATGTCCTTCTAAATGGTACATGGAAAGTTTCGAACGATCTTAAATTAACATTAGGAACATTAATGTGTACTTCCTGCAATAAATCCGGTACCTGCAACTCACCACTTACAATTTTCCTTAAAAAACTACATCACCCACAGTGCGCCTGCTCTCAAGCGAAATCAAGTTGAAATGTTTTCTGGCCAAGTTATAAAAATTATCATTATCCCTTGAAACAGAGAAATTACCTCTAGTCACATTAATATATTGAAGTACCTTCTCTAAATATTTGAGCAATATTCAGAGAAATTATAACGGATAGCCTGTTAGAGTAGTTGGAAAAAGTTTCTATCTGTTTTATATTTTTGTCCTATTTTGAACTAGTTAATTCCAAACAGTTTTAATAATTCATATAATTCAAATGAATTAATAATGAAATAAATAGATTCCGAACAGAGGAATCAGTTTGGTGAAAAGAAATATTGGCAATACGTATAAATACACATGATATTTTCAGCCTATTCTATTAATTGAAACATGCGTTATGCAGTTGGTCTAATCTGAAGTTCAGAATTTCAGTACCTCCTCGAATGCAATGAATAAATCTATTTCAATTGATGTATTTTCCCATTGTACTAATTATTTTGTACTAATATATTTATTTCTTTCAGGTAAGGAAATATTTCCTCAGAACACATTTCCTGATTTCATCTGTGAGTGAGTAACTTCATGTTCTTGAAAATTGTTAGAATGAATCGGCTAAGCCTAATTATCAATGACAAAAAGTCGAAATATAATAACAAAGACAAAAATTATTATTTATTAAATACTAGCTATTTAAGTCGAGCAACAACTGATTTATGGTACACTGGTAAACTATATAAGTCTATATCTCTTGTAAATTGATAGTTATTTCAAATTGATAACGACCAGTATCATTAAAGGTGTTGGTTTGATACGATAAGATATAACCACATCGTCCGTCCTTGGCAAAATGTGGGTGTCACATCCCTGCAATTTCACGATATCTTTATCAACCGCCTCGTTACGAACACTCGAAAGTACATCACAAATAATAGCCGAACATGACAGAGTTACAGATATGGTAACCTGCTGTAAACCGTTTACCGACATGATAATTTTTTTCGTTGTTAATGTAGCCGTCTTAAGATTGGGAGTCTGAAAATACGACGTTCAGCATGGTCGAGCATAAGAAATATTGTATATTTGGCGAATTGTGGTTGGATTTATCAGTTTTGTGCCCTCGCATTTACATGCATATAGATGGGAAAGATACGGACAGATGGACAGGCATATGGCGAAATACGGATTCTGGAGTTCTGAAGAGGTTCGTACATGATAATTTCATGAAATTATTTTGAAGACATAAAAGAAATTCAATATGTTCGGAAAATTTTTATGAAATTTTTTTATTCTTTTTTTTTATGTTCAATCGTTGGAAATCGTATTTTTATTATATCTCAAATATTCGAATGTTTAGTTGAGAAATTATTATGCTTTTACAATCATGATTAACTGTTTTCAAAGAGCTGGGCGAAAGATAAAAACTTTTACCCGCTCTACATTTGTTTATTAGATCAACAATTTATTTTTGACAAATTTTGACCAATGAACTTTCATGAATAATCGCATGGAGTAGCTTACAAATAATATGTATACCACTTGATTTCGAAATTATCTGAGAAAAGAATTCATTCATTCGAAAAAAAATTGAATTACCATGCATCTGGAGGGTAAAATGATATATGCTTACAAGTTATCGTAGGTATTCCTTTGTTTCAAAAGATATATCCACCAGATAGGTACATCAATTATTTTATTCACTGTATTATCTTTACTCTAAAAAATATATAACTTCTATTAAAACTCGTTTATAAATAATTGTTGAACTCAATTAATAATGAAATATTGATCCAAAACACTTTTTTAAATTCAGTGTTTAAAAGGGAGAATTGTGATTTTTGAAAGAAAGTCAAGATCTCAACCGTCCATTTAAAAATTTCAACTGTCTATTCAGGAGAAAGAACAATTCAAAAATATTAAAAAACGGAATTGAAGAGAACAGAATTTTACTCAAAATTATTATTTTAGATGAAAAACGAAATACAAAAAGAATATTCCACAGTAATAAAGAATTCCTCTAAATTCTTGATCCAATTTATGAAGAAATTACAAAAAAATTCTATAATATATGATAAATATAGCCATTATTTGTTGAAAAACAAGCATACCTAAATATGAATCGCAAATGAACTCGTGAAACAGTGTAAAATTCCAGTCAGGCGAACTATGGAGCAATTTTTAATAAAAAGAGGGAGTTTCTCATCCGAATAATTTTAACCAGAGATCACATGCTGGTCGGAAGTGCGTCGCCGGAAGCTATCTTTCAGAATTATTAGAATAATTCGTAGTGAGAGGGAAAGAGCTCGCGTGCTACCGGAGGCCCGCCTCTGTTTTGCTTAATTTTGGCATTTGCATGTCTCTCTTATCGCAGCTTCAGAGTTCAGACGTTCGGAATCGAGATAACATCATTTAGTCATGGATGCCTGAGTTTTGGGTTAATGGTTCGTGGATGTAATTCGCCCAACTTTAGGTCCCAATATGATAATATTCACGCTCTGTTTCTCCAGAATACGATATATTATTTTCACCAGGTAGGACTTCACGTTTAAGTTATCGTTTCCTGGTGATAAGGGACCAGCTAAGGATTTTTTCTTAATTCAGATTATCACTCCTGGGGAATATTCACTTATAATACCACAAGAGCTTCAAAATTATCAGGTATTTCCCGATAGGTTCGTTACAAACAAATGAAGGAGTCAAGTTTTTCAGGTTAAAAAATCACGAGCGCGAAGCGCGAGCGATTTTTCCTGAAAAACTTGACGATTTTATTTATTTGCAGGAACCTATCGGGAAATACCAGATAATTTTGAAAAAATGTCGGCCAATAGAATTGCACCATGAGACGAAATGTACAGTTAACAAAGAAGAATTTCATAATGAATAAAACAACATTTAATTAAGAATCAGGGCAGTGCAATTAAAAATACAATTGATGTAAACATTGGTGCATGTTTTCTTCAAGTCAGAGTTATCGGTAATGGTCCCAGAAGAGGTAGATGGCATGAGGTTTATGCTATTGATGGCATTTTCTGCAGTAAGCTCACTCCTTCGCAGTTTCTTGACAATTAATTCGTGGTGTTCCTGGTCGAGTTGGAGATACGGCTTGATGGAGTTACTGTTGGCATGTCCAGTTATTTTGATTATCTGCTGCTCTCCCAGACCCGATTTCGCTAGATTGGAGACGGCTGTTGCACGACTGGAGTGATTGGTGATTTTTTGTTACCAAGGTCGAGCCCAGCTTTTTGTGCTGACTCCTTAACTAACTTTGAAATCGTGTTTTGGGCCTACTGGGGAATCCTTGTACCACCTAGCGCCTGGAACTTTATTCCAGAATGGATTTTGGGTCAGGAATAGTCTGTCGCTCTTGATATTGACATCTCTCTTCTCTCTCAATTTCTGGAACAGTCTCACTGGGCACTTGTCAGGGATTTCCCGATTCTCCACCAGCCACTTGCTGTCTGATAATTTTTATCACCAACTTGTGTGTCTTGCTGAAAATTGGATTGTATTCAATTCTCCCAGTTGTTTCCCCGTCATTTCGCTGTTCTGCCTTGAAGTGATGTATTGACGCCATGCTGCCCTCACCACCTCTCCAAGCCAATTCCACTGATATTATCATGAATAATTTTTCTGGAGGCCATCAGGAGTTTCCTCGTCCCAAACAGTGGTCATTGCATCCCAATCTTTTTCCTCCAACGCTGCTGCACTTGGCCTCCGTTTTTCCGGAATAGATTGTAAAGCCTTACGCTTGGCATCACGAGCTCCTCGAGCGGTCTTGAATGCAGCATCCGAAAATGGGTTGATTTTGATGTCGAAATCGTTCAAATACTTTTCTTGAATTAATTTGGCAGTCTGATTCCACATTGTTTTTATTGGACCTTCTTTATAGTCTTCTCCATCCATTTTCTTCATATTGTGAGCGTAATCTTTCATAATGTTTGCCAATTGCGCTTCACTCGTTTCAGCACTCAATGTGTATTCCCTCTCAGTACAAAAAGTAGTAAATTGGTTCCAAACTGTTTTTGCCTTCTCCGTATTAATGGGAACATTTCCTTTGACTTTTTATCAATGGTGGACAGAGAACAAACTCCAAATCGACTCATTTTCATGCAAAATCTCCAATTTTCACAATTGAATTCAACCTGTCAGTTTGACGTGTGCTTAATTTGACTGGATCATTTTTTGTTTATATATAGCAACTACCAGAGAAAATTTTCAAAAAATTATCAGTATAATACCATGTAGGTTGTACCACGTGACGTCGAATGGTGCAATTCTATTGGTCGATATTTGGGTCGGAAAAATAATCGATAATATTTTCTGAGGTTCATAGATAAATAATTTGATGAATAAAGTATTTACCGTGTTTAGTTAGTAATGATAAAATATCATTTGATGTAAGGGGTATAATTTCAATCATAACATAATGTAACTAGGGAACGTTTCGAGCAATGCCCTTTTTCAGCATGTAGATAACATCACACACATTGAATAGAGATTTAATTCCCATATAACCTTCGGGAATAATATATTTTGTGTTTTCCCCAACTTATTTTGTTGGATATCATTGGGGTGATGATGTTAATTGAAACTGATCTGACATTTTCAGGATTTCGGATGTGCGTGGTTTTTACTTCTAATACCAGATTTGAAGTGTCATCCCTTATAATGAATGTAGTCATAAAATGCACCACACACATATTGTGATAGTTGAAAGAATTTAACTTGGCTATTAGAAATCCATTTAAAACTGCATTTTTTCTTAAGATTTCCGAGAAACCGATACACTGCTAGAAAACTGAATTTTTTGTGACTTGGAACCTTCATATTTTTCTGGAAATACCCAGTTCATGTAATGTGATCTAGAGTGAAGTATTCTCACGATTTTAAACAGCTAGCTCGAGCTGTTACACCGTTATGTATATGATCCTTCTTCGAACTATGCTCTCGACATTCTTGAAGTATCTTCACTTCGTGTTATGTATATTCAAGTTCGAACAAATACTCGACATAATTGACTTTATTTCTCGAGCATCATACAAATATGGTGAGCAAATGTATTTCACTTGAAGGCGCCTGCATATAACGACCGGGTAATAGGTACTTTAAGGACGGAACTATCTTGTATTTGTGTCTAGATAGATATTCAAATGGAATATATTCTTCTAAATTCAGTGAATGATGATTTTGGGAATAAAATTGTAGCCAGTGTGTTATTGCTCGTTTTTTCTAACAATTGAGGATGAAAAGTGGGAAAGAAACTACAAGTGAAAACGTGACCAAAAGCGCATTTACTCATGGCCCATCGAGTTATTGAATATTCAAGTACATTTGATTAAATCGATAGTCTGGTGTTCTAATGCTACGTAAAATTATTTCTGCTCAAAAATTTCAAAAAAAACTGAAAGGTAAAAGAGTTGCCAAGAAGAATCAGACTAGGAAACGGATTGAAAGATGGTAAACAAGATTACACCCAGTTTAAAAGTTGACATTCTTTAAAAAAATTATGATCGTATTCGATTTGATAATCTAAATTGAAAATTTCTCTGAAATTTTCTTTAAGCTTCAGGCGAAGTCGTGTCTCTTCGAAATGCGGAAAAATTTGGACAGCTTACTCTTTAGTTTGGGTTAGTAATCATGTTCTCCTAGCAAGTTTCTCTGCAAATTTGTGGTGAATCCCATATAAACAAACTTTTCCGAAAAGTAACTAAGAAAGGAAAAGGTCAGATGATTTTTCTAAATTGGAAATTTATTTCGCAAGGTCTACGTTGACATTGCGTTGTCAGAAATTTTTTCGCTTTGAATTGACCTGAACATTTTATCGAAAGTCATCCATTACAGTTTTGTTCAACCTCTCATTGAAGGTTTGTTTATTTCATTGACACAAACTGAATAAACATTTTATCGAAAAGTTTTAACCTCCATTGAAGGTTGTACATGAACAAACTGTAATGGTCGACTTTAATTCGGTGACAAGTATTATCCGGTATCATCGTCTCAAACTAAATGAACCATGACAAAGTACACACAATGAACTAACGGATATTCCAAAAAAAAATTCCTTTTGAAAATTTTTGCACGCCTGTAAAGAAGACCCTGCCAAAAAAGTACCGTATGATCCATTTTCCTTATTCATAAAATTAAGAGGACTGATGGGGATGGTACAGGGTGCATCAAAAATGCATAATACTTTTGTAAAAAGGAACCAAAAATGTCCTGCTCCAGGATTTTGTTGCCAAATATACTTCTCCTGAGAAAATAACTTTGTTCCATATTTTTGACGCACCCTGTATTTTTATGGAAGGTTCAGAGAGATTCTGGTGACAAATAATGAGCAGAACTAACTTCTCTTATTCACATTTGCTGTAGTATCCAACGAACCAACATTTGAGAGCGGAACGAGTAAGTAATCATATTGTAAATCTTTCTTCAATGCAAGATGGCGAATGCGCGGGGATGCAGTTGATTTCCTTGACCATTATTATTGCAACCTATGTGGACACTTATTGGTAAATTATTCAATGTTTTTGCCCTCCGGTGAATTCTACTCTTCATTTTGTATTTCCATTCGGCCGCAACGAAATAGATATCATCATCATGCTATGTAATCCAGTCACTTCATCATACAATACCATGCCACGTTACATGTGTCACATGAATATTCATAAATATACAATTACATATGCATAAAACAATTCGAAGTTCACCGGAAACCAGATGCTTGACATTACATGCATAAATCCGGATATGATTCGGATCAAAAATCAATATTCAAATTGACGTAGCACATATTCGGTGGATAATATATGGAAATCGATTATGTGCTCCTCACTGAACCGGACGAGGTTGATCATGATGCAATTTTCTCCTGTGGTAGCAAATGTGAATGCTTTAATCTCATTGAATTTTGCGTTTCCTCTCATACTTCACATAGAAAACTAATCATAAATTATTATAGTTACCTACTGGCGCATATATAATTTTCCAGAGACATGAATTATCTGGCAGATTTACAATTTTTGTCGCGTTTGGTACCACTGATAAAATTCTTCTCTTACTGATAGAGCGTAGGAATAGTATAAATGGAAATACATAGAAATTCGTCTAATTTTTTAACCTCAAATAAGTGCACGAAATCTACTCCGTTAGCGTCGAATAAGAACTGGCCAAAATTACAACCACACAAATTTTACCTCTTCCATTGAATTTCTAATATACTGAACCCGCAATATCTCAACAACGAATCAGAATTTGTGGAAACTCTCGGCCAGGTTGATTTTTAATACAATAGTCTGTTTCCGTATGGCCTAGCAGTGCAAATCTGATAAGCGTAAGAGAAAAAATGCATTCGACATTTTTTAATCACCTCATTTTGGATTGTGTTTCGTCGAACGAAATATAATTACGGATGTATCCCTGCATGCAATCAATGGTCGAAATTTTTGAAATTTGTGGTATATACCAATACTGATTGTTCACGAATTTTTCTCTCAATTAAAATAATACTGTCAATTCTATGAACCCTGTTTTATTTAGTCTTATGGGTACGATTATTAATAAATATAAATTCGAAATCATGCATACATTTTTGCTGCAAAACTACCCACTTTCCTATTCCAATTCGCTATCCAGGGGGTTGCTTGTAGAAATAAGCTTTTCATCCCAGATCATGTTTTCCTGTCATTAAAAGCCACCAGCCTGCGTGATTTCACAAATTTTGATTCGTTGTTGAGTTATTGAGGGTGGACACTTTTAAATGAGATACCCTAAAGGTTAGAAACTCAAACTGTAGAAGAAATATACGGGTGTAAACTTTTTCAGTACATAAACTTGATGACTTGTACAAATAACTGTAAACTCGTTTCTCGATGGGAAAGGAACCGAACGGTTGTACATAAAATTTTTATTTACGGCTGGCTGTATATCGTAGCGAAAAGCGGAAATATTCAAAGAACCTATGGCGTGAAAAAGGGCCGATAAGTCGTAAAACCTATCGTTTCGTCTGCATATAAACAATGCCCTTTCAATTCGCCCGTTCCTTGGCGTTTATCGTCTATGAATTTCGGTTGAGAACGTTTCTCATTTCGGCCTCCTTAGGGGAGTGACTGAAAATTGAAATATTTCTGCTAGGCCGTAGCTCGTAAATTTTCCTACACCAGAAAAATAAGGAAATAAGTTATTACGACCATTTTTCACTACGCGACAGCCCTTGGAAATATTGAATTATCGGAAGGAGTTCTGGAGGATTCGAATGAGGTTTTATATTTGGTTATTCTATTCACATACAGTTTTCTATAATGCTTATAATGATCAATTTTTATATTATAAACCGATATGCTAACCAACTACTGAAGCAACTAACTCAAATTAAGACATCTGATATGTTGCATTTCAAAAAAATTATGATAATTACCAGCATTGGAGAAGTAATATTATAACCAAATTTAAAAAATGAGAATTTTATACAGGAATAACTAATATGAAACATTGAATTGAAACAAATCAACAAACATAGATAACTCCGAAAATATCTACTTTAGGGCAAGGGTGTGATGCATACACTCACATTATTTTTTAACGTAGATTCAATATCTGCCATAAAAAATGGGGTTCTAATTTGAAAAAATTGATTTTTCACGATTTTGTCATCCCTAAATTTGAAAGAGATTTTTTCACCCCCTATATCATGAATCGCGATTTCGATTTTTAAAGTGGATACATCAATCTTACATCTTGAAAAATCTCAAAAATAAAAATTTTCCATCCAAAAACCTCGAAGTTATTCTTGTTTCAGCGGAGCTCTATTTTCGATTTTTTTCGAATTTTCCCGCTCAGAGAGAATTTTCCAACCAAAACTGAAAAATGTTACATCAAAATTACTTGAAATTTTCTAAGGAATCTATTTCTGCAATAAAAAAATGGTGTTGTAATTTGAATAACGGAAAAAAAAACCGGATGTGCTCATGCCTTGAAAATATTTTAGATTTCATCAGCATCGTGAAATACTTATAAGTGCTGAATTTCATGAAAATACGTTCAGTAGTTTCCCTTATTAATATGGGTGAGGTTCCTCGTGAAAGACCCTGTATACAGCATTTGTTAAGTCAAGTACACTACTGAGACCGAAAGATCGAGAACCCGACACAATCTCTTATCAGTTGGCTTGCAACCTGTTCATGCAATGCAAGTAACATTGACTTGCATTTCCATGCAACTTTCATGTTGTATGGGTCGTTAAATATTTGCTCACAACACCATGAGAATAGTTCTGTGAGAACATTATGCAGTCTTCTTCGGATTCTGTGTTTGCCGACAAGAACGATCCACAGACAAGGATAGGAGATTTTCACCTCCCTGGTTCAATCATTAATTTCATTTGTGTTTCTTTGATGGATTTCTTCGGTGTGTGGTTTGCCTTTGAAGCTATCGATCGCCCATCGAAACATCTCCATTACTCGCAGGCTCCTTTACAAAAAAAATATTTCGGATATGGTCTCACAAACGGACATTAGGAGACACGTAGCACGAATTCGCTCGTTTCACAACCAGGATTCGTATTCAAATCTCATCGGTATCCACCCGTAAACAAAGAACCCCTCTTCCTATTCCCTTTTATGTGCTTGCGATTTAGAAGATCCAACTGAAACAAAAAGGAGAAGACAAAGAGTTCCGGTTTTTTTTTTGGAGGTACAGGAGGTTTTTTTGATGTATATTTGAATGTACTTCGGTTGCGGACGTGTTCCCGCATCGTTAAAAATAACGAATTGGCGTATCGAATAATTCTCATGGAACGTGTTCCGGATTGATTGTTCAGTCGTGTGTGAATGAAAATTCTGTAAACACAAACGTTCATTCGAAATATTGGAATCAGGGTTTTTGATTGTTCCGTATAAGTTTAAATAAAATATAAAAATATAAATAAATTTCTTTGTGGGTGTTGGTTAAACGATTATTATATTCGATTTATTTTTATTTTGATCTCAAGATTTAAAATTAGGCTTGCCAGATATCTGTTCATCCGGGTTTCCTGATGTTCTAGGTAAGCAGAAGGCATACTCAACAATCTTGACCAGATTGGGGGCAGCAATGCCATTCTCGTTGAAGTAACCAAATGCGTTGAGCCATTTTTTCTCGCTTGAAATAATCAAGTCTCTGGTAGTCTCTACTTGCTCCTATTGTTCCCAATCTGATTGCAAATACTCCCTAGTGAGAACAACTTCGTCAAATAGCTGATCATTATTCATTATGAAAATTATAAAACGTAAAATTCTAGAAGTTTTTCCTCATAACCAACATAGGCCTATTCTGTTGACTTTGAGAAGTTTAATTCTATATTCTGACTGTTTAAGAAGAATTTCAAAAAAGCAAATTGGATTGAGTTTGCTAAGAAGGTAGACAGTGATATTAGGTGGATTGAACCCACTCACGATAACTATCACAGATTCTTAGGTGTTGTGAAAACCACAGCAAAAAAGTTCGTTCCAAGAGGTTTCCGGAACGATTATACAGGGTGTAACTGAATAAGTGTAAAATATTTAAGGAGGTGATTCCTCCTCGAAAAAATATAGAATCTTTCATATAAAGAAACTTCATTGGAGCATTCCTTGTTAAGATACAGCCCCTCAAAGGGAGTACATAGAATTTGTATAACAATTTTTTTCACAAGCTAAAATATGAAAACTCAAGGTCACTTCCTTCGGGAAGATAGATTGCTGGACATACTCAAAGTTGAGCATGAAATATTCATCAGGCACTCGATCCCGATCCATTTTCGGCTCGATATTCGAATACCACAAACATTTGGGCGAGAGGATACTCTAACGTATAACACTAGGATCATGCGCGCAAAAACCGCAAAACGGTACCCCACAAGTACATCGCGTGGAATATTAACCGTCCTACTGCTGGAAATGCAAAAGCAATAAACGCAAACCATAAATTATAGTCGAAAAAACCATGGTACACAGTTATTCTTCGTACAGGCAGGTAGCATTCTGTCTTCCTTCAACCAACGCCTCTCAGAGCAGTGGCCTGTAAGCCGTCATTTTATTGAAACTGATTAGAAATAACTCAGACACGATCGGTCTAATTGCGCAGGACGGAAGATCAACATTTGTCAGGCTCAATTAGGCTTAATAGTTAGTCAACGTACTCGTAAATTCATGGCGACCTGCCTTTATCCTTGCACGAGAGTGATCATGCAATCGACAGCCGCAAGCCTGATTTTCATGTGAGTATCAGGAAGTGATCGTCGGTTTTAATACACGCTATTTCTGGGTTAGAAGTTGCTGCGAGATGGGGATACTTCCTTCTTTAGATAGACACATTGTTGAGTCAAAACAAACAATTTTTTTTGTCCTAAAATTTCATGAGCAAAAAATCTATTCATTTTATTGGTGGATGATCTTCATACGTAGTACTGAGGGCAATTTATAATTTGAAGGCTAAGTTGGGTCGTTTTGTTTGGTGATTCTGCTTTAAAAATTTTCAGGTTCTCACTGGTAGATATCAATTTTATGTGTGCCTAGGGATGGAATTATTGGCGCTTTACTTTGTCAAATATAGATTGCGGACTTGCGGATATGCATAAAGTACTTATTTGTATAATTCAAAGATGATTCTAGCTTCCGTCAATGGTGTAAATCATGACTTACAGTTCACATATGAGCTTTATATGATGGAGGCATCCCTTTCTGGGATGTTTTACTGATTAGGCGTGAAGGTAATTTGGTGACCGATCTGTTTTCCAAACGTACAGCTTCTAACCGTCTCCTCTATTTCAAGTCATATCATGAGAGTGATCTTTTTAAGTGGCTGTCGTATAAAATATCAAACATAATATTGATCGCTTAGTCATCACTCATTCCATACT
Organism: Micraspis discolor; assembly: GCA_030674115.1. NCBI lineage: Eukaryota > Metazoa > Arthropoda > Insecta > Coleoptera > Coccinellidae > Micraspis > Micraspis discolor. The sequence goes on along the minus strand of JARTUT010000874.1, from coordinate 1,466,708 downwards.
ATAAATTATCAAAAATACTCCCAAATATTTTAAGCAAATGGTTACCATGGAAAATTGGTTTCTAACATTTTTTTTTCCAACAATAGCACATTCAATGCGAATGTTCAATCCAATAGCTCCTCGGAGCGTTCCATCGCCGATCCCTTATATTGAGGTTCTGCCAGAGAGTATTAAAAAGATAACATGAGACCCTTGGGTGTTGCAGTTGTCATGCAATACCTTGAAAAAATTATTTTCAAAAGTTTAGGACATCCCTACGCTAGTCTATTGTGTTGATTGTGGGGGTTGTACATCGAAATATGTAAGTCAAACTGAACAATATCTGGTGACAAGGATAAAACAGCACTATAATGACTGTGTCAATATGAGGCCCCCAACCAGATTCCGAATGCATTGCGTTCAGAGTGGTCACCTTTTTGAATTGGACAACTCGCGTATATATTCTGTCGTGAGAATAATATATCCTAGCCCCTCTCGAAATAGGTAGTTTTCATGAAAGTGACCGTCAATTTTAACACTGATCATATCTCGTTTATTCAATATTACTTGCAGGTTGCGAGCAGCTTCTCGATCTTTCACTCTCAGTTGTGTACCTACAAAGGATGCATATCATCGATACTGCCAACATTCGTTGATTGTCAATTGTTTCATGTTCTTCCACGTAAAGAAAAGTGGCTGAATTCATCAGCTGACAGTTGGTCTTGAGGTATATATCACATACTTTGCCAAGTTGTGTTTATTAAATTAACTAGAAATTCAACACCGAAGATGATCAAATTCATCGAATCGTCGCTTCTGAACGAAGAGTTTTATTGGTTCCTTAACCTATAAATGTATCATTTTTCGTAACAAGAACTTACATTGCCAATAAAGTACTCATGTTTGTTGCCATCTATTTTCATTATGATTTCACTCAGATTTGCCTCTTCTTCTTTCCATCTTCTACATCTACATATTTCAAACGGTTCAATGAAGACTATTCAGAATAAGGCATTATTGCTCGGTATATAACTTCAAAATAAATGCGAAAAAATGTTTTTCTTTACTTTTCTATCCGATATATCGCTCAGTGCGGAGATTCATATTAATAAATGGTTGGTCATTAATTTCCATCCTCCATCGGCTGCAGAAATTACGGGATTATTTTCGATTGTCGCTCTCATTTCTTCCGCAGTATTCTATATTTATATCAGTAAATACATTTCTCAGATTTCTTAGAAGTATCTTTACGAAACCCTAGTGTTGTTCGAGCTGAATTATGGGTCAACAATTTTTTCTCTTGATTCTGTTTAGAAGTAGAGCTAGGATAAAATGCAAAATTTCTGCTGACGCTACATTTTTTAAAAAAGTACGGTAGGGGGATAAGTAGTGAAATAAATAGGTTAGGGCGGGTAAGCGTGGAAGGAGTATTTAGGTTTCATATAATCATTTTGCTTTTTCCTATTGTGGGTACGTGTATTGTTCCCTATTTGGGATCTAAGTTGGTCTTCCGACGGTATGTGCCAGGCAGTCATAGTTTAGTAATATAATGTGAGATACTTATGTTTGTGGGTCAAGATTTCTCACCCCATTTCTACTTAGACAATCATAATGACGTAAAAAAAAAAGTTCCAATTATAAAATCCATAACGAAATGCATTCTGCACACCTTCCTTACGTTTCAATTAGTGACGTAGGCTGAGAACAATCACGATGAGTTTTTTTTGTCCCGTCCCACATTTGTTGCAGCGAAAAGCAGGAAATCATTACGAGCCAAGTCGTCAACACCAGCATTCTTATTTATAAAGGAATTAATCAGTGTTATTTCAGCTTTTCTCGCGTGATTGGGCGAAAGTCGTTTCCACGAGTTAGCCATTCGAACAAATCGTTCTCCAAATTGATTGATCGCCTATTAATGGAGGCTAAATTCCCGATTGATCACTCTACTCGCTAAAATCATTAATCCATCATGTTTTTTTTCTGCGACCGGTTGTCCGGCAAGTAGAATGATTGAGAGTCCCCAGAAACTGAGCCATCACGATTATTGTGCTATAGGAAATATCTGGTGGAAGTCAAACGTGATTTCTTCTCTCTGCGATGGAAAAAATCATTCTAAAGATGAGCAATATATAAGGAAGTTGGGTTTTCATATATTTGTAGGAAGCTACCTGGAGCGGCGAATCCTTATTAAAGGTTATACAGTATTGAATACATGATCATATTCCAAAAAATAAATATTACTAAATGTAATTACAACTGGCAGTCGAGTTGAAATGGCCTCTTTCTCGACGGCAGAATAATAGTTTGTGTTGTCAGATTTTTATCGTACATACCATTCTGAGTACAACAATGTTCTCTTAATTTCTTCTGTTCAATCTATCCCGATATGTGAGATATATCGCCACACCCCCTGATCCTTCCAATCTTCCTCTTTGATGGCTCGATCTCTCATATTCTTCCTAATACTTCTCTACAGATCGATCTTCACAGATCTTCCCGAGCTCTCTAGGATGTAAAGATGCGGTGATGTTGGCGTCAAGGAGGTGGTGTCTTTCTTGGGGGTTGCAGTAGGCCAAAACTTGAAATGGAGAGAACATGTGGATCAATTGGGAAAGAAGTTAAATTCCGTCATTTATACACTGAATGTCTTAAAGAGGATGGTTTATGATGATGTGCTGAGGACAATTTACTATGCTAATTTTCAATCACTGGCGACTTACAGCATCATATTTTGGGGTGGAACTTCAGTCATGGATAGAATGTTCGTGAAGCAGAAATGGGCCATAAGAGTGATAACTGGTAGAAAATATCGAGAGAGTTGTAGATCTGTCACTTCCAGGTCTATATATATCGATTAATGCTGTTCTTTCACAAGCATAGTGAATATTACTCAAGGTACAAAAATAAGAACAATACGAGACGTATGTATCAGTGGTTCTTTCCGGTGCACATCTTGTTTTGAGAAGCATCCATTATATATGGCAATAAAGATTTTTAACGGGCTACCAAGAAAATTGCAAAAAATCCAGGATTATAGTTTATTCAAAAAGGAGATACATAAACTATTAATGAATTGTGAACCGTATGATATTGGAGAATTTCTTAGATTTTGTGGTTAATTGAAATAAGTTTGACTTTCTTCATTTTTGTAACATGTATTTGTTTCCAATTATTGGAATAAAAGTATCTATCTATCTATCCATTGCGTTGTCGGTCTTCCTTATCCTCTTTATCTTATCTTATTCTCATCACATGACTGTACCGAGCTGTCTCGATCCACATTTTGACCCGTACGAGTTTTTTCTCTATCTCAAAAATCCAAATTCGGCGTGTGAAAGTTATTGATGAAATATTGAGTCACTCTGTATAATAATTAAGCAATGAAAAAAAAATACACTCATGCAGGAAATTGAATAGCCTTTCCAACAAAGTGATGCTCGACCCCTTTTCCCCCTATTCAAAAATTAGAGCTGTTAGCGTTTGAAGCAAAAGGTGTACTGATATCAAACTTATTTGAGCACCCTTATTTGTCCCCCTTGCAACAAAAATTGACCTGTCCTAGCGTTTTCCCGTTTTTCCATTCCAGAGCTCAAAATTCGGGGTGGAAAATTATGGATGGCTCACTCTGTATATAACGATGACATCAACGTTAGATTTTCTTCGTCACACAACGACATCAATAAAGAGACATCGACATTTGGAAATCATCCATAATGAATGATTCAAAACAATTGGAAAAATGACGATATAGTGGACTGTATTATTTTAAGGCCTGCGCTGGTTTACTTGCAAGTACACACAAAAACACTAGATAAATATATTTTAAACGTTATATATTTACATACCACATAACCCCAGTTAGGTTATGTTGCTTCAACAGCTGACGACGAAAGAGAATTAATAACGGTTAGTTTCTGGGACGTCACAAAATTCAACCATAGAAGGTTAATTTAGAACACAGACAACAAAAACCTCATCCCAAATTATACATAAATACACAAGTCATCATATTAACATTACAAAATCTCATAATAAGGAAAAAAGGAGCACAAAAATACAAAACAAATAACACAAATAATTATAGATAAGAGATAGAGAACTGACGCTGACGCCATCTATTGGTGTTTCTCTCAACTATGAGATTTAAAGTTAACTGCAATTTCTCCATACCGCCCGACTTGACAGGCTACAGGGCTTCAACAGGATAAAAGTGATTTGAAATTGCGTTAGATTAATTAAACTTATAAAATAATTATATAAACAAACATTGGATAAACAGTCAACATTTTACCATATTGGGTAATGGGCACAGTTTTACCACTGGGCGTTTGAAAACACCTTTTACAGTTTTAACACTCACTACACGAGTAACACCATCACTACCAGGATGAAGTTCAACAATTCTTCCAAGATCCCACTTTGCTGGAGGACAGTTGTCGTTTCTTATGATAACCATCGTTCCCACAACAACTGGACTGGAACCAGTAGTCCACTTTTTCTCTGTTGGAGGGAATTGAGATAGTCCCGCGACCAACGTTTCCAGAAACATTGATGGAGCTGCTGGAGCAACTGGAACCTGGATAGTCGATTCAGTTGAACGGATGTGACGTCTGGATCTGGTACACTTCGATACAGCCGGCCAATGAGGAAATGAGCAGGGGTTAAGGGTGTTAAATCATTGGGATCGGAAGAGAGGGGATACAAAGGTCGGGAGTTTAAGACAGATTCTATTTGCGTCAACACAGTGCTAAATTCTTCAAAGGTTAAAATAGTTTCTCCAATTACTTTGTACAAATGAGTCTTAAAGGACTTTACATTAGCTTCCCAAATACCTCCAAAATGAGGTGAGCTAGGAGGAATAAAATGCCACTTTAGATTATTTTCATCAGCGAAATTCAAAATGGAAGATTCATCCTGTTTGAGGAATTGATATAATTCTTGCAGAGAGTTATTTGCACCGACAAAATTAGTTCCATTATCTGAAAACATATCAGATGGAACACCTCTTCGTGAAACAAATCTTCGTAAACAAGCAATGAAAGCGTCTGATGTCAAATCTGAAACCAACTCAAGATGCACTGCCTTAACACCTAAACATATGAACAAGCAAACATAAGCCTTTGATATTTTGCATCCTCTTGTTTTTCTGTCTTTTATTAAAAACGGACCCGCGTAATCTACACCAGTCGTTTGAAATGGGAAGGAGCGTGTTACTCTGCAATCAGGCAAATCACCCATGATGACTGATTGAGACTTCGGGAAAATTTAAAACATTTAAGACAATTTCGGACTGTCTTTTTGCCAGATTCATTCCATTTAGTGGCCAATAAGTTTGTCTAATATTATTTAGTAAGAGTTGTGGACCTGCATGTAACAATTTAATATGCTCTGACTTAAATATTAGTGCAGTCAGAGGATGTTTACTGTCTAATATAATAGGATGCTTAGCATCATAATTCAAGTTAGAAAAGCGTAATCTTCCACCAACTCTTATGAAACCCTTTTCATCTATAAATGCAGACAAACCTTTAAATCGAGTTTCTACACGCTTTCCTTCCTTATTCAACAAGAAGTTATATTCTTTCGCAAAAGTTTTTTGTTGACATAATTTTACCAAGCAATTCTGTGAATTTTGAAATTCGTCTATCGTTAATCGTCCTGATAATCTTTGTCCCTTTTTTAATAAATTAAAACAAAATCTACGACAAAAGGCAACTACTCTTATTAATTTGGTCAAACTGGAATACCTATTGAAAATATCGAAATCTTCAGTAGTTGAGTGGAAAATATATTGATCCTTGGATATTTTTAATTCGGGAATTTCTTTCAATGACGGAGTGAACTTGAACTGATAGTTGTCTTCATTGAAATCTTTTAACCAACTAGGACCGGACCACCAGAGTTCACTAGACTGTAACTCTGACGGAAATAAACCTCTAGATGCGATATCCGCAGGGTTTTCGCTAGATTGGACATAGTTCCACTTAAAATTGCAGGTGAGCTCTTGAATTTCAGCAATTCTAGTATTGACGAATTGTTGCAACTTGACGGGTTCTGTGTGAATCCAATGCAACACAATCTCAGAATCTGACCACAAATAGCATTCTGTCACTGTGGTCATGACTTCGGTGACACATTTCACTAATCGAGAGAGCATCAGAGCAGCAAGCAACTCCAACCTCGGCATAGTTAAAGGTTTCAGAGGGGAAACCTTTGTCTTGGAACAAAGAAGTGACACCTTTACCCTACCATTTTCATCAACTGATCTTAAATAGATTACTGCACCATAGGATCGAATGCTAGCGTCAGAAAATCCAAAAAGCTCTACTTTTAAAGGATTCAATAACAATGAGAATCGGGGAACACGAAGACTTAATTTTGCCATATCTTGTTGAAAGGCTAACCACCTTTCTCTCAATTCATCAGGAATCTCTTCATCCCAATCCAATCGAAGAGTCCACAACTTCTGAATTAACCTCTTCGCAACAATAACAGTAGGTGACAATAAACCTAAAGGGTCAAAACTTTTGATATCTCCGACAAGACATGACGCTTAGTGCATTGAGTCGAGAAAATGGGTTCGGGAAATTGAAATGAGAGTTCATCACTCTCAGAGAACCATTGGATACCTAAGCATTTTGTGTCTTTATTACAGATGGTTAAAACATCTGACGATTGCAAATCTGGTCTAAAATCACTCAAGCAGTTTCGGTTATTAGATCTCCATTTTCGCAACTCGAAGCACCCAGAATTTAAAATCTTTGAAATGTCGCCACAAACCTGAATAGCTTGGGATTCACTATTGAATCCGGCAATCAAATCATCCACATAAAAATCCTCCTGAATAACTTTAGAAGCAGCTGGATACTGATCTTGCGAATCGATTGCAAGCTGTTGAATGCACCTCATAGCTAAGTAAGGTGCACTTGTTAGACCGTACGTAACAGTGTTAAGATTATACACCTGAATATCATCCTGTTTGTCAAATCTCCAAACTATTCTTTGCAATGGTCTATCATCTGGATGAACAAGTATTTGCCGATACATTTTGGCTATATCTGCAGAGACAACAATAGGAAATTTACGGAATTTAACTAACATTTTGAAAAGATTGCCAAGAATCGGAGGCCCAACATGTTGAAGATCATTCAATGAATAACCTGATGTAGTGGAAGATGACCCATTAAATACAACTCTGATTTTTGTTGTGAGACTATCCTCACGAAGAACAGGATGATGGGGTAGAAAGAATGATACCTTATCATGCGTTATGTCGCTCACTAAACTCATGTGTCCCAACTCTAAGTATTCTCTCATGAAATCATGGTACTGCTCCTTTAGGAGAGGAGTTTTCTCTAACCTCCTCTCTTGAGACAACAACCTTTTAATTGCGATTGCCTTTGAATCACCCAACTTACTAATGTCATCTCGAAAAGGAATCTTCACTACAAATCTACCGTGTTCATTACGAGAGAAAGTTGATTTAAAACTTTCTTCACACGCAATATCTTCCTTAGAAGAAAATACCTCATTTTTATTATACAATTCTTCAACCACCCAAAACCGTTGCAATAATGAATTAATGTCATCATTCTCAGAAGTTGCAAATAAATTCAGGGTTTTAATATTCGGAACATTGTTATTACTCAAACAACCGGAAACTGTGAAGCCAAAGACAGTATTTTGTAAAACCGGATATCCTTTTTTCAATTTGATCTGCTGCGGTTCTAAGCAATCCCAAAAGTTGGACGATCCAATGATCATATCGATCTTTTTGGTTGATAGAATTCCGGATCTGCTAACTGTACATTGTGGGGAATATCTAAATTTGAAATGTTTAACGGTTCATTTGGAAGTCGGTCTGCTATTTTAGGTAAGACAAAACAATTCAAATTCATCGCGTAATTCCTAGTCAATGATTCCACCAAAACATTACATTGTCTATTCAAATGTGACACTGAATTTATTCCCGTTACACTTATATGTGCATCTGACAAAGGTAATTTCAATTTTGAAACTAAATCTTTAGTAACGAAGTTTGATTGGGATCCTGAATCCAAGAGAGCATGGCAGATATGTTTATTTCCATACTTGTCTGTGACATGAATTTTCACCGTTGACAATAAAACATACGAGTTTGTCAAACTTGTAAGGGCAACTCTTTCATTTTCTAAGTGCAATAATCTATTATGCTTTTCCTTGCAACTTGGACAAGCATTATGTCGACACTCGTTAGGTCTGTGTCCTCTACAAAGACAATTCTGACACAGACCTAATTCATTGACTTTTTCGACTCTCTCAGTGATACTAAATTTTAGAAAATTTGAGCAATTATAAATGGTGTGATTCCCATCACAGAAGAAACACTTAACTGACTTTGGTTTTACTTTATCAGTCTTACCCAAATAGCTTCTGACTTGCTTTCCCTTAAATTCCTTTTTACTTTATCTTGGTCGACTTCATGATTTTGTTCTAATGATTCCAGCAAATCAGCTCTATTCTTCAAAAAGGTTGTGAATTCCTTAAGGGTGGGCAGGTCTAAATTGGCTTTCACCTTTTCCCATTCACATGCTGAAACTTTATCGAGTTTAGTAGTAATCAAATAAATTAATAAGGGATCCCAAGAATCCACATTCAAACCAAGATTGCTTAATGTTCTCAAATGTTTGAAGAGAGAATCTATGAGACTGCGTAGTGTCTTCGAACATTCTCTTTTCAAGGGACTCAAATTAAATAAGCATTTAATATGGTTATTGATCAATAACTTTTATTGTCGAACCGATTACACAGTAAGTCCCACGCAATAGTATAATTTTCTGATGAAAATTCAAGGGACTCTATCATTTTTGAAGTGGCACTATTCAAACTGGCCCGCAAATAATGATACTTTTGTATCTCACTAATAGATTTATTTGAATGAACGAGAGAATGGAAAATATCTTTAAAACTCAACCATCCTTCATATGTTCCATTGAACTTAGGTAAGTCTATGACTGGTAATTGCACCCTTGACTCTACCTCAGACTTGACATCATTATTCGAAACATTTCTCTTATTTAAGATTAAAATGATTTTGCTCTGACACCTATTCATATGGTCAAAAACTCTTCCCTCTCATTCATTTGTGTCTCAAATTGACAGTCCTCACAGGATTCTTCAATCTGTGATTGAACTTCATTAAAACTATCATCAATTAATGACAACTTTTCTTTGAAACCTCTAACAACAATTAAATCTTTTTCGCTCAAAGAAGATGAATCCATCCTCGAATTTCCCAATGAAGGGTTCTAATTTTTCGAAATGATTGTGAATCTACCTCTTAAACTGGCACGTTTTCTCATGAGTGTTCTATCCATAATTAACAAAATATGCTAAGTACTTACTTAATAATAATTAAATTTGTTGACTCAAATAGAATTGGCAGGTATAAAAGGATACTTTACAAATGGATTCCTGTGGCTCTTTCTTGATTTTCAACAAATGGCTTGTTCTCACACACGAGGACAGGTAACAGGAATTCTTCTGGAGACTTCAAACGTGATTTTTAGCACTTTCTTGGTTTCCAACACTCGGAGACAGAAAGGTCACTAGTTTTCTTTAACTTGAAAGGTGTACTTGCTTCCTCTGGCACTTTCTTGGTTTCCTATGATGTCTTCTTTAAAACAGGAACAGAAAAGGTCACCAGTTTTTCTAGCACTTTCTTGGTTTCCAATACTCAAGAACAGAAAGGTCACTAGATTTTACTCAAAACCAGAATACGCCGAATGCGGCACGTAGGACCATGGAAAAATGTTACTATATAGTGGACTGTATTATTTTAAAAGGCCTGCGCTGGTTTACTTGCAAGTACACACAAAAACACTAGATAAATATATTTTAAACGTTATATATTTACATACCACATAACCCCAGTTAGGTTATGTTGCTTCAACAGCTGACGACGAAAGAGAATTAATAACGGTTAGTTTCTGGGACGTCACAAAATTCAACCATAGAAGGTTAATTTAGAACACAGACAACAAAAACCTCATCCCAAATTATACATAAATACACAAGTCATCATATTAACATTACAAAATCTCATAATAAGGAAAAAAGGAGCACAAAAATACAAAACAAATAACACAAATAATTATAGATAAGAGATAGAGAACTGACGCTGACGCCATCTATTGGTGTTTCTCTCAACTATGAGATTTAAAGTTAACTGCAATTTCTCCAACAATCATTAACTGAATTTGCGTAAAGCGCAACGATTCAATTCAATATTGACGCTTCGAAATTGAACGAAACGTCAGTATCGGTAATAAAATAAAAGATCAATCACAAACCCATAGATTTACTGGAAACAATAGGTGGTTAAAGTCCAGCTAAAAAGGTAAACAGAGGGTAGAAAACGCCAACAAAGCATCGGCGCAAACCATTCTATCAACCCCTGTCGTGGATTAGTGGACCCGAGCACGACCAAATTAAATTTACATAGTTTGATTAAAGTAATTAATTAGAAAGAGCAGCACAATGGCCATTTTCATAACGGGTTGGCGTGATCGGCTACAAAATTAAATGCTCTAGTCGTCCGCTCTTTTATTCATGTGATTTTCGTGTGAAACATGGTGTATAGCGTGTTTTATTTACTTCTGATAAAAATGCAGAATACTCCACACGAGATATTACTGAGTAGTTACTCCAACAGCATAACTTTCATCGTTCATTATCTGTCTTCGCCTAGTGCTGAGCTGAAAATATGATTCTGACTGAAACGGTTGTACCGCTCTTTTGACCACCCTCTTTTCCTGTTACTAGCTTTCCTCTTCAGTTGGAGAGTAGCTGTACACAGTAAAACCACATACAAATCACTGTTTCAGCAAAACATCGCGAACGGAAGGTACTCAGCAAAAATCACTGAAAAAAAAGTGCAAACATGAACAACCTCGTAGTCGTCGATACTGTGAAGGGAAAAGAGGCAGCCATATACTTCGAAAGCCTCATTGAGGCTCACTTCAATCTTTAGATCAATCCGACTGACTGTATAGGGCTGCTAGAATCGCAGGATTTTCAATTCTTTCGTAAATTACTTCTGGTAGTGACCAACACAAATGAATAATCAATTTTAAGATTTGAAAACGATATTTTCTGGGAAGAATTTAATATAGTTTAAAATCAAAACTGAACCTCAGATAAAAAGTATTTTAAAAGAGTTGTGAATATTGCAATGCATATACACTGATCATGATCAACAATTGCTAGGGATCTCTTATGAACTTCTCCTCATTTGTATTTTTTTCAAGTTATCTCATGAATGTCTGTACATTATATGTTCTCTAAGGAAAAGTTAAGATGTTTTGGGTTGATTATATCAAATTTTTCCTCACTTCATCGGCTCTTGTTCTCAAAATCGATTATTATCTGTAGGCTGTTACAGGTGGAGTGAAAAGCAATGTGGTATTTGTTATTAAATCTGTATTTTTCTCTCGTTCAAACACTTAAGGTGACAATAATTGATGAAATGAGAACAATATCAGCTTATCAGTCATGCCGAGAAGACGTTTGGCTCCTGTGCAACTGGACCAAATCATACGGTGGATACAGGAAGGCTTGTCCCAGCGGTGGTTGAATGTTTTGCAAAGTGTCGTGAGTCGGGCTTGGATTAGGTTCATCCAAAACGACTCAGTTCATGGGGGAGGTCGGCAGCACAGTACAACAGCTGCCTAAGTTCGTCTTTTGATCCTCAATGCTAGGATACTTACACTTACCCTGCGTCGCGGCTCAATAGATCATTGAGAGTTGCAACAGGAGTTCTAATTTCGAACTAGACTGTAAGACGACGTGGTTTGAGAGCGCATAGGAGGGTACAATATCCCCTTTTGAATAGGGAACACCGGGTTCATCGACGGCAATGGGCTGATGAGCACCGCAATTGGACAGTTGAAGATTGGAGCCGATGTTTATTTACCGATGAGTCTAGATTTCGTTTGGTCAACTCCGATGGACGTATTCTTGCTTGGAGGGAAAGAGGTCGGAGGTATGCAGAACAGTTTATGGTACCAACAACAGCTTTTGGCGGTGGTTCTATATGTGTATGGGTAGGCATTTGTTTGAACGCACAGAGTTGGTTGTTCTGCAGAACACCACAATGACCAGCCAGAGCTTTCACGATATGATTATTGAACCCATAATTGTTCCGTTTACGGCTGCCTTGGGCGAGAATTTCATTTTAATTGACGATAATGCCCGTCCACACCGTAGTCGTCTGGTTAATGAAGCGCTAAAAACTCATGCTTTTGATAAGATGGACTGGCCAGCTCGCTCTCCAGACATGAATTGCATCGAACATGTCTGGTCTGAGATATCTAGACAATTGTCAACCTTAGAACAACCGATCAATAACCTGGAGGACCTTTCTAACGGTTTACGGGATATTTGGACGAATTTGCTCCAATATTTTATAAATCGTTTGATTGAAAGTATGCCTCGTAGGGTAGAATGCTTGAGACGAGCTCGTGGGGCACCAACTAGGTACTACCTTAACCGAAACTTCAGCCTTCTTGTGGTTTCATCTTAAAATTTTTATGTTATTCCAACACAGATTTTGAGTGTTCCTAATAAAGTCTTTTCTTCTCTTCAACTCTCCATTTTTTCATTCTTTTCTCAAGTGAACCATATTATCAACTGAAAATACTCTGATATCTGACTAAATTTATAATCTTGCAGCGAATATTTCAGAAATAAATTTAGAAAAAGTAAGTGATCCCTATCAATTGTTGAGCAGTGTATTTTGGCCAAACTGGTAAAATTTGAGGCCAGATTGAAAATAACCTGAAATCAGTTGAACATTCCACCCTTTTTCAATCATATCAGCACCGAAAAATTTGGATATATGGAGGATAAGCCACTCATCTCTATTGAATATCGAATAGATTTTGAAAAAAATTCATCATGTAATCAGCTCTTGCCTATGGTTTAATATAGAAAACGGTAATGTTATAATTGCAAAATGTAAATTAGTTAAAATATTCGTTTCATCCACATTTGCATAATTTTGACTGATTTTCACCTCACGTTCAGGAAGTTGCCATTTGCACAAATGGCCATGCAGAAAGTACGATTCGAATGCGAAACAAGTAACTAGCAGAGCGGAAGTTTATTTTCGACGATGACTAAAAGCTGTTTTGTTTGTCTAAGTGATTTCATTACTTTGGGTACCGCCTCCTTAAAGCACACTGTCGATGTCTCATACCAGTAATTTCTTTCTTTCGCAGTCTAGTCTAGACTTCCAGTCGAAACTTGGCACATCCATCATAAATTTCACAACCGGTGGATCGCCCCCAAGTCCTCTTTCCTTCCTCATACACCATTTAACAATTTTTCTCCTGTTGGAATGTCCGGAACAGATACCGCCATGAATAATGCTAAAACTTCTGGGGACATATCGGGATACTGCTTTCGCCATCTGTGGTGCGCCTTTACGGGCGGATTAATCATTTTCTACAAGGTCCAGCTAAGATATAAGGCCGGTTTTAGACGTGTGCGTCTGCAGAATATAAATTCGGAGGTAATATGGAAATATTTCTAGTGATGGTCGTTCCGACTTGAATATACAGGCTGAGGTTTGACCACGGAGTTAATTTCATCAACTGATTGCTAAAAGAGAAAGATATATATATATTCTTTTGAACTTTTGGCTTACAATATTTAGTTAGCAAACAATAAAGCATACAGATCAGGGGTTAGTGACGGGGTGTCATACAATTCGGCGTATCACATAAAAAAGCCTAGGGAAAAAAAACCCCGTAAAAAAAAAAAACCTCTCCCCGCCTAAGTGAAAGTACAAAAATAAGCTGAAATATATTTGAGATTTCTTTCTTCTATTGATGGAAATAGAGACTTCTTCAAAGTGCCCACATCGAATCTGGAAATAAAAAGACAAAAGCAGAAGAAAGAACTGAATATCAAAAATACAAAATTTGAAACAGATAAAGAAAACTTCCTCAAATTAGCCTTTTGGATTAACTCGATATTGTGAATCAAGGATTTTTTTAACATAACAAGCTAAACCGTAAATTTTACCAAGGAGATAATCAATGAATACATAACCTTTTATGGTTCCTCTTAAACGAAGATTTTTTTTTTAGTATCCGTATGTGTCTCTTGAAGGAGAATAATATTAGCACCATAGTCCTTTGTTAGTTTAGAACTATAGCCACTCTTGTCCTTAGAAATACCTTCTATATTCAAATCTAATACACAAAATTTGTCGCCAATCTGCAAGGAGGATTCTTCGAATCGGGTTTTGCGGTCCAAGTGATGATTTTTCAGATCTTCTTATGTTTGAAGTCTGCTATGGAACCCATTCAAAGGGAAATCATCATCCATAGTTGAGGAAGGTTGTGATATAACACTTATTTCATTGAAAAAAGAGAAAGATACCTGTCTTCCATACGTGATGATCAAATATTCTTGTCAAAGAATACTCAATTTCCACCTAAGTATCACTGACAGAACTTTTCAAATCAATTGATGAAATTGTATACTTATACAATATGTAAAGATCCCTTTATGATACAATAAGAGGTGTCCAAATATCTTTTAAGCGCTCTTGTTCACCTGAACAGATTGCTTAAAGATTTGCCAAATACTGAATTATTCGAATATTGGGGTTCAAGTAGTGTCAATCACTATGTTCGGACTCACTGATGAAGAATAGGAGGTCAAAATTGGTTCTAGCCCTCCGTGGGCACGATTTAGGGTAGGTTTGAGCAATGAATATCTTGGACGAGTTAGTTATTCGGTCGAATCGACCCAGTATTTTCGGTTTAATGATTTTTTTTTTCACTTCTTTGAATAATTTAGTAGGTTCATAGATCTATTTGCCATTGAGGTTTATGAGGAACTGCAGTTGTCCATAAAGGTCTAATAGACCCTGTTTATTGAGTAGTGAGACTGGATTTCCTAAACAGACTAAAAAAACCTTCACGGTACCCTTCTCTTATGTGCAAGTCATTTAAGACCAAGATTACAAGCTTCTGTACAATCTTACATAGATACATTTATTTGAATTAGTCAGTTCAAGTACGTTTACTTGAAAATTTTGTAAGTCTGAGAGTATATTTGTTCGAATCTTAGACCAAACCTTGTAAATGTCGAATTAGAAACTCTGGTCCCTCTCGGCCTCAACTTAAGTTCGTTCTGCGACAAATACGAGACAGATAAGATGAACCTTTCTTGGTTGATGGGCAAGTGAATTTGTGCTTCGAATAAAACTGAAGAAGAAACTGTGAGTGGTTATTTTCATTCAAGATATTAGTTTGGTGATTCTTTCACATTCATTGTGGTGGTTTTCATAGAATCACACGGTTTCAGAGTCCGGGTGAAGTTCGCAGAACGAGCGCCCAAAAGTTCCTGATCTTATATCAGTGCAGCAATATATTTTTCTCTATTCAGCTCACATCCAAATTGTTTTTAATATATCTTCGCTGTGAAATCATGAGTATGGGAAAAACACATTCTCAAACCCATGTTGACATCGTTTTCTCCATCGAGCATGCACACAAAAGATGAAAGCGATCATCTTCATCTTTATTATGAACATATTCATTCACACTGGGCGTTCATCCTTCAAAAGACATCATCGAAAATGTAGATAATGCCTCACAAACGAGACAGCACAATGCAAATAGGTCGTTCCGAGGGCATTGTGACTGGTCCGAGTGTTCTCTTGATTTCGTATTGAACGAACTGAGGAAAAAGAAGAAAAAACTTAGCTACAAACATGTTTATACTACCAAATTAATGGTTCATTGTACCCTCTGTAACCCGACGAGTAATTTATGCGTGGTGAGTTTCGATTGTGCTCTGTCGGTCGGACAATCTGCGTCAGGTTGTTTGGTTGTATTCATATTTTTAATGTAAAGACGCCTGCGGCTTTGAACAAAAGGGTATTCGAAATGATATGGAGTGTACTTAATTTGCTGTTACCTTGCTTTGAAAGCGAGAATGGTTTCGGGTATGTTTTATATAAGTAAGCATAGGTGGAATTTATGATTAAATATTACGTTATTGTCGAAATAATAAAGGTGTATTAAATTTCGACCAATTTTTGCACTAATTCCTCAGTTGCCTGTAGCAAGTAGTATTTTGCTTATTAGTTGAAACTATAACGAGTTGCAAGTCCATTATTATATTCTTCACGTCGCCTCTGCTTGCTCATCAGATATCTATTACTACGTATAATATGTATAAGTAATATGATATTGTTTTGGTATTTTCATGGCGGTGTTATTGGCGTTTAATCGAATTCTGATTGCTATGACTAGTTGTTTTCAGCAATTGTGTTTTTCGACACCATTTTTTGCCAATTAGCTAATAGGGTTGAACTCTTGAGTTTTCTATATTTTAAACCTTTACATTGAATCCAATTTCTCCAGCAACGGATTCAGTTTATCCAATATTAGTATCTCTTCCAATAGGTTTCTTATCGTGCCATTAATCAATTCCATTTTTCCTGGGTCGATTTCATTTTAGGAACAGTGGTAACGTAATATTGTCACCTCGTATTAATATTAGGTGTACAAATAAGTTTACGCGGTTTCTTATAAAAAATTAGGAATTTATTGTAAAGGAAAAGTACATTACGTTTTATTCAAAGTATTTTCCATCATTTGCCACTACTTTTCCCCATCTTTCTGGCAACATTCGGATACCCCGTCGAAAACACTCTTCATCTTTTGACGCTATCCACAAATATACCCAATTTTTGGTGTCTTCATATGATGTGAAGCGCTGCTCAGACAGACCATGTGCCATCGACCGGAACAGATGATAATCGGAAGGGGCTAAGTCTGGTGAATACGGCGGGTGGGGTAAAACTTCCAAGTTGAGTGTTTCCAAGTATGTTTTTACCGGCGCCGCAACATGTGGACGAGCATTATCGTGTAAAAGAATAATTTTGTCGTGTCTGGAGTAGTAATGGGCGCGTTTTTCCTTAAGTGCCCCTCAATCTCATCAATTGTGTTCGGTAGAGAGCTCCAGTAATGGTTTCGCTTGGTTTCAGCAATTCATAATACACGACACCAAGCTGATCCCACCAAATACACAGCATGAGTTTTTTCCATGAATATTCGGCTTAGCTGTCGATGTTGATGGTTCGCCGGGCTTAACCCATGACTTTCTCTTCTTTGGATTATCGTAGTGAATCCATTTTTCGTCACCAGTGACTATACGATGCAAAAAACTCTTTTTTTTATTCCTGGCAAGCAGCATTTCACTCATGCATAATCGGCGTTAAACGTCTCTCGGCTTTAGTTCATATGGAACCCAATTTACTTGTTTTTGAATCATTCCTAACGATTTTAAACGATGTGAAATTGCTTGTTGAGTCACTTGTAGAGTAAGTGCGAGTTCTTTTTGCGTTTGGGACGAATCTTCCTCCAATGGTGCTTCAAATTCCATGTCTTCGTACACTTTCGGCCTTCCACTGCGTTCTTTGTCTTTAACGTCAAACTCACCGTTCTTAAACTTTTGAAACCATTCCTGACAACTTCTCTCACTTAAAGCAGCTTCACCATATGCTTCTAGAAGCAATCGATGCGCCTCAGCTGCAGATTTTTTCACATTAAAGAAGTAAATCAAAAGTTCCCGCGAATGATGCTTATTCGGAATAAAACTTGACATTTTTGCACGAAAAAAATTACGTGATGCTGATACCGAATCACTAGTACTTTAAGGTTATGGTGTTGCCAGATGACTAAACTTGGGATATTACGTTTTACATCTGACAATTTCTCCATAACCTTCTGGTGGGGCCATCTTTTGACAAACCGCGGAAACTTATTTGTACACCTAATATTAGATATCGAAGAAGACGCACAGGGCAGTTTTGAGTTTGACCATTGAATGTCAAACATTTTCTACTTGTACAGATTTCAGAACCAACTTGGAACGTTTTTAAGAATACCAAATTATATTTGATGCGATCTGTTAGAATGTCATTGTTTTTCTCGATTTAAAAGTGTATTGTTTTATTTTTCACTCGTACATAATCTATTTATTTTACCTTAGAAACGATTGCTATAAATACACTCATAACTCTCTTGGGCTCTTTGAGCGGGCTTCGTGGATTATTATGTCCGCTCATTGTGCGAGAAGGAAAAGCTAAAATGAAATTATTTATTGGTACTGCCATAGGCGAAAACTCAACAAACAACTATAAAGTCTAATTCAATAACAATATTAAAAACAGTTTTCAGAACTGGTTAAAAATTCTGTGAGCAACTTGAATTCCTGTAGGTTTTTCCAGAATCCACAATAGGTCGAAAAAGTATTAAAATTTTTAATAGAATACAGAAATATTAATATAAAGAAATTTGGAGCAATAACCATGCAGCAAGATTTTTCGTCTCATGGAAACATTTTTTATAGGAGCTTTGAGGGATGGCTTTGAGCTGCTGTTTTCAGTTGTTCTTTCAATCTAACCTCAGAGATTCTTTCAGTTTGGCCAACATATGAACAAAACAATCTGTTCTCGAGGTTTATCCAGTAATTTGTATGGGGAATATTTTGATATTTGTTTTTATTCATTTGCAATCAGTTTTTACTGGATCAATAAGATTAGTATATTCCAAAACAAGTTACAGAAATTGCCCATTTTCGAACATTAATGTGGAATTCATTAATGTGAGATCTAAGATTTTTTTTGACATATCGACATGGAAAGAGCATTTCCCTTAATGCTGGCCAGCACACTATTGGTGGTGTCCCAAAACAATTATCAAAATATTTAGGTTTAAAAGACCAATGCTGTAATGCGTTCATTACAGCACGTAATGAACTCATTACGACACTGAAATAGAGAAAATAAACTTTCTTGATTAATATTGTGATTTTGGAAACTGACGTTTACAAATGAGAAACAAATAAAGGTATTTATCGAGTGTTTGGTCTTGAAATCATTAGTAATCTTGACTCGTGCGTTATCGTCATGCAAAATCCTCTTGATTGTTCTGCCAAAAATTCATTAGGAGTGAGTTCACCATTTTACCTATATATTGACTTTATTTTTTCTTTTCAGGTAAGCTTTATCTTCGTTCTATATCCGTGTTCTAGTGGATCAATTTTGTAACGTAAGTAGATATGAACTAATCATTTCAGCAGAAACAAATATTCAAAAATTAATTAATTATTGTGATGTCAACATCGCTCAAGAAAATATACCAACTTTCAACAGTTTCTTATTCTGATACTGTTTCGGCCATTGAGTAATGTCTGTTGTTTCTCCGACTCTCTCTACTCGATAGCCTCGCATAAAACAAGCCAAGAACTCAATTGAAACATCTTGTTCTTCCGTTTCACGAATTCTCCACGCGTGTCGCAGATAAAACACATCCCTAAAGCAGAAGAAGGAACAATACGGAAACCTATGTGACTAAGTCACAGAATACCAAATAGCATAAATATCGAGATCCCGCCTAAAGAACCGGAATTGCTACATAAATTTCGCAACTTATGATTTATTCCTTAGTTTTATTGAAGACGTACGGATATCTCATGAAAATAAAATGTTTTTGTTCTTTTCATTTCTGCGCGGGACGTCGAATTTTATGCACGAATAGGTACACGGGGAGGAGATCGGACGTTTGATGGTATATGGTCGTGAATCATCTGGTGAGTTCTTGGAAACAATATGGGCTTCATCCTCTTTGCTAGTTTATTTATTCGTAGAACAAACGAACAAATTGTAGTGAATCGTGTTTTAACGTGCTGTTGCATGGTTGAAGCTATACTGTGGACAGAAAACTACCTAATTACTTTAACAATAATGATAATTATATGTTCTTCATTAAGTAGAAAATACTAGTTATAACAAAACAATTAAAT
The DNA here is from genome assembly GCA_030674115.1 of Micraspis discolor. Taxonomy (NCBI): domain Eukaryota; kingdom Metazoa; phylum Arthropoda; class Insecta; order Coleoptera; family Coccinellidae; genus Micraspis; species Micraspis discolor. The sequence continues at coordinate 1,446,857 of JARTUT010000874.1, read as the reverse complement.
TAACAATATTTCTCAAAAACTGTGCTCCTTAACATATAATATCAACATCTTCCTGAAGTTTTCACAGTAATTACAATTCTTTATCATATTCGGCTATTAATTATAGCATATCAAACCTTCAAAGTGGAACACATTGTTAATTCGGTACTGAATATATCAAAAATATTCCTTCTGATTCCTGGTATCACACCAATGAATCTCAGAAACATGCCTAATCCTAATCTCAAATAAATAATTTGGTAACATTTTATGTTCATTCATTCAGAAACACGAAACATGGCAAAGAAACCCGTTGAAAGCAAAGAAACTTGAAAGAACGTGAAGAAACACGGAAGAAAGCTAACGAACACGAAAGAACGCAAAAAAAAAACACAAAAGATAGCGAGAAAACATGAAAAGATCCGAGGAAACACGAAAGAACGCAAAAAGCCCGAAAGAACCCAAAAAAACCCAAAGGAACGCAAAAAACCCGTTGAAAGCGAAAAGACATGATAGAACTGGAAGAAACACGAAGAAACGCGAAAAAACACGGAAAAACACGAAGAAACGTAAAAAAACACGAAAGAACGTGAAAAAACACGAAAGGGCCCGATTAAACACGAAAGAACCCGAAGCAACACGAAAGAACGCGGAGAACCACGAAAGATTGCAAAAAGCTCAGAGGAACCTGAAAAACCCCGTCGAAAGCGAAAACACATGAAAGAACTGGAAGAAACACGAAAGAACTGGAAGAAACACGAAAGAACCCGAGAAAACACGAAAAGATATTCGCAGTTTTTCAATCCATAAAACATTCAGACGGAAAAACTCTCGAATAAAGACTCAGTGCTTCCAATGTGCACAGCCCGTATATCAATCGATCGCAATCGGTGCATTCCACAAAGGTAGTATAAACATTATTCGATAAAGCTCCTATGTAACACCCTGCATATGAATCTGAAATAATTTTTCCATAAAAAATAATGCCAAAGAATATCGTTTCAACTCCATCAATTTTACAAAGGTAAAATAAAAATTATTCGAAAAAGGTCTGAACGTGTATTCATGAACAGAGTGCTTGGCCGTTTTCTCCTGAATAAACTAAGTGTGTCCGATTCTAACATAGAGTGTCATAAGTTGGATCGGACCTCGGAGAGGGCAATGAATTCGCGCGAAAATCGAGTCGAAAATGCCGATTTTGAAACGAATAGTTGAGGTACTTTTCTTTCGATTCGTGAACCGTGAGTAGTCTCTAGAGATTCGGAATCTCCTGTAGATTCTTATTCGAGCACTTGGAAGGCGCGAAGAATCTTCCACCGCCGATATCGAGCGAAAAATCGATGCCGGATTTTCAAAATTGGAGCTCGCGTTCGGCCATCATCGGAATCGTATCAGAAACTGTGACATTTCACCGCGTATTTCGTGAAAATTACCGAATTTGGAATTAAGAATTCACGGCTTTATCTCTCTACTCGGATATGAAAATTGGTACCCAGAGATGGGAAATTTCACTTAGATTCGTTTTCTACCGATCACAGAGCGATTTATATCGTTTTTGACCGGTACGGAGGGAAAACATAGGTGCGGTTTTTGACGTTTCAGAGAAGTCGGGAGTCTAAAAATTGCCGTTTTATATGCATCATTTCCGTATAGATTTCGGGGGCTCCGCGGCTGAGCTCGTAGCCAGGCACGGGGACGTTCTTCGTCTAGAAAAAGCGTTTTCGGAGGAGTACTTCCGCCCGTTTTTCACCTTTGGGCGATTTCGACGAAAAACGTCATTTTCGCGATTTTCGTTGGAAAATTTCGGGCACTTTAAGAGCGCCCGGGGGGGGGGAGGTTTCGGGGTCGCTTCTCCTAGAAGAGGATACACCTTTTCGTTTTTTTAAGATTAACCCTCGAGCGGCCCTTCGGGCCGCTCAGAAAGCTTTCCGGGTCCTTCCTGGGACCCGCTCTGGTTCACGATCTTACTGCTATATTATTTAGAATATTCATTTATGTTCCACCGAAAAACAAATCGAAGGAACTGCATGTATCCTGATATGTTCAAACGTGTTTGTGTTACACAAATTCTTCGTAACCCATCATCTTATAAATAGAATTTTATGACACTAGTTTTATGTTTGCTCCTTATCCAACTTAATAAAATACCCAGGCTAATACTGAAGGTGAACAATCTCTAAAGACCTTGAGTAATTGACCCGCCATAATGGAGAGAAAGGTCAGCGATCGATATCGAACAATATCAAATAAAAAATCTCCAATCATCGCACAGCAGCGTATAAAACAATGGGAGCGAAATGATCGGGCTCCCTGTCAACGAGGCGAGGGCAATCGACTTCAGCCACTATTTATTGGCCTTATCGTCGCCTCCATTTCTTTACCCGGTCGCCAGACGTATCATATACAGTGCATTTTTCGGTTGATGTTACGTCTTAATCAATGACCTTATTATCGCTAATAGGTCAGGTGGGTGGAGCTTATGAACTACTGTATTGTAATCCGTGAAATGAAGGTGTGCCCTACATGTAATGGGCATCATACCGAACAGTGGCGTGCGATTTTATGGAAAAACGTTTCACTTTATTCGATATCGGCCATTACGTGACTTCAGATCTCGATTCGGAAAGCTCCTTCTACTCAAGTCAGATCCATACTGGCAATAAATATCATTAATTCAGTATAATACGAAGATAAGTACAAACAACATTGACCTGAAATTGAGTGATTGTAAGGGCTCATTCGCAACTGATATGGTCCTAATTAGTTTTGAAATAGTCAAAAATATTTTGACAAAAACTTGAATATAAAATACAAGAGTCATAAGCTGTCCTCTGGGTAATTCGCTGTTTACAGGAATATGTGCGAACATCGGAGACGTAGACATAGCCTGATATAGAAGGATTTTATGAAATATAAGCCGAAATCCGCCTTTCCATTCCTTACCCTCATCTCAATATAGACTGAAACCTTTGTCCGATGTTGAATTCTTTTATAAACATGAAAGAAACGTAATTTTCAACGACGAATTATTTTTGTGTTTTCTTCTTGCTCATTTTGAGCATTGAATTCATAGATATAAATACACACAAATGACGGGGAATTGCGGAAGTAGCTTAATTGTTTCGCACTGAATCAAGTTCGTTTCCCTAGTAATCTGATTAACCCACACCGCTCAAAATCGTGTGATAAACTTCTCCTCACGAGGGCTTCTCCCTAAGGGTCACAGAAGGATTAACCCCGCCAAAGGCAACCGATCGCGCGTAATCCGCAACGCCACTGAGCTCGCTCTCGTTCATTTCGCCGATGAACTCCAGAAAGTCGATTAAGGCCGCTTATTAGGTCTACTGGCCAGTGCACCGTGAACCGCATGGTCCTTCGAGCCGGATAGAATCGTCCTTCGTTTTCCTACGCGATTCGATGACCCATTGTCGCGTACAAAGCTTTTCCAGATGACCGATCGAGATGCATCGATGCAGTTTGATGCTGCATTTATTGGTGAAATGTGCGTTGTCGCGCTCGGTTCAATTGTAATACGATGATTGTTGATTTGTCTGACTCAATCGGTTTTAATAATGAGATTGTTTTTGGGTGAATTGTCGAGCGATTTCTTGCTGTAATGAAGTTTCTGTGGCTTTCATTCGTCTAAAGATATGATGTAATGAGGTAAAATATGTGTAACTTGTAACACTTGCGTCCGTTTCTAGGCAAAACTTGTCAAATTGTAGTGAGTATTGGAGTTAATTAGGTTTTACCCCAATTACGGAGCTTGCAGAAATGTCATTTCTCAAATCGGATTGGGTACGCGATGGGAAATGGAAATCCATATGGAGTATACCATTAGGGAATTACATTTGAGACTCTGTTCTGACATATATTTTATATTTCTATTCAACATTTTTTTTTCGAGCCACAAATGCAAACACCTTCACTTTTTAAAAAAACAAACGTTCAATAATTTGATGTGTCAAAACTGGCACTGAATTCATTCACTACAGATTACTGGCTTCCTATCATAGTTACTAGAATTTCGAAAGAATCGTTCAAAATATTTTTCCTCGAAATCGTTGGTAGATACGACAAAACTACAAGAGACCGAAAAGTTTAGTATAAGAACTGAGCTTCTTTTTACATCTTTTCAAATTAACAGGTGGCAGTGTTCCAGAAAAAATATCATCCTGTAGATCTTCTATCCAAATTGCCATGTCACGTGGTGAGAACTGTGAAATGTAATATCTATGCCAAATTTCAGTTGAATATCTTGTGAAGTGTAGATACTATGAGAAAAAAACTTGAAAAAAATTCAATCTTCAACAATCTGTATCTCGAAAACGAAACGTTTGCGACCCCGTGTTTATGGGACTTTTTTTCTTAAACTCACTTAACGAATCTCCCCTTTTCGTTTGTACGTTCAATTTAGGAACACCCTGTATAATCGAAATTTTGCAGCATTAATGCTCAATGATTTACTCGTGGATTGATTTCTGTCTTACTCAAACCAAGTTTGATTGAATTACAATCGGTTATAATTGTGAAGGGAATACCTTGGAGATAAATTCTAAGTCGATTCAATGCATTTTTGATGGCTAACATTTCCAGTTCATAACTGTGATACCTAGATTCATGTCTGGAGTTCGTTTACTGTAATAAAATACTGGTCTTAATTTCCCATTTTGGGTTTTTGTAAAAGAATAGCTCCATAACCTTTGCTAGAAGTATCGCGATGTAGTTCTGTTGACAAAGAAGGTGAGCAAATAGCTAAAACGGGAGCATTAATAAGTTTACCTCAAACAACTCAAAGACATCAATTTTTCAGGGTTAAAGTGAAAATCACTGCCGTTTAGAAGTAAATCGTATAATGGTTCAGCTATGGTGGAAAATGATTGAATGAATTTTCGAAAATAGCATACTTATCCTAAAAATCTATGGACTTCATGAATATTCTTTGGAATTAGATACTTTGCTATCGCTTCGACCATTTCCGGATTGGGCGAAGAGCCATTTTTATTCACTACATATCCCAAATAAATAATCTGAAGCCTTCGATGAGAGTAGCTCGTAGATTGGCCCCGATCATTTTCTGATAATAAGGCATTTAAAGAATTGAACTGGCTCATTCTAGCTTCTCATCAGACATTCACTAAAATATACTTCAAATAATTCTTGATTAAAAATTTACTAACGTAATATTCAGAAGATGAATAACGTTCATGTGCCACTTTGAGGTTGATGTTCAAATGATTTAACTCAAAAATTAGAATAGAAGTACTTTTTTCGCTCAACCGAATGGAACATGTAATAGAAAAAAACTGCATTCTTTGATTTTTAATAGTATTGAGTTAATTAGGAATTAATGAAAATGACTTGAATAGTAATTCTTTAATAATTATTACTGATAAAATTGAAATACACTGATCAACAATTGCTAGGGATCACTTATGAACTTCTCTTCATTTGTATTTTTTTCAAGTTATCTCGTGAATATCTGTTTTGAGTTGATTTAATCAAATTTTTCCTCACTTCATCGGCTCTTGTTCACAAAATCGATTATTATCTGTAGGCTGTTACAGGTGGAGTGAAAAGCAATGTGGTATTTGTTATTAAATCTGTTTTTTTTTCTCGTTCAAACACATAAGGTGACAATAATTGAAGAAATGAGAACAATATCAGCTTATCAGTCATGCCGAGAAGACGTTTGGCTCCTGTGCAACTGGACCAAATCATACGGTGGATACAGGAAGGTTTGTCCCAGCGAGAAGTGTCCCGGCGGTTGAATGTTTCGCAAAGTGTCGTGAGTCGGGCTTGGAATAGGTTCATCCAAAACGACTCAGTAGCTTATGTTCATGGGGGAGGTCGGCAGCGCAGTACAACAGCTGCCCAAGATCGTTTTTTGATCCTCAATGCTAAGAGAAATCCCACTTACCCGGCGTCGCGGCTCAATAGATCACTGAGAGTTGCAACAGGAGTTCTAATTGTTCGTGGTTTGAGTGCACGTAGTAGGGTACAACATCCCCGTTTGAATAGGGAACATAGGGTTCATCGACGGCAATGGGCTGAGGAGCACCGCAATTGGACAGTTGAATATTGGAGCCGATGTTTATTTACGGATGAGTCTAGATTTCCTTTGGTCAACTCCGATGGACGTTTTCTTGCTTGGAGGGAAAGTGGTCGAAGGTATGCAGAACAGTTTATGCTACCCACAACAGCTTTTGGCGGCGGTTCTATATGTGTATGGGGAGGCATTTGTTTGAACCAACGCACAGAGTTGGTTGTTCTGCAGAACACCACAATGACCAGCCAGAGATATCACGATATGATTATTGAACCCATAATTGTTCCGTTTGCGGCTGCCTTGGGCGTGAATTTCATTTTAATTGACGATAATGCCCGTCCACATCGTAGTCATCTGGTTAATGAAGCGCTATAAACTCATGCTATTGATAGGATGGACTGACCAGCTCGCTCTCCAGACATGAATTGCATCGAACATGTCTGGTCTGAGATGTCTAGACAATTGTCAACCTTAGAACAACCGATCAATAACCTGGAGGACCTTTGTAACGCTTTACGGGATATTTGGACGAATTAGCCCCAAAATTTTATAAATTGTTTGATTGAAAGTATGCCTCGTAGGGTAGAATGCTTGAGACGAGCTCGTGGAGGACCAACTAGGTACTAGCTTAACCGAAACTTCAGCTTTCTTGTGGTTTCATCATAAAATTTTTATGTTATTCAAACACAGAATTTTGAGTGTTCCTAATAAAGTCTTTTTTTCTCTCCAACTTTCCATTTTTTCATTCTTTTCTCAAGTGAACCATATTATCTTGCAGCGAATATTTCAGAAATAAATTTAGAAAAAGTAAGTGATCCCTATCAATTGTTGAGCAGTGTAGTTAAATTAGGAATAATCTAAAACTAATAAAAAAATAATAGTCAATACACTGTCAATTCATTAGATTATTATTTACACTTTTCGAATATTACTAACTCTATTTATCACCATGTTAATACTGCAAAATTGCAGATGTACCAATAGCAGCTAATTCTTGAATCATGAGGGCAAAAAAATTTCGAGTGAATTCGATAATACTATAATCAGTTCTTTGTGATCCTGTTAAGAACCCATACATTCGCAATACACCTTTAATTATATTTCATCCTAGTCGAAACATACTGTATTTTATAAAATCATCGAGAAGGTACTAGCCATTTGCTTCAATTGTAATGATCTGAAACGAAAACTTTTATGCCAGACTCTGATCTGTACGAAAGATAGTTAAATATACTCTTTATCATCTCCTTGAAGTGCTAATGTGAATTATTTTATACCGGTAACAGATTTGAAAACGAGATTCCTGGAATTCAGAGGTGAATATTTCTCCACGCCTCTATGTATCCATGGCCAATCCAAGCGTAAAATTTAGCATGGCTTCCGTATTCTAAATATCTTTACTTTATGTTGACTATAAAATCTAATGAGTCGTCATAACTTCTTGAAGATTGCTAATTTATTTGACTGAGAGGAACGAAATCAACATTCCGTTCTTATAATACAGGTGAGTCTTTGACCACTATGTGAATTTTAAATATCAATTAACATTTCTGCCCCTTCTGGCTCTGATTCAGCACCAAACTAGAAATCTAGAGATGTGATTTCAAATTTCTCTATATCTGAATGAATTAATTTGAAATATTAGGTCATTTAAAAATCATGCTTTTCAAATTTTTTTCAATAAAAATGACGTCTGGCCGGTGGATCAAACTTACTGAACGGTCTGACAACCAGATATTTTTATTTCATATAATTTCAATAATGTTAAGCAATAAAAAAGAATCATACAACAAAAATGTTTTTCATCTCCATTCTCACATTTAATGATGCGATGCACAGTGGAAACGTACCATTCGGCATCTGCAAGACTCTTATGCTGGGCGTACACGCTTCGGTAGACCGGTGAGGAAAACTGTACAGGTAAATCGGACGGGTCGTGTGTTCGTTAGCAGCGACCGTGCGGTGCCAGTAGACCGAGTCGAATCTCGAATTTGCTCCGGCAACCTGTGCAGGCTTGAAAAACTACGACACACACTCTCCGGTTGACCTGCGCAGGTATACCTGTACAGTTTTCCTCTCCGGTCTATCGTAGACCCAGCATTACACTACTAAAAGAAAATTTTCGAACCTGTATGGTTTCGGGTTGCAGCCAATAATTGTCTCAAGATAATATGTTTTTAGAATCATATTCTGAATAATCTTTTGGTTGTCGTGTGACGGCTTTGTAGAATTTATTCTTTCATAACGTTGTTCAATAGGAATTAAATTTCATTTCATGTTTTCATTGATGTTTTGTCCAGTTATTTCTCATGATGTTACGGGAATATAATATTTTTAAATGTTTCCAAGAGTCATCCTTATGATCTCTCTCATTGTATATGAATATTCCTGGGGAATATACAGTATTCATTACTATTCTTATGGCGTTTAGTTGGCATCCATGCAGTAATTCTGCATGTATTATGTATAATCGAGTTAAGCTCAATGTCAATGCGAATAATATGTGGGAGTTCTTAAGATAGACCGTTAAGGTAAAATGAGGCATTTCAGATCGAGTTCTATTCCGATGCAAATTTCAATTTTGTTGTATTTGTGAGGCAGGTTTCAGAAACTGGAATCTGCCTTGTAGTGAAGATCGTATGGGAATTGTCCACAACGACTGGACTGAATTTGAATTTATTTGTATGTGATTTGATTGAGATTGCTAAATTCGTGAATTGCTCTATACTTTTTTTGTTTATTGATACAGACTCTTCGTAGGGAGGGCTATTGGGTAGAAAAATGATGGAAACTCGTCATCTAATTTTCTATGTTTTTTTTCTGAATCCGAGAGATTTCCTACATTTTCCGGGACACCTGTAAGCTACACTGCGTCTTTCCTATTCCTTACATTTTTTCAATCTTTTTTCCTCTACTTGTTCTAGACTGCGAGTTATTATTTTTGAGTCCATTAAAAAGATCTTTTCTCACTCTCAAATGAAAATAGGAACTTTTGATTTTGTGGTCTGATTGGTGAGTTCTTCAGGGTAAGGATTGGCTAATTTTTCTCTTCCAATTTTGAATTTTGTTAACGTTCTGAATTCACGATATCCAGAGTATTCCAATGAAATTCCCGCCAATTCCGATCGTTAAAATTTAATATTTTCTTCTATATCATTACCAATGATAAGCAACCCAGTACCCTCATCAACTTTATTCCCAGTCGTAAACCTCAATCCCTCCAAAATCCTCCAATCCCGTATCTTCATCACAGTCATCTCGAAATAATTAAAGCCCAAAAGAAACGACCTCCAGGATCAGTATTAAAGGAATAAAAAGCTCTGATATTAACACGGCATCAATCCCCGGAGTACAAATTAATTTCCTGCAGCCGCCGCGCTGTCCCAGAGAGGGCGCTGATGTGATACTACTCCTGATAAAATATTTTACGACCGGATTCTGCCAGATGTTCCTGGTCTTTTTTTGATAATCGGCGTTCAGGCTGTGATAACATGACGAGTTTTTTGATTAAATATTTATTTCTAGAAAACACGGCAAATTTGGGTTGTGAACCACTTAAATTATTGGTAGGTAAAGAATACGTTGTAGAATCAGTTGCCTATCAATTATGTTCTGTAAAACTTATACATCATCTCCAGACAGCACTGTAAATAGGTTTAATTGTTTGTAACTATCTGAAACCCTGAACGATTAAAGCTGTGAGCAACCTATGAGCTTGAGAAATTAGTCGTCATATTATGAGGTAGGAGAGGAAAGAATAATTCTACTTGCTCCCTTGTTCCTCGTTGAACTTCGCGCTATTATTTTGCCAGAATAACTGGAATATTGAGCCGACAATAGTTTCTGGCTATTGGGGTTGCCTTCGTAATGAAAAATCTACGCTCATAGTATCCGGACTCCGGACGTACGACCGATCTGATTGTTCGGTTTGCCGTATATGCAAATTTGAAGGCGATGATTAATCTAAAAACTTGAGACTACCGATTATCACTAACTTCGTGTCAACGCCTAAAACCTCTTTCCCCATCGATGGATACATTAACAACCGAAATTTTCGTATCTAGAGCTCGGAAACCACAAGATTTATTGTTGATATCAAAATGTAATCAATGATTTTTTTATGATGGTATTTATCTGAACATAGTTTACTGTTAACAAGACGAAGCTACGAGCCACACGAGCAATTAAACCATTGATCTTTTACGCGGGTTGTTTCGAACCGTCTTATCTCTCCAAGAGGTGATCTCAATTGTGCGTCTAGATCTTTATTTGGGTCACGTGATGCAAAAGCTCTAATATATCAGACCAGTGGCGATTCAAGACCTCTAATATGGAATGAGTCAATCTATTGGGGCCTACAGCAACCACATTTCGATATGGTGAAGGAAAATTTCATGAATAAGATCGTGTTGGCTTAGACGTGGCGGGCATTTTGCTGATATTGTTCTCCATTATTACTGCCATACTTTCCTTTTCTTATTGAAATAAAATCTTGTCATAAACCATTTTTCTTTTCATCAAAATTCCACCTTTCATTGAAGAACCATTAATATCACAGTGTAGTGCATGCAATATCTCGTTAAACCAAGTCTTCTTAAATTCTTGGAAACATCCAGAGACGTTCAAATGTATCAGTTTCCGTTCGGCATGTGACTTTTAAATGCCCTTCAACAAATGTAAAGCTACTCATATTACTCTTTCTCGGAAATCTCAAGTCTTACTACCTCTGAGGTGTCATAGAATTCATTATCGCCATTTCTTCCTGCTTGCTCCTGTTCGCAGCATGTCGTTGTTAAGTTTATGAATCCTCAGTTTGAAATGAGTGAATGGCTTATGAATATTTAGATTATTGAAGGACACCTGCGGTTTTATTGAAGATAGTATCGCAAGTATTACAATGTTAATACTCTTAAATGTTGCTAGTTTCATTACTGTTCAAGATAGTATCGCCTGGCGCTTTGATTTGAGGGATTTATTATTATCGTAGTCATGCCTATAAACACTGATACTTATAGTCTCTTCTCCTTTAAGTTATTCATATAAAAGCTGTCTTTGAGGTCAGACATTAATTTTCGATCAGAAAAGGGTACTGATAACATTCTTTGTACGAGGCGTCCAGAAAGGGTATCGGATATTTGTTTTCGCGCCATATTCGGAACGGTTTTTATAAAAAGGAGCGGGGAGGGGTTCGTGGTGTTCGCCATTTTGTTGAGTTTTCACGAATTCCGAAATGACTGATATGCATTCTTGCAAATGGAAATGCGTCTTTACTTGGAACGCTATCCCAATAGAATGATACCAAATCATCAAATGTTCTCTGATATTCATAGGCGTCTTTCAGAAGCTGGATCTTTTTCCACGAAAAGAATTAATGCTGAGAGACCACGCAGTGTGAGAACACCACAACTCGAAGAGGCAGTTATGAACGAAATAGAACAACATCCAATAACCAGTACAAGAAAAATTAGTGTACTTTTGAATGCAAGTCATCAAGTTGTTTGGCGGATCTTGCGGGATTCTCTGCTATATCCTTATCACATTCAGAGGGTGCAAGCTCTTCTGCCTCGAGATTTTCATCCGAGGGTTAGTTTTTGTCAGTGGTACCTCAGTAGATTATTGATGAATCCTTATTTTGATTGCCAAATTCTATTCACTGATGAAGCCTGCTTCTCAAGGACTTCAATCATCAATTTTCATAATGAACACGTATGGGCTGAGGAGAATCCGCATGGATATGTAGAAACTCATTTTCAAGAGCAATTTTCACTAAATGTGTGAAGTGGTAATATTGGTGATGATTTGATTGGTCCTTTCTTATTGTCAGGTCGCCTAACAGGTCAATCATACAGACATTTTTTAGAAAACGATTTGCCCTTGTTATTGGAAGATACACTTATGCTAGGACGAGAAATGTAGTTCATGCATGACGGTGCTCCTGCTCATTTTTCTGTTTTGGCAAGGGAGTATTTGGACAAAAATTATGAAAACAGGTGGATTGGACGGGGGGAGAGGGTCCTCAGTCATGACCCGCCAAATCCCCAGACTTAAATAGTTCAGATTTCTTTTTATGGGGCCACCTGAAATCTCTAGTATACTCGACACCGGTGAACACCGTCGAAGAACTGAGAAATCGTATAATAGGCGCATTTGATACAGTTAGGAATACTCCGGGAGTGTTTGAAAGAGTTCGATCGCCTATTAGACGAAGAACAGAAGCTTGTATAAGAGTTGGGGAGGGGACTTTTTCAACATTTGTTGTAGTTTAGTCCTTTGCGGTTACTTAGTTTTATTGTTATGATTTTTTTTAGTTTTACGTTTCTTGTTGTAATACATTTTTTGTGTTGATTATAAAAGTTTATCGAATCTTCATGAATCATCGATACAGATCAGGAAAATTTCCATAAAAACTGACACTCAATTCATTCCCCACAGCTTGAAAAGTGGCCTTCCCATCATAATCTGGATTTTCACGAGGATTTCGAGAGAATCGTTCAAAATTTTTTTTCTCGAAATCGTTGGTAGATACGACAAAACTACAAGAGATCGAAAAGTTTAGTATAAGAACACTGCACACCATGTATATTATAAATGTTCTTCATCGAGAACGCCAGATTTAAATTAGCGCACCAAATTTAATAGTCACAATGGCACATAACTATGATGGGACAAATTGAAAGTTGGCAAAATTGCGCTCTTTTTCTGAAGTATTTTTCTGTACTCAAGAACACTATATTACTAATAGAACCGCTGAAATGAATGAAAAGTCCTCTAGAATGCATATTATGCTTCATTATTATTTGAATAATTATTTTATTGTTATGATTCTTGTTGATCATCTGAAGTAAATGAAGTATTTCGAAAATTCTGAGAATCTGAATAACCATCTTATCCATTTGAAACTGGACAATCATCATTCTAATAACGTTGATAGGAGGGAGTTTACCAAATTTTGGGTAAATCGTCAAGCTCGAAAGTTCTGAAAAAATTTCGAGAATTTTAGTTGAAAATATTCGATTTCTCGAAAGATATTCGCCGGAGCTCTACAAAAATTCGTGCAATTATAGAGGTTATTGGGGTCTTGCATATTTCGAAATTTCATCTTCGAAGAACGAACCCTATAGTAGCTATAGGACGTTTTTTTGTACCATTGTTATAGTTCTGTAAAATAGCAGAACAGCATTTCCCAAATCATGGATTGGTTTATTTTTTGATATCAAAAGTTGAATCATTCATTTGATACCTCTTTAAAAAATCTCGAGAGCTTTTTTCGTATTTTTTCCTCTTTGAAACTCAGGTTCAAATTTAATTTCTCTTGGCTCTGATATTATTTTTTTTTAATGCTGTTGTTATGTTATATCTATTTTGACTATGTATTGACAGCTGCTTTTATAGCAGGCTTGGTGGTTATAGTAAGAGTTCTTGAGTATGGAAAATATTTGTTTCTTTATCACACAAGTAAGTTAAGAGTTCAGTTACTGCTTGGTATAATGAAGTGATTTCAGGAACCTTTTTTGTATTGCTTTCAGCACCTCTTAGAATGAAAGATGCTTGGTTTTCTGCATCCAAATTGTTAATTAAATTGATCCTTGGGGATTCTTTAGATGTTGAAGGAATTCATAGACTTCTATGTAAACAAATAACCAAGTTTCATCTACTTGCATATCCTCTGCATAATATGTTTCAGGCATATATTAATCCAGTGCTTTTATAGGAAATTCTCGAGATATAAATCAGCTAAAATGGAAAGCAGTTGTAACTTGTTAAATTTCAAAACCTGACAATGAAGTACGGCTTCATTCTTAATGAAATTTTATCGTATTGCAAAATCAATTAGTTCATGGCTTTAAGAACAAACTGAACTCGTGCTTCTTCCCATCAAACCAATAATTTTCAAATGGTCAATTCCTCATCCATTCAAAGGGCTGAGTATTCTGTGGCCTCTCCGCAGCCATTAATATATCGAGCTCTTTCTACCGGATATGAATCCCTCCTCAACCTTCGACTCCACGAAATGGCAAAGTACTTTCCTCATATTTAGCGTCTTTCGTCGTATCCATTGTATGTGGATATTTTTATAGGGCAAACAGCATTGAAACTCGGTCGTAACATAAATCACGTTTCGCCATTACGTCAGTCTAATGTCTGGTAGTACGAATTCAGCGTAAAACGGGCACCGGAGTCGAGCGAACAGGTGGGCGAATTCCTTCGTTGCTTTTCGTCCGGCGATCACAAAATACATGTAGGTTTCGGCCAACAAGCAACTGAGAAGGTGAGACAAGCGCAGCAAGAGCGATTCCTTTGTTTATGCACACGCTAGTTGATGACTGCCGTTGAATATCATTTTTTGTTAAAACTGAAGAAAACAAAAAGAAATATATGGTTATGTGATATATTCTCACACGTTTTGGGTAGGAATGTTTTGGCGAAAAAATATTGCCAGTGTAACATCGATGGGATCGAACAACTCGCTTGAATGTTTAAAAAATGTCTTTTTCTGAATCAACCATAATTTGTGGATCTACCATAATTTGTTCATTTTCAAAGTTATAACTGAAATCTTCCGGCACAGATGTTCTGTTGGCGTTAGCCTCTGCAGAAAGAATGTGAGCAGGATCTGATCAGTAGTCTTTTAAAATAACGGCCATTCGAATTCACATATTATGTACTTCTGTTTCGTGATATTTTTTATCAGAAAAAATAATTAGTTAACTTGAGTTTTTGAACGACTTTCAAAATAGACAATATTTTGTTATATTTTTGATATAGGTTTGTTCATTCATTAGGCGTTCATTTTGCATCACATTGTCCCATAGTACGGGAAAAGACTATTGTTCACGTGATCAGAGTGCTTATAGATTTGTTATGGTTTGAATATTTACTCGGAAGTAGCTCAACAAGAGTGCCAAAGCAATCTGACCTCACGTCAGTGCTTTCTAAATTTTTTATTGTTAAACCCATTGGCACAGCACGACTTCAAATGTGATAAATCAGTATTTTTTCGTTTTCAAATCATAATTATATTATTACTGAGTTACACTTCGTTCTGACTGATCGTCTTTGGTATTACTGTGCCAACACAATACAAATTTGAGACATTGAAAATTGTGGGCTATCGCAACACTTAAAAAAACAATAGAGGAATCAAGATATCATTGCGAATCATTGTTTTGGTAAAGATATTTTCAATTGTACTTTGATAAAAATATATATTCCAACCCCAACACTCACCGGAAGCTGGGAAGTCGATATTTTATCCTATTTTACAGGAGAATCTCGAATTACCTTTTCGATGGCCTTGGTAGCAGATCTGTGTTCTACCTTAGTCACTGAATATACTTTGATATCAATGCATAATAATTCTCACACAAGGCAGAGTCTATATTTACAATAATTTATACAGTATTCGTGAAAAAGAAAATTATTTGGCAACAAAATCCTGAAACGGTTCAATTTTTAGCACATTTTTATTCATTCTTGAACAATTTTTGTCCACCCTGTGTCATCTCCATCAACCCTCTAATTTTTTGAATAGAAAAAAGGGCTCATGTGGTACTTTTTTGCCAAGGTCTTTGTATCTTTTTTACCAGTGTACAGAAAGGTTCAGAATTTTTTTTTCTGAAAAATTAGTTCAAAGAGGTTTCCAGTAGTGCACTTTGTCATGGCCCATTTACTTTGAGACGATGGTTCCTGATGAATGTACCTGGTACCTCATTTGTTATTGAATGAAACCGCCTCACGTGAAAAATTAGAATCTGTGAAACACTGCGCTTGAGTTTTTCCTCCATTATGGGGTTCGTAGGGGTTGGAAGTTGTGCATGAACTAAACTGTGATGGTCTACTTTCAATCAGTGAGTAGGTACCATCGTTTTAAAGCAAATAAGCCATAACAAAGTGCACATACTGAAAACATCTATGAACTAATTCTTCAAAAAAAAAACATTATACCTTAAAAATTTCTGCACGCTTGTAAAGAGGATACAATGACCTTGCCAAAAGAGTACCAAATGACGCACTTTGCCTATTAAAAAAAATATAGATGGTTGATGGGGTGCAACAAAAATCATTCGAAAATGCATAAACATTTGGTAAAAGTGAAACAAAAATTGACTTATTTCAGGCTTTTGTTGCCAAATATTTTTCTTCTGCGCAAATTAATTTTAACGTTAAATCTTTGAGGTACGCCCTTCTTTATGATTCTTTTTCTGAGAAATCTATAAACACTGATATGTGTTTTAGTCAGACACCTTCAACTTATAATAAGACTAGTTTGGCATATACCAAATTTATGTAATTTTAAAGGGAGCTCATACCCATAAGAAATGATTACGCCTATATAAGTTTTCACTACAAAAACCTAGGTATTTTTACAAGATTTACAAGAAATTTTTGGTTTAGAAATATGCGTGAAGGGAAAAGGTTTGTAAACATTTCACGAGAGAGTTTTCTTCTCAGGACCCGTTTCTCATAAACTTTGTGCGTAAACGGAGTGCCTGCAATGCGAGATGCGGTTACCTATGCCCGTATCTCAATGTCCGCAAGATCCAAACTCAACAAACCTCAGTCAGCGTTCGGTGTTCGGCAGTTCGGCTAGCCTTATGGTCTCGCCCGCTAGCTTGTAGGGCACACATATGATCGTTATTCTATCGTTTGAAGGCGTAACGTTAGGCGGAAGTGAGTGCAATTTTTGGCGCGAATCCTACGTTGTGTGAATTTACTGGTGGTGATTTTGCGCGGCCTCTTTGATGCCAATTGGACATGTTTTCATTGTTTAAGGGTACTTATATTATGAGTTTTTTTGTAGATATCTTGTTATTTAGTGGGGTTTTGTGGTGGTAGTGGACGGTATTTGATGTTTAGTTTTGGATTTTAGTTACGTGTTCGGGAAAAAATTCGATGGATCATTTTGATTTAAAACATAAAAATTGTGCAATGTTTGAGGATCGTTTGGGTTCTCAATGCTTCCTCGTTCATATTCTGTAAAAAAATTGGGTTTTCCTTGAACACTGAGATGGATATTTCGATTTTTTCCTATCCAAAACTAATAAACTTGATCGTTCGAGTTTCTGAAGATATTTATGGCCCAAGTAACTTAATGATCCTTTATCGGGAACCTTTCTTGGAGATGACAATGTTGTTCTACAGTTAAATGGAACCGTGATTACCAAATATAAAATTAAATCTGGTATAGAATACTCTAACATAACCATTTCATTTAAGCTGCAGACTAAAACTAGTTGAAAATAATGTTCACGTGAATGTCTAGTCTATTGTATATCATACATTGAGATTATCGACAAGCTCATCTAGATCTTCAATCTATAGTGCTATACATCTGGATCATCATAAATTTTGTATTCGAAAATAATTGCAACAAAGAAAACTTGATTACGTCGATGAAACCAACTAAAAAAAGAGCCCGTATAATGTTTAACTTTCAAGTTAGTAACTCCAGTAATAAAAAAGTTATGATAACTTTTCATTTTATGCCATTTTCCAATTTTCTCCAACAGCTCAAAAACGGTTTGACTTGCAACGTTTCAGTTTTCACTAAATGAATTCTTTAAAAATCGTACCCGAAAATGTGTCACTAATTTTGTTCCAACTAATCGGATTTCTGAGCTCTCCTCACTACACAACGAATTCAGAACACCCGGTACGTTTTTTAGTATCAAGAAGAGACAGTAAACGAATAATATTAAATTCAATTAATTAAGAATACCGTTTCCAACGATTCTCTTACTACATTTTTTCTCGTCAATTCCGACAGCCTGTATCTTTTGAGCACAGCTAGATTTCGAAGATTGAAAGTATTTTCTATGACCTCATGAATCTAAGGTTACCATTCATTATGTTACATGAAGACCCATCCGGTATAATATCTGTGAAACACGATATGGAAAATAGAAAAATATTTCAAAAGGAATCTCATATTTCTTTTGAGGAGTGCTGATGGATTAAAATTTTTACCACACTTTTGTCGTAGAATTCGAAATCGTTAATTGTGATTCCCCTTGTAAATCTCAGAAACCACCATGTCTTCAGATGTTTGCAGGAAAATATTTTAATCGAAGGGACACCCAGTATATATTTGTATAATGCGATACTGCTACTACTTAATAGGATATTCAGATCAAAAGAAACGTGAATAATTGAACGAAAAATGTTATTTATGTTTTGCTTACTGGTTTTTTGATCTGATCAAATATAAAAAATAAGTGGAATAATAAAATAGATTGATGCACATCAGTTAAAATTGACTATTGTTTGCGTCATATATTCTGCTACTAATTTCATATAGTTGCATTGTTGTTCTGATGTTGTTTATCTTGTTGCATTGCAAGAAAGGGTATGAACTACAGAAATAATGACTTTGCAAAGTCTCAAAATAAGTGTTGAATCAGACACTCTTTCAGTTTTCAGCTTTTTTATATTTTGCAACTGATTTATTTAAAAGAAATATTTATATCATCCAATTCAAGTTCTTGAATCACGAAAAAATCTGATTAATCTAATTAAAATCTAACAAAGTCTGCCAAATCAGGAATAAGACATAATAATCCATAATTAAAATTAATCTAGTAAATTTCAAAAAAATAAAGGACTTTGCAGCATACGAAATATGTTTCAAAATGTCCATATTGACTCCTGGTCGTCATATAAACATGCTGTATTAAGCCTTTACATTACGTCATTTCCTCTTGCTTGGGTTTATGCGCTTATAATTGATGGATTAATAAAATTGAATGAAAAAGTTGAGTCTTTATGTATTACCTGGTAGTAATCAAATAAACTTGTTATATTTAGAGAAACACTCATACCCAATAGATTCGTCCATCCCGTAGTTTATTAAGATTTTCGTCCTTTGATGTCACTAAAATGAAAAAATGCAAATGAATATCTTTTATACAAGCATCTTATGAAATGTATATTTAAAGATAAAATTAGTAACGGCGTCTATATTTCGTTATTTAGAGAATTCTTAGAGACTTTTTCTACAATGTAATTTCCACACTATTATTTAGGAAATGCATATTTTCTAGAAAGTTCTACTCTGACGATATATATATTAAACAGTTTCCGAAAAACTTAAAAGAGAAAATACATTCAACATCCTTCTGCTTTCCCCAAACGGCTCTAAGCGGTGTTAAACCGGAAACTATTATGATATTAAAATGGAATATATTTTCAGGTAAGATTAAGATCTCCATCTCTGTCGGTACAACTAGAACTCGATATGAGCACAACTCCTCATGTTATTTTGTAAACACGAATGCTCGTTGACGTTATTTATATCTTGGGGAAAACTGTTAAAGCTAGTCGCTGGCCAGATTTATAGTAGAGACACCATTACTCTTCTCATTTTCGTCGTTTCTACGACGGTTTATTTTTGTCATTTAATACTGGAATCGATTTATATTGGATGTCTTTATTGGGTCTTTATTTTACGATCTCCAATAGAATCACAGCCGGGTAGTTCACACGTTGCACTTTTTTCTTAGGTCTTATATTGATTATAGTGTAAAGTAGAAGATTAAGTTTTTTTTTTAAGTTTTGGCATGAAATGTAGAAGTAGATTGTTAGAATATGTTTACTCTTTTTGCAGAAAAAAATGAAATGTTTATTTCTCGTCTCAAATATAACGAATATACATGGAATATGTCAATATACAAAAGGTTCATACCTAAAATATATATCAATAATAGAAAATATCTAGATAATACATAAATAACTGAAACGTTTACCAGTAAGAAGTATAAGAATAGTACGATACCACAGTGTTCAATTTTTTTTTTCTTGGAAGTGGACTTCAATTCGTTGATCTATTAAAATTTCTTAATTTTCGATTATCTCTATTAGATATAGGTACTTTGGTTCATTGCTATATTGTTGATCTAGATTCCTAGAAGTATAAAATGTTATGTAAATGATTCAAAATATTTTCCTCGTATTGAAACCTAATCGGTTTTTCCTGAAATCATAAAAGAAGAATTCAAACATAAATCATTCGTTCGTTCCATCACTGGCAACAACTTTGTAGAGTATGACCAAAGAATAGAATCAAGGTTTGATTCACGTCGATGATTGCATATTAACTGAATCATCGATTATAAAGTGATTCGTTAAAACTTCGTGATGCAATCCGTCACTTCTGAAAACTCTTCCAGCCTCAGTAATTAAATACAACCTTGACAC
The DNA here is from genome assembly GCA_030674115.1 of Micraspis discolor. NCBI lineage: Eukaryota > Metazoa > Arthropoda > Insecta > Coleoptera > Coccinellidae > Micraspis > Micraspis discolor. The sequence continues at coordinate 1,426,636 of JARTUT010000874.1, read as the reverse complement.
ATGGTGCATGATATATTGTTGGCAGAAGTGTCTCCGAAGTGCTTATTGGAAGTTCGTTACCATAACTTTTGTTCTTTGGGGTTACACTTTACGACCGGCTATAAAATTCGAAAGAATGCCATATTTCCTGGAAATAGCTAACATTTGACCAGTTTTATCGCATCATCTTTGAAATAATGATATATCGATTTTTTCAGTGTAGAAGCCTCGTTGGAAAAATGTAAATTTACCACTTTAATTTGAAATATGTATAGGGGGTGTCTATGGCTGACACATCAAGTTCAACCATATATTTTTTAAATTAAAGTACCCCTTTTTCCCTAATCATTTTAGCTATTGGGACTGAATTATGATGACTATAGAACGTTATTTATGTTGTAGCATCAGCAATTCGATGATAAAGAATATTAGTTGGCAAAAATCAAATGATATATTTGTTTGCCCAGTTTCTATTTATTAAAATTACTGAAAGTCAGTTTACACTGTCTGGTATTCACGCATGCTCGTATTCTCGGCCAGGCTGGAAGGAGGCAGCTGAAACGTAGCTAGTTTAGTTGTCCGCGTTGTGTTGTGTTATCTACGTTTACAGTGCGTTCGTTGGCATGGCTACACGTGTAAAGTACACGAAAGAAGAACGTGTTTGTTTGCTCACTTCTTACCTAAAACTTGACGGAGATTATGCAGAAAATTTCGAAAAATTTCGCCAGCGCTTTCCAAAAAAGTTCCCACCAGCAAATGGTGCATAAACTGTATCGCAAATTCTTAAGTACTGACTCCAAGTCGACGCGTCGCGTTTTTTGGTAAAATTTTTTTTACCGTGACTAAACAATGCCGCATGTCTGTTGAAGAGGGGGAGAAACAATTCGAACATAAAATGTGAGGCCACAAGTAATTATTGATGTTATATTTTTCTCGAAAATAAATTTATTTGCAATTATTTTCACTTTTTTTCGCTCATATGCTAAACGGTAAACTGACTTTTGCCGCACGGAGTAGTTAGCAGAGAATTAGTAGCAAACTATACCAAACCATTATAAATCCATTGAATGCTCTCAAAATTTTTAACATAACTGAATTGGTCGAATAGGTATATAAATATGAATCCGTGGTAGAAACTAACAGAGCAGTGGGAGAGTCAGCCTATATCTCTCTTGATGTACTATACAATTCTTGATTTATTGGTTGTTCCGGTATTTATTTCAATATTTACCAATAAATCATTTATTTACCATTAGAGTCGTTTATAAAAATGGCGATAATCTGTATGCATCAATATTTTTCCTCTGTGATGAATAGTCTTATCTTTACGATTACATCATTGGGTTATGTATGTTGTATGGAAGATTTATTTCTCAGAAAGTAGTTTTACCTAAGATATTGCTCAAGTGCCTCCACGGTGTGACTCACGGATCAGTTATCGTCTGACCTAATTATTACAAGGCAATATCATCTCTATATCGCTAACTCCAAATGATGGGCTGTTACTGCGAGAGGTTGAAGAGTCTCTGGAATTCTGAAGGTAACTAAAAGTTGTCACTAAAAGAGACAAGGAATATTTTGCTGAACCTTTTTATCTCCACTATTGGAGTGCTTACGCGAAACAAAATTCCGTTTTTCGCATACTCGTATACCTGTCCAGACTAAAAGATCATGTAAAATGAGAACATTGCATTCCTCTGAATTGGAAATTGTATGTATTGTGTTGATGGTCAGTGTTGGCCCTAGTTCAACCAACGAATTACATTCTTTTTCTTGGCATATCTGCTTTCAGCATTTAAGATCTTATTTGCCTATTGATATCGAAAAACTAACGAATTATTTGAAGAAGCATATAATAAGCAATCATTGCTTAGTAAAATTTTGTTGAGCAATTGAAAGTCGAGATGTTTTTGTTAAATACCCATTTCATTCAATTCATAAATATACAGGGTGTTCAGCACATGAACCGTCAAATTTTTTTGGGGCGTTGGTAGGGTCATTTGCTACCTTTTCAGTCTTGGAACCTGGGTCCTTAGTATTACGAGTCTCTCTTAATCGTCGATAAGTCGTCGAGAATGTTTCGTAGTGGGGCAATCTTCGATCAGGAAATTTGGCTTGATAAATCCTTTGAGTTGCACGAGCAATACCATCGGCCTTGCCATATGCCATACCATATCAGCATACTCAGCGTTGGTGAAATTAGGCATATCAACAACCAAAACCAAAACAACAGTAGCAAAAAGTCGATAAAAGTAACAAAAACAAAATAATACAAATTTAAAAAACTGTACAACGCGGCACAGACACTTCCAACAGCAGAGACGGTTAAATCTCGAATGACGGTAGGGTCAAGTCAGCGGCGACTAACCCAATCCAACCTAAGGACAGAAATAGTAATAATAATTCACACGCGTCTAAAACGGGCAGGTAAAATTTCCTTGCTCGCTGTGTTGTGTCGAAATCCGTACTTTTATTTAGGTGCTTTTCTTCACTCTTCTGACTAAAACCTTATTTGCAGTATTATTTTTTTTTTGACTTACGTAAATAGCATATGGTTAGCAATATTATAAACCAAAGAACATTTTGAAATAAAACTAAGTTTGTAATAGCTGTAACTTTTTTTAAAATTTCAATAGGGGTGGGGATGTTTTCATACTTTCATAATTTTTTTTTAATAAAAGGCCCACGTGTTAATTTTGTGGTGTTATCTGTAACAATAAATACGTTTTTTTTAAACACACACTCATCTAGACTTAATACATGCAAAAAAAATGCATGTAAAAGGACACGCAAAAAAAAGTTATGGGGCTTCGAAGGGTACATTTTGGGTAATTTAGAAAAACCTAATAAAAAAATCATACCTCCGTAACCGTAACACTAAAGACCCAGGTTCCAAGACTGAAAAGCTAGCAAATGACCCTACCAACGCCCCAAAAAATTTGACGGTCCATGTGCCGAGCACCCTGTATACAATCCCATTTCAAATATGAAATTTCAAAAAATTTGATTACAGAAAGATTCCTTGTGGTGTTCCTGAGCACCTGAGAGGAAGGCTGTATAGTTACAATCGATTAATCATGTCATTTCAAACATTATCGATTTATAAGGGCAAATTTCAAATTGTATTTATTTCTCAGTACATTTTATCAAAATCAGATTTTGACAGAATTTATCAAACATTTAGATTGTTTATAACAATATTCTGGTCTTAGCAACATATTTTTAATCAGTGTTTCTGTATGAATTCGACTCATATGATTTTGTCCGGATCAGGTGATCGATCATACTGAGAGCTTATGACACTGGCAAACCCCATCTGAAGTGTGGGGTCGAAGAGACGTTTCCAAAGGCTCCATCAAGTAATTACTACTTTGAAGTCAAGAACAGAGAGCTCCACTTATTGAACACTAATAATTCAATTTGAATTCGGAATTATATCATTGGAGACAAGAATTGAATGCTGGCTGAAATGCATTATCGATTTATAAGGGCAGTATTGTATTCAACTGAGCTCTTGAGATATCTATGTGTAATGTATAATTTGTCTCTTTGTCATTGTTTCACAAAATCCATCACCCTTGTGAAACTTATGACTGAATTGAATGAGCGTGATTTCATATGGAAATGTACAGTTTTTAACATTTTCCAAAATAAAGTGAAAATCAAACAGTTTCTAGTTCAATTACCAAAGTGAGAGCTATCCGACTCAGGTCACAAATCTACTCGTTGTTCATGCCGATAATTCGTTGCCATTTTGAAAGCGATATGATAAGTGTGAAGAAAATTTTGATATCTCATTGACTTTGTTTTTGCGATAGAGATTTTCATGTTGCATCTCTCTTTGATGTTTCTAAATGAGCATAGTTGGATCATCATCAAATTCTGTGACCTAGAGCAAGTCATCCATAGTGAAGGTTGTGTATCCGGTGTTATCCCAGTCTTCAATTGCACTCGGTTACTGCATCTACAATCTCTTCCATTGTGATATTGAACAACAATATTAAAAAGACTAGTTTTTCAGCGATTCTGTTTTGCAGAAACCTTAAATCAACAATTCTGCCACACTTAAGTTCGATTGTCTACGATATTCCTTGAACATCACACGAAGCATATGTTCAAGACTGCTTGCGTACAAAGTGTCCATTTGCATAAAGATGAACCCGCCCTGGGATCAACCTGGATGGAGATGAGGATGGTAATTCTCGGCCTGCCCAGATGATTATTACCTGCTGCGAAGGTCGTCGGGACCAGATTCTAGTCGTGGAAAGAAAGAGAACAAAAGTCTGTCTCATTTTAATGTGTGTAAATTGCGTTTAGAAAATGAACCGTAGGAAATTTCGATCGGGCATTTTGACGGCTCCAGGCAACACCTCAATCGTTGTTATGAATGGGATCGAATTATGTGTAATTTGTCTTTTTTGTTACTGGTTGCGAGAATGAATTTTTTTAGGTGTTGTTAGGTTGTTTGTAGTTCGGACCTGTCAATTTTGGTGTCAAGGTCGTGTTGAAAGTTCGATGGCATTGTCTATTCATTATTATCTCGATAGAAAATAGTTGAATTTCATAGCCAAGCACACAAGTGTATCTTTAGAAGAGAAACTCAATTCTTTATTTGGGGTATCACATTTGAAAACGCTGTCTGAGTGATTGAGGAGTTATTGTTCGCAAATATATAATCATAATCAAAATCTAGACAAATAACTTTAGTAAACTACTGACACTAGAAATATTCTATTCGACATATTCGTTGAAGGGACTGTTTCAATCATCAATATCTAATAATCTAGGCTTTTCTATTAAATCTTAAATTTTAATCATTAAACGACATAATTTATTGAAATCTTAAGATAATGGTAAATAGCTGCGATAAATGTCCTGAATATCAATTACCTTGATGTAAACTCCAAATTTTGTAAATCAAAGAAGAAAACATGCATAATAAACAGGGGAGTCGCTTTCTGCCTCACGCAGCCTAAAAGTCAAATGACAAAATATTCCCCTCTAGCAGGCTGCATAAACTTTTATGAACCTTATTTTATGACTTCATAAGATACAATGGAGGCGCCGACCTTTTTGAACAAAAGAGTATCAAGTATTCTTATCGAATTTTGTGAGCTCTTCTCTAAATATAAAGTGGTAGATACTTTTTATTGATGGATAAGTGGCAAATGTTGTACTATTTCGAAATCCAGACAAATTGAGCCTTTTAAAAAGCAGAACAAGCTTAGTGAGTTACATTTTTTCCAACATTAAGTGTCAAAAGAGAACGAGCAATAAATTTTCAACATAAACTTATCAAAACTCGATTCATTCATACTAATATAACAATGATAGTTTTTCGATTTGTGGTTGCAGTTGATAGCACTGTTATTTAAGATTACATTTTTGAAAATAAAGTCCTTATAAAATTGCAACCACTGTACTCTAAAATATAACTGAAGGTCGAAAATTTCAAATTTTTTCATCACCTCACCTAGTTAGTTGGAGTTTTTTCGTATTTAATTTATTACTGAAATACTTGAGCTTCTTTACTGCGACCAAGTTATTATTCAGTTATGGGACAACCTGTGTGTTAATTTCTGAATTCAGGAATGAGTTGTTCAAACATCACTCAAGATGTCATATTTCAAACAGAAAAGCATGTAAAGTTTGGAGTATTACATCATATTTTGCATGTTAATATTGATCGAAGTCTAGATGTGAAGATATATGACATTGACGGACACTCTCTCAAGTTCCCCTTATCCCGAAAACATCGCCGATATTAAAACGAACATTCTATCACATTCTGATATCAAGAACCTCTCTTGTTTTACCAAACAAACACGGGTATTCTTGTACCTGTTTAGAAGGCCGACTGTCTGGCCCTCTTCAAACCTTCATCGTCAGTAATTCGTCAAAAACAAGACCCGTTTTTCCTACAAACAACTTCTCATCCATTTCACTTTATTAAACAGCGTCGCTGAAAGACTAACTGAATTGTAAAGGGGGAAAGATCCATGTAGACAAGATGCCGAGCAGAAGTACCTCTTCTTTATTTATAATTTGAACATAAATATATCGACGGGATTCTGCCAAACAGTTCTTTAATAAAGCTAAGAACTAAAGGTGCAGTTTAACTCCCTCCAAACTTAAATAATGGAAGTTATAAATTACCACCCCCTCTTGAAATCCCTGACTAAGGCGAGTTTCTAAGAGTATCCGTTTACAGATATAAAAATCGCTTTTTATGACGTTTTTATGTGTTATCTAAGATGAAAACGGTGTTATTATTCTTTTATGGTACATATCGGTTTGTGATCTAGGCTGCATACGATTTTAATTAGGGGGTTCTCAAATTACGAAAAGGGGTAATTAGCGTTGCCCGCCGGAATAGGAGATGCGAGCATAGGATTATTCAAGACATTGTCTATTGTAACAGAACAATGCCTCTAATACCATCGATGCACCGCCGTCATGATTTTTAATGTTTTTTTTTGTTGGTGGAAAGATTACGATTATCGAATATTCAAATGTCTCGGGGATGTCGCAGCACTTTCTATATAATTCAAATATTACGTGCGACGTATGGATGGAACGCCCTGAATGGTTTTTTAATTTCATCTTTATTGTTTCACGTTTCTGGTACGTTGACCGCTGTTGAATAAATTTTAGAGCTTCCTATATGCCTGTGTTGGTATTTGTAGTGGTAAGCTGTAATACTACAACTCGTTTTTTTAATCGTTGCTTTTTACAAAAATTTTGGTAATTCTCAATCAAATTACAAAGTATAATTGAATCAAGTCCACATTCCTGAATTCATCATAACAAATAGATACGTGCTCTTACTAAGTTATAATGTCTGTATTGGTATTGTGAAATCAGCTTTACGAATAGTGTTACCAAATTATTTTTACCTTTCTGATGAGGAAAACATCATCTAACCGCATCCTTTGTGTCCTTTAATGCAGACCAATATCTTGATGCGGAGATGACTTTTTCTCCGCTCTTCTAATAGCTTCACAATCAATGAAACTCTCACACGAAATAACAGTATGTATATACAGGGTCTTTCACGAGGAACCTCACCCAAATTTTCAATAAATTCAGCACTTATAAGTATTTCACGATGCTGCTGAAATCTAAAATATTTTCAAGGCATGAGCACCTCCGGTTTTTCCGGAAATGACGTCAACTTCCGTTTTTCAAATTAGAACACCATTTTTTTATGGCAGAAATAGATTCCTTAGAAAATTTCGAGTTATTTTGATGTAACATTTTTCAGTTTGGGTTGGAAAATTCTCTCTGAGCGGGATAATTCGAGAAAAAAAATCGAAAATAGAGCTCCGCTGAAACAAGAATAACTTCGAGGTTTTTGGATGGAAAATTTTCATTTTTGGGATTTTTCAAGATGTAAGATTGATGTATCCACTTTAAAAATCGAAATCGCGATTCATGATACAGGGGGTAAAAAAATCGCTTTCAAAGTTAGGGATGACAAAATCGTGAAAAATCAATTTTTTCAAATTAGAACCCCATTTTTTATGGCAGATATTGAATCTACGTTAAAAAATAATGTGAGTGTATGCATCACACCCTTGCCCTAAAGTGGATATTTTCTGAGTTATTCACAAGAAACTGTTTTTCGTCTTGAATTTTCAACTATATTGATGAAATTTTCAGGAACTGCTACTTAAATCATGTTTTAGATTTTACTACTCTAATATGCAAGAGAAAAAAATTACAGGTTATCCTTAAATAGATGGCGAATTTGGATTCGAATTTGTATCGGAAACCTCTTTATTTCAACTAATCGGCCATCGGTTTTCTCTCCAGTGATAAATAAATAATTCCTTATGAACCATATGCAAAAACTTACCATGTTTTAAATTTTTTTTAATGATAGATATCATTAATTACATCTGCCAAATTCCTCTTAATTCAGTATTATTTTGTGTTTACTATTAATTTGGTGATAATTCGTATTAAGTTATAAAATCGATCACTATGCCTTATTTTACCAATGAAGATTATTTGAATCTCATTCTACTTCATGGAGAATGTAATAAAGTTGTAGATAGAACGATTCGACTGTTCATTGAGAGGTTTCCTGACCGACCCAGACCAACAAGACATACCATTAACAGAACCATGACAAACTTGAGAAATGTCGGATTTTTCGTTAAGAAAACTATACACAGAGAAAACAGTGTAGTAGAAGATGAGAACAACGAAATTACAGTTCTTGCATATTTTCGTGTGAATCCTCAAAATTCTCTCAAAGATGCCGAGATTGCTCTGGGATTATCTCAATCGATAGTTTGGAGAATATTAAAAAAAAACCATAATAACTTATGGTATCAACAATATATCCACACAATTCACTCAATGTGTCAAATATCCTATACAGGCTATTTGAAGATCGATGGTTGGCGAACAATGATCCATTTCTTTGGCCACCACGTTCTCCCGATTTAACTCCTTTAGACTATTATGTTTGGGGTAGGAAAAAAATATTGTCTACTCAACTCCCCTGACTGATAAAGAGGACTGCATAGAACGAGTCAGAAATGCGTTCAGGTTTATTTAGATTTTTAGATTCATAGTTTTGAAACTCCATTTTGTTTTTAAACACTTTTGCAGATCTCTTCCTCCCGATGAAATAAGGAGAGCAACGCACGAAGCATTCCTGAGACGTATAAATAAATGTCTAGAAATTAACGGTCAAAACTTTGAGCATCTTCTCTAGTTATAACTGCGAGAGTTTGCCATGGTTCTCCTAATAGTAACTTGAAGTCGGTTTCAAGAAGGGGTGAAAAATCTACAGCATGGTTCAAATAACAGTTCCTGAAAATTTCATCTTTTTGGCGTGAAGGGAAAAGAACTAGCTGAAAATTCAAGACGAAAAACAGTTTTTGTGAATAACTCAGAAAATATCCACTTTAGGGCAAGGGTGTGATGCATACACTCACATTATTTTTTAACGTAGATTCAATATCTGCCATAAAAAAATGGGGTTCTAATTTGAAAAAATTGATTTTTCACGATTTTGTCATCCCTAACTTTGAAAGCGATTTTTTCACCCCCTGTATTATGAATCGCGATTTCGATTTTTAAGGTGGATCATCAATCTTACATCTTGAAAAATCCCAAAAATGAAAATTTTCCATCCAAAAACCTCGAAGTTATTCTTGTTTCAGCGGAGCTCTATTTTCGATTTTTTTTTCGAATTTTCCCGCTCAGAGAGAATTTTCCAACCAAAACTGAAAAATGTTACATCAAAATAACTTGAAATTTTCTAAGGAATCCATTTCTGCAATAAAAAAATTGTGTTGTAATTTGAAAAACGGAAGTTGACGTCATCTCCGGAAAAACAGGAGGTGCTCATGCCTTGAAAATATTTTAGATTTCATCAGCATCGTGAAATACTTATAGGTTCCTCGTGAAAGACCCTGTATATATTTTTTTGAATTACGACAAAACAGTAGAATTTCATTTCTGATTATTTCTGAATTGTAGTGTTATGATTATAGTCTGGCTACCTTTATTACCCCTTGAAAACGTGTTATTATTACTTCCTTTGAATATCTATTTCTGTATCCGAGTTATAACTGCGAACTGTCTCCATACAAATGTCCAGTGCCAAGGTGTATGGTCTCAGGTTGTGAAGAAAATAAAACGTTACCTCGTCGCAAACTATTCCTTCATCTCGCTTTTCCGTGTTTTGACGGGGTTATACTTAGTACATGCTGCAATTAGTGTATTAATACGATAAGTTACCGAATGCCTACGTTCAGCGGCTCCAACAGCTGGCACTGTTCAAGGTGCTATACCGGCATTATAAATTACACACCGGAAGTTCATGTTTTTCGACGTTTTGATCCAAAACTAGTCGATTTATTTGGTTGTTTTCATCCGTGACGACCTAACGATGTATAAAAACTGTACCAAATGGAACACGTAAAAATTACAGGGTGCAGCTAGAAAATAAATACATAATTGAAAATTAAAATCAAATATAAAGTTTTTGCAGTCCATATTTTTGAAATTATTTCAAATGCTTCTGAATGCTGGGTCTGATAGATAAACTTCACGAAATATTAGGAGACCATCTATGAAAGTTTGAATATTTACCCGTTACGATCTGCATCAATAAGTACCACTGCTATCAAATACCTGGAAAAGCGTAGTGATTATGTGCACTGTGTTCTATACAGAGATCCTCGATTCGAAACCGGACGTAGCAGTATGCGTATGGCCATAGACATATAAAGAGTGTCAGAAAAAGACAGGAATATATGCTTTCTAGCACTTTGGCAACGCTGCATAATAAACTCGTCAAATACTCAGTGGCGTACTGATTTAATGGTTTCGTATAATTTTATTATTAATTAACCTTCAAAATTAGAAATATTTGAGATTATGATAGAAAACCTGTAGAATTACGAACTGTAAATCTAGTATAATCGATATCTTTTGTAGGTAGTCACAAGAGTGAAACTGCTAACTAAGTCTTTTAAATTTTACCGAGTAGCAGTTTTATCTGCGGTAATAGGACATTAATAAAATGCCATGAAAAAAATAACCCTGTACATGTTGGGTTAATGAAACAAATTTTCAATGTTTAGATTTATTGATAATATAAATTCATAACAAAACCACTCAAAATGATATTTATGCATCTAAAACATAGACTCAACATTGATCACTCATTCCAAAACAAAATTGTTTTGGTGTATATCGACCTAGTCCTAAATTTCTTTGAAATATCTACTAATTTTCTGGTTTCATGATTGAGCCTTATATGTAAATAACCCACCAAGACATTCGACATTGAAATTTGTACCAAGGAAAACCGAATTTTTTTTGTTGGGTATTGCTCGGAAACCTGCAATAAAAATTATTGAAGAAGTCGTATATGGATGAATGATACAAATAGGGTTTGATATTGATTCAGGTATTTCATTTTGATCAAATGTATAACTCTAAAAGCTGTTCAATTAATACAAACAACCTTTGCATGCACTTCATTCTACGACACTGATTGTTCAAATATTGACGCCAAAAGCATATTTAGAAACTTACCGGTGGAAAGAAAGATTTGGGTTCAAATAATCATATTTTTTGCAAATATAACATTGTCGAACCATGTTTTACAGTTGAAACACTCTTTCGAAGTCTGCAATAACCACTTAATTTCACTTAATTTTCACTTGTAAACAAATACAAGTTAACTTTCTAGCACTTTGGCAGCGTCATGTATAATATAAGGGGGAAATACGATGCGTGAATTTTATGAATGAAAGATGTTCGCGCAGAGTTGTCGATCATCACATAGTGAAGTATCAAGTTCTTAGTTTTCAAGTTCTGTGCCGACGTCAACATGCTGAATATTTTCAAACAACTTCAAGAAATAAAACACATTATGACAACATCACAAACGGGGTGGATGCGTATGGCGTATGGTTGCCAAACTGCTTTTTCAATGGGAGCTACATGATTTAATGTAAATAAATGGTTCTATCTCTTTATATGTTTATTCGCACAAGGCATAAGAAGCCTTGATCCGGACAAATATCCTCAGTGGCTTAAAAATAATATAAATAGTGTGGCGGAACTTTTGGTAGTTCTATTCAAGATAAACATGTTCACAACATTATACAGAGAGTTACAAATTCAGTTTCCTTTTAGACTCTCAGAGGAGACTGAGTTTATTTGAAATTACGACTTAGACTTCAATATTTTTCTTTATACTTCATACAGAGCCTAAATATTTTAGAAACCTGGGCGTTCCTTATTATAGAGGGTACGAAATAAGTTTGTTATGAAAATTTTTGACGCTCTTCTTCATCGGATCAGAGTGTTCTCAAATTTTCCTTTATATTTATTTTAATATCGAATCAAAACTATTATCTAAAACCGATTTTGTCCGTGCACAAGTGCATAAAAACTTATCTGAAGAATAAAACGAGAAGAATTAGGATTATTAATACTCTATTTTTAATCTTCTAAACTTTACTTCAAATATTTAGTTATACTCATATAATTATACATTTTTCATTTTGATTAGAAAGTTTTTTTTTGTATATCATGCATGCTATTTAATTCATCATTCTAATTTTTTCGTTTTATTTCTTCCAGTTTTCGTTTGAAAATAAATAGTCTTAAAAATGAAAAACATTAATGAAATAGACTCTTCTCCGAACATAATATGTTTTATGATGAATTATATCCTTTTTTGTTTAGGCATTTATCTTGTGGAACATTGAAAATGATTCGAAAAAGAATATCAGATATGTCACCTACATATATTTCTGTTTCTCAATAATCTTGAATTGTATAATGTTTCCAGAAAATTATTGATGTCTATTTAGCCAACTTTTTGTTACACTTTTACCATTTTCAAGGTCCATATTCAGTAGTCATTGCACTAGTATGAGAAATACAGAAAGAAATGCTTATTCGACTTCGCTTCAAATATGTCGCATTAATCTGCTTCCCCACTAAATCACTAAATAATAAAATCCCCGTGTCGACCGGTGAATTCCTCCATTTTTCAATATGTCCGTAATCGCGCGGTTGACATATCGCAAACATGTCTCATGCGAACGTTTTACACGTACTGCATCGGCCATGTAAAATATTATTAAGTTGGTACCATTAATCTTGAAATAATACCAACCCGATTATAAAATTTATTCGCATCCCTTGAAGAAAAGCGAGTGCTTGTTTAGTCTCGATTAATAGGTCGCCATTAATGAATGTCACATTTAATGTCTGCGAAAAGTAAATAGAATGTCAGGAAGGATATTATTATATACGTGTAACCTTAAAGGAAGGCAGGGATAGGTTAGAAACGAGGATCCGTCGATTTTTCGAAGACGATATGAGGGGTGATTTATAGAGGAAAGGAGTTTATTATATTTTATTGAAAACGAAGAACAAAAAAAAGAAAAGTTCTTATCTTTGATTCACGGAAGAGGTATCTGTAGTTACATGAATTTCAATTGAAAGAGCAAAAGGTATAACACAGTAATTGAAAAATTCTTTAATTATCTCCCGTTTTCCATATTCATCGTCCCTCAAACAGCTTGTATACTTCAGTATTTTACTTCGATGAAGTGATAGCTCTGAAAACCTTGCATTTCCTACCATAAAAATTCCGTTTCTTACATCGATGTCGATGTGGAACCCTCTTGCAACCACCCCTAACAAAAAGTATGTCGGAAACAGGGATAAGCCTGGCAACCTTCCCGTAATTTAGGCGCCACATGGATCTGATGATTTCGATCAGTTTTTTCCGGGGTGCTCTTGTGTAGGGTTGTGTTCTTCGGATAGAAACTTTGTGCAAATGTTTCCATTAAACATGACATTGGGATGTTATTATTCGGAATTGACATGACGAAAGGTAGATTAATTTGGAAAGAAAATTTATTTTGTAAAACATCGCACATCTAGTAAATTTCAGCTTATAAAATCTGCACACTCATTAATAGGTTGTAGGAAAATTATTTCACTGAAATTAAAAGAATATCAAAATGGATTTCTAGATAAAATAAAAAATTCCATCAAAAGTTCAGAATTTCTTGAATGAAAAAAAATTGATTCTTTTCACTGCATCAAAAAATCAATTTGTTGAATTCGTTACCTCATACATTACTTGATTCCCTAAGTTATTGAACCATCTGCGTTTACGATTATATTTGTTCTTATTCATAATCTGATACATTATATCGTAGTAATCGTTCAAAATAAATATTGGATATTTATCGATTAATGCTATACGACGTTGTTGACAGTAGATAACCCAAGTTAGTGTTTGTCTTCAGAGCTAAATTTGTTTCTCAAATATCAATAACCACAAACGTAATATATTATTGTGTTACGTAATTCTGCTACAGAAAAGGAACACCGACTTTTATTGGGAAGAAAAATTGAAAAATCCTGTGTTACTTTACTGTTACCAATGATTTTCTCTCAATTTCCATCTATGAAGTAAATATGTCACATTACTTGATATATTGATATTATTTCTTCGATTTTATCACTACACGTAACTTATATCTAGTTTATAGTGATTTATGCTCTTGATTTCCATATTCTATTATTTACGAACCAAAATCAACACTTCAATTGAAATAATAACTTTGTCAGCAATCAACAAATCAAATACCAAATGGTAACAAATGAATGAGAGTGTAGGTAATATTTCATGTGTGCTGTCTCGTTGAAAACATACATGCTGCCATATCTAATTGCATAGGAAATTGTTCAATAAAAAACCTTTCAATATGTCGAGTTTGTGTCCAGGTGACAAGGCTGAAAAATAGATTCTTAAGTTTGATAAATAACTTTCGAATCCCATCGACTTTTTGGAACTTCTTACTTTTCTTAACTAGTTGAGAGAAGTAAAATATTTCGCAAATGGTCATAAAAACTTAATGTCGCCATTGTTGCGAAAAATACAGAATCATTGTAAGACTACTACTTGAGCTATATACTTCTCTACCAATAAGTCATTAAAATTGATGTTAAATATATAATGAAGATCAAAAGATTTATTATTTGGGTAGCTTTAATACGTGAATTGGAAAAATATTTTCAAATGTCAATTACACAATTTGAACAATCTTTGGTTTATTAAACATGGAATTCTCCACGTAGCCTTAGGCATTTTAGACTTCAATCTTGCATGCTGTTTTACTCTCCTTTGCAAATCAGCTCCACAATCTGCAAGCGGAGTACCTAGTCGATGACCGCCGAAAACAGTGACCAGTATACAAAGAAGGATTCGCATCTGGGCGATATTTTTCCGCAAATTTTTAAATGTGTTATCATCTACAAGTTATTTTTGTCTAATTTTCACTTTATTAATACTATTACACGACCGGTTTCGGTTGTTAAACCATCTTCTGGTGTTAGGTACAGACTGAAATATTTCGTGGGTTTGAATCTATGGGATGTTCAAAAGTGGTGAATGGTTTGTTTCTATTTGGGTGTTAAGTGGGGACACATTGGCAATATTGAACAGATTTGTTATTTTCATCGCTTCCAGCAAATTTAATTTCAGGCCTTTTTCGCATTTTTTTTAAATTTTAAAATTTACGATACCCATATGATGCTCTTCAGTCACGATATGATCATAAACTGCGGACTGTTTACCTGATTTCAGATGTTCTTTTAATCTGGTCTCAAAATTTCTGCCGGTTTGACCTACAGAGAAAAAAAAAACCTAAAGTTTTCTCGGGTTTAAGTTTGGATTTTGAGTTAATAACTGATGACATGTTATAGGTACACACGTATAATATAGGTATAGTTAAGAGTACTGAAAAATAGTACTCACTTCGGAGCGCTGTAAAACCTTAGCTATTGACTTAATGAAAAAATTATGCGAATAAAAGTTGTTCCTCAAAAAACGATGTACAAAAATGGTCAGACATCATTTTTTCGTAAATTGATAAAAAAAAAGTTACATCGAAAAGTATAAATTTTTTTCTCAAATTTCCGGAGATTTTCGCTTATAACTTTTTTATTTATAGTTCTACGACAAAAAGTTACTGGAGCAAAGTTGTAGAGAATTTAATTTGCAACAAAAAATGTTAATAAATTTTTTTTATAAAATAAATAGTTTTAGAGATATATCGTAAATACCATTTCAACCCCTATTTTCAAGATGGCGGCCGTGGGACAAGGGTGGCGACCCCACAAATTTGGTTTTAGCTTTACACTGACCCCCCCTATACATCAAAAAATAAAATTGCGTCCTCTAAAAAACGCAAGGTAAAGCCTAAAAAATGTAACATTTCAATGGACTAGTGCTTTTTACTCTCAAAGGTTCCCAATACTGCGAGTGCAAAATAGTGCACGCTTATACCTAAAACTTGATTGAAAATTACAATACTCTTATTCAGCATTTTAGGTTTCAGAGTTATTTTGAGTATTTCAGAACTTAGAAGTTTATTGCTCTCTTTCTTCGATCCGAAAATAAATCAGTCGATTCGAGTGCGAATATTGAAACGTTATAAAAAGTATTGGCTCATTTAAAAGTTATTTCGACACCCCAACCGAACAACCCGCTAAAATCGCTCCGCTTAGCAACTAAAAATCCACTACCACCGCCAATCTCCCAAATGAAACTCAGATTCATAACATTCCGCTTTATTGCAGACTTGCCTAAGAGCCAGATTCGAACGAACCGCAAGGCCAAATAAATGACAACCCAAACCGAAAACCGATCCTAATCCGCGCCCGTAAAAAAACTGTGACACAAACCCCCTACCCCGCAGTGATCGAACATGGCGACCATCTGTTTCCGGCCGCCCCCGTTGCCTCCTAGCAAAAAGTCAGCCGGTGGCGGCGGCCATTTCGCGAACATCTCCCGATCCCGTAAAAACAGCAACGGTTCCCTCTCGTCCACCTACATGAGTTTCCGGGACCCGAGTGAGGACTGCGACATCGAAGAGATCGAGATGACAGACATGGGCAAGAAAGCGAAACGTTTCTCCAAGGTCGGGCATACGAATTCTCTGTGTCGCGCCGACGGTCACAGAGCCAAGTCGAATTTGGTGCGTAGCCATTCGGACGGTAATTTGGATAAGAAAGGGTTGGATCAACCTCCTACCATCAACAGATACATGAGGGTGCTGAGCGGTAGCTGGAAGAACCTTCTAAACTGTAAGTATGGCTATTCAGTAACGATCCTAATATCTTCCAAGCGAGTCTATATGTTCTTAACGATTGTATTCAGCTTGCTTTTTTTGCTCAGATCGAGAAATTCTATTTAGGGTCATTCGTCCTCAATAATCTTCAAGCTGTGGTGAAGAAATAGTTCATGAACCATGACGAATACGTATCAAATGACCAAAGACTAACCCTTCATTCGGAAGGAAAGATCTCATGAAAATTTTGTTTCAAGCGAGAAATATGGATTAAGAAAGCAACTGTGCTAGAGGTGCTCTAAATTCGGACATATTCAACATTAAAGTGGCTCTCACACCAATCGATAATGAAACTCATTATGCACTTTCTGTTTTCCACGCCATTAGCCGAACAACAGGAGTGTCATAAAAATCAGTCCTCCGGATAATCCACATCATAATCATGAATACGGTCTG